>BSBN01000114.1:5259085-6554877 GCA_027924645.1 Cunninghamia lanceolata | reverse complement strand
TCAAAAAGGACCCTTGGACTTGGATGCCCGCCCCGTAGTCTAGGCCTATTTTTTTGGGACCTAAATTTAATTTTTTATCATTGGACCATTAAAAAGGTTTCCATTTGTTGGCCTTTTAACTTTGAATTATAAAAGTTTAGCAAGAATGCATATATAAACATGTATAGGGCTTATTTTACTCCTAGTTGATTAAGGCAAAATTATGATTATCAAGCAAAGAGCATTCACAACATTCATTGTGTTGTAGAGCAGAATTGTGTTGTGTTTGTTGCAGATTTGGCTTCATCAACTCATTTCCTCATGATGTGAAGGTGCTTCATCTCCATGAGGGTTTCACCTCTAAGGTGACATCGATTTGTGTCTCAATCAATTTATATTATCCTTACATTTGGCCTCTATCCACCAAGGACATGTACTCTATCTAACAATGGTATTGGAAGGCTTGAATTCCATTCCAGGGCTTGACCGAGGAAAGCTCCTAAACACCACAACCCCCAAACCCCTCTTTTTTTGATTGCAGGTTACAGGTACGGGATCTTACAGAGTGGATTGTAGAGAAGCAGAACAGAAGATAAAGATTCAGGATCTAAAGAAAAGTGTAGAAAATATTCATTACTGGACTAGGGTGCCCACCATATAGTCCTCCCAACTGGCATCTTTGGAAACTTTGAAGCTAGTTCCAGTCTCACTCACCTCACTATTCCAGATCTATAGAAAAAGTGGCATGTTGGACTAGGGTGCCCGCCTTAGTGTCCTTGAAGTTTTTACCTCTGGAAATGTGAGTCCTGGTATGTTTCTAATACGTATTTAGTGTTTCCCTATGCAATCATTTGTCATATTTTATTCTTCTGTATGTGATTTCATATAATTAGGGTTTTTTGCTTAAGTGAACTAGGGTTTGACAAATTCATCAATACAGTCTATCTTTCCTTATCATTTCATAGTGACATCAAACCTGTAGCCGAGTCCTCTTGCAACAGTAGTGACTTAACTTGGTTTCTATCCTTGAATATGTATGTGAAAGGAGGATTTGATTTTGCCTATATTAATTGCATTTCAACCTTATCTTCATTTTCACATATAACAATATATTATAGTTGTAATTAGATTTTCATTGATAGTTGTTTACCTTCATTTCTAACAATATCACAATGTTTTAACTACAACTAATTTATAGCAATACTAGCCTTTCAATTATTAGATACATCTTCACTCTATTGTTTAAGACTATAGCTAGAGTCCCTACCAAATGCTATCAAAATATAATATTGTAGCTTTGTAACAAGGTATGGATCATCTTCGAAAATAGAGTCTATATATATATGAAATATAATAAATATGAATAAATTATAGATGTAAACATTGTACAAATATCCTACTTGTGAATTACAAATATGAATAAATTACAATCACTTTGATAATCATGTATGCAAAACATAGAAACATATATGAAGGCAAGTAAACTATTTGACACATGTATGTAAAATGCAAAAGCATAGATAATGGATACATTGACAAGTTTCTAATTCGACTAGTTTACTTTTGATAGCATACTTCCAATTTGTGAAAAATAGTGACTTTAAAATAGGGCATAGATATCCATCAAAGCATAAAGGATGGAAGAATTCCGTCAAGTGATGTGGGTTGTGACTACCCTGGTTGATATTTGTGTAAAATGTACAAGTATTGACAAGGCATGCAGACTATTTGATAGGATGCATCAAAGAAATTGTTTTATAATCTACAATAATTGTGGAACAACCACAAAATGGATTCATTGAAAAGGTCTTATAAACTTTTAAGAATATACAATCAGGTAGATGACATTTGTCAAGCCTCACTTTAGGTCACACCAAATAGAAAAATAGTCTCATAGTCTATGAAAATTTAGATATGTTTGCTCTAAAGCCAATGTCTACTTTGTGTTGAGTTGTCTAGAGGAAAAAACATATTCCAAAAATTTCTACTCAGAAATAATAATATGAAATAGGGCTCGACAAGCATCTAGGATAGAAGATCAAGTTTTAGGATAGCAAGGGAGATCAAATTGATAAATATAACAGATTTTCCAAAAAAATGTAAAATTAGATTTTACATCATTCAACATTCTAAAAATAAAGTCAAAACTAAAAAGATTTTAGTAATCCAAAAATGAATTGTAGAAGTTTATAATTCACAACCAAAAATAAAATGTGTAACTAAATTAAGATCTAAATCTGGGAAGCATAAGAAATTGATAGGGAAGGGATGAACCATTAACAAATGAGTGCATACAAAGCCATGTAATATGGAATAATTTTGTCAAGGAAGCTCTCATGCTAAAAATTGATCATAGCCTTATCTTTTCTAGAAATATAGATGGATAGTTATTTTTTAGTTTGTTGACTATAGTTTGTGAGCAAGTTCACTATCACAACCATAGACAACAACAAATTGACCAATAAATTCTAAAAATATTATAAGTATAAAAGATGGGGAGTGGTCATGGATAGGAGAAGAATTGGAAGTGTGGAAGGTGGAGCTAGGTCACTCATCATTTTCTCACTTTCTCTCATTTTTCCTTTTTCTTCTCCCCTCTCCTCTTTAGATTTACTTTTAACAATAGTATTTCTTATGTTGTATCTTTCTTTTGAAGTGTAATTTGTTCTGATTTTACATTTCTTTCATCATTGTGATATGTCATGACAACAAGTTGAGGTGACATAGGTAAAAATTGAACTCATGCATCCAAGGTACGTTCTCTCATCTTCATTTTTGTAATTATTTTGAGATAATCACTTATCAAATTTACACTTGAATGACTTTGTCAATCTTTAGGTACAGATGTGAGACAACAAGAAAGGTACTTTTATAGGTACGTATGGTTCCCATAATATAATTTTTTAGGAATGGTACCTAGCTTCCATGTAGACTACCATCCCTAAGGAGGAAAATATAGCACTTAAGAATGCATAAGCCAAGATGGCTATTTGATGATAATTTGGAAGTCCATATCATGACCTTCAAAGGTATGAATCACACTTGTCTCAGTAATCTCACACTTTATAAAACATCCTCTAGCCTATTTAGCATCTTGACCATATTTCAGACCTTTGAATTGAGTTATAGGAACTTGTACTTATCAAAGAACCTTTTGTAGATCTTCAACCAGAGTGGCACCTAAGACACCTTAGGGTTTCTCAGGTGACATGTCCTTAGGTTGTAGGGTCACCTAGGTGACCTTCCCTACTTAAATAGGTAGCCCTATTTTTGAAAGGGGCGATCCTGACATCTTTTGGCATGTGTGATCTCTTTCAATTCTTGCAAGTTTAACTCTAAATTTGATTCTAATTAGGAGTTCTCTTTTTCTTAATTGAACAACCACTCCCCCTAACTATTTCTCCTCTCCCAATTAGAATATTGTTCTCTCCCAATCATACATCAATGATCTCTCAATCAATCTCTTGTCCTCTTCCCATTATCCTATATGATCTTCCAATTAGCTCTATAGTTAGCTTCCTAACTAGTCCCACCTTTGGTGTTCCTTTCCAAGCTATAAATACCTCCCTCCTCTCTTATTTTAGGGGAGGTTTATCATCATATTTTCATTTTTCTATCCTTCCTAAGATATCTCATTCTTGTAGTGAATCACCTCTAGAGGATGAACTTCATGCATTGCATCTCCCATAGCATTTTATGCTCATATAGGACTTTAAGAGCCTTTTGATTTTTGTTATCCCAATCTTCTAAAATTCCATTATATCCCTATATTATTTTCTATCATCAAGTGGAGGACCCTGTTAGTACCTGTAAAAATCATCTCCCATACATGCATTATTTTTTCCCCAAAAAATCCATTAAAAAACCCCACTTTTACCTTTGCAGTTAAAACCCCCCTTTTAGATCTGATCAGAGACTGTTTATAGGGGTTTTTCTTCCACAATTGTTGAGTGAAAACTCTACATTTTGAATATTTTAAGGTTCATAGTGTGATTCATTTTTTTCCAAGGGAAGAGGTATTGGAGGCATCAATAGAAAAAAATGATCAAGAGATGGTGTCGTGGATATATATACACACCTATGTTTCTGCTTATATAGGCTTCTATGTGTTTTAGGAAAGTGTTGTGTTTCTTTTAAGTTAGAACAGGGGTTCCACAAGTCTCATTGGCACTTATTCAGGGTAGTAAGAACTCTGACATCTTCATCCTATTACGCCATTGGTTGGAGAATCCACACAACACCTTTTCGCATTGGTGGGAATCACAGTGGTGACGTAATTTCTGTGTTATATTATTCACCAAAGGAAAGGTTAGTGGGATCCATGTGTCACTTTCACACACATTTTGAGAGTCTCCAGCTCTGAAATTTTCATTCTATTGCGCCATTGGTTGTGGGATTCACATGTCGGTTTTGCGCACATTCTATGAGGCTCTAGTTTTGACAAATCTTTTCTATTGTGCCATTGATTAATTGGGATATGTGTCACTTCCATGCTTTATATGGGATTCACATCAAGGAGTGGTATAAAGTTGGCGGGTCTTAGTGGTTAAGAGATGTGGATCGACACTTGGCAATACCGTGCTTTTTGGAAGCATGAGTTATTTGACAGTTGCATTCTGATGCACTATTGGCCAATTCATCCATGTGGTGACATTTTCTCAATGCAGGAGACCATGTAGAGTTTTTTGGCCTTTAATAGGTAGTCTATGATTTAACTGGAAGTTTTTCTATGCTTTTTATTTAGTTAGTTGTTTGTTTCTAGGTCTTCCTCTGCTCAGTAGTCTATTTAAGAGCATGAGCTTTTATTTTCTAGTAGTTGGAATTTTACTCAAATACAATAGAGAAGAGACATAAGCCTTTGTGGGTGTTTCTTAGAAAGGATTCTAAATAATTTGTATCTGTGCATTAACCTGGGCCTTGTATACTTTGTTCTCCTTTCACCAATGAAGAGAAATGACATTCTATGCTAATTTCTGAGTCTTTTATCTGTGGTGTTTACAATATTGTAATTCATTTAATTTGATTGCTGAGAAATGAGATATAATCTACTATGAAATCATGCATTTATGTTCTTGGAATAGTTATGATTGTTCCTATTTGTTACTAGTAGCCAGAGATAGTCTTTTCCTTCACAACAAATCTGAATCTAATTCGATGCATCGCCTTAGTGTAGTTTCAATTATTAGTATTATTATTTAGTTTTCTCTCCTCTTTTCTCAAACCATAAATATTTTATGTTGTAAAATGTCCCCCCTAGGACTTTTACCTCCTAAGTTTAGCTTCTAGGTCCTTTAGAGTTAAGCGTGCATGTTTAAAATGAATCCTAGAACAAAATCCCCTGAAACCCATGTCAAATGGGACCTAGGGGTGAGTCATAACTCTTAATTAGGCCCTAAAATAGGTCCTTGGACAAAGGCACCCATGCCCTTGTCCTGCTATTTTGTCAAGGTCCCAATTTTAAATGACCACAAAGCATCCGTTAAAAGGTTTCTCTTTGTTGGCCTATTCAATTTGAATTACAAATGTTTACTGGGAATGCACATATAAGCATGTTTCAGACTTCATTTTACAACTAGATGGATAATGTAAACTTGTGATCTTATGCTAAGGATATTCAACGCTTTCATTGTGTTTATTTGTTGCAAATTTGGCTTCATCAATCCATCTCCTCATGGTATGAAAGAGCTTCATCCTTCCATGAGGGTTTCACCTCTGAACTGATATCTATTTGTGCTTTCAATAAATCATTTATCATTTGTTTTTTCCTTTGTCCTGCACGGACATGCACTCTCTATCTAACAACGATGTTGGGATGCTTGAATTCCATTCTAGGGCTTGACTGAGGCAAGCTCCTAAACACCACAACCCCCAACCCCTCTCCTTGTGATTGGAGGTGATAGGTGTTGGATCTTGCAGATAGGAGCAGCAGGGGCCTCTTGGAGAGCATAAGGAATCAGGATCTAAAGAAAAAGGTAGAAAATAGCTCAAGAAGGGCTTAGGCACCCACTCTTTTGCCCCTTAGTTTCATTACATGGAGAATCCATGAACAGGCACAGTCTACAACACATTTGGCTCCCAACCTCTTGAAAAAGTGCCACCTTGGGCTTGGGCACCCGCTCTTTCACCCTTGGCTTTTCCATCTTCCGAAACTTGAAATCTAGTATGTCTCTAATCTATATTTAGTCTCTTCTTGTGCGAGCATTCATCAGGTTTCATCTATTTATTTACGATTTTGCATAATTAGGGTTTTAAGCTTAATCAGGATAAAATCAACACTTTAATCAATCAATTCCAAATTTCCCTATCATTCCAAGTGACAACCAAACTGTAGTTGAGTCCTCTTGTATAATTTGTGATTCAACTCGGTTAAATGTCCTTGAATGTATGTAGTGAAAGGAGGATCTAACTAAACTATCAACCAAATCAACCAAACCTCTTTTTCTACATAACATTTTAGTGAAGCCATGTTTTTTTTAAATTTTGCACCTTGATGAGTGTTGTACATCATACTTGCATTCATATATCTGATTTTTATCATTCTAAATTCAAAAAACTTACCAAAAAAATTGAAAATTTAGAAAAAATAAAGCATCCTAGGCTTGCATTTAGGCATAGTTTGCACTATGTTCATTGTATTTCATCTAAATCATTTAAATCTCCGATATTTGCATCAGATATTCCATAAATTACAGAAATTCATCATTTCATCATTGTTTACCTTGCATTTACATAATTTATTTGCTAAGGTTTGTTTGAAATTTTACATTTTCATATAACCTAGTAATTTCAAAAGCTATGGTTTGTAATTAAATTCTTGATTCAGATTTTATTACTAATTTAAACACTCTTTCAAATCTTATTTTTGACTATAGTGTTTCATCATTGTGTGTTTTTGCATCTACATTTCAAATTTTGCATTTACACATTGTGTATTCCAACAAAAATTAGTATAAATTCATTCGTCTTTCCTTAAAATTCAACTTGCATTGAGCATTGTAGAATTTTGGCATCATTTTCAAATTTAATCTATGCTATTTTACATATTAAATCTAATTAGATTCCATTCATTCATCATTTTGCATACTTTCATGCTTTAATTTCAATATTAGGGTTTCAAAAATCCTTGCATTTTTACTACATTTTGGCTAATCTTTCATTTATAATTGCAAGATTGGTGTGTTGTGACAATTTTTTCTACATTATTGGATTGATTAAATTTTTTAAATTTTTTACCCCTCACTATTCTCCTAATTTCATTACATATTTCATGCATTTGCATTGAAAAAAGTGAAACAATTAAACATTTTAGAAGCATAGATTGGCATTGTGTCATTGCATTCATCTTCGATATCTCAAATTTTAGATCTTGCACTCATAATCAAACATATATTCATTTTTCATTTGAAAATTTTGTGTAATTTCATATCATTGTGTGAAAATTGGCATCTTTTTAATTACATAGTGTGTATTCCAACATTGGGTGTTTTACACCTTTTTCACATCTTTTTGATCAAAACCTTTAAAACCATCAACTTTGCCTTGTTATGTAGTAGTCTTTCCTCCTATCCACTCTATTTGTTGTGGACTTTGTGTATCTTTAAGAAATTGTTTCCCTCAAAAAAGTGCTTAGGTGCAAAATAGTCTCACATCTAGGGCATATTAAGTATCATAAAACTTTGCATGTCTTGTCTTACTAGATCTTATTGGACATTTATGTTTCTAGACATTTCATTATGGCATCTTCATCTCATTTCCCTTTGGTATCTTTACATGCATATATCAAAAACTTTGAGAATTTCTACAAATTTCTTAATATGAATCCTCATGTTCTCACTTATATATAAGCTATGTATCATAAGGATATATTTAAATGCTCTTAATTTGAAATCTTTGATTATGTATTTGATTTTGACAACTTCATATCTCTCATGAATACATACCCTTCAGTAGTAGAATCTCTAATAGAATACATTGAGAATGATGACTTTGAAAGTTCTTCTTCTCTTAATACTTTGGAACTAATAGCTAAAATATATGATGATGACAAGGATTCCATTAGTTATCCTACTCCTCCTATAGCTAAATGTCCAAGAACCTTGGATGAGAAGATTATGGATAGCTCTACTTTAAGTCCCTTAGACATTACTAAAGATACAATCATCAACAATTCCCTCAACAACACCTTGCCTTCCTTTCATTCTAATGCTCTCCCTAGCCAAGATGAAGCATTGACAGATGAAGAAAGGTCCCTCACATTAAATCCTTTAAGGATGGATGTTGAGTTTAATCATAGTAAAAACAATGTTAATTTAATCATCACTAATAAACTTCTTCAACCTACTAAGGGGATTTTGAAAAAGTATACTAATGTTCCTAAGATGATTGTGAATGGGGCACCTAGTGCACCTTCTTCCTTAAAATTGGTGATTACAGTTCAAGGTGATCAAAAACCACCTCGACCCCATATTACATTCTAAATTATGCAAGACAAATCACTCAGAGAAATTAAGGTGTTCAAAATGTGTCGCAACAACCACATCACAATGTGATTTCTCACACATACAACACCTGTAATAACTGTGATTGAATTTCTGAACTATAGTAGAAACTACCTAAATATTCAATAACTTCAATGAAAATAAAGTAAATGCAATAAAACAAAGATATACCTTGTTGGACCGATCTACCTTGTGTCTTCCATTGTTTCCTATCTTTCTTTGATCTTGAGTGATTATGGAGCTCTCAAAATTTGTACTTCCTTGATGTTAAGATGACAAAGAGAGAATGGCTTTGTGGAGGATTATGCAATGGGAATGAATCTACAATGTAATACTAAAATGAAGGATGGAGATAATGATATGAAGCCATGGATGATGATTAATGCAATGAGGATAATGAGATGAAGCCAAAGACATGCTTGATAACTATGGTGGATTTTTTGCAAAATAAGATTACTAAAGCTTGAGTGGTATGAAAATGAGTGTGAGAAGCTTTCTTTAATAGGCTAAGGATAGACCAATTCCAAGTATCAATAGATCCACGATTGGGGGAGTTACCTTATGACATGTATGGTTGAGATGGAGTTGATTGGGATGAGGGAGATAATCATGGGAAATGTTCCTACTATGTTTACAAGGTAGAGGAATATGTGGTGCCATAAGCCACATGCCATTGTGCTCACAAAGACATATGAGTTAAAAGTGAAAGACTATGAGTAGATTGTGGAAGGACTCTTGATTTGTTGAAATGTGAGAGATAAACTAGGATTTGAAAGACAAGTGTCTTTGACCATGTAGATGATTGAGAAATAATGGGACACATGTGGAGAGGAAAGAGGGATGATTAGAGGATAAGTAGGACATGTGGGTGAGGACAATTAGCTAATTAAATATTAAAAATATTTAATTATGTGTGCAACATGATGAGGTGTAAAGTGAGGTGGATAATGATGATGTGGATTTATAGAATTTAGGACTTTAGAATAGAGGAATAGATGATTAATTAAATAATTTAGGATTATTTAATTAAGGATGATTTAGAGGAATTTGGATGATTTAATTAAATAAATTAATTTTTATTTAATTTTTGGAAGAATGAACCAATTAAATAAATTAGGATATTTATTTAATTGATAGAGGAATAAGAATAAAAATAAATATTAAAATATTTATTTAATTCGAGTCAAGCCATTTTTAGGTGTATACAATAACAAGCAAAGTGAGCAAGTACCTCATACACCTATCTCTCTTCCATGTTCTCAACCTATGCTCCCTCCACCACCTCATCTTACTCATAAAAGTGGTCAAGAATATGATATTGTCAAACAACTTCGTGCTACTCTAGCTAAGATCTCTCTTTGCAATTTAATACAAACATCACTTACATACCATAGAATGCTCCAAGAAGCTTTACAAAATATGATTGTACCACTTGTTGTTAAGCCGAATGATGTAGCAGCTCTGTTAGATTGTATGCATGTGACAAAAATGGATATTTTGTTTCAACCACATGAAATACCATCAATTAAAGATGAATATGATCCTCTTATAATTTGTCACAATAAATAAAAAGTTGATAAAGCAAGTTAAGACTGACAGTGGATCGGCTCTTAATATTTGTTGCATTAACTTGCTACACAGAAGCAAGATCGACACTTCTTTAATCAAACCAAATAAGATTAGCATTCATGGCTTCGATAATCATGGTAGACAATCTATAGGTACTATAACCTTACCTGTAAAGGTTGGTCTTGTGACTTTATCTACCGTTTTTCATGTCATGCCTAGTTCACTTTCATATAATATGATTCTCGGTAGACTATGGATCCATGTCATGGGGCAGTTCCATCTACCCTTCATCGATCAATAAAGTTTATTTATCAAAACAATCTCTACACTGTCAAAGTTGATCCTGACCCAAATAGTTGTTTAGATATCAAAATGATAAAACATGTTAACAATCATTTAAGTCTAAACAACTTACAGGTTGATTCATCAATACCTCTTGCTATAAATAATGTTGTACAAGACTCTAAACCATCGAATGCACTTTTTGGTGACGATTGGGGTTCATTAGATTTTAATCCTTTTAGTATGGGGGAATATAAACCTAATAACCTTGACACATCAAAAGTTGTATCGATCTCATCTAAGAAATCTTTGGAAACAACTAAAAAACCTAATGTCTCCTTGGTAGATAACAAAGACAATACTCTTACTTAAACTATAGATTATAACACCTATGAGGCCTCACCACCCTCTAAAGAGATGGACTCCCTCTATGGTCGTCGATTTCAGATTTTGTACACAAATTGTGATTATACAGGTAATGGATGTCGTGTAAATCAATAAGGAATTAGAGTACCTTTACAAGTTGCTGGAATTAACTACACAACCGGTATTGGATACCACTCTTTGAAGCCCAACAAAGCCTCTAATCATCTTAAACTTAATGTTAATGCAATATCAATAAGACTAAAATGACATGCAAGATATCCTGAGTTGATAGATAAGAATTGTCCGCTAGGAAACATCCCATTGAATCAAGTAAGTATTGCTCCCCCTTTAGCCACACTTATTGTAGAAACTATTCTAATTTCTCTCAAGGGTGGCCTCCTCTGAGATATATATTATTAGAATCATGTTGTGTTCCCCCGTGTTGTATTATAGGTGTTGTTTAGGTCTCCTTGGATGAACCTTGATACTCTTGTAAGGTCAAGGATAACGGGAGACTGCCTTTGTTGTGATCATTCTTCTATTTGTATCATCATTCTTCTATCTTGCCTCTCCTCTATTTTATTGTTGTGTTTCATGCCTTAGGCACATAACATTGCAGTTGATGACCTGGGGGCATCCTCCTACATGGTGTTCCTAAGGCACTTGTTCTCCTCTCTCATGTTATTGTTTACCTTCTTCTAGTGATTCTATCTAGTGGGTGGATGATGGAAAATAAACAAATACTGATACGGACCATGTGTCCCTTCAACAAACAAAGCAAAAATTGACCTATTCCATATATGAAGATGGGCTTGATTTATATATCTGACACTTGGTTAGTAGAATCACTCCATGTGATATTTGATATTGTCTTATCTTCTCTAACAAATCATAATAATACATATGCTCCGTGCACTTTGTTTATCGTGTATCTCACCTTGTCGTTACACTCTGTTCTAAGGTATCTATAGTATAAGCCCAACAGCTATACTCAAATTCAAACTTGTATGTGTAGTCTTGGTTCCTTTGATGTGATCTCATATATGATTCATGCATAGATTTCATGTTTTTCTTGGTTATTATCTTAGAGTAAGATTTGTAACCTCTCTTGTTATCTTATCTTAGCATATCTTATCAATGTGATTGTGGGAACATTCGACAATCGTGAGAACATGTCACCTTGGGAGCTTGGGCTTTGCGAGACCTCTCATTCCCTTGTGTGTTTTCTTCATACCTTAATGTGCTTGATATCAGTACATGACATCAACCACCTTAAGGTGGGGGCATATATAAGGTAAGTTTTCTAATAATTTTGATACTAATGAAGCATGTTTGTAAGTCCTTTGCAGAGGTAGGATGTTGTGTCTCTAGCGAGAGTGCACATCTTTATCTATATTGCAATCATAGAAGACCTCTGCAGAGGTGGGATAATGTATCTCTTGAGCTAGTGTGTATCCTTTTATTCAAAATCCCTTCTGCCGAAGGTGGGATGGTGTATCTCTTGAGCTAGTACACATCCTTTTATTTCAAAAGTCCTCCACAAAAGCGGGGTTGGATCTTGAGACTATGCTACCTTAAGCATGTCTTTGGCGATTGTGGCATAATCTCAACCATCAAGTGTGTTTGCAACATGTTTGAGATGGTGGGACTTAGCAATAAGCTCCTCCCATTGCCTTGTTTACTGTGTCTAAAATGTATAGTATGTCTTTGGCATGCTATACGACACTCATGTATTTTGTGTGTCTTCCATGTGTTTTTCCCCTTGTGTGGTCTCCACCTGCACTCAAGATTTTATGTTACAAATTTATTTCCATGAGTATATATATGAAAATGTTATGAATATGATATATTAGTGTTTCCATCATGTTTTATGTGATTACTCTCATGTATTCATTATGTTCTGTGTATCTTCAATACTTTCTTCTCTATGTTTTGCATGTCTATTACTGTCATCTCCGTGTTTTGCATGTTTACGATGTGTTTTCCAATGCTCACTTAAGACTGGGGCTAGAAATAGTTCCTCAATATTTGGGTATGCCTTAGCTTCAAGTGCCTCATGTGTTTGATGTGTTTTCGACTATACTTTACTGCATGTATGGGTCATAATATCATACATACATTAAAGTGGGGGCTAAATGTTATGTCATAGAATGTCCCCATAGGACTTTTACCTCCTAAGTTTAGCTCTTGGGTCCTTTGGAGTTAATCATGCATGTTTAAAATGAATCCTAGAACAAAATCCCCTGAAACCCATGTCAAATGGGACCTAGGGGTGACTCCTAAATCTTAATTAGGCCCTAAGATAGGTCCCTAGACAATGGTGCCCACACCCTTGTCCTGCCCTATTTTGTCGGGGTCCCAATTTTAAATGACCACAAAGTGACCATTAAAAGGTTTCCCTTTGTCAATATATTCAATTTGAATTATGAATGTTTAGTGGGAATGCATATATAAGCATGTTTAGGACTTCATTTTATAACTAGATGGATAATGCAAACTTGTGATCGTATGCTAAGGATATTCAAGGCTTTCCTTATGTTATAGAGCAGACTTGTGTTGTTATTGTTTTTATTTGTTACAGATTTGGCTTCATCAATCCATCTCCTCATCGTATGAAAGACCTTCATCCTTCCATGAGGGTTTCACCTCCAAGGTTATGTCTATTTTTGCTTTTAGTCAATCATTTATCATTTGTTTTTGCCTTTGTCCTACAAGGACATGCACTCTCTATCTAACAACAGTGTTGGAAGGCTTGAATGCCATTTTGGGGCTTGATCGAGGCAAGCTCCTAAACACCACAACTGCCAACCCCTCTCCTTGTGATTGTAGGTGACAAGTGTCAGATCTTGCAGAGAGGAATGGCAGGGGATTGTTGCAGAGCATAAGGAATCAGGATCTGAAGAAAATGGAAAAAAATAGCTCAAGAAGGGCTTTGGTGTGTGCTCTTTTACCTCTCAATTTTGTGACATGAAGAATCCCTGAACAAGCACAATGTATAACATATTTGGCTCCTGACCTCCTGAAAAAGTGTCACCTTGGGCTTGGGTGCCCACTCTTTCACCCATGACTTTTTTGTCTTTTGAAACTTGAAATCTGGTATGTATCTAATATGTATTTAGTCTCTTCTTATGAGCATTCATCAGGTTTCATCTGTTTGTTTGCGATTTTGCATAATTAGGGTTTTGAGCTTAATCAAGCTAAAATCAACACATTAATCAATCAATTCCAGATTTCCCTATCATTCCAAGTGACAACCAACATGTAGTTGAGTCATCTTGTAGAAGTTATGATTCAACTCAATTAAATGTCCTTGAATGTATGTAGTGAAAGGAGGATCTAACTAAACTATCAATCAAATCAATCAAACCTCTTTTTCTACATAATAGAAGAAACAAAGAAGAGTTAGCTTCTCTAAAATCTAGAGGTTATCTTAGAAGAAAGTCCCACATTCTAAGATTTCCAATTATTGTTGGTGAAATACAAATTTTATCATCAACAGCTTTTGGTACGCCCAGTGGGACACTGTAAATTGCCTGATCAAGAGATTTGTTTGCATACACAAAGGGCCTATAACAAAGAGTCACTCAGCAAGTAACCCAGGGCTATTAGTTCCACCATTAGTATATGTCACTCGCAAAAGAATTGCCATAGGAGCATCAACAACACAGATGGCTCAACCAGCACCTACAAGAAACTTTTTCAACTGGAACAGTGGCATCGCATTGATTCCTCCAACTCCACCAGATACTTGGGATCCTATCCAAACAAATAGTTTAACAACACTTCAAAATTTTATGGGAGAAGAGTTCAAGACTCCTAAAGAACACTTGCTAGATGTAGTAGATGTATGCATAGTACACTATGTGACAGACCAGAGTGTAGCTCTACAATTGTTGGTAGCATCATTTAAAGGAAAAGCCTTATATTTGTACTAGTCTCTTAGATCAAATTCAATCAATACATGGGATCAGCTAGGAGAATTGTTCTTTGCTAGATTTAATGGAAAGGAGATAGATCCTCCTTACTACAACATTTAATTACTATCAGAAGGGCTTCTCAGGAAGCCATAATAAACTTCAATACCAGGTTCCAGAAGACTTGGCAGAGAATCCCATTGATAGCTCGTCCCCAGCAGGTATGTCTATTGTGTATTATATGAAGGATTTCAATTCTAATATAGCTATAATGATTTAATCATTAGGAGGACAAACCCTTCCTGATGCATATGATTTAGCCATTTTGGTAGAGAATAATCTAATAGATGCTGAGAAACTCCCTTCAAAACCCCCTTTCCCCATGTTCCTAGAGTTGTCTATACCCATTCTGATAGAACTACCCAATCCTCCATAGCCCAATCCTTCCATGTATGTCTACCCAATAGCCTAGGTCTCACCTATCCTTGTGCAAGTCTCGCAAGCATCGAAAATGGAAGACGTGAAAAGCATCTTATGAAGTTTTTCAAATGAAATTATAAATCTCAAGAGACAACAAACTGGCTACCCTAGAACCCCTTATCAAGGTTTCCAAGGAAATAAATAGCCTCATCATCCTAATCACCACCAAGGGTATTAGTCCAATCAGTATCAATGGAATAAGAGGCTGAATTCATCATGACCATCGAATCATATTGTCCCAGTCCCAACTCCATTGCAAATAGTCACACTTAATCTGGCAAAGGAGTCAAATACCTAGTGTTTTCCATGTAATAATGCTCACATGCCTAAAGATTGTCCTAGAGGGCATCTACAACAAAGAGTGGCTGAACAGAGAAAGCAAACACTGTAAGAAGAAAATCAACAAGGGTAATATCAATATTAGTCACCTTGTATGTAGAATGTAGTCTTCATGGCTTAGATGCAAGGGATGTCTATTGAACAGGAGGCAGAGATTGCTTCTAAACATGCACTTTTTTCATGGGTAGAGGAGGAGGAGGTAGTGTTTGTGAACAAGGCGTCCACTTCAAGGATCCCTCAAGTTCAGTCTGATTATTATACTCATTCAAAGAGAAGAGTTGTTGAGTATCCAGTAAGTACGCTGCAACCTAAAATCACTTTCCAAAAAAGTATGATGTTCCAAGCCACTCATCCACCAACACAATAACAAAATGTCAAATCTGCAGTATTACAGAATATTGGTACTATGACTTAGCTAATTGAAAATGTAAAGTTCCCATGAACATACCAATTATTGCCAGTGTCGATCCCGTTAAGTGTGGTAGAACAATTAAAAAAGGATCTACCCAATGTTTCTCTTTGGGATGTGTTGCCGATTCTAGAACAAAAGACTCTGCTACAAAACACATTAAATGCACCAGAGATACTTGGAGATTTGCAGTCTTAAAGGACACCAGCACAAAGAAGAAGGTGACGTTTGAGAAGACCCCTTAGCAAGATCCAAAAGTTTCCCTGGTAATTCCAAAGGTAGGAGGTAAGGCCAAACATATCCCATTCTATTTGACTTTGATAATAGGAAAGAAGTTGTTACATAATTCCATGATAGACTTAGGCACAAGTGCCACTGTGATGCCAAAGAAAATAGATGATGCTCTCAAACTTAAATATGAGCCCATGGAGAAAGAGGTGATGCAGCTAGATGGGAAAAAAGGTACAAACCATGGGATTCATTAAGTAACTTCCTCTTATGTTGTATGCATGCTCAAATTTCACTGTAAACCAAGATGTTTTCATCATAGACATCCCACATGTTTTTGGCCTCTATTTATCTAGGGATTTCATGGCCGAAATCGGAGGGTATCTCTCCCTAGACTGGTCACACTTGATTCTAAGAAGTAAGTATGGTTCAAAAATAAAAGTGTTGTCAGAGCCATTGCACAAGGAACACATTTTAGAGGAAGCGATGACCAAATTTGAGGTAGTACATACTATAGTCACTCAAGATGAAAGACTCGATATGGAAAAGCTTGATGGAGAAGGTGTCTTTAGTAATAAAAGTGAAGAGGAGAAAGCACTTTTGCTGGAAGCCTCTCAGAATGATCCTTTTAGAAACTATGATTCCACAAGGCTAGGAACATATGTAATCATCGAAGAAGATTTTGTGATCCCTAAAATCACAAAGATGTCTGGGGAGATCAAGAAAATTACAAAAGGGGATACCTCTCTCTGGACTCTGCACTTTGATGGTGTTAAATGTAGAAATGGTTCAGGAGCTGGAATATGTCTTGAGTCACCAGAAGGGGAGAAAATTATTAGAGCATTTTGCTTCCAATTTAGTTACACAAACAATGACATGGAGTATGAAGCTCTAGTGCATGGAGTTATCATGGCTAAAAAGATGGGAATCAAATAGTTACAAGTATTCAGAGACTCAGAGTTGGTAATCAATCAGGTCTGAGAAAAGGTAGCTACAAAAAAAGTGAGAATGAGATCCTACTATCATCAAGTATGGGATCAAATAGAAATCTTCACATCTTTCAATATTTAAGTGGTTCCAAGGGTTCTAAACACCGAAGTAGATAGAATGACACAAATCAGGGCACATTTCAATCGAATAGAAGATCTGTGACTAAATAAGGATATGGTGAAACTAGTCATCTGACCAGCTATCCTGACTATCCAGGATGGTGAAAATCTTTACCCTCAAATGTAGAAGTAGCTAGTAATGAACAGGGTGTTGTAGACAACAAGGATGTGGATGGTACATGTGATCCAAGCATAATTTCAAGTGATATTTGTGTGTGTAGCAGGGTAGAGGAAGGTGCTAGTGCAATGTATGACAACAATTTAGATGAAAATAGTAGTGATTGCACTTGCATTCAATTGGATCAGTAATCACTGGATGATGAAGATGAGAAAATCAATGATGATTCCCAATCTAGCAAAGAGAGTTATGACCCTGCAGCAAGTGTTGTAGTATTGTGGATCACCAAGAAGGTATGTACGCAAATAAAAAATTGAATGACTCAACTCATGTAGTTGATTGTATAGAGGATACATACATTGATGATGGAAATAATGAGGAAGTGATGAGCATAAGGCACAATGTCCTTTATGAAGAGCATGCAAGTCCATTAGGTAGTATAATTCATGATTATAATTGGTGCATGAATAATCCTTTTTTTGAAAATGACTTAGGGTTTAGTGGTTTTGATGATCTGTCAGCTTTGAAAGGGGAGAATCAAATGTCATATTATCAATATGACTCAGCTTCCTGTGGACACCAAGTGAAGAAAAAGGTTTGTGTATACAATGATGAACAACTCACTCAAACAGTTCTTAAGGTAGTTTTGCTAAGTGTATGCATGTAAATGATATTGAGAGTGAAGAAGAGACATGTCTCTTGTTTTATGTCTTGCCCTCTTTTATCCATAATGATGACATTGAGGTCTTTGGCCGCTGTTTGCCTGAGGATGATGTAGATCTCGTTGCACTGGATGGTAGAATTGTAGAAATAAATGATGGTGTTGCCAGTGAGATTCAAGCTGAGGACCTTACCTGTGAGGGTTGTGAGGATGAGGAGCATGAAGTTGTATGTGAGGCCTTGTCTCAACTATGTAAGGGTAATTTACATTCTCATATAGATTATGCTTTAGCTGGATTTCATGAAGGCACTACTACAACTACCAATGATGTGGAGGTAATAGTTTCCAACCATGAAGACTATGTCACAAATGCTTTTCTAGAGCTTTGTTTGGAGTAGTTATCTCTTATTGATGTGGATCATGTTGAGAGCATTTTTGGGCTCATTAGCTGGGCTTGATAACATTGAGGCTAGATTTCCTTGTGTGGATCAAATTTTTGATCTACAAAGTGAGGAGGAGAAAATCATGAATGATTTTCTTAGCAGCTACTTTTACACAGCAGAGTGTAGCAAGGAGTACAAAATAGAGAGGCAAATTGAAGATTCCGAGTCTTCACTTGAACTGCCTCAAATTTCTGATCTATATGCTAATTGTGCATAATTGGGTTTGAGTCAAGTCTCTTGTTCAATCATAGAAGAACACATTAGCATTTGTAGTGTAGATAGGTCACAAGGACTTGAATAGTCATGTGGCATAGCCCATCTTGAGGGTACGCCTGAACTAGATGCATTTCAGCTTGATGTTTTTCTTCATGCTAATATTTATGTAGGTTTAGATATGCATCATGCAGATAAGGATCTTGAAAGATAAAATTGTCTCTAAGGCATAAAAGAAAGAGGGCTCGAAGTCTTTATCGATGAAAAGATTGGTTCGCAAACCATTGTGTTCACCGACTACCAAGTTCACCACCAGAAAGATTCACTGACAATGAAGAAAATGAAAAGTAAGGTGGCAAAAGTGGTGAAGGTGGAGGAAAAAGTTTCTAAGTAAAGAAAGAAATCGGTGAAGTTGGAGGTTAACGAATTGCCAAGTTCACCGACAGAGGTTTCGCTAACAACATCTTATCAACTACTAAAGGCTTGGACAAAGAAGAAAGAAGACAAAGAGGCAAGTAAAAAATGTTTCTAAGGAAAAAAAGAGAAAAATTAAGTTTTTGCCAACAAATCGACTAGTTTGTGAATTGCCGACTTTCCCGACCAAGTTCTTGAGTTTTTACTTTTACCAATTCATTGATAAGGTGACCAGGTGGAAAAGAGAAGGCTAAGACAAAGAAATGTGGTTCGTCAGTGAGGAAGTTTTCTGATAGAAAAGGAAATGGAAAAGGAAGTGTCTTCATTGGTAAAAGTGGAGGTCTGCGAACCTTTAGGTTCACAGATAAGAAAGTTCACTAATAGGAATGAAGCAACAAAAAAGAGGTTCGTGATGGAAGAAATTCTTTGATAGAGAAAATGAACAGCTGGAAGAAGGTAGATAAGAAAGAGAAAGGAAGAGTTAGATAACTTCACCAATTTGAAGATTTACCGATAAAGAAAGTAAAAAAGAAAAATGAGGTAAAGAGCATTTGCAGTCAAAGGGTAGGTTCACAAACTGGAACATTCACCGACTGAGCTTTTCACTGACCAAGTTTACCGACAGATAGAAAAAAGAAGATGTTCAATGCAAAAAAAGAGTTAGAAGTTGAATTCTAGTGGCCCAATAGAGAAGAAAATGACGATCAATCAGAGAGATTTCTAATTTTTTTAGGATTATGTTGGTAGATTTGTACCTAGAAGTTAATGTTTGGTAGGAAGTAGGTACTCAACATTAATGTGTTTCAGGTGAAGGTCAATTGTAGGTAGTTAGAATAGTAGAGATCCTCAATGAAAAAGGTCCATAATTAAATGAAAGGATGATGTATCTCAGCAACCAGATCTTTTTGTTGATACTTTCATTCTAAAAGGATGCCAGAGGATGGGCACCTGTAAGTTTTCAAAGTTGTTAGGGAATGGGCATTTCCTCTAGTCTGACAGATTTTTTTACAGGGCCATGGGCTAGTTTGTAATACAGCATGGGTTTCTTGTTGACTAAGGTTTCAATGCCTAGAGATGCGTGATAGCAGAGTGTTATATATGCACATTTGATTGACATTTGAAAGGGTGGGTTGGTTCTTTGCTAGTGGATGGAAGCTATGTAGGTCCAATAATACTTTTAGGACTCCAAATCATGCCATGTGCAATTACAGAGAAGTAGTGGGATGGTGAAACAAGTGAAAGCTAATGTGCAGTAGGGATTGTGTAGAGAATGTTTCCATGGTAGTTTGTATGTATTTAGGGTCTTTCATCTTATCACATTTGTTGATAATTTTGTATTGGACATTTGAAAATGTCACAACATTTTAAATATATTACAAGCCTTGTAATTGTCATTTGTTCTTTACATTTGAATGCATGCAACTATGTTCTAGATTATCAAGTATGTTTGAAGCACAAAACCTGTAAAATGATATAGAATGTGCTTAGATCAATGTTTCCTTCTTTCCCTTCCATTTGTTTTCTTTTCTGCCACTGTGACTCTATAGCCCAATTGGATTGGCACTGATCTTACCTCCATTTAGACCAATCACAAACCTTTTAAATCAAATAAACATTTACCAATGGCTTAGGGGAAAAACATCTTTCCTATGCATGTACATTCATATAGTTTGTATCAGCTATATAGGGGTTTTGAGATAGCAAGTTGTTCTTGGTCCAATGATATCCTTTGGCACCAGGTAATGATTTGGGTTTGGTTGTTCAATTATTTTTAGTTGTTCATCTAGTTTGAAGTCAATACCTATTAGGGTATACCCTTTGGAATATCCCTCTAGAGTTTAAGATGAACTTGAAGTGTAGAGGAGACTACCCACTCCTGTTAGTTGGCCAAAATCACCCTTAACCTATTAATAAACCTCTTCCAATCACCTTGACAACACCACTTGCCTTGGTGATGGTGAAATATTTTAGGGTTTTGGGTTGTATTTATTTTGGGAACCAACAGACCCTATTGCTATAGACAAGGATAGAGACCAAACTGGATCTCTTAGGACATAATTCTACTATTGGCACCAATCTTTGCTTGTAGGTGAACTTTTCCATTGAAAAGGTAGAATAGATTAGTAATTAGAAAACTCTCTTTACCTTGAAAAAGTAAAGATGTTATGTTTTCTTTGTTAGATTAAGATTTCTTTTTCACTACTTATAGGTTTCATTTTCTATTTTGATACAGTAGATGCATTATGTTTCCATTATATTAATTTAGATTTAAAATCAAAACCTGAGAAGATAAAAATAGTAGAAAACTACATTAGGAAAAGCCATCCTAGTTCTCAATTCATAAATAAATTTTAATAAAAGTAATAAGTAGATAACATTCAAAATTTGTTGAATTTTAAAAATAATATTTCATTCATAGATAATTAATTGCTTTATAAATTGCATAAAAATAGTAAACACCAAAAGGGGAAGCCCTCAATTTCATCACAAAGCACATGAATTTAAACTATCAAAAAGAGAAATCCCTTGGTTTCATCACAAGGAATTATAACATTCAAACATTAAACATTAAACATTCAATGTTCAAATGTTCAAAACTCAACAAACAAAACAAAACATCCTTCTTCCTCAATTCAACATTCAGACTCAATGAGCACTAAAGTGAGAGAGGACTAGATTGAAGCAACTTTGAATTAAATCGGGGAAAACCTACCAACTCAATTAAACTCCATCATAGAAAAAGCCCCAAAAAAATTATAAATCATGGTGACAATTGAAAAATAATATGAACAAATATGACAAAGAGAGGATCTTTGTGCTAGAGAACCTAGACTCCTCAAATAAACATAATGAATTAGAAATGCAAGGATTAAACATGTTCTACCTCTTTAAATAGGATAAGAGTGAACAACCCACCAGGTCACATAATAATAACACTGACAACACTAATTCAACATTTTCATCAATAATGCTTCACTAACTAAACCATGAAAACCACAACAACCATCAACTTCACATAAAAATAGACCATACACACACCAAAATTTCCATATATGATGTTCTACTTCCCTACAAATAAAACAACCCATTGGTTCCACCATACCTTGATTGGCTCTTACTATGAGACAAAGAGTGACTAGGTAGGTACCTCTAGCAATGGTTAACTTAAATGTACCACATCAGAGTCTAACTCACTCACGTTGTATTGGGATTGATTATAAAAAACATTGGTACTATTAATGTAATCACAAAAATAAAGGTACTTTCACAAATTAATGTTCTCAAAGAGATGCTACAAGAAGGTAATACATTGCCAATATACTCTCATTTTTTAAATTTTAAAAATTGAGACTAGGCTATGAAAACCATATCAATTACCAAAAGAAAAAAAAAACTTAATCAAAACCATAAATTATAAACAACAAATACACCAATGAAAAAAAAAGTAATACTAAAAGAAGAAAGGAGAGATATAGATATGAAGTGTAGAGTGGTGAAGAGAACTAATCAAATTCTATCATAGGAGAAAGTGACAACAATGGAGGATGATTGTTCTTCCTCACTAGGCTCTAGAGTGTCACCTTGATCTCTCCCAATAATTTTATTTTTAAATATTTCATAGTGTACATTTATTACTTTTCAATCCAAATTATGCTTATCTTTACATGTTTAAGTTCCTAAGACCCTTACACCCCTTCAACAAATTGTTAGGTTAAACTCTCAACATCCCACCATGATCACCTCTCTTCATTCTAGTTCTTATGAGGATAAATGTTACATTCTAAGAATGAAAAAATATATTATGATCATGATACTTTTATTGGAAATGTTAAAAATCAAAAGAAACATGAGCTGGTAGGCCAATTAAAATCTTTGTGTAATTAATTATCTGTCATAAATGATTATATTTACTATATGTCCATTAATTCTCTTACTAAGGTACTTCTCAATAAACAACACAATAATGATACAATTAGGCTATAGTGAAAATCACTAAAGATACAGTCTCTTTATACATGGTAGATCACATTTTTGGTCCCCTAGATGTACTATCCAAAATTGACCTACCCATAGTTAATCTATGAGAATTGCATCCCATTCCCAATCTCTAGCTTTTATCCATTATACACCAACCTATCGTTTAGCTATGAGCGTGAAAACAACTTCTCCTTAACCATACTCCACAACTACCTTCATTTAAATCTTTACAATTGCCCATATGTGCTCATTCCTCTTACACCCCTCATATTCCTTAATATAGGTTTATAATATATTCAAAGAGATAATCCTAAGGTAAGGGATTATAAGGATACATGATAGATGATCTAACAATAAAAAATAATAAAAGGGTGAGTGGGTAGGTATAAAATAAGTATCCAATAGTGAAGGGCCAAACCCTAACCAAGAAAATAACAACGAAGCAAAAATCAAGGGTTGAGCCAACCCTAATCAGATTTGAAATGAGAGATAAACAATAACAAATATCAAATCTGAAACCATAATGTAAATAGAATAAACCCTTAGGATAATACCCTAGAGGGAGTAAGATATGGTAGGTTCAGAAAAATGAAAAGGTAAATAAATTTTTTAATTGAATATAAGGTAAATAAAAGATCAACCAAGAAAATCAATTAATTCTAGAAGTACTAAGTTGTGAATGATGATGTTATTAGACTATATGTTCAAAGTTAAATAAATAAAATGATGGTACTTAGATCTAGGTTTGATGAAAAATTGACTAATAGATGTTACTATTTAATTTGACTATGTGTTAAAGATAATTATAACCTACTATACAATTGCCTCATGACTTATAAAAGTAGTGACTATTGTTCTAGTTTACTTATGCACTTGTCAAACTAATTTCCATGCCTAAAAACCAATTTTCGTGCTTGGATCTAAAACCTACATACAAAATTGAACTCTACACGTAAATTTGAACTCCACTAAATATGATGTCAGGAATCTATTTGCCTTCATGTATCTATTTCTAAAAATGTATTGTATCAATAAACATTGAGGAGAATTCTAGATTAGGATTCTTCTCTTTTTGTCAAACCCATATCACTATTTTAACTATACAAAACAATGATCGAAGAGAACATGAAATCATTCAATATGCCTAGGATGTTGATGTATTTGATTTATTAATTATTTAGGAGAGTTAATTAAATTATGCTTATAGTAGAAAAGATAAAATTAATAAATGTACAAGGAAATAAATAAATAGAGTAATTTAACATGGACCCAACTTTTTGCTTTTGCTTGGCTTGTTTGTGTCCTTTGCTTTTGGGTGGTATGGTAAAAATTAGTTACAAATGTATGTCAGGATGTCATCCTGTGCATCAAGATCTCAGGTTATAGGTCCAATTTTCAAAGTTAGAATCTGTCTTCTTGAACCCTGCCAGATGAAAGAGCATGAAATTCTAAGCAGGCTTACTTTTTGAAGAACCCAAAAATTCATTAAAATAAAAAATTTATGAGCAGTCAAAGTTTGGTGAACAAGTCATAGGGATATCGGTTAACATTTGTATACTATTTTAATATCCTAACCTCCATTAACATCCAGACATCAACCTTAATGAGCTTAGTGGATCAAATCATCAGGTGCATGGATATTAACTAACATCTAGTTATTAACTTAATATCCGGACCATAGTGTGACATCCATATCCGAGTCAATATGCCAATCCAGGTGAAGTCATGCCATTCTGATTTTATAAGAACTCTCGATCCTACTTATGTCACCCAGACATTAGACTGCATAGATATTAGCTTTTCAAATATCTGGATCTTATCTTAATCTTTTGATCCAGCTAACATCATGTCACCGTGATCTTATGAAGGATGATGAACTTGCTGACATCATCAGGATATTAGCTAATAGCTTGATATTAACTTAATATCTTGACATTATTTTAAGATCCATATCCTAATGATATCACCTTACCTTGATGCAACACTAAGGATATACTTTGCTTATGTCATCAGGACATTGAGTTGTAGGGATATTTCACAAAACTTATTATCATGATCTTATTTTAATATCCTCATCCTGATGACATCACATCATCTCGCTACAATGATGGAGACCTCTTCCCATTGATGTCATTAAGATATTTCACCTGGATGGATATTTATACTCATAACGTCTGGATCTTAACTTGGTATCCATTCCTTCACCTAACCAATGACATAGTGCCATGTGTCCACATGGATATCCCACCCTGCTGTGATTAGATTTAGAACCCTATGGTGGATATTGGGTCAACGATGGTTGACCTGACCCATCCTGACATCATCTAGATATTCTCATCCAGATATCCATGAGGATTTTCCTTATAGGATATTCATCCTCATGATATTACCCACACTTTTTGCATTTAATGTTGTGCAAAAGCTATTGGCATTTAAATTTGAACCCATGCCAATGAACACTTGTAACAATCTCCTACGGTCTCGTCGATGAGGCTATCAAATCTCCTTTACACCATTAATAAGCCATAAATTGCAATTCAAGTAATTTAAATGGGAATTTTATTATCATAATCGATATAATTACATTCAGGAGTGCCTAATCATATCGTGAAGAACTTATTGTGAACAAGAGCCATAACACAAAACAAAATTGTAGAGGAATGCCTATTCGGTGCACCAATTTGATCATCACCACATCAATTAAAAGGTTAAAGAAGCATTCACATGTACATATAAATCTTTATCTATCTAGTTGTTTCGTAAAGTTGTATCATATTCAACTGAAAATGAGTAAGTGATGGATTCTAGTAGTGTTTATGCAATATCTGGTTAATTTCATAATATTCACATGTTTTATCTCTTTTGGAGTAGGGAGGGTTGATATGTGCTAACCCTAGATAGAAATATATTGTCATTTGAGATTGGTGTGTTTAAATTGTAGGATAAAATGTATCAACCAAGGATGGACAAATGTGATGCAGAGTTTAAACCTGATATGTTTCTAAAATCAAACAATGTCTGCAACAAGCAAGGTTTCACAGATGATACACACTCTAGGATCACATATATAGAAGAATTCAGGGCAAGGATCAACTCCTGGGAGAATCATCCCGTTATCAAGAACATAGTGATATCTGGGATGTATTATGCAACAGGGTTCCCATATGCGAACTACTAATTGCATACATTCCAAACTATAATGTTGTCACCAGGTGAGTTGAAAAATAGGGGAGGGTCTATGCAAATTTGTCAACAGAAGGGATAATTGAAGCATTCAACTTGCCAGTAGCCAGAGGGATATATGTGTCAGGCCTAGAGGCACTTACCAAACAATTTAGTGCAAATCAAAAAGACTATAGAACAGTAATCTTCCAAGGGTGGAAGGATCCGGTTGGCAAGGTCAAAGTAGCTGCCAAATTGTCACAATACCTCTATAAGTATGATTTCAATGAAGAGGTGTAGTATATGATTTTCTTTCTCAGTAGGATGAAATGCCTAGAAAACTATGGGACTTATGAGCCATGGATGTTCAGATTAATTAGAATGGTCATGAAAAATGACAATGACAAGGTACAATGGCTAAAATTATAAGTGATGCCTTATATGACCAGATAGTCAAATGGAAGAAGTTAAAATATATGATATTCAGAATGTCCTCATACCTGGTTTATGCTTGTGCAGCCAAGGGGACATTCAATGGTCTACAAACAATAGGAATGATGGGCAGACTGCCCCATGAGAAGACTCCTTGGGACCACTACCCCAAGTTGGAGAGAACAACATCAGTGCAACACTACAGGCTTGTGAATGACTGCTTCATAATGCACATTGTCAAGCTCCTAGAAGGAGATAAAAACAAAAGATTTTCAATGGGGGCCATGAAGTTGATTGACTCATACGGTTCTTGGTTTATGCAAGCCAAGACCTATTCATATATTTGAATGGAAGGTTTCAGTGGCCAACCACTCATGCTGCCCAAGTATCCTTCTGATAAGTTAGTCTTAATGGAAATGGTTAGACAACAATTTACCATAATTGAACTATTGAAGAAAAAAGAAGGGCAACCATAGAGAAAATTCCCCTTGCAAAGTGACTGGTACTTGGTACCATCAGATGATACCAAGGATGTAGAGTCAAAGTTGAAGAGCTTGAACTTATAGTTATTTCCTTTGGCCAGGGATTATGACCCATATCATAGGGTTGAGAAGAGATTTGATAAGAAGCATATCTTGGAATTAGGGTTGACAACTAAGAGGGGGGGTGAATTAGTTGTCTCAAAACTTTTAAAGATTGCTGCAGCTAATTCTTCTTTACCACTTCTTAACAAATTAATGACATAATAATGAAAAGAAAGAATTAATAAAACATGAGTAGAATCATAAATAACACACTTGACAGAAAGGTTTTGACGTGGAAAACCGGTTAAGGGAAAAACCATGGTGGGGGTCAACCCACAAAGATTATACTCTTTTAAAATTATTACAAAGAGGGGAATGCACATGCATTTAGGCTCACTGCCCAAAGCTCACTGCTCAAGAGAGGCTCACTGTCTACAAGAATGTTTACAAAGGATTACAGATTGTTGAACTGATAAGTACCATCTGTCAATGCAAGAATTTAGTTTCAATTAAGCACAGAATACTGATTTTACACACTTCATCTTTATTTTGCCCTGTTTACTGCTCTACCATAATCTGGACCTCAGATCTCTTCTCTTTCACACTTCTATCTTCCTTTTTTGCACTTACTCCATATTCACATCACAATCACACACCACAATACTTGAATCTATCAGTGATATATATCCGCATCAATAATTCAATCTCCTTTTTGTTAGCCTTGTGAAGAACTTAACACACAATATAAATACTTTGTTCAATCACCTGAATCCATACACAAATAAAGATGTGTACTAGAAATAGCACTTGCATGTCACAATACATGTTGGTCACTAACATTATATCCCATTCTCAACTCACCAAAACACTTCTATTGGATCCGCACAAGGATCAAACACAAGTCAGCCTGTTCTTCACTAAACTGTTCTGTCATATTAGGACCCGGTAGTTAGATTCTTATAACTTTTAATCCCTTTTTTCACCAGAGGCTAAAATATTGGATTTGGATTGTCCTGACATCCCTCTAGACTCCCATAGATTTGCAACACACAATGATTAACTAGAGAGATCTACTGGTCAAAATATCAAACTCTGCCATATGCTCTATTTCTGGCTCCCCAGACTTAGATAAATTCTCATTTTGACTTCTAGTAAGAATAAATTATGTTATGTGGATGAGTGGAATAGTCTTAGTTTCCATCAATGACAACACTTGTCATGTGTAGCAGTGTCTCTTGCTAACAATCCCCCCCTTTGGCATTGATGGCAACACTTAGTGAAAAATGACTAAGTGTCGGATCTACTCCCACTTACTCTGTACTTTTGTTCTCCACTATTTCCAAAGCTCCCCCTTTTCTAGATTTCTCATTTTTCACTGCTCTTCGCTCCTCCTTTGATATCAATGGCAAAGGATGGAACCACAAACCAAAATTCACCCAAAAATTTGAATACAATGCCGCATATGTACAACCATTCCTTATGTTATTTTTACATATACTTAAGTACATCTCCAAAAAAAATCTTCAGCAGGACCAACTCTATATCCCAACTCTTCTTCATACTATTTAAAGTTAAAATGTGGCCATTGAACAAAAATGCTAGTGCTTCAGCCTTCTGGAGGTCAATGGGATCACCTATTTGTGCAGCAATTTGGGCTTCTATCACAAAATTGAATATTGCTTCTATCTTAGGGGAAATTAGTCCTTGGAGCTCACCCATTCTTGCTTCAATGTTCTCCTTTTATCTTGTCAACTTCTTTATTTCTTCCAACAGGCTGATTGCTTGACACTCCTTACTTGCCACTGATACTGTCAATGGATAAAAAGCTTGGGATATGCTTTATAATTTCTGTTTGGAGTCCTTTACTTTATCTTCTATATCCTCTATGACTTTAGGAGTGGATAAACAAAACTTATATATATTGCCTCCTTCCATAAGAGCATTTTGAGTACTCTTTATACTATTATCTAGCACTAATCTGTCTATCCCAATCATGCCTTTAAGTGCATCAAATCTTTTTCTATTAAATTCATTCTAAATTTTAACTTCTACGGATTTTTCAAAGGACTCAAAATGAGTACTTATAGAATTTACAAGGCTTTTCAAATTTCTAGAGGGAGAATTAGATGGATTCTTCTGGAACATTGGCATTATTTTCTCTAATATACTAGATGCAAGGCCTAGCAGCTCATTGTCCTCTATGTGAGATCTCAATACCTTTTCTCTTGCCTTCGCTTTTGTGAAAGATGCTATCTTCATCAATTGGACCAGAGAGAAAGTATCTAGGTTGAGTGGTCCTTGAATCAATTCAGGTTCATCAAACTTTAGCATCTCTTTACTCGGAAAACTCTTCACTGCATCTACAGTGTCTCTTGCCACAATTTTTGGACCACTTTCCTTTCCTTGAGTTTTCCCAGTGTTAGTATTAGGACTATTTTGTTTGGGTGCATCAACATTTGCACCATCTTCTTCTATTTTATCTTCCTTTCCCTTGACTTCTTCTTCTTTCTTTTGTTGTGGGTTAACTTCAGTGGGAATTTTTGTTTCCATGTTTACTTCTATGTTAACTTTATCTATTTGATCCTGAGTATCCCTTTTGTCTTTAGCCTCTTCTGATTTCTGATCCTCTTTCTTCTCTAAGTCACCTTGAGTAGGACTTAGTGTCTCTTCATTGGTTTGCTCTGAAGGATTTAGAGTATCATTTTGGTCATCATTTCCCTCTCTAATCTTACCTTCTGAAGTCTCTTGTTCTGGAACTGAAGGATTGTCTTCCTCAACTTGTTTTTCTAAAACAATATAATATTTATCTTTATCTAGGGCCTTCTTCAAAATTTCCTTTGTTTCCTTTACAACTTCCTTAGTTTCACCAAGCATTAGCTTGTTCAGCAGGATCTTGCTTCTGAATTTCTCCTTAACTTCCTTGAGGATTTTATCTACTTCCCTCCTAGTCATTACTAGACATAGGGTGGAGAGGATATATTCTCTAAGTTCTATGTCTTTATCCTTGGCAGCTTCCTTCCTCATCTCTAGTATTTTCCTTAAACTTTTAGGAATTTCTTGCAAAATTTCTAGTAGAGCTCTACTGAATTTATTCAAGTATAGGATGGTGGCATCCTCTAAGATTTTCTTATTTGCTTCATCAAAACTATCATAATATTTTCTGAGAGGCCTTAGATTTCCATGAATAGTAATTGTTTTTACAATTTCATCAACAGTCATAGCAACCTTACCAGTCTCTTGCTTTTTACTTGCCTTTTTGATTTTAGAAGGTTGGTCCTCAAGAGCCCTTGAAATCTTGGCTCTCTTAGATCTTATCTCTTTAACTTCTTCATCTGTCTCTGTCTCTTCATCATCTTGTGTGCTCACATAGGTTCTTGTGGCCTTTGTTTTCTTTCTCTTACTTCCTTCACCAGATGGTTTGTCTTTTGGTTTTGCAAGTTTAGGGGGAATAGAAGTAGTGGCAGAGCTCCTAGTAGTCCTTGGAGTGGAGGATGGTCCACTAGAGCATCTTCGTGTTTCTTGTCCTACTTTTCCTTTTCATCCTTTTGAATTCTTTCTCTATTTTGCTTCACTACCTCCTTGGTTATGCCAATGCTTTCAGCAAACCTTTCAACTTGCCTTTGAACTTTTCTCTTGATCTTTGGTTGCCTGAGCTCAACATACAATTTTAGACATAGCTCCTTATACATTCCAAACCTTTCAACAGAGGTGTCTTTTAATTTTCTCAGGAGATGTTGAGCATACATGTCCAAGACCTTTTCATCAACCTCATAGCCCATAGGCATAATCCATATAGTTCTAGGTTCCATAGCCTCCATTAGGCACTAATCAGTGTCTACCATAAAGCAGATTTCATTCTCATATTTCTCAACTATTGATTTGGGGATTCTTTCCCTTGAGTGCATCATACTCTGAAAATTTGTAAAGTACCCTCAAATTGCAGTTTTTTGTGCACTTGAGTCTCCAATGCTATGTAAATGATCTCTTATTTGAATTACAACTAGCCTGTCATGTGTCCAGTGCACACTTTGCACTCTAGGTACTTCATTCATGAAATAGATGAATTAGTATATAATTAAGGAACTATACTTGAAGGTGTTTTTCTTATCCTTCTTGATTTTGCTCAGATTTTCAACCAGTTGGTTCTGTAGTAGCTCACATAAATCATAGTTTGTATTTTCCTTCAACATTTGACATGCTGCATATATAGTAGTTCTAGAGATTGAATTCTCTCTGCTAGAGTGATAGATCTTATAGACAATCACCATGGAAGCAAACTTCACATCCGGTTCTATAATGTCATTTATGGTCATAGCCTTCTTATCAAACTTTGCACCAGTTGCATCAGTAATAGTTTGGTTTTTTACAAATTTTAACATGGATAATCCATTAGTTGAGTTTAACCCAATCAGAATTATGATAACATCCTTGGTAATCTCGAATGGTTTTAATATCCAAATGAATTCATCATGTATCTAGCTCAACACATATTGAACCCATTCACTTGAAGAAAATGTTTGCTTTCTAAGGTTTCAAATTTTGGTTTTAGTTGATAGTTATCATCCTTTAGCTAGTTCTTAAATAATTCAAGCAACTTCGGATTCCCAAATTCTTCTACATTGCAGTGAGCCCTAATATCTTCAACATGTAGTACTCCATATGGGACACTGGAGAATGCACCTAATGGTTTGATTTTGACTAACTTGTAAAGATGCTTCTTAAATTTTGGATGGTGCCTTTCAGTAATGTCAACAACAAGAGGAGTAGCCATCTCAATAGATTTCAGATTCAAAGCTTTATAGAGTACCTTTTTCTTCCACGGGGTTAGGGTTGATCAATCGCCGGTTCAATTCACTCTTCATGCTTCAATCTCTGGATTTACAGCTCGGATGCTCTTCTTCTTCTTTCCTTTGAATGCAAAGTGAGTCAAATGCATGACTAAGTGACCTTTTATCCTTCACAAAACCTAATTTGACATTGCAATAAATGTGTTGCCCTATCTTCATCCAGTTACTTTATTTCTTGAATAGTTCATGAATCACTCTGCAAATTTCCATATCAACATCTTTTCTTCCAGAAATCCTTCCAAAAGTTCTAAAACGATTCAAAATATCTTCTCTCATTCTTCCAGATCTAGGTGCCCATTTATTGGCTAGGGGAATTTAATTTTCAATGCAGCTCCCCCTGAGCCAGAGCTCCAAATTTAATTCCCGGTGGAATTATCAGCCCTGGATTTCGGTGTGGACTCATTACTATTATTCACAACACTTTTCTTGACCCATGTCTTGCTCATTTAATTCTGAACTTCATTCACATCAATTTTGCCCTTGCCTTTGTCTTGTCTTTGCTCATCTAGTTTTCTGTTTACCAGACCTCTTCTTTCATTATTCCTGCTTTTGTAGAATCTTGCAATATGACTAGATCTATTGCAATTAAAGCACACAACATTTCTTTTCGTATGTGTTTGATTTCATCTTGATCTACACTAATTAGCCATGTGTCCAAATCCATTGCAAGTAAAGCAATAATCATTGAAAGAGTTTCCATTTCCTCTATTGTTAGAATTATTCATTATCATACTTCTGCATTCATTTGATCTATGACCATACCTCTTACACTTGAAGTATTGACCGGAGAAGGATGGACCATTTTGATTTACTCTACTTTTGCACTGAGTAGCTCTATGACTAAATTTATTGCAGTTGAAACAATTGTCATTGAAGGATGGATATCTTTGAGCATTAGGTTGTCTTACCAGAGGTCTTCTAGGTCTGTTTCTCCCATTCCTTGGTTGAAAATTTCTTTGTCTAGATCTGGAGTTTTCACCTTTCTCATATCCAAGACCATGCTTGGCATCAACCTTTTTCTGTCCTTTAAGCAGTGCTTCAAGTTTATCTGAGCTTATCTTGAACTTCTTCTTGTATTCATTTGCAACTTCTAGGCCATGTCTAAGAATGACAATTTGCCTTTCAAGTTCTCTCTCATTGTCTCCACTTTCTTGTAGATCAGACTCTAGATGGCCAACTTTTCTATCCAATCTTTAGCATTCTTTAGTTCTATCTTTTAGAGTTTGATTTAGGTCTTCTTCAGTCTTCTTCCTTTGCTCAATTTCTTTGGTTAGCCTCATTACCCTAGATTCCATCTCATGTTTTAGAATAGAAACTTCTTTTGTCATCTTCTCACATTCCTTTGTCTTTTCTTCTAAAGCCTCATTCATGCAATTTTCTTTAGTAAGATTAGCTAGCTGTAGAAGTAGTTCCTTCCTTTTTTCCTTTGATTTCTTTAGTTTATCTTTTAGCAAGTTAATGCAATCATCAACATCCTTAACATTTGCTTTTAGATCATCTATTTCTTCTTTGGACCGTTCAAGATCTTCTAAAGCCAATTGAAGTTGTTCTCTAAGTGAACCCATTGAAACTCCTTCCCAGATCCTACTCAAGCTATTAGGCTTCTTTCAAGGAACCTTGCTCTGATACCAATTGTTGGAATTAGGGTTGACAACTGAGAGGGGGGTGAATCAGTTGTCTTAAAACTTTTAAAGCTTGCTACAGCTAATCCTTCTTTACCACTTCTTAACATATTAATGACATAATCATTAAAAGAAAGAATTAATAAAACATGAGTAGAAACATAAATAACACACTTGACACCAAGATTTTGATGTGGAAACCCTGTTAAGGGAAAAACCATGGTGGGAGTTAACCCACAAAGATTATACTCCATTAAAGTATTACAAAGAGGGGAATGCACATGCATTCAAGCTCACTGTCCAGAGCTCATTGCTAAAGAGAGGCTCACTGCCTACAAGAATTTTTACAAATGATTATAGATTATTAAACTGGTAAGTAGCATCTGCCAATACAAGAATTCAGTTCCGGTTAAGCACAAAATACTAATTTTACACACTTCATCTTTATTCTGCATTGTTTACTGTTCTACCATAATCCAAACCTTAGATCTCTTCTCTTTCATACTTCTATCTACCTTTTTCACACTTACTCCATATTCACATCACAATCACCCACCACAATACTTGAATCTATTGGGTATATATATCCGCATCAATAATTCAATCTCCTTTATGTTAGCCTTGTGAATAACTTAACACACAATACAAATACTCTATTCAGTCAGCTAAATCCATACACAAATAAAGATGCATACCAGAAATAGCACTTGCATGTCACAATACATGTTGGCCACTAACATTATATCCCATATGCAACTCACCAAAACACTGCTATTGGATCCACACAGAGATCAAATATAATTTAGCATGTTCTTCACTGAACTGTTTTGTCATATTAAGGCCCAGTATTCAGATGCTTATAACTTTTAATCCCTTTGTCACTAGAGGCTAAAATATTGGATTTGGATTGTCCTGACATCCCTCTACACTCCCACAAATTTACAACACATAATGATTAACTAGAGAGATCCACTGGTCAAAATACTGAACTCTACCATATATGCTATATTTCTGGCTCCCCAGACTTAGATAAATTCTCATTCTGACTTCCGATAAGAACAAATTATGTTATGTGGATGAGTGGAACAATCTTAGTTGCCATCAATGACAACACCTGTCATGCATAGGAGTGTCTCTTACCAACAGTATAAACATAGCATACATCTCGAAGACTACAAGGTGGACTATGACGATGAACTTGAGGTAAGGAAGAGGGAGTACCAAAGGCTCACTTTGGACTAGATGCAGACATATGGAGAGCCTAAAGTACCTTCTCAGATCAAGAAGGATGATGAAGATACGATTAACCTAGAATATGAAGAGAAGAAAGTATATAATGACACCATCTCCTCCCTTAACTAGACTCAAGGAGATGAAACATCCATAGATGTCATGACGACTCAAGTGATGGCAAGGACCAAGTGTTGGATAGCCAAGAAAGTTAATGAGTTGAAATAAAAGGGTTTTGTGGTCACTTGGGATAAGAAGAGTAAAATGAAGGACCGAGAAGAGCCAGGATATGATGATTTCATGGTAAGAAAGAGGCAGGTCCTTGGGACCAAATTAGTAGAGCCTAGATCATCTGGAGCTATAGAAGAAATTACATCTGAAGGGGTTTCTCTAGTGTACCAGCCTCTGTCATCTCCTACAAATCTTGTGCTCAAAGAAATCCTCATATCTACACCTCAGGTGCCTGTAATGGATGAAGAGGACTATTTAGCAGAGGGTGAAGAGAGAGATCACATCCCAATTGGGACATTGTTAGAGAAAGGAAAAGGTTTATTGCACAACGAGTAAAGGTCCCAAGGTAGAGTAGATATCAAGGCCCTCCTATGAGAGGAGTAATATCACCTCCTACAACTGTATCACAATAGACTGACCCATCATTGAATGTAGTAAAGGAGCTACAACATAATGTGCATGTTGAAGGCATTATAAGGTAAAGTCTAAAATGGCACAAGAAGCTATTAATAAGTCATTGGAGAAAGAAATAAACAAGCCTCTCCCATTGAGTGCTACAATTGATTTGACTAATGATGAGGTAGTCACGGCTGCAACTAATAATCCAATTAAGACCTTGCTCCACCACATTGAAGCAAAGGTGGGAAGCCAAGATACAAAAATCAAAGATAAGGGTACTGACATAGAAGAGTCTCCAGAAGTAGAGGTACACATGGGGCCTCTAAATATTCTAATTGATACAGTCACAAGCCCTGAGGCCATTGACTTGACATATCAGCCTAAATATGGGGAGAAAGAAGAAGAGGATATTAAAGATAGTCAAGCATTAGAAGAGAATATCCCCATGGATATTGATGATATAGATAAAAATGCCCAGAATCAAGGGGCACAATAGGATATGCTAGTGGATAAATCTAAACAGGAATTGGTATCAGGGGCAATCTTAAGTACATGAGATAAAACTAGTGGAGATAATTAGATGCAACAGGTGCATATAGCTCATCAGGTACATCAGGAATAGGGGTCACAAAATGTCCAAGTGGAAGATATGCAACAAGAACAAGCCTGGGATCCATCCTAGAATGTGCACACAGATGGTAAGGTTCAAGAAGACCCAAAAGATATATCACATCTAGGTCAATCCCTGCAAAAACAAACAACAAATTAAGATGATGACAAATTTGACCAAGACAAGGGTCAACAAATAGAAAGTCCCAAGGTCATCTCATCACAGCATGGTCAGGATGGAGGACAACAAGAAAATGTACAAAATCCTAACAGTGGAGATGAAGTAAATAAGGATAAGAAAATACAAGATGCTCAAATTGAGCAATCAGACTAAAGAGGGTCAGAACCACTGCATTCTCATGGATGTCATCAGAGGTGGCACCCCCATAAGAGGAGACTGAGCCTTTTGATTTTAAATCACTCTTCACATCGGATCTAGAAAAAAAAAAGAGTGCAAGGACAGTCTTGACAATAAAGCAAGATGCAACTACAGGTAAGAAGACAACTCAATTAGTTGTGCCAAAGGTGGATAAGGCCAAATGAGAAATAAGGCCTGAAGAATTCCAAATAACCACCATTGATTTGGGCCATGCCACAGATGAGTAGGAGATCCAAGGATTAAGAGATCACACTAATGCAGTAGAAGCTAGAATAAGGAAGGCTAAGGCCAAGAAGAAGATGTACAAGGCACAAGTAGTCCAATTATAGGCTTTTGTGAAAGGGTTGGTAATGCCAACCAACATTCAAATAATAGAGGATATTGCATTAACATTGGTATCTCAAGAAGAGATAGCAGCTATGGATGTGCAAAAGCACCACGCACAAATAATGGACAATTGGTTCCATAAATTCTTAGCTGATGGGGACGAGACAATAAGGATTTTGTTATCCAATTTAGAGTTTCTAAGTAACTTGAAGGAGAAGGAAAACAATGTGAAGAAGGAGGTCAGGTAGGGATTAATAAAGAGTGATAAACATCTGGTCACCCTTAAGAGGATGAGGAAAACTGACTTTAATGTCCTCATAACAAAGAATATCTTGACAACTCAAACATTGCCTAAATTGGATGACTGGTATGAGGATGGAAGATTTAAAGGGGATACCTTGAAGAAATGTAATTCTAAAGCTGCAAATATCAGTATGAATATTCATGATTTATTAGCAGATGAAATTGAAATTTTTGAAGCCCTTGAGGGAGAGGTAGAGGGGAAAGTAGAGAATCAGGATGTGGACTTTGCTACAAAAGCATTTAGGGATAATTTCAAGCTAGTAGTAGAGGACGGATATAAAGCACTTTAAAGAGGCAATCATTGATAAGGCCATGAGAATGAAGGCCAAAATAGAAAAGTATAAAGAAGATCTGGATAGCTAGACAAACTGGTGGATATCTTTACAAGATCAACTAAAGGTGTAGGGGCATGCAGCTAAAAGGGCAAGGATACTAGATAAAGAGGAAATAGAGAAGGTTGTCCAAGCATATGAGTTCTTTGAAGGTACTGCATGTCAGATAAATGAGACAGGAGAATTCACTAATGAGGAAGAATCTAATGAGGAAGAAGGGCGAAGCGGTCATATTGACCAAATATAGAACTCAGAATATTCTAGAATATGACAGCTATGTACCACCAAATAGTTGCCAAATGGTAACTTGTGCCACATGTGTTGATTGTTGACTCAGTCAAAAGGTTTAGAACCATTGATTATCATAGATAAATCTTGATCGTTGGATCTTTGTAACTAACTTTCATCCTTGTTCTCTAAAAGGATGAAGAGTCCCATTTGTACAATTATTAGAAGCTTAATTGAGATTGGATTATTGAATGTCATGGTTCATTCTCAAGGTCAATTGTAAATGTATACTCCTTTTGTATACTTGAATGAAGATGAAGACTTTTGATTACAAATTATCGTAAATCTTGCATAATCTATTGATGATATCTAGACAGTCCTTTGATTTTTTGCATCCCTTGGAGTGCATTTCAGTCTGTGAATGTTGTTCTTATCCTTTCCTTTGAATATTCACATCAATCATATGTAGCTGTGGAATGTCTTGGTGAACTATGGTTTGATTTTCTTCTGTTTCATGAAAGTTTCAAGGATATATGTGGATCAATGACCGAACTTCATTCATTTCAGTGAAGTCAGAATTTCATTTAAATTTCTTTAAATTTCATCAAATCATCATTGTAACTGCAAATAATAGAAAATTATAAGCAGAACATCATAAATATGTAGACATCCATAAATACATGAAGATCTCAGGCATATTTGAACAAAGTGCATCTACAATTACAAATATCATGCAAATAATCATGAATAATGGCAAAGATCATAGAAATGTCTTCTTGTAGGCATATTATTTAGAATAATTTGAAGTGCAAAACCAAAATTAAGTACAGATTAGTTCATATTTGAGTAAATTGGAGATAGTTTCAGAAGAACTAATCAAAGTTATCAAAATAATCATGGATAATCTTAACTAGAGTGATAATCAGAAGAATTGATCAAACTTAGCATAAATAATTACATGATATGGTTAGATATTGTAAGATTTGACATCATTTGTTAAGAGTTTATTGAAAGGAGGTGAAATAGAGTAATATCTGCATATCTAGATACAAATACTTCAAAATCATGCGTAAGGCTCCTAATGGAAAATGACAATTCACATCAAACTGATTGAGAGATTGTTAGGAGATTATGATATAATCAATGGAGACTTGGAATCATCAGTTCATTTTGAATTGATTGTATTCTTCAAGAAGATAAGGTTTGCTTTGTGAATTTTATCATTGTTGTTATGACTAACATCATCATCAGCAAACACATCAACACAAATTTATGGTGGGGAAAGATATATGGTGAAAATCCCACAAAACAACATTTTAAGAAAACTTACATTTGTGTATGTATACTTACTGACATAAGAACTTGGGGACAATCCCTTCCTCCTTGCAAATGCTATCACATATACCTCTAGTGTAGAGTGAAAATTTCAATATTTAGTATTTCAAATTCTCCTCACATAATTTATTTGTAACGAGAATCCCTTAAACATAGGAAAATAAGGTAGGTAGCACTCTTCCAAGAAGATAGCAAATCTTTTACAAACAACATTAATATCAATTAATAAAATTAATTAATACCAAAAGTTATTTTTTATAGTATTATAGATATCTTAAATACATCTATCTAAAATTGTCATATTTTATTTACTTAAGAGTTATTTTATTTTAATTAGAATAATTTTATTTACTACATATATGTGCACACATAAGTTTTAAATTTTAGTTAAGAGCTATTTTACTTTTGTGTGTAACTTTTAATTTTACTTTTCAAAAAGGCACCATTCATTTCTTGGGTATTTCTTTTCTTTTGTTTTTTCTTTGGAAAGTGTAGCATTTTTAATAGTCTCATTTGTAGGATTATTATATATTTTTAAATTTTGATATTTTCATATTTTAAAAATAAATAATAGGTTTTCTACTAAATAAATATTATTAGTTTATAAATATATTTATTTTATGTTGTTGACAAAGTAAAACGAAAATATATTTGTTTTACTTTATATTTATATGTTTTATTTCTATATTTAATTATGTTGGCTATATTTTCAATTCTATAGTTTTAGTTTTTTAAATATATTTCAACTATGTTTGGGTTTTATTTGCATAGTCATGAAATGAGCTTAGTTACCCAACTCATTGGAGGATCTTGAAAGCAAGGAGTGCACTAAAGAAGTGCCTCTTGAGCTTGCTTGAGTAAAATGTTTATTTAGGAGTGATCAACATACATCTCAAGCCTCTCATGTATGAGTATATTGAGGTCCTAGGTATGGGTGATTGCATCCACCTTGAGGCTCCTATGAGAGTGGTGTCCTCCTTCTTGAGGCTCTTATTGTTTGTGTGTCTTTCCTTCATTGTCCATTGATTGACATGTGTGCCACATGTTGATTTATACTTATCATAGTGTGAGATGTTGCATGTGATGTTATGTGCACTAGATGACATGAATGTTGACATACATCTTGCGTGTGAATCCATCTCGTGACTCTTGTGTGAGTGATTTTGTATTGGGACTCTTGTATTTTGTGTGTGTTGTCTTTCATAGGGGTGTTGCCATGATCTTCTTGTCTATAGCTTGAGGGTTGGATAGAGTGGCACAGACATCGATTGTGCTTGACAATGGTAATATGGTAGGGTGGTGGGTAAAATTTTTCCACTGGTCTGACAATAAGATCTCTTTGGAGCTAGAAGAATTCCTTGTGCATTGTTTCATTTTATGATCTTATTGTATTTTGTGACTATAGGGGCACAAGTTGAGACCTAGCTTATTATGATTGTAGTATTGAGTGATCCTTCCATGTTTGGGAAGTACCCTCCACCATGTTAATCATTTATTTGATCATATAGTTGGAAATAAAAGAAAGAGAGGTATACGAAAATGCTTCTTACACTGATCTACTAAGGAAAGATTTATAAAACATTTTACTTTTATAGTTATAGATTAAGATGCACATTAACAGAAAGATAATAACAACTTTTAAATGTAAAAACAAAACTCACAACACAAGATATACATGGGGAAAACCCTTTCAGGTAAAAAACCCCACACTCCAAAGCCACCCAATATATTATTCAGGAATCAAGAAGATTACAATATACTTGCAGCGCAAGCTTTTATAGGAGTATATCCAACCAGAGATCTAGGAGGTAACTCGACATCTATAAGATTCTTACACACAACCTTCATCTCAAGCTTCTGATATATAGGAGATACAATGCAGTAAACCATTATCAGTAATTACAAAACTATGAGCCAAAACCACCCAAAAGTGGCACCCAAATTATCTCTAATTAAAGATGCGTTGTGATGTGCAAAAACACACACCAACATGTATAACTCTCCCCTTCATAGGCCTTTTATGTGTCCAACACATTTTTACATTTCATAAAAATAGGAGGTCCAACATCTAGAGGTCATATGTAAACTTACTAAAAATAGCAAGTCCCATCATTTTTATCCCTTTTGGAAACTTTGAAAGTTCTAGATCATTATTCAAGATAAAGGGTATTCGAAAAGAACAAAACTAGTAAGAATAGTAATCTTTTGAAGTTGCAATGTTGAGACACTTTTTCCTAACATTCTCCCACTTGTCAAACACCTTGCAAGAGCAAAGGGAGTATCAACACAATGACTTAGTTGCTAGGGGCTGAGAGACCCATAGACTCTAAAGATCATCTGAACTGCTTTGTGCTCACAAATTTTGTCAAGCAATAAGCAACATTCATCAAAGTGTCAACTTTCTCCAAGTTTACCTTCCCATCCTCTACCATGTCGCGAGAAAAATGGTATTGGACATCAATATTCTTAGTCATCATGTGGAAAGTAGGATTCTTTGCCAAACATATGGCACTCTAACTATCACAACAAATAGTAAACTTCCCTACATCAAACCCAACATCAGAACACAATCTCTTAAGCCAAATGACTTCTTTACAAGCATGAGTTGGTGCCATGTACTCAGCTTCAGTAGTGGACAAAGTGACCATAGGTTGCCACTTACTCATCCAACTAATAGCACCACCAAACATAGTGAACACATAAGCACTGGTAGATCTCCTACTGTCAATGTCACAGGTACCCAATCTAAAGCCATAAACCATTGAATACAAAGTCAATGCTGAGGTCCTGTAGGATAACCATGATAACATAAGGAATACTCAAAAGTACCCCACAAATATTTGAACACTCTCTTCACTACATCCCAATGTACCCATCCAAGATTTTCCATAAATCAACTAAGGAATCTCAATTCTTGGGAAATGTTTGGTCTTGTACAGACCATCGCATTCATCAAACTGCCAACCACACTAGAATATGGAACTCTACTCATATTCTTTATCTCAGAAGGAGACTTTGGACAATCTATAATAGATAACTTTGTCCCCATTGTAACAAGAATAGTCAAAGGTCGGTAATCCACCATGCTGAATCTCTCCAACACAATGTTAACATACTTACTCTAGCCTAACCAAAGTTTTATGTTTACTCTGTGTCTTTTGATCTCCATCCCCAGAATGTATCGCGCTGCACCTAGATTTTTCATCATAAACTGTGCTGACAACTGAGACTTCAAATTAGAAATCAAACTTTTAGCATTCCCAATGAGTAACATATCATCGACATACAATGCAATAATGAGAATGTGATCATTGTCAAACTTGTAATAAACACAATGATCTAAGTTTGATCTTTGAAATTTAATACTCAACACAAATGCATCAGACTTCTGGTACCACATCCTAGGAGACTATTTCAAACCATACAAAGACTTTTTTAACTTGCAAACCAGATTTTCTTTACCTTTCACCATGTAGTGCTCTAGCTATGACATATAGATTTCCTCCTCCAAGACACCATGAAGGAATGTTGTCTTCACATCCATCTATTCCACTTCTAGATCATACATTGTTGCAAGAGATAATAGGAACCAAATAGATGTTAGCTTTACAATGAGAGAGAAAATCTCACCACAATCAATTACCTCCACCTGAGAATACCCCTTCGCAACCAATCTAGCCTTATATTTCTCAACACTGCCATCTACACCGAATTTCTTTTTGAACACCCATTTACATCCAATAGGTTTTCATCCTTCAGGAAAAGGACCAAGTCCCAAGTATTATTCTTTTCCAAAGAAGCCATCTCCTCTACCATGGCCTCCTTCTAGGAACCTACATCTTTCATACCCATAGCCTCTTTCATAGTTCTAGGCTCATCAGTGTTATAAATCAAATAAAAAATAGAATTGGAATCATGAAATGAATAACCAAACCTATCAGGTTGTTGCATTCTCCATGTGGACCTCCTCACAGATGGAGGTTGAGGTTCTTCTTCTTCTTCTAAACTTTAAGAGCTACTAGAGCTCTCCTCATTATCAAGTTCGATAGATGTTTTTGGTTCAACTTTCTCAGGGGTGGAAGGAAGTTGAACCACATCATCTTTCTTCTCTTCTTTCTCTAGCTACAAGACAACAGAAGAAGGATTGAGCTCTCTAAATCTTGATCACACTTCTTCTATACAGAACTCTCTCATCCACTAGATACTAAAGCTTGTACCCTTTCACACTGATGCCATAACCAATGAAGATACACTTCACAGCCTTGTTCTCCAACTTAGACTTCTTCTCCTTAGGCAGATGTGCACATACCTCACAACCAAATACTCAAATGTGTCCTAATGAAGGATTTTTCCCAAACCATACCTCCATAGGTGTCTTATCAATGAGTGTTGATGTAGTAGAGATATTAACTAGGTAACAAGAGGTAGCAATAGCTTTAGCCTAGAACTTTTGTTCAAGACCAACTCCACCTAGCATACTCCTAGCCCTCTCTATCAACGTTCTATCCATCCTCTCTACAACTCCATTTTGATGACAGGTATACGAAGTTGTCTTGTTCCTCTCAATCCCCTCTTCTTTATAGAACTTGTTGAAATCTGCTAAACAAAACTCACCTCCATTGTCAGTCCTCAAACACTTAATCTTTCTATCCTTCCGATTCTCCACAAGAGCTTTAAACTCTTTGAATATATTAAAGACTTCAGATTTACTTCTAAGGAAATACACTCATGTCCTTCTACTATAGTCATCAATGAATGAAACAAAGTAAACAAATTTTGAAATCAAAGGAACATTAATAGGACCAAACAAATCAAAATGAATCAAGTCCAATAGCTCAAAAGATTTCTGAGAACTAGAATAAAACTGAACACAGTTTTGTTTTCCATAAATGCAATGTTCACAGAAATCAAACTCAAGATTACAATCATTCATACCCTCTACAAGATTTTTATTTTTTAGGGTCCTCAAACCCTTTTCACCAATGTGACCAAGCCTTTGGTGTCATAACATTGTTTCCATATTTGGAAGTTTCATCTCCCTAGAATGAGCACCCTTAGGTACCCAAAAAGCATGACCATCAGAAGTAGATGCCACAGACCTCTTCGTTGTTGGTTTCAATGGTGAGGATGAAGACTCTGATGTTCCCTTCTTCAAAATAGAGGCACTATTGCACTAAACTGCACATGCATCAAGCTGAAACAAAGTGCCAATCCAAACACCCTTAGCCAACACCATAGATCCTCTAGTCATCTTGCATCCTCCATTTGAGAAAACAACTTGCACACCCACATCATTCAACTTACTTATAGAAAGAAGGTTCCATTTTAAACTAGGGATTTGCAGAACAGCATTGATTCCTTTCACTCATCCATCAAGGAATCAAATTGAGACTCTTCCATGGCCAATAATTTTTAGGTGAGAATCATCACCAAAGTACATCTTTCCTGATGGAGTTTGATTGTCATTAATGTCAAAAAGGGTGTTGAGCTAATGATGCAAATACTTCATAGTGAAAGTTAGACCATTCATGGTCTTCTTATGACATAATGTGAATCATGCTTTTAGGAGCTCACAAGAGTTTACTTTGTGAACATGCTTGATGAAGTTATTTTATGTTTGTTCATATCTTGATTATCATGTTTCATATGTGAATGTTTATGGTTTATGTTGTTCAAGCTTGCTTAAAGAGTTGCACTCATACTTCATTCATGGTTGATGGTGTCAAAGGAGCTATGTGGTTGAGTTGTTGATACGGAATGTTTTGAAGTTTGATAGACTTCAAGGTTTAGGAATGGTTAGGAGGTTGCTTCATGACATGATAGAGTTCACATTTAGTGATAGTGTCTTGATGGTATCTTTTTTAGATGGTGTTAATCCATAGTTTATCTATTCTCATCTCTATGTTGGATAATGCAATGCAAAAGGAACTTGCCATTGTTGTCAGAAGATGTTGGGTATTGCAAAGATGTTCCAAATCATGTCAAGTATGCTTCATTTATCTCTTCCTCATTAGGACTATTGGTATGATGTTGTTTATCCTTATGGCAGAGATGACAAAGATTCATGATAGGACATCAGGATCTCATGTTTAGTAAAGCATGTTTGGTAAAGCAAAGAATATTACTTTAAGGATATCCTACATTCTAATTTTTCTTAAATGGTTTCTAAAATATCTAATTTTCTGCTTGTCATATACTAAAGTACTTTTTGTTCTAAAAATGAGTTGACCAACTATAGTAGGCAACTGTCACTTAAGTGACAACTTGAAGGGTTTTGCATCATTTGATAACTGGCCTCTCCACCTAGTGTAATCTACTACATCGATCATCTTCATGGAGCTCGAGTAGGAACCATAAATCAAAGGCTCTTTTTTAAACTGTAGTGGGCACGAAAATCTTGGTCGATGGATGATATTTAAACTAATATCTCGACGATCATGATGCATATTTGAAGACCTTTGAAGTGTCAACTCATATATAACTGTAGTAAATGTGATTTTTTAATGCCTAGTTTTAGTCTCTTACAAAAGCAGATTTTGTGCAAGTTTTTTTTTCAAGAAATTTTCTGAAGATTTCTTTCTAATTGCTTCCTCATGGAAAATGAAGATTAAAGGAGGATGTCATAGATTTTATGACTAAAGTGGATATATTTTTAAAGAAGGAAAGTTTCTTTTTGAAGATACTATTCTTTCATGAGTAGAGGATAATTTTTTATGTGAAAAGGGCATTGGTTGAAGAATTTTTTTAGAGCTATTTTTTTTAGTGATGAATTGATTTAATCTTGCAGATTGAAGAATATTAAAGGTTTTGTTTTGAAAGAAGATAATTAAGAGGGAGATTTTATTATTTTTCTTTCAATGGCATAAAATGAAAAACATCAAAGAGGAGATTATCAATGGATTTTTGAAAATGAAGATGTGAATGAATTTTTGGTGGAAGAACAAAAAAAATTTTATTGTAGGGATAGAATGATTTTATTTCATTGAAGATTTTATTGAGGAGTTATTTCTTTCAAGGAGATATTTTTTATGATAATTTATTTTTGGAGAAGTCATTTTGTCTTTTTGATTGGAGTTTGCAGAGGATTTTGTAAAGAAAGAAAAATAGGAAGGTTCATTTGGGAATAAAGTTTTTAAAATTGAAAGAGAAGATGAATGCAGAGAGGAAAATGAAGACTCAAGAAGATGAATATGTAGAGGAGAGGAATTCCAAGAAATTTTTTGTTTATAATTTTATTGCAAGTGCTCTGTGAAAGAATGGGATTATAGGAATATGAAAAGACATACAATCTTTATATAATGGTTTTTGCAGATGTATTAAAGATGGATTTTTAATTGTTGTGTGTGTGTGTGTGTGTGGAAAAACATACAGTAATGAAGACATTTTCTACAAGATCTTTTTGAAAAGAAAACACTGATGAATCAGATATTGTTATGTGTGTGATATTGAAGATAATGCTTTTGTAGGAATGACTCAAACACAGGGGAATTGATGAGATACATGTTATGTATTGGTGCAAATCAAATTGACTTACAATCATTTCTTGCACACTTGATTTGGTGGTTTAATAATGGCGATGGTAGATGTCAGTGAGGCTTTGTATGGTCAATGAGACCTCTTCGTATGCCAATGAGGCATTTTGTAAAGCTAGTGAAGCTTCCTTGGTTAGTGAGACCTATGTGTAACCAGTGAGGTTTTTAATAAGTCAGTGAGGCATTTTTGACTGGTTTTTCTACCCCAAGAGGGTTTTCCACTCCTAAAATTTTTGTATCATGATTTTTCTCTATGTGTGTGTTTTAGATGTTTTACATATAAGTTTCTATTCACTCTTTTCATCATCATACTTGTGCATATGAATTTGATAGATTGTTGATGTCTTCTTTATCCTCTTTGTCTTGTAAATTTACGAAAAGTCAAAAGTTTACACAACACTGATTCACGCGCCCTCTCAATGTTATCCTAGACTGCAACAAGTGTATCAGAGCATAGGTTCCCTATTGAAGTTTAATTAGCTTGGGTAGGTCTTAAGGGTGGGGTACCATGGGTAAGTGCAAAATAAATAAGAACATGAGAAATGTCAAGTATCATTTTGATCAAAAGGTGCAATCTATATCAAATTCAGATGTTGGTATACAATCGGTTGATATACAAAATGTTTCACAAGATGTTCCTTTCTTTAACGGTTTAGACTTCTCTATTTGGTGTTTTAGGATGCAAGCCTATTTATTTTCATTTGGATATGGTGTATGGATGTCTGTTGAGAATGGTTATTTTATTTCCTCTCTATCATCTAATGATACAAGTAATAAAGAGGCTTATGAATACAATGACACTACAAAGAAGGCTATTTTATCTAGTTTATCTCATGAAGTTTCTTTCAAAGTTATGTATTGTGATGTAGCTCATGATATGTGGAAGGAATTGAGAAGAATTTATCAAGATGATGCGCTTGAAAAAGAGGTCAACTTGGTATCTGAGAAGAATGACAATGATGGAAGTCATTCACATGAAGGAGATGAGACTTAATCAGATTTAGAAGAAGAAGATCACAATCAAGACTATGATGAACAAGATTGTGAGATTGACATAGAAGGAGAGCTCATATGTGCTCTAAGTGAACTCAAGAAATATAAAAAGGGGAACCAGAAATTAGAATTGTAGTTGCAGTAAGAAAAAGAATCTAAAGACAATGCACTCTGTGATCTTGAAGAGGCAAGAAATCAGATTGTCAATCTAAGGACACAAATTAATGAATCAAACAATTTGATTATCAGTCTAAAGATAGACCTTGAGGAATATAAGAGGATAGTTGATGAAATAAAGTTTGGGTTGAAAGCTAAAATAGTTGAATATCAAAATCTTGAAGGAGAAATAGTTTCTTTAAGAAAATATCTTGAGGATGTTAGAAAGTAGTTGGAAAAGAATCTAAAATTTGAAGAGAGCACATATAAGTTGCATGAGATGCTTGGTAAACAAAAACAACATAGAGACACTACTGGACTTGGTTATGAAGAAGGAGAATGTTACAAAGCCAGAAAAACTCCAAGAAGTAAAATTGATTTAAATAATCAATGTTGCTACCCCCAAAGATAAAAACAAGTGTGAAGTTGAGGAGAAAGCTAAAGATGAGTTTGTAATGCATAATCAAAGAAGAAATTTTAGAAGATATGTTCCTGTAAGACAAGATTATATGAATAGGCATAATTATTCATTTAATGGTTACTATTATACATGTAATCATTTTGGGCACAAAGTAGTTGATTGCAAAAGGAATACTAATCTTGTATGTTACAAGTGCAATAATGTTGGTCACACACAAAGAAACTACAAAATGAATAGAAGGTATGATCCTGCATGGAAGCATAACATAAATGCTCAATGGATGTCAAAAAGGTATTATCAGTCATTTGATTATGATTACAATATAATTTGTTATTTGTGCAACTCTTTTGGTCACAAAGCACATAGTTGTAGAAAAGCATCACTTGATTTGATAGGTTGGAAATGAAAAGAGGCTGAAAATGTTTGGAGGAAGAAAGATTATGTAAAAGTGTTGAAGCAGAAACAAAGTCATGAAAAGACAACTCCTAAACTTGTGCATCTTACACAAGTTACATCATCAGTTGAATAATAGATAGTATGATGTGAGGGGGATTTGTTCATGTCCTATCAATTATCCCTGAGAAGTTTCAGGAGGAGATTATTTGTGTATGTCTGTGATATAAGTGATCAATGGTTCATGACATCATAATGTATACAAGGTGTTGATTAGTTGTTCAAGGGTTCAATGTACAAAAAGATTGATGACGTTGAGTGACTTGGTGATTTTATTTATATCTTGTTCATATCATGTTGATACTTACAAAAGTTGAGTTGTCACGTTGTTGCAATTCAAATGTTCTTGATATTAATATTCATACATTTTGATCATGTGTTTTGAGCTATGTATCTTGCATGAGAATTGGAGCCTTCAAGTGGATTAGATATAGTGCCAAAAGAAGATGGTGGACTAGATGTCAAGTCATGTTCATTTGGAAGTGTTCTTGGTGTAATAATTTGACATGTTCTTTGATGGTCTTCCTCATTAATATGTTTCAGGAACATATGTGCAAATTGTGTGCTTCTAGTTTTGAAGTGGTATCAGGTATGTGATTCAAGCTATGACAATCTAGAGTTTCTTATGATATTCATCAAGTTCTTCAATCAGAGGTAGTTGAAGGTGTGTCTTGAATCAGTAATGGTAGTTGATAATAGTAAAGTTCAAATACTAGTTGGTGTTGTGTCTTCTCTATTTCCTTTCTACATGATTGAGTAATCTTGTTGTCACTATCATGAAAGTTTTGGGAAGGTCTTCTCAAGAGTGGTCATCATGTGTTGTGATATGTTTATGACATCTTTGCATAGAGTTCAAGTTCATATAAGTTATATCAAAGGAGTTGGTATTTGATTGCAGAGATATATCAAGTTTTCATCTTCATATTAGTATTATGTCAAGAAGTGAGATTGACATACATGTTTTATTCTAGCAAGATAGTGCCTTTTTGTGCAAATGGTGTAATAGTGATGTTTGTCCTTGTCAGTGATTGGTAGTGATATTTATGAGCAGTGATTTGTTTGTGCACTTCAACACAGGGAGAGCAAATAGATTTGTGTCTTTGTCATCAGACGTCAAAAAGGGGGAGAGAAAGAATGCATCATGTAGTTTTTCCATCAATGACAAAGGGGAAGATTGATGGAGTTTGATTGTCATTGATGTCAAAAAGGGTGTTGAGTTGATGATACAGATACTTCATAGTGAAAGTTAGATCATTCGTGGTCTTCTTACAACATAATGTGAATCATGCTTTCAGGAGCTCACAAGAGTTTACTTTGTGAACATGCTTGATGAAGTTGCTTTATGTTTGTTCATATCTTGATTATCATGCTTCATATGTGAATGTTTATGGTTTATGTTATTCAAGCTTGCTTAAAGAGTTGCACTCATGCTTCATTCATGCTTGATGGTGTCAAAGGAGCTATGTGGTTGAGTTGTTGATATGGCATGTTTTGAAGTTTGATATACTTCATGTTTTAGGAATGGTTAGGAGGTTGCTTCATGACATGATAGAGTTCACATTCAGTGATAGTGTCTTGATGGTATTTTTTTATGGCGTTAATCCATAGTTTATCTATTCTCATCTCTATGTTGGGTAATGAAATGCAAATGAACTTGCCATTATTGTCAGAAGATGTTGGGTATTGCAAAGATGTTCCAAATCATGTCAAGTATGCTTCATTTATGTCTTCCTCATCAGGACTATTGGTATGATGTTGTTTATCCTTATGGCAGAGATGACAAAGATTCATGATAGGACATCAGGATCTCATGTTTGGTAAAGCATGTTTGGTAAAGAAAAGAATATTTCTTTAAGGATATCCTACATTCTAATTTTTATTAAATGCTTTCTAAAAGATCTAATTTTCTGCCTGTCATATACTAAAGCACTTTTTGTTCTAAAAGTGAGTTGACCTGCTACAGTAGGTAACTTTCACTTAAGTGACAACTTGAAGGTTTTTGCATCATTTGATAACCGGCCTCTCCACCTAGTGTAGTCTGGTACACCAGTCATCTTCATGGAGCTCAAGTGGGAAACATAAATCAAAGGCTCTTTTTTAATGGGCACAAAAATCTTGGTCGATGGATGATATATAAACTAAGATCTTGACCATCGTGATGCATTTTTAATGGCCTTTGAAGTGTCAACTCCTATATAACTGCAATAAATGTGATTTTTTAATGCCTAGTTTTAGTCTCTTACAAAGGCAGATTTTGTGGAGTTTTTTTTTAAAGAATTCTTTCTAATTGCTTCCTCATGGAAAATGAAGATTTAAGGATGATGTCATAGATTTTATGACTAAAGTGGATATATTTTTTAAAGAAGGGAAGCTTTTTTTAAAAAATACTACTCTTTTGTGAGTAGAGGATTTTTTTTTATGTGAAAAGTGCATTGGTTGAAAAAAATTTTGAGAGCTATTTTTTTAGAGATGAATTGATTTAATCTTGTAGATTGAAGAATATTAGAGGTTTGTTTTGAAAGAAGATAATGAAGAGGGAGATTTTATTATTTTAATTTCAAGGGAATAAGATGAAAAACATCAGAGAGGAGATTATCAATAGATTTTTGAAAATAAAGATGTGAATGAATTTTTGGTGGAAGAACAAAGATTTTTTATTACAGGGATAGAATGATTTTATTTCATTGAAAATTTTATTGAGGAATTATTTCTTTCAAGGAGATATTTTTTTATGATAATTTATTTTTGGAGAAGTCATTTTGTCTTTTTGATTGGAGTTTGCAGAGGATTTTGTAAAGAAAGAAAAATATGAATTTCATTTGGGAACAAAGTTTTTTAGATTGAAAGAGAAGATGAATGCAAAGAGGAAAATGAAAAGACTCAAGAAGATGAATATGCAGAGGAGAGGAATTCCAAGAGATTTTTTGTTTACAATTTTATTGTAGATGCTTTGTGAAAGAATAGGATTACAGGAATATGAAAAGACATACAATATTTATATAATGGTTTTTGCAGATGTATTGAAGATGGATTGTTAATTGTTGTGTGTGTGTGGAAAAACATACAGTAATGAAGACATTTTCTATATGATCTTTTTTAAAAGAAAACATAGTTGAATTAGATGTTGTTATGTGTGTGATACTGAAGATATTGCTTTTGTAGGAATGACTCAAACACAAGGGAGTTGATGAGATATACATTATGTATTAGTGCAAATCAGATTGACTTGCAATCATTTCTTCCACACTTGATTTGGTGGTTTGATAATGGTGATGATAGATGCCAGCGAGGCTTTGTATGGTAAGTGAGACCTCTTTGTATGCTAGTGAGGCATTTTGTAAAGCTAGTGAAGCTTCCTTGGTCAGTGAGACCAAAGTGTAACTAGTGAGGTTTTTAATAAGGTAGTGAGGCATTTCTTAGTGGTTTTTCTACTCCAAGAGGGTTTTCCACTCCTGAAATTCCTATGTCATGATTTGTCTCTATGTGTGTGTTTTAGATGTTTTACATATAATTTTATGTTCACTCTTTTCATCATCATACTTGTGCATATGAATTTGATAGATTGTTGATGTCTTCTTTATCCTCTTTGTCTTGTAAATTAAAAGTTGTGAAAAGTTAAAAGTTTACACAACACTAATTCACCTCCCCCTCCTCTCAATGTTGTCCTAGACTCCAACATTTCCACCATTGTATTCTTCATACTTTGAAAACCAATCCCGATCTGAGGTCATTTGAAAAGATGCACTAGAGTCAATAAGCCACACATCCTCAGATGCATGTGTTGCCAAGGTAGAGACAAATGCTTCTCCTTCATCCTGAGAGGACTTGCCATAATCTAAATCATAATTCTTCTTCTTTTTCTTTTTGTCCTCCTTGCACTCCTTGCGGAAGTGACCAGGTTTGCTACAATTCCAACATAGGGCCTTGGACTTTCCAAGAGACTTAGATCTCCCATAGGATCTAGATCTTCCTTTTTTTTCCTTCTTCTTATCCTTTTTCTTTCCCTTCTCTTTAGATCTACCACGAGCCGCAATAGCCTCCTTAAGTGATTCACAAGACTTTCTCTGCATCTCTTTAGACAATAGCAAAGAAACCACTTCATCCATCTTGAAGGTGGTAGTGGTACTCCCAATGGCCATAATAAGGTGGTCCCAAGAATCTAGTATGGAACACAATAATTTCATACATCGATCCTTCTCCTCCATCTTCACACCAACATAAGTCAATTGGACAACAAGCATATTGAATATATTCAAGTGATCAACGACAGATCCTCCATCTTCAATCCTCAAAGAATACATTTTATTTCATAGGAATAACTTGTTCACCAGGGATTTAGCCTGATAAACATCTCCAAGCTTCTTCAAAAGATCTTTTGCAATCTTCTCTTCATAGATATTCAAGAGCACTGAATCACCCAAACAAAGTCTTATCAAACCCTTAGCTTTTTGATCTTTGAGATCCCAGTCTTCTTGAGACATTGCCATTGGTTTTGTACTAGATATGGCATCCCATAAATCTTGATCTACTAGCATGTCCTCCATTTTGAGTTTCCACAACTCGAAATTACTACCAATAAACTTCTCTATCTCAAACCTCCCAGATGTGCTTGCCATCTCTTACCTACAACAATGATTTCAAAATCCTCTACACAAGCTCCCATTCAAACAAAGTTCAGCTCAAAAAACCCTCTACCCAACAACTAGAACCAAAGGTGATAAGGCTTTGATACCAACTGAAAGGAAGCAAGGTATGCAAAAAAGCTACCTATACTAATCTACTAAGGAAATATTTATGCAAATTTTTACTTTTACAGTTATAGATTAAGATGCACATTAATAGAAAGATAATAACAACTTTCAAATGCAAGCACTAAACTCACAACAGAAGATATACATGGGCAAAACCCTTTCAGGTAAAATACCCCACACTCCAAAGCTGCCTAATATATTATTCAAGAATCAAGAAGATTACAATATACTTGTAGAGAAAGCTTTTGTAAGAGTATATCCAACCAAAGATCTAGGAGGTAACTTGACATCTATAAGATTCTTACACACAACCTCCATCTCAATCTCCTAATATATAGGAGATACAATACAGTAAATCATTACCGGTAATTACCATACTATAAAATATTTTTTTGGCATCATTATGGTAAAATGTTTGGGTAAGGAATTAAGTTTCCAATTGGATTCTTCTTATTGTGTGTCATTATTTGATGAATTTTATTGTTAAATGAGTATGTTTATGGTACTTTATGCATTTTTAATATGATGTTGGTGTATAGAGAACTCCCTGAGGTGTGTTGTGTTATGATAAATAGCTTTACAAGTTGGAATATTGTTTCTTTGATTCAATTATGGCCTAGTATGTAAATACTACTATATTGGTGAGCTTGTTTGGATGCATTGTGAAGTTTTTAAATGTACAAAATTATGGTTAGATTCTATTTATATCGTAGAAAGGTTAAATAATAATTGATTTTTGGGTAAACTTACTATAAAACCTTATGGAATTATTATGTAATTTTGTGTATGAAAGTTATTCTTCTACACTAAGTAGTGATCAAGAAAAGGAGTTTTTTTTTTGTGTTCCCTAGTTGTGAGCATGAATACCCCCTTTATGAGTGTGCATGTTATGTGTCATGGACATCCTATACATGATTTTTGTACCCATGAGCTTGTGATACTAGGTATGCTTCCATGGATTGTGTGCATAGCTACAAGTACGGTGGAGTCATGATTTTATAGTTGCTTGTTTGTACACCCTATTGAGATCCAACCTTGGGGTTGATGGCCTCAACTTGTGTGGAATGAAGTAGTGGAAGGAGAACTTAAGAAGCTATGGATACATGTTGTGGCATTAGTTTGTGGTAACCCAAATAATACCTTTCTATGCAAAGTATCTCCTACTTCTCTTATTGAATGGCCCCTTGGATGGCTCAGAGTACTATCCTATCAAGCATTGTTTCCTTGAAGGTATTATTGTCATCCAACTTGTGATCTTGGTTATAGTGATTGGTATAAGAATTAATTTTGGTATCATATATTATGAGATTGGATGTGTTGTATTTTGGAGACATCGACATTATGATAGAGTTAGTGACTTTACAAATAAAAAGGAGTTATTCATTTTCTATCATATCAGAATATTAATTATGTTACATTTGGCTAATGCTATGTTATGGGATTTACTACATCTACACATGTTCAAACATGATGTAAATATATGTAATGCCACACAAAACTGATGTTTTGAGATAATGTAGGTTATGATGGCATGTTGCTCCATGGAGGATACGATTCTTGACATACTCATATGTTGAGGCACATTTGAGGAATTGCAAATACTTGGTTTGAAAATCTAGGTGCCAACATTGGCTTTGGTTGGGGATGTGTGCCAATCAATGGCACAATGAGAATCTTAGATCTCTAGGGAAGACCAAAAAACACCAAAAACAACATGTATCAGCAACAAGAACACAAACAACATCAAGACCAACAATGCTCATGACTGGTCGAGGTCAAAATATAATAGATATATCAAGATTTCATCAAAAATATTGGAGGGACATATTACTTACAAGAAGTAAAGTTTCAAGTGTTGTCCATGAACATGCAGCTCTAGAAGTTCTCCTTCCACATTTCTGATGTAAAAAGGTATTTTTGCTAGCCTTTTTGTGAATCTGATATGGGTCTATCCATAGCAATTCAAACTTACTATGCTTTCCCTTGTCCTCTGATTTTGCATACCAAAGGACAAACAAATCACCAATCTGAAAACATCTTTTAATAGTTCTCTTGTTGAATAGATGCTCAACCTTCTGCTGTTGAAGAAAATTTTGATCATGTGCCACCCTTCTAGCTTCATCTAATACTATCAACGCATGCATCTATTAGACTCAGGGTAGACAACTAAGAGGGGGGGCGAATTAGTTGTACAAAACTTTTCTTCCAATTAAGCACTTAATTCCACTTTGTAATTTAGTAGCATAATAATAAATCATTCATGGAAACACAATGTAATGAGTCAAGAGTAGGAACACATTAACACAAGAGACACCAAGATTTTGACATGGAAAACCCAGTTAAGGGAAACACCACGGGGTGATTAACCCAAGATTGTATTCTCTGTTAGAAGAATAGAAAGAACAAAATGGCACATGCCAATTAGGCCTCACTGCCTACAAGAGACACACTATCTACAAAATAATAAGTATCTCCTACTTGAACTAGAAATTGGCCTCTTCACCATGCTTGAATCAGTTCCATTTAAGCCCAATACTTCTTCTCTGCCTTTCACTCTTCTCCTTGCTACCACACTCTCATCTTCTCAAGACACACCTTGAAATGACTTTACAATCCCTTATTTATACAAGACATCAACTTAGGAATAATCATTTAAGTTAGCAAACATCAACAAGAACATCCGTAAGATGTGTAACTCATCCAGTTGGCCAGTCTCAGAAAGAACACCATCATCCTGAAGTTATTCCTCAATTGCGAGCTCCAACTTTAATGCAAACCACCAACATGAACTGGACACAATCTAAAGAGCTCCACAAGCTTGCCTGAATCACCAAGAACATCCACACTTCATTTACTTACTGAAATCCTTCTCTCCTTCATCCAAAAACTCAAGAACATAGTCTGTCATCACTGTTACAAAGGAATAGATGCTAGTGGACCTTCAAACCACAAACCAATCAAGTTGACACTTCACAAAGACTTCCTTAACACTGCTTCAAATCCACAGAATAGGATAATGCATTTCCAGATCTCACTGGACCTATCTATATCACTTTGTCACCACTGAACACCTATCGGAACCAGTTTTACTTGAGTGGCCACAAATTCTCAAATATTTATGCGGACCTCTAAGATCTTTATTGGATCACTTTAAGACTCATATATATAAACCCTTTAAACCGTATCCTCTGATCCTCATCCTAACTTAAACTTTTACCTTACTGTCATCATTGTTCTTCACTGTTCTTGATTGACACTAATTTTCTGAATATCCTCAGCACATAGTTCATCCAATCCTTATCATTAATGCAATACGAGTATGTTGACATCAATGACAACACCAGTTAGGCCCATACTTGCAACAATCTCCCCCTTTGTCATTGATGGCAACATATGATGTGAAAAATTATTTTGACCATCAAGACAAGAACTTCTCCTTACTATAACAACTCCCCCTATCAGTAACAACCATTCACATGTCTTCTCTCCCTTTAATGCTCCCCCTTTGATCAGCAACCAGTTGTTTTTCACATGTCTTCTCTCCCCCTTTGACATCAATGGCAAAGGGCACATACTTGCAATTTCACCACTTAAGAATCATACCTGCTGCTCCTGAGTAGTAGCTCCCCATCATCAATCCAGACCACAAGATATGACTATGATATCCACTAGACTAATGCACATCAGTGCACCTTAGGTCATCACTGGAGGGGTAATAACCCCTAACTTCTCCCTGAGATACTCAAAAGAGTCCTTAGGTAGAGGTTTAGTAAAGATATCCACAATCTGATCCTTGGAAGGCACAAACTCCAATCTAGCTTCATTCTTGTTCACTTGCTCTCTCAAGAAGTGAAACTTGATGGATATATGTTTATTTTTTGAATGCAACACCGGATTCTTAGATATATTTATTGCACTTGAATTATCACAGAAAATTGTGATAGGCTCCTCATACTCCACTCTTATGTCTCTTAGCATTTGCTTCATCCACAAAACTTGAGTGCAACTACCTACTACTACAATATACTCTACTTTTGTGGTGGATAGAGATATTGCCTCTTGTTTCTTGCTCAACCAAGAAACCAATCTCTTCCCCAAAAAGAATGCTCCACCACTAGTACTCTTCTGATCATCCACATCTTCTCCCCAATCAGCATCTGTATATGCATGAAGAGAGAAATCATGATCTCTGGGATACCACAATCCATACTCAACTGTCCCTTTTAGATATCTAAAAATCCTCTTGATTGCCATGACATGAGATTCTCTAGGATCAACCTAGAATCTAGCAACAAGACCAACAGCCTGCAAAATGTCTGGTCTAGTTTGAGTAAGATACAACAGTCCTCCAATCATTGACCTATACTTTTTCTGATCAGCCTTAGGAGAGTCATCATCTTTTCTAAATTTACATCTAGTTGCGATGGGAGTATTCATTGGTTTTGAATCTTCCATCCCAAATTTCTTCAACAATTCTTTCATATATTTGGTCTGAGAAATGAAAATTCCTTTCTTTGTTTGAGTGATTTATAGACCCAAGAAGAAATTAATTTCCCCAAGCATGGACATCTCAAATTCACTTTTCATTTGATTTGCAAAGGTTTTACACATACTATCTCTTCCTCCAAAGATGATATCATCAACAAACACTTCAACAATCAAGATGTTCTCATGATCAATTTTGAAATACAAATTACTATCAGTAGTACCTTTGTTGAAACCAATCTTCAAAAGATGCTTATCCAATCTTTCATACCAGGCTCTTGGGGCTTACTTCAGTCCATACAGTGCCTTCTTCAACTTGTAGGCCATATAACCATGATCAGACAATTGAAATCCATCCGGTTGCTCAATGTACACTTCTTCTTCTAAGTCACCATTTAGGTAGGCAGACTTGACATCCATCTGATATACCTTGAAATCTTTGAAGGTAGCAAATGAAAGAAATAATCTGATTGCTTCAATTCTTGCCACCAGAGCAAAGGTTTCTTCAAAATCAACTCCTTCTATTTGAGAATAGCCCTTGCAGACCAATCTAGCTTTATTTCTGATTACTTCACCAACTTCATTCAGTTTGTTCCGGAAGACCCATTTGGTTCCAATCACAGTCTTGTTTCTAGGTCTGGGAACAAGATCCCAAGTGTGATTTTTCTCAATTTGCATTAGCTCTTCCTCCATTGCTTTAGTCCAGTTTTCATCATTGCAAGCTTCATTTATTGTCTTAGGTTCAATCTTTGAAATCGGACAATACTTATCTGAATCTTGAGCAATTCTCCTTGTAGTTTGTACACCTTTGCTTTTGTCACCTATGATCTGATCTTCAAAGTGGTTCAGTCTTACATACCTTGGAACTTTGGGAATTTCTTGCACTTTTGATTCTTGATCAGGCTCATTAAAACTCATCTCTTTTTCCTGATTTACCAGATCAGTTTGAATCTGACTTTCAGAAGAGGCTTGGGCTCCTTGAGTCAGAGCACCATTCTGATAAGCTTCATCATATTCATAAAACCTTGAGGGTTTTTCAATTCCTTCATCAACCTTCACATTTGTACTTTCTATAATCTTTCTTAGTCTCTTGTTATAACATCGGTATGCTTTGCTTTGAGTAGAGTAACCCAAGAATATTCCTTCATCACTTCTAGCATTAAATTTGCCTAGATCTTCATCTCTTTTGATGTAACATTTGCTACCAAAGACTCTGAAATACATTACAGTAGGAGTAATGCCAAACCAGAGTTCATAAGGAGTCTTACCGATATTGCTTCTGATTTGAACTCGATTGCGAGTATAGACTACAGTGCTAACAGCTTCTCTCCAATAGATCTGAGGAACATTTGCTTCCATCATCATAGTCCTAGATGCTTCCAAGATGGTTTGGTTCTTTCTTTCCACTACTCCATTCTGTTGTGGAGTCCTAGGAGCAGACAACTGTCTCTTTATTCCATGTTTCTCATAGAATTCTATGAACTCACTGGATGTGAATTCTCCACCTCTATCAGACCTCAGACATTTCAATTTTAATCTGGTTTCATTCTCTACCATAGCCTTGAATATTTTGAATTTCTCAAGAGCTTCTGATTTCTCTTTCAGAAAGGTTACCCACATCATCTGAGAATAGTCATCAATTAGTAACATGAAGTATCTATCACCTTGCACACTCCTGATTCTTGCCGGACCATAAAGATCAGTATGAACTAAGTCCAATAATCTAGTAGAGGACAGTTCCTTACTCTTGAATGTGATTCTTCTTAGCTTACCCAATTGACATTCTTTGTACAAGCTATTAGTAGGTTTCACCAATTTTGGAAGATCTCTTACAGCCTGAGTATTGCTTGTCTTGATGATATTATCAAAATTCACATGACACATCCTCCTATGCCATAACCAACTCTAATCAACTTGAACAAATAAGCAACTTTTACCAATACCAACCAAATGAAAGATATTAGCTTTTGTTTGAGTACCGGATGCAATCTCTGTTTTGAAACTTTCAAAGATCTTGCATTTTCCATTCTTGAATCAGAGATCATAGCCTTTGTCCACCAACTATCCAACATTGAGAAGATTGTGCTTCAAACCTTCAACATATAGTACATTACCATTTTTTGTTTCTTCCATCGAAAGAAATAGTTCCTCTTCCTCTAATTCTACAAGTAGAATTATCACCAAACTTTACCACTCCTCTTTCATACCTTTCCAAATCTATGAACTTATTTTTGTCACTTGTCATATGGTGAGAGCATCCACTGTCAATGACCCAATCATCCTTCTCTTCAACTTGGGCAGCCAGAGCTCTTTCCACAGTCTTATGATTGAAAGATATAGAGGACATTGGATCTTCTTCCTTGATGGCAATGAACACCCATTCATTTTTGGATTTGTTTCTTGTCTCTGATTCATCATCTGTTACTCCTTCACTATCATCATCTTCATGAACATAGTAACAGTTCTTTTGGAACCTTGGCTTGTTAAGATTTTGCCTTGAAAGTCTTTCCGGACACCTTGAGGAAAAATGACCAATCTTATTCCAGTTAAAACACTTAAAAGGCAATTTCCCTTCATACTTACAGGATCCTCTTGGCAGTCTTTTTGCAATAAGGGCTTCAAGATGAGCAGTTTTTGCTTCTTCTTCTTCCAGATCTTTTCTTGCTTTTTCATACCATGATAGTTTCCTTGAAGAGTTCTCTCTTGGATCAAACCTTTGTTTACCTTTTACAGAGGCATTGGATTTGAATGTAGATTCAGTCTTAGGAGGGACATCTCCAAACTCGGCCATTTCAAATGTAGCTAATTTACCAGCCAATTGATCTCTTGTGACAGTTGTATGGGCTCTGAATTCCTCAATGGCAGCAACCTTGATTTTATAAGAATCAGGAAGGGATCTGAGAATTTTTCCAACAATCACATCTTCATCCAAGACTCCACCAGCATTTCTAATTCCATAAACAAGCTCATTTACTCTTGGCATAAAAGTAGTGATATTTTCATCTTCTCTCATCTTTAGATTTTTGAATTTTCCTTTCAAACTTTGTAACCTTACACTTTTGACATACTTGTCTTCTTCATGCAGAAGTTCCATTTTTTCCCAAATCTCAAAAGCAGTTGGTAGATTGACAACATTTAAAAGCTCTGAATCAGATAATGTGCTTAGAAGAGCTTCTATAGTTTGCAAATTATTTTTGACATCTACGATTTCATTTGGGGCTTTCGGACCACCCTATGGAGGAGTATACTTCATTAAAACCATGTTCCAGTACACCATTCCCATACATTGTAAGTGACATTTCATGCGACTCTTCCAAAGATTAAAATTGGTTCCATCAAACTTCGAACTATCCTTCTTGTAGGATGACATCCTGGATCTCCTCAAGCGGTTAAACTTCTTGTAGAGGAACTTGGCTCTGATACCAATTGTTAGACTTAGGGAAGACAACTGAGAGGGGGGTGAATTAGTTGTACAAAAATTTTCTTCCAATTAAGCACTTAATTCCACTTTGTAATTTAGCAACATAATAATAAATCAATCATGGAAACACAATGCAATGAGTCAAGAGTAGGAACACATTAACACAAGAGACACCAAGATTTTGATGTGGAAAACTCGGTTAAGGGAAAAACCATGAGGTGATTACCCCAAGATTGTATTCTCTATTAGAAGAATAGAAAGAACAAAATGGCACATGCCTATTAGGGCTCACTGCCCGAGCACACTGCTCACAAGAGGCTCACTACCTACAAGAGACACACTGTCTACAAAATAATAAGTATCACCTACTTGAATTAGAAATTAGCATCTTCACCATGCTTGAACCAGTTCCATTTAAGCCCAATACTTCTACTCTGCCTTTCACTCTTCTCCTTGCTACCACACTGTCATCTTCTCAAGACACACCTTGAAATGACTTTACAATCCCTTATTTATACAAGACATCAACTTAGGAATAATCATCTAAGTCGGCAAACATCAACAAGAACATCTGTAGAATGTGTAACTCATCCGGTCGGCTAATCTCAGGAAGAACACCATCATCTGGAAGTTATTCCTCAATTGTGAGCTCCAACTTCAATGCAGACCACCAACATGAACTGGACACGATGCAACGACTTCCACAAGATTGCCTAAATCACCAAGAACATCCACACTTCATTTACTTACTGAAATCCTTCTCTCCTTCATCTGGAAACTCAAGAACATAGTCTGTCATCACTGTTACAAAGGAATAGATGCTTGCGGACCTTTAAACCATGAACCAATCTATTTGACACTTCGCAAAGACTTCCTTAACACTCCCTCAAGTCTGCATAATAGGATAATGCATTTTCGGATCTCACCAGACCTGTCTGTATCACTCTGTCACCACTAAACACCTACCAGAACTAGTTTTACTTGAGCGGCCACAACTTCTCCAGATCTTTATACAAACCTCTAAAATCTTTACTGGATCACTTTAGGACTCATATCTACAAACCCTTTAAACCACATCCTCTAATCCTCATCCTAACTTGGACTTTTACCTTACTGTCATCACTATTCTTCATTGTTCCTAATTGAGACTAATTTTCTCAATATCCTCAGCACATAGTTCATCCAATCCTTATCATTAATGTAATATTGGGATGTTGACATCAATGACAACACTGGTTAGGCCCATACTTACAACAACATCCTTAATGCCAAAGTATTATCTCCATATTCTCCTATTTGTTGCAATAGTTGATAGACAGGTAGTATTAATGACATTGGCATCTTAGACTCTAACCCATACACTAGCTCAAAAGGACTTTTTCCTATAGCATGTTGGTAGGTGATCCTATCAGCCCAAACTACATATTTCATTTTGTCATCCCACTTTTTCTTGTTCACATCTAGAGTCCTCTTCAGAATTTTCATGAAGCTCTTATTGTTGGACTCAACTTGTCCATTACTTTGCAAATGGTATGGTGATAAATGAATCAACTTTATCTCATACTTGGAAAACATACCTTCAATGAATTGAGATTTGAAGCACATGGCATTGTCTACAACAAATCTAGATGGCACGCCAAATTCAGTTATCACAATGTTCAAAAGGAACTCAAGCACTACCTTGGACATGGCATTACGAGTTGGAAAATCCTCAACCTACTTTGTAAAATAATTTGTCGCGACCAATATCCATCCATATCCATTACTTGATCTCTCTTGAATTTCCCCTATGAAATCAATGCCCCATTGCTGAAATGGTGCTTCAATGGTAACATTCATAGGGGGAAGAGCACCTTCAAACTTTAACTTACCTGCAAACCTGTGACAAACATCACATTTTATGATTTATTTTACAACATCGTTGGAGAGGCTTGACCACCAAAAACCTGCCCTAATAATCTTATGTGAAGTGGTTTTAGTATGGAAGTGCCTGCCACATATCCCTTGGTGATATTCTTCAATAATTTCTCAGATTATTTCTAGTCCAAACACTTCAAATATAGTCCCTCATGATTTCTACACATTAAAATACCTTGAATCAAAACATATTTCTAAGACAAAAGATTAAGTGTTCTCTAATTAGTTACATTCATACTTGGAGGATAGTGCATGTTGACAAGATAAAACATGATATCTTTTTACCATGGATCAATTGTTAGCATACACACATTAGCAGATGTAACAACATCTACTTCATTTATTTCAGCAGCCTCTAAATTGGAATTAGCCATCAACTTTACTAAACCCTGGCCTCTAACTAGTTTGGTGACATACACCTCAATGTCATATTCTTGGATTCTATCGATCCATCTGCATCTCCTTCCAGAGACTTCTTGCTGTATGAAAATATATTTCACAGTTGAATGGGGTACATATGCAACTGTCATTGCACCCATAATATAAGACCTAGAATTTTTTACTTCCTTAACCAAAGAATATGCATACTTTTCCATATTTGAATAATTTAGTTTAACAACCTGCAGGGATTTACTAAAGAATCCTATGGGCTACTCAAATCCATCCCCATTCTTTTACAATAATACGACAACAATAGTGTAGTATGAAGCAAAAGAGAAGAGCTGAAAAGGCTTGGAGTAGTATGGACTTACCAACACTGGTGCATATTTGAGAGCCTCCTTTGTGTCAGTAAATACTTCAGCTAGTTCCTTGCCCCATGCAACAAACTACCCTTCTTGAGCATCTTGGATATTGCCTTGGCCTTCTTAGCAAAATTAGGGACAAATCACCTCACAAAGTTGATTTCTCTATAGAAAGACTAGACACCGTTGACTAATTTAGGCTAAGGGATAAGGGCAATGGCTTTAACTCTTTCAGGATGTATTCTAACCCCATCCTTTGACACAATATTGTTGAACTGTACCAAACAACTATGAGGGGGGTGAATCAGTTATCCTAAAACTTTTCACCAATTATGAACATTAACTTATCAATCACTGATATTCTGATATAACCATGAAAGCAAGAAATGAGAAGCTCAACACAATAACATAATCAACACAGGAGACACCAGATTTTCACATGGAAAATCCTAAAAGGGAAAAACCACAGTGGGTGTTAGCCCACACAAATATATAAGTTATATCAATACCAAAAAATAGAGGCTCACTACCCAAATTGCTCATTGCAAGAATGGCTCACTACCTCAAGATGACTCACTATTGAATTATAGCTCATTGCCAGATTGGTGAACTAATTGAATAACATCTAATCCATGCTAGGGTTTAGTTCCATTAAAGCGCAATAAGACTCCTCTGATCCACTCTTTCACACCCTCGCACCTATCTTCTCATCTTCGCTCAACACAGACTTTTTTGCAACTACATTAGATGCTTTTATACAATTCATCAACCTTGGAATGTACATGAAGGTCGGCATTACATTCATCAACCATTGGAACAATCTCCAAGGTCGGCATTAAAAACATACATAATATAGGTCAAGACCTAATACAAATTTGGCTAAGGAAAAGATATAAAGATGTATACGGATCACACCACGCCTTAGCTGGGACTCAAACACAATCCTCCATGCCACAACATGCTACTACAATCTTCGATGCATCTCCACAAATAATTAATTCAACCAAGTTGGCCAAGACTAATGATAACACTGGGTTTGCAAGAACAATCTTTGCTCACGATACACTTTACTATTTGCAGACCAATCCAAATGTATGAACATGATCAAGAGACATCCACAAGCACACTGAATCACCAAGAATAGCCACACAATCTCTAATCACTTTATCAATAAGATTCTTCAAATCAGGGCACAAGAACAATACTGTCAGCCACTGTCATACGTAAAAGATAGCTTACAAACCACCAAACCATGAACCATTACAGTTGAAGGCTCTTTACATCATCACAGACTTAATTCTAGAACTACAGACCAAAATACTTTAATGCAAAGGAATGTGACGCAAAACACTTTCTCCCTGTCACCATCAAGCATACAGAAAAATTAGTTTTCACACTAGTGAATATAACTCACTCAAATCTTCATTCCGGAGGCTCAAACTTGGAATATAACATCTTTAGATAGGCTTCTAAAAAAAATTGAATCTACAGGCAAAGATATTCAATCTACAAGAAATGTAGAGCATTCTTCTGAGCTATTCTTCAGAGTCTAATACACTGTTTTGACTGTAACACACTATTTTCACCGGAGGGGCTAATTTTCTCAATATCCTCAACATCATAATCACTTATATAGGAAAATACAAAGTGTCATACTTATGACAAGCAAGTAACAAAATAAGAGCACAGTTGACACCAATGATAACACAGATATGTTGGCATCAATGACAACACCGATTAGGCACATACTTGCAACAATCTCCCCCTTTGTCATTGATGGCAACATATGATGTGAAAATTTGAAAAGACCATCAAGACAATATTCTCTCCCTTTCTCTTTACACTTCTGCATTCTTTCTCCCCTAATTTTTTTACATGATTTCTCTCCCCCTTTGACATCAATGGCAAATGGCACATACTTGCCTGCTGCTTCTTTGATCCACTAAATCTTCTCTATCAAATACTCATACTGGTAACATCTAGCTACTCCTCTTGAGAAGTAGCCCTCAAAACATTAATTCAAATCAAAGAGTGACACTTTGATCTCCATTGGATTGTTGCATTCTTATGCATCTTAGTTTAGGGCAGAAGGGGTAATGACCCCTAACTTTGCTCTAAGATACTCAAAGGTATCTTTAGGCAGAGGCTTAGTGAAAATGTCTACAATTTGATCCTTTGTGGACACATATTCCAACTTTACTTCATTCTTTGTCACCTTTTCTCTCACAAAGTGATGCCTTATTGCTATGTGCTTTGTTCTTGAGTGCATCACTGGATTCTTTGAAATGTTTATGGCACTTGTATTATCACAAAGGATTGCAATTGGATATTTATACACAACTCTTATATCCTTCAAAGTCTGCTTCATCCATAACACTTGAGTGCAACAACATGCTGCTACAATATACTCTACTTCTACAGTTGACAAGGAAATTGAATCTTGTTTCTTGCTTAGCCATGAAACCAATCTGTTTCCCAAGAAGAAAGCACCTCCACTTGTACTCTTTCTGTCATCAACATCTCCAACCCAATCTGTATCTGTATAAGCACTGAGAGTGAAATCATTATCCTTTGGATACCATAAGCCATGATCTAGAGTACCTCTCAAATATCTCAAGATTCTCTTAACTGCCATCACATGTGATTCCTTTGGATCAACTTGAAACCTTGCAACAAGACATGCTACATGCATAATATTAGGTCTGGTTTGAGTTAGATAAAGCAATCATCCAATCATGGATCTGTATAATTTATGATCAGACTTAGGTGATTCATCAGACTTAGGTGATTCATCAGACTTACTCAACTTGCAGCCAGTCACCATTGGAGTACACACCAGTTTAGAGTCTTCCATCCCAAACTTCTTTAACAACTCTTTCACATACTTAGACTGAGATATGAAGATTCCTTTATCTGATTGATTGATTTGCAGACTTGGCTCTTGGAGCTTGCTTGAGTCCATACAAAGCTTTCTTCAACCTGGGAGTCTTTGACAACATTTTCCATATCCTCTTCTTCATCCGGTTCATAGAAACATAGGTTCATATCCATTTACCTTAGAATCTATTAGGTACTGTCAAACATTATGAGAATTTACTTCTAGACTTCTGCATAATCCTTCTTTTAACCTACATTGGATCTTCGTCTACCAGAATTTCTATCAAAAAATTTCTCATGAGATTTTTTACAACATACCTTAGTACTAGATTCTAGTACTAACTTTTTGGCTGGGGGTTTTGAATTTTCAAGACAACTCCCCCTGAGCTAGAGCTCTTAATTTACTTCCTAGAGGAAGTATATGCACTTGATGCTGGTGCAGATTCATTCTTGATTTGAATCACATCTTTCTTGATCCACATCTTGCCCATTTCTTTCTTGGTTTCAATAAAATCCACCTTTTCTTTCCCTTTATCATTCCTTTGCTTGGTTTTCCTATTTTCAACATGATAGTTTCTTTCCATATTCTTGCTTCTATGAATTCTTGTAGTATGTCCATACTTTTTGCAGTTGTAGCACACCACATTCCTTTGTTTTTGATTCCTTCTATTGATTTGGATTTGACCTGCATTGATTATCCATATGCCCAAACCTATTGCATTAAAAGCACTTTCCTTTGAATAATTGACTATTCCTTGCATTGTAAGAATCATTCCTTACCAGACTTCTACATTCATTTAGTCTGTGACCAATTTTCTTGCAATTGAAACATTTACCAAAGAATTATGGAACATTTTGATTCATTGTACTCCTACATTGAATAGTCCTATGACCATATTTATTTCAATTGTGACAATAGCCACTAAAAGATGGATACCTTTGAGCATTTGGTTGCCTGACAGTTGATCTTGTATTCCTCTAATCTTGATTTTGTTCACCTTTGACCTCAGCAATCTTCTCTTGGTTTGTTCTAGAGCTTTCTCCTTTCTCATATCTAATACCTTCTTTGTTCTCAAGATTATTCTGTCTTGCTATTAATTTTTTGCATCTAGCAACACTCTTACAAAGTTTGTTTGATTGTTCCCATGTATGCTTTAGGTCATTTTTCAGATCCACAATTTCTTCTTCAAGCTTTATACAATCTTTGGCTTTGTCCTTCAAACACTCCTCAACTCTTGCTTTCTCTTATTTTGCTAACCTCAATTGTTCATTATTTATTTGAGTCTCTGCTTGAGTTCCTTGATTTCCTTTCTTAACTCTTTGATGTGATTATTTGCTTCTACTATATCCATGTTTTCTGCTTCAGGTTTCTCAATGTTTTCAAGAGCAATTTTGTGTCCTTTATTGTTAGTGGACAAAAATTTGTCTTCAAAAGATTTCATAGTATTACAGGATTCATCTGCTGATTTAGATTCAACATTTGCAATTAAGCATAGATCCATTTGATCTTCAACAGCTCTATGTCCTTTCACACCACAATCTCCTTTATCATTGATGGTCTGAAAACCTCCTAGTGTTTTGTCTTGTAGTTCCTTTTCTTTAGTCTCATTCTTCCCTAAATCAGAGTATTTTTTAATGATCTCATCAACCTTGACATTTGAACTTTCAACAATCCTTTCCAATCTATTGTTATAGCAAAGATAACCCTTGTTCCAAGATGAGTATCCAAGAAAATACCTTCATTACCCTTATCTATTTCTTCCTTTCTTTTGATAAGACATTTGCTCCCAAAGATTTTGAAGTATTTCATAGTGGGTGTCATTCCATACCATAATTCAAAAGGAGTTTTTCTAATATTTGTATTTATCTGCACTCTATTATGATTGTAAACAATAGTCTGAATTACCTCTTTCCAAAATGTTTCTAATAGGTTTTCTTATTTCATCATTGTCTTTATAGTTTCTTGAACAATTTTTCTTTTTACTTCCATTACCTTATTCCTTTTAGATGGCTGCCTTTCTATCCCATGAGTTTCACAGAATATATTAAAGTTATTGTAAGTGAACTCTTCTTCTTTGTTAGATCTCAAACACTTGATTTTCATATTCAACTCATTTTCAACCATTGTTTTGATGGCTTTGAATCCATCTAATACTTCTAATTTTTCTTTGAAAAAGCTGACCCAAGTCATTCTAGAATAATCATCAATGAAGAACATAAAATACTTGTCATCATGAAAGCTCCTTATTCTTGTAGGACCACAAAGGCTTACATTGATCAATTCTAGTCTTTCAGTGGAAGATTCATGTTTACCTTGTATGTTTCTTCTTGACTGCTTTTGATTTTGACAACTCTTGCAAATGATGTTGTTGGAGTAAGTTGTCTCTGGCAGATCTTTTACAATTTGAGCTAAGCTTAACATTATTAAATCATTAGGATTGATATGACGTAGTATTTTATGCCAAATCCAACTTTCATTGATCTGAATCATAGAGCAAAGAATGTCACTTTTTCTAAGATGATAGAGATTACCTTCTATTCTTTTTCCAATAGCTAATGCAACTCCAGATTTCTCTCTAATTTCAAAATATCATTCTGAAATACAAGACTATACCGCCTTTTGCACAACTGTCCAATGCTCAAAAGATTTTTCTTTAAATTCTTAACATAAAGTACACCATCAGTAACTTGTTTGTCATCGACATTGATTGATCCTTTCCCACAAGTCTCAGTAGTACAGTCATCTCCAAATCTAACTAGCCCCTCATTACACTTCTCAAAGTTTATAAGCTTACTTTTGTTACCAGTCATATGATTTGAACAACTACTATAAATAACCCAATAATCCTTTTCTTGAAACACAACTTCACTATTGGTACTTACCTCTAGATAGAGACATTCTACATCAACCTTTGAGTTGGGGCTGAAACCATCATCCTCTTCATCATCTTCAACAACATAAAATGTTCTTTTGGAAATTACGTTGTTGTTTTCTTTGTCATTTTTCCTCAATCTTCTTTTTGCACATATGGATGCATAGTGACAAGATTCACCACAAATGAAACAATTATGAAGTCATTCATCTCTTTGCAACATCTTGGATCTACCTCGAGCTGTTAGGTTCTCAACAGAGGAACTTGGCTCTGATACCAATTGTTGAACTACACATGACATTTTAGAGGTGGGGGTTAATCAGTTGTCCTAAAAATTTGATGCAGAGTAGGAAAGGGATAGGTAGGGAAAAATAAGGGTTAAACTCATCAAGACTTCAAATATTTAGTGATTGATCATGCATGGACACGACTACCCTCTCACAACTCATAGCTTCAACACTAACCAAAGACACCTCCATGGGGTTTACTTGCATGGGCTCCTTCCCAAACCTCCTAGACACCATGGCTCATACCTACTTGATTGGTCAACACTGATGAAACTCCTCAAGTACTTTGACTGCAAATCCTTCTAGCCTTTCCCTTGCAATTAGCCCTACTTCCTTGTAGCCCTCCAAATAGGTTTTTTCCTTCATAACTTATAGAAAACATGGAAAACCCACAAACAAATTGGTTTTTTAGATACCCATTTGGATTTTACACAACATAGCTCACATGCAGGGGTGGTTTCTTTGGACCAAATGCCACTAAAATTGACCATACCTGTTGTTCTAGGCCTAGATAGGACAACCGAAGTAGTAATTTTGACATAACTTTCTAAAATCAACTCAAACCCACAAAAAAAATATCTTTTTAGATACCCATTTGGCTTCTTCACAACATATCTAGCATGAAGCATGGGTTGTTTTGGAACATGTACCTCAAAAATGGACTATACCTACTGTCCTAGTCCTAATTAGGCCTCCTTTTTGAAGCAACAATGCAAAATACACCTTTCCAACTCTCCCAATCTGATATAATGACTCAAAAAAGTTGAAAATAGGTGGTAAAAACTAATTTTGGGGTTCTTGGGCTACCATACAACTCTCATGCATCGATCCCATACTCTAGCTATGCAAACATGCCTAATACATGAAGATATTGGGCCTAATTTGTGAAAATGGCTACTAAAACACTATCCCTTGCCTCCATCATGAAAACTAAGTTGAAAATAAGCCAAAAAAGACCCATTCCATCCATTTGGTGTCAATGGATCAGAAGGAATGGGTCCAAACACATAAAAACTCTTAAACCCTCAAAAACAAGGGTTTTAGGACTTTTTACAAAAATGGTGATTAAATGCTTCAATAGTGATGAAAAATCCTCTTACCACCTGCAAATGAAAGGTTATTCAATGCTATAACAAATTTTTCCCATTAGAAACCATGCCAAGACTATACAGCTCCATACTAGCTGCTGCAATAGTAAAAAAATAGTGAAAAATTAGAAAAAATAGAAAACAGTGAACTTTTTTTCTTTTTTCTTTTCTCCCCAACATTCTCCTCAATATATTTTCATGTCTATGCATCAATAATGCCTTTTCTAACATAAAAAATCCTTAAAACCTTCCCTTTCCATCTTGGGAAAAGCCCAAAAATAAGGAAAAAGTTTGACTGTCCACTAAGGCAGCTCAAAATAGCAAGTTCTAAGTTTAGGCAAAATGTTAAATATTCTACTCCTACATAACCTCCACTACATGACAATGCCTCTAGTGGCTTATTACAACATATTTCGAACCAAAAATAACTCTAGGCTCAATATTTGAGGAAGGAAAAACAAAAAAAAAGAAAAAAAAATCCATAATATGTCTAGGTGCTCCTACAACATACAACTAGACTAGAAAGAAACTCATGTCTCATGAGTGTTTGTCTTCATGCTCTTCTTAGCTGCACCTTGTCTTTGACATGCTCCTTGATTGTGTATCTTCTCCCTGGAGTCTAATGGCTTCCTTCATGCTTCATACCTTGCTTGGTGTACTTGCTTGTGTCTTGATCTTCATATCTTCTTGTAAGCTATCCTACTTCTTGTCTCTTGACTTTGTCACTTTCATGAGTTGGTGTTGTAGCTTTCCTAGCAGATATACCTTTGCCTTGTTTAGTTGTCCTTGCACTCAATCTTTGTTCCATCTTGGTTTCTTGCTTAAACTTTTTCAAACTATGTTGCAAACCTCTGTCTACTACTGCATTTGCTGCCTCCATTATGTTCTGTAGATCACTTGCATTTGCTGCCACTACACTAACTATCCTCATCTCCATCTTATCAGTTCTAAATCCTTCCTTCTTCACACTCTCAGACTGTCCCTTCAATCCCATTGTTCTTAGTGGACATAGAATTGTCCCAACCATGATATGGTCATGCCAAATTTGTGTCTTCTCAAACAACTCATCCTCTGCTCTCTCTTGGACTGTACTAGAAATCTTCTTGCTTTCTTTGCTTTGCAAAATCATATTACACTTCAAACTTATTATCTCTCCATCTTCCTTCTGCCTCCTATCTACTATCTCAAAAACTCTATGCCTTGAAAAGGTTGCATACTCCTTGGTTACACTTTCCTCAAGCCTCATTGGTTCTCTTCTACCAAACATTATCATCTTTGTTGTCCTTGTCTACTCCTTGGCTTCTTCCTGCATTGGAATCAACACAAAAGTCTTCTCATCCTTCCTAATGGTGTAGGTGTTAGCTCTTCCATTATAAATTATAGACCTATCAAACTGCCAAGGTCTTCCAAGTATCATATGACAATAATCCATAGGTAAAATGTCACATAGGACCTTGCCCTCATATCTTCCAATCTTGATGTAGTCATGCTAGGAGGGTTCACAGAATGAACTATTCAGACCATGCAGCAAGAGTAAACACAATGGAAACAACTTAAATAAAATAGAACAAATGCAGATTCAGTCATTTAATATATCAAATAATTCCAATACAATGTAGCCGACAACATGTGGGCTTACAACTAGGGCTCAAAGGCCTGAGTACATACATGTGCAAGATAAAGGTTTGAGGCTACCTTCACACAAAATCTAAACTATCTACTATCACTATATCATGAACTACTTTCCTAAGGATCTATTACATCTTTATATATTATTTCTAGACCAATAGATTCTTCCGCGTCGGCTAAGGAAGGTCAGAAACTCCAATCAAGAGTTGTAACATGTTCACATATAGGTCAGACCTAAATGCGTTGAACTTTTCCTCAAATGAATGGAGCAATGCACAAACCCTTGAGGAAGGTTAGCCATGAACCATAGGACATTGAATGATGTGTCATTGAGATCCACAAGTCAAGGAATGATCCACAATCCTTCTCCTTTAGCTGATTATCAAAAACTATTAGAATGCTCTGCTCTGAGAAAATAGTTGATCTTTTGATAGTGATGTCTTTTTGGTAACTAATCCAAATGCTCTGAATTCTTGATATGATGTAGATGAATGAATGTAGATGCTAAGTCTAGATACACAAGATGTGAATTACCAAAACTAGACAACAAGTTGAAACTGCTTCTGACTGAACTACTTTGAATTGAACTGGAAAATCAAAGAACCAAAATGCAAACAAACTAAAATGTAAATATTTTTGGTTGATACAAGATTACTCTTGAACTAGGGATGCTCCTGCATCAGACATCTGAGGTTATTGAAAAAGTGAGTCCCTCACTTTGTTGGGGCTAGGGGAGAACCAAGATAGTCCACCTTAGCCTGAGAAATCCATGATGAATCTTCTTTCGGTCTACCTTTCCACTTGACAAAATATTCTTTGTATTGTCTTCCTCTAGTGCTACGTCTAACTCTGATGTCCAAAATGTCTTCTATCTACTCTGGTGCTTGTTGTGGTAATTGCTTCTTCAAATCTTCTTCCATACTATCACTGAACTCTGCTTCATGATACTGGTAAAGATCTACAATTTTGAAAGTAGGGGAAATACCCAATGTCTCTGATAATTCCACTTCATATGCATTTCCTGAATCAAATTTTCTGAGTATCCTACAAGGTCCAAACTTCTTCATCTTCAACTTGTTATAAGTCCCAACTGGAAATCTTTCTTTTCTCAAGTACACCATCACTTCATCTCCAATTTCAAATTCCCTATGTCTTCTCTTCTCATCAGGCTTCTCTTTGTACTTACTATTCATATCCTCCAAATGCTTCTTCACCTGATTATGCACTGTCTTCATATGGTCTACAAATTCTTCTACTTATGCACTTCTCTTTTTCTCTGTACTAATATCTCTTAATTCTACAACTGCTCTAGGATTCACTCTGGTAACAATCTCAAAAGGTGTTCTTCTGGTACTCCTATTTACTAAATTATTGTATGTAAACTCTTCTTGTGAAAGAATCAAATCCCAACTTCTAGCTTTGTCTCCAACCAAACATCTCAACGAGTTTCCCAAACTCCTATTCACTGCCTCTGTCTGTCCATCTATCTGTGTGAAAAGTAGAGCTGAACTTCAAATCTGTCTCCATCTTCTTCCAAAGTGTCCTCCAAAAATATCCAACAAACTTTGTATCTATGTCTGAAACTATACTCTTAGGTAATCCATGCAATCTCAGAATCTCTTTGAAAAATAGGTCAGCTACATGCACTGCATCAGTTGTCTTCTTACAAAGTACGAAATGAGCCATCTTTGAAAATCTGTCAACCACTACAAATATTGAATCATGTACCCTATGTGTCTTAGGCAATCCCATTACAAAATCCATGCTTATGTCTTCCCAAGGTCTCTCCAGTACTGTCAAAGGTTTATATAATCCAATGTTCTGACTACTCCCTTTTGCAACTTGACAAACTCTACAACTCTACACAAATCTCTGAACATCCTTATGTATCTGAGGCCAAAAGTAATTTTCACTTACCAATGGCCACTGTCTAATCAATGCCAAAATGTCCTGCCAATCCACCACTATGCTTCTCCTTGATCAAATTATCCCTCATTGAACTTTTAGGTATGCACAACTAACTTCCTTTGAATAACATATCTTCTTGAATGAAATAGTCCAACCACTTACTTCTATCTATTACAATAGGTTCCTTACATGCTCTCCAAGGTTTTGCAAAATTAGTGTCTCCCTCATACATGTTCTTCAATTCATCAAAACCCAACACTTCAACTCTCATCTCTATCAACAAGTTTCTTCTTCTACTCAAGGCATCAGCAACTTTGTTTGATTTTCCACTCCTATGCTTCAACACAAAAGTATAACTCTGCACGAACTCTACCCATCTCATATGTCTCTAATTCAATTTACCTTCACTATTCAAATATTGCAAAGCTTGATGATCTATATACAACACAAACTCGTTAGGCAACAAATAATGTCTCCACTTCTTTAAGGCTTGAATAATGGCATAGAACTCTTGATCATAAACTAAATATCTTCTCCTTGCATCATTCAACTTCTCATTGAAATATGCTACAGGTCTACCTTCTTGACTTAATGCTGCTCCAATTACATTTCCACTTGCATCACAATCAACTTAAAATACCATATTGAAATCCAGTAATGCTAAAATAGGTTGCTCTGTCGCTTTTTGCTTCAATAGATCAAAACTTTTGTTTGCTCCTGATGTCCACTTGAAATCTTTTCTGTCACCTCTCATCATCTCTATCATAAGGTTACAAACTGAACAGAAATTTGTAATGAACTTCCAGTAAAAACTAGCCAATCCATGAAATGATCTAACCTCTCCAATGCTCTCCGGTGTAGGCCATTCAACAATTTCTCTCACTTTCTAAGGGTCCATCTTCAATCCTTCGGCAGATATCACAAATCCCAAATATACCAACTCTTCCTTCATGAAACTACACTTCTTGATGTTTATCAACAATTTCTCCTCTCTCAACCTCTCCAAAACTTGTCTAATATGCCACAAATGTTCTTCTTTTGTTTTACTAAAAATCAGAATATCATCCAAGTATACAATCACAAACTTACCCAAGAATTTCTTCAAGAATTCATTCATCAATCTCATGAAAGTACTCAGTGCATTTGTCAATCGAAAGGGCATCACTAACCACTCATACAATCCTTCATTTGTCTTAAAAGTAGTCTCCCATTCACTTCCTTCTCTGATTCTGATCTGATGGTAACCACTCTTAAAGTCTATCTTTGTGAAATATCTTGCTCCATTCAAACAATCCATGATATCATCCACCCTAGGTAAAGAAAATCTATACTTAACTGTGATCTTGTTTATTTTTCTAGAATTAGTACACATTCTCCATTCTCCATCCTTCTTCGGTGCAAGCACTATAGGCACTACACAAGGACTCAAACTTTCTTTGATCAATCCTTTTCTCAACAACTCTTGTACCAGTCTATTTAGTTCTTCATTCTCTACTGGTGTCATCTGGTGTGCTACTTTGTTAGGCAAACTTGCTCCCGGTATAAGGTCTATGTGATGACTGATACTCCTTATAGGTGGTAATCCATCAGGCACATTATCTGATATGATGTCTTCATACACTGTCAGCAACTCCTTTATTTCTTCCGGTTTAGTTGCTTTCTCCACTACTTCAGACTTCTTAGAAATCAAGGCATAACACACACTTTCCTATTTCAAACCATCCAAAAATTTTGTTCCATCTACTAAATAGATTCTAGCATTCCCACATACCGCATCTTTAGGATCATCTTCTAAAGAAATCAAAGTAATTCTTTTCTCATTTGCTGTTATAGTATATGTATTCTTTTTCCCACCATGTATAGCTTTTCTATCATACTACCAAGGTCTACCCAACAAGATATGACAAATATCCATAGGCATAATATCACACAAGACTTCATCATGATAGGATCCAATATGAAATTTCACCAAACATTGTTAACTCACTAGTACCTTATGATCATCTTGAATCCATGCTATCTGATAGGGGTTAGGGTGTTTCAATCTTTCCAACTTCAGCATAGTCACCATCTCCTCTAAAACTAGGTTATCTGAACTACCACTATCAATTACAAATTTACAACACTTACCTCTTGATTTGCATCTAGTTCTTAATAGGATTTTCCTCTATGATGGTGCCTTAGTTGCCTCTGTAAGAAATAGTGCTCTCCTGATCACCAATGATTCTCCTTTTTCAGGTTTGCCAATAGAACTAGGTGATTCAACGGGTTGTTCTTCAACATAGGCTGCTCTTCCACTGTTCTTTGTCTTCTTGCTTATACTACCCTGATTACATTCAAATGCTCTATGTCCTTCACCTCCACACTTGAAACAAGTACCTCTGAATGTCCTCTTATCAAATCCTCTTCCTTCTCTTCTGTATCCTTCATTTCGGTATGCACCAGGGTTACCTCTAGGGGTAAAAATTTCTATCATCTCTCCCGTAAGTATTGTTATCTATGTCATCCTTTCTAACCTAGCTGTCAAACTTGTCCTACTCTATAAATGGTCTATCACATCCGGAAAAATTTCTTCCTCTCTAAAATTTACCTTCTCTGCCTCTCTATCTCTGATCATGCTTCTTATTCAGCTTCTCTTCAACTTTCAGGGAAAACTAATATGCTTCCTCCAAAGATGTCATCCTTACCAAACTTAGTTATTCTTGAATGTTCAATCTCAATCCATTGATGTATCTAGCCACTTTCTCCTTGCTTGCTTCACTATGTCCTGTCCTTATGATCATCTTATGAAATTCTTCTGTATACTCCTTCATAGATTTCTCCTTTTGTCTTAGGTTTTACAATCTTTTCAACAGCTCTAACTCATAGTCAGCAAGTATAAACTAATTCTTCAACTGTGTCACCATCTGGTCCCACTTTTTAATCTTTTCTTTTCCTCTTTTGTTTCTTTCCAACTAAACTTATTTCTACCATATAGCAGCATGTCCCTTCAACTTTGTCTTTGCAAATTTCTCCTTCTTTAGATCTTCAATTTCCTCATATTCAAAGTATTCTTCCATGTCATTTATCTAGTCAATCAATTCTTCAAGATTCAAATTACCAAAATAGTTTGGTACATCAACTCTAGGTCTTTTTCCAATCTTTGAAATAGCTCACAACATCTTTATCTGATCTGATTCTTTTTCTTCATTACCTTCTAAGGTTTCACCAATTTGTTCAACAGATTAAAATTCCTCTTAATCATCACTTTCAACATTAGGTCTCGATGTCAATCCTCTTTGCCTATCTTCTTCAACAACATCCAAATGAATTCACATTGTTCTCATCAATTCCATCATCTCGTCCATTGTACCAATCAAAGGAACTCTCTGCAGTGGCATCTTCCTAGGATCAAGTGCAAACTACCTCAAGTTCGGTAATCAGGCTACAAGTGACAACTGCCTCTTAGTCGGTGATTGGTTGTGTACAAGTAACCTACCTTAGATCGATGATCTACTCACAACAAGATCTTATGGAATCCCCTTCACCAATTTGCTCCAAAGAATTAAACTTTGGCTCTAATATCACTTGGTGCAGTCACAATAGGAGGGTTCACAGAATGAACTGTCTGGACCATGCAGCAAGAGTAAACACAATGGAAACAACTTAAAGAGAATGGAACAAATGCAGATTTAGTCATTCAATACATCAAAGAATTCTAATACAATCCGGTTGACAACATGCGGGATTACAACTAGGGCTCAAAGGTCTAAGTACATACATGCGCAAGATAAATCTTAGAGGCTCCCTTCACATAAAATCTAAACTATCTGCTATCACTATATCATGAACTACTTTGCTAAGGATCTATTACATCTTTATATATCATTTCCAGACCAATAGATTCTTCCGTGTCGACTAAGGAAGGTCACAAACTCCAATGAAGAGCTATAACGTGTTCACAGATAGTTCAGACCTAAATGTATAGAACACTTCCTCAAATGAATGGAGAAACGCGCGGACCCTTGAGGAAGGTTGGCCATGAACGTGTTGTAAACAAGGTAGTTAACTGAGAGGGGGGGTGAATCAGTTATCTTAAATAATTTAACTTTCTGTTCTTCTTTAACAATTAGTGTAGTATCAAAACATATAAGCATGCATAACCATGAAAGAAGAAATAAGATCAATACACATGACACAATGATTTTGATGTGGAAAAACCTATTAAGGGAAAAACCACGGGGTGACTAACCCAAGATTGTATTCTCTATTAAAAGAATAAGAAGTACAAAATGGCACTTGCCAATTAGGGCTCACTGCCCAAGCACACTGCTCATAAGAGGCTCACTGCCTACAAGAGACTCACTATCTACAAGGTATATAGAAAGTAACCAGGTGTTTGAACTGATCAGAGGCATCCACATATGCTGAGGTTCAGTTCCAGTTAGGCTCAGTATACTGATCTGCTGCACTTCATTCTTCCTATACTTAGAGTTGTTGTTCTGTCACATACCAGATTTGTATATCTACTTCCACACTACTTTCTACTTTTCTTCACACACACTATTACAACACACACACCTTCACATAGAAATCCATCTGGTATATATATTCACACTAAGGATTTCAAAACTTTCTAGTCGGCATATGGAATACTCAAGATTTTCCCAAACTCTGGTCTGTTGGTTGAATCCTTGCTTACTAAGTGATGCGTATCAACAAGATACTTATAGAAGTTATCAATCATGTCAGCCAACCATGAATGATCTATCAAGAAGCTTGATCACAAACAATTCCTCATCTAGATTAAGGTCTGATGCTCTATCGGTTAGTTCTTGCTCAATCTGCTCTACCTGTTAGGAACCCATCCCCTAGGTGCTCATATCTTTTCACTCTTTCATCACCGGAGGCTCAATCTCTAGAATGTGGTAGTCATGGTACTCCTCTTGACTTCCCCAAGTCCGCACTTTTTTGAGATACTTCCTCTGAGAGATCCAGACCTGATTGTCAGACATTGTTGCATACTTTGTTCTTGTTCACCAGACCAAAACACTCTTCAATCTAACTTTCGGTAAAGACTTATTTGTTAGACTTAGGGCTCACAACTAAGAGGGGGGGTGAATTAGTTGTGCAAAAATTTCTCCAATTATACACTCATATCCTCTTAATGATTAGTAGTATATCAATCATAAAACATAATGCATTCAAATAAAAAGCATAAACACATCAGCACATAAGACACCAAGATTTTGACATGGAAAACCTGGTTAAGGGAAAAAAATAGGGTGATTAACCCAAGATTGTATTCTCTATTAGAAGAATAGAAAGAACAAAATGGCACATGCCAATTAGGGCTCACTACCTGAGCACATTGCTCACAAGAGGCTCATTGCCTACAAAGAAATAAGTATCACATACATGAACTGGAGAATAGCATCTTCACCATGCTTGAATCGGTTCTATTTAAGCCCAATACTTCTGCTCTACCCTTTCACTCTTCTCCTCGCTACCACACACACATGACAACTAGGACAACTTTGAAATGGATTTGTAACCCCTCATTTATACAAGACATCGACTTAGGAATGATCATCTAAGTCGGCAAACATCCACAAGAACATCCGCAAGACGTATAACTCATCCGGTCGGCCTGTCTTAGGAAGAACACCATCATCCAAAAGTTGTTCTTCAAATGCAAACTCCAACTTCAATGCAGATCACCAACAAGAACTGGACACAATCCAAATACCATCAAAAGCTTTCCTGAATCACCAAAAACATCCATACTTCATCTACTTACTCCAATCCATCTTCTCTTCATCCGGAACCTCAAAAACACAATCTGTCATTACTATCACAAAGGAATAGGTGCTTGCGGATCTTCAAACCATGAACCAATCTAGTTTACACTCCATAGAGACTTCCTCAACACTCCCTCAAATCCGTAGAATAGGATAATGCAATTCTGAATCTCACCGGACCTATCTGTAACACTCTATCACCACTAAACATCTGTCGGAACTAGTTTTACTTGAGCAGCCACAACTTCTTCTGATCTTCATGCAGACCTCTAAAATCTCTGCTGGATCACCTTAAGACACATATCTACAAACCCTTTAATCCGTATCCTCTGATCCTCATCCTATCTTTGAATTTTACCTTATTGTCATCACTATTCTTCGCTATTCTTGATTGAGACTAATTTTCTCAATATCCTCAACACACATCTCATCCAATCCTTATCATTAGTGCAACAGGAGTATGTTAACATCAATGACAATACTGATTTGGCCCATACTTGTAACAATCTCCCCCTTTGTCATTGATGGCAACATATGATGTGAAAAACTATTTTGACCATCAAGACAAGAACTTCTCCTCACTGTTACAACTCCCCCTATCAGCAACTACCATTCACATGTCTTCTCTCCCTTAACTGCTCTCCCTTTGATCAGCAACCAATTATTTTTCACATGTCTTCTCTCCCCCTTTGACATCAATGGCAAAGGGCACATACTTTCAATACCAACACTTTAGAATCATAACTGCTACTCCCCCTGAGTAGCAGCTCCCCATCATCAATTTGGATCACCAGATATGACTGTGATATCCACTGGACTGATGCACCTCAGTTTGCCTTAGTTTATCACCAGAGGGGCAATAACCCCTAGCTTCTCCCTAAGATACTCAAAAAAATCCTTAGGTAGAGGTTTAGTAAACATGTCTACAATCTGATCTTTAGAAGATACAAACTCTAATATGACTTCATTCTTGTTCACTTGCTCTCTAAAAAAGTAAAACTTGATGGATATGTGTTTAGTCTTTGAATGCAACACCAGATTCTTGGATATATTTATTGCACTTGAATTATCATGGAAGATTGTGATAGGTTCCTCATACTCCACTTTGATATCTCTTAGCATCTGCTTCATCCACAAAACTTGAGTGCAACTACCTGCTACTGCAATATATTCTGCTTCAGTTGTAGACAAAGATATTGCCTCTTGCTTCTTGCTAAGCCATAAAACCAATCTCTTCCCCAAAAAGAATGCTCCACCAGTGGTACTCTTCCGGTCATCCACATCTCCTATCCAATCTGCATTTGTATATGCATGAAGAGAGAAATCATGATCTCTAGGATACCACAAACCATACTCAATTGTCCCCTTTAGATATCTAAAAATCCTCTTGATTGCCATGACATGAGATTCTCTAGGATTAGCTTGGAATCTAGCAACAAGACCAACAGCCTGCATAATATCTGGTCTAGTTTGAGTGAGATACAACAATCCTCCAATCATTGACTTGTACTTTGTCTGATCAGCCTTAGGAGAATCATCATCTTTGCTTAATTTACATTTGGTTGCCATGGGAGTATTCATTGGTTTTGAGTCTTCCATCCCAAATTTCTTTAACAATTCTTTCACATATTTGGTTTGAGAAATGAAGATTCCTTTCTTTGTTTAAGTAATTTGCAGACCCAAGAAGAAATTCATTTCACCAAGCATGGACATCTCAAATTCACTTTTCATCTGATTTGCAAAAGTTTTACACATACTATCTCTTCCTCTAAAAATGATATCATCAACAAACACTTCAACAATTAGAATGTTTTCATGATCAATTTTGAAATATAAATTGTTGTCAATAGTACCTTTGTTGAAACTAATCTTCAATAGATGCTTATCTAATCTTTCATACCAGGCTCTTGGGGCTTGCTTCAGTCCATACAGTGCTTTCTTCAATTTGTAGACCATATCATCATGATCAGATAATTTAAATCCATCTGGTTGCTCAATGTATACTTCTTCTTCCAAGACACCATTTAAGAAGGTAGACTTACATCCATCCGATATACCTTGAAATCCTTGAAAGCAGAAAAAGCAAGAAATAATCTGACTACTTCAATTCTTGCCATCGGAGCAAAGTTTCTTCAAAATTAACTCCTTCTATTTGAGAGTAACCCTTGCAAACCAATCTGGCTTTATTTCTGATTACTTCACCAACTTCATTTAGTTTGTTCTGGAAGACCCATTTGGTTCCAATCACATTTTTGTTTCTTGGTTTGGGAACAAGATCCCAAGTGTGATTTTTCTCAATATGCATCAACTCTTTCTCCATTGCTTTAGTCTAGTTTTCATCATTGTAAGCTTCATTCACTGTCTTCAGTTCAATTTTTGAAATCAGACAATACTCATCTGAGTTTTGAGCAATTTTCCTTCTTGTTTGTACACCTTTTCTTTTATCACCTATGATCTGATCTTTAGAGTGATTCAGTCTTACATACCTAGGCACTTTGGCAGTTACTTGCATTTTTGCTTCTTGATCAGGCTCGTTCAAACTTATCTCTTCTTGTTAATTTACCGGATCAATCTGGATCTAAATCATAGAAGAGGCTTGGACTCCTTGAGTCAGAACACCATTCTGATCATCTTCATAGAATCTTGAGGGTTTTTCAATTCCTTCATCAACCTTCACATTTGTACTTTCTATCATCTTCCTCAATCTCTTGTTATAACACCGGTAGGCTTTACTTTGAGTAGAGTATCCCAAGAATATTCTTTCATCACTTCTAGCATCAAACTTTCCTAGATCTTCATCTCTTTTAATGTAACATGTGCTACCAAAAACTCTAAAATACCTTACAGTAGGAGTGATACCAAACCAAAGTTCATAAAGAGTCTTATCGGTATTGCTTCTAATTTGAACTCGATTGAGAGTATAGACTACAGTACTAACAGCTTCTCTCCAATAGATCTGAGGAACATTTGCTTCCATCATCATGGTCCTAGAAGCTTCCTAGATAGTCTGGTTCTTTCTTTCCACTACTCCATTCTGCTGTGGAGTCCTAGGAGCAGACAACTATTTCTTAATTCCATGTTTCTCATAGAACTCTATGAACTCACCAGATGTGAATTCTTCACCTCTATCAAACCTCAGACACTTCAATTTTAATCCGGTTGCATTCTCTACCATAGCCTTGAATATTTTGAATTTCTCAAGAGCTTCTGATTTCTCTTTTAGAAAGGTTACCCACATCATCCGAGAATAGTCATCAATTAATAGCATGAAGTATCTATCACCTTGAATACTCTTGGTTCTTGCTGGACCACAAAGTTCAGTATGAACTAAGTCCAATAATTTGGTAGAAGACAGTTCCTTACTTTTGAATGTGACTCTGCTCAGCTTACCCAACTGACATTCCTTGCACAAGCTATTAGTAGGTTTCACCAATTTTGGAAGATCTCTTACAGCCTGAGTATTTCTTATCTTGATGATATTATCAAAATTCACATGACACTTCCTTCTATGCCATAACCAACTATGATCAACTTGAACAAATAAGCAACTTTTATCAGTACCAACCAAGTGAAGATATTACCTTTAGTTTGAGTACCAGATGCAATTTATGTTCTGAAACTTTCAAAGATTTTGCATTTTCCATTCTTGAACCGGAGATCATAACCTTTGTCCACCAACTATCCAACACTGAGAAGATTGTGCTTCAAAGCTTCAACATATAGTACATTACCAGTTTTGTTCCTTCCATCAAGAGAAATAGTTCCTCTACCTTTGATTCTACGAGAAGAATTATCACCAAACTTTACCACTCCTCCTTCGTATCTTTCCAGATCTAAGAACTTATTTTTGTCACCTGTCATATGGTGAGAGAAACCACTGTCAATGACCCAATCATCTTTCTCTTCAATTTGGGCAGCCAGAGCTCTTTCCACAGTCTTATGATTGACAGATACAGAGGACATTGGAGCTTCTTCCTTGATGGCAATGAACACCCATTCATTTCTAGATTTATTTTTTGTCTCTGATTCATCATCTTCATGTACATAGTAATAGTTCTTTGGAACCTTGGCTTGTTAGGATTTTGCCTTAAAAACCTTTCCAAACACCTTGAGGCAAAATGACCAATGTTATTACAGTTAAAACACTTAAAAGGTAATTTTCCTTTATACTTACCGGATCCTCTTGGCAGCCTCTTTGTAATAAGGGCTTCAAGTTGAGCAGTTTCTACTTCTTCTTCTTCCAAGTCTTTTCTTGCTTTTTCATACCATTACAGTTTCCTTGATGAGTTCTCTCCCAAATCAAACCTTTGTTTACCTTTTATAGAGGCACTAGCTTTGAATGTAGATTCAGTCTTGGGGGGGTCATCTCCAAACTTTGTCATTTCAAATGCAGCCAATTTCCTAGCCATTTGATCTCATGACAGTTGTATGGGCTCTAAATTCTTCATTGGTAGCAGCCTTGATTTTGTAAGAAGTAGGTAGGGATCTGAGAATTTTGCCTACAATCTCATTTTCATCCAGGACTCCACCAGCATTTCTAATTCCGCAAACTAGCTCATTCACTCTTGGCATAAAAGTAGTAATATTTTCATCATCTCTCATCTTCAGATTTTCAAATTTCCCTTTCAGGCTCTGTAACCTTGCACATTTAACATACTAGTCTCCTTCATGCAAAAGTTCTAGTTTTTTCCATATCTCAAAAGCAGTTGGCAGGTCACTAACATTTGAGAGCTCTTAATCAGATAATGCACTTAGAAGAGCCTCTATAGTCAGCAGATTATTTTCAGCATCTGTGATTTCATTTAGGGTTTTCAGACTACCCTGTGGAGGTACATACTATATTGTGACTATGGTCCAGTATGCCATTCCCATACACTACAAGTAACATTTCATGTGACCTTTCGAAAGAGAAAAATTGGTTCCATCAAACTTTGGACTATCCTTCTTGTAAGATGACATCTTGGATCTCCTCAAGTGGTTAAGCTCCTTTTTAGAGGAACCTGGCTCTGATACCAATTGTTAGACTTAGGGCTCACAACTAAGAGGGGGGTGAATCAGTTGTGCAAAAATTTCTCCAATTATACACTTAAATCCTCTTAATGATTAGCAGTATATCAATCATAAAACATAATGCATTCAAATCAAAAGTAGAAACACATCAGCACATAAGACACCAAGATTTTGACGTGGAAAACCCGGTTAAGGGAAAAACCATGGGGTGATTAACCCAAGATTGTATTCTCTGTTAGAAGAATAGAAAGAACAAAATGTACATGCTAATTAGGGCTCACTGCCTGAGCACGCTGCTTACAAGAGGCTCACTGCCTACAAAGAAATAAGTATCACATACATGAATTAGAGAATAGCATCTTGACCATGCTTGAATTAGTTCCATTTAAGCCCAATACTTTTTCTCTTCCCTTTCAATCTCCTCCTCGCTACCACACACACATCACAACCAGGACAACTTTGAAATGTCTTCGCAACCCCTTATTTATACAAGATATCGACTTAGGAATGATCATCTAAGTCAGCAAACATCCACAAGAACGTCTGCAAGATGTATAACTCATCCAGTCGGCTTGTCTCAGGAAGAACACCATCATCCGGAAGCTGTTCTTCAAATACAAACTCCAACTTCAATGCGAACCGCCAATAAGAATTGGACATGATCCAAAGACCATCACAAGCTTTCCTGAATCACCAAAAATATCCATACTTCATCTGCTTACTCAAATCCATCTTCTCTTCATTTGGAACCTCAAGAACACAGTCTATCATTACTGTCACAAAGGAATAGGTGCTTGTGGATCTTCAAACCATGAACCAATCTAGTTGACACTCCATAAAGACTTCCTCAACACTCCCTCAAATCCGCAGAATAGGATAATGCAATTCTGGATCTCACTGGACGTATCTATAACACTCTGTCACCATTGAACATCTACTGGAACTAGTTTTACTTGTGCAGCCACAACTTCTTCCGATCTTCATGTGGACCTCTAAAATCTCTACTAGATCACCTTAAGACACATATCTACAAAACCTTTAATCTGTATCATTTGAACCTCATCCTATCTTTGACTTTTACCTTACTGTCATCACTATTCTTCGCTATTCTTGATTGAGACTAATTTTCTCAATATCCTCAGCACACAGCTCATCCAATCCTTATGATTAGTGCAACAAGAGTATGTTGACATCAATGACAATACTGATTAGGCCCATACTTGCAACATTATTATGTGCTGCGGATGTGTGGGATAAACTTTGTTGCCATCAATGACAACACTCATGAAGCCACACAGTGTCTCTTGCTAACAATCTCCCCCTTTGGCATTGATGGCAACACTTAGTGAAAAATGACTAAGTGTTATAATAAACTCCCCCTTGGCTGATGCTTTGTCTTATGTACACTTTTACCAGAGCTCCCCCTTAGCTAGATTCCACATTTTTCACTAATCCTCACTCCCCCTTTGACATCAATGGCAAAGGCTGAAATCCGCACATCAAAATTTACAAAAAATAGCCTATACATAGCCGCATATATATACAAGTTATACTTACATAAACTTAAGTATATCCACAAAAGTATTCTTCAACTGTACAACTTCTGTCGCCCAACTCTACTTCATCCTGTCCAAAATTGATATGTGGTCACTTAACAAAAATACAAAAGCTTCTGCCCTTTTTAGGTCTGACGAATCACTAGTCCAAGTTGTGGTTTGAGCGTCAGTTAGGGCCTCATTCATTACCTCTAACTTAGGGATAATTATCCCTCTTAGTTCACTTAGCCTGCTTACTCTATTCTTCTTCTCCTTTTCAAGACTCTTTATTTCATTAATAGTGGCAACAGTCTGACACTCTTGATTTATTATGGAAGAGGTGAGGGGATCAAAATTTTGAGATAAACTTGACAGTTTAGTCTCTTGTTCTTCCACCTTCTTGGCAATGTCTACTGTTACTATGGACCAAGATAGACAAAATTTGTATAAATCTCTGCCATCTTTAAGAGCATTTTCTAGGCTCTTTATCCCAATATCTAGATTTCTCTTATCATTTGCTATAAGTCCCTGTACTTCAGAGAATCTCTTTCCCAAAAACTCTTTCCGAACTTTCTCTTTTGCTAACTTCTCCAAAGAATCAAAATGTGTGCTAATATAATTAACAAGAGATTTCAAGTTACCAGATGAAGAGGCCGAAGGATCCTTCTAGAAGGATGGCATGATCTTCTCCAACACACCGGATGCAATCTCTATCAGCTCACAGTCTTCCATGTGAGATTTTAGAAGCTTTTCTTTTGCTTTGGCTTGAACAAAAGATGCTATCTTCATTGTCTGGACCAAAGAGAGAGAGTCAAAATTGTATGGTCCCCGGAATAGCTCCGGTTCATCCAATTCCATCATTTCTTTGGTCAGGAAGTCTTTAACTACTTCTACAGTGTCTCTTGCCAGAGACAGAGTCTTCTCTCCTTCTGCAGCCTTAGAACTATTATCTAGGGTCTTCTCTATTTGATCTTCTTCTCTTTCCTTTACCTCTTCTTCTTGACTGATTTTCTCTTCTTTTCTTTCTTCTCCTTTAGTTCCAGAGTCTACTGGGGGATCCAGAAGAGAAATGTTTACTTCTTCATGGACTTCCACTTCTAGAATAGAGGAATCCAAGTCCTTAGTCTTTTCTTCATCCATCTCTTTTTGCCTTTCTACATTTTTCTCAGAAGTTTCTTCTTTGAAGTACTTAATCCCTCAATGTCCATGGTAGAGGGTTCTTCGTTTATGTCATCTATAATAGGGAGATTGAATCTCATGAAGGCATTCCAGAGGATGTCTTCAGTTTCTTTTACCACCCTATCAGTCTCTCCAAGCATAAGCTAGTTCATTCTACCTTTGCTGCGAAACTCATCCTTCCAATCCTTGAAGATCATGTTCTTTTGTTTAGGAGTGATGGAAGGATAGAGCTGAATAGCTATCTATTCCCGAATCTCCATATCCTTTTCTTTAGCATTGTTCTTTCTCATTTCAAGTTCCTTCTCTAGGCTTTTGGGAATTAGAGATATGATTTCAATGAATGCTTTATTATAGATGTTTAGATACCTAACTATAGCATCTTGCAAGATCTTCTGGTCAGCTTCATTACATTCATCATAGAATTCTATCATTGGTTGCAGATTTCCATCCACAGTGACTGCCTTGATGACATCATCAATGGAGAGAGTAGGCCTTTCAACAAATTCTTCCGCTTCTTCTTCTTTGTTCTTTTCGACAGAGAATTCCACATATATTTTCTTTTTCTTCTTCATTTTCTTAACCTCCTCATCTGTCTCTATCTCTTCATCATCCTTGTGGCTTGTGTAAGACCTTGTGGCCTTTGTCTTTGTTCTCTTCTCTCCTTTTCTGGATGTTTTTGCTTCCGATTTTGAGGCTTTTGAGATCTTAGAGGTGGCAGGTGCAGAGCTCTTTGAGGATCTAGTCGGGGAGGGGGCTTGCACCAAAACACTTTCTTTTTCTACTTCTTATTTCTCTTTTTTTGCTCTTTCTATCTTCTCTTTGATGGCATCAATTGTCTCCTTTGATATGCCAAACTTCTTGGTAATTTCCTCTACTTCCTTCTTGACTTTTCTCTTAATTTCAAGTTGCCTTAGTTCAATATGAATTTTCACACTCAATTCTTGAAAGGTGCCAAACCTTTCAGCCTCAGGGTCCTTAGGCTGACTTAGTAGGTGTTGGACATGTAGTTCCAGAATTTTCTCATCCACCTCATAGCCCATTGGCATAATCTAGACTATTCTGGGCTCTACTGCCTCCATTAGGCATTGATCAGTGTCTACCATAAAACACACTATATCTTTATATTTTTCAATTAGAGATTGGGGGATTCTCTCTCTAGCCTGCATCATGCCTTGGAAGTTTTTGAAGTAACCCAAGAGTGCTGTGCTTTGTGCCTTGGCATCACCAAGCCCATACATATAATCTCTGATTTGTATGGCAACTGGTTTCTCATTTTGTCATACCCAACCACTGCATCTGGGTATCTCATTCATATAGTAAAAGAATAGACATAATATCAAGCCACTATACTTAAATGAATTCTTCTTATCCTTCTTTATTTTCTGTAAATTTTCTAACAATTGGTTCTGAAAAAGCTCACAAAGATCATAGTCAGCATTTTTCCTTAGCATTTCATATGCAGTATATATAGTAGTTCTAGATACTGAATTCTCCTTGCTAGAGTGATAGATTTTGTAACCAATTATCATAGAGGCAAATTTGATATCTAGATCTATGATGTCTTCTATTGTCATTGCCCTCCTATCAAATTTTGATCCGGTAGCCTCACTTATAGTTTGGTTTTTCACTAATTTGAGAGAAAGCAACTTACCGAATGAGTGCAATCTGGTTACTGCCCTAATGGAATCTTTTGTAATCTTAAATGGCCTCATCAACCACATGAAGTTGTCATGCATTCTGCTCGGAACATACTAGACCCATTCATCTTCTGTAAAATAGGGGAAATGGATGCGATGCCCAAAATGCTTATCCTGGATGGCCTTGTATTGGGGTTTAATTTCAAATGTTTCATCTATTAATTCCTTGTGATAGCTATCCATCAACTTGGATTCCCTAAATTCCTCAATGTTGGCGTGAATGTATACCCTAACATCTTCTACGTGCAAAATTCCATGCGGAAAGCTGGAGAATGCACCTAGGGGATCAACTTCTAGGGATTTGTAAGGATGTTTCTTGAACTTAGAGCGTGGCCTATCAGTGATCTTAACAACATTCAAAGTACCCATCTTTCAAAAGATTCAGAGAGAGATATTCAAGAGCAGAAATACCTTTTACTCTTCTAAGGTTCACGATAAGAGCTGAAAGATCGCTAGTTGAATCGAGTTTTGCGGTTGATCCTTGAGAGGGTTGAAGCAATCTAGTTACAGAGCTCTTTCTTTCTTCTTCTCGAATGCAATTGTGCAAATGATGAGTAGAAGAACCCTTATATTTCTACGCAAACCCTAATTTCTTATTGCAATAAATGTACAACTTAAGTCATTCTGGTTGCCTTGTTCTCCTTGTTCTGAGAGAGATCTTTCTAGATCACTGAGATGCACTTAGAATGATAACTTACAATGTATGTCCCTTTCTCCAATCATTCCATCTAACCACAGATCCAAATATTTCAATTTTGAATGATACTGGATCTAACTATGAAAGTCTTACTTTTTCCAGATGACTGTCAAACCGGATTAATCTTGGATGATTAACCTTTTCAAACTCCTTGCAGATCTTTCATATCTTTACCAAGGGTTATTTAGATGTTTCTCTGAGAGCCCTTTTAATCCGTAACTTTCCATGTGCCAATTTCAGGCACCAATTGATTGGATGGGGGAAATTGTTTTCCTTTGTGACTCCCCCTGAGCCAGAGCTCATCTAATTTAGTTTCTAGAAGGAATATTAGGACCAGATTCTAGTGCGGATCCATCCCCAATATTTTCTATATTTCGCTTCACCCAAATCTTATTCATCTCCCTTTGAACTTCATCCGCATTCACGTTTCCTTTTCCTTTGTCTTGATTTTGATTATGATGCACTGGACCCCTTTTATCCTGATTCTCACTTCTGTAGAATTTGGCAATATGACCTGATCTATTGCAATTGTAGCAAACAACATTTCTTTGCAAATTTGATGGATATCCTCTTGATCTGCATTGATTAGCCATATGTCCCATTCTATTGCATGCACATCATCTACCATTGAATGAATTGTTTATTTACATATTTCTACATTCATGAGATTTGTGACCATACCTTTTGTAGTTAAAACACTGTCCGGAGAAGGATGAATTAGTCTGATTCATTATTCTTCTGCACTGATTTACTTTATGACCAAGGTTATTGCAATTGTGGCAGTATCTATTGAAGGATGGATATATTTGAGCATTTGGTTGTCTTACTGGAGGTCTTCTAGGCCTGTACCTTGGATTTCCTAATCCAGATTTCTTCTAACCTAATCTAGAGCTTTCACCTTTCTCATATCCCAAGCCATGCTTGTCATCTACCCTCTTTTGGCTTTCAAGAAGAACTTCAAGTTGAGCAGAGCTTATCTTGAATTTTTCTTTGTATTCATTTGTTGTTTGAAAATCGCTTTTAAGAGTGTCTATCTAATTTTCAAGTTGTTCTTCATTATCTCTAGCTTCTTCAAGATCAGATTCCATATGCCTAATTATTCTATCCATTTTGTGGTAGTCTTCTGACTTCTCCTTGAGAGATTGTCTTAGATTGTCTTCTATTTTTCTTTTCTCTTCAATTTCTTGGGTAAATTTTATAACCCCTTATTCCATTTCATGTCTTACCATAATGACCTCTTTTGATAGCTTCTCACATAACTTGTTCTTCTCATTCAGATCTTCATTAGTATCATTGGCTTCACTTTGACTTGTTAATTGTTGAAGTAGTTCCTTTCTCTTTTTCATAGAGATACTCAGTTTCTTTTTTAGTTCATTTATGAAATCATCAGCTTGTTTGAGTCTATCCCTCAAGTTATTGACTTTAGAGTGAGATTGCTCAAGATCATCTAGGGCAAACTAAAGTTGTTCCCTCATAACATACATATCCATTAAGATTCCCAGGTCTTCGTCAAGCTATTAGGCTCTGTAAGGAGGAACTTAGCTCTGATACCAATTGTTGTAAACAAGGTAGATAACTAAGACGGGGGGTGAATTAGTTATCTTAAATAATTTAACTTTCTATTCTTCTTTAATAATTAGTGTAGTATCAAAACATATAAGCATGCATAACCATCAAAGAAGAAATAAGATCAATATACATGACACAATGATTTTGACATGGAAAACCCTATTAAGGAAAAAACCACGGGGTGACTAACCCAAGATTGTATTCTCTGTTAAAAGAATAAGTACAAAATGGCACTTGCCAATTGGGGCTCACTACCCGAGCACACTACTCACAAGAGGCTCACTGCCTACAAGAGACTCACTGTCTACAAGGTATATAGAAAGTAACCAGGTGTTTGAACTGATCAGAGGCATCCACATATGCTGAGGTTCAGTTCCAGTTAGGCTCAATATACTGATCTTCTGCACTTCATTCTTCCTCTGCTTAGAGCTGCTATTCTGTCACATACTAGATTTGTATATCTACTTCCACGCTACTTTATGCTTTTCTTCGCACACACTATTACACGACACACACCTTCACATCGAAATCCATCTAGTATATATATCCACACTAAGGATTTCAACACTTTCTAGTCGACATCCAGAATACTCAAGATTTTCCCAAAGTCTGGTCTGTCGGTTGAATCCTTTCTTACTAAGTGATGCATATCAAAGAGATACTTATAGAAGTCATCAATCATGTTGGCCAACAATGAATGATCCCTCAAGAAGCTTGATCACAAACAATTCCTCATTTGGATTAAGGTCTGATGCTCTGCCAGTTAGTTCTTGCTCAGTCTGCTCTACCTGTCAGGAACCTATCCCTTAGGTGCTCATATCTTTTCACTCTTTCATCACTGGAGGCTCAATCTTTGGAATGTGGTAGTCATGGTACTCCTCTTGACTTCCCCAAGTCCGCACTTTTCTAAGATACTTCCTTTGAGAGATCTGGACCTAATTGTCAGACCTTGCTGCATGCTCTGTTCTTATTCACCGGACCAAAACACTCTTCAATTTGACTTTCGGTAAAGACTTATTATGTGCTGCAGATGTGTGGGATAAACTTTGTTGCCATCAATGACAACACTCATGAAGCCACATATTGTCTCTTTCAAACAGAACCACAAGATATTGAATGATGTGTCATTGAGATCCGCAAGTCAAGGAATGATCCATAAGCCTTCTCCTTCAGCTAATTATCAGGAACTATTAGAATGCTCTTCTCTGAGAAAATAGTTGATCTTCTGATAGCGATGTCTTTTCGATAACTGATCCAAATGCTCTGAATTCTTGATATGATGTAGATGCTAAGTCTAGATCCGCAAGGTGTGAATTGCCAAAACTAGACCACAAGATGAAATTGCCTATGACTGAACTGCTTTAAATTGAACTAGAAAATGAATGAATTGAAATGCAAACAAACTAAGATGCAAATGTTTTTGGTTGATGCAAGATTACTCTTGAACTAGGGATGCTCCTACATCAAATCTTTAACTGAACTAATGCTTGTTTAGTCACCAAAATGGACTGATTATCATTATCCGAGAGACTTTGTAAGGTGTGTCCCTAGGTACTCTTTCCAATTTTAGTTTATCTACAAATTTCACTAGATACCATGTTATCGGTACATCCTGAGTCTACTATCACTTTACATACCTTGTCTTTGCATTTGTAAGCAATCCTAAATAGTGCTCTCCTCTAAATCAGCTCCTTCTCCTTGGAGGTCTTCAATAGTGCTCTTTCTCTTAGCGTCAACATTTCTCCTACCTCAACAACACAACTACTGGGAGTAGAACCACCATATTCTTCTTCATGGACTAATTGAGTCCTCTCATTCTTCCTTTCACCATCATTTGTGAAACCTTGCCTCTCAAGACACTTGTATGCTGGGTGCCCAAACTCTTGGTAATTGTAACACTTACCTACAGAGGTGTTTGAACTTCTTCCACCACCAAATCTACCTCTAGTGCCTTTGCCTCTAAAATCTACACTTTGTCCTTGTTTGAAATTTGCACCTTGTCCTTGTGCCTTGCTCATCTCTTCTTGGTTCTCATTGACTTGTTTTGCATTTGTAAAAGATCCTCTGCCTCTAGAGGTGTTGTCTCTGGCTCTAGCTATCTTATCTTGTCTTCTTTTCAGTTTTTCTTCCACTCTGACTATCATTTGATAACAGTCTTCAACACTCCTTGGATTTGCCAACATTAGTTCATCCTGCATGTTAAACCTCAAACCACCAATATACCTAGCAACTTTTTGCACTTCACTTTCATTGTGACTAGACCTTATACTTATCTTATAAAACTCTTCAGTATATGACTTAATATCCATTTCCTTTTGTCTTAAGCCTTGAAGTTTTTTAAACATTTGAACTTCATAATCTTTAGGTAAGAACTTACCTTTGATCTTAGCTACCATCTTGTCCCATGAAACAATCTTTGTCTTTCCTTGCCTTCTCCTCTCTGATTGCTAATAATCCCACCATAATAAAGCATGACATGTCAACTTGTTCTTTGCAATCTTCACTTTCTACTCCTCAGGAACTTCATCGCACTCAAAGTGGTTGTCTAATGCTACAATCCAATCAAGCAACTCTTCATCATTAAGTTTTCCTCAATACTTTGGCACATCTATCTTCATCTTGTGATTGTCTTCTTTTACTGCTCTCAGCAACTTTGCCATCCTCCAATCCTTAGGATCTAACTCTTCTTCCACATTTTCATACTCTGCTTCCTCTTCTTCCTTAGATTCATTCTCATCACTTAGAGCCATTCCTCTTTTCTGATTTTGTTCTAGAGTAGCTAGCCTTTTCTTCAACTCTCTCAACTCTCTAGCATGTTTCTCCTTCAACTCACTCATCTTTTGAGCCATGTTTTTTCCTCTTGGAGGCATCTTGACAAACTTACCACATTTCTTTTCTCAACCTACCACTTCTCAACCACAACAGATCTATTAACTGTGCTCTAATACCACTTGATATAGAGTAGGCAAGGGATAGGCAGGGCAAAATAGGGGTTAAACTCATCAAGAATTCAAAGATTCAGTGATTGATCATGCATGGACATGACTGCCCTCTCACAACTCATAGCTTCAACACTAACCAAAGAAACCTCCATGGGGTTTACTTGCATGGGATCCTTCCCAAACCTCCAAGACATCATGGATCACACCTACTTGACTGGTCAACACTGATGAAACTCGTCAAATACTTTGACTGCAACTCCTTCTAGCCTTTCCCTTGCAATTAGCCCTAGTTCCTTGTAACCCTCCAAACAGGGTTTTTCATTCATAACTTGCATAAAACATTGAAAAAACATAAAAAAAATTGGTATTTTAGATACCCATTTGGCTTTTACACAACATATCCCACATGCGAGGGTGATTGTTTTGGACCAAATGCCACTAAAACTGGTTGTACCTGTTGTTCTAGGCCTAATTATGACAGTTGAAGTAGTAATTTTGACATAAATTTTAGAAAATGGCTCAAACCCACAAAAGAAATTACTTTTTAGATACCCATTTGACTTCTTCACAACATATCTAGCATGAAGCATTGGTTGTTTTGGAACATGTGCCTCAAACATGGACTGTACCTTTTGTCCTAGGCCTAATTAGGCCTCCTTTGTGAAGCAACAATGCAAAATACACCTTCCCAACTCTCCCAATCTGATATAATGACTCAAGAAAGTTGAAAATAGGTGGATAACACTAATTTTGGAGTTCTTGGGCTACCATGTAACTCTCATGCATTGATCCTATACTCTAGCTATGCAAACATGCCTAATACATGAAGATATTGGGCCTAATTTGTGCAAATGGCTACTAAAACACTATCCCCTACCTCCATCATGAAAACCCAATTGAAAATAAGCCAAAACAAACCCATTCCATCCATTTGGTGTCAATGGATCAAAACAAATGGGTTCAAACCCATCAAAACTCTTAAACCCTAAAAAACAAGGGTTTTAGGACTGTTTTTACAAAAATGGTGATAAAATTCTTCAACAGTGATGAAAACTCCTCCTATCACCTGAAAATGAAATTTTATTCAATCCTCTAACAAATTTTGCCCATTAGAAACCATGCCAAGACTATACGGCTCCATACTAGCTGTTGCAATCGTCATAAAATAGTGAAAAATAAATAAAACCAGAAAATAGCGAATTTGTTTTCTTATTTCTTTTCTCCCCAATGTTCTCCTCAATAAATTTTCATGTCTATGCATCAATAATGCCTTTTCCAACATAAAAAATCCTTAAAACCTTCCCTTTCCATCGTGGGAAAAGCCCCAAAATAACGAAAAAGTCAGACTGTCCACTGAGGCAACTCAGAATAGCAAGTTCTAAGTTTAGGTAATATGTTAAATATTCTGCTCCTACATAACCTCCACTACATGACAATGCCTCTAGTGGCTTATTACAACATATTTCAAACCAAAAATAACTCTAGGTTCAATATTTGAGCAAGGAAAAACAAAAGAAAAAAGAAAAAAACTTCCATAATATGTCTAGGTGCTCCTGCACCAAACTTTTAACCAATTATGAACATTAACTTATCAATCACTTATATTATGATATAACAATGAAAGAAAGAAATGAGAAGCTCAACACAATAACATAATCAACATAGGAGACACCAGATTTTTGTGTGGAAGACTCTAAAAGGGAAAAACCATGGTGGATGTTGGCCCACACAAATATATAAGTTATATCAATACTGAAAAATAGAGACTCACTACCTACAGGACTCACTGCCCAAATTGCTTACTACCGAAATATGGTTCACTGCTAGATTGGTGAACTGATTGAATAGCATCTAATCGATGCCAAGGTTCAATTCCATTGAAGCGCAATAAGACTCCTTTGCTCTGCTCTTTCACACCCTCTCACCTATCTTCTCATTTTGACTCAACACACACTTTTTTGCAACTAAATTACATGATTTTATACAATTCATCAACCTTGGAATGTACATCAATGTCGGCATTACATTCATCAACCATTGGAACAATCTCCAAGGTCAGCATTACAAACATACATAAAATAGGTCTAGAACTAATACAAATCTAGCTAAGGAAAAGATGTAAAGATATATATGGATCACACCACACCTTAGCTAGGACTCAAACACAATCCGCCATGCCACGACACTCTACTACAATCTTTGATGCATCTCCGCAAATAATGAATTTAACCAGGTCGGTCAAGACTAATGATAACACTTGGTTTGTAAGAACAATCTTTGCTCACAATCCACTTTACTCTTTGCAGACCAATCAAAATGTAGGAACATGATCAGGAGACATCCACAAGCACACTATAATCACCAAGAACAACCGCACAATCTCTAATCACTTTGTCAATAAGATTCTTCAAACTGAACCACAAGAACAACACTGTCAGCCACTGTCATAAGTAAAAAATAGCTTGTGGACCACCAAACCATGAACCATTGCAGTTGAAAGATCTTTACATCATAACAGACTTAATTCCAAAACCGCAGACCAAAATACTTCAATGCGGAGGAAAACACTTTCTCCCTGTCACCAACAAGCATACATAAAAAATAGTATTCACACTGGTGAATATAACTCACACAAATCTTCATTCCGGAGGCTCAAACTAGGAATATAACATCTTTAGATAGGCTTCTAAATAACCTCCAATCTATAGGCAAAGATATTCAATGTACAAGAAATGCATAGCATTCTTTTGATTCTTCAGAGTCTAATACACTATTTTGACTACAACACACGGTTTCCACCGGAGGGGCTAATTTTCTCAATATCTCAACATCAGAATAACTTATATAGGTAAATGGAAAATATCTCACTTATGACAAGCAAGTAGCAAAATAAGAGCATAGTTGACACCAATGACAACACAGATATGTTGACATCAATGACAACACTAATTAGGCACATACTTGCAACAAATATGTCCCAGTAGCTTACCTTCTTCTACCCCAAACTAACATTTCTTGGGATTTGAAGAAATCCCACACTTCAAACATCTTTCAACGATCAATTCCAAATGCTTGAAATGATCTTTCCTATCTTTGGACAATGTAGTGAGATCATCTTGGTATACCACCATGATTACATCAATGAGGCCTAGAAAGGCAACATCTGTTGCTCTTTGAAATGTTGATCCTACATTTTTCAACTCAAATGACATCCTCAAAGAAACATAGGTTCCTCAAATCTACTTCTTAGAAAATACAAGGGTCTATCTAATCCCACAACAAGGTATTCCTCAACCATACACATGCAAGGAAAATATATAAAAAATTAACACATGCTACCAACAACAGACAACCACACTAGGACCTCACACATGCTTAAACACAAAAAGAAAAACACACAACATAGAGTGCCCAATGTTCCAGCATAGGATTTGATACCAAATGTAATGCTCTCACTTACACTCAAGACATTAATAGAAAAAATAGGACAAATAATTTTTTTTGCAATACACAACTAATATTAAGCAAGTCACACTAAACTCTTACATGCCCAAGGTGTCACAATAACATGTAATGATGCACTTGGAATGCATACCAATGCACAATGAAGGGTGTCACAAGTAGAAGACTTTAAAATGCCATGAGATAGAACACTAGTATTGACGCAAAAAATGAGACATGGAGATGAGTCAAAATTTCCAAGGTCACTAAAAAACCCTTACAACATCCCTACAAGATCACCCTTTAGATGTCTTAGAGTTATGGGAAGTACAGAGTCAAAACTGCTAAAGGTTTAGATTTGAGAAAAGATTTGCAAAATTTTAGACTTTTCCTTTAGCCTTGTAACTTGACTTTGTATTCTAGAATTGCATTTCAAGTTTCTTTTCTGAGATACAACTAGGCCTAACACTACCACTTTAAACTTTGGCAATAGGCTTACACTTGTAGCTTGCAATACCCACCTAGATTTTAGATTTTAAGAAACATTTGTAGTTTATATTTTGTGAGGAACAAGAAAACTATGATCTTGATGGCTCAAGTTGACTTCAAACTTCTAGGTCTAACTCCAAAAAGCAACCTACAATATGCAAATGCCCAACAAGAGTCCATAATAGGACACCTTTAACAATTCAAGCTTTGGGGTCTCATTTACAATTGTAACTTGTAAATTATTGGGTCAACTCTAAACTATGACCCATCTTGATAACTGAGACTTTAGAGACTAATTGCAACTTTCACCCTACAATATGCATCAAGACTCTGAATATCAAACCCTTTGCACTGTCACATTTCAGACACTGATTACAATAGGTAACATTGAATTGGTATACTCATTGCACATGCAAGTACGGATTATTTTGTTGACTTGCAAAAGAAAAGAGCAAGAAAAATAATTAAGGCAAAAATAGCAAGGTCTATTCTTCACACTCCATGTGGTATAACTTCCTTGATTGTTGATCTACTGAAAATTAGTTTGGGTCAAAATTGTTGGTGTAGTTAAATATTTAATTACACTTTATTATGTTTACTTAGGGTTAGTCTTAGGTTATTTTTAAGTCATATTAGGGTTTTGTCTAACTTGCAAATATAAAAGCAAGTTCTCACATGTAATTCTAAAATCCATTTCATTAATTCATCCTTATTGTACAAATTATTCCTCTTTACTTTTTTCTCTTGTGGAAGGTAAATCTTAGGTTTTGTAGGTGATCTTTGTGGCTTGAGTTAATTATCAACTCCAACATGGTATTATAGAAAATCTACAAGCCCCTTCTTAGATTTGGAGAAAAAACTTAGCAAGAACCATTTGTTGTGTGTTTTTTTTGTGTAAAAGAGAGTATTCTATTAGATTGAGAGCAACTCAAAAAGGTAGATTGGTCTTTTGTTTGGCTGAATTTGGTCTTGGAAGGCTAGATCTGTTAAGGTTTCAGTGGGTGCTTTTTTTGGAGATCCAGAGGAAAGCTATTTTTTGGAGTGTTTTGGGCCCAAACAGACCTCACCATCACGCTCAGAAGGGCCGAAAACCCTACAATCACCTGTTCATTCACAAAAATCAGAGATTGAAAAAAATCTCTGTGATTTTTTGAGGATGCATCCTTTTATCCAGTGGTCCAAAGGGTGCTTCCCCATCCTTTTATCCAACAGTCCGAAGGGTGCTTCCACAGTGTGTATTGTTTTATCCAGTGGTCTGAATGGTGCTTTCACATGGTGCATCATTATATCTAGTAGTCCAAAGGGTACTTCCGTAGGGTGGATCATTTTATCCAATGGTCCAAAGGGTGCTTCCGCAGGGTGCATCATTTTATCCAGCAATCCTCCATCCTGCCCTCTTCTACATGCCCTAATGGAGTAATTTCATGAAAACTGTCATAACTTTCACATCCAGAGTCAATTTTTCCAAAATGAAATATTACCAGAAAGTTGGTTCTGCACACATTCTAATGGTATGATCATTTTTTTCTGATTTTGTTTTTTGGCACCTATTTTTTCTGTTTGAAGTCAAGGCATTGTTTTTGACTTTTGAGCTTCATTCTTGCACCTAGAGTCTCTATTTTTTAAAAACGAATAGGCATTGGAAAGGTTTCAGAGACCTCTACACAGCCACCTATATAATTTTTTTAGATTCAACCCCATGTATATTTTAATCAGTTTGTCAATTTTATGGCTTATGTTGGATATCCTGGACATGTTGCCTCCTACAAAGGTTCTGTTTGCTTTGATAGGCTTCTATTATCAGCATAAATCTATTTGCATGTTTTGTTCTGTAATTATCTAAGGAGATGGATTTTACCATCAACATAAATCTAATTGTAGATATTGTGGAAGTAATCAACATGAGAAAGTGATGTGTCCTCATTTCTCACATCATCTTTTTGAAATGCTTGCTTCGATCGCTTCTCCTCCTGATGAGATCATTGCTCCACCATCACCTACTACTACTTTAGAGATCAGTGTTGCATCATCATTGGCTTCTAGTGATTCTGTGTCGTAGGTCAATATTAGTCTTCTTGATCCACCTCATTGGGATTCCTATCTTGCAGACATATCATCTTTGTTTGTGGAGTCTCACGTTGCTGATTTGGAGGACACATTTGAGGGTTTATCTCTCTTGTTTGATTCTATCTCAAGTGACTTTGCATCACCACCTTCATCTTCTGTGTTTCCAGATGTAGTTCATATCATATCCTCTCATGGTTCTTCTTCTCTGATTAGACAGATAGTTTTTTGTTTTGGAGAAGACATATTTTCCTAGTATGAGGTCATTGAGTTGCATTTAGAGGCACACATTTCAATATGGATTCACTATTTATCCAAGATGTGGGAATGGCTTCTACATTCACCAGTGGATTTGTTTCTTCTAAAAGGGAGAAATGTTGTTTGTACGCAGTGGATTGGATTTTGTCTTCAAGATCTCTTCATTGGTTCTGGAGCTTCTTCTTAAAGGGGATTCATATTCTCTTGTGGCTGTCTCTTATGGGGGGCACTCATGATTGTACTTTTGTGATGGGTTCAATTCTTGGGGGTCTTAGTGTTAGTCCTTCTTCCATCACATGTTCATGTACTTGTTGTATTTTCTCTCTTTTGGCGAGGAGTTTTCTCCCACTGGGTTTTTCTCCTTTTTCTCTACTTTATGAGAGATTTTTGTTGTTCATGGGTACCTAACGTGGCCTTGTAACTAGGACCCATTCTTGCATTCATTGCATATTTTTATTTCTCCCAAAGTTGCACTTATGGGGGGTGTTTGTGTAATTAAATATTGAATTACACTTTATTAAGTTTACTTAGGGCTAATTTTAGTCTTAGGTTATTCTTAAGTCATATTAGGGTTTTCACTAACTTGAAAATATAAAAGCAAGTTCTAACATGTAATTTTAAAATCCATTTCATTAATTCATCCTTATTGTGCAAATTATTCCTCTTTTCTTTTTTCTCTTGTGGAAGATAAATCTTAGGTTTTGCAGGTGATCTTTTTGGCTTGAGTTAGTTATCAACTCCAACAAAAATTTAGGGGATCATGGGCTCCAAATTAGCCACACAAGGACCTCCTAAAAGGCATGGTTCCCAAGGAACAAGGAGAAAAAAAACACTTGCTCCCAAAACACAACAGAAACTAATTTTCAAAATAAGACAAAAGTGATACAAAATGCTATGCACATTTGACACCAACATCGACACATGCCAAAAACAAGAATATGATCATCACCAACTATATGGGAAAAATACAATCCAACATTAAGGATTCTATAACATAAATACAATACGACATTATTTAAATTAAACATGCCAATATATCATGATTTTAGCATTCCAAACAGATTAACAACCTAACAAAATGAGGTGTGCAAAAATACATAATATTATCAATATCTTATTAAATTTAAAGGGTCTCACCCTAAACATGGATGGATCACAACCTACAAATGAAATTATATCAAAGCATAACCATAATAATATTACAACAGTCTTGAGGACCCCTTTTACCATGATTTGAACATTACAACAATTGAAAGATACAAATGCATAATATAAATAGAGTCCAACACACTCACCAATGAGAATATTCCAAGATAGCCTATTCCCAACAATGGTTTAGTGGCACCCAACCATGTGGTACCCTCGGGCTCACCTCACTATCTTAGGAGATAAGTGAATTAGGTAAAAGCACACTCACACAACACAAGGAGTACATGGAAACACTCGTGCTAATCAATGCATACAACATCATGTGGAAACTCATTCCAAACCAAAGCTTGTAAGATAATACATGGCACACACACCAAAAAATGCACATATAAAATCACATATCATGTCAAATATAAAATCTAACTAAAGGTAAGGATGAGGATCCTAGAGCTAAGACAAGCAGAGTCATCATAGTAGCATGACGACGATGTGGAGCTTAGGGGTAGAACTTGGTCATACAAAGATATTCAATGACATTCACCAACTTCCAAGAGTTGTGAAATGTTCTACATGAGGGAGATGAATACATCTAAGGCATCCAATAGAGGCATGGGCATCTTAATTGTAACTTATGTTTTATTATCCCAATGTGTATTACATTATCACTTAATCATAACTCTCCCTCACTCAATCTTCACGTATCACTCTAGATTATGAGAAGTGGTGAGAGACCAGTTTTTCCTAATCTATACCTTAGTCCTAAAGAACCAATGCTCCAAATTCATGATTTCGGCATGGCATGGAAATAAATACAAAAGTTTATGACACATTGCCAAAAGCTATAGAATTCTTAGATATTAAGGAGAAAAATCTTCCTACAAAATAAAGCTTTCATTTAAAGTTCTAAAATGAAAATTTCATATTCTCAAAAATTTCTGAAACCATGAAATTCCCAAAATTCACCATTAATGAACCTCAAGAAAAGTTCATAAATCTTCATTTCTAACATTACCAAAAATTTCAAAATTTCAAGAGTGCCATTTTGATCTAGAAATGTAGAACAACATTTCTATGCAATCAAATTTTCCAAAGATTGAGAATTAAAGATTTTAGAAAAAATTTCCATAAATTGGCCTCAAAATCCATGTTTTCAAAAAAATAAAACACAAAACTAAACTATAATTTGAAACCTAGATTGTCCCTATAGAATGATGACATATGCCTCCACCTAATATGGGTATGGCAAAAAAGAAGTATTTTATTTTAAAACAAAATTTAAATGATAATATTACCTCCACTTCAAGCTCACACAAAGGAGAAAATCTTATTGGCAATATGTGTTGTCATTGATGTCAACACTCAGTTTTTGATGATGATATACCAGTGTAGTAAATTAGATGCAACACAAGATGCAATGATGTTCCTGATGTTCATGGTTGGATGTTATACCTTGATCAGTGTCAAGTCATGTTGTTTTGAGCATGCTTGTGGTCAGCAAAGATGATTTCATGATGAAATATTAAGATGGGAATTAGAAGCACAAAGATGAATGATGAAATTATAATATGGAAATTAGAAGCACTAAGATGAATGATGACATATTAAGATGGGAATAAGAAGCTATGCTAAGGATGATAAGATGTTTTTGATGACCTGTGACATCTTGTATGATCCTTCCTATTGTTCCTAAGGATGTATGTGTGGTTATATGAAGGTTTTGGCCTCCAGAAGTTGGTGAAGTCCTCTGTTGCATGAAGCTGCCTGAAAGACTCTCTAGTAAAATGCTCTGCATTCCTCTACATTTGAAGCTATGGTCATGTGGTTCAGAAGTTAGGTTAAGGATGTTGTAAAGCTACTAAATCTAAAGTTTCAAATCCTTTTCTCCTTCGTAGTGAATGTTACAAGTGACTGAGTTCTGATCCATGCTCTGGTAGAATAAAGTATTAATGAAGGCTAACTGGAATGCTCTGCATTCCTCCGCAAATGAAGATTTGCCCATACAGTTTTAAGGATATGTTTAGAGTAGTGTATGAGTGCATCCATATGAGTTTCATATGATTTTGAGGTCCGCAAGTGTAGTTTTCAAATGACAGATATGATACAGATAGTTTTAGATGCCTAGTTGTTCTCAGGACACAAGTTGATGATGTGACCCAACTTGTTGCATGAAATGGTACAATGACTAATGGAAGATGGTCCTAATGATCTTGTGTTGTCTCCAGTTTCTCCGCAAGGTGTCTTTTGGCTCTCTTTGGAACTGGCTGAGATTCAGAATGATGGTGTTGCAGGGTTATGCTCTTGCCTGGCCAACAGAGGAAGATTGATGATATGTACCACAAAGTTGTTGCTCTGCGGAGTTCAAGAAATATTTAGAGATGTTGTGTAGGTCCTGCTGACTCATCTAGAAGAAGTGTAAGCAATGTTCAATCTCTCATGAGTACTGCCAAGTTGAAATGACCATTGTGCTACAAGCTTCATGTGTTATTGCTTCAGCATGACCCAATTCAAATTTGTGAAGTGTGTGGATGTTATTCCTTGAAGAATGATGTTTAAGACTGAAATAAGCATGTATTGGGATCCAAATGGCATGTGTTTTCTTCTAGAGTAGTGTGTGGTTCATGATAAGGCTTGCCCTATGCATGTTTTATGTTGTGATCTCTGGCCAAATTATAAAATGTAATATTATTGTTGTGTTGTTTGACTTGTAATGAAATCAAAGTAATGTCATGTATATATTGTAAACCTAGTTGATCTAGGTGAAGTATGATTGTAAAAATGAAAATATGAAAGTGTGAAGAGCAGAGTATGAATATCATATGGATTGTGATGTGCGACTGAAGGAGAAAGAGCAAAAGTGTTAGAGGTTGTCTTGATTCATCTTGAAGACATTTTTGTGACAAAAAGGAAGTCAAGAGTGTGCCTAATTGATCTAATTATCAGAAGAAGTAGATTTACAATCATCAAAGGTGTGTTCTTTAATGTCATTTTTTTCAGACAGTAGGACTATCATATTGTAATCATCTCTGAGTTTTTTCTCAGATCAAGGAGTAGTTGCTTCCTTGGGTTGTAGCCCTAAAAAGAAGTCTACATGGAGTTGTAGCTTCCTTGGGAGTGTCCCTTAAACAAAGTCTTCAGGGAGTGGTAGCTTCATTGGGTTGTAGCCATAAACCAAAGTCATCAGGGAGTAGTAGCTTCCTTGCGTTGTAGCCCTAAAACAAATTTGTAATTTGGGTAAGTGCAAGAAGATGGGGGGCCAAAAAGGGGTCTTAAGTGGCCACGTTTTTTTTGAAATCAGGAAATACTGGCCCCTGATGAGAAATTGAGCATAGTTACACTCAAAATTTAGAGATGCAACCAAAATAATGTTTGCAGTGCTCCGAGCCTACTTTCTAAACTACTATATTTTTTTTAAAATGGCATAGATTAAGGGGTTCAAAAGAGGGAGCCACAGAAATTGGTGTTGTTTCTATCAAAAAAACATAACATATCATGTTTTGTGGCTCCCTCAAATGGTCAAATTTTTTTTTGTATTTTTAAAATCACTTTAGTGAGAAATTAGCTAATAGCATGTAGTTTATGCCTGATTTTTTTGATAATTTTTTGATGAATATTTGATTTTTTACTAATTTTCAAAGTGGACACATCCTAAAAAATAGAATTTTGGCCATGCTACCCCTATAAATTTTGAAAACTAATTGAAAATCATTTTTTTCTTTTTTTAATATTTGTAGAATGAAGTCTAGTTTCTATATATGTAATTTTTTTGAAATTTCAATGAATAGTTAATTTACAATGAAAAAAGACCAAACAGTGGTTTTTGCCCAAAAACAGACACACAAACAAAAGAAATTAAAGATGAAAGGCTTAACATTGTTAAAATGTGAAAAAAATCATATCATCAAATAGCTAAGAGAAAGCCTAACATTACCAAGGTGTTTGATTTGTTTGACCTTGAAATACGTGCAAATTTGAGGGTTAGCACGAATGAAATTATGTGAAATTTTGAAGAATATGGAAAAACACATCTGTGACTGTTCAAAAGGCACTCCAAACCTTTGGGTTGGAAATCCATAGCAAATCCCAAGCCCAAGGCTTGGGATTCCCAAAGCAAGACATAACGCGAGCGCGTTATAACGCGCTCATGTTATGTTTTGCTTTGCATTTTTCCTTTTCCACAAGTCTGTTGTTTGTCATGTTTGACATAACGTGAGCACATTATAACGCGCTTGCATTATGTTCCCCTTAAATTTTTTTCTGTTCAAGTCAATTAATCATGTATGTATGTATGTATGCCTATATGTATGTATGTATGTATATATCTATGTATCTATGTATGCCTATATGTATGTATGTATCTATGTGTGCCTATATTTATGTATGTGTAGTGTCGAGGGTAGAGGAGGGTAGAGATGGGAGTGAGCCAGATAGGGGAGGAGAGGGGTGGATAAGGATTGAGTGATTAAGGTTTAAGGTTGAGGGTTGAGCATTTAGGTATAAGCGATTAGAGTTTAGGACCTTGAGGGATTAGGGTTTAGGGTTAAGGGTCGAGGGATTAGGTTTAAGGTAGAGTGTTGAGGGTAGAGGGATTAGGGATAGGGTTTAGGGTTGAAAGTTTAGGGTTGATGGATTAGGGTTTAAGTTATAGTTTAGTAGTTCTTGTGGATAGAGCCAGTAAACAATGGGAGATTATTTGCCTGTTTCATAACAATATACCTTCCCTAAGTATGGGGTGGACAGCAGGAAACATAGATGTACCCCAATGCAAATCTTTTCTCATAATGATCATCCTTCTGATTTCAACTGTTAATTACTCACTGTGGATGTACCATACGCAAATCTTTTCTCATAGGGTTTAAGGTATAGTGTTGAGGGTTGAGGGTTTATTGATAGTGTTTAGGGTTGAGCATTGAGGGATTAGGTTTTAGGGTTGATGGATTAGGGTTTAAGGTATAGTGTTGAGGGTTGAGGGTTTAGGGTTGACGGATTAGGGTTTAGGATTGACGGATTAGCATTTAATGTCGAGGTTAGGGTTAGAGTGTCGAGGGTAGAGGGATTAGGTAAAGGGTTTAAGGTTGAAGGTTTAAGGATTGAGGGTTGAGGCTTTAGGGATGAGGGTTTAAGGCTTAAGATATAGTGTCAAGTGTTGAGGGTGTATGGATAGGGTTTAAGTTTTAATGGTTAAGGGTTGAGGGATAGCGATTACGGTTTAAGGTATAGTATTGAGGTTTGATGGTTTAGGGATAAGGTTTAGGTTTGAGGGATTAGGGTTTAGGGTTGATGAATTAGGGTTTAATGTTCAAAGTTGAGGGTTGAGGGTTAAGGTTGAGGGATAGGGTTAATGGTCAAGGGATTAGGGTTAAATAAGAGTGTCAAGGGTAGAGGGATTAGGGATAGGGTTTAGATTGAAGGTTTAATGATTTAGGGTTGAGGATTTAGGGATGAGGGTTAAGGGATTAGGGTTTAAGATATAGTGTCGAGTGTTGAGCATGTAGGGATAGGTTTTAGGGTTCAAGTTTTAAGGTTTAATAGTCAAGGGATCAGAGTTAAGGGTTGAGGGATTAGGGTTTGACATTGAGGGTTGAGTACATTAAGGTTTGAGGGTTAAGGGTCAATGGATTAGGGTTAAGGGATAGGGTTGGACGGTTTATAGATAAGGGATTAAGGTTTAAGGTATAGTATCGAGCCCGTTGAGGGTCTAGGAATAGGGATAGCATTTACGTTTTAGGAATAGGGATAGCATTTAGGTTTTAGGGATGAGGGATTAGAGTTGAGGGATGACGGATTAGGGTTGAGGGTTGAGGGATTAGGGTTTAGGGATAAGGTTTAGGGTTGAGGGTTGAGGGATTAGGGTTTAAGGTATAGTGTTGAGGGTTTAGGGATAGGGTTTAGGGTTGAGAGATTAGAGTGAAGTGTTGAGCGATTAGGATTTGACGTTGATGGTTGAGGGTTGAGGCTTTAGGGTTTAGGGATAGGGTTGAGGGTCGAGGGATCAAAATTAAGGGTTGAGGGTTAAGGGTTGAGGTTCGAGGGTCAAGGGTTTAGCGATAGGGTTGAGGGTCAAGGGATTAGGGCTAAAGTAGAGTGTGGAGGGTATAAGGATTAGGGATAGGGTTGGAGGGTTTAGGGATAAGGGATTAGGGTTTAAGGTATAGTATCAAGTTAGTTGAGGGTTTAGGAATAGGGATAGCATTTAGGGTTTAGGGATGATGCATTAGAGTTGAGGGATAACAGATTAGGGTTGAAGGTTGAGGGATTAGGGTTTAGGGATAAGGTTTAGGCTTGAGGGTTGAGGGATTAGGGTTTAAGGTATAGTGTTGAGGGTTTAGGGATAGGGTTTAGGGTTGAGGAATTAGAGTGAAGGGTTGAGGAACTAGGATTTGACATTGAGGGTTAAGGGTTGAGGCTTTAGGGTTTAGGGTTTAGGGATAGGGTTGAGGGTCAAGGGATTAGAGTTAAGGGTTGAGGGATTAGGGTTTGACATTGAGGGTTGAGGTTTGAGGGTCAAGGGTTTAGGGATAGGGTTGAGGGTCGAGGGATTAGGGTTAAAGTAGAGTGTGGAGGGTATAAGGATTAGGGATAGCGTTGGAGGGTTTAGGGATAAGGGATTAGGGTTTAAGGTATAGTATCGAGTCAGTTGTGGGTTTAGGAATAGAGATAGAATTTAGGGTTTAGGTATGACGGATTAGAGTTGAGGGATGACAGATTAGGTTTGAGGGTTGAGGGATTAGGGTTTAGGGATAAGGTTTAGGGTTGAGGGTTGAGGGATTAGGGTTTAAGTTATAGTGTTGAGAGTTTAGGGTTGAGGGATTAGAGTGAAGGGTTGAGGGATTAGGATTTGACGTTGAGGGTTGAGGGTTGAGGCTTTAGGGTTTAGGGTTTAGGGATAGGGTTGAGGGTTTAGGGATAGGGTTAAGGGTTGAGGGATTAGGGTTTGATGTTGAGGGTTGAGGGTTGAGGTTCGAGGGTCAAGGGTTTAGGGATAGGGTTGAGGGTTGAGGGATTAGGGTTAAAGTAGAGTGTGGAGGGTATAAGGATTAGGGATAGGGTTGGAGGCTTTAGGGATAAGGGATTAGGGTTTAAGGTATAGTATCGAGTCGGTTGAAGGTTTAGGAATAGGGATAGAATTTAGGGTTTAGGGATGAGGGATTAGAGTTGAGGCTTTAGGCTTTAGGCTTTAGGGATAGGGTTGAGGGTCGAGGGATAAGAGTTAAGGGTTGAGGGATTAGGGTTTGACGTTAAGGGTTGAAGGTTGAGGTTTGAGGGTCAAGGGTTTAGGGATAGGGTTGAGGGTCAAGGGATTATGGTTAAAGTAGAGTGTGGAGGGTATAAGGATTAGGGATAGGGTTGGAGGGTTTAGGGATAAGGGATTAGGGTTTAAGGTATAGTATCGAGTCAATTGAGGGTTTAGGAATAGGGATAACATTTAGGGTTTAGGGATGAGTGATTAGAGTTGAGGGATGACGGATTAGGGTTGAGGGTTGAGGGATTAGGGTTTAGGGATAAGGTTTAGGGTTGAGGGTTGAGGGATTAGGGTTTAAGGTATAGTGTTGAGGGTTTAGGGATAGGGTTTAGGGTTGAGGGATTATAGTGACGGGTTGAGGGATTAGGATTTGACATTGAGGGTTGAGGCTTTAGGGTCGATAGATTAGAGTTAACGGTTGAGGGATTAGGGTTTGACGTTGAGGGTTAAGGGTTGAGGTTCGAGGGTCAAGGGTTTAAGGATAGGATTGAGGGTCAAGGGATTAGGGTTAAAGTAGTGTGGAGGGTATAGGGATTAGGGATAGGGTTGGAGGGTTTAGGGATAAGGGATTAGGGTTTAAGGTATAGTATAGAGTCTATTGAGGGTTTAGGAATAGGGATAGAATTTAGGGTTTAGGAATGAGGGATTAGAGATGAGGGATGACAGATTAGGGTTAAGGGTTGAGGGATTAGGGTTTAGAGATAAGGTTTAGGGTTGAGGGTTGAGGGATTAGGGTTTAAGGTATAGTGTTGAGGGTTTAGGGTTGAGGGATTAGGATTTGATGTTGAGGGTTGAGGCTTTAGGGTTTAGGGATAGGGTTGAGGGTTAAGGGATCAGAGTTAAGGGTTAAGGGATTAGGGTTTAGGGATAGGGTTGAGGGTTGAGGGATTAGGGTTAAAGTAGAGTGTGGAGGGTTGAGGGATTAGGGTTTAAGGTATAGTGTTGAGGGTTTCTATCGTCAAATGTAGATTTATGGGTTCGATTATATTGATTGCCTCTCTAGTTTTTGGGGTGTGGATGTTTTGGAATCAATCAGGAAGTCTTCAGGAGACTTTGTGGAAGTGGATTGGCAATTGCTTGACAAAACCCCTGCTATTTATGCTTGGATAAGGATTTGTCACAAACTAGAACTTCTGCTTCCAAAGAAGATCTGTCTTTCTTCCTCGATGGTAATTTTCTATCAAGAACTTGATTATGAGGGCTTGCCCCTTCATTGTTATGCCTATCATATGATGGAGCATCTGGCAAGCTCTTGCAGGAAATAGGAAAAGTTCTCCCTCAAAAACCTTGTGGTCATTCAAGTCTGAAAGGTAAGGTTTGGATAGAGAAATGCACAAGATGTGATCAATCTATAGCAGGACAAAACAGGAGTGCGTTATAATGCGCTCGCATTTTGTATTTCTATAGAAACGGTAAAAAAGTGTTGACCCCTATGATCCAGGCCAACATGTTCTATTTTCATACTGATTCTGCACATGCTACAACAAAAAAGAAGTGCTTTCATGCTGTTGGGAAGTTCACATGCATATTTGACACATTGTACCACCTTTGCATGATCTTTCCACCACCTTCTGCTTTTCCAACTTGAGAAGTAGGAAATAACATAGTTTTCACACCAAGTTTGATATATATCTATTCAAGTTTCAATTTTTGTAGTGTTGCAATGTTAATTGTGATTCAATTTGAGGAATTTAACATTATAGATTGGTTAATAGTATTGTTGTTAGTAATTATATTTGAGTGTTATTCAATTTAACACTGAAAAGGAAGCAAGTGGTGAAAAACTCTAATTGTTGAGGAGTTTGATGTAAAAAGAAAAAACACTACATAATTAGCTACTCTCTCCATTCGAATCTTCATTTTTTAGGTATGTCAAGTCTTTACATGCATGTTCTTTACATTTTCCTTAATTCAGATTGAATTACTTTATCATGTTTTATCATACATGTTTAAAATAGACACATTCCCAATCAAGAAAGCAACCTACAATCTCACATGATGCCATGTATATTTTCTACACTTGGGCTCTTTAATAATTATGTGTAATAAACAGACCTTAACATACCATGATGTCAAACTATACAAGAATAAATCCTTACAACATAATAAAAATACAATCCCAGTATTATCTTGTATTCATTTCTTAGGAAGTAATATTGGTCTCTTTATCATGCTACAGACAAATTCTCTGCCATGCCGAGGAAAAGATCAAGAGTTAAACCAACACGGGAAGAGATAGAAGCTAAGAATGCAAAGAAAGCAGTGGCTATGAGGGAACTTCGTGAGAAGAGGAAATTAGACATGACAAATGAAGACATACCAATTGAAGAGGAACCACAACCACCACAAAGAGATATGGTATTGGTGGCACAAAGAGAACGAATGCAAAAACTTCATGCTATGAGAGATTTGAATACCATAGTTGGAGACACGTCCTCTACCACAAGTCAACATGTAGGGACACCATCTACCACATCTCAAGTTAAGAGTACATCATCACTCACATGTGATGAAGGAGGTACGCCATCATTCCCACCTCAACCTCAATGTATGCCATCTATTCCATCTTCGATCGAAGGAATGCCATCTAGCCCATCTCATTTAAATATTGATGAAATTCCTAATGTTGAGATGAATTTACCTAACCTAACACCACCTATAATTTTGCAAAGAAAGCCAATGTATTTGATTGAAATTGATGAGAATATTTTGCAGCCAATGGAAGATAAGATTCCAAAATGCACTTGTAGAAGATATGCTCATAAGATTTGGAGATTGTTCTTTGAAAAGTTAAATGAGACTGTAAGATGTCAACTATTCATTGAAATGATGCGAAGTATAAAGTATAGGTCCATCATGAAGATTCTTGGGTTGAGAACATTAGAGGCTTCAAGTGAAAAATCTATTGTCAAGAATCTAATGAGTGCGTATGAGAGTGTGGGTAACACCTCATGCATAAAAGATAGTAATGCAACATGGCGTGTGATTACATCAACTATAGTAAGTAGTCAAATGAGGAAAGCTCGTCTCATTAGAAAAACAAGTCAAGAATTGAGGACACTAATGCCAATGAATTATGGGCGTTCTCGGGGAGACTACCATGAAAAGATAAACCAATTGTTGAAGCATTAAGATCACTAATTGAAGACTTTTGGAAGAATTACACAAGGGTATCTCTGAATCAAAGAGATGTGGTAAGAAGGAGAATTGATACTTAGAACCGTGAGCCACATCCAAAGCATTTTTTGGATGAGACTCAAACACAGTTCTATGGTAAATTTCAAGAGAAGTATCCTCAAATTAAAATTTGTCAAAGATATTTTGAAATGCTAAAACCTTTCTATGTCAAGATAAATCACACATGCACTACTTGTTGTTGTAGATTACATATTGAATTTTCTAACCATTTTAATGCTTATAGGTCTATATGTTTAGATATGCATACTAACAATGTTTTGTAGGGTTGTGCCAAATGTGCCCCACCAACATGTTTAAGAGACTTCATATCAAGAATTTTATGTGAAACAGAGGAAGGTCAAATATTCTACAAGAAATTATGCTTGGATGGCACATGTCATCATTGCAGAGGCTTGCAACATTTGCCAATATGTGAACATATGGAAAGAACACATGTGGTTGGAAATGAACTAGTAGAGTTTGGCAAGTATAAAATAGTGGCATACAATACAAAAAATGGTAAAGAAGTAAAGAGGTGTGAATTGGTTATTGAAAAGATTCTGGTGTATTAGTTTATGCCTATATTTCGTGACAGCATAGTGTATGAGTATGCAAGACATGCCCATAGAGCTTGATGGTTGGACTTGCAATTCAAGTTATGCAAGGACACATTTCTGGTTGGTAGCATTGTTTCAGTCATTGACTTTGTAGAGAACTATAGTCTACAGCCACAGCATGAGGTGCAATCACAATATTACTACTCCACACAGGTTTCTATATTTGTGCACATCACATTCATTCATGCAAATGATAGTATGGAGGATGACAGAAAGATCACAAAGGAGTATAATTTCTATATTAGTGATGATTGCACACATTCTACAGAGTTCATGCAAGGTTGCTTTTAGGTGTTCTACAATGATTTGTCTAGAAGGGGCATATCGTTTAGTCATCATATCATATGGTCAGATAACTATGCGTCACAATTCAAGAACTCATAGAATTTCTATTAGCTGAATAGGAGGCATAATTTTATAGGTATTCAACATATGTGGAACTTTTGTGAGGCCAGGCATGGAAAGGGGGAGCATGATGGTATAGGAGCATGTATCGAAAGAGCCATAGCACAAGAAGAGTTAAAGTATAAAGACAATGCAAAGTTGATAGATACAAAATTGATTGTCAAGTGGTGTAATGCTTCCATGGGTCCAGGTAATGAAGGTAAGTCTTCAGTTCGTAGATTTTTTTGGTTGATAGATGATACTAACATTGCACCATATGAGGATTGTTGTACACTGACAGGATCAAATGAGATGCACTCTTTCAGAAGCTCAATTGCAAGTTCATGGAGTATCCATATGCGAAAGATGTCATGCTCTTGTTCTTCCTGTACAATTCAAGTCTAGGATGAGTGCGAGTCAAAGGAGTGGGTTGACAAATGGCAATTAAGTTATCTTAGCCCACTTGACACGTATCGATCCCCGACGGCACTAGAACTAACATAGATGGAATCATCAGTTGACTTTGACCACATATTAGATTTAGTTCAACTAGGTAATATAGGGCACATATATGCATCTAATTTCATCTTGTTCAACTAGGTAATGTCATCTTACTTTGTAGTGTTTTTGTAATGTTGACTAATTTCATATAATTTGCTACACATATCAATGTAGGGCACGTATATGCAGTTATTGTAGGTGAAGATAATGAAGAGGGAACATATTATTACTTATGTCATTGTGTTGAGGCCAAAAAGAAATTAGAGGCCCCTATTACAGATGGAGAAAACATTGAATACCCTACAGGCTCAGTGGTTATTACTGGAACATGGATTAGAAGGTACCCACATAAGAGTGTTAATGTTTGGCTATTTTAGGACTTTGACATGCATCAAAAGATTCTTCATTACTCAAACCTTGTTGTGGCATCCAATGTTCATTTGATAAAGTATCGGGGTAGACCTTTAACAAAATCTTATGGAAGGTGTGTGAGTCTAACCATGAAGCAATACTTGACACAATAAAGAGTAAAGTAGACCTGGATGGTTCATTGGATTAATTTGTAAGTATTCACATTGATTTTGTAAAGTCATATTACATTGAGTTGAAAGTATGCACATTAATTTGTAAGGTTTGTCTCTTTTTAATTTCCTGCTGCATTTATACACATATACATATTTTTACATCATCATGTTATGAATTTTTGGTGTCCTGCTCCTAATGTGACCAAATTGACTATTCCAACACGTCAAGATGGGTACATTTATGCTAGGCATGGTCCTATTTTTCACCCAAACATGTCGAAACAGTCCCAACTACATTGTACTGACGATATCCCTGAAGAGTCCAAAGTGCAAAAAGGTAGCAATCTTTGACGAGATGTTACTCAAAAACTGTCACTTAGAAACATTCAATCTAAGGCAACACAATCACGTAGAGTTCTTCTACAATAACCTCTCTCAGTTTTTTATATCTCTGAGGCATTTGCCCGTGGTGAAAGGTTTTCTGCTGCCCCAAAAATCGTCAGGAGGCAGTGTAAAGTTGCAAAGGGTGTAACTTTCATCCTGCTCCTAATGTGACCAAACTGACTATTCCAACATGTTGAAATGGGTACATTTACACTAGGCATGGTCCTATTTTTCACCCAAACATACCGAAATAGTCTGAGTTACATTGTACCGACGATATCCCTGAAGAGTCTAAAGTGCAAAAAGGCATAAATCTTTGATGAGATGTTACTCAAAAAATGTGTTACTTGGAAACATTCTGTCTAAGGAAATGTGATCATGTAGAGCATTTCTACAATAACCTCTCTCAGTTTTTTATATCTCTGAGGCATTTGCCCATGGTGAAAGGTTTTCTGTTGCCCCAAAAATCGTCAGAAGGAGGCAGTGTAAAGTTGCAAAGGGGTGTAACTTTTATCCTGCTCCTGATGTGACCAAACTGACTATTCCAATGCATCTAGATGGGTACATTTACACTAGGCATGGTCCTATTTTTCACTCAAACATGTCGAAACAATCTGAGCTACATTGTACTGACGATATCCCTAAAGAGTCTAAAGTGCAAAAAGGCACTAATCTTTGACAAGATGTTACTCAAAAACCATGCCACTTAGAAACATTCTATCTAAGAGAACGTGATCATGCAGAGTGTTTCTACAATAACCTCTCTTAGTTTTTTATATCTCTGAGGTATTTGCCCGTGGTGAAAGGTTTTCTACCACCCCAAAAATTGTTAGAAGGAGGCAGTGTAAAGTTGCAAGGGGCGTAACTTTCATCCTGCTATTGATGTGACCAAACTGACTATTCCAATGCATCTGGATGGGTACATTTACACTAGGTGTGGTCCTATTTTTCACCCAAACATGTCAAAAGAGTCCGAGCTACATTGTACGGACGATATCCCTGAAGAGTCCAAAGTGCAAAAAGGCAGCAATCTTTGACGAGATGTTACTCGAAAACCATGTCACTTAGAAACATTCCATCTAATGAAACGTGATCATGTAGAGTGCTTCTGCAATAACCTCTCTCAGTTTTTTATATCTCTGAGGCATTTGCCCGTGGTGAAAGGTTTTCTACTACCCCAAAAATCATCAAAAGGAGGTAGTGTAAAGTTGCAAAGGGGTGTAACTTTCATCTTGCTCCTGATATGACCAAACTGACTATTCCAATGCATCCGGATGGGTACATTTACACTAGGCATGGTCCTATTTTTTACCCAAACATGTCGAAACAGTTCGAGCTACATTGTACCGATGATATCCCTGAAGAGTCCAAAGTGCAAAAAGGCAACAATCTTTGATGAGATGTTACTCAAAAACTGTGTCACTTAGAAACATTCCATCTAAGGCAACGCAATCATGTAGAGTGCCTCTAAAATAAACTCTCTCAGTTTTTTATATCTCTAAGACATTTGCCCATGGTGAAAGGTTTTTTGCTACCCCAAAAATCATCAAAAGGAGGTAGTGTATTAAGTTGGGATGAAAGCCTATTCACTCTAGGCGCCAATCTCAAGTTGCACAATCATGAATGGGCACCTAGAGAAATAAGCTACTACATCATGGTTCCAAGACCTTGAAATGGCACCCAAGCATGTAGGAGGAATTTTCAAGGAGCTAGAATGTTTTTGAAACTCTAAGGAACTAGTCTAAAGACTCTATGGTGCCATCTTGATACCATTGAATCAACTTTGGAACTCAAACATATTGAAACAAGGTCTAGGAAGCTAGGTTCCATCTCTTGCCAGTTCAACCTCTCAGATGCACCAACATTGGAAAGACTCTTAATGAGCACCTAAGTTTGAATTGATCTTGTGCTTGAAAGTTTGGTGATGTATTGGTGTAAGATGATCTTCAGTTGAAGCAATCTAAGTTCCAGGAAGGGCTTAGAAGTTATCAACCTCTTCACTAAGTTAGGCACACTTTACAAGCTTTCTTACCCAAGAGTTGCACCTCATTAAGACAAGGCGTATCTTAACCTCTGGAACTTTTCCAAACAAGAGTTTCAGTTTATTAGCACCTTTGGACCTTGTTTTGCATTCTGAAAGAGAAGGTGCACTTTGGAGGCATTTCTAGCCTAGATTAATGCCTAGGTATAGTCATCTCTCTGGAGTATTACAATGTGTTTTAAAATGAAGGAGGATATTTCATAAGTTGGGGAATTGATCACTGAAGACCTTGGAGTGTTTGAATTACTCTAAGCAAGAAGGTGCATTTCCATGGAGTAGCATACTCTAAATAGCGCCTAATGCCATCAAGGTGCAATTCCACCCTCACTTTGGTGCCTATCAAGAAGGGGCATTGGGCATTCCTTTAACAATTCTAAGCGTTTGAAGTGCATGAAATCACCAAAGAATGTTGGGTGCCATGTGTATCCTCAACAAGCTTGAGTTTGCACCTAGACAAGTTGGCTCTTATTCATGTTTTAACTTCCCTCTTGAAGCACCTAATTTGGGAAAAAGTTATCTTGTTGTTAGTCAAGTGTTTGATGTGTTTTGGAGACTCCAAAAGACTTCCTCTTGCTAGGCACTCTTCTTGGCAACTACAACCTTCAACTGGCGCCTAGATCCTGAAGAAAAACACTTGCAAGTGTGGGTGCACTTTCCTTGTGATGGAGCATCAAACTGGTGCCTAGAAATCATAATGCATGAAGTGAGTGCCTAGGATCCTATTGGTCTAATAGGTGGTTTTGGGATCCATGTCAAGTCATTGGATTATGTTGCCAACTCAAAATGATTTTCATGCACTTAGACTTCAAGGCACCAAAACTAGTAGGAAAATATATGGGGGGAAACCACGCTGATAAAAGTTGGGTAAATTTAACCTCCGAGTCTAATTAGGCTCCATATAACAACAATATTTATATCATGTCCCTTTTCTTTATGAAACAAGTAGTATGTGTCAAGTCATAGGGATAACACTATGGTCCTTAGAAATTTCTCTATGACTTTTGATAAGATTATCTACTATTATGTGGATACTTGATAGTATTATCCTGATCCATTGGACTAGTGTGGCTATGAGGTTGGAAAGTGTTGCAACCTCCATCCTTTAAACTTCTCCACCTTGTTATGGGTTGTTTTGAGTATTTTCACTTGCTTTCTCTTCGAGAATATTTTATAATGATACATGATGTGTCATAGATCATTCAACTTGATAAACAACATGGAGGGATTCTCATTCCTCCTATACTTCTTGCAAGTTTCTTTATAGATAGCTCACATCATTGTCCATCTAGGTGGTCATTTCCCTAAATATTATGATAAGATAATCATGTTAAGGAACTTTGGATTGAATGAGAATCAACATGCTTTGTCTTGACTAGAATAGTTGGGATGGACAAAAATCTATTGATTCTAGGTTGGGTTGTTATAGGTCAAGAACTTTTGGTGTCTAATGCCCTCTAAATCTAAATATTCAAAATCATAGTGGTTCAATAAGTTACAACAAATAGTCAGGTAGACAATAGACTATAAGGAACAAGGACTACACATTAATCCAAAACAACACCGGTCAATAAGGACATCACAAGTAACTCAACATTACTTCTAGAGGCGTTTACAAAAACAAAGGGGAGAACACAACTAGAGAATGCTAGACTATAGTAGGGATGAGTGTCAGATGCAAAGCACATAGTGGAAGCATAGAATTATCAACTTTTGAACCTTCAAACTCACTATTGGCAAGACAACATACCATCGGCGAGCTTAAAATTTCATCGGTCGATAGGCCGATGCCACCATGACTCTGTTTGATTTCACTTCTGACAAACATCCCATCATTGACTCTTATCGGTTAGACAGACCGCTATCGGTGACTTTATATCCTTTCACACCAATATCTTTGTCACTCCGATATGAGACTCTAAGTCCCTCACCTATCGGTAGGACTTAATACCATCGGCACACTCAAAAACTCTTCTGCCGACACACTAATCTCACCAATGACAACCTTCGGACCACACCCGTTGGTGAGACTCCAAATATCAGTGAACTGTAATCTCGTTGGGCCGATACAATAATGGATTTCAACTATCGGTGTGACCCCCTTCATCGGCGAAGCTCTCAACTGCTCTTCCGATGCGCTGATGGGATTATCTTCTGATATGTTGATGTCTTTGACTTCAAACCACACTTGTCAGCAAGACAGACCACTATCGGCGAAGCCTAACCAAGGTCTACCGATATGTCGATATGATCTCTTGACATCGATACAAGGTTCTTTTGAAGGCAAAGGGTGCCTAGGCTTATGGGGCTCAATTTGATGTATTTATTGAAAACTCAAGCTGGATTGATGCTTATTGAAAATGCCACTTAGTCCTTCATTTGCATTCTAGGTGTAGACACCCAAATTTGTCCATGTCTAACAACACATTGTTAAATAATTATTCATTAAGCTAATTAATTAAATAAATTTTATTTATTTAATTAAAATCCCATCCTCATCCTACTTAGCCAATTAATTAATTAAATTTTATTTATTTAATTAATTCCACATCATAACCCAATCATATCCTATCCCCATCCCAATTAATTAAATAAATTTTACTTATTTAATTAATTTCCACATCATATCTTATCCCATCCTATTCATTTATCCTATTAATTAAATAAATTTAATTAATTTAATTAATATCCAACTCAAATTCTAACTAATTCAAATATTTTATTTGAATTAAACACTCATCTTTCATCACATTCCAACACTTATCCAGTCAATCATGTGTTGTAAGACAACTTTCACTCATATCCTTCACATGCACAACTAATGGAACCTAAATTTAGTATCTTTCAATCCTAGCCATTCACATAGCCTCTGAATCTCCACCGTTGATTGATCTTGGTTGAGTCCTATATAAACACCCTCTCATTCCATATGAGAGGGGGGATCCAGCTATCATATAGCACCTACATTATCATCTTGAGCATCCTAAGCATCTGAGCATCCAATTGAGCTTTTATCATCTATCATGGCAGCTTTCAGATTTGCAATTGTTCATTGTTGAAGAAGCAGTCCACATCCCTTAAACAAGGAATCGCACGGTCTAGGTGATGTTATGCTTGAATTGCATTGTTCTTTGATTTCATTTAGATTAGATTCCTTGATGATGGTAGGGTTAGGGTTTCATGACTATGTCTGATCTGCTAAACCTAACTTTCACCTATCACACTAGGTGCCATTTCCTATTGACTTATATACTCCTCCTCATGCTAGGGTGCCATAATGAAGTGGTTTAGACAATAGGTGCACTTCACTTACTAGAGGCTTGTTCTCCTTCCACCTTAGGTGCACTTTTATGGTGGAACATGTGTCAATGGGTGCCTTGTCTTAAATGAATGGTCTCTCTAAGTTGGGCGCCCTTTTGAGGCTTTATGAGTTGCAAATTGTGCCTTAACCCATCATGCTTGTTGCTCAATGTTTGAATGTTTAAGAAAGTCTCCTTTAGGCGCTCATCTTAATGACTTTTTCTCAAGGCGCAATTATCCTAATGACTTGGATATTCATCCTAGTGTTTCAAGATATAAGGCTACTAGACTTAGTCATTTTCAGGATCTCAAACATAAATAATAACATGATGATTCATTTTTTTATATTGCATATAGTTGACATACTATGCTACTCATAAAGAATATTAATATTTTCTATTCAACATGATGATTCATTTTTTTTTAAATACAACTTTTATCTTTTAGTTCGAAAATAAGGTTTAGGTGATACTTGAATAACAATAGCTAGCTTATTGTATCAACAAACATCCTATGTAATACAATTGGACTTTAAATATTTGAAGTAGCCATCTACAAATATCCATTCAAATGTGGATTTATAATGCAAGTATGGATGCCATCAATAAAAAAGATTTGTATTAACCAAATATCCATATAGGCATACATCAATATCTGTCGATATAAGTATAACATATATACAAAATAGCCATATAGGCTTACAAGAATGCCATATAGGCATATAATGTCAACTATATACAATACAAACTATATGTCCACAAATGCCATATAGGCATACAACAAAGGAACACAATAAAAAGTCATTCCCTTCTGGTTGGTGAAGAGAATAGATCATAGGCAGCCTTTGATCTTCTAGGGGATGGAGACGTGCATGTGGGTGGTCTACTACGAACCTAAGGGCTACTCCTATTTAGTTCTTCCTGCATCTTTAGCAGTTACAATAAAAAGTATAGACATTAATATATAGAAATTACATGTTATAAAAAATGAAACATTTAACAAAATAATCACTTACCACTAACATATAGTCTATCTCTTCACTTGCCTCAGTAGCAGGAATAGGCTCTGGTGATGTCATGTCCTATAAAAACCATCCAGATAGAAATTAAACTTCAAATCAATAATCTTTTGATTTTTCAAAAATAGACAACTATAATAATGAATGTAAATTAAAATTTACTAATCTGCCTCATACCCCTGTCAATGCCATGGAACTATGAATCGCAGAGGCCACACCATGCTCCATTTCCCTCTAAACATGTGGAGGTGTCTCTGCAACCTGCATCATCTGGAAATAAAACAACATTATTCAATTACAAAAACTATAATAGTGATGCAAATCATGGCTCCTAACATACACACACGTTCATCTAAATATGGAAGTACACACAATAAAGCACACAAGTCACATACAAAGATCTAGTAAGTACAATTCATTCATTAAACTATTTATTTTATTACCTCCATAAAGCTTTGAATTCCACCACCACTGGCAGGTGTTGCTGTGAAATCTACAATATTAACCTATTCAACATCCAAAATTAGATATTAGAATACCATTCATATAACGATGCTATTCACATGTAATATTTATAATTGTTTACTGGTTACATGCCCCGATTGTATATGATCTAGTGTAAAATGCAGGTGGCGAACCACTGAAAACTGCGTCAACGCTATGACCCTGAAATTTCATTAAAATCATCAATTTAAATTAGTTAATCTTGCATTTCAAAAATAAAATTTAGTAAATTAAATTCAATAAACTTGCTAATATTTACTTGGGTATCAAGGTCAAAAGTCTCACTAAGGAGGGTATCTGTCATCACCATTTGCTCAGCTGCAGTTGTAGCTTGTGCACCTGCATCTTGACTATCCATTAGGTCATAACCACAAGTTGACCTGCAAGTCTGACAAGTATGGGTGGGACCCTACTCCTCACACTATCTCCCACCCCACTCTATGTTGTAGGACCGGCATGCTCTATGATGCTCTGGGTAGAGGCACTAATGGACTGAAGTGTATCGACCTCAACACTCTCCTTCACAATGGAAGGGATAGAAACATGCTCGTGGGCTGGTCTTTTGATTATTCATCTCACTACCCATTGTGGGTCAAGATGTGCCCCTGGTCTATCTTGTGTTCACCCTCCACCTCTACCCTGGAAGTCCCACATATCAAAATAGTTTGGCACTTTATTGAGGATAAACTCGTAGTAGAGTTTCCTTAAAAAGTATTGCGGGACCTCTTTATTATTGCATGGAGGATGGTAAAAAACCATCCACCACCTCTGCCCAAAATTGTCCCTTATCGCTTGGTTGTTGCACCAATGGATAGGGAACCTCTTGCATGTAATGGGTGGAGGTTGATTTGTTTGTGGGTTTGTGAAAATCGAACACAAGTCTAATTTTGTGATTTGTAATTTTTTCACATCTTGGTATGACAACTTGTTTGCATAATAATCTCTAAACTCTCTCCTTTTATCCATCCAACTAGTTATTTGCTTGCTAATTGAATCTACATTTGATAACATAGATTCAATAGATTCAGCAAGCATGGACCTATGCAAGGTTGAAGTGGAAGGATCTTTCAACCTTGCAATTATATCTTCAATTTTTTTTTGTTGTTTTCAATTTGCCCCATTATATTTTCTTGTGTTCCAGGGGCATGTTGAGGAATGGATGGAGGAGGTTGTTCCGCAGGTATTTCCTCCTCAAGATTTTGTGGATTTTGAGGAGGAGGAGGAGGTGCATTAACATTTCCTGACAATTAACGAAATATACATCAAAAAACAACTCAAACCTACCTATTTAGAAGCAAATTCAAACAAAAAAATAAATAAAACTCACTCCTTTGGCATGTTCGACGTCATGGCGGCATTTTGGCAATGAATCAACAAGATTTTAGTGTTGAATTGTCTTTTCCAATATGCGAGCACACTTCCTAGGGTTTGCAAGCTGCAGGGATAGAGGAGAAAAATAGAAATGAAATGAAATGACTAGCCTTTATTTATTTATCTATTTATAGTAGTTAATAACACACTTGCGTTATGGTTTGGTTTTGATGAGCCTTAGGCTCATCATTACCAACTCATAATGCAAGCGCGTTATAATGTGCTCGCGTTATGTATTATTTTAAAAAAAAACCATTTGGCCACTTTTTGGCCCCCCATCTTTTTGCACTTACCCATTTTGAGCTTTATATATTGTGAGTTAATCTTCATCATGTTTTTTCCCTTCTTCAGTTTTGCACATACATCTGGTGTTATGTGTTGATTTGCATTGTGTTGATCTTTCATGTTTATGTCTATGTTGTAATGCTTAAGTTTTAATCTACTCCAGAGGATTTGAAGTTTGTTTAGATACTGATTCACCCCCCTCTTAGTATCTTGGTGTGTTCAACAAATCCTCCTCTCGAGAAACATATGCACCCATGAAAATTTAATTCCATTTCCAAGCATTCCCACTCCAAGCACATGTAAATTAAATCTAACTTCAAGCAAATACATCCACTATTTTTTTTCTCCAAATCATTTTTTTAAAAGGAGAGAGAGAGAGAGAGAGAGAGAGAGAGAGAGAGAGAGAGAGAGAGAGAGAGGAATTAAAGTAAACAACTCTTCTCTTTTTCCTTGTATACTTTTCCTTCTATTTCTTTTTCTATTTTCTATTTTCTTTTTTTTTTAAATTTTTTTTGCAAAATACTTACTAACAATAAATAAACCAATTTATCGATTCAATAAACTATACATTAATCTAATTCTCATTGATATTTTTCCATAGCCAAGAAATTATATCAATTAGATTAAATGATTTTTTAACTAGAAATTATTTCACTAAGCCAAATATTCTATTTCAAAGACTAATTAAATTCATTTAAATAAATCTCCTACCAAAATATAATTATGCAAAAAACCTTTTTCTACTAAGGAAAAATTATTATATTTTGGACACAAGAATTAAGTATTTCACAAACATGGAAGACAAGCATTTTGAAACAAATTTAAATACAATAGAAAAAGATAAAACGAATACACGTAAAAGACTCATACACTCTTTGTGGGCTTCCACAACATGCAAACTCTAGAATCATCACTAATGCTAATCTAGGATTACACAAGGATACAAAAGACTCATCTTGTACTCAAATCAAGTGAGATAGAGGTTAACACACAAACTTTTTACCCAAATGTGACCATCTCTAATATAACTACAATTGGGGAAAATGTTGTACCTGCACCACTCAAGTCAAACATTAAGCATTTCTACTCCACATAATAATAGCTAAAACAACATGATCCACCCAATATTTTATGAATAATAACATGATATTAAGCCATCACATCTAATTGTAAATCATCTATGACTAGGATGATCCAAGAACAAGATGCATAATCAACCATAATCTATAACGCTAAAATAAATATAATAATCACAACTATATCAAATATAGTGAAAACGGTGAAGTTCAAACGCTATAATGATCTAACAAAGGAACATCATATTCATCCCAAAATGCATAGTCAGAAATCCAATGCCAATCCAAAACCTCATTGAAAACATATTGATGGTCAAAGAAAACATCTTGACAAAAGCATCTAGAAAACACCATTAGAACACCTTGATGGTATAACATGCCTCATTAGTAAGTTCGACACAATGGATCATAACACAAGAATGACATAATACATTGAGGAAACACCCAACACAACATATATCATATAGATAAAAAAGAACACAAGACAAACACACTAGTGGGCATTACATAATTGTAGTGAAGTGATCTGTGAAGATGAAAAGGAATATCTAATGAAGTAATCAACTAAAAAATAAAAAACAAGTTGTCTTACTAAAATAATGAGACCTATACACATATGATTAAAAATAATAAATTTACATTTGTGCAAGATGAGATAAGACTATTTCCACTAATAGGTGTGGATGTTGAAGGTCCAGTATCCACCTATTAAACACCAAATTATCATTTTAAGATCAAAATTACTATATGGGGAACAAATTGGCATGTAATGTATTTACTAATTTATTACAAATATACTTGAAGAGTTTTTAGGGTAGCAAAAGTATGAGATGAAGTTGCATGGGATGTAGGATGGAATATTTGACCCTAAAAATTTATAATAAAATACACATTTTTTTGGTAATTTTCATTCATAATAGATTTTAATATAATTAATTCAATAGGAAATATAGTAAATTAGATATATTTATTTAAACTTACTTGTGGGTCAATAGAAAATGTCATCACTAGTAAGGCATCTATTGTCATCACACTCTCCAACGTGGAATGATGATCTAACTCACACTATGTGGCATACTCCTCAGTGTGTAGAGGATCCTACTCAATATGTGGAGCATGTTCCTTACCTTCAGTAGCAGTCTCATTAGTATAAACAACTTATTCTCCATGCCTCATCATAGAGTCCTCTGGCTTATGAATGCGTGCATTCATATGTGTGGTGATACCTCATGTCCTGAAGGATCACCCTCATCAATCTATGATAGATGCATGCTATGCTCACTCAGGGGCTATATGAGAGAAATAGAGTGAAATGTTTAAAACTCTATGCTCTCCTTCACAACTAAAGGGACTATGACATGCTAAACTGATGGCTAACCAAGGGGTCTCACAAGCCAATCATGTGCATATGTGCCCCCTCTCTATCCTATGTAGAGCCTTTGTCTCTACCCTATAAATCATGCATATCAAAATAATTTGGGCTCTTGTTAAGGACAAACTTAGAGTAGAGTACCCTCAAGAAATATTGTGGCACTTTGTGGTTATTACATGGAATCTCATAAAAAACCATTGACCACCTACCCAAAAAGTTATTTTTTATTTTCTAGTAGTTGCACTAGTGGATTTGAAATCTTTTGTAACTTGTTTCTAATGGTGCATTATTTTTTGGGTCAATAAATAATGCACACAAATTATCTTTGGTAATTTTTTTGTCCTTCACTATCTCATAAGATAATTTTTCTTCTTAAAACTAATGATTATTTTCCCACTGATGGAATCAACATGAGATATCAAAGATTCCAATGATGTTGCAACAGATTATCAGTAGTGCATGCTTGTTGCATTAGGATTTTTAACATCTTTATTAACACTTTAAGGTCAATTTTGTTGTGTTTTAGGAGGATGCATGGGAATTGCATGAGGCATTTGAGAGAATTTTGTAGGTTGTGTTCATCTACCTTCATTTTATTCAAACATTTCATCAAGTGGAGGGTTTTGAGATGGAGGAGGGTTTAGATTATCTAAAAGGAAAATTTAGCAAATCAAAATCAATTTAAGAAAACAAAGTTTAATTTTAGCTATAATTATAAAAAAAAAGATATAACTTACCTATTACATCTCAAGGCATTGTTAGGAAGGATGAGATGGCTTCAATTCAACCAAAAATGTGGTCATGCTTTCCCCCACTCACATTTTACTCTTAATGAAGAAAATGAAATCAAATAAGGTAGCTCCTAGTTGCTAATTTTTTTTGGTTTTATGTTAGCCTAACATGCTTGCTATAATGTGTTCACATTTAGATTTGAATAAATGAAAACTAATTTTCTCACATTTATAGCTTGACTAATCCTTACATTTAAATCTTAACCGATCCCTAATTTACTCATGTTATAACACATATGCTTCATGTTTTTATAATGTGAGTCCACTATCTTTTATTTCACCTTGAAAAAGCTTTTTAGCCACTTTTTGGCCCCCCATCTTTCTGCACATACCCTAATGTGTAAGGAAACATTCAATAAGCTACATGATCGTATTTGTCTTACAACCATATTAGATAATCCTTATAGGCCTTTATATGTTCCTCACCTAATCAAACTCTATCATATCTATATTTTGGAAAAAACTCATTGCAATTTTTTGGTAACTCATGGGCTAGACCTACTATATTCAAAGGACTATTTCCTAGAAAGTAGTGAGTTGGGACAACCATTTGTTGAGTCTAACTATAGAAACAAGGTCAACCAATTGAGGATCTACTTAGATATTGAACAAATAGATTTCACTTGGGTCAAAGGGGGTGTAATGGATGTAGGTATACTATTGGAAGTTTTAGTAGACCTACATTTTAATTTTTCATTATCATCCTTAATCTTTCTATACATTGAGTGAGATTTTACAATGTAGATTCAACTTTGATAGATTTGAACATTTTGGTGATTCTGTTATATTCTAGTTTTAGACCCTCCTTCTAGTGCCAACTCTATTGATCAATGTTTTGACATACCAACCTAAGTCGAACAAGTTGTTCCTTCTTGAACGGGAAATGATTCAACCAAGGTTTATATTAATAGGCCTTGCAGTCTTGGATAACTTAGAGGTTGATAATGAATGGTTCATTCAAGGGGCTCAAGTGGAAACTAAAGAAAATGAAACACAAACTCCTATTTGCAAATATGCTCTAGTTAGAAAATGAGAGTCACAAGTTTAAACATAGCTAATCAAAGATTGCATTCATCATATGTACATAAAAAATAATAGTAATAAAGACTTGTAAGTGAAGAAATTTAAGAATTTAGAAACAAGGCAAAGCTTGAATCAAATTAAATTCTAATATATATGCTAACCTAATGGACTACTTCTAGCATATTCTAAAGAAAATGAAAAAAGATAAAGGGGAAAACATAAAGTTTAAGAATGAACCTATTTTATCCTACCTCCAAATTTGAGTCTAAAAGACTACAAATCCAATATGAATCCAACTCTTGCTCAATGAGTCTTCATAAAGCAAGAGACATAGAGTGGTGTAGTCTTCCAAGTATAATTTTTTTTTATGTTGACAAGTGTAGACAACCAATGTATTTTATGTGCATATTGAATACACAAACCGTCACAATTGCAACATCTCATTCCATAATGCTCAAAAATTAACATAAACATTCATCTTAATCAAGAGATTAGTTATCAACATGATTATCCAAACCAAAGTCAAACAACAATGATTCATTATCATTTCAACAACTACGCATGTTATTCTAAACAAAATATAACAAAGATTACAATTACAATAATCAATTAAATATCTTTAGTGAATGACTTTCACTATGCATGTACAAGTCATGCTCAAGGCATCAAATATCAAATTATACATAATAACTAACTATCAAGTCATATAATGAAAAAGCACTGCATCTAGAACTCTTGACATCTATCTACATAAGCCTCAACTTGTCTCATGCTTGGGAAGGAGACCATCATCCCAGTGTTTTTCCTCAAACAATAGACCAGTGGTCCCCTGCACAACTTCCTACCTAGAAGTGGCCATACCCTTCATGGAAGGGATAGATATAAGGAACTGTTAGGTTAGCCATCTAAGTATTTGGTGTTGTCTCCTTCATAATGCCTCACAATCACACAACTATAGATCTCCTCTAATTATGTATAACACTACTAGAGACATTATGTCATTTGGAGCACTGTGGACCAATAATGCATGCAGAGATAGATGCATTACTTTGGCCAAAAATTTACATAAATATACATTTCGCAATGAACGTAGTCATATGCCCACCACCTTTACTCGACTTACAAGTTGTCTCATCCTACAATATGCTTAGTTCAACCTCTCTAGCTCTAGTAAAAGTGAGTTCAATTCATTCTTAGTCCAATTTTAGGAAAATCAACTCCTATCCTAGGAGTACATTCAATTATGTTACATTACTTTTGCAACAGGGAACTTGTGACTCCTCATCACTCTGTTCCATCTTTTCAATATAACAATAGCCAAATCAAGTAGGTTGCTTTCGCAACAAGGAACCTATGACTCCTCATCACCTTGTTCCATTTTCCAAAATATCAATACTCAAAACAAGTTTTCCAACTTCTGACCTTCCTAGGGTCATAGTTTCATATTGACCTATCACAAGGTTCACATTCAAATTCATGACATTTAAGACTTATATCATAATAGTCTAATAAGATGATCTTATTAAAAAGACTCTATCTCAAGTATCCTCATGGGTTTTAATATCATATACGTCATTTGTGAAGTATGGCCATTTGAAAAGAGATGGCTTTCATTTATGTTGTAAAACAAGAGTTTCATACTAACCATAGTATTTATTCTCATGTAAGTATATAATTATCTAGGAGAATTAGTTCCTCGAATAAACTCGGCATGCACTAAATGCTACCTACAAGGCAATACAACCTACCTCTTACCCAGTTTCTCCTTCTTCAGCAAGGAGTCAACATATCTTTTAAATACATAAGATGCATCATAGTTGTCATAATAACTATCATTAACAGTCAAGCACTGTTATAGGGAATCTCTGACTCCATGTCACTCTATCCTATACTTTCATATTGAAATAAGTTCATTCATGTTTTCAACACTTAACCTTACCTGGTTGGTGTTTTACTTTATTTACCTAATTTCAAGGTTTGTATTCAGAACATAATATCAATGGGTAAACTTGTAGTGACTCATGGAGTCGATTCCTCTAAACAAAGGTTCTTTTCCAAGAGATCCTCATGATACCAATTCTTAAAGAAGAAATGTAGCCATTTGAAAAGAAGGCATTCCTGTACTATTACATAACATATTATATTGATATGACTCAACCCATAGAAGTTAGAAGATAATAATATGACCATATGAGACTTCTCATTACCATAAGAAAACAATAATATCAAAGTACATTACATGCACAAAGGACTCATTACATGGAGTTGATGTTTTGCATCTTTCACTTCGAGGTGATAGTGACAATATTAATAACAATGGTAGAAAAAGAGAGTTTTTCATCAAGACTAAATCAACCTTTATTATAATAGGGTTCATCCTCTACCTGCTATCATAAGAAAAGTTCTAGTTATCGAGTGCATGATTCTAGGCTCTCAACTATCATATCCATTTAAAATACAGCTACCCTTTTAGGATTTATAGTTTAAACAAAGACTTTGAGCCTTTACAGCTACCATCCAAGCATTATGAAATATCATAACAAGTTCAGGGCTCGAAAGCCATTTAACAAAAATGATAACCCTATTAGGTTTTAAGAAATGTGTTCAATGATAACATTTATCCTATTGACACTATCATCATGTAATGACATAACAAATAAAAGTTTTAAGTAGAGTTTAATTCTCTTTCTAATGACACATCATGAGCTTCATGTATGCATTTTGCATATGTTACCAACTCAAGTGGCCATGGTTTATATGTATACACAGTAGTGTACTTACACCAATAACAATGATAAAAGAAATAATTATTCACCTTCTTAATACACAACAAACAAATAAGATTTAATTATGGCTTTGTAAGCCACAGAATAGCATTGCATTCCTGAACATGTTGACACCATTGACTCTTTCTCTAATATGCATGATAAAAGACTTATAATAATAGGTAAGGATAATGGATATAGAATGCAGAGCTTCAATTTTATACCTAAACTGGAGTTTACTTGAATGTAATAGATAACTCAAGGTTTACATGGTTCTTACATCGGCTTTCTCGAGCTTCTGCTATAACTACGGTGTCCATGCACGAAGAAAACTATCTATATCTCTCCTTCTAGAGTCGTATCTCCCAACAACACACACCAAAGACAACCTCCCCAAACAATACTTGCCAAACTGAAAACAAGAGAGACAAGTCTCTTTTCTTCCAATCGGTGATAACCAATTCTTTACGCATGCATGTATAACAAGATTATCTTTCCTAAGATTTGGCCACTACCCTCCTTCCCACTCCTCATGGGTGATGACTAGCCAAGTGCCCCCACCATCTTCTAACAACATTAAATAAAATGATAATATGAATAATAATCATATTTGGCCTCAAAAATAAAATTCAGCCAAATGAATTATGTATATAAATATACTTACACACTCATATAAGGGTTTAGGGATACACATAAGTGTTAATAATATCAACTCTATTAGTTAGGGTCACTTACTTATGATGCGACTATGAGGTCAAGCATTGCTCCCCTAGAAAGCATTGTTCACCCCAAAACATAGATAATCAAATAAATATAGACTCTAAGAAAAATGCGGAAAAACAGCATGGGACCAGAGAGTCCTTGGCAACCTTGCTGAAATTGAAAAACAACTCAACATCATGTCCTTGCAATCAATGCCTTTTTGACAATACAAAAATAAAGATTTCGTGAGTTCAATGGACAAAGTCTGATACCCAGATGGCTAATTAACCCCTTTTCTGACATCTAACTCTTCCTCTCAGATGATACTCTCCTTCCTTCTTCGAAGGACATTGCATTTTCTTGTTCATACTCAGGACCATAAAACCATGATTAGTGCATCATCATCTATTTCACAATTCAAATTAATTATTAAATACTCATATGAATAAATAGTTGCATAACTAACTATCATCAATGATATTAACTTCATAATCAATGATTAAATCAGATATTTCCACAATATCAAATCAATTAACTATGATTAATCCTCTTGATTACCATGCAAGGTTAAGATTAGCTATAAAATTTATAAGTTGGGGATGTAACATATCTCCCTCCATAAGAATCATCATCCCCAATGATTAATTATCTTCAGAGTCAAGTTTGGATGTCCTCCCAAATTTTAATGGAACTCTTCTGGGGTTTTACCCTTAAAAGGACTTTCTTTGAGAAATGCCTTTCAATGTGCTTAGCATCCACATAACTCTTTTCCCTATCATTGGCTTCTACTAGCCTTCTCTTAATCAAATGGACTTTCTCTTCCATCTCTAACAACATTTCTAGACCAAGGCTAACCCTACCTTCTAGCTTGTCCCAGCTTATAGGGATTCAACACTTTCTTCCATACAATGCTTCAAATGGGGCCATCTTAATAGCAGAATGATAGGAATTATTGTAGGCAATTCCACTAGAGGAAGATAATCTTCCCATTTGTATTGCTGATACATGCGATACATTTCTCAATAAATCCTCCAACACTTGGTTTACCCTCTTAGTTTGACCATTTATTTTAGGATGATAAGTAGAGCTTATATTCAACTAGATTCCAAGTGAGGAGAAAAAGGTTTTCCAAAACCTTGATGTCATTTGTGCATCCCTGTCTGAGATAATCTTCTCGGGTATGCCATGCAATCTAAAAATCTCTTGAACAAATTTTTGAGCAATGACGGGTGCCCCATCCATCAGGTTCCCACGTATAAAATGGGTGGCTTTGGTGAGTCTATCCACCACAACCAAGATAGTATTTTTCTTGTTCCTTGACATAGGAAGCCCTTGCACAAAGTCCATGCTTATAATCTACCATTTCCACTCAAGAATTTCATGAGGCTACAATAATCCTGTTGGCCACTGATGATGTTCCTCCTTCACCCTTTGGCATTCCATACACATAGCTACAAAATTTGCAGCATCCCTCTTCATTCCATTCCAAAAATATAAGATCCCTCTTCATTCCATTCCAAAAATATAGGAGTTTAAAATTAGCAAGTAACTTTGTTACTCCAGGATGCCCAGAATATGGTGTAGAATGAACCTCTTTCCATACCATATTCCTTAACTCTGCTAAGTTAGGTACATACGTCCTTTCTTTAAACCTTAATAACCCATTTGGTTCAAGGTTGAATCTTTCATATCTCAAATTCTAGGGATTTTCTTCAAGGGTTTGTTTTACCTTCTCGTAAAACTCATCTCCCTTAGATTTTTGTAACCCCTAATTCCTAAAATTAGAATGTATGGAGATCATGGAGGATATGTGTCTTCTCCTACTCAAAGCATCTGCCACTCGCTTTTATTTTCTTTGAATATATTTAATCTCAAAATCATAATCCAAGATGAATTCCAACCATCTTCTTTGCCGAGCATTAAGATGTGGCTGAGTGAATAGATATTTGAGTCCTTGATGATATGTTTTTAACTCAAAAGGTTTCTTGAGTAAGTAGTGTCTCCACATTTGTAGTGCATGAATGACTGTTGCTAGTTCCAAATCATACGGGGTATAATTTTGTTCATAGTTTTTTAGTTTACACGATTCATACGCAACAACATGTCCATCTTGGACTAGTACACCACCTAAGCCTTCTCCTGAGGCATTGGTAATGATACAAATTGACCCTCTGGGTCAGGTACTTTCAAAATTGGTGCTGAAGTCAAGTTTTCCTTCAGTAGGTCAAAGGCCTCTTGGCACTTTTCTAACAACTCAAATCTCTTGCCTTTTCTCTGCAAGGAAGTTATAGGGTATGCAATGTTTGAAAATATTTTCACAAAAAATGACTAATGCTCCCCAAGGTGACACATGGGGTCTAATTAGCTCTTCATCAACAATTCATGTAATTGAGCCTTTAGCTCCATTAACTCTATAGTGGTCACTCTTTATTGAGCTTTAGATATAGGTTCTGACCCTGGAATAATATCAATAGAGAAGTTAAAGGCTTTTTTAGGAGGTAATCATGGCAGTTCATCCAGAAATACATCCTCAAAATATCTAAGAAAAGGATACCTGTCTATATCTGATCTCTTCTAATCTATGGACTCCCTCTTTCTAACTTAGAAAAGGAATTTTGGTATACCTAACGGTACACCATGGGTTCCATCATTTTTCCTAATTTGCACCCAACTATGATGACAAGCAAGCACCCCATACTACTTGTTGTCAACACTGGCTAATGGACTAGGGTAACAATGTACACATTCACAACTAACTATGATGACAAGAAAGCATCCCATAGTACTTGTTGTCATCACTGGTTAAAAAGTAGGTATAACAACATAAATCACTTGTGGCTAATAAGAAGATTTCCACAACCCGCTAAACCATCAAGTTGGTGGATCCTGACAGCTATCACCTCCATGCCACTGGAGATAGTCGGTCCAACCTGGTATGGGGTAGCTCCTGGCATCTACCACGTATATAGTACTAGTGAAAGCTTGCTAACCCTAAGATACAATAGATAGCACCTGGTATCTATCACCTTCACAGTATAGTGACAACTAGCTAAACCGCACCTCTATCATAACCTCTCCCAAGTTAGACTTAGATAGCAAGCCTAACTCCATTTTCTTATTCATCCACCATGTGGATGCTACAGCTGCCAACTGGTATGCTCCCCATACCACTTTGGTGGTCTCATTATAGTTTCTTCTTTCAAATATTTTTCCATTTCCATAATTCATGCCTCCATGGCATCTCCGCTTACCGAACCATTAAACTTGGGGGGGATAACTCTTTTTTTTTGTCTCATGATAGTGCCAAAGCCATATGGCTCCTTCTATCCTCTTGTTGGTTTTCCTTGGAGTTATTCTCTTCGTGCTCACTTTGGGTGGTCTCATTATGATGTACCTCGTCATCACCCCCGTCATAGGCATCTTGCCTAGGTCTTTGCCAACCCTTGACTTCCTATTCGAGAGTTTAGGTACTCTCACTCTCGTCTCTTGAATCATAGCAAGGATCTGGTCAAATTTAGATTCAGAGTGCCCTGAAGGTTGCCCTTCATCCTAGCTATCTCCCATCCTGGTTCTAATTTGAACCTTGCTGCAATCTACTTCTTCTTGAAGTTTGTAGATTAATCATAGATTAGTTTCCCATACCATTGAACCCATTCATAATATAAATCTATTCTCTTTCATATAATCTTTAATAAGAAAGGAAAGATTTGCCAGAATCTTTCATTGCATTATAGTTTTCCATGGATTACATATAATCCATCCAAAATTGCAAAATTTTGTTTACACCTTGCTACTACAAGTCATTTATAGATTGGGAGACCTTCCCAAATTCATTTCTCATTCTTGAAATTGACCAAATCAGTTTTAGGAGGTCGATGTACTCGTAAATACTCATCCACAACCTCCCTAATATCATTAACATCCTTATGATCTTTTTCCAAGTTTGGTGCCTTAGGTGCAGAGGGTTTCGCCGATTCATTTCTAGGGATATGAGCATTAATCCTAACTACTTTCCTCATCTCCTACTTGATGTGTTTAGCAGCATCAATTAAGGTTGCATTATCAACAAACCATGTGCCTACCAAGAAAATAGTTTGTTCAAGGTATTTCATTCATGAGGTTCACTCCCTCAAGGCCTTAAGGTAACATCCATTTTCTATCACCTTCTTTTTGGGTGTTCTTATTCTTACCATTCTAGCATAAGAACATCCAAGCATTAACTGACGTTAATGTTGGATAAACAAAATCATTGTGTAGTGAGCTCATAGGTCTATTTATTGAACTTGGTAGCTCTAATACCATATGTAACATCTCATTCCATAATGCTCAAAAACTAACATAAACATTCATCTCAATCAAGAGATTAGTTATCAACATGATTATCCAAACCAAAGTTAAACAATAAACATTCATTATCATTTCAACAACTATGCATGTTATTCTAAACAAAATATAAAAAAGCTTACAATTACAATAATCAATTACATATCTTTAGTGAATAACTTTCACTATGCATGTACAAGTCATGCTTAAGGCATCAAATATCAAATAATACATTTAATAAATGACTATCAAGTCATATAATGAAAAAGCACTACATCTAGAACTCTTGACATCTGTCTACATAAGACTCGACTTGTCTCATGCTTGGGAAGGAGAGCATCATCCTGGTACTTTTCCTCCAACCATAGACCAATGGTCCCCCACACAACTTCCTACTCGGAAGTGGCCCTACCCTTCATGGAAGGGATAGATATAAGGAAATGCTAGGTTAGTCATCTGAGTATCTAGTCTAGTGTCCTTCATAATGCCTCACAATCACAAAAATTAGATCCGCTCTAACTATGTATGACACTACTGGAGACATTATGCCATCTAGAGCACTATGGACTGACAATCCATGCAGAGACAGATGCATTACTTTGGCCAAATATTTATATACATATATGTTTCGTAATGAACGTAGTCATATTTCCACCACCCTTACTCGACTTAGAAGTTGTCTCATCCTACAATATGCTTAGTTTGACCTCTCTAGCTCTAGTAAAAGTGAGTTCAGTTCATTCTTAGTCCAATTTTATGAAAATCAACTCCTATCTTAGGAGTACATTCAATTATGTTACACTACTTTCGCAAGAGGGAACCTATGACTCCTTGTCACTTTGTTCCATCTTTTCAACATAACAATAGACAAATCAAGTAGGTTGGTTTCGCAACAAGGAACTTGTGACTCATCACCCTGTTCCATTTTCCAAAACATCAATAGTCAAAATGAGTTTTCCAACTTCTGACTTTTTGAGGTTCACAGTTTCATATTGACCTATCACAAGTTTCACATTCAAATTCATGACATTTAAGGCTTATATCATAATAGTCTAATAAGATGGTCTTACTAAAAAGACTCTATCTCAAGTATCCTCATGGGTTTTAATATCATATACATAATTCCTAAATTATGGCCATTCAAAAAGAGATGACTTTCATTTACATTGCAAAACAAGAGTTTCATACTAACCATAGTATTTATTCTCATAAGTATATAATTATCTAGGAGAATTAGTTCCTCCAATAAACCCACCATGTACTAAATGCTTCCTACAAGGCAATACAACTTACCTCTTGTCCAGTTTCTCCTTCTTCAGCAAGGAGTCAACCTATCTTTTAAATACATAAGATGCATCATAGTTATCATAATAACTATCATTAACAATCAAGAACTGTTATAGGGAATCTATGACTCCATGTCACTCTGTCCTGCACTTTAATATTGAAATAAGTTCATTCATGTTTTCAACACTTAACCTTACTCGGTTGGTGTTTTACTTTATTTACCTAATTTCAAGGTTTGTATTTAGAACATAGTATAAATGGGTGAACTTGTAGTGACTCAAAGAGTCGATTCCCTTAAACAAAGGTTCTTTTCCAAGAGACCCTCATGATACCAATTCTTAAAGAAGAAACTTAGCCATTCGAAAACAATGTATTCATGTACTATTACACAACATATGATATCCATATGACTCAACCCATAGGAGTCAGAAGATAATAACATGACCATATGAGACTTCTCATTACCATGAGAAACATAATAATATCAAAGTACATTACATGTACAAATTACTTATTACATGCAGTTGATGTTTTGCATCTTTCACTTCGAGGTGATAGTGATAATATTAATTACAATGGTATCAAAAGAGAGTTTTTCATCAAGACTGAATCAACCATTATCATAATAGGGGTCATCCTCTACCTATTATGATAAGCAAAGTTCTAATTATCAAGTGCATGATTCTAGGCTCTTGGCTATCATAGCCATTTAAAATGTAGTCGCCCTTTCGGGCTTTATAGTTTAAACAAAGACTTTGAGTCTTTGCGGCTACCATCCAAGCATTATGAAATATCATAACAAGTTCAGGGTTTGAAAGCCATTTAAGAAAAATGATAACCCTATCAGGTTTTAACACAGGTGTTCAATGATAACATTTATCCCATTGACACTGTCATCATGTGATGACATATAAATAAAAGTTTTAAGCAGAGTTTAGTTCTCTATCTAACAATGCACCACGAGCTTCACGTATGCATTCCAAATATGTTTCCAGCTCAAGTCACCAAGATTTATATGTATACATAGTAGTGTACTTATGACCATAACAATGATAAAAGAAACAATTATTCACCTTCTTAATAGACAACAAACAAATAAGAGTTCATTATGGCTTTGTAAGCCATAGAATAACAGTGCATTACTGAACATGTTGACACCATCAACTCTTTCTCTCATATGCATGATAGAAGGCTTATAATAATAAGGATATTGGATATAGAATGTAGAGCTTTAGTTTCATAGCTGAACTGGAGTTTTCTTGAATGTAAAGGCTAACTCAAGGTTTACAGAGTTATTAGCTTAGCTTTCTTGAGCTTCTGCTATAACCACAGTGTCCCTACATGAAGAAAACTATCTATATCTATGCTTTGAGAGTCGTATCTCCCAGTAACACACACCAGACACAACCTCCCCAAATAATACTTGCCAAACCGAAAACAAGAGAGATAAGTCTCTTTTCTTCCAATTAGTGATAACCGATTCTTTACACATGCATGCATAACATGATTATCTTTCCTAAGATTTGGCTTACCACCCTTTCCATCCTTTGATCAGTTGGCAAGGATAAAGGCATGGAAATAGGGCTCACTCAGCCGCCACCCTCCCTCCCACTCCTGGTGGGTGATGATTGGCCAAGTCTCCCCACCATCTTATAACAACATTAAATAGAATAATAATATGATTATCAATCATATTCAACCTCAAAAACAAAATTCATCCAAATGAATTATGTATATAAATATACTTAAACACTCATTTAAGGGTTTAGGGATACACATAAGTGTTAATAATAGCAACTCTATTAGTTAGGGTCGCATACTTATGATGTGACTACAAGGTCGAGCATTGCTCCCCTAGAAAGCATCATTCACCCCAAAACATAGATAATCAAATAAATATAGACTCTAATAAAATCACAGAAAAAGAGCATGGGACCAAAGAGTCCGTGGCAACGTTGCTAAAATCGACAAGCATCTCAACATGACGTCCTTGTGACCAATGCCTTTTTGACAATACAAAAACAAAGATGTTGAGAGTTCAATGGACAAAGTCTGATACCTAGATGGATAATTAACGCCTTTTCCTGACATCTAACTCTTCCTCCTGGATGATACTCTCCTTCCTTCTCCGAAGGATGTTGCATTTTCTTGTTCACACTCAGGACCATAAAACCATGATCAGTGCATCATCATCTATTTCAAAATTCAAATTAATTAAATACTCATATGAACAAATAGTTTCATAACTAACTATAATCAATCATTAACCTCATAATCAAAGATTAAATCAGATATTTCCACAATATCAAATCAATTAACTATGATTAATCCTCCTGATTACCATGCAAGGTTAAGATTAGGTCTAACTATAAGTTGGGGATGTAACAACAATCCTCTAAACAAAAGATATAATAGAAGTACTCAATTAGAATTCTCATGTTGATCATATAATAGCTTCACAATTATCGATACAAAATATATAATATGGAGAACCGTAGTTGTATTCATCAAATGCCTAAGTGAATTATAGGTAAAGGCCTTAGGATATTATAACTCATATTGGACAACTATGAAACAAACAAGAGTAAAGGAAAAAAATAATAGTATTTTAGTAACAAAATTTTATAGTGAATAGTCTCCAACCATTAACAATGTCAATTGATTTGGAGTCTATATGTTTTCTAGGGAGGAAACACTCAATAAATTTCCCTACGATCAACATCAAATTTAAATTCAATTTCATTTTCCAATATAAAACTCTCCTAAATCTAAGGGGGACCTAATTAAATTCCAAGTAACAATAGGTCATCTTTGAAATCATCATGTTGGCCCCTTTTCCAAGTAGTAATTGAATGAACAATTATTTATGGCAAGTCCTCCAAATGAGGTCCCGCAATAAAATATTAGCTTCCACAGTCCTTGGTCTTCAATAACTTCATAGTAAGAAATAGTAATTGTTTACATTAGATGACTCCCTTACATAGCTCCAATAGTATTCTATCTTAGCACACTGCTCAAAATAAGAATTCACCATCCTAATTAATCCGTGGTCCCACAATAGTTCTTCACAAAAAAGCAGTATCAAATCCTAATAAAAACAATAAAAACAAGTATCAAGTATCAAGTAAATCCAACTTGTGCATTAAATTTAGTTATAATGAGAAAGGAATTTTTAAAAATTATTTGGATTAAAATATAAACAAATTTTCATCCCTGTGATTCTCCTTTTCATGGCACATCCATTCCCCTATTCATAAGTTGCCAAGTTATCTCGATGATCATATATCGTCATATTCTAGGCCTCAAATTATTATCATTATGATGTATATTAGGGCTACAATTTAGTTCCAAATTAATAATCTAAGTCGAGATCATAGTTGTAGACATATTCATCATTTATAGTACAATGAAAAGCTCTTAACTTTTTAGTTGCAGAGCTAGTGACTTGTAGTTCAAAAGTCCTAATATTTGTTATATTAGCAATCTAATATCCTTGCAGTACACTCTATAATGCCACAAGAAGTTTCCATTCTATATATGACCATAAAATTTATTTTAACTCAAAATATATGTGTCATTTCATCATAGGTAGAACAAAGGTGTAACATGCCTTCTCATATTACTCAGAATTAATCAACATTTTACTAGGAAAGTAAATGAACATGGTAAACATGAAATAATTTTTTTTCCTTTCTTAAACAATTGCATAATTACAAAGAAATAAATACATATCATTTTTGAATATTTTTCAACCTTGAAATTCATATATTCAAAGATAAATCATCGTGAGATACACTTCACTTTATATTTACAATTTAAATATTGCACTTGGAAAAAAGAATAGTTTTACATCATAACATAAGAATGTTACATATGGAATCTTCACATCTATCACTCAAGTCTCGACGAGTCTTCTGCTATTGAAGAAGAGCATCATCTGAGTTCTTTACCTCCAACCATAGAGTAGCGGTCCCATGCAAACCTTCCTTCCTAGAAGTGGCCCTACACTTCACGAAGAGTATAGATATACAGAACCAACATGTTTGTCATCTGAGTTCTAGTGTTGTGTCCTACATAACACAATTGACCATACAAATCTATAAAAATTCTTCTAGCTAAGTACATGTGATCATCCTAACGGGTTATGCCATCTAGACACTGTGAACCAACTAATGCATGTAGAGATAAATATATCACTTTGGCCAAAGTTTCTATATAGATAAATGTTTACAACAAATGTAGTTATGTGTTCACACACCTCTAAATTGACATGGAAACTATCTCATCCTATAGTTTGACCTACTTTGACTATTATCCCTAGCCATAAACTGTCTTGATTTTATTGGCAAGAGACACTGCTCTAATGAATGATTGAATGTTGTCATTGATGGAAACAAAGAAAAGAAATTCCACTGGCATGGCAAAGAGACTTTACTCCATAAGGATAAATGACTAAGTATGGGTAGTATACATTATATAGTGTAAATGACATTGTTTGGGTCTGTATGCCTCCGCAGTTGAAGATCATTATATACAAGTCAGGTACATGGTTCATAGCTATTTAATGATCATATGTTCCAATGTTCAAGTCCTGACTTCCTCTAGAAGTCATATGGTAAAATATCTAAGTCCGCATTGCAGATTGTGCACAAGATCAAGCCGACAAAGTATAACATTTGTATACACGGTTCATGTTTGGCTTGCCAACCTAATTGTGAGATAAATCTTGTAGAGAATATATATACTTGATGGACTTTGGTGTTGGAGGTGTGGAGAAGCATGATAAGTGTGTGAATTTAATGTGTATGTGATCCAAAGAAGAATTGTGACTAGAAAAAGATAGTAAGGGCAGAAGACAAAGTTTATGTAAAGCATAGTAGAAAAAGCAGAGCAGACATTATGAAGACATTTGAGTCTGTATACTGAAATGTAAATGGAATTGCACCTCAACATTCTGTAGATGCATTTGTAGTAGTCATTTCCTAGTAGTGAGCTAATCCTTCTACTATCTTCTCTTTTCTTCGGCACTGAGCCTATATGCAGTGAGCATCTTTGGGCAGTGAGCCCTCGGTAGTGATCCTTCATGTAATTTGGTATTGTTATCATAATATATTGTGAGCTAACACTCATCGTGATTTTTCCCTTTTTGGGTTTTCCACATAAAAATCTTGGTGTTTATGTGTTATGTCTTTATGGTTCCTGTTCTTATGTTTATTTTTCTTCCAAGTTATTGAATGTGGTAAATGGATTAATAAAGCTACAAAAGAGAAGCTTTATAGAATACTGATTCACCCCCCTCTCAGTATTATTTATGATCAACAATTGGTATCAGAGCAAGGTTCCTTTGATAAAGATTAACAGCTTGAGGAAAATCTAGGAAGGTGAACACATGGCAGCAAGAAGGTATATCACTTCTTCATAAGAAATTTATCGAGGTAGTGCTGATGAACAACTACAAGCTGCTCTTGAAGATCTTGACAAGTAGGAGGCAGATATCAAAGATTTGGTGGAAAATATCAAAGAAGCTGATGATTGCATTTTGAAACTAAAGTAGCAAGTCAAGAAGTCTCAGGATAGAAGGAAAGAGCTAAGTGACCAATCAAAAGAAGCAAATGAATCCATGGACATCTATCTATACTAGTTGAAGAAAAGACAAAGGTTGAAGACCATCTAAATCAGGTTGTGAAGGATAAGTCTGAGGAATGTGAAAAGTTAGCAAAAGGTGTATTACTTTTGAAATATGATCTGGAAGCAGCAAATAGTTATAAAGAAAAATTCAAAATAAGCTCTGCAAAGCTTGAGGAGTTGATTGAAAGTCAGAAGAGTCCAGATGATAAGAAAGGCTTGGGATTTGAGAAAGGAGAGAGTTCAAATTCAAGTCAAGCAAACACTGAGATGAAGCAAAACAAAGACAACCAATCCTGGAATAAGAGAAGAAGACCTAGAAGACCTCTGGTCAGGCAACCAAATGCTCAAAGGTACCCATCTTCTAATGGCCATTGTTTGAATTGCAATAAGTTTGTTCATAAGGCTACTCAATGTAGGAGTAGAATGAATCAGAATGTTCCACCATTCTCTAGTCAATGTTTCAATTGCAATAAAATTGGTCATAGATCAAATGAATGCAGAAGTTTGGTAAGGAATGGTTTTAACAATGCAAGGAATACTCAATCCTTTAATGTAAAGTGTTTTGCATGCATTATATTTAGGCATATAACTAATCAATGCAGATCAAGAATGAATCCAATCAATAGAAGGAATCAGGGACAAAGGAATATAGTATGCTACAATTACAAAAAGTTTGGACATGTTGCAAGATTCTACGGAAGCCAGAATGAGAAAAGAGACTATCCTACAAAGAAAAGGAAAATAGAGCAGAGAGAAGATAAAGGCAAGAACAAGATTGATCTAGTGGAAATCAAGAAGGAAATGAGCAAGGTCTAGATTAAGAAGGATGTTAATGAGGACATGGATGGATCCGCACTAGCCTCTGGTGTAGATACTTCCTCCAAGAAGTAAATTGGAAGCTCTGGCTCAAGGGGAGATGTAATGAAAATCTAAATCCCCTAACCAGATAGTTAGTGTTGGGATCCAGCATGAAGATATAAGGTAAATATTTATATGACAAATCTTTTGAAAAAAAAAAGATTCTGGCAGAAAAGAATCAAATATGGAACATTGTGAAGTGATCTTAATCAACTATACTCCATTGAGAAGGGTTTGACAGCTTTTGAAAGACAACATTTATGGCGATTAGGTTAAGGCAAGTAAAAGGTTATAAAGGAGGTCATTCGATGAACAACTCATTTTGCATTCAAGCTCTCAAGTGTCTAAGGTGATTTGAAGTGAAATTCCAAGCAACTACAGTAATTTCCAAAGTAATTCAAGGCAAGATCAAGTAAAACCCTAATCCAGAAAAGAGGTATTTTTTGGATTTGAAACCCTACTGTGAATTTATTTGAATCTTTGCAAAAATAGAAACACCACATGTGATTGATATAACTGAGAGAGCCCGACCAATATTCAAGAAGAACCCATTCAAATCAATAGAGGTCGATCCAAAAGGTGCATTTTTAGAGATTCTATTTGGTGTGATGCATGCAAAAGATGTTAGGGCTTATATTCATGTTGCCCTAGAAGAACATGAAGATAGTCAATTCACAAACCTATATCTAAGACATCTAAGTGGTGATCAACTTAGGTTGAAGGAAGAATATTAGAAAAGAAGAAATTCATTTAGTATATAGATTTTCTAATTTTTACAGAAGATGAATGGGTCTGGTATGTCTTAAGCTGAATTCATGATTAATTTATGTGTCTTAACTCTACATTCAAGATCACCAAAGATGCCATAAGGGCAATCACATGATTAAACTCTACCAGTATAGTGTCTATATTAAAGGCCATGAAAAATGATATAGTGATGAAAGCCACCAGAGAAAAATTTGACAAACGGGCATTGATAATCAGTGATATTGAAGATCATCTAGTTAGGTTTGCATCCATGGTGATTGGCTACAAGGTCTACTTCACAAACCATAAGAACTCTATCTCTAGTACTTCCATATATACTACCTATCAAATGGTTAAGGAAAATATAGATTATGACCTGTGTGAACTGCTACGACAATAGTTAATGGACAACTTGAAGAAGACAAAAGAAAATAAATATCCCTTCAAGTTTGGTACGTTAATTATGTGCTTGTTATTCTACTTTATGCAAGAGTTACTAGGCATGAAGAATCAATTTTGGACTACAGACAAGCCTATTGCAATATAGATTAGAAACCTGTTGAATATTTCAAAAATTTGCAAAGGTTAATGCAATCCATGGAAAGGATCCCTAGATCAGTTGTTGATAAATACAAGGACACCATATTCTTCATTGTGACAAAAGACCGATGCTTGATGGTTTTCATTGAGCCTAGAGCAGTATGGGTTATGCCAATGGGCTATTAAGTAGATGGAAAGATACTAGAAAATTATGCCTAACATATGTTAAGTAAACCAAAGGATCCTAACGAATAAAGATTTGGGACATTTGAAGAGCTATCAACAAAAATTCATGTTGAAGTAAGGAAACCAGAAATCTCAAAGAAGGCTTAGAATATGATAGAGGATTATGCCCTAAAAATGAGTTTCACCAAAGAAAAAATCAAAGAAACAAGAGCAAAGGCTCAAGAAGATAGGGAAGCAAGAGAAATAAGGAAATTGAACTGGTGAAGGCTCCATAAGAGCCTAAGAGAAAATTAGAGAATCCAATAGTGACAATAAGAAGAACTAGAGGTCAACCTCTATAGAAGATGCTTCTGCATCTTCTGATCCCACACCCTCTATGGAAGGACCTACAAAGAAATTTGCAGAGCAAAGGCACAAAAAATTAAAAACCAAAGGTAAAAGGATGTATGTAAGTATTGGAGAAGATGATGAAGAAATGAAATCTGATGAAGAGGTTAAGAAGATGAAAGCAAAATCAACTAAAGCCTCCAGTACTAGTTAGGGCAAGCCCTCTGATAAGGTAGAACTAAGAAAAGGCCAAGACATGATGTGTCTCAGATAGGAGAAGCCACTATAAGTCTTGAAGATGTCCTAAAGGCCATAACTGTTGATGGTAATTTGAAACCATAGCCCAACTGTATGATGAGTATGATGATCCAAACAAGAGGATCATTGAAACTGAGCTATCATCAGATACTTGGACATCTACAATAAATCCCTTATTGATATAATTACTGATCTCCTAGACATCTTGGGAAGTATCATGTCTACAAGGAAAGAAGCTACTATGGGAAAGGCCATTGAACTTAGAAGGCATACATTGATAATGTTATGTTTGGAGATCACCCCTAAAGACAAAACAAAAATCTCCAAAGTGCTCAGCAAGGAATTTAGAACAAAGAAAAGGATGAATACTCTCATGTCAAATCACATTGACAAAGTAGTGGAGGAGACTGAGTAAATCACTCTGAAAGTGTTGAAGGAATTTCATCTTCCAACTATACATGATAAAGAAGAAATAAATATTGGAAATGATACATCTATTCCTGATGTGAACATAGATGAAGGCCTAGACAAAAGTGATGAAGAGATGAAAGAGAAAGAAGATTTAGTCTCTACTACTGGTTGGAAAACTGCTGTTAAGGATCAATCTAAGACTGAGGAGCAAAACAAATTTGATGATCAAGAGGAAGAACAAGCTAAGGAAAACTCTGTACTAGAACAAAAGGATGATGCAAATATGGCCATGGATTTAGATCCTCTGGAACAAAACTAAGAATTTTCTAGTATAGCAAGAGACACTGCACTTGGACTCAATGTCCCCTGTGCATAAACTTAAATTGGTATCATTTGTGCAAGAAAATGCACATGAAGAAATATTGAAGTCACACATATAGGATAGTGAACTGATTTGTGAGGCCTCCAACATTTTGGAGAAGCTGATGCCATGATATCAAAAGGATACATCAATGTCCTCAACCAATCAACTCAAGGAACTCATAAACTCAGTAAGTATGCATTTTGAATCTTTTGAAAAGTGTACAAAAATAGAAGTAAGGAAAGAGTTCGATGAGAGGAGATTATATGAGTTGAAGACCATGTTAGTTAATGATAAAACTCTGTTAGACAATTGAATAAAAGGTATACAAAGTGCCATTAAAGAAGCTTGTGACTTGTACAATTTTTTTTTGTCATGGCTAGAAACCACAAAGGAGTTAGGAAAAAAGATTAAGGATCTGGAACTATAGTTGACAAATATCTCTAAGTCATTTGACTCGGCAATTGAATCAATAAGTAGTAAAGAGATACAAGTTAATGATATTCATAATGACTTAAGTAATCTATTGGATAAGAGGGCTAATAAGTCCTATAATAGATTCATTGACTAATCTTACAATAGAATCCTTGAACGTAAAAACAATAACTAATACACCCTCGGATGTGTAGAAGGCAAAAAAATTAGTGTTTCTGATAAATGGGCACATTCAAATTTTGGAGAGTGCAAAGAATTGATGGGATGGAGAGTTGGAACAATTGAAGATTGTGTACAATGATATTCTTTCATCTTCATCCAACTAATTTGATAGATTGTATTTGTACATATGCGGCAAAGTATGACAATTTTGTAGTTTTGACACAATTTTGACCCTTGTACATACACCTTTGCCATTGATGTCAACGGGGGAAAAGAAGACCAGTGAAAAATGGGTAAACACCTAAGAGGGAGAAGAAAAATAGAGTATATTTAGAGAGAGGGAGCAAATAAGCATTTTTCACTAAGTGTTGCCATCAATGCTAAAGGGGGAGATTGTTGGCAAGAGACACTACTCTGATGAATGATTGAATATTGTAATTGATGGCAACAAAGAAAAGAAATTCCATTAGCATGGCAAAGAGACTTTACTTCGAAAGGATAAATGACTAAGTATGGGCAGTATACATTATATAGTGTAAATGATAGTGTTTGGGTCAGTATGCCTTTGTAGTTGAAGATCATTATATATGGTTCAGGTATGTGGTTCATAGCTATTTAATGATCATATGTTCCAATGTTCAAGTCCTGACTTCCTTCAGAAGTCATATGGTAAAATATCTAAGTTTGCATTGCAGATTGTACACAAGATCAAGCCAACAAGGTATAACATTTGTATACACGGTTCATGTTTGGCTTGCCAACCTGATTGTGAGATAAACCTTGTAGCAAATATATATACTCAATGGAATTCAGTGTTGGAGGTGTGGAGAAGCATGATAAATGTGTGAATTCAATGTGTATGCGATCCAAAGTAGAATTGTGACCAGAAAAAGATAGTAAGGGCAAAAGAGAAAAGTTTATGTAAAGCAAAGTAGAAAAAGTAGAGCAAACATTATGAAGACATTTGAGTCTATTTACTAAACTGTAAATGGAACTATACCTCAGCATTCTATAGATGAATTTGTAGCAGTCATTTCCAGGCAATGAGCCAATCCTTCTACTATCTTCTCTTTTCTTTGGCAGTGAGCATCTTTGGGTAGTGAGCCCTAGGCAGTGAACCTTCATGTAATTCAGTATTCTTATCATAATATATTGTGAGCTAACACTCACTGTGGTTTTTCCCTTTTTGGGTTTTCCACGTAAAAATCCTGATGTCTATGTGTTATGTCTTTATGGTTACTATTCTTATGTTTGTTTTTCTTTCAAGTTATTAAATGTAGTAAATGGATTAATAAATCTATGAAAGAGAAGATTTATAGAATACTGATTCACTCCCCCCTCTCAGTATTCTTTTTGATCAACAAATTTAACTCAATTTCCTAGTCAATCTGACTTAGAATTTATTCCTGAATTTAGGATATAAACAATGTATAGATTTAGAAGATTAAACATTTTCAGAAAGTTCTTTGCATTCTTGCAACCATTAGAGTCTATGACTTCCTATCATTCTACTCATCGAATTCAAATATTAAGCACATAGGTGTTATAAGTCATGTTTTTGACTTTATCTAAGTACTTATTCAATTTATGTTCTAATTTACTCAGTTGGAAAACTATAGTTTTCTTGACTATAACTGTCGATCATAGCAATAGACAAAAACAAAGTCGTATCTAACTTAAAAGTTTTGGGATCTCTAAACTCTTCTAAGTTGATTCTAGAGATGTGATTTTCTTGAACCTACTAACAATGAATTATCAAATACTCTTGATTTTCTTAAGTTACTAAGTTGTACTTAAATAGCATAAATAACATAATCCTCTTGTCTATTCTCGATCTCTTGGGTATTCATCACATTATCATTTCTCAAAACACAATCAAATAAGATACATGAGGTTTATCCTCATTAAGATTAAAGAATGAAATCATCATCATGACTAAATATATAATTATATAGAATCTTCCAATCCTAGATAGGTTGAACTTATAATAATAAAATGACCATAGTTTTGACCACTAGGTCTTCTTGAGTCTATCAAATCTTGCTAAAATGGTATGAACTCCCACTCATAACTTTGCATATAGCAATATACATGCCATAGTTGTTGAATACATATATCTCAATAAATACACATTTAGCATCTATAGGTGTTCAAAATATATTTACATCATTTATATATTCTTAAGAATGAGTGATACCTATCACTAAGTTTTGATAATATAGAGCATTATTTATATATAAACTTGGAAAAGAAAACCTATTCTATCTCAATTTGAACAAGCTTACCTATAGGTTAATAGTTAGAATCTTCAAATAGTTAAACTCAATTCTTACATATATCTATTATTCTGATATACTACAGAGATAGCAGAAAGATACTCAAAGTTAATCAAAGAACTCAAATACTTCTCCTTAAACTTTGAGTTAACACAGTTTAAGAATGACTGAGTCATCTAAGAAAAAATACCTTCTTAAATACTAATAAGGAAACTAAAAAAAGAAAAGAACTCATATCATATGTATTAGTTTAGTCACTAATGACTGAATGATAATAAATACTTCAACCTTCATCTTTGACCTACAAGGTATTCTACATTTTAAACATTGGATTGAGATCTCTTGGTCTCTTGACCACATTAGAAAGGTGTTTTCACCAAAATTTCTTGGCCTATAGACCTGCAAATATTTACTACAAGTTCAGGTTATCCAACTAAAGTGAAAAATTTATCCTTCACAATATTCTCATGAGAAAATATGGTTTTTTCTCAGTTTTCTATTCTATAGTTAAACAGACCTAACAGTGTTAATATCCTAACACATATAGCCTCAAGAAGCCTTGGCGTACCTGAGTGTTGTCATAAAGTAAAAGCTTTGTTCTCTATACTAACAAGCTTGCTTACTAAGTCTTAGTCTTATGACAAATACAGAAAAATGAACCATAGAGATAATAAATAATAAATTCATTTGAAAAGAGATTATCTTAGATTTTAGTGCTTCTGGATAAACTGTGTGTGCTTTTTTATCTCAACGTTTCCATGATCCACCATCTGGAGGAAATGAAGAAAATGGAAATCATTGAGATAAAAAAGCACACACAGTTTATTCCAGAAGCACTAAAATCTATGATCATGGACTATGAAAATACCATGTCTACAAGAGATTATCTTACCTCTTGATATCGTTGTTATAGTCTAACTCCTCCTACAGTGAAAGTTGTCTAAGCTTAATGAAGTCTCTCACATACCTACTCGTGAACTATTGTACTCTCTGTATCTCTATAATGAACATAGTCTGCAACTTTTATTTTTTTCCTCCCATGCAAAATTAATGTTCAATAGTCCTTATCTATGTTTTTAACATCCACAATATAGCCTTTTAGAAAGGCTGAACTCCTCTCTTCTCCATCTAGCGGAGTATTAGGCAGAAAAAGTGCTTAATAAGGATCCCACTAAGACATGAAGAATTGGTGGAGATTATGGTCTTAAAGACCACTCCACAATCAGATTTCAAAGCTCCTCCAAAATATCCAAGTTAGCTAAGGAGTAAAGGTGTTGAGCCAGCACAACTAAGAGAGTGGTTTACAATAAATAGGGATCTCTATCATGTATTTATTTAAATCAAATACATTGAAAGAGTCTAGACTTTAATCTATAATTAAATAGATAAAAATATATTAAAAGAACAACATATTATCTACTTGTACAACATATACTCATGTTCCTTTAGCACTTGATGAGATATGAGATTAGGGTCGATGTGTTCTCCCCCTCTCTCTATCTTACCAAAGAAAATAGATGAAAGTAACATACTAGGATCACAATTGAGTATTCAATACTAAAATAACTTAACCATTGTTGACTATTTCTAGTTGATGGTCATATACTAACCTAATCTAACTTTTCAACAACCTACACTTAATAGTTCTTGTCAACAAATTGATAATTGTCTAGACGAAATCAACTTAAACTTATTGGTCAAACCCAACTTACCAATCTTGTTGATGGTTCACTAAACTATAAATGCACAAGACTTAAATGGAAACAAATTTATTCCTTCCATGCATCTATTCACTTATCTCTGATGATGCTCTTCCACTCTTTCTTGGAGGGTGAAAAACATGTTTTCTTGATTACAACTTACAATCAACCAAATTAGGATTAGTGCATCATGAGTTACTTCATATCTTATGAATAAATAATCTTGACATCATATAATCACATGTCTATTTCTAAACATATAAAATCAAACTCATGAGGTCATTGATTTATCCTAACATTTTCACATAACGTCAAATCATTAAATCATTAAAATTATCTTCTAATTACATACAAAAAGAAGTAAAACATAGTCAAAATTAGGGATGTGACATATCTCCTTCCATAAGATTCATCATCCTCGATGATCTAATGTATCCAAAAATTAATAACATAATAAAGTTTTCTTTCAACTTTGAAAAGCACAAAACAAATGAGGAAATCTCTAATAAAAATATTGATAATCTTCCCATGTAGCACTATCCTCTGCATATTGGTCCCACTAGACCTTGCATTGAGTAATCTCTATGTCACACAAGCGGAGCTTGCAAAATTTGAGCACTTTGAAAGCCTCGATCATGACCACCCCTTAGTCTTGTACCTGTAAAGCATTCCAATCAAGAATATGATTATCACCTATTATATACTTTTTCAAATATGAAACATGAAAAACATTATGCATCCTGGTAAGTGCTGGTGGTAGAGTAATTCTGTAGGAAACCAGATTGATCACTTCGAGTACTTCGAAGGGTCTTATATATCTAGGAGCTAGTTTGGATGACTTCCCAAAATTTATGGAACTTTTCTAAGAATTGACCCTCAAAAGAACTTTTTCTCCAACTGAGAATTGCCTTGGTGTATGCTTGGCGTCAGGGTTTTTTGATCAACTTAACATGTTCTTCCATTTCTGCCAACATTTCTGGACCAATGCTAATACTATCTTGTAGCTTAACCTAGCTTATAGGGGTTCATCATCTTCTTCCATATAATGCTTCAAATGTAAACATCTTAATAGCAAAATTTTCAAAGTTGTTATAACTAAAATCCACAAGTGGCAGATACTCTTCCCACTTGTATTGTTGATCCATACAGTACATTATCAACAAATCTTCAAGAATTTGATTTGCCCTTTCTATCTAACCATATGTCTCAGGGTGATAAGCTAATCTTAAATTGAGTTGAGTTCTAAATGATGCAAATAGAGTTTGCCAAAATCTTGATGTCATGTGTGCATCTCTATTTGTGATAATCTTCTCAAGAACTCCATGCAATCTAAACACTTCCTGCACAAACTTGTGAGCTATGAGTGGTGCTCCATCAATTAAATTCCTAGGTATAAAGTGGGCTACCTTGGTGAGTTTGTCTACCACCACTAAAATAGCACCATGTCTATTTAAAGACATTGGGAGACCTTGCACAAAATCCATGCTAATAACCTGCCACTTCCACTATAGAATATCATGTGGATACAGAAGTCCTACTGGATGCTAATGCTTAGCCTTGACTCCCTAGCACTCTAAGCAACTTGCTACAAATCTTGCAGCATTATTTTTCATTCCTTTCTAGAAATAAAGGGGTTTCACATCGATTAGGAGTTTAGTCACTTCTGGATGACCTGAATATGGTGTAGAATGAACTTTCCATACGAAGTTTCCTAATTATGTCGATTCAAGAACGTACATTCATCCTCTATATCTTAGAAGCCCATCTAGTTCGAAATTGAACCCTTCATACCTTGAATCTTGAGGATTTATTGTAAGTGCTTGTTTAACTTGCTCATAAAACTCATCACCTACATAATGTTGTAGCACTAATTCCTTGAAGTTTGAGTGACTGGAGACAATTGAAGAGATATACCTCCTTCAACTTAGAGCATCCACTACTCGTTTGTCTTTGCCTTTGATATAATTTATCTCAAAGTCATAGTTAGATATCAACTCCAACCATCTTCTTTGTCAAGCATCTAGATGAGGTTGGGAAAATATGTACTTAAGACCATGACGATATGACTTCCTAGCAAGTAGTGTCTCCATACTTGCAAAGCATGCACAACTGCTGCTAGCTCCAAATCATGAGGAGCATAATTCTACTCATATGCTTTCAGTTTCTTAGATTCATAGGCTACCACTTTCCCATTCTACATAAGCACTCCTCCCAAACATTCTCTTGAGGCATCAGTAATGACAACAAATTAACTTTCTGGATCAGGAAGTTTCAATATTGGGGTAGTTGTCAACCTTTCTTTCAACTGGTCAAATGCCTCATGACTTTCTATTGTCTAGTCAAAGTGTTTTCCTTTGCTCTGAAGTGAAATGATTGGGCTTGCAATCTTAGGAAAGTTCAAAATGAACTTTCTATAATATCTAGCTAACCCAATGAAATTGTGCACTTCATGCACATTCTTTGGCATAGGCCACTCAAGTATAGCTTTTATCTTCGCAAGGTTGACAGATATTCCTTTAGCCAATATAATATTCCCTAAGTATTGTATCTCTTTTTGAAATAAAGTACACTTAGAAAGCTTTCCAAACAATTTAGGCTCTCTCAGTCGCTGCAAAACTATCTGCTGATGTTGCAAGTGCTCTTCCTCATTCTTAGAATAAATAAGAATGTCATCTAGAAACACTAGCACAAATTTATCCAAGAAATATTAGAAAATGCTATTCATCAAATTCATGAATGTTGCAGGGGCATTTGTAAGTCCAAAAGGTAAAATTGTGAACTCATAATGTCCATATCTTGTCCTTAAAGTTATCTTATGAATATCCTTATTTTTATTCTCAGCTGATGGTATCCATATCACAAATCAATCTTAGAAAATAGTCATGCACCATGCATCTGATAAAAAAGCTCATCAATATGTGGTAAAGGATACTTATTCTTTATCATTGCTTTGTTAAGCATATGATAGTCTATACACAGATGGAAGGTTCCATCCTTCTTTTTGACAAAGATCACAGGTTTGCCCCAGGGTGAAACACTAGGTCTAATCAATCATTTAGCCAACAACTCCTGAAGTTAGGCTTTCAATTCCATCAACTCTGTAGTAGTCATATGGTATGGCACCTTTGAAATCAGCTCAGATCCAGGTATAATACCAATTGAGAAATCAAAGGCTCTCTTTGGAGGTAATCCTGGAAGTTCCTCTAGGAAAACATCTCAAAAATCTCTAATAAAAATAGTTCTCCAAAGATATACCTTGTTTACTAGGATCTTCCTCTACTTGCTCTATTTTGACTGCAAAAAGTTTACAACCTTTTCACCAAGCTCTCTTCAGTTGCATAGCAGAGATTGGTCTGATCTTGACTTCTCTCTGAGTGCCTTGCAAAAAGACTTTGTTTCCACCATTGTCTAGACACTCAACTATTTTTCCAAAATAGTTGACATTGGCTCTATGCCTCCATAGACAATTTATTCCTAAGATAACATCATAGGAATCTAGGGGGCTACAAACAAATTCACCTTAGTCAACAAACTAGGGAGATTAATTTCATCTTCAAATAGGCATTGCTCTACTTGAGCTTTAGTCTGGTTATTATATTCTATTGACCCTGGGGTTTAGCCATATATCTAGCTCTCATATGAAATTTACTTAATACTCTTGGAGAAATAAAACTTTTAGTTGCTCCAATATCAATCAAAATAGAAATAGGAACTCCAAACACAATACATGTTATTTCTATGGGAGTAATTTGGTACTCCACCTGGCAATTGTCCAATGCCACATGAATCCTCTATTGAAAAGTTGCTTACTGGGTCGGTAGAGCATTACCACACTATTTAATTCCTTGATTGTTGGTTGGGCATTGGTTTGTATAGTGATCTCCACCACAAGTGAAACATCCTCTAGGAGGTCCTCGCTTCTCAGCAGGTTTACTTGAATTATTATCATTCCTTCAAACATTACCATTATTCTTCTTCTCATTTCTAGGTCCATTATTTCTACAACTCTTGTCCCTTTTCTTGAAAGGCTGTGAAGTTGGTGTCTTATTAAACCTCTTGAGATTCTTCTCACGATATGTAGAAATTAACTTCAGTTTTTGTTCTTGCTTAATTACCTTCTCCAAAACTTGGTCCATAGTAGAATGGTCATGCACATCCACTTCTCCACCTATCTAGGCATTTAGACCCATCATAAATTTTTTGATCCTGAGCATTTCATATTTTTGATATTGAGGCACATATTTTAGGAGATGGGTGAAATTTTCCCAATATTCAACCACTGGCATATCCCCCTGTCTGAAATTCTAAAAATCTATTAGCTTTTGGTCAAAGAAAAGTTGCAATAACCACCTTTGGTGAAATAAGACCACAAATTGATCCCATGTTAGGCTCAAAGAACTTAACCCCAATTCCATCTTCTTGTTCATCCACCACATGGATACTTCTCTTTCTAGTTGAAAAGCACCCCATACTACCTTTATTATCTCAGAGTAACTTTGGATCTCAAAATATTTTTCCATCTCTGTCAACCAAGCTTTAGTAGCATCACCACTTTTTGTTCCATCAAACTTAGGTGGTGTGACTTTCTTCATATATCTAGATAGCTCAAAGGAAAATCTACTTCTCTTCTCTTCTTGAGACTTAGTCTTATCAAGATTCTCCCTTGTCTCAATACGAATACTATATTCATGGACATATTCTTCATCTCCTTGATGTGAATCCTCATGTCCTACTTTAGATCTACCTTGACCCCTAACCTCTTGTTCCAAGTTTCCAAGCCTTTCCTTGGTTTCATTCAACATGGTCAATATCAACTGTCTTCAAGAGTTCTTCAAGTTTGAACCATGATGATACTCTATATCACACCTAAGCGTCATGACCACATCTAAATGGCATGTCATGTCTAGCAAATGGTTTACTTGATTTAACTACACAAGAAGGAGCAATGGGTTTCTTGGCTAGTTTGATACGTTGTTTCCTCTCTAGTCATATACTCTTAAGAACATCAGCTAAAGTCTCAAAATATTCCAGCCATGCACCCTCAGCATAATTAATACACTTCTTGAGTTCTAACTCCTCAGTAAGTTCTTTTTTAACTTCTAACTTAGGCAAATTCTGGGGAACAGACTTTATGACAGTTTTCTTGGTTCTTCTCCATGTCATTCTGGCATCCAACCTCTTTCAAACATTAGCTAATCTATTGAATGTTGACAAGTTTTCTCATAGTAAACACCTAGGTCCATGTGTTGAACCTGGTTAGCTCTAATACCATATATAGCATGCCTTCTCATATTACTCAGAATTACTCAACATTTTACTAGGAAAGCAAATGAAAATGGTAAACACGAAATAATTTTTTTTTTCCTTTCTTAAACAATTGCATAATTACAAAGAAATAAATACATATCTTTTATAAATATTTTTCGACCTTGAAATTCATATATTTAAAGATAAATCATCATGAGATACACTTCACTTTATATTTACAATTTAAATATTTCACTTGGCAAAAAGAATAGTTTTACATCATAACATAAGAATGTTGCATCTGTAATCTTGAAATCTGTCACTCAAGTCTTGGAGAGTCTTTGGCTATAGAGGGAGAGCATCATCTGAGTGTTTTACCTCCAACCACAAACTGGTTGTCCCCCGCACACCTTCCTTCTTGGAAGTGGCCCTACTCTTCATGAAGAGTATAGATATATGGAACCAACAGGTTTGCCATCTGAGTTCTATTGTTGTTTTCTACATAACATAATTTACCATACAACTCTAGATAAATTCTTCTAGCTAAGTACGATCATCCTGATGGATTACACCATCTAGACACTGTGAACCGACTAATGAATACAGAGACAAATGAATCACTTTGGCCAAAGTTTCTATATAGACAAAACATTTACAATAAACGTAGTCATGTATTCACACACCTTTAACTTGACTTGGAAACTATCCCATCCTATAGTTTGACTTTCTTTGACTATTATCCCTAGCTATAAACTATCTTGATTTAAGTCAATTTCCTAGTCAATCTAACTTAGAATTTAGTCTTGCATTTAAGATATAAACAATGTATAGATTTAGAAGATTAAAACTTTTCAAAAAGTTCTTCTTTGCATTCTTGCAAGCATTAGAGTCTATGACTTCTTGTCATTCTACTCATCGACTTCAAAGATTAAGCACTCATGTGCTATAAGTCATTTTTTCAACTTTATCTAAGTATTTCTTATATTTATGTTATAATTTACTTAGTTTTAAGGTATAGTTTTCTTGACTATAATTGTCGATCATAAAAATGTTAGATCTAGGGCTCACAACTGAGAGGGGGGGTGAATAAGTTATACAAAAACTTGCTTGTACATAAACACTTGATTCTTCTTTGTTAGATAATAGCATATCAATTAACCATTCATGAAAGCAGAGACCATGCAAACATCAACACATTAGATACCAAGATTTTTGACGTGGAAAACCTGGTTAAGGGAAAAACCATGGGGTGATTAACCCAAGGATTATTCTTTGTTAGAAGAATAAGAAAAAGAAATGGCACATGCCAGTCAGGGCTCACTGCCCGAGCACACTGCTCACAAAGAGGCACACTACCTAAAAAAGAGACACACTGCCTACAAGATCATAAGTATCACAACCTTGAATTGGAGAATGACATCTTCACCATGTCTGGATCAGTTCCATTTACGTTGGAAACACAACTACTCTACCTTTCGATCTTTCGCTATACCATACTCATCCACTCCTAAACACACTTTGAAATGAACTCACAAACCTTTATTTATACAAGGCATCAACTTAGGAATAAGCATCTAAGTCGGTACTCAACCATAAAAACATTCGCACGATGAATAATACATCCAGTCGGCCACCACAAGAACATTTGTAAGATGAACAACTCATCCAGTCAGCTAGTCTGAACAAGAACTTCATCCGAAAGAATATCTTCAATTTCAGGCTCTACCACCAATGCAGACTGACAACATAACCTCAATACGATCCAAGAACCTTCACAAGCTATCCTGAACGACCAGGAACATCCGCACTTCCTCTGCTCACCAGAATCTCTTCTCTTCCTTATTTGAAACTTCAAGAACACAGTCTACTGCCACTGTCATACTAAAACATGTGCTTCCAGACCTCCAAATCATGAACACATTGAGATGACACATCACAGGGATATCCCAAACACTCTATGCAATCCGCAAGATAGGATAATGCACTTTCAGATCTCACCGGACCTCTTTGTAGAACTCTGTCACTCTGGAGCACCTCCCGGAACCGGTTCTACTTGATCAATCACAACTTCTTCAAATTTGCATGCGGACCTCTAAAAACTTAACTAAATCATCTCAAGACTCATAGCTACAAACCCTTTAATCCACATCCTTTGATCATCAACGTATTGAGTACTTTTGCCTTCATCTCATCACTATTTTTCACTATTCCTGTTTGAGACTAGTTTTCTCAATATCCTCAGCTCAGAATTCATCCAATCCTTCTTGTTAAAGCAATATGAGTATGTTGACATCAATGACAACACTGATTAACCTCATACTTGCAACAATCTCCCCCTTTGTCATTGATGGCAACATATGATGTGAAAAACCATCAAGACAAGATCTTCTTTCTGTCACAGCTCCCCCTATCAGCAACAACTCTTCATATGTCTTTTCTTCCTTTACTTCTCCCCCTTTGATCATCAACTACTTGTTTTTCACATGTCTTCTCTCCCCCTTTGACATCAATGGCAAAGGGCTCATACTTGCAACTCTAACACATCAAAATCATACCAACTGCTCCCCTTTAGTAGCAGCTTCCCATCATCAATCCAGATCACAAGATATGACTGTGATATCCATCGGACTGATGCACATCAGTGCATCCTAGTTCATCACCAGAGGGGCCATGACCCCTAACTTCTTTCAGAGATACTCAAAGGAGTCCTTGGGAAGAGGTTTAGTGAAAATATCTGCAATCTGATCCTTGGAGGGTACATACTCCAATCTAACTTCTCCCTTATTCACTTGCTCTCTTAGAAAGTGAAACTTGATAGATATGTGTTTGGTCTTAGATTGCAACACCAGATTCTTAGAGATATTTATTGCGCTGGAATTATCGCAGAAAATTGTGATAGGCTCCTTATACTCTACTTTAATGTCTTTTAACGTTTGCTTCATCCATAAGATCTGAGTGCAACTACTTGCTGTTACAATGTATTCTGCTTCAGTTGTAGACAAGGATATTGCCTCTTGTTTCTTGCTAAGCCAAGAAACCAACCTTTTTCCCAAAAAGAATGCTCCTCCACTTGTACTCTTCTGGTCATCCACATCTCCTACCCAATCTGCATCTATGTATGCATGAAGAGAGAAATCTTGATCTCTAGGATACCATAGACCATACTCAGCTGTTCCTTTCAAGTACCTAAAAATTCTTTTGATTGCCATGACATGAGATTCTCTGGGATCAACCTGAAATCTTGCCACAAGACCAACAACCTACATTATATCTAGTCTAGTCTAAGTGAGATACAATAGTCCTCCAATTATTGATCTGTACTTGGTCTGATCTATCTTAAGAGAGTCATCATCTTTACTCAACTTACATCCAGTTGCCATAGGGGTGTTCATTGGCTTTGAATCTTCCATTCTAAATTTCCTCAACAATTCTTTTGCATATTTGGTTTGATAGATAAAGATGTCTTTTTTTGTCTGAGTAATTTGTAGACCTAAGAAGAAATTCATTTCACCAAGCATTGACATTTCAAACTCAATTTTTATTTGATTTGCAAAAGTTTTACACATGCTGTCCTTTCCTCCAAAGATGATATCATCAACAAATACTTCAATAATCAAGATGTTTTCCTTATCTATTTGGAAGTATAGGTTACTATCAGCAGTACCTTTGTTGAAGCCAATCTGTACAAGATGCTTATCCAATCTTTCATACCATGCTCTTGGGGCTTGCTTTAAACCATACAGTGCTTTCTTCAACTTGCAGACCATATCATCATGATCAGACAATTGAAATCCAGCCGGTTGTTCAATGTACACTTCTTCTTCCAAGTCACCATTTAGGAAGGTAGACTTGACATCCATTTGATATACCTTAAAGTCTTTGAAGGCAGCAAATGCAAGAAATAATCTGACTGCTTCAATTCTTGCCACCAGAGCAAAAGTCTCTTCAAAATCAATTCCTTCTATTTGAGAGTAGCCTTTGCAGACCAATCTAGCTTTGTTTCTGATTACTTCACCAACTTTATTTAGTTTGTTCCGGAAGACCCATTTGGTTCCAATCACATTCTTGTTTCTAGGTCTGGGAACAAGATCCCAAGTATGATTTTTCTCAATTTGCATCAATTCTTCCTCCATTGCTTTGGTCCAGTTTTCATCATTGCAAGCTTCATTAACTGTCTTAGGTTCAATCTTTGAAATCAGACAGTATTCATTTGAGTCTTGAGCAATTCTTCTCCTTGTTTGTACCCCTTTACTCTTGTCACCTATGATCTGATCTTAAGAATGATTTAGAGTTGCATACCTTGGAACTTTGGGAGTTTCTTGCACTACTAATTCTTGATCAGGCTCATTCAGACAAACCTCTTCTTCCTGATTTACCGGATCAGTCTGGATCTGAATTTCAGAGGAGGATGGAGCTCCTTGCACTAGAGAATCATTCTGATCATCTTCTTCACATTCATAGAATCTTGAGGGCTTCTCAACTCCTTCATCAACCTTCACATTTATACTTTCTATCATCTTTCTCAATCTCTTATTGTAACACCGGTATGCTTTTCTTTGAGTGGAGTAACCCAAGAAAATTCCTTCATCACTTCTAGCATCAAACTTTCCTAAATCTTCATCTCTTTTGATGTAACACTTGCTACCAAATACTCTGAAATATCTCACAGTGGGAGTTATGCCAAACCAAAGTTCATAAGGAGTCTTACCGGTATTGCTTCTGATTTGAACTCAATTAAGGGTGTAGACTGTAGTGCTGATAGCTTCTCTCCAAAACATCTAAAGAACATTTGCTTCCATCATCATTTTCCTAGCTCCTTCCTGGATGGTCCGGTTCTTTCTCTCGACTACTCCATTCTGCTGTGGAGTCCTAGGAGCAGACAATTGTCTCCTTATGCCATGCTTCTCCCAAAAGTCTATGAATTCACTGGATGTGAATTCACTACCTCTATCAGACCTTAAACATTTCAGTTTCAATCCGGTTTGATTCTCTACCATAGCCTTGAAGATTTTGAACTTCTCAAGGGCTTCTGATTTCTCTTTTAGGAAGGTAACCCACATCATCTGGGAATGGTCATCAATTACCAACCTGAAATATTTGTCACCTTGCATACTCTTGATTCTTGTCAGACCACAGAGATCAGTATGAACTAATTCCAACAATCCAGTAGAGGACTGATCCTTTCTTTTGAATGAGACTCTACTCTATTTACCTAGCTGACATTCTTTGTACAAACTATTTGTAGGTTTCACCAATTTTGGAAGATCTCTTATAGCCTGAGTATTGCTTATCTTGATGATGTTATCAAAATTCACATGACACATTCTTCTATGCCATAACCAACTCTGATCAACTTGAACAAACAAACAACTTTTATTTGAACCAACTAGATGGAAGATATTACCTTTTGTTTGAGTACCGGATGCAATCTCAGTTTCAGAGCTTTCAAAGATCCTGCATCTTCCATTTTTGAACCGAAAATCATAGCCTTTGTCCACCAATTGACCAACACTGAGAAGATTGTGCTTCTATCCTTCAACATATAGTACATTACTAGTTTTGCTCTTTCCATCAAAAGAAATAATTTCCCTACCTCTGATTCTACCAGCAGAATTATCACCAAACTTTACCATTTCTCTTTCATACCTTTCCAAATCTAAGAACTTGTTCTTGTCACTTATCATGTGGTGAGAACATCCACTGTGAATAACCCAGTCATCCTTTTCTTCAATTTGGGTAGCCAAGGCTCTTTCCACAACCTTATGATTGATAGATTCAGAAGATATGGAATCTTCTTCCTTGATGGCAATAAACACCCATTCATTTCCAGATTTGCTTCCCATTTCTGATTCATCATCTGTTACTTCTTCATTATCATCTTCTTCATGAACATAATAACAATTCTTTTGGAACCTTTGTCTATTAGCATTTGACCTTGCAGATCTTTCCAGACATCTTGAAGCAAAATTACCAATCTTATTGTAGTTGAAGCAGTTAAAGGGTAGTTTTCCTTCATACTTACTGGATCCCCTTGGCAGTCTCTTTGCAATGAGGGATTCAAGTTGAGTTGTTTCTACTTCTTCCTCTTCCATGTCTTTCCTTGCTTGATCATGCCATGACAGCTTCCTTAAAGAGTTCTCTCCCAGATCAAATCTTTGTTTGCCTTTCACAAAGGCACTAGCTTTGAATGCAGATTCAGTCTTGGGGGGATCATCTCCAAACTTAGTCATTTCAAGTGCAGCCAGTTTGCTAGCCAATTGCTCTCTTGTGACAATTGTATGGGCTCTAAATTCATCAATGGTAGCAACCTTGATTTTGTAGGTAGCAGGAAGAGATCTGAGAATTTTGCAAACAATTTCATTTTCATCCAGAACTCCACCAGCATTCCTGATTCCACACACCAACTCATTCACTCTTGGCATAAAGGTAGTGATATTTTCATCATCTCTCATCTTCAATCTTTCAAATTTCCCTTTCAGACTTTGTAACCTTGCACTCTTGACAAACTCATCTCCTTCATATAGAAGTTCTAGTTTAGTCCAGATTTCATATGTAGTTGGTAGGTCAATAACATTTGAGAGATCTGTATCATTCAGTGCACTTAGAAGAGCTTCTTTGGTCTGCAAATTGTTTTCAGCATCTATGATTTCATTCAGTGTTGTTAGACCACCTTTTGGAGGTACATAAGCCTTTGAGATCATGGTAAGATATGCTTTTCCCATACACTCCAAGTGACATCTCATGCGACCTTTCTAGAGCGAGAAATTGGTTCCATCGAACTTCAGACTATCCTTCTTATATGACGACATCCTGGATCTCCTCAAGTGGCTAAGCTCCTTTCAAAGGAACTTGGCTCTAATACTAATTGTTAGATCTAGGGCTCACAACTGAGAGGGGGGGTGAATCAATTGTACAAAAACTTGCTTCTACTTAAACACTTGATTCTTCTTTGTTAGATAACAACATATCAATTAACCATTCATGAAAGTAGAGAGCATGAAAACATCAACACATTAGACACCAAGATTTTTGACATGGAAAACCCGATTAAGGGAAAAACCACGGGGTGATTAACCCAAGGATTATTCTTTGTTAGAAGAATAAGAAAAAGAAATGGCACATGCTAGTCATGGCTCACTGCCCAAGCACATTGCTCACAAAGAGGCACACTGCCTACAAAAGAGACACACTGTCTACAAGATCATAAGTATCACAACCTTGAACTAGAGAATGACATCTTCACCATGTCTGGATCAGTTCCATTTACGCCTGAAACACAACTGCTCTGCCTTTCACTCTTTCGCTATACCATACTCATTCGCTCCTAAACACACTTTGAAATGAACTCACAAACCTTTATTATACAAGGCATCGACTTAGGAATAAGCATCTAAGTTGGCACTCAACCATAAGAACATTCACAAGATGAATAATACATACGGTCGGCCACCACAAGAACATTTGTAAGATGAACAACTCATCTGGTTGGCTAGTCTGAACAAGAACTTCATCCGAAAGAATATCTTCAATTTTAGGCTCTACCACCAATGCGGACTGACAACATAACCTCAACATGATCCAAGAACCTTTACAAGCTATCTTGAATGACCAGGAACATCTACACTTCCTCTGCTCACCAGAATCTCTTCTCTTCCTTATCTGAAACTTCAAGAACACAGTCTACCGCCACTGTCATACTCAAACATGTGCTTCTGGACCTCCAAATCATGAACACGTTGAGATGACACATCACAGGGATATCCCAAACACTCCATCCAATCCGCAAGATAGGATAATGCACTTCCGGATCTCACCGGACCTCTTTGTAGAACTCTGTCACTCCGGAGCACCTCCCAGAACCAGTTCTACTTGATCAATCACAACTTCTTCAAATCTGCATGCGGACCTCTGAAAACTTAACTAAATCATCTCAAGACTCATAGCTACAAACTCTTTAATCCGCATCCTTTGATCATCAATATATTGAGTACTTTTGCCTTCATCTCATCACTATTTTTCACTGTTCTTGTTTGAGACTAATTTTTTTCAATATCCTCAGCTCACAGTTCATCCAATCCTTCTTGTTAATGCAATATGAGTATGTTGACATCAATGACAACACTGATTAATCTCATACTTGCAACAAAAAATAGTAAAAAGCAAAGTCGTATCTGACTTAAAAGTTCTGGGATCTCTAAACTCTTCTAAGTTGATTCTAGAGATGTGATTTTTCTGAACCTACTAACAATGAATTATCAAATACTCTTGATTTTAATAAGTTGCTAAGTTGTACTTAAATAGCATAAATAACATAATCCTCTTGTATATTCTCGATCTCTTCGGTATTGATCATATTATCATTTCTCAAAACACAATCAAATAAGATACATGAGGTTTATCCTCATTAGGATTAATGAATGAAATCATCATCATGACTAAACATATAATTATATACAATCTTTCAATCCTAGACAGGTTGATTTATAATAATGAAATGACCATAGTTTTTACCCACTAGGTCTTCTTGAGTCTATCAAATCTTTCTAAAAAGGTATGAACTCACGCTCATAACTTTGCATATAGCAATATATATGTCATAGTTATTGAATACATATATCTCAATAAATGCACATTTAACATCTATAGATGTTCAAAAAGATATTTACATCATTTTTATATTCTCACAATGAGTGATACCTATCGACTATGTTTTGATAATACACAACATGATTTTTATATAACTTGGAAAAGAAAACCTATTCTGTCTCAATTTGAACAAGCTTACCTATAGGTTAACACTTAGAATCTTCAAATAGTTAAACTCAACTATTACATATATCTATTATTTTCATATACTATAGAGATAGCAGAAAGATACTCAAAGTTGATCAAAGAACTCAAATACTTCTCCTTAAACTTCTAGTTCACATGGTTTAAGAATGACTCAATCATCTAACAAATAGATACCTTCTTAAATATTAATAAGGCAACTAAAAGAAAGAAAAGAACCCATATCCTATGTGTCAATTTAGTCACTAATGACTAAATGATAATAAATACTTCAGCCTTCATCTTCGGCCTGCAAGGTATTCTACATTTTAAACATTGGACTAAGATCTCTTGGTCTCTCAACCACATTAGAAAGGTGTTGTCACCAAAATTTCTTGGCCTATTGGCCTTCAAATGTTTACTATGAGTTCAGGTTTTCCAACTAAAGTGAGAAAGTTATCCTCCACAATATTCTCATGAGAAAATATGGTTGTTTCTCAATTTTCTATTCTATAGTTAAATAGACTTAACAATGTTAATATCCTAACACATACGGCCTCAAGAAGCCTTAGCTTACTCAAGTACTTTCACAAAGCAAAAGCTTTGTTCTCTATACTAACAAGCTTGGTTACTAAGTCTCAATATTATCACAAATACAGAAAAATGAACCATAGAGATAAGGAATAGTAAGCCCATTTGAAAAGAGATTATCTTACCTCTTGATATGGTTGTTATAGTCTAACTCCTCCTATAGTGAAAGTTGTCTAAGATTAATGGAGTCTCTCATGTTCCTACCCATAAAATCGCGTGCTCTCGGTCTCTTTGTAATGAACATAGTTTGTAAATTTAATTTCTTTGCTCTTGTGGAAAATTAATCTTCAACAGTCCCTATCTGTGTTTTTAACATCCAAAATAATAGCCTTTTAAAAAAGTCTTAACTCCTCTCCTCTCCATCTCACAGAGTACTAGGTAGAAAAAGTGCCTAATAAGGATCCCACAAAGGCACAAAGAATTGGCAGAGATTATCGGTCTTAAATACCACTCCATAATTAGACTTCAAATCTCCTCCAAAACCTCCAAGTTGGCTAAGGAGGTAAAGGAGTCGAGCCAGCACAACTAGAGAGTGGTTTATAATAAATAGGGAGCTCTATCATGTATTACTTTAATCCAAATACATTGAAAGAGTCTAGACTTTAAACTATAATTAAATAGATAGAAATATATTAAAAGAACAACATATTATCTACTTATACAATGTTATTTATATGATAATGTTCTTTGTGCCTTTGCTTTAGCTTGTTGGTCTTGGCTCTATTCTAAATTAAGTTGGTATGGTCCACTGCCTAACACTCTTGTTGAGATTTTTAGAAGTTGGCCATTCTCTTCAAGGTCTCTATGTTCTCTTCTATCTGGATTGTTTCCCCCTTCTACCGTGGTTTGGAATCTTTGGTTTGGAGAGGAACAGAAGAATCTTCAAAAAAATTAGTAAAGCGTCAGATGATATTTTGTTGGCTATTGAGAAATCTATTTCTGAATTGGTTATGAATTTTCTTCTTAAAAAGGGTTCTTCTACTTTGTTGTTCAGTGCTTGGGATGATAAAATTTTAAAGGAATGGAAGTTTTTGAAGCCAGTTTCAGATCTAGGTTTGCCTATTGTTAAGGTTGACAAAATTGTTATCAAGTGGCGTCCTCCTTTTCTAGATTTTGTTAAACTAAATTTTGACGGGGCCTCTAGGGGTAACCCGGGCCCTTCCTCTCTGGGGTTGTTTTGAGAAAAAGTAGTGGGGAAGTTATTCAGGCTTTTGCTTCTAAAGTTCCAGAAATGGCTAATAATCGGGCAGAGATCATGGTTCTAGTTGAGGGTCTTAAGTTGGAAATTAATCTTCAAATTCCTATGTTGCATATTGAAGGGGATTCGTTGGTGGTCATCAATGCTCTCAAAAGGCAATTTGAATTGAGTTGGCATATTCATTATTTCCTTCAAGAAGGTTGGGGTTTATTGAATGCTTTTGAGTCTTTTTATATTTCTCATTGTTACTGAGAGGGTAACTATTTAGCTAATGCTCTAGCTAATTTAGCTTTCAATATAGAAGGGCCTATTTTGGTGGCGGGGTTAGACATTGCCAGTGTTTTTCCCAAACTATATGAAATTGTGGTACTAGATTGTAAAGGCTACGTGGCTTAATCGTCACCATTCTCTTTTGCTAACATTTATGTTTTTCGCAGGTTTCGCATGGGTTATCTGTTGTGAAGCATGTCTATTTATGGGTATAATCTCTCCTTTCAAATCCTATCTATACCTTCTTCTTAGTTCCTTGTGGATCTCTGCAAATGTGGTCATTAATAGATACAGCCTGTCAGGTTTGCAATCATTTTTTGATGTGCTTCTTCTTTTTATACCCTTGGATTGTGGCTTTTGTTTGTGCCAGTTCTTTGTTCGAAATGGAAGTTCAGTTGAATAAGTAGTTGTTCTTCCCAATTCAAACATGAGAGAAGGCTTTTTTGGGGGCTATTGATTTGGATGGTTTGGCTTCTATTTTTGCTATTGATAATGTTGATGTTGAGGAAGCCATTCGGGTTGTATTTGGAAAGAAAATCTTGGAAGGAAGGGTGTAGTTGTTGTATCCATCTCATATTTTCTTTGTGTTTGCCTCTAATTTAATGGACATGTCTCAAGATCCTAACCTGGTAAGGTTACTGATCAACAAATTTGTTCATCATTTTTTGTTTTCTAAGGAATTGCTGGAAATGGCCTTCTAGAATTATGATATATTTAAATCTGGAGCTTTGATTAGAGGGTTATTCTTGAAATGCCAAGTCATGCATACCTCTATTCATAATTTTGAGTTCAATGCTTTGAGGTTGGCCATTAACCATGAATGTGAGGATATTCTACATTTCTCTCTTCATGCTCATGGTAATGATATTGGAGAGGTGCTTTGTAATCTTGTGGATGCAAAGTTTCAAGTGGTGCTACTTCTTACTCAGTTTCATCTGCACATTTCGTCTCCTCCTAGTTCTCCAGTTGAAGATGGTGATGGTGTTGGTGACGGTGGTGTGAATTATCTGCTTCAAGATTTAAATGATACTATGGGTGCTTAATATTTTGGTATGGGTTGCTCTTCCTTCCTCCGTGCTTTGTTGGGTTTTCTATTATTTCCTTGCTTATTGGCATATCTAGTCTCTTGCCTTGGTTTTTGGAGGCTCTGTCCAAAGTATGTGCTTAGTTTTGTTTTGGTTTCATTTTAGAAGGTTTGTTGTTAAAGGTTGTTAGCAGGGTGCTTTCTCCCCTAATTTTGTAACCTTTTGATCTTATGTGACCTGATGTTAGCTTCAGCCTACTATAGTCTTGAATTTTATCAGAATATATTTAGAATATGACTATTGTAATGTTTTGGTTCCCTTTCTGGACATTTTTGTAAGAGATCTATATCTTTTGAGCTATAACCGGAGGTTTTCTTCCTGGTTCTTTCCTGTCAGTATGCTCGTTGAACCAGGGTTTTTGTAATATTTTATTTAAATATATTATATTATAGTGGCTTGCCACTTTTGTCTAAAAAAAATTAATATTTTTGCTAAGCTGTTAGTTTGTATTTCATGTTTTATTTTTTTAATATCATTTCATATAAATGAGTAAAATAAATTATAAAATAAGACATGTTTTTTCAAAGATTGAGTGAAGTTGATGTTAATATAGATAAGTGTATATTACAATCACATGAGCTTGAAAAACTAGCTCAAGATACATAGAAAAATGCTATAGAAAATAACAAACGAATAACAATATATATCCACAGCTGAAGTTGGATAATTCACTTCAAGTTTAGTTGACATATCATGTAAGCCTTGTGTATAGTTATGCAAGGTATGGTCAATCTCCTACATGGAAGAGGACCCTTTGTTATAGAAAATTAATATGTTTGTTTAAGTTGCCTTAATTAATTTTTAATTGAGAGATATATTAGTGAATATGTTCCAATCTTTTTTCCAATTACTTGTTTACCTTCAATGATTCCTACATATAAAATCTCAAAATTAGAATTAGAAAAGAATTTTCAAGTATTTAAATGATAGTTTCTAGATAAAATAACAACTTATTAAAAAATTCTTTACATCTTTCTTTCCACTATAATTAGAAATTATTTCTTTAGAAAATCATATAACATTATCCTTAATACCAATATGAAGCAAAGCATCTTTCCAACCAAATGGACCACTGAAATGTCTTTCAAAATAGCTTTCCAATGTTAACAAGTAAACTGACAATCTAGTAAGATATATTTAACATGCTCAAACAATGTACAAGATGAACAACTAAATGACTAGGTTTGGAAGAATCTTAATCTTTGTCCTACAAATCTATGCAATAAAAATTTAAATAAATGTTAATGCCCACTAAACTTATAAAAGAATAGAATGAACACACACAAAAGAGACATATATTCTAATTAATATTTAAAATCACATAAAAAATTAAAAATAAAAGAAAACTAAAAAAATTAAGATGTTATTTAAAAACAATATTAATAATTAATTATTCATTTATTTAGCATTAATAATTTTTGTTTAATAAATAATAATTTTTATTTTTCTAATTTTTCTACATTTAGCATCACTTAGATAAAATGAGTGCTAGTAGACCATTCATACCCATTAGAAATAAGTTATTGTAAGTGTAATATAATTTATATATATGTAATTTTATTTTGTAATATTATATTAAGAAATTTTCACTAAACTATATTTTATAATCTAAAATAAAAATTTAAAAATAAAATAAAAAACATTTTGAAAAATGAATATAACTGTGTTTCATGAAATTAATCTCTCTCTCTCTCTCTCTCTCTCTCTCTCTCTCTCTCTCTCTCTCTCTCTCTCTCTCTCTCTCTCTCTCTCTCTCTCTCTCTCTCTCTCTCTCTCTCTCTCTCTCTCTCTCTCTCTCTCTCTCTCTCTCTCTCTCTCTCTCTCTCTCTCTCTCTCTCTCTCTCTCTCTCTCTCTGCCCCTCTCGCCCATGCCCCCCCTCTCTCTCCACTTCCTTGTTCACCCCTCAAATCCCCTCTCACTCACATGATATCTAAAATCACATGGAATCAAATTTAATATTAATTAAAAGCATAAAAGGGGAAAAAACCACAATTTAAATTCAATCCCACATGATTTTTACAAAATGAAATCACTATTAAAACAAAATACATCTTTCCACCTAAAAAATAAAAAGAAGAAAAGCCCTAGATTCAATTATTTATGCTTAGTTTTTTAAACAAATCAATTGTACAATCTCTTTTTCAAGCCCCAAATTGAAATCATTTATGCTTAGCTTTTTAAGCAAATCAATTGTAAAATCTCTTTTTCAAATGATTAAATTTATTGCATATAACCCTATTTAGTGGAGTGAAAATGACACACTTAAAAATTGAATCTATTGCCATCAATTTTCTGCTCAAGTTACTTTCCATTGAACCTACACTTTAAATGGACAAGGAAATTCATGCAAAGATCTCTAAATTGAATCTGAACCTTTCACATTCAAAGATTTGCATAAATTTAGTGAATGCCATTTTAGAATGCAAGAGAAGTACAAAACCCAAGTAGGTGCCTCATCTTTTCTCATCACGTAATCTAGACACAATGTTAAGCTTACTAGTCCCCTGTTTATCTCTCTCTCTATTTAATTTTAAATATTTAATAATTATAAAAGGATTATAATTTAGTAATTGTTTTAAATAGATAGGATTTTTTAATGGGAATATTGGTTACTAAAAATTACTTCAAGAATTTGGATAGTGCATATTTTAGAAAAATAAGTTGAACAATTGCATGAGATCATGTTGTTAGAGGCTTTTGTATACTTTTGATAGGAAGTAAAACACACTCTTTAAACTATCTAGAAGGTATATAAATTATATGTAATTTAAACCTTGTAGATATTTTTATCGAGCTCAATCTAATAATACAACTTAAGTAATTAACTTAATTAACTTGGGTGTAAATAGACATGTTGAAATTGAAATAATAGGGATTAGGGTTTTGCATATCTTAAACTACTAGAAAGTGATTTTTCTTATTTTGATGAATTAGTATCTTATATACTATTTTGTATAAAGAATTATATTACACCGTATCCACATAAAAAATATGGGTAGAATAACCTCACACTACAAAGTTTATGCAAGGCCAAGAAAAATGATTATATCAAAAGAGACAAAATAACAAGCAGTTAAACCACTAAGCAACAAGAGATGTAGATCTAACAAGAGGTGAAGGTAGGTCATGATCATTAGGCTTGCCCCAACCATCAGGAAGGTCTTGGTCATTTAGAATTTACTGCTAACCCATAATGATACCTTCTTAATTAACATGTTCTCCATCTAGTGACTAAATTTCATCCTTGGTGGGGGTTTGCCCCAACCATTAGGAAGGCCTTGGTCATTTGGAATTGGCTCCCAACCCATAATGACACCTTCTTCATTAATGTGTTCTCCATCTAGTGACTAAATTATAAATTCCTTATTTTTCATAACCAAGTTCCCATGCAAATTGAAGAGGCTACCAAAAACAAGTATGCAAGATGATTGAAACGTTGTCGGTCATTCGATTTCACTGTCACTATTTTTTATTCTTCATCACCATTATTCTTATCTCTGTCATTATTGATTATTATTAATAACGTCATTTGAGATTTGGTGGGGAAGTTTCCTCAATTATCGGGTGACTTCCCATAGCATATTGTTTTTATTTTAATTGTCAAAAGGAAACAAGGCCAAGTATATATGCATGTTGATGCACTATTCATACTACACAACTACTTCTAAGATTCATGTGTTATTCACATTGTCATTGGATAAGAATACTATCCCTCATTAAAAATAATAATCATATAATATATAGTCTTGTGAACTTATGTTGTAGAGATGATCCTTCATTGGGGGAATTTAAGCCAAACATCTTGCAAGAATGGGGCTTTATTTGAGATACTATTTTTTAGGAGTACATGAATACTCTGAATTTTTTTTAATTGAATAACTTATCATTATAATAATAATTGTAAGATATATAATTTATAATTGTTAAGTATATTTGATTTCAAGGGAAAGACTTTCTTTTTTGGAGTTTATTGGAATGATTCTTTTTATATTTTTAGTCACAAAATAAGAGAGACCAAACAAACAAGTACACATATTCATTTGTAACTATGCAACTACTTAGCAATTATATAAGTAGGAGCATCAATTCCATTGTGACATGAACTCTATTGACATAAGGATTATGATATGCTAGAGTATATATGTTTCCATAGACCATGTCTTTCGATCAATCTAGGATTAATTTTTTAGAATAAGAAATTTATAGCTGTAGAAACAATTCGAAGACACATAATTTTCAGTCATGTCTAACTTGAAGAGAAAGGTATTTTTTAGAATCTTGTAGGAATTAATTTTTTTTAGATTTTTTATTCACATTAAAGGAAAGGGAAAAGTCAAGCAAGCAAAGAAGAATATTCATCAATAACCAATCAAGCATTATATTAGTAGGAGGACCACTTCCATTGTGGCATTACCCCTCTCGACAAAAAGATTGTGGTATATTGGAGTGTATATGTTGTTGTGGACCCAACCTTCCAACCAATGCGAAATTAATTTTTAAGGATGAAGATTTTATAGTCATTAAAACAATTCCAAGTCACACAATTTTTAGATGAATCCAACTTGAGGGAAAATGTATTTTTGTTAATTTTGTAAAAAATATTTTTTGGGGAAAATTTTTTAGTCAAAGAAGTGGAGAGGGGAAATATGTGTTTTAGAGGTTCCGATAAAGAAATCAAGTGCCCTTTAATAAGGTACTTAGTGGCTTGTCTAAGTCATGAGGTCAACCTCATCTCTTATGATATTAGGCACAAACCCAACCTCATCTTTTATATTATTGATAATTTGAAGATATATAATTTTGATAATTGTTTAGAATATTTGATTTGAGCGGAAAGACTTTCTTTTTTGGAGTTTGTAGGAATGATTTTTTTTAGATATTTTAGTCACAAAATAGGGGAGACCAAACAAACAAGCACACAAATTCATTTGCAACTATGCAAATACTCAGCAATTATATTAGTAGGAGCATCATTTCCATTGTGACATCAACTCTATTGACATAAGGATTATGATGTACTAGAGTATATATGTTTCCATAGACCATATGTTTCAATCAATTTAGGATTACTTTTTTAGGAATGAGAATTTATAGCTGTAGAAACAATTCCAAGACACATAATTTTCAGTCATGTCTAACTTAAAGGGAAAGGATATTTATCCCCTTTAGATAAATAGACTTCAAAATAGAAAGATGGTATCTTCTCTATTAGTATCTCTTCCTCTATCACTCTATATCTCTCTCTCTCATGATTGAACCCTCTTTCACTCTACATATTTTCATAATATATACTAGGAGTAATACAAGAGATAAAGCATAGAGTTTAGGGTACCTATCTGGATAACAACAATTGTAGTTTGATTTTTTTTAATTTTGATAAAATTAAATTTGCAGCCATTCAAATTATATAGTAAAACCCTCTCTCTCTCTCTCTCTCTCTCTCTCTCTCTCTCACACACACACACACACACACACACACACACACACTTTATTTCTCTTTCTTTATTCCTCTCTCTTTCTCTCTCTATTTTTGTCAAAGTACCATTTCATGAGGATCTAGAGGATTTGGACCAACTCATACTAAGCTCCACTTTTTACATTGTAAAAGTACAATAGCCTAATCTTTAATGTAGGGTTTTCTATTATAATGCTTGACCATAGCCCAAAGTCTAGCACACAATGATTCAACACTTTTATCCACTATGTTTATGCAATTAAACATAGTTTTGTAATCCCATGATGGCTAATGAATTTGTGTTTTATGAAATGTCTCTTCAATTGTCATGGGTGGTAAATGTAAAATCTAAAAATAATTATTCATATGAAAGTTATGCATGTAGGTATGTTTTCTATTTGAAACTAAAAATTACTTTGAATCTACCAATTCTAGTTAAACATCATACATAAATAAGGATATGGTTTTCCCATACACAAAGAGAGATAGGGAAATAGAGAATGAGAGAAAGATAGAGATTCTCTTTTCAATTCCCTCTGTAGTTCTAATTGCTTGTCTTATAGGACATTTAATAGAGCACTCCATTTTGTTATCCATCAAATGCTTTGCTAGAAATCCATTCACTACAATGAAATTTTTAACATACATGAGAAGAGATTCTTACTAACCTCATATCCACCAAGGCTTAATATCCTTTGTAAACACAAAATCTGCAAGGAAGCCCCATTGGCTACATTTCATGACATCAAGATAATTGTTCATGTCACTTCTGTGTTGCATGCAAGGTGCATCATATCTAGATTGTGAGCATAGAGATCTAAATGTTCTTCTCTCCTCTTAATTTGACCCCCTTTTGGTCTGCATATTTTAAGAATATAGTAGGAGCTTTACAAGAAAAAAACACAGAGTTTAGGGTGCCGATCTAGATAACAAGATAAAATCAAATTTGTAGTCAAAAATTACTTATATAAATAATTTGTAAGTGTAAATAGTTGGTACATTTTTGCATCAGAATTTGATTTTACAATATTTTGTTTTCAATTATAGTTACTTTACCTATTCAACTATGTAAGTGTGTGTAAATGTAAATGATTTTTGGTTAATTTTATTTCAACTAACATCAAATTAAGATTTATCATATTATAAGGAATAAAATGTAAGCATGTATTTTTATACCTTCGTTTTGCATTATTTTAAATATATATCATAAATATATCGTCATAATTTTCAAATTGATTTTGTGTATCAACTTGCTTCTAACTTGAATCTCATCACCCAATATATGAACTAGGTCACACAACATGACATAGTCCATCTTATCCAAAAAGGTAATGTCGAGCTCTCAAGTCAATCCATCATGAATATAGTCATCATCCTATCGATCCACACACCAAAATTTCACTGGTAAAGCATAGGAAAAGAGCATATAGAAATCAAGTGTTGTTAAAATTGTTCTTAAGATATATAGTAAATTTTAGATATTTATGAGTTGAAGTCTAAATTTAGTCTCAACATCACTACATTCAACTTCTTGCATCTACAGTGTTTGTGTGATGTGTTTAAGAGGATATGCTTGTAAAGAAAATAATCTTATCCTCAAAAGTTGGCTGCAAAAACACATCAAAAGGGTAAATTGATTGAGGTGGAAGATGTGCGTAATTTTCTGCAAGAAAGACTTGATGGAATGATTAATTCAATTAGAGGTTTTGATCTAATCATAGGTGGAAGCCCCTATCATAATCTGATAGGAAACAATAGGAACGTGCAAGGAATGGGCTCGAGTGGGGGCATTTCTCTATTTTCTATGAATTTCCACATATTGTGAATTATGTAAGGCATACTATGCATTCAAGTGTAACTTGATATTATAATGAAACCTTCATTTTGTATCATGTGTTAATCAATGGTCTACATTTATCCCTTCCCTTTTTATCCCTTCCCTTTTTATTGTCTAGTATCATGTGTTAATCAATGGTCTGCATTTATTTTGGTTCATAACATGGACATTAATAAAAACTAATATTCTTGTGGGTGAATGTAAATATATTTGCTAGTTTGACTTCATGATTATTTTGAGCTACAACTAATTAGGTTAAGCCATGTCACCCCACATTATTCCATTAGTCGTGCCTCTCAAACAATGTTCTTATCTAGTTGTTCAAGTTAATCCTTAGAATAGCTATGGCCCAATCCTAAACAGCTAAAGCAAAGATATAGATTGTTATATTTTGTCAATTACAACCCAATGGCATTGCATGTCCCTCATTGTCTCTCAGGCTAAGCTTTTGTTTACCAAGTCCTTGTTATTATTTCAATAGCTTATATCTTAGATAAAAAACCATTAGTCCAAATTTACTATATATAAACCATAATCACCAGGGCTTACCTTACATATTGGTTAAAGTACATATAGATCCGATGGCATAGAAAAAGCATATTATGATCAATGGATCAATCTTAAATGTTTGAAATTAAATTGTCAACTATTAAATTTAGTTGTTTTAGCCTATATAAGACACGTGTCTCCCTCCAAGGTCTATGGTGGACAAGTGCTAAGGCTCATTTACATTATGTGGTCATCATTTACATATCAAGTTGATCAAATGGTTTAAGATAGTTAAGGGGAGATTGATGGTCATGGGCTAAATAATCAAACTTGAGTTGTGTAGTGGTTTCCATTTATTTAGTCATAATAGAACAATATGTAGACAATGTATTACAATGCAAGTTATAGGGAGTGGGAATTGATTAGGTAAGTCAACTTCTTGCAACCTATAAAGTTAATTGTCGGTTATTGTAGAATAAGAGAGATCACTGAAGTGTTGTAAAATTAATCATTATAAGTCACTGCACAAATAAAGTGCAAGGTTGAAGGTGAAATTCCATAGTAGCATTAAACATGAAGTTCAAGTAGAGAGTAAATATTGAAAATGCAAACACAGAAGGCTACTAGTCCACAAAACAAATTTGAACTAATTAATTAATATAAACAATGAAAACTTATGGTAAACTATAGAAGTTCATAAGCTAAAACAAGCACTTCCCATATCAGTTTATCAACATAGTTATGAACAATTGTGAAGGGTAATATGACACATTCAAAACCAAAATCGAAAGACATCTGGCTGCTAGATCATGAAGAGCAAGCCACCTAATTAGGAAGAATTGGGGTGTGTTGTATGAGCCACAAGAAGACTAAAGGAACTCCCTTAGCTTGTGTTTATAACCCATAGAAGTGAACAAGTAGTCATAACTATGCCAACAAGCTTGATGCAAATGGAAAGTATAGTTTCCTAGTGAACTAAGGAATTGCATAAGTGTAGAATCTGACTTTTAGAGTGCTCTTGAATCAAATTAGATATATATGCATGGAAATTTGAAATTTAAAGAAGATTGACTAGTTTGTGACATGTGGCCTAATTTTAGCATTGGGTTGAGTCATACAGCATAATTTAAGGGCATAATTTAAAATAGAAAAAAAAAAAATTAGATGTGGACCGATTTGAATTAAAATGATATGTACTAAAATTTAACTAATAAATTTTAGGTAAGAATCAATTTGTGTAGAAATAAGTTGAACTGAATATGACAACCATCGATTCATTTCATTGTAGAGGATATGCAATTTTAAGAAAGGGAGGGTACGAATAACTCTGGAACATGTAAATTATAGCAGATTATGTTTGATTTGAGCGCACACATTAGTCTGACTTTTGAAGATCTCATGTGTGGGAACAAAGATCATTAACGATATGCCTGGCTGCTATCAGACAATATAGTTAGAGCTGTAGACAACTTTAAATGAAAAATATAAGCAAGGAAGTTACAACACGTATTTACCAGGAATGCTTCTGTCGGTCGACTAAAAGCCCTGTCGCCTACTTCAACTTTTTGCTTTGTACAGGAGAAATGGACATACAAGTAAATCCTCCCGATCACCATGTAGCTATAAAAGTAAACTTGCCTGAGAAAAGTTGTGATTGAAAAAGACGTCTGTTATATAGCAATTACGTAACAAATTAGAGGACTCATTTACACAGTATTTGGGTAACAATTATATATAGAATACTTACCTAGACATTATTTGGCTAATTGAAATTAGTAATCTATAATTTAATTCTTTACAGTTTCTTCTGTTCTCTTGTTTGCATCCTCTTTACATTTGGAGAACTAACAGCGTTGAACAATTTCTTATTTACCAAGATTGATATACAAAATTTTATCTGATATGTATTATAAAATTCTAAATCTTCTGTTTACCAGAGTCTAAAAGTTGATTAGCGGTTTTCTTAAGCTGAATTTTACTTAGACACACTATGTACATGAATGCCATAAAATCACAGTTTTTAGTTTCTCTAATTAGTAAATATTTGGAGTAATTGTTTCGTAACAAAATGTCTATTTGCGGCCTTTTGTCGAGTAAATAGGATATATGGCTACTGACAGTGACAGATCAATATGCTCACTTTTCACTGCCGACGTGGACACTTGCTGGTACGCACTTCCTTGCAAATTGCACAAGAGTTGTGCTTGACCAAAACATTTATGTTATCCAGTGCGGGAATAACTGTATATAATTGATTGGGATAGCATCTTTCCTAACCAGCTACCATAAGACCTTAAACAGCTCGTACGGACGAAGAAATTTTGCCTAAACCTGTCGATTTTCAATCGAAATCCTACTAACTTCTTCTGTCGAGAACATGGAAGATATGGATTAAACCAGTCGAAAGAGGGAGTCGAAATATTTGGAGGTCAGAAAATTCAGAAAAAACAGCCGGCTGTTTAGTGAGGCGGTTTTTGTGTAAGGGCAGGGAAACAATTTAAGCAAGCAACTTACTGTTTTCAATCTAAATAACCGTAGATAATTGAAAAGAAAAAGTAGAGCAAAAAGCTTCAATGTCAATCAATCAGTCATTTTTAAAAATTAATTTAGTAATACAGGTTATATATATATAATTTCTCTTATAGTAACTCTTCTAACAACTCATTAATTAATAATCACTGACATTATTTATATTATTAACACTTATTTAATAAATTTATTTATTTTCTCACACAAATACCCACATATGAAAACTAATTCATGACAATTCAAGGGTACAGCCTAAGTGGGCACGGGGTGTTTAGGTTAAATCCCCGGGCTACTGAACCAGATATTACAGCTGGCATCACATGTCATTTAAGTACATTGAGTATTATAAATAGATCCTATAGGTGCCCACAATCAAATTGTCTTGCCCCTCTTCTTTGGTCTGTCTATAGCAGAAATACGATTCTCTAGGTATTTGCTGGTTCGAAGTTTTAGAAGATGGACTGCCAGATTCCTTTACACAGCAGCTGCAAAGTAATTCAAAATGATATTCAGAAAGCGGCGATGATTTCACTACCCTTAGAAGATAGTACTGTGGAGCAATCAGTGGCTCAAGGTGATGCTGAATTTCGTGCTTCTTTACAATCTGGGATCGAGGAAATCTCTTCTGTATATTCTTTGGGGGATTACAATGGCCAACAGTCATCAAAAAATATCGTGAATAAGTCATATGAAAATCAAACGTTGAGTACAGGTAGATCTTACACAGGCTTGCCCAGGCTTTCATTTCCAGAAAGACAAACCTCCCTTAGCTGGCCTTCGTCACCTAAAGACAAAATTAGTACAAAAGGTGTACCTTCCTTAGATAGTTTATATGTCTACGAACGTTGTTTATCCATCGAAGAGGTAAGCTGTTCTCCATTAAGTCCATTTTACGTTAGTAAATGAAGCTTTTTTTAACTGCTCTGTGTGGAATAAACAGGAGCAAGCGGGTTCCAAATCGCAGACCAAATTACCGTTTCTACTACGAATTCATTCCGGACATTTTCACATATGCCTCGGCCTCTGCAGTCAAACTGTTCTTTGGAAAACTCTGGAGGAGAACTCCTTGTCGTTTATTCGTTTTCCTTTCAAACTCCCCAGTCACTTCACGTTTGGGCTGTGGTTGCTCGCTTTATTAGGTTTTCTTGTGATCTCTGGAGCGTACCTGTTAAAATGTTTGTTTCATTTCGAGATTGTTCGCATAGAGTATTTCGATCGTGTAAGGGTGAACTACTTCTTTGTACCGTGGATCGCAGGCATGTTGTTAAGGTTGGGGCTTCCTTCAAAAATAGCTCCCAACAAAATGCACCCTCTGCTCTGCTGTATATTTATGGCTCCCATCATTGTCTTGGAGCTCAAAATCTACGGTCAGTGGTTCACCAAAGAAAAGAGGTCTCTGGCTCGAGTCGCAAACCCTTCCACTCATTTAGCCGTAATCGGGAATTTAGCCCGTCTCGCAACAAAAGTAGAATGGAGGGAAATTGCATTGTTCTTCTTTACTGTGGGATTAATTCACTATGCTGTTGTGTTCATCACGCTTTACCAGAGACTGTCATCAGACATCGCGGTTTCTAGAAAGATATGCCCTGTGTTCTTTCTGTTTATTGCGACTCCAAGCTCGGCAAGCGTGGCGTGGGAAGTAGAGAAAACCATTGGGGAGAAGGGCTTCACCCTTGATCTAAGGGAAGTGGAGAAGAAATTAATCAAGGAACAAGGTAGACTATTGAGGATGGAGGAGATTCTATGACATAACAAATATAGAGTGAAATAGTTGAGGGAAGGTGACCAAAATACTAAATTCTCTCATATGACTACAAAGATAAGAAGAGAAAATAAGAAAATATTAATTATTTATCTCCCTTCGGGGACAATGGTGAACGATGTTGAGGTAACTAGGAATGAAGGAAAAAAATTCTTTAAACAAATTTTAGATTTAGAATTGATGGTGAGTGTTGGGTTTTTCCCAGATTAGATGCTTCTTCCCAGTTATCCCTATAAGGTAGCCATCATTGATCAATAGGATTTCAGAGCCAGGAGCCAACAGTATAGGAGATAGACTCTATAAATATCTCCTCTTCTTCTTTAGGCTCTGTAGAACCAAGGGGGTATTCCCTATTCAACATCCATGAAATGTGTTTATTAACTTGATGGGATGTTGAGACAAAGTAGATAAATCCTTATATATGTAGACCAAAACTGTAAAATAAGTGCAGAGGGGCTAACTTTGGGCTTATGTTCAGTTGTGAGACAGAGGATTTTAGTCCTAAAACTATTTCAAAATGTCCTAAAGGTTTGTATTTGAAGTATGAATTTATGTTTTGTACTTGGATGCAAAACTGGGACTTTGGTTGTAACCTCAATACAAGATTGGACTAGTGCCTATCTCAGGGCTCGGAGTCAATAGACATACATATGTGAATGATCACCATAAACTCAAATCAATAACTAGGTTTCAAGGGGGTTTTGTAGTGTCTTCCTTACAGATACTTCCCAAAATTTAGTATTTAGTTATCTTTGCTTACAAACATCCTCACTACAATATATCCTTCCCAACACTTAACCCTGAACCTTTAATCTACTGCTTGAGCAGAAGTAAAAGATCAAGCATTCAACATAGCAAACCCATATCCTAGAATCTTAAACACCCCTTAGTTGTTTAGATTAAGAAGAACATATTCAATTTGGAGACAAATAATAGAATACATGCAATGAAGCCTTACTCATTTAAATCAACATGAAACCAGTAAGATTATGCATGGAACATTCAACATATGATTCATAAACTCATAAGGCAACCAAAACAGAGCCACCAATGGAGTTGTATCTTATCACAGCACTAAAATTTATCCAGTTTTCAACAACTAAAAAAAATGAGTGACACAGTTTGCAATTTATAGCAAGACTGTGTACTTAGCAATAATTATATGGCATTTGCAAAATCCCTACCACCATACAATGCACCAAGAATGGCACCCAAAGTATTCAATGCAGTAGGGGGACAAAGAGGGAAAAGTAGGTAGAATCGGGAACAACACCACTGCCTGAAGATTTTCTTTATCAAACTTGGTAGGTTGTTGTCAATCATCAACTCATACCTCTGCAAATAGCCATTAATGGCCTAGCTACCCGCAACTCCTCTTGAAATGCAGCAGCTACATGCCTCTGAAGTTTTCCTGCTCAAAAAATAGGTGAAGAAACAAAGGAAAACCACTGCTGAAAAACTTTGAAACGGGACCATCAATTTCCCCCATCGCTGAAATCCACGGCCTCAAAATACTTTGAAAAGTCACTAGCAAATGAAATTATGCCACGTAGGCACCCTGTGCTTGTATCGCTGACTTTTTCACCACCTATTTGGCCTTTTTTGCCCATGCATATGTAGCTGAAAATGAGATTGTATATACATACAATCATTCGCATACAAGGCAGACCCCAGGACATTATGAAACTAAGTTGAACCCGCATTCAGGTCTGGACCTTGTATGCATCTCCCTTTGCACATCGGCATATACAACACACTTTATACAACCGACGGACCTCAAATTTCATTCGTTGTATTTGATTCCTCCTTCATGTCTAGGTTGTATGTCTTTCCTTTGTATATCAGCTTGTATGTTGCATATACAAACATAATATTGCAATCTGTGGATTCCAAACCTTTATGAAGCATATCAGAACAATTTTGAAATCTGGCCTTTGTATCTGAACCTTTGCACCTTTCATTGTATATCTGCGATATACAATGCATACATACATACATGCTGCGGATTTCAACACCTTATGAGCCATACAACATTCCCCGTTCACGTTCGGGCCTTGTATATGCACGCTTGTACATCACAATATACAACACGGATATACAAAACAAAATATACAACCGGGACTTGTACCTTTTTATTAACCAAAATGTAGTATCCATTAGGTCCAGGCCTTGCATATTTGGTTGTACGTGCCAACATACAATCGCCTTTGAATGCAACTAGTGGACCCCACCCCTTAGGTCCTACTTTGCATATAACTTCTTTTTTGTATGTGCCTCTTGCATATTTTTGATGTATAATCGGCTTTGTATCTTGTAACATATAATTGCCCTTGTATGTATCCTTTGTATCAGCTCCCCCATACATTACCCAATGTACACTCCACCTTGCATATCCGCAGGCCCCACCACTTGTATATCAGCCCCTTGCACATTTTCTTTTGCATGTTGCCAATGTATATTTCTTCATGTACATTGCCATACATTGGAAATTTTATTGTAGCAAATGCATGTTGTCATTATATCTACCCATTGCATGTCTAAACATACAACACAAATATACATACGAACCTGATATACAAGCGGGGAATATTCCTAGAACTTGCGATATGCATACAACCACTTTTGCACCTTTTGAAGCTGACTGAACATTTCCTGGTCCCGCCAACAAACATTTGCACTTGTACATGCAAACGTCCATGCACATATAACTATTTTTTTCATTTTTCAACTAAGAAGGTCAAAAGACTTTGAAATTTTCTGAGTGTTGATGAAAGAGTATGTAGATGTTCTAGTTTGAAACCCTAACCCTATGTGACCATCAGCATTTGCTCCGATTGGGGACGTGCAGGCGCAAGGCTACAGCGAGAACCAGACCACTCTGGGATAGACCAGGCAAAACACAAAAAACATAAAACATCGATGACTATACAAGGCACGTATAAACTATTTATACCTAATTTACAATGTGCACACAAGATACCCATTTATGAGAAGTAAGGTTTTAGGAACTGACAGTGCACATGCAATTCCAATAGTTCACCACTTAGGGCCTGGAGAAAGTAGGAATTTTCTCAATGAGTATTGTTGATTTGATATGGGCCCATCCACAAGGGCTCAAATTTACCATGTTTGCCCTTATCCTGAATTTTTGCACTCCAAACCAGGACCAAGTCATTCATTTGGAACTTCCTTTCTACATCCCTTTTATCAAACAAATATTTTACCTTTTGCTATTTCTTGATGTTTTTCTTCTGTGCCTCTCTTCTGGTTTCATCTAGGGCAATTAGTTGATTTATCCTTTCACTAACTAAATGTTCAATCTCTTCATCATTCTCTTGTATAAATCTATAAACTGGTAAGAGATTATTCACAGGTAACTTAGCTGTCGTGCCATACACTAGCTCAAAAGGAGACCTTCCAATTGCTTTTTTCACTGTTACTCTGTCAGTCCATAATGCCATCTTTAACTTTGAATCCCAAGCCCTTTTGTTTTTATCTACTATTCTTTTGATGATCTTCATGAGGCTTTTGTTAGTTGACTCTACTTGACCATTTCCCTGTGGATGATATGGTGACGCACATGACAAATTATTCCCATATTTGTTGCAAAAATTAACAAACTCACCAGATCTGAAGCACATGGCATTATCGGTGACCACTTTGAATGGCACGCCAAATATGATAATAATGTTCTCCAGAATGAAATCCATCACCACCTTGCTTGTAGCTTTCTTAGTTGGAATGGCTTCAATCCATTTGGTAAAATAGTTAGTAGCAACCGAAATCCAGCTATGTCCTCCACTTGATTTTTCTGAAATTTCCCCTATAAATTTAATTCCCCACTGCTGGAATGGAGCCTCCATAGTTACAGTTCTAAGGGGCAATGCACCATCATATCTAAGTTTTCCTGAAAACCTTTGATAGGGATCACATTTTCTTACTGCCTTCTGTGTATCTGAGAAAAGAGTTGGCCACCAATAGCTGGCTCTAAGAATTTTGTGAGTTGTTGTTTGGGCTGTAAAATGTCCACCACACACTCCTTTGTGCATGTCATTTAAAAACATTTTAGCTTCATCTTCATCTACACACCTAAGTAATACACCATCAGGATTCTTCGAATACAACTCTCCATGAATAATGATGTATTTGATTGCATGTAGCTTTAAAGTCCTTTTCTGACTATCACTGAAATGAGAAGGACAATTCAAATTCTGCAAATAGTACACAATGTCCTTGTACCATTTAGATTCTGACATATTAACAATCTCATTCTGAACTACATCCACTTGGCACGCTTCCAAATTTGACTGTTTCATGATTTTAGCTAGACCTTGTCCCCTTATCAATTTTGTGATCTGTATCTCAATATTGAACTCTTGTAATTTGTTTATCCACCTACATCTTCTTCCTGTCACTTCCTGCTAAGTGAAAATATCTTTAACTGCTGCATAAGGTACATATGCAACTATCTGGTAGCCTACCAAATATGGCCTAAAGCCTTTGACTTCCTTAACCAATGCATATGCCTATTTTTCCATGATATCATATTTTAACTCAATTGCCTGCAACGATGTGCTAAAGAAAGCAATAGGTTGCTCAAAACCCTTTTGATTATTTTGTAATAAACATGCAGCAATAGTATGAAAAGAAACAAATGAGAATAACTGGAGTGGCTTAGAAAAATCAGAAGATTTCAATACATGGGCCATCTTTATAGCCTCCTTGATGTTCTAAAATGATTTAATTGCTTCACTCTCCCATTTGCTGGTTTCACCCTTCTTCAGCATTTTAGAGATAGCTTTTGTAGTCTCTGCAAAGTTAGGAACAAATATTCTAACAAAATTAATTTGTCCAAAGAAAGACTAAATGCCTTTCATAGTTTTAGGGATCTGAATTCAGGATCAATCCTAACTCCATCTTTAGAAACAATGTATCCCAATAATTTTCCCTCCACTACCCCAAAAGCACATTTCTTTGGGTTAAGTGAAATGCCATATTCCAATGCTCTAATAAAAATTTGCTCTAGGTGCATGCAATGTTGCTCCTTTTTTGAATAGGCAGTTAGATCATCCTGATATATAGCGAAGATTGAGTCAATCAATCATGTAAAAGCAACATCCATAGCCCTCTAAAATGTAGCACCTGCATTTGTTAATCCAAATGGCATTCTAACATATACATATGTCCCCCATGGAGTGGTGAAGGCAATTTTATATTGTTCAGATTCTTTTACCTTCACCTGATTGTATCTTGAAAATCTATCCATCATGGACAAAAGCTCACAGCCAGTTACCTTTTGCAACATAGCCTCCATGTTAGGCAATGGGTAGTTATCCTTCAAAGAAGATACATTCAAATTCCTAAAGTCAACACAAAGCGTTATATCACCATTCTTTTTTCTAATTGGGACAAGATTGGATACCCAAGTTGAGTCTCTAATAGGCACAATTATTCCAGCCTCCCTAAGCTTCATAAGTTCTTGTTGCATATTTGGAGCCAGAGTTGGGTTAATAGGTCTTTGTTTCTGTCTGAATGGCTTGGCTCTAGGCTTCAAAGGAATCTCATGCTGGAATAAATCTTCTCTATAAGCTTTCAGGTCCTCATATGACCAGGCAAAGATATGCTTATATTTTTTTAGTAATGCAATCAGCATACTTCTGATGTATGGCTTGAGATGTTTGCCAATATATACCTTTTGGGGGGCATGGGATGTCCCCAAGTTTATCTCCTCCAAGTCATTCTTTTTTGTAGGAGATGCCTTTGTAACAAACTGGTCTCTATTGTCAAATGCCCTCTCTAAAGCAACCAGCCCTCTAGGGATTTTATTTATTTTGAGTTGAATTACCTCTTTCCCCAAAAGAGTTTCTTTTACAGCCACAACTTCTACAAAATTTTGAAAATCCATCTCCTGGTTCTCAAATTCATCTATGCAGTGCAAAAATCTTAACAAATCTTTATCATCATCAAACACCTGCCAGCTGCATACGTTATCTGGTACTGCAGGTCTAAGTTTAGCTTCAACATCTGTAATATTAGACAGAGTGACATCATTTGGCCTTATGGCCACATTAGCTAAAAAATCTGCCATGACATTTTTTGACCTCTCTATCCAGTTTATTAAAAAAATATCAAACAATTCAATTGTATCCCAAACAGTATGCTTATACTGTTTTAACCTTTTATTCTTTGAAGCATACTTATCTCTAACTTGGAAAACAATTAACTCTAAATCTCCAAATAGTTTTATCATCTTAATTCCATGCTTCAGAGAAACATTCAATCCTAGTAACAGAGCTTTATATTCTGCAATATTATTTGTGCAGGCAAATTTTAACAGGAAAGAGAATTTTAGAAGCTTTAAGCCAACAGTATAGGAGATAGACTTTATAAATATATCCTCTTCTTCTTTAGGCTCTATAGAACCAAGGGGGGTATTCCATATTCAACATCTGTGAAATGTGTTTATTAACTTGGTGGGATGTTGAGACAAAGCAGATAAATCCTCATATATGCAGACCAAAACTATAAAATAAGTGTAGAGAGGCTAACTTTGGGCTTATGTTCAGTTGTGAGATAGAGGATTTTAGTCCTAAAACTATTTCAAAATGCCCTAAAGGTTTGTATTTGAAGTATGAATTTATGTTTCGTATTTGGATGCAAAACTGGGACTTTGGTTGTAACCTCAATACAAGATTGGACTGTTGCCTATCTCAGGGCTTGGAGTCAATAGACATACATATGTGAATGATCACCATAAACTCAAATCAATAACTAGGTTTCAAGGGGGTTTTGTAGTGTCTACCTTACAGATACTTCCCAAAATTTAGTATTTAATTATCTTTGCTTACAGATATCCTCACTGCAATATATCCTTCCCAACACTTAACCCTGAACCTTTAATCTACTGCTTGAGCAGAAGTAAAAGATCAAGTATTCAACATAGCAAACCCATATCCTAGAATCTTAAACACCCCTTAGCTGTTCAGATTAAGAAGAAGAACTTATTCAATTTGGAGACAAATAACAAAATACATGCAATGAAGCATTACTCATTTAAATCAACATGAAACCAGTAAGATTATGTATGAAACATTCAACATATTATTCATAAACTCATAAGACAACCAAAACAGAGCTACCAATGAAGTTGTATCTTATCACAACACTAAAATTTATCCAGTTTTCAACAACCAAAAAAAATGAGTGACACAGTTTGTAATTTATAGCAAGACTGTGTACTTAGCAATAATTATATGGCATTTTCAAAATCCCTGCCACAATACAATGCACCAAGAATGGCACCCAAAGTATTCAATGCAGCAGGGGGACAAAGAGGGAAAAGCAGGTAGAATCAGGAACAACACCGCCGCCTAAAGATTTTTTTCATCAAATTTGGTAGGTTGCTGTCAATCATCAACTCATAACTCTGCAAATAGCCATTAATGGCCTAGCTACCTGCAACTCCTCTTGAAATGCAATAGCTATGTGCCTCAAAAGTTTTCCCGCTCAAAAAATAGCTGAAGAAACAAAGGAAAACCATCGCTGAAAAAATTTGAAACAGGACTGTCGATTTCCCCCATCGCTGAAATCCACTACCTCAAAATACTTTGAAAAGTCACTAGCAAATAAAATTGTGCCACGTAGGCACCCTATGCTTGTATCGCTGACTTTTTTGCCACCTATTTTGCCTTTTTCGCCCATGCATATGCAGCTGAAAATGAGATTGTATATACATACAATCATTCGCATACAAGGCAGACCCCAAGACATTATGAAACTAAGTTGAACCTGTATTCAGGTCCAGACCTTGTATGCATCTCCCTTTCCACATCGGCATATACAACACACTTTGTACAATCGACGGACCTCAAATTTCATTCGCTGTATTTGATTCCTCCTTCGCATCCGGGTTGTATGTCTTTCCTTTGTATATCGGCTTGTATGTTGCATATACAAACACAATATACATGCAATCTGTGGATTCCAAACCTTTATGAAGCATATCAGAATAATTTTGAAATCTAGCCTTTGTATCTGAACCTTTGCACCTTTCATTGTATATCTACGATATACAATGCATACATACATACAGGCTGTGGATTTCAACACCTTATGAGCCATATAACATTCCCCCTTCACGTTCTGGCCTTGTATATGTGTGCTTGGACATCACAATATACAACACGGATATACAAAACAAAATATACAACCTGGACTTGTACCTTTTTATTAACCAAAATGCAATATCCATCGGGTTCGGGCCTTGCATATTTGGTTGTAGGTGCCAACATACAATTGCCTTTGAATGCAACTGGTGGACCCCACCCCTTGGGTCCTACTTTGCATGTAACTTCTTTTTTGTATGTGCCTCTTGCATATTTCTGATGTATAATCAGCTCTGTATCTTGTAACATACAATTGCCCTTGTATGTATCCTTTGTATCAGCTCCCTCATACATTACCCAATGTACACTCCACCTTGCATATCCGCGGGCCCCACCACTTGTATATCAGCCCCTTGCACATTTTCTTTTGCATGTTGCCAATGTATATTTCTTCTTGTACATTGCCGTCGATTGGAAATTTTAATGTAGCGAATGCATGTTGTCATTGTATCTACCCATTGCATGTCTAAACATACAACACAAATATACATGCAAACCTGATATACAAGCGGGGAATATTCCTAGAGCCTGCGATATACATACAACCACTTTTGCACCTTTTAAAGCTGACTGAACATTTCTTGGGCCCGACAACGAACATTTGCACTTGTACACACAAACGTCCATGCACATATAACTATTTTTTGCATTTTTCAACTAAGAAGGCCAAAATACTTTGAAATTTTCTAAGTGTTGATGAAAATGTATGTAGATGTTCTAGTTTGAAACCCTAACCCTAACCATCAGCATTGGCTCTGATTGGGGACATGTAGGCACAAGGCTGCAGCGAGAACTAGACCACTCCGGATAGACCAGGAAAAACACAAAAAACACAAAACACTGATGACTATACAAGGCATGTACAAACTATTTACACCTAATTTACAATGTGCACACAAGATACCCATTTATGAGAAGTAAGGTTTTAGGAACTGACCGTGCATAGGCAATTCCAATAGTTCACCACTTAGGGCCTAGAGAAAGTAGGAATCTTCTCCATGAGTATTGCTGATTTGATATGGGCCCATCCACAAGGGCTCAAATTTACCATGTTTGCCCTTATCCTGACTTTTTGCACTCCAAACCAGGACCAATTCATTCATCTAGAACTTCCTTTCTACATCCCTTTTATCAAACAAATATTTTACCTTTTGTTATTTCTTGATGTTTGTCTTCTGTGCCTCTCTTCTGGTTTCATCTAGGGCAATTAGTTGATTTATCCTTTCACTCACTGAATGTTCAATCTCTTCATCATTCTCTTGTATAAATCTATAAACTGGTAAGAGATTATTCATAGGTAACTTAGTTGTCATGCCATACACTAGCTCAAAAGGAGACCTTCCAATTGCTTTTTTCAATGTTATTCTGTCAGTACATAATGCCATCTTTAACTTTGAATCCCAAGCCCTTTTGTTTTTATCTACTATTCTTTTGATGATCTTCATGAGGCTTTTGTTACTTGACTTTGCTTCACCATTTCCCTGTTTATGATATGGTGATGTGTATGACAAATTAATCCCATATTTGTTGCAAAAATTAACAAACTCACCAGATCTGAAGCACATGGCATTGTCCGTGACCACTTTGACTGGCATGCCAAATCTGATAATAATGTTCTCTAGAATGAAATCCATCACCACCTTGCTTGTAGCTTTCTTAGTTGGAATGGCTTCAATCTATTTGGTAAAATAGTCAGTAGCAACCGAAATCCAACTATGTCCTCCACTTGTTTTTTCTAAAATTTTCCCTATAAATTCAATTCCCCACTGCTAGAATGGAGCCTCCATAGTTATAGTTCTAAGGGGCAATGCACCATCGTATCTAAGTTTTCCTGAAAACCTTTGATAGGGATCACATTTTCTTACTGCCTTCTGTGTATTTGAGAAAAGAGTTGGCCACCAATAGCCGGCTCTAAGAATTTTGTGAGCTATTGTTTGGGCTTTAAAATGTCCACCACACACTCCTTTGTGCATGTCATTTAATTTTTTTATCTCCATTTTCATCTACACACCTAAGTAATACACCATCAGGATTCTTCGAATACAACTCTCCTTGAATAATGATGTATTTGATTGCATGTAGCTTTAAAGTCCTTTTCTGACTATCACTAAAATGAGAAGGACAATTCAAATTTTGTAAATAGTACACAATGTCCTTGTACCATTTAGATTCTGACATATTAACAATCTCATTCTAAACTACATCCACTTGGCACACTTCCAGATTTGACTATGTCATCATTTTAGCCAGACCTTGTCCCCTTATCAATTTTGTGATTTGTATCTCAATATTGAACTCTTGTAATTTGTTTATCCACCCGCATCTTCTTCCTGTCACTTCCTGGTAAGTGAAAATATCTTTAACTGTTGCATGAGGTACATATGCAACTATCTGGTAGCCTACCAGATATGGCCTAAAGCTTTTGACTTCCTTAACCAATGCATATGCCTACTTTTCCATGATATCATATTTTAACTTAGCTGCTTGCAATGACATGCTAAAGAAAGCAATAGGTTGCTCAAAATCCTTTTCATTTTTTTGTAATAAACATGCAGCAATAGTATGAAAAGAAGCAAATGAGAATAACTAAAGTGGCTTAGAAAAATCAGGAGATTTCAATACAAGAGCCATCTTTATAGCCTCTTTGATGTTCTAAAATGATTTAATTGCTTCACTCTCCCATTTGATGGTTTCACCCTTCTTCAGCATTTTAGAGATATCTTTTATAGTCTCTACAAAGTTAGGAACAAATATTCTAACAAAATTAATTTGTCCAAAGAAAGATTGAATGCCTTTCACAGTTTTAGGGATCTAAATTCTATCAATTACAGCAACCCTTTCAGGATCAATCGTAACTCCATCTTTGGAAACAATGTGTCCCAATAATTTTCCCTCCACTACCCCAAGAGCACATTTTTTTGGGTTAAGTGAAATGCCATATTCCAATGCTCTAATAAAAATTTGCTCTAGGTGCATGCAATGCTGCTCCTTTCTTGAATAGGCGGTTAGATCATCCTGATATACAGCCAAGATTGAGTCAATCAATCCTATAAAAGCAACATCCATAGCCCTCTAAAATGTAGCACCTACATTTGTTAATCCAAATGGAATTCTAACATATACATATGTCCCACATGGAGTGGTGAAGGCAGTTTTATATTGTTCAGATTCTTTTACCTTCACCTGATTGTATCTTGAAAATCCATCCATCATGTACAAAAGCTCATAGCCAGTTACCTTTTGCAACATAGCCTCCATGTTAGGCAATGGGTAGTTATCCTTCAAAGAAGATACATTCAAATTCCTAAAGTCAACACAAAGCCTTATATCACCATTCTTTTTTCTAACTGGGACAAGATTGGATACCCAAGTTGAGTCTCTGATAGGCACAATTATTCTAGCCTCCCTAAGCTTCATAAGTTTTTCTTGCATTTTTGGAGCCAGAGTTGGGTTAATAGGCCTTTGTTTCTATCTGAATGGCTTGGCTCCAGGCTTCAAAGGAATCTCATGCTGGAATAAATCTTCTCTATAAGCTTTCAGGTCCTCATATGACCAGGCAAAGACATACTTATATTTTTTTAGTAAAGCAATCAGCATACTTCTGATGTATGGCTTGAGATGTTTGCCAATATATACCTTTTGGGGGGCATGGGATGTCCCCAAGTTTATCTCCTCCAAGTCATTCTTGTTTGTAGGAGATGCCTTTGTAACAAACTGGTCTCTATTGTCAAATGCCCTCTCTAAAGCAACCAGCCCTCTAGGGATTTTATTTGTTTTGAGTTGAATTACCTCTTTCCCCAAAAGAGTTTCTTTTCCATCCACAACTTCTACAAAATTTTGAAAATCCATCTCCTGGTTCTCAAATTCATCTATGTAGTGCAAAAATCTCAACAAATCTTTATCATCATCAAACACCTGCCAGCTACATATGTTATCTGGTATTGTAGGTCTAAGTTTAGCTTCAACATTTGTAATATCAGACAGAGTGACATCATTTGGCCTTATGGCCACATTAGCTAAAAAATCTTCCATGACATTTTTTGACCTCTCTATCTAGTTTATTAAAAAAATATCAAACAATTCAATTGTATCCCAAACAGTATGCTTATACTGTTTTAACCTTTTATTCTTTGAAGCATACTTATCTCTAACCTAGAAAACAATTAACTTTGAATCTCCAAATACTTTTATCATCTTAATTCCATGCTTCAGAGAAACATTCAATCCTAGTAACAGAGCTTCATACTCTACAATGTTATTTGTGTAGGCAAACTTTAATAGGAAAGAGAATTTTAGAAGCTTACCAGCTGGAGACAAAAACACAACTCCAGCACCAGAGCCTTCCTTTGAGCAAGCTCCATCAAAATACATGGTCCAGAGACCCTATTGGTCAAGTTCTCGAATGAAAATATCTCTCCCCTTACCTCCTTGATCATCTGAGATAACTCTGAAGTTCTCACAGTCAGTGTCCGCAAAACAGATGTGCTCTTCTGAATCTTGATCTTCAACTATCTCTTGTGACCTTTCTTCTTTGACCAGTTTGACATCTTTATCATTCATTGGAGTCATGTCATATGATAGATCTAACTACATACTTCCTCTGATTAGTGCTGCCCATCTTCTCGACAACAACATACCATATTGTGGCTTTATGTCAACTACTGTTATGTTCATTCTGTATGTTATTTCTGGATATTCTACTAACCTAAAATCTACATCCTTCATGATTCCAATAACCAGTACTTCCCTAGCATCCATTGCATAGCATTTTCTACATGCCTTATCTATCTTCAATCCAGCTTGCTGCATGATAGCTAAAGACATGATATTTGTTGATGCTCCAGAATCAAGCATACAATTCTTGATTGTTTTTCCATTAATAACAAGGGAGACATAAAATGGCTCAACCTGTGATGGACATTTTGTCATTGTCACCCCTAGATAAACTTCAGGAACCTCATCCTCTTCAATACACAAGGCCTATTTTTTACCTTGAACCTCAACATTTTGCTTAGCCTGACAAGCTACTTTTGAGATCAGGGACAATGCCTTATTTCTGAATTCTTCAGCTTTCATTATCTCCATCAATGGAACAGAGATCTTTACTTGAGACAAAACCTAAGTTATGTCAAAGGGAGCATAATTTTGTATAATAGTTGTAGCCTGAGCTGTGGTTTTACTCTTATCCTGAGTTAATCCAGCCTTAGCTTTAATGGCCCCCTGACTGTTATCCAAGAACTGAGAATCCTTATTTTGATCCTCACTTTGGGGAATTTTATTGTCTGGTCCTTGAGAATCATGACCTACTTTTTGCTTTGAGTTCTTTTTATTACTATTCCACCACGTCTTTTGTGGTTTAGTACCTTTATGATTATGCGCTAGTTGATTCACAAAGGTGCTTTTTGGTTGACGTGAATCTCCTACTCGAGCATTACCTCTAAGATTATAATTGCTTTTGACCTGAGCCACTGCTGCAACTGTGAGAGCTCTAATTTCTTCATCAGAAGGTCTCCTCAAGTTATTTAGAAAAATGTGAGTCCTGAGCATAAGCATAGTTATCTTCATCATCTTTATCATAGGGAAACTGCTAGCAAACCTGAGTTCCATAATTTGTTCTTTCATCAGCATCACAAGAAGAGTATTCCCCACTCATGAACAACATATTGACATTATCATCCTCCAAACAATGTAGCTCATTACATTCATCACAGGCAACAGCATTATTATATAAAGATTGAGCGATCATACATTGCGACTGTGAGTGAGGCATTTGACATATTATGTACCATGGGGTGTCATCAACAATATTAATAGCCTTCTTCAAAGGATCTGGAGTTTCCCTTGCATTCTAGGCTCTTTGATTGGTGTTGTTGTTATGTGGGAAAATGGGTTTACCATTATGCCAATTAGTGTTATATGGGATATCATGCAATGATTGTCTCTTTTCTTATCTCTGGTAAACCTGCCTATTAGGACCTATTCCCTTTTATTTTTAGCAAGTCTATAACTTAAGTCCTTAACAACAGTTGTCAATTTATCTAATTTATCCTTAGAAGTAGATGCATTACCTTGAATACTTTGAGGCTTATTTGGATTTTGCATAATCTTCACATCATCCCTTCTATTTGTCTTACCAGATGCTTTCCTATTATTTTCAATATTTGTTGCAATCCTGAAAGCATCCTTGAGGCTAGTAGGACCCTTATCTCTTAATCCATAGGTTGTTTTGACATCAAAAGCATGTATGTACAATATCATGCACATTGGTTCATTAGGTCTCATGTGAGGTTGCAATTTGTTTAACACTTTAGTGAATCTAGCATTAAAATCCACAACCTACTCATTTGACCCCTTAGGGATATTGGTGAATTCATTTACACAAAAGCTTGGGTCAGTCTTGTCACCATACTGCTCCTTAAAAATCCTTCTAAAATCATCCCATGATGAGATACTTCGGTCAGACAGACCCTTATACCATTCTCTAGCTTCATCAACTAAGGATTTCATAAACAACTTCATAAAAACATCTTCATGCTCAACCTTAAATTTGTCCATAACATTCTGAAAAGCCTTTAAATGATCCTCACCTAACACAGTATTGTTTCCTAAAAACTTTGGCAACTGCGGCCTAACATGTTTGTCAATGGGATTAGGGTAGTCAGGAATACCATAAAAAACAAGCTGCTTGAATCTATCTAGCTGCATAGGCTATCTACCAAACTGATTAATATCGGCATTCCTATTTGCATTTTAATTTCTCACATTATTTAATGGTACCCTAACATTGTTTACATTCTATCTCTGATCATTCTGTTAATACTGGATTTCATTTCTATGTTGGTTTCTCAAGACATTTGCATTATCAATGGTGGCGACTACATCATGTTGAGAAGTTCTCAGAGCTTGTACCCTTTGCCTCATGTCATCTCTAATCTTCACAGCTTATAAATATTCCAATTTAGCTCTTAGGCTTTTGATTTCTTCAGCTAATTCTCCATCTTTGGGCATAGAAGAGGATGGTCCCTTTCCATATTGGTTACCATTGTCATCCCTTGGGGATTTAATTTCTTCAAATTTGTCAGGGAGATCTAAGAAAGGGTGTTCCTAGAACACTTTTGACCTCATTCTCAATCTGCCACCTTGTTGTCTCTCAAATACATCCTAGATTTCAGCCTCAGTGTTCGAAAAATAACGTATTATCTGCTCTGAAGATCTTGGATTGTCTTGAATATTATCATTACTTCTGGGAGAACCCTCTTGACTGGCTTGAACAGTCCCTTATTTCTTGTACATCATTTTTCTAGGTAATTTTTCAGACAAAATTACGCAGTGATCTTCTCCCTTGCATACAAATTTTTACTTTACCAGTCAGGAGATTTGTTCGGAGTCGCCACCTACAACTAGGAATTTTTTCTTTTAAACTAGGGTTCTTACACAAACCTTCCCTAGTAGAGTCACCAAATCTATTGGGTTTTTCCCAGACTGGATGCTTCTTCCCAGTTATCCCTACAAGGTAGCCATCATTGATCAATAGGATTTTTAGGCCAGGGGCCAATAGTACAGGAGATATACTCTATAAATATCTCTTCTTTTTTAGGCTCTACAAAACCAAGCGGGGTATTCCCTATTCAACATCTGTGAAATGTGCTTACTAACTTGGTGGGATGTTGAGACAAAGCAGACAAATCCTCATATATGCAGACCAAAACTGTAAAATAAGTGCAGAGGGGCTAACTTTGGGCTTATGTTCAGTTGCGAGACAGAGGATTTTGGTCCTAAAACTATTTTTAAATGTCCTAAAAGTTTGTATTTGAAGTATGAATTTATGTTTTGTATTTGGATGCAAAACTAGGACTTTGGTTGTAACCTCAATACAAGATTGGACTGGTGCCTATCTCAAGGCTCAGAGTCAATAGACATACATATGTGAATGATCACCATAAACTCAAATCAATAACTAGGTTTCAAGGGGGTTTTGTAGTGTCTACCTTACAGATACTTCCTAAAATTTAGTAATCAGTTATCTTTGCTTACAGACATCCTCACTGCAATATATCCTTCCCAACACTTAACCCTGAACATTTAATCTACTGCTTGAGCAGAAGTAAAAGATCAAGTATTCAACATAGCAAACCCATATCCTAGAATCTTAAACACCCCTTAGCTATTCAGATTAAGAAGAAGAACATATTCAGTTTGGTGACAAATAACAGAATACATGCAATGAAACATTACTCATTTAAATCAACATGAAACTAGTAAGATTATGCATGAAACATTTAACTAATGATTCATAAACTCACAAGACAACCAAAACAGAGCCACCAATGAAGTTGTATCTTATCACAGCACCAAAATTTATCCAGTTTTCAACAACCAAAAAAAATGAGTGACACAGTTTGCAATTTATAGCAAGATTGTGTACTTAGCAATAATTATATGGCATTTTCAAAATCCCTATCACAATACAACGCACCAAGAATAGCACCCAAAGTATTCAATGCAACAGGTGGGACAAAGAGGGAAAAGTAGGTAGAATCAGGAACAACACTACCGCCTGAAGATTTTCTTCATCAAATTTTGTAGGTTATTGTCAATCATTGACCCATACCTCTGCAAAGAGCCATTAATGGCCCAGATACTTGTAGCTCCTCTTGAAATGTAGCAGCTACGTGCCTCTGAAGTTATCCCACTCAAAAAATAGCTGAAGAAACAGAGGAAAACCACCGCTGAAAAACTTTGAAATAGAACAGTTGATTTCCCCCATCATTGAAATCCACAGCCTCAAAATACTTTGAAAAGTCACTAGCCAATGAAATTGTGCCACGTAGGCAGCCTGTGCTTGTATCACTGACTTTTCGACCACCTATTTTACCTTTTTTGCCCATGCATATGCAGCTAAAAATGAGATTGTATATACATACAATCATTCGTGTACAAGGTAGACCCCAAGAAATTATGAAACTAAGTTGAACTTGCATTCGGGTCCAGACCTTGTATGCATCTCCCTTTGCACATCGGCATATACAACACACTTTATACAACCGACGGACCTCAAATTTCATTCGCTATATTTGATTCCTCCTTCGCGTCTGGGTTGTATGTCTTTCCTTTGTATATCGGCTTGTATGTTGCATATACAAACATAATATACATGCAATCTGCGGATTCCAAACCTTTATGAAGCATATCAGAACAATTTTGAAATCCGACCTTTGTATCTTAACATTTGCACCTTTCATTGTATATCCACGATATACAATGCATACATACATACATGCTGTGGATTTTAACACCTTATGAGCCATATTACATTCCCCCTTCACATCCGTGCCTTGTATGTGTGCTTATACATCACAATATACAACACAGATATACAAAACAAAATATAGATCCTGGACCTGTACATTTTTATTAACCAGAATGCAATATCCATCGGGTCTAGGCCTTGCATATTTGGTTGTACGCGTCAACATACAATCGCCTTTGAATGCAATTGGTGGACCCCACCCATTGGCTCCTACTTTGCATGTAACTTCTTTTTTGTATGTGCCTCTTGCATATTTCTGATGTATAATCGGCTTTGTATCTTGTAACATACAATTGCCCTTGTATGTATCCTTTGTATCAGCTCCCTCATACATTACCCGATGTACACTCCACCTTGCATATCCATGGGCCCCACCACTTGTATATCGGCCCCTTGCACATTTTCTTTTACATGTTGCCAATGTCTATTTCTTCTTGTACATTGCCACCGATTGGAAATTTTACTGTAGCGAATGCATGTTGTCATTGAATCTACCCATTGCATGTCTAAACATACAACACAAATATACATGCGAACCTGATATACAAGCAGGGAATATTCCCAGAACTTGCGATATACATACAACTACTTTTGCACCTTTTGAAGCTGACTGAACATTTCTTGGGCCTGCCAACGAACATTTGCACTTGTACTCACAAACGTCCATGCACATATAACTATTTTTTGTATTTTTCAACTGAGTAGGCCGAAAGACTTTGAAATTTTTTGAGTGTTGATGAAAGACTCTGTAGATGTTCTAGTTTAAAACCCTTACCCTATGTAAGCATCAACAATGAGTCGGGAGGAGTAGGAGAAGCTGCTAGCCAATATCTCATGTTTGATTGGGGATTATCAGAATGAAGAATTGCTTGCTCCCTTCATAATGGAGGAAATCAAGTATGCTACTTTTTTCTTGGGTGCGAGGAAATCCTAGGGCCTAGATGGATTCCAAGAAAAATTCTTTCAGATGTTCTAGGACATTGTATGTGAGGACATGTGTAGGGTAGTAGAAGAATGTAGAAGTAGAAGATTGATGTTGAAGACTTGGAACTCAACATACATAGACCTCATCCCCAAGATCAAAAATCTCAAGTACTTCAATGAATACATGCCCATTGTGTTATGTAACACAATCTATAAGATTGTCACAAAAGCGATGTCTACAAGACTTAAGAAATGTCTAGAATGTATAATCTCGAAAGAACATTCTAGGTTCTTAAGAGGGAGACAAATTCTAGATGGAATAGTTTTTCTCATGAACTATTCTCTCCGTGGTGGTGAGGAAAAACAAATGTATGGTTATAAAGTTGGATATGAATAAGGCATACCATAGTGTTTCTTGGGAATTTCTAAATATGACTATATGTAAGTTGGTGTACAACTATATATCTTCAACCACATATGTGGTCATTGTTAATTGGCGTAGCGACATATTTCTTCAATGTTAAAAGGGTTTGAGGTAAGGGGACCCACTCTCCCCCTTCCTCTTTCTCATCATAGCTGAAGTTTTGGGTAGGAACTTGAAAAAGGAGATTAGGGACAAGAATATAACTAGTTTACAAGTATTAGGAGGCGTAAGAGATATTACTCACTTACAATTTGTAGATGACACTCTACTCTTTAGGGAGGCCATAACTAGGGAAGCAAGAAATATCAAAAGGGTCTTGATGCATTATGAGATGGTGATTGGACATAAGGTAAACATAACAAAATCAAAGATTTTATTTTTAAAAGAGCCATGTATGGAGAGAGATTGGAAATTCAGAGGATACTTGGGTTTGATTAAGATAAATTACCTAGCAAATATTTGGGAATTTGCCTTTAATTGATTGAAGATCCTCTGAGATGGAATGGAAGAGTGTGATTGATCGTATACAAGGGATGCTAGCCTCTTGGAAAGGTAGGTGGCCCATCTTAGCTGGTAGGATATCCATGATCAAGGCCACTTTAACAGCAACATCGATTTACATCATGTCAGTTTTCCATCTTCCCAGCAAGGTTTCTAGTAAACTTGAATCCACCCAGTGCTTATTCCTCTAGCGGGGCCATGACAACTAGTTCAAATACAACCTTGTAAAATGGGATTCAATCTATAGGCCAACAAATAATGATGGGTTAGGATATAGGAATTACAAGAACATGAATAATGATTTAGGGTCTAAACTAATGTGGTGTATCAATGGAGAGAGAGAGAGAGAGAGAGAGAGAGAGAGAGAGAGAGAGAGAGAGAGAGAGAGACAGATAGAGAGACAGAGAGAGACAGAGATCTCTAAAATGGTCCTAATAATTTGTTTAAATCATCACTGCCTTTAGGATCCTGCATATAGAATTTTCTTAGAACTTGTATAAAGATGATTTCATTAGATATTAGATGGAGACTAGGTGATTGGAAAAAAACCAAATTTTGGCATGATTGTTGGTTGGAGGATAAGGCGCTAGCAGAACATCCCAATTACCATCCCTTGATCTCACATTTTGAAGATGTAGAAGGTGTTTGTGTAAAGAATTATATAAATAAGAGGTCTCACATGGTCTGAGAAGATTCCACTCTAAAGTGGTTCAATTTGGGGGATTAGACCATTGACTGATCATTTTACATTTCAATAAATAGATAAAACTAAAAGTAATTCTCTTTAAAATGGAGGCATTCTAGTATGAACACCCAGGGTTCAAAGATGCCCTAAGTGTTTGGTGGAATAAAAGGGAAATGGGATGTAGGAGATATGTGGTGTACAAGAAATTGATTGAGACCAAATGACTCGCGGGTGTGCGGAGCAAGGAAGTAATGGGAAACCTATTTCAAAATAAAAGCAAGGTGGAAACTAATCTAGTTGAAGTAGAGAATGCTATTGGGGAGAAGGGCTTCACCCTTGATCTGAGGGAAGTAGAGAAGAAATTACTCAAGGAAAAAGGTAGAGTATTAAGGATTGAGGAGATTTTATTGCATAAAAAGCCAAGAGTGAAATAGTTGAGGTGATTGAAATACTAAATTATTTCATATGACTATGAAGATAAGAGGAGAAAATAATAAAATATTAAGTATTTAGCTCCCTTCAAGTACAATGGTGGAGGATGTTGAGGTAATTAGGAAGGAAGGAAAAAATTTATTTGAACAACTTTTGGATTCAGAATTGATGGAGAGCTAGGAGGAGTAGGAGATGATGCTAGCTAATATCTCATGTTTGATTGGGGATTATCAGAATGAAGAAATGCTTGCTCCTTTCACAATGGAGGAAATCAGGTATGCCACTTTTTCCTTAGGTGCAAGGAAATCCCTTGGCCTAGATTGATTCTAAGAGAAATTCTTTGAAAAGTTTTGGGATATTGTAGGTGAGGACATGTGTAGAGCATCAAAAGAATGTAGAAGTAGAAGATTTATGCTAAAGACTTGGAACTCAACATACATAGCCCTCATCCCCAAGATAAAAAAATCCCAAGTACTTCAATGAATACAGGCCCATTGTGTTATGTAACACAATCTATAAGATTGCCACAAAAGTGATGTCCACAAGACTTAAGAAATATCTGGAGTGTATAATCTTGAAAGAAAAAAGTGGGTTCTTAAGAGGGAGACAAATTCTAGATGGATAGTTATTGCTCATGAACTATTCACTCAGTGATGGTGAGGAAAAAAGAAGGTATGGTTATAAAGTTGGATATGAATAAGGCATATGATAGTGTTTCTTGGGAATTTCTAAATATGACTATGTGTAAGTTTGGATTTAGTGAAGCTTGGTGTAAATTGGTGTACAACTATATATCTTCAACCACATATGTGGTCATTGTTAATGGGGTAGTGACAAATTTATTCAATGCTAAAGGGGGTTTGAGGTAAGGGGAACCCCTCCCCTCCCTTCCTCTTTCTCATCATAGCTAATGTTTTGGGTAGGAACTTGAAAAAGTAGATTAGGGACAAGAATATAATTGGTTTACAAGTATCAAGAGGTGTAATAAATATTGCTCACTTATAATTTGTAGATGATACTCTACTCTTTGGGGAGGTCACAACTAGGGAAGCAAGAAATATTTTTAAAAGAGCCATGTATGGAGAGAGATTGTAAATTCAAAGGATACTTGGGTTGGATTCAGATAAATTACATAGAAAATATTTGGGAATGCCTTTAATTTATAGAAGATCCTCTAAGATGGAAGGGAAGAGTGTGATTAGTCATATACAATGGATTCTAGCCTCTTGAAATGGTAGGTGGCTCACCTTAGCTAGTAGGATATCCCTGATCAAGGCTACTTTATCAGCAACATCGATTTATGTCATGTCAGTTTTCCAAATTCCTAGCAAGGTTGCTAGGACTCTAGAAGCCACTCAATACTTATTCCTCTGGCAGGGTAGTGACAACTAGTTCAAATACAACCTTGTAAAATGGGATTAAGTCTGTAGGCTAGTGAACAATGGAGGGTTGGGATTTAGGAATTGCAAGAACATGAATAAATATTTAAACCCAACACCCTGAAATGCTCTAATGTCAAAATAATTGGGTTTTAAACCCAACTAAAACTCTGCCCATAATTTTCTTAAAACATATAGTGGTACCTCAAAACTAGCATGTGTTGGATGATCAAAGACCATCCACCATTAGTCACAAAAATGTCTCACGGTCTCCTTATACCTACACCACTTAATTGAAATTCATTTTTTTTTGTGGGTATATAGGTTGATTAGTTGCAGGGTCTACAAAGAATGGGGCTAATGTTTGTTTGGTAATGTGAAGATCAAGGATCTCTTTATACAAGAGACTATCCACATAAATCTACCTCCTCTCCTCATGCCAAAGGGAAAATCTATCTAGGTCTGCATGAATAGGCCTAACAGAATTGACAATGGTTTGCATTGAAGATGCAAACCATACTACATGGGGAGCATCATGTGAGGCTAATTTTTAATCAAATTATTTTTTTCCTCAATTATGTTTATATTTCAATTGATACTTTCTCACAAGTTTCCCTCATCAGGTGGAGGGGGATAGGAGTTTTGAGGTGGATGGGATGGGGGGTTTAGAGGTGGAGGGGGTGGGGGGTTGTGTAAAATATCATCTATTGGAAGTTCATCCATTGTGTTGGTTATTTTCCCAGACTGGATACTTATTCCCAGTAATCCCTAAAAAATAGCCATCATTGATCAATAGGATTCCCGGCCTAGGGGCCAACAGTATAGAAGATAGACTCTATAAATATCTCCTCTTCTTCTTTAGGCTCTGCAGAACCAAGGGGGGTATTCCCTACTCAACATCTATGAAATGCATCTCTGTATTAGCTAGGATGTTGACATGAAGCAGATAAATCCTCTCTTATGCAGACTAAAACTGTGAGATAAGTGCAAAGGGGCTAGCTTTGGGCCTATATTCAGTTATAGATAGAGGATTTTAGTCCTAAAACTACTTCTAAAGTCCTAATGGTATGATTTAAGGTTTAAGTTTGATTTGTATTTAGATGCAAAACTAGGACTTTGGTTGTGACCTCAATACAAGACTGGATCAGTGCTTATCTAGGGCTCGGAGTCAATAGACATACACATGTGAATGGCCCTCGTGAACATTCATCAAAGACTGAGAATAAAGGGGATTTCTAATATCTACTTTATAGATACTTCCCAACAATTAGGTGCTTAATCATTCATACTTAATGGTATCCCTACTGCAACACATTTTCTCAATGATTAACCTGAAACATTTAATTTGTTCCTTGAACAAAAGTAGAAGAGTAAACATTCAATATAGAGAAACTATATTCCTGAACCTTAACAACCCTTAGTTATCTTGATTCAAAAGAAACTATGCCCACAGCTTGGAGACAAATGATTAAGCACATGCACAGAGCATTTCTCATATAAAACAACATGAAACCAGTGAACTCATGCATGAAACATACAACTTGAGACTCATAAACTTACAAGACATCAAGAACAAGGCCACCAATAAAGTTGTATTGTGTCACAACACCAAAATATTGTCCAGCTTCCAACAACAACAAAAGAGTAACACAGTTTGCTTAAAGCAGCAAGAAAGTGTACTCCACAAAAATTAATTACATGACAAGATCAAAAATTTCTGCCAGACAATGCACCAGAGATGGCGCTCAAAATAATAAATGCAACAGGGAACAAAACGGGAAGAAATAAGAGAAAGGCGAGGAGTAGTTGAGCTTGAGCCCTGTGCCATCGCTAGAAGACTCCCCGTCATAAACCAGGTACCTAACCATTCGACCACTGACCCATGCTTATCTGCAGTCATGCCATTAACTCTTCACCTACCCGTAGCCTCTCTGAAATGTAGCAATGACATACCACTAAAAATTTCCCGCTCAAAAAATGGCCGCACCCACTCAGGAAAAACCATCGCAATAGGTTCAAAACCCGACCATTGATCATCCCTCCATTGCTGTGATCAATGACACCTGAAAACGTTGAAAAGTCATTGGCCAGTGAAATCATGCCATGTTGGCACCTTATGTTTCTATCGCTGGCCCTTTCCTTCTTCAATTTTGTCTTTATCGCCATTGTATATGCGTGCTGAAATGCATATACATGCAATAGTTCCCAGGCACGTGGTAGCTTGTGACTCGCCCTCCGTCGCTGTGCATTTGATCTCCATCAGCCACTGGAATAACCCAAGAAAGGTTGGCTGACACATATGGTCTTGGCAATAATCTCTTTGCATATCAGCTATTGCACAAGCATACAATCACTTTATACAACCCCCAGACCTCAAATTACTGTTCATTGTATTTGACTCTTCCTTCACGTCTGGGTTGTAAATCTTTGTTTTGTATATCGGATTGTATGCTGCATATACAAACCCAATATACATGCTAGGGACCCCAAACTTGTATGAAGCATCTTGGAATTCTACTCGGGTTTGAAATGCACCTTTTCACTTGTATGCATTGCATGTATGTCGGCATACATATAATTACCATTGTATATAACTAGTGGGCCCGACCTATTTACTCTTTCCCTTGCACATTTGATTCCACATCGCATATACAAATGCAATGTACAAGTCAGACTTTGCCATAATAAAAAAGCACATTTGAAACACTTTGGAATCTAGCTTGTACATCCACAAATGCACATTTCCTTTGTATATAGACCATATACAAACTCACTTGTATATATCTGTAGGCCCCCTCCACTTGTGTCTCTACTGCATGTATCTTTGAGTGTCCACGGTACTATTAACTTTGCATGTCATGGGCCCTTTGTATATTTTTGAATGTACATCCTGCCTTGTATATCCACGGGCCCCACCACATGCATCTCTGCCTCTGTACTATAGCAAATGTATATTTGCACACTTGTATGTCAAATATGCAAACACAAATATACAAACCCTTAATATACAACCGCAGAGTCTTCTATAGAATATTCCAGGAATGTATCTTCCACTCGCAACTGTGGCAATTGTATATTAGCACCTCCTTGTATACTTTGCTTTGTATGTATACCAATATACAAAGCGGGAATATTCCCAGGAATCTGCTAAAGATTTCACCTTTGTACATGCACCTTTTAGAGCCCAATATACATATAAAATGCATATAATTTAGTTTTTATCAATTTTTTGGAGGCCGATGGAAATTTGACAAGCCCGATGATGTACATTTGTAATTGCATATACAAAAACTTAGCATTTTTCATGAGTGTGATAGGAAAAGGTGATAAATCATTACATGGGGGCTTGTCAACCAACAAAAACTAAAACATGAGGATGAGATTTACAACCAGGAACCCACCACAGAAGGCCACTAACAGAATAGACAAAATAATGCAAGACCCCAAGACTCAAAAATTTTAGGGTTTGAATGGAAAAAACCTACAAATGTATGAACTTAAAACCCTAAACATAAATGAGTGCTAACATGGGCTCCGATTGGGGATGTGCAGGCGCAAGGCTGCAGCGAGGACCAGACTACTCCGGGGTAGACCAGACAAAATCCAAAATTTAAAACATGATTGACTAGACAAGGCATGTACAAAATACTTACACCTAGTTTACAGTGTACATAGGGGAAGATCATTTATGAGAAAAAGGTCTTAAGGAATTTTCCGTGCACTGGCAATTCCAGTAATTCACCATTGAGGGCTTGGAGAAAATAAGAATCATCCCCATAGATATTGCTAATTTGGTATGGGCCCATCCATAAGGGCTCAAATTTACCGTGTTTGCCCTTATCCTGACTCCTAGCATTCCACACAAGGACCAAATCACCTATCTACAACCTTCTCTATGTAGCCCTTCTATTAAATAGATATTTCACTTGTTCTTGTGTCTTGATGTTTGTTTTCTGTGCTTCCCTTCTTAGTTCATCTAGTACAACTAGCTGATTTATTCTTTCTGTCATTGAGTCCTCAACCTCCTCCTCATCTTCTTGCATGAATTTGTAAACTGGCAGGAGGTTGTTCACAAGCAATCTAGCTGCTGCGCCATATACTAATTCATAATGTGACCTTCTAGTTGCTCTTTTTACTGTCACCCTGTCAGCCCACAATGCCAACTTTAGCTTTGAATCCCATGACCTCTTGTTTTTATCTATCATCCTTTTGATGATTTTCATGAGACTTTTGTTGCTTGACTCTGCTTGACCATTCCCTTGTGGATGATATGGTGATGCATGAGACAAATCAATTCCATAATTGCTACAAATATAAAAAACTCACCAGACCTGAACCACATAGCATTATCTATGACCAACTTGGCTGGTACTCCAAATCTGATGATAATGTTTTCTAAAATAAAGTCCATCACCACTTTGCTTATAGCTTTTTTAGTTGGAATGGCCTCAATCCATTTAGTGAAGTAATCAGTGGCAACCAAAATCCAACTGTGTCCTCCACTTGATTTTTCTGAGATTTCCCCTATAAAATCAATCCCCCATTGTTGAAATGGAGCTTCTACAGTTATAGTCCTAAGGGGTAATGCACCTTCATATCTTAGCTTTCCTAAGAACCTTTGGCAAGACTCATATTTTCTTACCACTTTGTGTGCATTTGAGAAAAGAGTTGGCCACCAATAACCTGCTCTGAGAATTCTGTGCGCTGTTGTCCAGGTAGCATAGTGCCCACCACATACTCCATTGTGCATATCACTTAAAATATCTCTAGCCTAATTTTCATTTACACATCTGAGTAGCATGCCATCAGAGTTTTTCTAATACAACTCTCCTTGAACAATGATGTATTTAATAGCTTGTAGCTTCATGGTCCTCATCCGATTTCATTGAGGTGGGTAGGATAGTTTAAATTCTGTAAATAATACACTATGTCCTTATACCATTCAGATTCTGATATATCTATAATTTCATTATGCACTACATTCACTTGGCATGCCTCTAGATTTGACTGTGTCATCAGTTTTGCCAAACCTTGTCCTCTTACCAGTTTAGTGATTTATATTTCAATGTTGAACTCTTGCAATTTGTTTATCCATCTGTATCTTCTTCCAATTACCTCTTGTTGAGTAAATATATCTTTGACTGTTGCATGAGGCACATATGCAATTACCTAAAAGCCTACCAAATATGGCCTGAAACTTTTAACTGCTCTAACTAGTGCATATGCTTGCTTCTCCATGATGTCATACTTCAATTTGGTAGCCTGCAATGACCTGCTAAAGAAAGCTATAGGCTGCTCAAACCCTTCTTCATTTTTCTACAATAGGCATGCAGCAATAGTATGGAAAGAAGCAAATAAAAATAACTGAAATGGCTTGGAAAAACCTAGGGATTTTAGTACAGGAGCCATCTTTATAGCCTCTTTTATGTTGTGAAATGATTTAGTCGCTTCCTCTTCCCATTTGATAATTGCATGTTTCTTCAGCATCCTGGAGATATCTTTTGTAGTCTCTGCAAAGTTAGGCACAAATCTCCTAACAAAATTAATTTGTCTGAAGAAGGACTGAACACCTTTCACAATTTTAGGGATCTGAATTTTATCAATTACAGCCACCCTTTCAGGATCAATCCTGACTCCATCCTTAGAAACAATGTGTCCAAGCAATTTTCCTTCCACTACCCCAAAAGAACACTTCTTTGGGTTAAGTGAGATGCCATACTCCAATGCTCTGATAAAAATCTGTTCTAAATGCATACAATGCTGCTCTTCCTTTTTTGAGTAAGCTATCAAATCATCCTGATACACAGCCAGGATTGAGTCAATTAACCCTGCAAAAGCAACATCCATAGCCTTTTGAAATGTAGCACTTGCATTTGTTAGCCCAAATGGCATCCTCACATATACATAGGTTCCCCATGGAGTGGTGAAGGCAGTCTTAAATTGTTCTAATTCCTTTACCTTCACTTGATTGTACCCTGAAAATCCATCCATCATGGATAAAAGTTCACATCCAGTCACCTTCTACAACATGGCCTCCATGTTGGGCAATGGATAATTGTCCTTCAAAGAGGATACATTTAGATTTCTAAAGTCCACACAAAGTCTTATGTCACCATTCTTTTTTCTAACTGGGACAAGGTTAGACACCCAAGTTGAGTGCCTAATAGGCTTGATTATTCCAGCCTCCCTAAGCTTCATAAGTTCCTCTTGCATTTTAGGAGCTAAAGTTGGGTTGATAGGCCTTTGTTTTTGTCTAAATGGTTTAGCTCCAAGCTTCAAAGGGATTTCATGCTGAAATAAATCTTCCCTATAAGCTTTCAGGTCCTCATACGACTAGGCAAAAACATGCTTATATTTTTTCAATAGTGCAATTAACATAGTTTTGATATGTGGTTTGAGCTATTTGCCAATGTACACCTTCTTGGGGGCATGAGATGTCCCCAAGTTTATCTCCTCTAAATCATTCTTGTTTGTTGGAGATGCCTTTGTAACAAATTGGTCCCTACTGTCAAAAGCTCGTTCCAAAGCAACCAACCCTCTAGGGATTTTATTTGTCTTGAGTTGAATTACCTCCTTCCCTAAGAGAGTTTCCTTTCCATCTACAACCTCCACAAAGTTCTGAAAATCCATTTCTTGGTATTCATACTCATGAATGCAATGTAGAAATCTCAGTAAATCCTTGTCATCATCAAACACCTGCTAGCTGCATACATTATCTAGCATTGTAGGTCTTAGTTTGAATTCCACATTTGTGACATCTGATAGAGTTATGTCATCTAGTCTTATGGCTATATTAGCTAGAAAGTCTGCCCTGACATTCTTTAATCTCTCTATCCTATTTATTGAAAAAGCATCAAACAACTCAATTGTATCCCAAACAGCATGCTTATACTATTTTAATCTTTTATTTTTTGATGCATACTTATCTCTAACTTGGGAAACAATTAACTCTAAATCTCCAAATACTCTTAACATTTTAATTCCATGCTTCAGATCCACATTCAATCCTAACAATAGAGCTTCATATTTTGCAATATTATTTGTATAGACAAACTTTAGTAAGAATGAAAATCTTAGAAGCTTACCAGCTGGAGACAGAAAAACAATTCCAGCACTAGAGCCTTCCTTCAAACAAGCTCCATCAAAATACATGGTCCAGAGACCCTACTAGTCTAGCTCCTCAATGCATATGTCTCCCCCTATACCTCCTTGATCATCTGAGATAACCCTAAAATTTTCATAGTCAGTGTCCACAAAACATATATGCTCCTCTGACTCTTGGTCTTCAACTGTTTCTAACGATCTTTCTTCTCTGATCAATTTGACATCCTTGCCATTCATAGGGGTCATAGCATATGATAGATCCAGTTGCATACTCCCACCAATCAATGTTGCCCATCTTCTTGATAACAGCATGCCATATTGTGGCTTGATATCAACAACTGTTATGTTCATTTTGTAAGTCCTTTCTAGATATGCCGCCAGTCTGAAATCCACATCCTTCATAATTTCAATGATAGGTACTTCCCTAGCATCCATGGCATAGCATTTCCCACATGCCTTATCTATCTTTAATCCAGATTGTTGCATAATAGCCAAAGGCATGATGTTTGTTGATGCCTCTGAGTCAATCATACAATTTCTAATCACTTTTCCATTTATGACAAGGGAGACATAAAATGGTTCAACTTGTGAAGGGCATTTTGTCATGGTCATCCCTAGATATGCCTCAGGAATCTCATCTTCATCCATACACATAGCTTGTTTCTTGCCCTGAGGTTCTTTATTCTACTTGGCTTGACAGGATATTCCTAAAATCAAGGATACTGCTTTATTTCTGCATTCTTCAATTTTCATCAATTCCATCAATGGAATAGAGACCTTTATCTGAGCCAAGACTTGAGCTATGTCAAATGAAGTATAATTTTGAATAATAGTTGTAACTTGCTCCACCATTTTATTTTTATCTTGAGATGATCCAGCCTTTGTTTTTATAGCTGCTTGACTATCATTACTACCCTAAGAATTTTTGTTTTGATCCTCAATCTAAGGAATTCTATTTTTTGGTCCTTGAGGATCATAACCTATTTTTTGCTTAAAGTTTTGCCTATTATTGTTCTATTGCTTCTTTTGTGTCTCAGTTCCTTTATGACTGTGCCCTGGCTGGTTCACCAAAGTATTCTTTGGTTGGTATGAGTTGCTTACCTGGGCCTTGCCCTTGAGATTGTAATTGCTTTTGACTTGAGCTACTACTGCAGCTGTGAAGGCCCTAATCTCTTCATCAGAAGGCCTCCTCATATTATTCAAAAAAGTGTGTGAGTCCTGAGCATAGGCATAGTTGTTTTCCTCATCCTCTTCATCATAGGGAAATTGCTGACAGACCTGAAACTCATCATTTGCACTTGCATCAGCATTAGGAAACCCTCTGTTTGTGGACAACATATTGACATTGTCATCCTCCATGCAATGCGGCTCATTGCACTCATCACAGGCCATGGCATTGTTGTATAGAGACTGAGCAATCAGGCATTGTGATTGTGAGTGAGGCATTTGACATATGATACACCATGGGGTGCCGTTAACGATATTCACAGCTTTCTTCAAAGGATCAGGAGTTTCCTTTATATTTTGAGCTCTCTGATTTGTATTGCTGTGTGGAAGGATGGGTTTACTATTATGCCAATTGATATTGTATGGCATATCATGTAATGATGGTCTTTTTTCTTGCCTTTGGTAAACCTGTCTGTCAGGACCAACCCCTTTTTCATTTTTAGTCATTCTATAGCTGAGGTCCTTGACAATAGTTGTCAATTTATCTATTTTATCCTCAAAAGTGGATGCATTGCCTTGAACACTTTGAGATTTAGTATTTGGATTTTGCAAAATTTTTACATCATCTCTTCTGTTTGTTTTACCAGATGCTTTTCTGTTATTTTCAATATTAGTTGTAATTTTGAAAGCATCTCTAAGGCTATGAGGACCCTTGTCTCTTAATCCATAAGTAGTTTTGGCATCAAAAGCATTTATGTATAGTAATATGCGCATAGGTTCATTAGGCCTTACATGATGTGGCAGTTTGTTCAATACTTTCATGAATCTAGCATTAAAATCAGCAACTTGTTCATTTGATCCTTTGGTAATGCCAGTGAATTCATTAATAAAGAAACTAGGATTAATTTTGTCACCATATTGTTCTTTGAATATTATTCTGAAATCATCCCATGATGAAACACTTCTATCCAGCAAACCCGTGTACCATTCCCTGGCCTCATCAACTAAGGATTGCATAAATAATTTCATGAAAACATCCTCATGCTCAACCTCAAAGTTGTCCATGATATTCTGAAAGGCTTTTAAGTGGTCTTCACCAGATACAGTGTTATTTCCTAAAAACTTAGGCACTTGCAGCCTCACATGTTTGTCAATAGGATTCGGATAACTAGGAATGCCATCAAAAACTAACTGCCTGAATCTATCTAGTTGCATAGGCTGTCTACCAAATTGATTAGCATTGGCATTTCTATTTGCATTCTGATTTCTTACATTATTTAATGGTATTCTAACATTATTCAGATTATGTCTCTGATCATCATGCTGATCCTACACTTCATTTTCTATGCTGGCTTCTCTGCATATTTATATTTTCAAGGGTGGGGATTGAATCATCCTGAGCAACTCTCAAAGCTTGCACTTTCTATTTCATGTCATCTTTAATTTTTACTACCTGCAGATATTCTAATTATGCTCTTAAACTTTTGATTTCTTCAGGTAATTATTCTTCTCTGGGTATGGAAGAGGATGGTCCCATTCCATTCTAATCATCATTATCCTCATCCCTTGGAGATTCAATCTCCTCAAATCTATCACTAGGATCCAAGAAAGGGCATTCTTGGAACACTTCTGACCTTATTCTCAAAGCACCACCCTGCTATTTCTCATATACATTTTGGATTTCAGCCTCAGTGTTTGAAAAATAAGGTATTGTCCTCTCTGAAGATCTAGGATTGTCTTAAACATTATCATTTTTGGGAGAACCCTCATCACTAGCTAGAACAGTCCCTTTTTTCCTATACATCATTTTTATAGGTAACTCTTCAAGTAGAGTATTACGCTGGGATCTTCTCCCTTGCATACAAATTTTTGCTTTACTGGTTGGGAGATTGGTTCAGAGTCGCCACCTATTACTAGGAATTGTTTTATCAAGGTCCTTTTACTTTACGTCCCCAGTAGAGTCACCAATTTCTGTTAGTTATTTTCCTAGACTAGATTCTTATTCCCAGTAATCCCTACAAAATAGCCGTCATTGATCAATAGGATTCCTAGGCCAGGGGCCAACAACATAGGAGATAGACTCTATAAATATCTCCTCTTCTTCTTTAGGCTCTACAGAACCAAGGGGGGATTCCCTACTCAACATCTATGAAATGCATCTTTGTATTAGCTAGGATGTTGACATAAAGCAGATAAATCCTCTCTTATGCAGACCAAAACTGTGAGATAAGTGCAAAGGGGCTAGCTTTGGGCCTATATTCAATTGTAGACAGAGGATTTCAATCCTAAAACTACTTCTAAAGTCCTAATGGTTTGATTTAAGGTTTAAGTTTGATTTGTATTTGGATGCAAAACTAGGACTTTGGTTGTGACCTTAATACAAGACTGGATCAGTGCCTATCTAGGGCTCAGAGTCAATAGACATACATGTGTGAATGGCCTGTGTGAACATTCATCAAAGACTAGGAATCAAGGGGATTTCTAATATCTACTTTACAGATACTTCCCAACAATTAGGTGCTTAATCATTCATACTTAATGGTATCCCTACTGCAACACATTTTCTCAATGATTCACCTGAAACATTTAATTTGTTCCTTGAACAAAAGTAGAAGATTAAACATTCAATAGAGAGAAACTATATTCCTGAACCTTAACAACCCTTAGTTATCTTGATTCAAAAGAAACTATGCCCACAGCTTGGAGACAAATGATTAAGTACATGCACAGAGCGCTTCTCATATAAAACAGCATGAAACTAGTGAACTCAGGCATGAAACATACAACATGAGACTCATAAACTTACAAGACATCAAGAACAGGGTCACCAATAAAGTTGTATTATGTCACAGCACCAAAATATTGTCTAGTTTCTAACAACGACAAAAGAGTAACACAGTTTGCTTAAAGCAGCAAGAAAGTGTACTTCGCAAAAATTATTTTCATGACAAGATCAAAAATTTCTGCCAGACAATGCACCAGAGATGGCGCTCAAAATAATAAATGCAATAGAGAACAAAATAGGAAGAAACAAGAGAAAGGCAAGGAGTGGTTGACCTTGAGCCTTGTGCCATTGCTGGAAGACTCCCCATCATAAACCAGGTACCTGACCATTCGACCACTAACCCATGCTTGTCTGTAGTCATTCCATTAACTCTTCAGCTACCCGCAGCCTCTCTGAAATGTAGCAACGGCGTACCACTAAAAATTTCCCATTCAAAAAATGCCCACACCCGCTTAGGAAAAACCATCGCAACAGGTTCAAAACTCGACCGTTGATCATACTTCCATTGCTGTGATCAACGACACCTAAAAACATTGAAAAGTTGTTGGCCAGTGAAATCGTGCCATGTTGGCACCTTATGTTTCTATTGCTGGCCCTTTCCTTCTTTAGTTTTGCCTTTATCGCCATTGTATATGTGTGCTGAAATGCATATACATGCAACATTTCCCAGGCACGTGGCAGCTTGTGACTTGCCCTCCGTCACTATGCATTTGATCTCCATCAGCCACCAGAATAACCCAAGAAAGGCTGGCTGACACATATGGTCTTGGCGATAATCTCTTTGCATATCGGCTATTGCACAAGCATACAATCACTTTATACAACCCCTGGACCTCAAATTACTATTCCTTGTATTTGACTCTTCCTTAACGTCCAGGTTGTATATCTTTGTTTTGTATATCAGATTGTATGCTGCATATACAAACCCAATATACATGCTGTGGACCCCAAACTTGTATGAAGCATCTTGGAATTCTACTCGGGTCCGGAATGCACCTTTTCACTTGTATGTTTTGCATGTATGTCGGCATACATACAATTACCATTGTATATAACTAGTGGGCCTGACATATTTACTCTTTCCCTTACACATTTGATTGCACATCGCATATACAAATGCAATGTACAAGTTAGACTTTGCCATAATCAAAAAGCACATTTGAAACACTTTGGAATCCAGCTTGTACATTCGTGAATGCACATTTCATTTGTATATAGACCATATACAAACTCACTTGTATATATCTACGGGCCCCATCCACTTGTGTCTCTATTGCATGTATCTTTGAGTGTCCACGGCACTGTTCACTTTGCATGTCGTGGGCCCTTTGTATATTTTTGAATGTACATCCTACCTTGTATATCCATGGGCCCCACCACATGCATCTCTGCCTCTGCACTATAGCAAATGTATATTTGCGCACTTGTATGTCAAATATGCAAACACAAATATACAAACCCCTAATATACAACCGCAGAATCTTCTACAGAATATTCCAGAAATGTATCTTCCACTCACCACTATGGCAATTTCATATTAGCACCTCCTTGTATACTTTGTTTTGTATATAGCCCGATATACAAAGCGGGAATATTCTTGGGAATTTGCAAAAGATTTCTTCTTTGTACATGCACCTTTTAGAGCCCGATATACATATAAAATGCATATAATTCAGTTTTTATCAATTTTTTGGAGGCCAATGGAAATTTCACAAGCCCGATGATGTACATTTGCAATTGCACATACAAAAACCTAGCATTTTTTATGAGTGCGACAAGAAAAGGCGGTAAATCATTACATGGGGGCTAGTCAACCAATGAAAACTAAAACATGAGGATGAGATTTACAACTAGGAACCCACCACAGAAGGCCACTAATAGAATAGACAAAACAATGCAAGACCCCAAGACACAGAAATTTTAGGGTTTGAATGGAAAAAACCTGCAAATGTATGAACTTAAAACGATAAACATAAATGAGTGCTAAAACATTGGACCACCTGTATTTACAATTAAAATAAAAATAAATAAATATTTAATTACTCATATGTAAATATCCATATCAAATACTTACAAATGTAAGTACAACTATATCCATATTGAAAACTTACAAATAAATATCTAGAAATAAACTTTAAAAAATCCAAATGTAAGTTTAAATATCCATGTATTGGAAACTTACAAATGTACAAGTGCAACTATCCATATGTACAATTAAATTATATCCATATATATTGAAAACTTACAAATAAATATCTGAATAAACATTTAGTAAACAATCAATAAGAATTAGTGATAAATAATGAGGGTTAAATTATCCATAGGGAATGGTTGTTGAAGGCCAATTATTTTCCATATTCTAATCATGATTTTTATCTCATTATGTGTGCTAGGTTGATATTCATCACTTTCTTAGGTTGATATGTCCACACCATTGTTTCTATAGGAAAGATATTAGGTGTTACACACACACATGTGTGTGTGTATATACACAATATATATATTGAATCTGATTCTATCTTGTAACTACATATTTCATACATAGTTTGAAGGAGTATATATCCATATGTCTGTATAATTTGTTAAATCTATGTTCATGTCTCCATTTGTTTTGGATGAGCTTTTGGGAAGGATGCTTGTCCCTATAATTATATTTTTTAGTGAGTATTTAAACTACGGTACCTTAATAAGGGCTTATTTTGTGGTAATTTATTTGTATCACCTCATAAGGGCTTAAAATTGGTATAGTTGCATTGATGTCTAAAATCGCATCATTCTAGGTACAATTCCATTTATATGCATTGTTTGATGTCAATATTGGCTTCATAATGAGTTTATTTTTTGTTTTTCTATGTTGTATGGAATCAAGACACGAAAACATCATTATTGACAAATTGTTGGTAGCATGTTAAGGAGTGACTATTGATGTTCTAGATTTCTACCTTTTCATCTTCCTCTTCCCTATTGGTGATTTTTTCAAGTTCTAGTTATCTTGGGAATTGATGTATCCTATCTTTAGGTGACATTATGGATCAAGAGAGACATTTGATTCTTGAAACTCAAGATTTGGGAACCTTTTTATTTGAGTTTAGTGCTCTATTTTGATGGAGTTTATACCTGCAAGGGGTTTCTCCATGTTGCTCTAGTTGTCTTCAATTTTTATGGCATGTCCTCTCTTTAGTTTTATTTCCTTGTTTAATTTAATTTTGTAAGCATTTATAGTCATTTATTATTGTCATTTTCTAACTCCCTAAAATCTATAATTGGTGAACTAGTTTGGAAAATTTAGAGTAGTTTATGGTAAAGTCTATATCCCATACTTTTAAACTTTTGTTTTATGCTACTCTGCATAGATGTTCTAAATAAATTTTTAGCACTCAATTTAACCTATTTGGTCCAGTAATTGACACTTAATCTTGAACCCATTAGCCAACTACCACCACATATCATCTCAGCCTTGTAATCACCTTTCCTAGCATTTTACCCACCTTGGGTTATGTCATGGTTGGGATGCAACCTAGTGTGTCTCTTTCAAAATTTAAATTTATCACCTTAAAGTTGAAATTCCTAAAATATGATCATTATTTAGTTAGTCCACCCACCAAAGTGTCAAGTTAGGCATCTAAGAACATATATTTAAAACATCTCCTAGGTCATAAAGTCTAACATCAAGTATTAAAAGAAATATTCAAATCAGGGATACACAAAGAACAATTAATTAAAGTTACATCAATCTCAATCTCACATCAAGCTCACTTGCATCAAGATTTATATTTCTACTTGGCATGTTTTATAGCATTATATAACTCTTAAGGTAATTGGCTATTGTTGAAACTTTTCATGGTCTTTAACTTTCCCTACAAAAATACCTATTGTGCTTTTAAGGATAACATATTTAGAACTAAGTAGTGGATACAAAAGGAACAAGAAAGTATAGGATATCACATTATCAATAAACTAGGATACACTAGTTAGAATAGGTTGCATGGCATTGCTTACTCCTTGACTAGGTTGCATTGAGAGGTCCTGTCTACATCAACATGAAAATCTAAAAATCTATGTCATAGTAATTTTGGTATGTGTTCAAAAATCACATTGCTTGTACTTCAGTTGTCTATCAGATGCAAGTTCCCTTACGATTTGGCAATGGTAAGTATCAATGAGTTATGCAAAGTAGTAGAACCTAACCTACCCTAGAATCTACCAAGGAACAAAAGAAGGATTCTTTTAATAAACAAATTTGTCATTTTAGTAAAGTACAATCAATTCCTTAGTCCATTCGATGAAGAGTCAAGGTTTAAAGAAATATCTAAACACTCTTATAAATTTAAAACAAAGTACTGGTGGTTGTTGAAATACACCGAACAACTGAGAGGTGGGGGGTGAATCAGTTGTCACAAAAAATTAGCTTCATATGAATATCAAACATCAATAACTTAATTACTTATAATTAGATTTAACCATGAAAACATGAAACCATAAACTTAATCACAATCACACATCCAACATAGTAGACACCAGATTTTTACATGGAAAACCTTAAAACGGAAAAACCACAATGGGTATTAGCCCACAGAAATATATGCCTTATAACAATACCAAAAAATAGAGGCTCACTGCCCAAATTGTTCACTACAAAGAATGGCTCATTGCCGAAGGGTAGATCACTGCCAAGGGATGACTCACTACCAAAGTGGTGAACTAATTAAGTAGCATCTACTCCATGCCAGGGTTCAGTTTAATTGAAGCACAAGATAACATCTCTGCTCTACTCTTTCACACCTTCACACTTATCTGTTCATCTTCACAATACACACACTTTTTCACAACTCTATTACATGCTTTTATACAATTCATCAACCTTGGAATGCACATCAAGGTTGGCATTACATTCATCTACCATTGGAATATTCTCTAAGGCTAGCATTACAAAAGATACACAGAAATAGGTCTAGACCTATTACAATATTTAGCTAAGGAAAGATGTAGAAAAGTACAATGAACATGCCATACCTTAGCTAATACTCAAACACAATTCTCCACACCACGACATGCTTCCACAATATTCAAGGCATCTCTGCAATTAGTGAAATCAACCAAGTCGGCCAAGACTGGTGAGAACACTAGGTCTTCAAGAAATAGATTTCATCCACAATCCAAATTATTCTTTGTAGACCAATCCAAAGCTAGGAACATGATCAAGAAATATCCACAAGCACATTATAATAATCAAGAACAACTACACAACCTTTAACTACTCTATAGATAAGATTCTTCAAACCAGAGCACATAGCCAACTGCGAGCCACTATCATAATGAAAAGATCACTTGCCGACCACCAAATCAGGAACCATTGGAGTTGAAGGCACATAACATCATCTCAGACTTAACTCTAGAACCACAGATCAAAATACTTCAATGCAGAGGATTGTGAAGCATAATACTTTCTCCCTATCATTTCCAAACATACAAGAAAATCAGTTTTCACTTTGCTGAACATAACTCACTCAAATCTTCATACCAGAGGCTCAAACTTGGAATACAACATCTTCAGATAGACTTCTAAATAACTTCCAATCTACAGACAAATATATTCATCCAATAGGAAATGTAGAGCAATCTCTTGGACTGTTCTTTTGTATGCAATACACTATTTCCACTACAACTCACTATTTCTACCGAAGGAGCTAATTTTCTCAATATCCTTAACATCAGGATTACTTACAAAGCATCTTACCCATTACAAGCAAGAAAAAAGATAGGATCATGGTTGACACCAATGACAACATAGATATGATGACATCAATGACAACACAGATTAGGCACATACTTGCAACAATCTCCCCCTTTGTCATTGATGGCAACATATGATGTGAAAAACTATAAAGACCATCAAGACACAATTCTCCCCCTTTGTCTTTACACATCTACACTCTTTTCATTTCTAAGTTTTTGACATGATTTCTCTCCCCCTTTGACATCAATGACAAAGGGTGCATACTTGCACTCTGCTACTCTAATCAAATTGAACTTCTGCAACCAAATCTTTTGTCATCATTCAGCTACTCCCCCTGAGAGGTAGCTCTCAGAACATCAATCCAGATCAAAGAGTGAATCTTTTGGCACCACTGGACTGATGCACTTCTTTCCATCTTAGTTTAGATCTAGAGGGGTAATGACCCCTAGTTTTTCTTGGAGATACTCACCATTGAAATCCTTAATCAAAATATAAATAATCCACAACAATGAGCTTAAAATGTAGACTTTCCATCTTTATGAATACAAAAATTTAATTCAAAAGAGCTAACCTATTCAACATAAGAAGAATATAACATCCATAGACTGTAACACAAAGTTCACAATATCTGTATACAACTCCTTCAGTTGTCATTCATGTATTCAAAAATAACTAAAAATAATTTTTTTCAAAAATAAAGATGATCATTCAACAATTCAAAGATTGCCAAAAGATCCTACCAACATTGACATGCCCCATATATAGCCTTGTTTTAAAAGAAATTGTCTTTAAAAGAAAATGGTGCCTTCTTGAAATGCGATGATTGAATCATAATTAAAGATTAAAACAATCTTTCAAATACCAAGTTTCAAATCCATAAAGAAAGACCATAAAACAAAGAAAAATCATTTATGTGGCAACATCACAATCTTCCTATCAAACCACTTCATCTCCTTTCTATTATTCATCAGCACCTGACGAATCCACATGTAGCTTCATTCTCGCTTTGTAACTCCTAAACTTGGAAATGCTTGGAGTAAGGATCTTCTCACTTAGACTATGGGTGACGTGTATTCAAATTTTCCACATACTGATTATTCTTTCCGCATCCACCATCCATTTGTTAACATCATCAATTTCATTCCTAAAATTATTGAGATATAATGCCATGTGACCAAGCTTTTCCAAAGAGGTGTCATTTATGTTATCAATACTAGTTAATTCTTAAATGAGTAACTTTTTGAAACCTTATTTAACCTCCTTCACATTGAGCAAATTCTCTCTGCCTTCATCAAGAACTTTAACCTCCAAAATTATACAATTATTTGTAATGTCCACCAGGTTGCCATGATATTGATTCAAAATCCTTCTTATTTTTCCTATAAACTATTTGAACATAGATAATTTCCACTCAATAGCATCCATTCAAGAGATTAAATCATTCTCCTTAGGTTATTTCAAAACCTTTTCACCCACCAACATTTTAGTATCTATCTTTGCCATTTCTTGCACCTCCCTATATACCATTAGTAGAGCACTCTCATCCTTTTTGAAAGTTTGTAATTCTACAATTAGGTACTTTATTTTGCTGGAGATATAAGCATACAATTTCATTGCTTCCTCAATATACAACAAACTATCAATGATGACCTTCTTAATCCATTGTTTAGTGGCTTTGGCCATAGTTTGGTACTTCTTAATTTTTTATAATATTTCAGGATCTACTCCATTAATATGAACATCTAGAGCCATGTCATGAGGCTAAGATGTTGCATTTACAATTGACTAAATAAATGAGGTCGAAGTGTTCACCTAGGTTTGCAATCTCACATTTTCTTGTTTTTCTGCTTTAACTCTTGTAGCCAACATTCTAGCTGAAAACTTCGTGTGGTATATATCTCCTTCTATAGTAGGAGTACCCATATCTACTTCTCTGATATCGAAATCAGATTATGTAAAATTGTGTTCATCTTTATCTTCGATAGGGTCAACAATTTCAAAAATTGGTGCCCATAAGAAGAATCCATCACTACCCTTAACATCCTCTTAGCCTTTTGAGGTTGGCCCTAGTTTGTAGCAGTTTAGCTATAGTATCCATATTTACATCTGTCATAGGGGTGTATCTCCTCTTCTTTTCCTACTACTTTCTTAAGCCACGAAGGAGATGGTAACGTTGTGTTGGTATTTTTGACATCTAAGGTAGTATTTTCTGGCTAGTTTCTAGTGTTGATTCAAGGAACTTCATTGGAAATAGGAGAAGATGGAATATCAAACAAAGTCTGAAAAGAACTATCTTCACCTAGTTTTTGAAGAATAGAAGAATCGTTACCTAGAACAGGAGAGATAGAAGAGGTCACATGGTCCACATGGAGCTACTTTAGAGCATCCAATTCCTTTTCTACTTCTGACCCTTGTAATATCAGTTCACTATCCTCCTCACATATACTCTTCAATTTTTTACTTCCTTTAGGGTCTTCTCCATCACCACCTTATTGTGAATTAACCCTAGATTTGGATAAAGACATAATAGTTGAAGTTCTTTGATGTTTAGTGGCATTTGAAGATCTATGTTCCCTTGTTGAATGTTTTTTTAAGAAGAAGACACAATACATCCATGAAATTTTCCTTTAAACCACTTCTGAGTCGTGTTTAGGACAAAAGAGGATTGAACCTTTATGTCAATGACTTCCTTTTCTGACCACTAAATGTGTGGTAATGGCTTAGTAGCAACAACAAGGTATTCATCATCAATGATATCAAAATTATCATCCACCCCATCAGAAATTTCTAGTGGCAAATTGAAGGCACACATTTAGTCAAGAGTTAACCTCATCCAATCTCTCCTCTATACCTCTCTTTCATCAATATGGTCCTCCCAATAGTACTCAATATGAAGCTGGTGTTCATAAAAAATCCATCCATACAAATTTCTCTTAACAAATTTTTTTCTATCAAAGAATGGTCTAGCAGCTAGTGGATGAAAATTATACTCAAAATTTTTTTTCAACATTCTTTGCATTGTCATTAGTCTTGCATGTGAAAAATTTTAGAGACACAGGGAAAGAATAACCCTTCTTTTTCATGTTGTGATACTTTCTATTCACACACCTGCCTTCTGCCTACAAATTGTGAAGCAAATGATAAATTCACTGGCAAATCTGGGCAATTTTAAAGGGGCATTTTTGAACCCACGAATCCTAAGATAAGTGAATTTTTCAAACTAGATATAAAAACTTCCAAAATCCATAATCAATTATGTATCTTTTGGAGATATTATTACCTTGGGATTACCTTTAATCTTCTTTACATTAAACATCAAGAAGGTGTCATTGACACACTGATAATCCTTATTACCTATTTCTTCTTGCAACTATGGAAAATATTCATACATAGGTGTTTCTGGATTCAGAGAACCATGAATTTTCATACCTAGCCATACCACCTCTTTCAATAGGAACACATATAAAAATATTTTATTTGATGAAAATTGGCCAATTGATCATTCAGATGGTCGCTAATTAGATTTAGCTAGTCCACAAATTGTGGTTCACTACAAACAATCAGAATAAATTGGCACATCCATTTCTTAAAGGAATTAGAGTCATCACTTTTGACCACTTGATGTAGCAAGGTAATAATATTAGAGATATCTTCCTTGAAATGTGCTCTTTTCATGTTTGATGGCACTTGTGATTTACCTTTCTTCTCACTTTTCAGTCATCCCTTCACAATGGAAGTCAGGCACCAATCCCTCATATCAAGAAAATAACTCCAACCTTTTTCAACATACATCTCTACAAATTCTTCTTGTTTGGATAGTCTTAGAGTTTAAGTGATAGCTTTGGAATCAATTTTTACTATCATAGAGCCATCATATGCTCTGATTTCTTGAGATTCTAGATGAAATTTTTTGACACAAGTAAGAATGAGGTATGGGAAAGGTACGATAGGAAGGAGTCCTCCGACATGAACCAACCCACTTGTGAATGTTTTCTCTGCCAATGATAATCCAGGTTTTTCTCCATCCTACTCTTGAACTTATTTAAATCAATATACCCCAAATCAGTATCCCTTATATTTGCTAGACCATTCTCAATAATAGAAGCCACCCAGAAACCCTGGTATTTATATTTCATCTTCACAATCTTATGTAACCAAAAGATATATGCATCTAATATTACCAAGGTTGCCAAACACACTCCCAAGACATTTGGGAAAAAGGGCCAATTGGATTCACGAAATTGGAATGCTCTTTCCACTACCTCGATTGAACAATTCAAATTCATAGTAATATAAAGAAAGTGAAGGTAAATTTACAATTGGCTGACTGGTGTGGAAGAACCCACGTACTATGCTGAGAGTTGTCACTACACTAGAACATTTTGGAGTAGAATGCTAGTATCATCAAATAATGGAATGTTTTTAAGGATGACAGCTCTTATAAATGTTCTTTATTAAATTTCCTTGAATAAAACATCGCGTGTGGCAGTACGCTCCATAAATGAATTGTAGTAATCCATTAATGAAATATGTTCACTCAAGTACTTCAAAATAGTTCCCATTTAATGTAAAGAGATAGGAGCCTCCTTCTCTATGCATGGAAATAAATGTTAGATTTACTAAAGATACGTAGACTAGGTGACGAAGCGAGAGATCAATGGATTTTGAAACACATGAAAACAAAAGGATAAGCTAATCAGGAATCAAAAGGTTTAAGAAACTTGCAACTTGTCGATTCGAAGTGACTTTGGCTTTGGGAAAATTAAGTAGGGCTGATGGAGAAGACTAAGTCCACATTTAGGGTTACATCAGCTAATTAGCGAGTTTTAGAAAATTTGAACTCATTGATTGAAGTTATGAAAAGTTTAAAAATGTCGATCGTAAAGAACAAAAGTTCCTAAAATGCCACAAACATTTTAAGGGTCAAGAAAACAAGTGACTTAGGAAGGAAACATAAAGCATCGACATGGAAGATGGCAAGTTTTAAAAATGAGGTAACACATGGAAGACAAGCATTTTGAAATAGATTTAAATACAGTGCAAAAAGATGAAACAAATACACATAAAAGACTCATACACTTTTTATGGGCTTCCACAACATACAAACTCTAGAATCATTACTAATTCTAATCTAGGTTTACACAAGGATAGACAAGACTCATGTTGCACTCAAATCAAGTGAGATAGAGGTTAACACACACACATTTTACCCAAATATGACCATCTCCAATATAACCACGATTGGAGAAAATGTTGTACTTGCACCACTCAAGTCAAATATCAAGCATCTCTACTCGACATAATAATAGCTAAAGAAACATAATCCACCAAATATTGTATAAATCATAACATGATATTAAGCCATCATGTATCTAATTGTAAATCATCTATGACTAGGATGATCCAAGAACAAGATGCATAATCAACCATAATCTATAATGCTAAAACAAATATACTAATCACAACTATATCAAATATAGAGAAAACAATGAAGTTCAAGTACTATAATGATCTAACAAACGCACATCATATGCATCCCATAATGCATATTCAGAAATCCAATGCCAATCCAAAACCTCATTGAAAAAATATTGATGTTCAAAGAAAACATCTTGACCAAAGCATCTAGAATACACCATCATAACACCTTGATGGTATAACATACCTCATTTGTAAGTTCAACACAATGGCTCATAATAGAAGAATCACATAATACACTGAGAAAACACCCAACACAACATATATCATATAAATAATAAAGAACACTAGACAAACACACTAGTGGGCATTACATAGTTCTAGTGACAATCATTCCTAGTGATCCTTGAAGATGGGGAGGATTAGCTAATGAAATAATCAACTAAAAATTAAAAAAAACAAGTTATCTTACCAAAATAATGAGACCTACATACATATGATTAAAAGTAAGAAACTCACATTTGTGAAAGATGAGATAAGACTATTGCCACCAACATGTGTGGATGTTGAAGGTCCAATATCCACCTATTGAACACCATATATTATCATTCTAAGATCAAAATTACTATATGAGGAACAAATTGGCATGTAATATATTTACTAATTTATTACAAATATACTTCAAGAGTTGTTAGGGTAGCAAACTTATGAGTTGAAGTTGCATGGGATGTAGGATGGAATATTTGACCCTAAAATTTTACAATAAAATACACATTTTTTTGGTAGTTTTCATTCACAATAAATTTTAATATAATTAATTCAATAGGAAATATACTAAATTGGATAAATTTATTTAAACTTATTTGTGGGTCAAAGAAAATATCACAACTAGTAAGGCATCTATTGTCATCACACTCTCCAACATGGAATGATGATCTAAATCACACTACAAGGCATACTCAATGTGTAGAGGATCCTACTCAATATGTTGAGCATGCTCCTTAGCTTCAGTAGCAATCTCATTAGTATAAATAACTTATTCTCCATGCCTCATCATAGAGTCCTCTAACTTATGAATGCATGCATTCATATGTATGGTGATACCTCACGCCTTGAAGGATCACCCTCATCAATCTATGATAGATGCATGTTATGCTCAACTAGGGGCTATATGAGAGAAATAGAGTACAATGTCTAAACCTCTGTGCTCTCATTCATAACTAAAGGGACTATGACATCCTAAATCGATGGCTAAGCAAGGGTTCTCACAAGCCAATCATGTCCATATGTGCCCCCTCTCTATCCTATGTAGAGCCTTTGCCTCTACCCTATTAATCATGAATATCAAAATAATTTAGGCTCTTGTTAAGGACAAACTCACAATAGAGTGTGTTGACTCCCAAAATGATTGCAACACAAAACTCTAAAACTTTTCTAAATAACCTAGGTCAGGGATTGCAGTCAAGGTGATAGAAAGAGGTTTATCAACAAGTTAGGGGCAATTTTGGCCAACTAATAGCAGTTGATAGACACCTATGCTCTTTGAGCTCAGCCTAAACTCTGGAGGGATATTGGTATACCTGAATAGATATTTAGTTCAAACTAGATGAACAACTAAAAATAGATGAAACCAAACCCAAATCACTTTGTTAGCCCCAAATTTGTCACTAAACTAAGAACAACTAGTTGTTACAAGACCCCTATATAGCTGATAAAGGTAATCCTACATAATAAGGATGCATAAAAACTACTACTGTGTCTAAAGGATAGATATATTATTTTATTTTGTTGATTAGGTGATCTAAGGCTACTCAGACTCATGCCTATCCAGTGGGCTAGAGAGTCTAATGTTCAACAGAGGAAAAACAACTACAAAGAAATGTACAACTGCCTATTTGATAAATCAAATGCATGAAAATCAGTATCAAATCAATGAAAATGCTTAATAATCCAAAACCACACCATATTCTTTCCCATGTAATATTGAAAAGATCATTTACAAAGCCTTGGAAATGATTTAAGAAATGTCACATTCATTCAAATCAATGTTTACACTCACACCACTAAATGTGGCAAGAGCAAACTGTAACTGCAATTAAGTTTGTTAAAAAGAACATCTAAAGCAATAGAGAAAAACAATGGTCTACTACAAAGATTTGAAAAATATATTACACACATTTCAATGACTATTTCATGTTGAACAAAGACTGTAAAAATAGCCTTTTCTAATCTGCCTTCTAGAGCTCAAAACCTGCTAAGAAAATTGCCCAACTGACTAACTATTGACCTATTTTCCTCTACCCAGAGTCAAATGGCCCAACTTCAAAATCTTGTTAAAATCCTTTGACAAATTAACTCTAAAGGCCAAAAATCCTTCAAATCTCAGTGTTTACCCTGTAAAAATCATTAAAAATTCATCTAGAGAATTGTTGCAAAAAACCTAGAAAAACCTAGAAAATTTGATGCTTTTACCTCATTTTTGCCCACTTTTTCCCTTTATCAACAAAAATCCTGATGCAAAAGCATCCCTGGTTCAAGAGAAATCTTGCATCAGGGTGGGTGCAAAAAGATGGGGGGCCAAAAATTGGCCAAATTCTTAAAACTTTTTAAAAAGCCATAACGTGAGTGTGTTATAATGCACTCGCGTTATAGCGCACTCATGTTATGGCTTGGTGTTGCCGAGCCTTTGGCTCAACAACACAAAACCATAACGCGAGCGCATTGTTGTTTTCTTTGCATTTTTTTCTTTTTTGCAAAAGTTTGCCCAATGTTTAAGGGTCAAGGGTTTAATGGTTGAAGGATTAGGGTTTAAGGCATACTATCGAGGGTAAAGGGTTTAGGGTTGAAGGTTTAAGGGATGATGGTTGAGTATTTAGGGATGAAGGTTAAGGGATTAGGGTTTAAGGTATAGTGTCGAGGGTAGAGGGTTTAGGGTTTAAGGTTTAAGGGTTGAGGGGTGAGGCTTTAGGGATAGGTTTAGGGTTTAAGTTATAGTGTCGAGGGTTGAGGGTTTAGGATTTAAGTTTTAAGGGTTGAGGATTTAGGGATAGGGTTTAAGGTTTAAGGTTAAATGAGAGACCTAGATGGCTAAGGATGGATGGAGAGGTAGACAAGGAGTGACTGAGAAACTTAGAGAGGGGAGAGGTAAAGGTCAGGGGGAGATAGAAGTGAGAGATAGAGAGGTGAGGGGAGAGATAGAATAAAATTAGAGAGTGAAGCTGACAAATTGAGGGAAAGATGAGTAATGAGGAGGGAGACAGGTGGAGAGGAAGGGAAATATCTAGAGAGCCCTGAGAGATATACAAGTGAGAGACCTACAACCTAGGGAGAGAGGGGTGAGAGAGATAGAGGAGAGATGGGAGTGAGGCAGATAGGGGAGGAGAGGGGTGGATAAGGGTTGAGGGTTTAAGGGTTGAGGTATTAAGGGTCTAGGGGTTGAGGGATTAGGGTTTAAGGTATAGTGTCGAGAGTTGAAGCCTAATCCCTCAACCCTCGACACTATACCTTAAACCCCAAGGTTGAGGGATTAGGGTTTTAAGGTATTGTGTCAGGGGTTGAGGGATTAGGGTTCAACCCTCGACACTATACCTTAAACCCTAATCCCTCAACCCTTAGATCCTTAATACCTCAACCCTTAAACCCTCAACCCTTAAACCCTAAACCCTTGACCCTTAAACCCTAAAGCCTTAAACCCTTAACCCTTATCCACCCCTCTCCTCCCCTATCTACCTCACCCCCATCTCTCCCCTATCTCTCTCACCCCTCTCTCCCTAGGTTGTAGGTCCCTCACTTGTATATCTCTCAGGGCTCTCTAGATATTTCTCTTCCTCTCCACCTCTCTCGCTCCTCCTTACCCATCTTTCCCTCAAGTTGTCAACTTCACTCTCTCATTTTATTCTATCTCTCCCCTCACCTCTCTATCTCTCACCTCTATCTCACACTCACCTCTCTACCTCTCCCCTCTCTAGGTCTCTCAGTCATTCCTTGTCTGCCTATTCATTTGTCCTTAGTCATCTAGGTGTCTCACTTAACCTAAACACTAAACACTATCCCTAAAGCATCAACCCTCAACCCTTAAACCTTAAATCCTAAACCCTATCCCTAAACCATCTACCCTCGACACTATACCTTATACCCTAATCCCTTAACCCTTAGCCCTAAAGCCTCAACCCTCAACCCTTAAACCTTCAACCATAAACCTTGTCTCTAAAGCCTCTACACTCGACACTATGCCTTAAACCCTAATCCCTCAACTCTTAAACCCTTAATCCCTCAAACCTTAAACCCTTAAACCCTATATACCCTTTACACTTAACCTTGGACACTCAACCTTGAACATTATCCCTCAACCTTCAAACCTCTACCCTATACCCTAATCCCTCAACCCTCAATCCTCAACCCTAATCCCTCAACCTCAACCCTAATTTTGATTTTCTTCCATTGATTCAACATCATTGTTGTTTTCCCCATCAGAAACTAATTCATTCAACAACTTGCTGCCCATTGGTTGACTTGAACTGAATATTCTATTAGAAAAAAGGCATCTTTTATTTGTATCATGTTGGTATTCATAAGCTGAAGAGCATTGATATTTTTCACACACCCTATTCTTTGAAATATCTTAACCTTAAAATATGACTTGGATATGTACTTGAACACAACAAAATCTCCAATCTCCAACCCACGATGATTCACAAAATTTTCCCAACCCTACCTAAATTCTAGTTTATTTATTGTATACCCTCAACCCTAATCACTCATGCCTAAACCCTAAACACTATCCCTATTCCTAAACCCTAAACTCTCAACATTAAACCATAATCCATCAACCCTAAACCCTAATCCCTAATCCCTAAACCCTATCCCTAAACCCTCAACCCTCAATACTATCGCTAAACCCTCAACCCTAAACCCTATCCCTAAACCCTAAATCTATGTTTCTTGATGTCCACCCCACACTTAGGGGAGGTATATTGTTATGAAATAGGCAAATAATCTCCCATTATTTACTGGCTCATGTTTTGTCCTACTATAGATTGATCCATTAATATTTGTACCTATCTCACCTTCGATAGCACCTTTACAATATCTCACCTCTAGTTCTATTAGTTCATGTTCTATATCTCACTTATCTCTCACCCTCACCTCTCTACCTCTCCCCTCTCTATGTTTCTCAGTCACTCCTTGTCTACCTCAACCCTAAACCCTCGACCCTCAACCCTATCCCTAAACCCTCAACCCTCGAACCTCAACCCTTAATGTCAAAACCTAATCCCTTAACCCTTAACTCTGATCCCTTGACCCTCAACCCTATCCCTAAAGCCTCAACCCTCAACCCTCAATGTCAAATCCTAATCCCTCAACCCTAAAGCCTATCTATAAACCCTCAACACTATACCTTAAACCCTAATCCCTCAACCCTCAACCCTAATCCATCATCCCTCAACTCTAATCCCTCATCCCTAAACCCTAAACTCTATCCCTATTCCTAGACCCTCAACGAGCTCGATACTATACCTTAAACCCTAATCCCTTATCCCTAAACCCTCCAACCCTATCCCTAATCCTTATACCCTTGACACTCTACTTTAACCCTAATCCCTCGACCCTCAACCCTATCCTAAAACCTTTAACCCTAGAAGCTCAATGTACTCAACCCTCAACGTCAAACCCTAATCCCTCAACCCTTAACTCTGATCCCTCGACCCTTAATCCTATCCCTAAACCTTAAACCCTAAAGCCTCAACCCTCAACACTCAACATCAAATCCTAATCCCTCAACCCTTCACTCTAATCCCTCAACCCTACACCCTATCCCTAAACCCTCAACACGATACCTTAAACCCTAATCCCTCAACCCTCAACCCTAAACCTTATCCCTAAACCCTAATCCCTCAACCCTCAACCCTAATCCATAATCCCTCAACTCTAATCCCTCATCCCTAAACCCTAAATGCTATCCCTATTCCTAGACCCTCAATGGGCTCGATACTATACCTTAAACCCTAATCCCTTATCCCTAAACCCTCCAACCTTATCCCTAGTCTGTATACCCTTGACACTCTATGTTAACCCTAATCCCTCGACCCTCAACCCTATCCGGAAACCCTTAACCCTCGAACCTCAATGTACTCAACCCTCAACATCAAACCCTAATCGCTCAACCCTTAACTCTAATCCCTCGACCCGTAACCCTTAAAACTTGAACCCTAAACCCTAAACCCTCAACCTTCAACCCTCAACTCTCAACATTAAACCCTAATTCGTCAACCCTAAACCCTAATCCCTCAAACTTAAACCCTATCCCTAAACCTTAATCCCTATCCCTCAACCCTTAACCTTTAAAAATTAAACCCTATCCCTATACCCTCAACACTTGACACTATATCTTAAGCCTTAAACCCTCATCCCTAAAGCCTCAACCCTCAATCCTTAAACCTTCAACCCTAAACCCTATCCCTAATCCCTCTACCCTCGACACTCTAACTGTAACCTTAACATTAAACACTAATCCATCAACCCTAAACCCTAATCCATCAACCCTAAACCCTCAACCCTCAACACTATACCTTAAACCCTAATCCATCAACCCTAAAACCTAATCCCTGAACCGTGAACCCTAAACACTATCAATAAACCCTCAACCCTTGACACTATACCTTAAACCCTAATCCCTCAAACCTCAACCCTAATCCCTTAACCCTCAACCCTAATCCCTCATCCCTCAACCCTAAACGCTATCCCTATTCCTAAACCCTCAACCGTCAACACTATACCTTAAACCCTAATCCCTTATCCCTAAACTCTAAACCCTATCCCTCAACCCTTAACCCTTAAAAATTAAACCCTAAAACCTATCCATAAACCCTCGATTCTCAACACTATATTTTAAACCCCAATCCCTTAACCCTTAGCCCTAAAGCCTCAACCCTCAATCGTTAAACCTTCAACCCTAAACCCTATCCCTAATCCCTCTACCCTCAACACTCTACTTTAACCCTAATCCCTTAACCATCAACCCTATCCCTAAACCCTCAACCCTCAACTCTCAACATTAAACCCTAATCTGTCAACCCTAAACCCTAATTCATCAACCCTAAACCCCAATCCCTCAACCCTAAACCCTATCCCTAAACCCTCAGCCCTCAACACTATACCTTAAACCCTAATCCCTCAACCCTAAACCCTAATCCCTCAACCCTAAACCCTAAACCCTATCCCTAAACCCAACAAAACTACTTTGCCTTATGTTAGGTTGTTAAACCCATCATTTTTGACACTCTTCTCTTAAAGATATTTGAGTTGCAAGAATATGTCAGAAAAATGGCTATGAACCTTTTTTAATGTTAGTAATTTTATATGGCATGTTTTTTTGTCCCATCTGGGGTTCATTATGCCAATAGGTGTACACAATATGAGAAAAGCTTTGCGTATGGTACATCCATAATGAGTAATTAACAGTTGAAATCAGAAGGATGATCATTATGAGAAAAGCTTTGCATTGGGGTACATCTATGTTTCTTGCTGTCCACCCTGCACTTAGGGGAGGTATATTTTTATGAAACAGGCAAATAATCTCCCATTATTTACTGGCTCTATCCACAAGAACTACTAAACTATACCTTAAACCCTAATCCCTCAACCCTAAACCCTATCCCTAATCTCTCTACCCTCAACACTCTACGTTAACCCTAATCCCTTGACCCTTAACTCTAAACGCTATCCCTAAAGCCTCAACCCTAAAACCTAATCCCTCAAGGTCGTAAACTCTAATCCCTTATCCCTAAACTCTAAATCCTATCCCTAAATGCTCAACCCTCAACCTTAAACCTTAATCACTCAATCTTTATCCACCCTTCTCCTCCCCTATTTGGCTCACTCCCATCTCTACCCTCCTCTACCCTCGACACTATACATACATACATAGATACATATAGGCATACATACATACATACATACATACATATAGGCATACATACATACATGATTAATAGCCTTGAACATAAAAGAAATTTAAGTTGAACATAACGTGCTCGCATTATTTCAAACATGAAAAACAACACAAACTTTTGTGGAAAAGGAAAAATGTAAAGACAAAAATAACGTGAGCGCATTATAATGCGAGCGCGTTATAACGAGAGTGCGTTATAACGAGAGTGCATTATAACGAGAGTGCGTTATGTCTTGCTTTGGGAATGCCAAGCCTTGGGCTTGGGATTTGCTTTGGATTTCCAACCCAAAGGCTTGGAGTGCCTTTTGAATAGTAACAGACATGTTTTTCCATATTCTTCAAAATTTCACATAATTTTGTTCATGCTAACCCTCAAATTTGCACGTGTTTCAAGGTCAAACAAATCGAATACCTAGCTAATGTTAGGCTTTCTCTTAGCTATCTGACGATGTAATTTTTTTCACATTTTAACAATGTTAAGCATTTCATCTTTAATTTTTTTTTTGTGTGTCCGTTTTTGGGCAAAAACCACTATTTGGTTTTTTTTCATTGTAAATTAACTATTCATTAAAATTTCAAAAAAATTACATATTTAGAAACTAGACTCCATTCTACAATTATTAAAAAAAGAAAAAAAAGATTTTCAATTAGTTTTCAAAATTTATAGGGGTAGCACGGCCAAAATTTTATTTTTTAGGATGTGTCCACTTTGAAAATTAGTAAAAAATCAAATATTCATCAAAAAATTATCAGAAAAATTGGACACAAACTACATGCCATTAGCTAATTTCTCACCAAAGCGATTTTAAAAATACCAAAAAAAAGTTGACCTTTTGAGGGAGCCACAAAACATGCTATGTTATGTTTTTTTGATAGAAACAGCACCAATTTATGTGGCTCCCTCTTTTGAACCCCTTAATCTATGCCATTTTCAAAAAAAAATAGTAGTTTAAAAAGTAGACTCAAAGCACTATGAACATTGTTTTGGTTGCATCTCCAAATTTTGAGTGTAACTATGCTCAATTTCTCATCCAAGGCTAGTATTTCCTGATTTCAGAAAAAAGTGGCCACTTAAGACCTCTTTTTGGCCCCCCATCTTCTTGCACTTACCCATCAACCAAAAAAACATTTGCATTTCAGTTTGTTTGCATTCAGTTCTTTCTTTTTCCAGTTCAGTTTAGGCAGTTCGGTCACTAGTAGTATTCATCTTTTGGTCCAGTTTTGGCATTTCACATCTTGCGGATCTGGACTTAGCATCTACATTCATTCATCTACAACATATCAAGAATTCAAATCATTTGGATTAGTTATCAGAAAGATATCACTATCACAAGTTGACTTCTTTCTCAGAGCAGAGCACTCTAACAGTTCCTGATAACCAGCTAAAGGAGAAGGCTTGCGGATCATTCTTTGACTTGTAGATCTAAATGACACGTTATTCAATTTCCTTTGGTTCATGGTTGACCTTCCCCAAGGTTCCACATGTTGTTCCATTCATTTGAGGAAGTGTTCTATACATTTAGGCTATACCTATTTGTGAACATGTTACATCTCTTCATTGGAGTTTGTGACCTTCCTTGGCCGACGTGGAGGAATCTATTGGTCTAGAGATGATATATATTGATGTAATAGATCCTTAGGAAAGTAGTTATAAATCTATTCACATAATAAAGATCTAATAGTTTAGATTTTATGCAAAGGATCTTTAAATCTTTATCTTGCGCATGTATGTACTCAAGCCTTTCAACCCAATTGTAAGCCCGCATGTTGTCGGCCAGCTTGTATTTGAATTCTTTGATAAATTGAATGACTGAATCTAAATTTCTTCCATTTCTTTGAGTTGTTTCTGTTGTGTTTACTCTTGTTGCACGGTCCAGACAATTCATTCTATGAACCCTCCTATCGTGACTGCACCAAGTGGTATCAGAGCAAAAGTTTGATTCTTTGGAGTGAATTGGCGAAGGGAATTCCATAAGATCTTGCTATGGACAGATCACCAATCTGAGGCAGGTTACTTGTGTGCAACCAATCACCAATTAAGAGGTAGTTGTCGCTTGTAGCCCGATCGCCGAACTTGAGGTAGTTTGCACTTGATCCTAGGAAGATGTCATCATAGAGAATTCCTCTTGTTGGTACAATGGCTAATAGAATGGATGAGATGATGGAATAGATGAGAACAATACAAATTCATTTGGATGCTGTTGAAGAAAATAGGTGAAGAGGATTGACACTAAGACCTAATGTTGAAAGTGATGATAAGAAAGAATTTCAATCTACTAAAGAAATTGGCAAAACCCTAAAAGGTAATGAAGAAGAAGAATCAGATTAGATAAAGATGTTGTGAGCTATTTCAAAGATTGGAAAGAGACCTAGATTTAATGTACCGAACTATACTAGTAATCTAAATCCTGAAGAATTGATTGACTAGATAAATGATATGGAAGTATATTTTGAATGTGAGGAAATTGAAGATCCAGAGAAGGTAAAATTTGCAAAGACAAAGTTGAAAGGACATGCTGCTATATGGTGCAAAGAAGTTCAGTTAGAAAGAAATGGAAGGGGAGAAGAAAAGATTACAAAGTGGGATCGGAAGGTGTAAAAGTTGAAGAATTAGTTCATACCTGTTGACTATGAGTTGGAGCTATTGAAGAGATTGCAAAACTTGAGATAAAAGGAGAAATCTGTAAAGGAATATACTAAAGAATTTCATAAAATGATCGTAAGGATAGGACATAGTGAAGCAAGTAAGGAGAAAGTGGAAAGATACATCAATGGACTGTAATTGAACATTCAAGAAGAACTAAGTTTGGTAAAGTTGGCATCTTTGGAGGAAGCATATCAGTTTGCCTTGAAAATTGAAGAGAAGTTTAATAAGAGGCATTATCAGAGACAGAGAGGTAGATGAGGTAACTTTCAAAGAGGTAGAGCATTTTCTGGATATGATAGATCATTTGTGAAGCAAAAAAAGTTTGACAACCTATTTAAGAAGGATGACAGAGATAACAATGCTTACCGGAGAGGAAACACTAGTGCATACCAAAATGAAGGATACTGAAGAGAAGGAAGAGGATTTGATAAGAGGACATTCAGAGGTACTTGTTTCAAGTGTGGAGGTGAAGGACATAGAACATATGAATGTAATCAGGGTAGTACAAGCAAGAAGACATAGAATAGTGGAAGAGCAACCTATGTTGAAGAACTTATTGAATCACCCAGTTCAGTTGGAAAACCTGAGAAAGGAGAATCCTTGGTGATGAGGATAGCACTATTTCACATAGAGACAAATGAGGAACCATCAGAAAGGAAAAGTCTATTGTAAAATTGTAATTGATAGTGGTAGTTTAGATAACCTAGTTTCAGAGGAGATGGTGACTAAGCTAACATTGGAAAGATTGAGACACCCTAAGCCCTATTTGATAGCATGGATTTAGGATGATCATAAATTACTAGTGAGTGAACAATGTTTGGTGAAATTTCATATTGGATCTTATCATGATGAATTCTTGTGTGATATTATGCCAATGGATGTTTGTCATATCATGTTGGGTAGACCTTGAAAATATGATAGAAAAGCTATGTATGATGGGAGAAAGAACACATATACTATAACAACAAATGGAAAGAGAAATCCTTTGATTCCTTTGGAAGATGATCCTAAAGATGTGGTATGTGGGAATGCTAGAATCTATTTGGTAAATGGAAGGAAAGTTTTGGATGGTTTGAAACAGGAAAGTATGTGTTATGCCTTGATTCCTAAGAAGCCTAAAGTGGTGAAGAAAGAGACCAAACCGAATGAGATAAAGGAGTTATTGACAGAGTATGAAGACATCATATCAGACAATGTACCTAAAGGATTACAACCTATAAGGAGTATCAGTTATCACATGGATCTTATACCGGGAGCAAATTTACCTAACAAAGCAGCACCGGATGACACTGGCAGAGAATGAAGAATTGAGTAGATAGATACAAGAGTTGTTGAGGAAAGGTTTGGTTAGAGAAAGTTTGAGTCCTTGTATAGTACCTACAGTGCTTGCACTGAAGAAGGATGGAGAATGGAGAATGTGTACTGATTCTAGAGCAATAAATAAGATCATAGTTAAGTATAGATTTCCTTTACCTAGGATGGATGATATCATGGATAGCTTGAGTGGACCAAGATATTTCACAAAGATAGACTTGAAGATTGGATTCCATTAGATAAGAATTAGAGAAGGTGAGGAATGGAAGAATACTTTTAAGACAAATGAAGGATTGTATGAGTGGTTAGTGATGCCTTTTGGATTGACAAATGCACCAAGTACTTTCATGAGATTGATGAATGAAGTCTTGAAGAAATGATGCAAGGAAGAGACATTCAGTTTATGATCAAGAGTTCTATGCCATAATTCAAGCCTTGAAGAAGTGGAGACATTACTTGTTTCCTAAGGATTTTGTGTTGTATACAGATCATCAAGCTTTGCAGTATTTGAACAGTCAAGGTAAGTTGAATCAGAGACATCTGAGATGGGTAGAGTTCATGTAGAGTTATACTTTTGTGTTGAAGCATAGGAGTGGAAAATCAAACAAAGTTGCTGATGCATTGAGTAGAAGAAGGAACTTGTTGATAGAGATGAGAGTTGCGTTGTTGGGTTTTGATGAATTGAAGAACATGTATGAGGGACACACTAATTTTGTAGAACCTTGGAGAGTATGTAAGGAACCTATTGTGACAGATAGAAGTAAGTGGTCAGACTATTTCATTCAAGAAGATATGTTATTCAAACAAAGTCAGTTGTGCATACCTAGAAGTTCAATGGGGGATAATTTGATCAAGGAGAAACATAGTGGTGGGTTGGCACGACACTTTGGCATTGATAAGACAATGGCTTTGGTAAATGAAAATTACTTTTGGCCTCAAATACATAAGGATGTTCAGAGATTTATTTAGAGTTGTAGAGTTTGTCAAGTTGCAAAAGCGAGTAGTCAGAACATTGGATTGTATAAACCTTTGACAATACCGAAGAGACCTTGGGAAGACATAAGCATGGATTTTGTGATGGGATTGCCTAAGACACAGAGAGGACATGATTCAATATTTGTAGTGGTTGATAGATTTTCAAAGATGGCTCATTTCATACCTTGTAAGAAGACAACTGATGCAGTACATATAGTTGATCTATTTTTCAAGGAGATTGTGGGATTGCATGGATTACCTAAGAGTATAGTTTCAGACAGAGACACAAAGTTTGTTATATGTTTTTGGAGGACACTTTGGAAGAAGATGAAGATAGATTTGAAGTTCAGTTCAACTTTTCATCCACAGACTAATGGACAAATAGAGGTAGTGAATAGGAGTTTGGGAAACTTGTTGAGATGTTTGGTTGGTGAGAAAACTGAAAGTTGGGACTTGATTCATTCACAAGCAGAGTTTGGATATAATAATTCAATAAATAGGAGTACCTGAAGAAAACCTTTTGAGATTGTGACCAGAGTAAACCCTAGAGGAGTGGTAGAACTAAGAGACATCACTACAATGGAAAAGAGGAGTGTAGAAGCAGAAGAATTTGTAGATCACATGAAGACAGTACATGATCAGGTTAAGAAACATTTGGAGAATATGACCAATAAGTACAAAGAGAAGGATGATGAGAAGAGAAGGCATAAGGAACTTGAAGTTGGAGATGAAATGATGGTGTACTTGAGAAAAGAAAGATCTCTAGTTGGGACTTATAACAAGTTGAAGATGAAGAAGTTTGGACCTTGTACGATACTCAGGAAATTTGATTCAGGAAATACATATGAAATGCTGTTACCAGAGACTTTGGGTATATCACCTATTTTCAACATTACAAATCTTTATCAATATCATGAAGCAGAGTTCAGTGATAGCATGGAAGAAGACTTTAAGAAGCAGTTACCACAACAAGCACCAGATTAGATAGCAAACATCTTGGACAACAGAGTTAGACATAGCACTAGAGGAAGACATTACAAAGAATAACTTGTAAATTGGAAAGGTAGACTGGAAGAAGATTCATAATGGATTTCTCAGGCCGAGGTGGACTATCTTGGTTTTCCCCTAGCCCCAACAAAGTGAGGGACTCACTTTTTCAATAACTCTAAATGTCTGATGCAGGAGCATCCCTGGTTCAAGAGCAATCTTACATCAACCAAAAAAACATTTGCATTTTAGTTTGTTTGCATTCAGTTCTTTCTTTTTCTAGTTCAGTTCAGTCAGTTGAAGTTTTCATCTTGTGGTCTAGTTTTGGTATTTCAAATCTTACGGATCTGGACTTAGTATGTAAATTCATTCATCTACATCCTATCAAGAATTTAGAGCATTTGGATTAGTTATCGGAAAGATATCACTATCAGAAGTTGACTATTTTCTCATAGTAGAGCACTCTTATAGTTCTTGATAACCAGCTAAAGGAGAAGGCTTGTAGATCATTCCTTGACTTGCAGATCTCAATGACACATCATTCAATGTCCTGTGGTTCATGGTCGACCTTCCCCAAGGGTTTGCACATTGTTCCATTCATTTAAGGAAGTGTTCTATACATTTAGATCTGACCTATTTGTGAACATGTTATAGCTCTTCATTGGAGTTTATGACCTTCCTTGGCCAATGCAGAGGAATCTATTGGTCTGGAAATGATATATATTGATGTAATAGATCCTTAGGAAAGTAGTTATAAAGCTATTCACATAATAAAGATCTAATCATTTAGATTTTATGTGAAGGAGCTTCAAAGCTTTATCTTGCATATGTATGTACTCAGGCCTTTGAGCCTAGTTGTAAGCCCGCATGTTGCCGACCAACTTGTATTTGAATTCTTTGATATATTGAAGGACTGAATCTATGTTTGTTCCATTTCTTTGAGTTATTTCTATTGTGTTTACTCTTGCTGCATGGTCCAGATAGTTTATTCTATGAACCCTCCTACCATGACTGCACCAATTCTAATTTCCTAAACTAACCAAAAAATCTGATATGCTTAGCTACCCCATTTGTAGATATTTTTGCATTTATGATTGTAGGTGATGTATCAACTGGTGCATTGAAAAGGCAAAATATGTCCCAATTACTCCATGATCCAAGATATTCTTTTGCATTGAATTCTTGCAAGCAGACATTCCCTTTGTAGGGATTTTTTCTAATAGGCACATGGGGTGAATTAATTGTGATAGATTACTAAGGTCAATGAAAATGAATTGCTATATATTTATTTTTGTAAGATGTAATGAGGGTTGGAAAATAGTTGAATACTTTGTTTCTTATGTATTTCAAACAGAGCCCTCCTCTGTTGTAGCCTTGTACTTTTCTACTATTTTAGCTCTATGTAATTTAGAATTGGTTGTCTATGAATGTTTATTTTCTCTCAACTTGGTTGTTTTCTTTACCTCTACTAAGAATTTGTTAGATTTGTGTGAATGATCAAATGTATTTCTTTATTTGGTGCATTTCTAGTTCTGTGAGAGCTTCCATATTAAAACATGGTGTATCACCTCCATTAATTTACAGTTTTATCCCTCTTCCCCTTTTCCTTAATGGTGGATAGATTAGGTTTAGTCTTAGGAATAGTTGAATCTCTTATTCAATGAAGAACTAGCCTCTCTCTGGAGATTTGGCCTCCTTGCAGGGTCCCACACCTAGAGGTCATCTCAATGTTTCACTGGATTGTTGAAGACCATTAAGCCTCTCCAACCCATGGTGCAAATCTATGTGACAATAGTTTTTGGCATGCCCAGTGGGATTGAAGAGCAATCTACATCAAAGAATTAAGCTAAGAATCTAGTGTTCTTCTTAGTACTCTGCAATTTGGCAGACTTTTCATGCACCTGATGACTCTACAATCTTCTAGATTCTGATCAGTACCCCTTTTTATGCCTGTAGAAACAAGGGCATCTTTAAGAGGTAACTTTCAATTTACTGAATTGTCTGCTACTTCTTCAAGGAGAAGGTCAAGGTTATCTAGGTCTCTTGTGAGAAAGAATAGTAGCCCTATTTTACCTCATCCAAGAGCTCAATGTACACCCACTCCTGTTAGGTTTCAACACACAAGTAGAAGCTTGCATATTCCTATTTTTAATTTGTATATCCCCTTATGGCAAGGAATTTTCCTTTTGTGACCTTTAATGGAGGCATCCTAATGCAGAGTGTCACAGTGGAAGCATACAAACACAGGTTGAAACCCATTACAACCCACAGAAAGCTAGGGTTTAACTTAACCACCTTTCAAAACCCTCTTGTATGTCCACACAATACCGAAATGTTCAAGTTCTTTACTATCGGTAAGATATATTACTATCATCAACCAGACCTTGAGCATCGGTGTAGCTTTCTTTTTGCTCATCGATATCTATCTTCTCCCTAATGTGCTTATCATCCACTAGCCATCGGTAAGACTTATTACATCGGTCAGACATTCTCTTCGATCTCTGATATGCATCTCACGCCGATATGCTAGCGAAGACTTCATTGTTGGCCAGACTCACTTCTTCGGCCAGACTTTAATCTTATCCCTCGATGATGATACTCTTGCCAACCACTCAATCTTCAGACTTCCTCCATCAATGAGACTATATGCTATCGGCTCAACACAATTTCGTCCACCCGATGACTCTTCTCACACTGATGACCCTTTGACTTAGCATATATAATGTATGACCTTTTATCGCTGGTTCTCCTTTACCATTCTTACCGGTCACTACTTGCATCTTTTGACATGCACATTTGCTTATGTAACAGCGATATACTTTTGCAGTATACACACAAAATGCTTTCTTATACAATAGTGATATACACATACACTGTCAGCAACATACATTTGACGGATACTCAACTTGTATCTTTTCAACATACAACTGTAGGATGCTCATATACATCTATGATATACATATGAATTGCTTCTTCTCATACATTAGTGATATACACAGTGCTTGTATGTTTAGCGAACCACATGAACACAATCCAAAATTCATGCCATTAACTTTCTCCACACCCTAAAACTAAACAATCACATAGAAAACACCTGAAATTTAACAGAAAACAAAAATAAATAACAAGGAGGTCATTCCACTGGTTTCATAGAAATCCACCAGTGGAATGACTCGAACGATATCCCTAGAATTAGACCAGTAACACCAAATTTCTTTAATTTCTTCACAGAATTGATTTACAATCTTTTTGATCTATATCCCTTCATCTATGCTCTGTCTGTCTTTTTATATTCCACTCCTCTTTTGATTTTGCTTAACCAAGAAAAAAAACCCTAACTAATCTCATGACACCTGTTTGGCATAAGACAGCAAAACTCCAAACAACTTGACACATTGATTTACATACCCCAATGTCTAATGTTGTCCAAATTGGCTTATTGGAATGCCCAAATTGTGACCTTGATTCATATGGTGGATGGTGGGGTCGGTTCTTACAAACATGAAATGTTAACACAAATACTACATGACACATAAAATACATAAAACATATTACACCTTAGTCTTCTCCCTCAGATGTGTATTTAGCTTGTTGAAGGGGTGCTCCTGCACCATACAACCAACCAACAAAATTTCCATGTCCCTTGGAAATGTACCTGTAACAAAAAAAATTTTGTATCTATTCTAGCTTTATGTTCAGTCTCCTCAGCTTCAGGCTTCCAATCTTCAGATCAATACAATGGTGACCAACCAACCAACAAAATCAAACTACCATCATTTCAGAGCACACTCAGGCTCCTTCTACTGCCATCAGTGGAGTACTCTTCAGGCTGCAACATCAATTGCTTCTTCAATCAAGTATCCATCTCTCTACTGCTTCACAACACCAACTCAACAAACCATCCATCTCACCCAACAACAGATTCTGGTGATGCACCCTGCCACTCTCACCTCAGTGGGCTCTCTCTACACCCTTATCCAGCCTAATCTCCATTGGAGAATGGTCATGACAGACCTCATCTTATTTGCCCACACACACAACCTTAGAAAACATCCTTCTGCGGCTAGATGGAACAAACACCTGCAACAGTCTAACACTCTGTTAGCCTTAAAAATACCTTCATCAATCTCTGTCTTTAAAAATGGTCACCAACAAAACTTTAACTCTTCATCTGCCTTCAGAAATTAAAATCTCCTCCCAGAGCTTTCACTAGCTTTGATACCAATCTGATGCAGAGTGGCACAGTGGAAGCATACAAACACAGGTTGAAACCCATTACAACCCACAAAAAGCTAGGGTTTAACTTAACCACCTTTCAAAACCCTCTTGTATGTCCACACAATACTGAAATGTTCAAGTTCTTTACTATCGGTAAGATATGTTACTATCATCGGCTAGACCTTGAGCATCGGTGTAGCTTTCTTTTCACTCACCGATATCTATCTTCTCTCCGATGTGTTTACCGTCCACTAGCCATTGGTAAGACTTCTTACATCGGTCAGACATTCTCTTCGATCTCTGATATGCATCTCACACTGATATGCTAGCGAAGACTTCATTGTCAGCCAGACTCGCTTCTTCGGCCAGACTTTAATCTTATCCCCTGATGATGATACTCTTGCCGACCACTCAATCTTTAGACTTCCTCCATCAGTGAGACTATATGCTATCAGCTCAACACAATTTTGTCCACCCAATGACTCTTCTCACACCGATGACCGTTCAACTTAGCATATACAATGTATGACCTTCTATCGCCAGTTCTTCTTTACCATTCTTACCGGTCACTACTTGCATCTTTTGACATGCACATTTGCTTATGTAATAGTGATATACTTTTGCAGTATACACACAAAATGCTTTCTTATACAATAGTGATATACACATACACTGTCAGCAACATAGATTTGACGGATACTCACAACTTGTATCTTTTCAACATGCAACTGTAGGATGCTCATATACATCTACAATATACACAGGAATTGCTTCTTCTCATACATTAGTGATATACACAGTGCTTGTATGTTCAGCGAACCACATGAACACAATCCAAAATTCATGCCATTAACTTTGTCCACACCCTGAAACTGAACAATCACACAAAAAACACCTAAAATTTAATAGAAAATAAAAATAAATAATAAGGAGGTCATTCCACTGGTTTCATAGAAATCCACCAGTGGAATAACTCGAACGATATTCTTGGAATTAGACCAGTAGCACCAAATTTCTTTAATTTCTTCAAAGAATTGATTTACAATCTTTTTGATCTTTATCCCTTCATCTATGCTCTATCTGTCTTTTTATACTCCACTTCTCTTCTAATTTTTCTTAACCAAGAAAAAAAACCCTAACTAATCTCACGACACCTATTTGGCTTAAGACAACAAAACTCCGAACAGCTCGACACATTGTTTTACATACCCCAATGTCTAATGTTGTCCAAATTGGCTTATTGGAATGCCCAATTTGTGACCTCGATTCATATAGTGGATGGTGGGGTCGGTTCTTACAAACATGAAATGTTAACACAAATACTACATGACACATAAAATGCATAAAACATATTACACCTTAGTCTTCTCCCTCAGATGTGTATTTAGCTTGTTGAAGGGGTGCTCCTGCACCACATCCCTTTAGATTTGGTTGCATACAATGATATACCAGATGCAGCCCTTAAAAGTGTTTCACCCTTTATGGGTGATGGTTCCATAATCCCTGCTGAGCACATCAAAGACATATCCAACATGTGCTCAGTCCATCATATCTAGCATGAGGACATTGCAATTAGACTCATGGTCTCCCCTTTCAAAGGGATGGATCTTCAATGGTTCAAGAGGTTAACCCCTACTTCAATACATGACTAGGATGAGATGGGAGAGAAACTCTATAATCAGTTTGGAGAAAGGACAAATAATGTCTCACTCCTAGAACAACTGACTACAATCAAAAGATCCCCAAGTGAGATGGTGGTATATTTCAACTTTAGATTCTAGAGGACGCGGAAGACAATTCCGTCTACCCTCATGCCATCTCCACAAGGTGCTTTTCTATATTTTTAAGAGTTCTAAATTCAGATATTGCAGTGATGATGCAATCCATGGGTGTTGAAACCCTACCCACTGGTTATGAGACAACTCTAAAAGATGAAAATTGTCTAATACAGGCTAGGAAAATTGCTCCCAAACCTCTAGTACCCCTTTTTTCTAGAGTTGTCTTCATCATCCAAATAGCCCATTATTGCTCCAATTTTAGAGCCTAAGGCTTCAACTTCTTCTCCTTCTCAAGAAGAAAATGATCTTACAACCCTAGTAACCGATATGGCCAATAAATTAAACAAAATAGATATTCAAATTGCCCCCAAACCCCATCAGAATTATCACCAAGTTTAGTCATCCAATCAAAATTAGAATCAAGGTTACAATCCCAACAGAAATTAGAACTAGAATTAGGGTTATTAGAAAAATAGACATCAAAGCACTAACCCTGTTTACCTTTATCATACATTCTGACCTATCCAACAGGTTCTGGCTATGAATGTAGTTAGGGCTTTAGTCCCTACTCAAAATAATCTTGCCCAAGAGGTAGATTGATGCTACCCCTGCAACCAACCTCATAATCAGTCCACTTGTGCTTTTGGAGCATAAGAAAGAGCTTTAATGGTGTAGAATTTTCATACCCAACAGGTGTCATTATTAGAGACATCCAATAACAACCTTAGGGTTTCAAATGAGGCTACCTCTAATGCTAATATGATGTTATGGACTGCAAAGGATTTTTGTGTTGTCAATCAACCCATGGACATTATTGTTATGCCCATTGCAGACAACATCAAGTCAAAAAAGAGGTAGTTGGAGGCTAGCCCCATGCCTACTATTTTACAAAAGGAGCCTATTTCAAAGGCAAAGGTGGCCAGTGCCACAATTCTAATTGAGAATAGCAAATCTGTTGCCACAAAAGAAATTCCATTAGGCTCAAAAGTGTCTAAACAAGTTGCAGATCAATTAAAGAAGGGAACATGGATTCCCTCAATGCATAAGGCAGCCATTGTTCCACTAAATATCATGGAACATATGAAGAAAACAAATATCAGCATCTCAATGTGGGAAGTAATGTCAATCCCTTCTCAAAGGGATATGTTACAAGAAGCACTAAGGTATTTCCCATCAACTGAATCAACAAGAACTGTCTCATCAGCAAAATAGAAGGAAAAGAGCCCTTCAGTCTTGTGTAACTAAGGGAGGAATAAGTAAGTTCAACGAAGAAACCACCCCCTTTTTTACTTGTCTCTAATCATTCCCTAGTTTTCAGTGCACAATTGTATATAATTGCTTCAAGGGCTAGTGTTTTATTCATGCCCAAAAAGATAGCAGATGCATTAGGCATCAAGTATACCCATGTTTCATTAGGAGTATTACAATTGAATGGCACCTCTGTAAACACTATAGGAGTGATCAGGGGACTAGACATGACTCTACATGCATGTCCAAACTTGACTTTTAGTCAAGACATTTTAATCATTGATCTTCCCCCCTTCTTTGCCATTTGCTTGTCAAGGGCCTTCACAGCCAAGGTAGGTGGCTACCTTTCTTCTAACTGGTCACATATGCTGTTGAGAACCAAATATGGCACAAGGTTCACCATTAAGGTTGAACCAATTTTAATTTATCATGTGGAAAACTATGACCACAACTTGGTGAATCCTCATGTTATGATTCAGGGTGAGAAAATGCATGACTCAGAGACTCTAGAGGCAACATCTTCACCTTTTCTAACCCATGATCTATTTATTGATGAATGACCAAGGGATCACTAATTCACTATGATTTTGATCCTTATTATACTACTGAGGCAGCTGACTTGGACATCTACATGATCAATGAAGGGCATTCTTCAGTCCCTTATGTACTTAAGCCGGATGGTGACTCCAATGGCCCATGGAAAATATATTTTGATGGTGCAAAGAGCAAAAATGGAGCTGGTGCAAGGGTTTGAATAGTCTCTCTGACTAGTAAGAAGTTGAATTTTTCTCATAGACTGCATTTTTCTTGCATAAACAATGTAGCAGAGTATGAAACATTGGTTCATGGTTTGCTAATCACTCAGAAGAAAAATATCAAACATTTGGAGATTTTTGGTGACACTGAGTTGGTGGTCAACTAAGTTAGAGAAAGATGTGTTACAAAAAACTAGCTTCTAAGAGATTATATACATAGAATTTGGGACCTATTTGAGAGTTTTGATGCTTTGAACTTACATGTAGTCCCAAGGAAGTTAAATGTTGAGGCTGATCAATTGGCCATGGTTGGGGCCCAATTTTCTCCACCTACAAATTTGTTTCAAGGTCTTGATCAGAATGTGAAAATAGTAATTAGGCCCTCATTTCCTGATAATGATATACATTGGCAAGTCTTTGACATCAATGAATAGATTGCCAGCTTCATTCAGAATGAAGCAAGATTTTCTTCCATGGCACAACCTAGGCTACAAGAAAGCTAAGGTGATCAAATCATTCAACTCAAGTTGAACAAGTTACCCAAAGATTTAGTCACCCTTGAGGCTATTTTCAGTCCAGTTGACAAATTCATGGGCGAGACAAAGAATACAACATTCAAAAGGGAAGACTATCAAAAGATGGTTGTTGCCCAAGGCAAAGAGTTGTTGGGTAAGGTGTGAGGCAATTCTAAACAAAAAGAATTTATATGACTAGCTCAGTAGTATAGTGACATCATGGCATGGACATATGAGGATCTTAAAGGCTTCAATCCAGACGTGGCTTAGCATGCCATTGATCTGGATCTAAATGCCAAGTTAGTCCGTCAGAAATAGTAGCCTATAAACCCTAAGATTGAGCCACTTATGAGAAAAGAGTTGGCAAAGCTCATATAGGAAAGAATCATATTCCTGATTAAATATTCTACTTGGGTTGCTAATCTAGTGCCCATGAGCAAGAAAAATGGAGAAATAAGTCTCTGTGTGGATTTCAGAGACCTGAATCAGGCTTCTTTGAAAAATCACTACCCTCTACCCTTTATGCATTAGATTTTACAAACTATTTCAAGGGAAGAGAGGTTTTCATTATTGGATGACTTTTCTAGCTACAACCAGATCTTTGTCAAAGAGGAGTCCATAGATTTAAAACATCATTTACAACCAAATGGGGAACCATTGCATATGCAAAAATGCAATTTAGTCTCTCTAATGCTAGTGCCACAATCCAAAGGGTAATGGACATTGCCTTCAAAGGATTTATAAATAGGTTCATCTTGATTTATCTGGATGACATTACAATCTTCAACAAGATGGGAGAAAATCATATGGAGCATCTACAAAAAGTCTTCTAGAGATGTAGAGAGTTTGGGGTGTCTCTAAAGCCCAACAAATGTATTTTTTCTATTGCTTAGGGTAAGCTGCTAGGCCATATAGTCTATAAGGATGGGATTTCCATAGACCTTGAAAAGACATCTGCTCTCCTTTCTCTTCCTCTGCCTACTCACAAAAAGTCTTTACAATCATTTCTGGGGTAGATTAATTTTGTTAGGAAGTTCATTCCTAAATGTGCTGGATCGGTAAAGCCTCTAACCCTTATGCTCAAGAAAGATGTTGCCTTCAAATGGACAAAGCAAGGGAAGGATGGTTTTGAAAAGATCAAATAACAGATTGCCTAGGCTCCTACTCTCATGAACCCAAATTATAAGGACTTTGTCCTTTATGCACATAGAGGAGAGATCAACATTGTTGTTGTTTTGATGCAACATAACGAGAAAGGAATGGAGCAGTGCCTAGCCTTCTTTAGTAAGGCCTTGAAGTACTATGAGGTCAGATATAGCCCTATGGATAAATAGGTATTTTCCATCGTTAGAGATTTTAAAAAAATTAGATATATGTTGGCAAACAATCACATCAAAGTTTTAGTTTCTCATCCTAGTGTGAGTGATTATTAATGGGGATTGAGATTAGTGAAAACAAAGCCAGCTAGGTCACTAAGATCCCAAAGTATGATATGATCATAAAGGCCACGAAGCTAATTAGAGGTAGAGGATTGTGTGAACAACTAGCTCAGACTTCTGTAGATGAAAGTTCATCCTACCATTAGAGTGAGGAAGAAACTACAATTGAGCCATCAGTTGTGAGTTCTTGGACAACATACATGGCTAAATTCCTATCCACTGGTGAGTATCCCTATGGATCAGATGGAACCAAAAGAAGACACTTTAGGCTGCAGTCTATTCCTTATCATCTAGTGGATGGTGTTCTCTTTAAGAAAAAATTGGATGCAGTCTTACTGAGATGCATAGAAGAAGATCAAATTGATAGACTACACAGTGAGTTTCATGTTGGCCTAGCTAGAGGCCATTTTTCTGCTAGAGCTACAACCATGAAAATAATGAGGGTAGGTTACTTTTGGCCCACATTATTTAATGATGCCCATATATGGGTAAGAAACTACAAAGATTGTACTCTCTTTGCTGGAAAGAAATGACTGGCGGCACTCCCACTCCATCTTATTCAAGTTGATCATCCCTTCTTATAGTGGGGATCAGATTTCATTGGCATGATAAACCCCACATCTAGTGCTGATGACAAGTGGGTTTTGATTATAACAGATTACTTCACTAGATGGGTTGAAACAGTCCCACTCAGAGAAGCCACTAGGTCATCAATCATGGATTTCTTGGAAGAAATCATGACAAGGTTTGGAGTTCCTCACATCATTATTTCTGATAATACAAAAGCATTCACTAGTTTTAGAATTGTTGATTGGGCTCTAAAGGACAATGTATTCTTGAAGACTTCATCCAACTATTACCCTCAAGGTAATGGGTTGGCTGAATCCACCAACAAGAACCTGATCAGAATTTTGAAGAAGACCATGGAGACAAACCAGAGGCAATGGCACAATAAGATCAAATTAGCTCTTTCGCATGATAGGATCACATACAAGAGAGCCATTGAAAGCTCTCCTTTTGTTCTTGTGTATGGAAGGGAGGGTAGATTGCCTATATCCTTGGAGCTTCCTACATTAGAATTGGCTTAGCAATTAGAATTGGAAGTAGAAGATGCTAGGTCTATCAAAATGGCTGAATTGACTGTTCACTAAGAGAACACAGATAGTTTGCCATGAATACATTGGAAGAGCATCAAAGGTAGAAAAAAAGTATTTTGACAAGAAGGCCAAAGTCCAGACCTTCAATGAGGGTGATCTTGTTCTGAAATGGAATGCTGACTGAGCCAAACCTAGAGGCCGTGCACTAAGTTTGATGCACTTTGGAGTGGGCCATATATCATCATCAAGTGCAAGCAAGCTAATGCTTTTATTCTTTCAAAGATGGATCCTGAAGTTCTATTGATCTCACTTAATGGGATCCATCTCAAACCTTACCATTAAGGTTGGTTTGAGATTATGTACATATTATTTTAGTTTTATTTCTATTTTAGTTTCTCCTTCAAATAAGTGCTTTTGTACAAGCTGCATTGCCATTAGGAGAATGCCGGCCTTATTATTTTTTGTTTTCATGGAAGGCAGGGTTTCAGTTGTTTTAACCTACTGTAGTCCTTTTTAGACTCCATACCAAATGAATGCTTAAGGTCACTGATCTATTTATTTAGCAAGTAAACATCCTTGAGAGGTCACCAAAATATTGACCTATTTTCCTCTGCCCAAATTCTAATGGCCCAACTTCAAAATCTTGTTAAAATCCCTAAAAACTCATATGAAGAATCCTTGCAAAAAACCTAGAAAAACCCCCAAAATTTAAAGCTTTAACCTCATTTTTTGCCCCCATTTTGGCCTTTATCGGCAAAATTCTAGTTTCCTAAACTAACCAAAAAATGACTAAAGCATAGGAATGTTTGTCCCCTTTATCAGCAAAGTTCATGTTTCGTGAACTTTTCATAAAGTTTGTTTTTTCTCAAGTTTGTTGATTTGGCGATTCACTAACAAAGCAACAGGTGAACGAGATGTCTTCAAAAATTGTCTAAGGCAAAAGCAAAGAAAAAGATGCCTTTATCGGCAAGTTTGCCCAGTCATGAACTTTCCAAAAGTTCAAAATTTCTTTGGTTCACTGACTGGGTGATTTCCCAATAAAGGGAAGGCAGAAGGAAGGCAAAGGGGGAACATATAATTGGCTAAAGAAGGAAAAGGGCCCCTTCTATCGGCAAATCAAGCAAAGGCCAAACTTTTCATAAAGTTTAGAATTCATTTAGTTCACCGACATGAACATTTGCCAATAAAAGAAATAAGAAAATGATGAAAAGTCAAATGGTTCAGTAAAGGAAGATTTTACCAAGAAGGAGGCAAAGTCCAAAGTTCAAGAAATTGTAAAATCGCTGACAAAGTGGGCCCAGTTCACAAAAGACCACATTTGTTGATAAGGTAGAATAGGAAGAAAAAGTGGCTAAGCAAAATGGTTTAGCAAAATTAATTTTTTCTGACAAGGTGGGTCAGGTTGAATTTAAGGGTGATATTTTGTCGATAAGGCAAAATTAGAAACATGGGAAATTGGCTATGTAAAAGAGAGAAAAGAAGGCCTTGACACTAAATTGGCATAAGGCCAAACTTCTCAAAAGTCCAAAATTGCTTTAGTTCGCTGATATAGAGATTTGCTGATAGAGAGGTAGAAAAGAGGCAACCAAAGCAAAGTTTGGCAAAATCAAGTTTTACTGATAAAGAGGCCAAGGTTCACCATGGGCAACTTTTGCTGACAAGGAAAAATTGCTAAGTCAAATGGTTTGGAAAAATAACCTTTTTCCCATAGAAAAGGAGAGCCAAAACCAAGGTTTAAGAAATCATGATTTTTCTGATAAGGCAAAAGTAAGCTAAGTTCGGCAAGGAGAAAAATTGCCGATAAAGGGGATTCAAAAGGTAAAGTTGAAAAAGTTGGAACTTTGTCAATATAAAGGCAAACTCAAATGGTTCGACAAAAGGATATTTTTTCGACAAAGGCAAAAGTGATGAATAGAGAAAAGTTTGCCAAACACACATTTTGCCAATAAGGGCAAAATATGACAGCCAAAGCCAAAGTTTCAGAAAAGAAGTTTTGCTGACAAAAGCAAAACAAAGATGAAGAAGATGGAGTCAAAATAGTTCAGAAATGATGATTTTTGCTGATATGGGCAAAAATGTAGAAATAGGCCATGGGTCAAAAAAGTGGAAAAGTTGCCGATAAAGATGAGATATGTAGAAAATAGAGACAAAATGGTACAAAAAATGCAGATTTTGCTGATAGGGAAAAATTTAGGCCCGACTTTCTAGAAAAAGTGAGAAATAAAGAAAGAACAAAACTTGTAAAATATATTGTACACTTTAAATTTTTGAATGTAGATAGTTGAAGTGTTGTAAAAGCTCTATGAAAAAGAATTTTGGAGGAAAAATTTATTTGATTTTCTTCATCAACCATTAATGCAGAATATGATCTGCTCACCTACCCCATTTGTAGATATTTTTGCATTTATGATTGTAGGTGATGAATCAGCTAGTGCATTGAAGAGGCAAAATATCTCCCAGCTACTCTATAATCCAAGATATTCATCTGCATGGAATTCTTGCAGGAAGACATTCCCTTTGTAGGGATATTTTTTACAAGCCCATGGAGCGAATTAATTGTGACAAATGACCGAGGCCAATGAAAATGAATTGCTATATATGCATTTTTGTAAGATGTAATGAGGGTTGGAAAATAATTGAATACTATGTTTCTTTTGTATTTCAAACAAAGCCCTCCTCTATTGTAGCCTTGCCTTGTGATGAAATACACACTATGTTTTTACCTTTTCTACTGTTTTAGCTCTATGTAATTTAAAATTAGTTGTCTGTGAATGTTTGTTTCCTCTCAACTTAGTTCTTTTCTTTACGTCTGCATAGAATTTGTTAGATTTGTGTGAATGATCAGTCGTATTTCTTTATTTTGTGCATTTCCAGTTCTATGAGATCTTCCATATTCAAACTTAGACTATCACCTCCATTAATTTACAGTTTTATCCCTCTTTCCCTTTTTCCTCAATGGTGGATAGATTAGGTTTAGTCTTGGGAATAGCTGAATCCCTTATTCAATGAAGGAACTGGCCTCTCTATGGAGATTTGGCCTCCTTGTAGGGTCCCACACTTGGAGGTCATCTCAATGTTTTACTGGATTGTTGATGACCATTAAACCTCTCCAACACAGGGTGCAAATCCATGTGACGACACTAACCAACCCCTGATGCATCTAAAAAATATGTGTATATAGCTTTACAATTCAATGGCTATTCCCCAAGCACTGCACTTAGTCAATGAGTACACCCATACCACATTAAATTCAGTCCCACTATGTAGTCAGAAAATCTACATGTTTGAAAGCCTACCCATTCTTTGATAACTCTGAAAAAAATATTAGAAGAAAATTGCTTGCACTCATACTGTATGTGGAACAATAAAGAGGGAAGGTTCAAACCCTTTCCTTGACACATGCAACCTTTGACATATCCAATTTGTCTTTCAAATGTACCTGTGCATTAAAGAATTTTACTATGTCAACCACCTGTATGGCACTATTCTATAGAGTCATAAATTTTTCAGTATAAATTACCTTGTACAAATCCTGAAATCATGGTACGCTTTTAGGAAATTACCCTCTTTAACACTTTTACAACACTTTAAAAGTGTTGTCTAGTTTTCCCTTTAAGGCAATTTGAACTCTGACTGTACCTTTCTGCATTGGACACATCTTTCTATCTCTATTGGCCTTTTTTTCTTCTCACAAACTTCTCTTTTATCACTTTAATCTCCCTTCCTTTAGTTTCTATCAACAAACTGTCATTTTACGAACCATGGGAACACACTCCTTTTTCTCTTTGGCACTTAGTCTTCACTTTTCTCTGCCTTTTTGCCTTATCAGTAAATATTCATCTTTGCAAACATGGCTTGTCTAGACATCTGCTCACCTTCTCCTTCAGTAAGAAAAATTTGACTTTCTAAAACTAGACCCATTTTGCCCTTTGTTGGCAATTTTCATCTTTTTCGAACTCTTTCTTTCTTCTTTATTCTTTGGTCAATGAAATTTAACTTACATGAATCACTCTGTCTTTTCACTTTTTCACCACATTGATGAATTTTTCTTTTTTCGAACCAAGCCCTAGTCCCTCCTTTGTCTTTTCTTTATCATTGACTTTTACTTTTCCCAAACTATGGTCTTTGTCTCAACCTTTTTCTCTTTACTTTATCCTTTAGTTGGGGAATTGCCTTATCGGTGAAGCTACAAAATCTTGAACTGCTTGGCAAATTTCAATTTCCTCTAGTTTGTTGATGAAGCTCTCTTTTTTTCTTTTTTGCCTTAGACAATTTTTTTCTTCCTCTTTTCTATTTGCCTTATCGGAAAATGTGCATATTGGCGAACCATCCTTTTCCTTGTATCTTTGCGTTTCTACTTTTGTCAACCTTGTGTCCCATCGGTGAACTCGTGGTCAGCAAAATCATGAGTTCATAAACTCAAATTTTTCTCTGACAAAGATCTTGCCCGCCTTTCATATTTTCTTTAGAATCATCTTCTTGCCTTAAAAAATTTCCTCTACCATGCTCCCTTGCCTTATCTTCCTCTACAGTCAACGATCTCTTTGATTAGTGAACCTGTCGGTCAGCAAACCGGTGGGTTTACGAACTTCTTAACTCGTTGACAAAGCTTTTGTCTTTTCTTTACTTATAATTTTTTATTTCTCATGGGCCTCTTTTCTTCTTTTGATGTCACCTTACCATCGCCTTATCATCGAATCGGTGAATCAGGAAAAAGGCAAACTTTTGAACTAGTTCACCAATTCACACTTTTTCTAATTTGCCAAGGGTCATCCCAAAATAATGGGTTACACTTTGTGGCCAAACATGACATTAAAATCAACATTTTGAACTAAATTTTCACTTTCTGACACCTATAGCCACTAAACTGTTAGGAATTTGAAGATGACGTGAACTAGTGAGTTGTGAGATTTTTTGTATGTAGATTCTATATATTTTTAAATTTGGGGTTAAATTGTAAAAAAATTTGTGTCTCCTTTGTTAACTAGTTTTTAATAGTAAACAACATTTTTTTAAAGTGATGTGTATTCTGTAGCACATAACTTTTTTTCTACAAAGGATAAAATTCTGATTCTTTTGAATTTAGATTGGTAACATCGATATATAGGGCATGCATTTGGTTTCATAATGTTTTGTTGAATCTTTTTTTTAATTAAGTTTTGAAGTCAAACCAATTATAACTTAGACATAGGTGTATTCCGTAAAACCTAGCTTTTTCTATATGTATCAAAATTCAATTGTTCTTTTTGTTGAAATAAGGACATCAATACCTAGGGCATAGATATATATATTTTTTAAATCACTAATTTACTAATTTTCCATGTGTGTAGAACATAGAAATTATTGTTTAGTGAAAAACCTACATTCACAAGAAATAAAAAATAAATATAATAATCAAATTAAATATATTTAAAATTATACTTTCTGGGAAGCTTATAATAAGGACTACATACTTACAAAACATAAATTTTAAATGAATTCATTTGATCCCCCAATAGGTAAATCAAAAGTGGTTTTTTATCAGCATTTTGATAGGTGTAGAGGAGACTCCATTATAGGTATGGTTTAAAACTAGTAGTGTTCTATCCAAGAGGGTTTGAATCTAAGGGGGTTTGATCAAACCCTCTTCAATTAAAATCCTTTAAATGGAACCTTTCAAGGCTTAAATCATTATATTTTCTAAAAGTATGTGACTTCAGCAAAAATCAAGATGTCCTAGAAAGTGTAACATATTATTGTGGCACCACCCCCGACTAAGGTATTGAATGTTCATTTTTTCAACTTGAGAAACACAAAGACATTATACTTAGAAGAATTTTGAACTAAAAACCCCTATAAAAGATCTCTCTGATCAAGTATATATGAGGGATTTTGACTGCAAAGGCAAAAATAGGAACTTCAATGGATTTTTTGGGGCAAAATAGTGCATGTTTGGGAGCTGAAAATTACATTTGCCAACAAAGTGCCCTTAAGAAATATTGTGAAACTTCATGCTTATTACATGGAATCTCATCAAAAACCATTGACCACCTATCCAAAAAGTTATTTTTTATTTTCTAGTAGTTGCACTAGTGGATTTGAAATCTTTTTAACTTGTTTCTAATGGTGCATTATTTTTGGGGTTAGTAAATAATGCACACAATTTATCTTTGGTAATTTTTTGTCCTTCACTATCTCATAAGATAATTTTTCTTCTTTAAACTAATGATTATTTTCTCTATTTGCTTGCTCATGTGTTTATTTTCCCTCCAATGGAATCAATGTGAGATATCAAAGATTCCAATGATGTTACAAGAGATTGGTAGTGCATTCTTGTTGCATTAGGATTTTTAACATCTTTATTAACAATTTAAGCTCAATTTTGTTGTTTTTAATGTTCCCTATTATATTTTGTTGTGTTTTAAGAGGAAACATGGGAAGTGCATGAGGATTTTGAGAGTGTTTTGTAGGTTGTGTTCATCTACCTCATTTTATTCATGCATTCCATCCAGTGGAAGGTTTTGAGGTGGAGGAGGGTTTAGATTATCTAAAAGGAAAATTTAACAAATCAATTCAATTTGAGAAAACAAGATTTAATTTTAACTATAATTATCAAAAAATGATATAAATTACCTCTTAGATCCCAATGCATTGTTGGGGATGATGAGATGGCTTCCATTCTACCAAAAAATGGTCATGCTTTCTCCCACTCACATTATACTTTTAATGAAGAAAATGAAATCAAATAAGGTAGCTTCCAGTTGCTACTTTTTTGGTTTTATGTTAGTATAACATGCACATTATAATGTTCATGTTATAATGTGCTCACATTTAGATTTGAATAAATGAAAACTAAATCTACTTACATTTATAGCTTGACTAATCCTTACATTTAAATCTTGACCAATCCTTAATTCTCTCATGTTATAACACAAATACTTCATGTTTTTATAATGTGACTGCATTATCTTTTATGTCACCTTCAAAAAACATTTTAGCCACTTTTTGGCCCCCTTCTTTCCACACATACCCTAATGTGCAAGGAAACATTCAATAAGCTACATGTTCTCATTTATCTTGCAACCATATTAGAGAATCCTTATATTCCTTTATATGTTACTCACCTAATCAAACTCTATCATATCTATATTTTGGATAAAATCTCATTGCAATTTTTGGTAACTCATGGGCTAGACCTACTATATTCAAAGGACTATTTCCTAGAAACTAGTGAATTGTGACAACCATTTGTTAATTCTAACTATAGAAAAAAGGTCAACCAATTGAGGATCTACTTAGATATTGACCAAATAGATTTCAAGGGTCAAAGGGGGTGTAATGGATGTATGTATACTATTGAAAGTTTTAGTAGACCTACATTTTAATTTTCATTATCATCCCTAATATTTCTATACATTAAGTGAGATTTCACAATGTAGATTCAATTTTGATAGATGGTGATTCTTTTATATTCTAGTTTTAGGCCCTCCTTCTAGTGCCAACTCTATTGATCGATCTTTTGACACACCAACCCAAGTCAAACAAGAACTGTTCCTTCTTGAAAGGGAAATGTTTCCACCAAGGTTTATATTAATAGGTCTTGCATTCTTGGATAACTTTCAGGTTGATCATAAATGGTTCATTCAAGGGGCTCAAGTGGAAACTAAAGAAAATGAAATACAAAGTCCTATTTGTAAATATGCTCTAGTTAGCAAATGAGAGTCACAAGTTTAAACATAGCTAATCAAAGATCACATTCATCATATGTATGTAAAAAATAATAGTAATAAAGACTTGTAAGTGAATAAATTTGATAAATTAGAAACAAGGCACAAGCTTGAATAAATTGAAATTCTAATCTATATATTAACCTAATGGACTACTTCTAGCATATTCTAAAGAAAATGCAAAATACAAAGGGGAAAACATAAAGTTTAAGAATGAACCTATTTTATCCTACCTCAAAATTTGATTCTAAAAGAGTACAAATCCAATATGAATCCAACTCTTGCTTAATAAGTCTTCATAAACTTAGGGACATAGAGTGGTGTAGTCTTCCAAGTAGAATTTTTTTTATCTAGACAAGTGTAGACAACCACTATATTTTATGTGCAGATTGAATACACAAACCCTCACAATCCTCTACACAAAGGATACAATAGCAACACTCAATTAGAATGCTCATGTTGAGCATATAATAACTACACAATTACTGAGACTAAATATATAATATGGACAACCTTAGTTGGATTCATCAAATGCCTACATGAATTGTAGGTAAAGACCTTAGGATATCATAACTCATATTGTAAAACTATCAAACAAACAAGAATAAAGGAAACAAATAATAGTATTTCAATAATAAAATTTTCTAGTGATTGGTCTCCAAACATTAACAATGTCAATTCATTTGGAGTATATATCTTTTCTAGGGAGGAAAAACTCAATAAATTCCCCTACAATCAACATCAAATTTGAATTCAATTTTATTTTCCAATATAAAACTCTCCTAAATTTGAGCAGGTAAGCCCTAAATTGATTACAAGTAACAATAGGTCATTTTTGAAATCATCAAGTTGGACCCTTTTCCAAGTAGCAATTGAATGAACAAGTATTTATGGAAAGTCCTCCAAACGAGGTCCCACAATAAAATATTAGCTTCCACAGTCCTTGGTCTTCAACAACTTCATAGTAAAAAATGACAATTGTTTACTTTAATTGATTCCCTTACATAACTTCAATAGTATTCTAGCTTAACACATTGCTCAAAATAAGCATCCACCATCCCAATTAATCCATGGTCCCATAATAGTTCTTCATTAAAAAGAAGTATCAAATCCTAATGAAACAATAAAAACAATTCTATTAACCTCTCTATACTCTCTCAAGTATATCCAACTTGTGCATTACATTTAGTTATAATGAGAAAGGAAATTTTTAAAATTATTTGGATTAAAATAGAAACAAATTTTCATCTTTGTAATTCTCCTTTGCATGGCACATCCATTCCCCTAGTCATAAGTTCCCAACTTTTCTCTTTGATCATATATCATATTCTAGGCCTCAAATTATTATCATTATGATGTATATTAGGCCTACAATTTAGTGCCAAATTAATAATCCAAGTCGATCTCATAGTTGTAGACATATTCATCATTTATAGTACACTAAAAAGCTCTTAAATTTTTAGTTGTAGAGCTAATGACTTAATATTCAAAAGTCCTAATATTTTTTTATTTTCACACTATATACATGCCACAAGAAGTTCCATTCTATATATGACCATAAAATATATTTTAACTCAATGTATACGTGTCATTTCATCATAAAGAGAACCAAGGTAAGTAGAAGTCCATTGTACTCTTTTAGTATATTTCAATGGATATCAATGGTGCAAATAAAGCATGTCAAGATCAATGGCTTGGGCTTAAACATTTGAATCAAAGTTGCAATATTTTATGTTTTGTTGTCTAAGCCTATGGCTACCACATGCCCTACAAAGTATTTTAAATCATGCCTTAGATCCTTGTTTTTAAAATCTTTATTATTTGCATAGCTTATGACCTTAACAAAAGCTAGCAGCCCAAATATTACATACGGACTATAATGATTGGGCCCACCATACTTATGCATTAAAGTATGAACATAAGCACATAATAGTCAATAGATCATGCTTAAACACTTGAGGCAAGGTTTTTGCTATGTGGGTTTGCATTGAAATGGACTTAACCCAACTGCTCCCTGAAACCATCAAGCTTATCGACCCCAACTTTGAGTTCACCTAGTGGATTGTCTACCTTAACAAACTGAATGCATGTTTCTATTGTTGAAGGGAAGGACACCTTATTAGGGACTGCCCCTATTGTAAACCTTGCTGGTCTCACATTCCCATCTCTGATCACAAGCTCTCCAATCTCCATCCAGTTGAGGCCCCCAAGAACCCTTCCTCTTCTCACTCACAAAAACCCTCCTCTACATTACCCTCTTAGACCGTGTCTCCTACCCCTCCCCCCTTCTCCTAGATAATGTATCCTTCAAAGAGGCTCTTCAATCTGAGAAAAGGCTTCCTAAGAAAATGAAAGATTTAGCCCCTTCCCTCTCTTTCACCTAGCCACCTTCTACACACTCTTAGCCCCTTCTCCCTTTGTAAACCTTGATTGCTAGCCCTATGAGATCATCATCTCATCCTGATAGCCCTATGGGAACTCCTCCTTCTAGCCTAACCAGACCATGTTCTCGGTCTACTTCATGGGAGAGACATCCTATTGACTGATCTCTTGATCTCGATGTGTTTGTTGCAAGTATACGCTAACTAGTGTTGTCATTGATGTCAACATGATTGTGTTGTCATTGGTGTCAACTGTGTCTTCTAAGATTGTTGTTTGTTGAGTGATTAAGTTGTCATGTTAAGGACACTGTCTGAGTTTTTGTTTCACATTTCCTCTGTATTGAAGATTGGAGTATGAGATTTGGATATGATTTAGGGAAGTGTTTGAAGATGCTAAATCTAGAATTTGGTGGTCTAGATCACTGTGCAGCAAATGTTCTATTCACCAGTTTGAAAACTGTACCTGACAACATTTGTAGAGTGATAGGGAGAAAGTATTTTGCTCCACATTTCTTTGTAGTTTGGATTTTGTTCTTGTGGTTCTGGATATAAGTTTATAAGGTCCTTAGCTATCTCCACTCCAATGGATTTGTGACTTGGTGCTCCAGAAAGCTAGTTATTGATTAGTAGAGTTCGACAGTGTTTGTTGTGAAACAAACTATGATATGTCTTCAAGTAAGATCTGTTGCGGCTAGATTTGTTAGCTCCTAGGTGATTCTATGTTGTTCATGGATACCTCCAGAATGTATTGAAGGCATGTGTTTGATTTGCAAGCTATAATGAAGTTCTTGGAAGCATGTATTTAAGAATTCTTGATGTTTGCACTAGTTCTGGCCGACTTTGTTATTTACACTTGTTGTAGCTGAGATTCATGGATTATAGAAGCACGTTCAAGCATGTGAAGATGTATTTGGGTCTGAGATAAGCCCTGAAGTGTTCTTCTTTCATTCATTTGATTCGTAAGTTTGTTTTGGTCTAGACCTGATTTGATTTATGTATGTATGCCGACCTTGGAGATAGTTCCAATGGTTGTAAGTTGTATTTCCTACCTTGATGAATGTTCCAAGGTTGATGATCGGTATAAATATATTTAATTAATCCATGGGTGAAGTGAGTAAGGGTGAAGATGTGAAGATAAAGTGTGTGTATTGTAAAAGCATAGCAGAAGAGATATATTGCGCTTTAATGGAACTGAACTCAGGCATATTGTAGATGCTACTATATCAATTCATGGTAGTGAGTCACCAATCCTAGTTGTGAGCCACCCCTTGGTAGTGAGCCACCCCTTGGTAGTGAACCACCCCTGGGTAGTGAGCCACACTTTGGTAGTGAGCCTTTTTTGCAGTGAACATTTTGGGTAATGAGCCTTGGGCAGTGAGCCCTAAGGAATTGAGCCTCTTTATAATTTGGTATTGTTACTACATTATATTGTGAGCTAACACTCACTGCAGTTTTTCCCTTTTAGGGTTTTCCACATAAAAGTATGGTGTTCATGTGTTTATGGTGTTGATGTGCTTATGTTTTGATTCTGATGTTCATGTTTAATCTTCATAACAAAATAAGGAGTTAAAATAAGTTAGTGTGAATGTGATCTTGTTTAAAGAAGTTAAAGTTTTTAATACAACAGATTCAGCCCCCCCCCCCGCTCAGTTGTCTTGTGCCTTCAACAATTGGTATTAGAGCGAGGTTCCTTGGAAGAAAGCCTAACATCTTAAGGTAGATCCAGGATGGCACACAAGAAAGACATTCCTTAGTTTGATGGATCTATGCCTACTGGAATGTACAAATGCAAAGTTATCTCATTTCTACTAGTTATAATGTTTGGACAATTATCAAAGATAAATACACGATACCTAAAAATGGTTTGAAGACTGATGAAGAGATTAAGGATTATGAGACTAATCACAAAGATAAAAATGTTTTATTAAATTCTTTGTCTAACATTGAAATGAAAAAAATTGTTGATATGGAAACTACCCATGAGATCTGGGACAAATTGAAAAACATCTATGAAGGTGATGCATCTATCAAGAAGGCTAAGTTGTAGAACTTGAAGACCACATATGAAACAATATGAATGGCTGAGGATGAGAACATAACAAGTTACATATAGAAGATTGATGAAGTTGTTAGTAGCATCAAGGGTCTTGGTGGAAATCTAGAGGATGAGAATGTTGTAGATAAGATAGTCAGAACTCTTCCCAAATCTTATTGTCAAAAGGTATCTACCATTGAAGAATTGTTTGATATGGGAAAGCTTACAAAACATCAATTGCTTGGTAAACTAACTTCTTTTTAGATGAGATAATTTGGTACTACTAATGGCCCTGTGAAAACTAAGACTACCTTTAAGGCCAAGGAAGAAAAGACTACTAGATCAGATAAATATGTTGTGGAATTAGATGAAGAAATTTTTGAAGAACTTGAGGAAAAATTTGCAAGTAGAATGAAAAGAGCCAGCAGAGGAAAATTCAAAGGTAAGTTACCTTTCAAATGTTTCAATTGTTGTAAAATTTGTCACTATGCTTCAAGATGTCCTGAGAAAGCTTTGAAGTTAAAAAATAATGAAAGTAAAGGAAAAATGGTAAGAAAGAGTTACTATGTTAGAGATGATGATGGTGTAACTAATGACAAACCTAATTCTAATGATGTTAATAGTAGTGAATGCTTGTTTATTACACTTAGAGAAGAACCTATTTCTGCTAATCTTGCAAGCTATGTGAAGGAAGGAAGTCTACGAGAGTTGTCTGCATTTCATGCTAAAAAGGAAGATGAATGGATCATTGACAACAGATGTTCAAATCACATGACAGGAGATAAGAGTAAGTTTGTTGAATTTGAAAAATATGATGGAGGACTAGTTAGGTTTGGTGATGATGTGGATGATAAGATCTGTGGAAAAGGATCAATTACTTTTAATGGGAAGCATAATATAGATGACGTTCTTTATGTCAAAGGGTTAAAGCATAATCTTCTAAGTGTTGGACAAATGTGTGACAAAGGGTATAATCTGATGTTTAAGGACAATAGGTGTGACATAAGGAAAAAAGCTCTAGAACCTTAATTGCAGATGGTAAGAAGACTCATGGTAACATTTCTTATTTGGAGGGTACTAATAATTCTTATTTTTTGACTTAGAAAAATTAAAGTTAGATAAGGCATAGGAGAATGTGTGACATTAAGTTTGACAATTTGGTGAGAGTAAGCACAGTACAAGCAATGAGAGACTTGCCTAAGATTATGAAGCCTGCCAATGCTATGTGCAAAGAATATCAGTTTTGGACTTGATGATTATTCAAGAATGACTTGGGTTACCTTTCTTAGAGAAAAATTAGAAGCATTACACAAGTTTAAGGCATTTAAAGCTATGGTTGAAAATGAGATGGATTTGAGAATCAAGTATTTGAGATCTGATAGAGGTGATGAGTTTATTTCAAATGTGTTTAATTCTCTCTATGAAGAGCATGGAATAAAGAGGTAGTTGTCTGCTCCCCAGACTCCTTAACAAAATGGAATGGTTGAAAGAAAGAATAGAACTGTTCAAGAGGTTCCTAGAATAATGATCAAGGAAGCAGACCTACCAGAAGTATATTGGAAAGAAGCAATACACACTGTTGTCTACATTTGGAACAGAGTGCTAGTCAGAGCAAAAGAAACAAAGACACCCTATGAGCTGTGGTATGGAAGAACTCCTACTATCAAATACTTCAAAGTTTTTGGAAGAAAATGTTACATCTAAAGAGATGAAGAATTAGGAAAGTTTGATGCTAGATCTAATGAAGGCATATTCCTTGGGTACTCTATTAGGAGCAAGGCTTATCGGTGCTATAACAAAAGACTAAGAAAACTCATTGAAAGTGTAAATGTCAATGTAGATGAAGATATTCAGTCAGATGGATATGAGTCAGATGGATCTAATGATACAGAAAAGGTTGAAAAAGATAAGGAATTTCAGACTGAAGCACAAGCTACTTTTGAAGAACAAGAAGTTCAACCTGAAGCTCAGGAAAGCATTCCTAAAACCCTAGGTATGTGCAAATAGATTGCTCTGAATATTAGATTATTGGTGACAAAAGGAAAGGTGTGTTGACAAGAAGTAGAGCTAGAGAAGAACAACTAAACCTCTGTTTACTATCAAAGGTGGAATGTAAAACAATATATGAAGCATACAATGATGAACATTGGGTCAAAGCAATGGAAGAAGAAATAATGTAGATTGGAAAGAACAAGACTTGGGAACTTGTTCCTAGGTCTGAAGACAAGAATGTGATTTGAACAAAATGGGTATTCCAAAACAAATAGAATGAAGTTGGAGAAGTTGTGAGAAACAAGGAAAGACTTGTGTACAAAGTCTACTTACAAGTGGAAGGAATAAAGTATGAAGAGACCTTTTCTCTAGTTGTAAGATTGGAAGCTATCATATTGTTTTTGTCTTTTGCTGAACATAAAAATTTGAAGGTATACTAGATGGATGTGAAGTCTGCTTTCCTAAATGGTGAGTTAGAAGAAGAAGTCTACATAGAGCATTCTGATGGGTTCCAGCTATCAGACAAACCAAACATGGTATGCAAGTTGAAGAAGGCTTTGTATGGATTGAAACAAGCTCCCAAAGCATAGCATGCAAGACTAGCTAAATACCTGTTGCAGCAAGGATTTAGTAAATGGTCTGCATATAGTAATTTATACACCAAGATAAGTGGAGATTAGATCCTAATTGTTGAAGTCTATGTTGATGACATTATATTGGTGGAAATGAAGGAACATGTGTAAGAAGTTTGCAGATGAGATTCAAAAAGAGTTTGAGATGTTTATGTGTGGTGAAATAAACTTTTTCCTTGGACTACAAATCAATCAAACTGATAAAGGTATTTTAATTTCTCAATCCAAGTATGTTAAGAAATTGTTGAAGAAGTTTGGAATGGAGGACTCTAAATTGGTATGTACTCCTATGATTAGTGGTTGTAAGTTAAGTAGGAATGATGAATCTCCTAAGACTGATTAGAGCAAATATAGGTCAATGATTAGAGGATTGCTTTATCTAACTGCTACTAGACCGAATATCATGCATGTAGTCTGTCTTCTTGCTAGATTTGAATAAGATCATAGAGAATCACATGTTGTGACTATGAAGACGATATTCAGGTACTTAAATAGTATTTTAGATCATGGTTTGTGGTATCCTAAGAATAATGAATTTTCTTTAAGTGCCTATACAAATGCAGATTTGGCTGGATGTGTTGATGATAGGAAAAGCACAAGTGGAGGTGTATTCTTCCTTGGAGAAAGGGCGGTGTCTTGGCATAGAAAGAAACAAGAATCAATTTCCTTGTCTACTGTGGGGGCAGAATATATTATTGCAACATCATGCTATACTCAGGTGTTGTGGATGAAACAAACCTTGAAGTATATTAAAGTTGAGTATGATGAGCCAATCCCTATTCTTTGTGATAACACAAGTACCATAAATATTTCAAAGAATCTAGTGATGGATTCAAAGACAAAGTACATTTGAATTAAGTATAACTTTTTGAGGGAGAAAGTTGCAGAGAATAAAGTGAAGCTTGAGTATGTACCTACAAAAGCTCAAGTTGTTGATATATTCACTAAGGCCCTTCCAAAGGATACATTTGAGTATCTCTAGGAGAATTTATGGGTTAGTGCCCCTCCTTCCTTTAACTAGATGCATAAGAAGATGCATCAGACCAGAGTGCCTTAAAGTACATTGCTCCTTTTTGGACTAATGTTGGATGCTACCTCTTAGGGGGAGCAGGTAGTGGTTTGAGATGATTATTGTAGTCAAGGGGTGTAAAATAATCATTTCAAACTGATCAGAGCAGTAGTGTAGAAGTATGTGTAGTAGAAGAAATGTGATGCCCTTTTCCATTGATGTCAAAGGGGGAGGGAGATCATGTGAAAAAATCAGGGGGAGAAAGAGTTTAGAAGTGTACAAAGAAAAGGGGAGTCCCGATACAAAGTTGTGTCTTGATGGATGAACATGTTATTCAATTTTTCACATGATATGTTGCCATCAATGACAAAGGGGGAGATTGTTGCAAGTATGTGCTAACTAGTGTTGTCATTTATGTCAACATGTTTGTGTTGTCATTGGTGTCAACTGTGTCTTCTAAGATTGTTGTTTGTTGAGTGATTGAGTTGTCATGTTAAGGATTGTCTATGTTTTTCCTCTGCATTTCCTCTATATTGAAGACCAGAGTATGAGATTTGGATATGATTTAGAGAAGTGTGTGAAGATGCTAAATCCATAATTTGGTGGTCTAAATCTCTATGTAGTGAATGTTCTCTTCCCCAGTTTGAAGACTATGTCTAACATCTGTAGAGTGACAGGGAGAAAGTATTTTGCTTTGCATTTCTCCACAGTTTAGATTTGGTCTTGCAGTTTTGGACTTAAGTTTATAAGGTCCTTAGCTATCTTCACTCCAAAGGATTTGTGATTTGGTGCTTTAGAAAGCAAGTTATTGATTAGCAGAGTTCGATAGTGTTTGTTGTGAAACATCTTGTGATATCTCGTCAAGTGATATTTGTTGTCCTCAAGTAAAATCTATTGCGGTTGAATTTGTCAACTCCCAGGTGATTCTATGTTGTTCGAGGATACTGCCAAAATGTATTGAAGGCATGTGCTTGATCCAAAAGCTATAATGAAGTTCTTGGAAGCATATATTTAAGTATTCTTGATGTTTGCACTAGTTCTAGCCGACTTGGTTATTTACACTTGTTGCAGAGGAGATTCATCGATTGTAGAAGCATGTTCAAGCATGTGAAGATGTATGTGGGTCTAAGCTAAGCTAAGCTATGGGCTTGAGGGGGGGACATTTCTCTATTTTCTATGAATTTCCACATATTGTGAATTATGTAAGGCATACTATGCATTCAAGTGTAACTTCATATTATAATGAAACCTTCATTTTGTATCATGTGTTTATCAATGGTCTGCATTTATCCCTTCCTTTTTTATCCCTTCCCTTTTTATCATCTAGTATCATGTGTTAATCAATGGTTTGCATTTATTTTGGTTCATAACATGGACATTAATAAAAAATAATATTCTTGTGGGTGAATGTAAATATATTTTCTAGTTTGACTTTGTGTTTATTTTGGGCTATAACGAATTAGGTTAAGCCATGTCACCCCACATTATTTGTTTAGTCGTGCCTCTCAAACAATGTTCTTATCCAGTTGTTCAAGTTAATCCTTAAAATAGCTATGGTCCAATCCTAAACGGCTAAAGCAAAGATATAGATTGTTATATTTTGTCAATTACAACCCATGGGCATTGCATGTCCCTCATTGTCTCTCAAGCTAAGCTTTTGTTTACCAAGTCCTTTTTATTATTTCAATAGCTCCTATCTTAGATATAAAACCATCAACCCAAATTTAATATATAAACCATAATCACCAGGGCTTACCTTACGTATTGGTTAAAGTACATATAGATCTGATGGCATAGAAAAAGCATATTATGATCAATGGATCATGCTTAAATGTTTGAAATTAAAGTTGTCAACTATTAAATTTAGTTGTTTTAGCCTATATAAGACGTGTCTCCCTCCAAGGTCTATGGTGGAGAAGTGCTAAGGCTCATTTACATTATGTGGTCATGATTTATGTGTCAAGTTGATCAAATGGTTTAAGATAGTTAAGGGGAGATTGATGGTCATGGGCTAAATAATCAAACATGAGTTGTGTAGTGTTTTCCATTTATTTAGTCATAATAGAACAATATGTAGACAATGTATTACAATGCAGGTTATAGGGAGTGGGAATTGATTAGGTAAGTCAACTTCTTGCAACCTATAAAGTTAATTGTCAGTTATTGTAGAATAAGAGAGATCACTGAAGTGTTGTAAAATTAATCATTATAAGTCACTGCACAAATAAAGTGCAAGGTTGAAGGTGAAATTCCATAGTAGAATTAAACATGAAGTTCAAGTAGAGAGTAAATATTGAAAATGCAAACACAGAAGCCTACTAGTCCACAAAACAAATTTGAACTAATTAATTAATATAAACAATGAAAACTTATGGTAAACTATAGAAGTTCATAAGCTAAAACAAGCACTTCCCATATCAGTTTATCAACATAGTTATGAACGATTGTGAAGGGTAACATGGCACATTCAAAACCAAAATCAAAAGACATCCGGCTGCTAGATCATGAAGAGCAAGCCACCTAATTAGGAAGAATTGGGGTGTGTTGTATGAGCCACAAGAAGACTAAAGGAACTCCCTTAGCTTGTGTTTATAGCCCATATAAGTGAACAAGTAGTCATAATCATGCCAACAAGCTTGATGCAAATGGAAAGTATAATTTCCTAGTGAACTAAGGAATTGCATAAGTGTAGAATCTGACTTTTAGAATGCTCTTGAATCAAATTAGATATATGTGCATGGAAATTTGAAATTTAAAGAAGATTGACTAGTCTGTGACATGTGGCCTAATTTTAGTATTGGGTTGAGTCATACAGCATAATTTAAGGGCATAATTAGAAATAGAAAAAAAAAATTAGATGTGGACCGATTTGAATTAAAATGATATGTATTAAAATTTAACTAATAAATTTTAGGTAAGAGTCAATTTGTGTAGAAATAAGTTGAACTGAATATGACAACCATCGATTCATGTCATTGTAGAGGATATGCAATTTTAAGAAAGGGCGAGTAAGAATAACTCTGAAACACGTAAATTATAGCAGATTATGTTTGATTTGAGCGCACACATTAGTCTGACTTTTGAAGATCGCATGTGTGGGAAATTAAACAAAGATCATTAACGATATGCCTGGCTGCTATCAGACAATATAGTTAAAGCTGTAGACAACTTTAAATGAAAAATATAAGCAAGGAAGGTACAACACGTATTTACCAGGAATGCTTCTGTCGATCGACTAAAAGCCCTGTCGCCTATGTACTTCAACTTTTAGCTTTGTACAGGAGAAATGGACGTACAAGTAAATCCTCCCGATCACCATGTAGCTGTAAAAGTAAACTTGCCTGAGAAAAGTTGTGAGTGAGAAAGACGTCTGTTATATAGCAATTACGTAACAAATTAGAGGACTCATTTACACAGTATTTGGGTAACAAATTGACTAGACTGACTTTCTTCACCTTCACCTTCTCAGATAATAAGAATTGATTTCTTCCGTGACAGCATACGGAGATTTTCACCTTCACCTTCACCTTTTCAATGATCTGGTGGGCATGCGCATATCCAATTACGTTCTCTCTTCGGTCTCCATTGTAATGATATTAATTCTTACCTTTTTAACTATTGTTAGTATGGTAGTGGCTAGGGACCGCCTATTTCCTAATGACACCGTCATCATCATTTGCTCCGAGACGCAGAGAAAAGTTTTGTTGCGACCTAAAAGATCACATGTTTCATGCTACTCCTCCATGTAAATGCATTGTATGATATGATTTACAACAAGAATGACTTCTTTAATCATTTCTGTTTCCTAGAACGAAATTTTGTTTTCAAACAACTTGTTCATTAGACGTCTTGGCCAGGTCGACGCGACAATGGAAACTCTGACTTCGTTTGGGCCTAAAATGGAAACTGGATCGTCTGAAGATTTGTCGTAAACATCTTGTCAATAAAGCCGTACACTCGATACCAGTTTAGGAAAGGCAGATTAGACTATTAAAAAGAACGAGTTTGAGTAATTGACGGACGAAATACCTTTCTTCCAGTTGAGTCGTACAAACTCGAATTTTTTAATTCCGTGTAAATTTAAAGCAAAAATGGATGGCCTGTGACCATCCAACTATAACCTTATTCCACTAACTAGCACTCACAATAATCGTGAGCAATGACGTTATCTTTTAAAGCATATGTGAACAAATTCCAAGTTTAAAAACGATTCAACGAATGTGTGGACGTTTTCAACAGACATAAAACAGAAATCGAGAGGATAGGTCCGTATGGTCCCTATCTAGTTATTAAATTTCTCGTATGAGATGGATGCTTCCACATAAAACAATGTTTCATAGAGCTACCATATCTATTTTTAGAAAAATCTATGTAAAAGAAGTTTCGAGAAATCTAGTTATTAAATTTGTCGTATGACATAGTACATGCTTCCACATAAAATATCACTGACAATGTTTCATACAACTAGCATACTTATCTTTAGAAAAATCAACGTCTATTCTAACTTTAATCAACATATAGTTAAAAATAGACGCCTCAAGAATGATAAGTCTGGACATCTTTTACATATATTTTTCTAAACATAGGTATGCTAGTTTATTTTATTTAAAACTATTTTATTTACTACATACATAAATTTAAATCTTTTTCCTACTTTTTTTCACCTCATTCTATATTGTTTTTATTGTTTTTCCTCTTCTATATTATTTTCATTGTTTCCCCCCTCTACTTGAATGGGTTGTAGAGATGGTGAACAATGGTAAATCTTTAACAAGTAATACCAAATTTTATGTATTTATTTATCTTCTTCTTTTACTCTTACTCTTATGGTTCAAATGTATTACAAATTTTTTTATTGTGTTTAAGAAATATGTAGTAGATAGAATAAAAAATAAAATAAAATAATTCTTAAATGAAAACAAAACAAATTATTTAGTTCTTAGTTAATTTTTAGATAAAAGACTTATTAATTTAAAGTAAACTAATTTGTGAAGACACACATGTAAAATTACTAAATTATTGTAAAAAAAATATTCCAATTTAAACCTAACTTGTAATTGTAACAAAGAAAATACTATGATTAGACTCATAACAATCTTAAATCATTTTCCTATTTTCTTCTAGACTCTATATTCTTTTCATCCTTTATAAAATATATAATCAATAAAATAATAAAATAATCAATCTAATAAAATTAATAAAATTTAAAAATATATAAATATAATTAATAAAATCTTAAGGACTATTATTATTTTGTTAAGAGTTTTTTATTTTATTTTATTTAAGTTATTTTACTTTAGAACTATCTAAGAATTGTTTTATCGTTTTACCTTTATAAAATATATATGTTGGGCTATACTTTTAATACTTTCACATGTAAATGGTTGTCAAATTTAAGGTAAAAGGGAAGAGTTTTCATTAACAAGTTCATGCCATTATACTCCACCCCTTGCTTCCATTATATATGTCTCTTGGCATAATTATGGACAGACCTATGTACTAAATTGTAATGAAAGGTACAATATTTGTTATGGAGAGTAATAAATGAAAGGTACAATATTTGTTAAAGGTTTTATAAATAGAATATTAAGTTAAATAGATTTGATTATAGGAAAATTTTACGGTTAATAACACTTAAAGTAATATTGACATGAATGACTTTATAGGAAGTGATATCCAAACAAATTTCAATTCTTCACTTCTATAAACATCACATCCTAAGACATTATCATGCTTCATCCTTATGGAAATCACCTTCTGAAAAGTTTTGGTGCTTCTTCTATTTCAGCTTTACCTCTAAAATGTTCTAGTGTTTCACCTCCTAAGAAGTTCTACTTAACCCTTGTGACCTTCACCTCCCAAAAAATTCTAATACTTAGCCCATGTATGAGCAACACTTCCTAGGAAGTTCTAATACAACTCTTGTGAGCATCATCTTTGAGGAAGTTTTAGTACTTCACTCTTGTGAGAATCACCTCCCAAGATGTCCCAACATTTAACCACATAATCATCACCTAGATGTAATTAATGTTAAGAAATTATGGTACTTCCCTTTGTAAACATTACCTAAAGGTAATGAGTGTTAAGTAAACCATTCATAATTTTGACAAATAGATTTTTATCATCCACTTATCCATAAACTATTTTTTAATAAAGATTAAGTCTTTTATATTGTAATTTTCTATTAAATAGTTAAGCACATCTTTCCCTCACTCCATGTTTCTAGTCTTAACTCTATATGCTTTTAAATTTAATTATACTAGTAATATTTATCATTTCAATTAAATTTGAATCATAATGTTAATTATTATTGTCTTCTTAGGGTTTTAGGGTAAGTAGGTGAAAATGGAAGAAAGCAAAATTAGTAAAAAAAGAAGGGGGCATAGTAAAGGAGAATGAACAAGACCGAATTTCAGTGAATGCAAACAAATATGGCTCATAGGCTTTGGGGGAACTCCCTCATGATTTGGATATTGGAACTGATTTAGGCAATTAGAAGGAGAATGCTATTAGAATTGTTGTGGGGAATGTAAATGTGGAAATCTTGACTCAGACATCTCATGCATCTCAATACCAGATAATTTTCTAAACTCAAAGATGGAAAAGTTAAAAAAGAACACAATTATTTCCAAATTCATGGGTATCTAGCCTTCTATGGATAAGATAAAATCTTGGATAGGGAATAAATGGATGGGGTTGATTTCAAAGGTGAGTTTTCTTGCTTTAGGATTTCTTCAGATAGCTTTCCAATCAAAATTTGAAAGGGAGAATGTGCTACAAGGAGCACGATGGTTTATGGGTAATACGGGTTTGTATATCTATGCTTGGACACCAAGATTGGACCCCCATAGAGAATTGATACAAGACACCCCTCTATGGATAAGATTATACAAATTACCTTAGGAACTATAGTTAGAGGAGATTTTTTGGATAATCAGAGATTCATTGGGAGAATATGTTTATTGCTCAAATTCTACTGGAGGTAGATAATTAGCTACATACACTAGAATATGTGTGAGAATCAACCTAAGAAAACCTATCAAACACTCCATCAAGATGTCTTCTATTTTCATTGAATGGCACTAGGAATTAGATAATGAATGTATTCTTAATAGATGCTTTCATTGTCAAAAAACCTAGGGCATATTGCTAGGAATTATGACAAGTTTGAAAAAAGGAAAGAGGATCTAATTTCTGATCAATTCGTGAGGCTGACCAGGATGCCTCCTTTGGAGAATAGAAACCTTCTTGGGCTAGAGTCCCAAGAACAAGGGAGGAACTATCAAGCAATGAAAGAGGATACTATGAAGGATACTTAGGTGGAGCAGAGTATTCTAGTGGAGAAGGTCAACCTAGAAATGAAGAGTAGGGAGGCCCAACAGGGTGCAAGTAGTCCTCTGATTAAGTTTCTAGGCAGTAATGATGTGAGACTAAAGATGTCCCTAGTCATGTTGGAGGAGGTAAAAGGGAGAGGGAGAGACATAGAAGTAGGGAAAGGATCCTACAATGGAACTCTTAAAATATTGCTAGTAGGAGGACTATAAAATTTGGTGGGACAAACCATATCCAAATGGATGCAAGAGCAGGAAGCGTCAAGGGAAGGAAGATAGATGCCTCGAAGGCTAAATTGGAGGATCTCGAGGAAGTGGAAAATTAAACCCAGGAATAAATGAAGAAGTTTGTGAAAATTGGAGGTGAGCACCTCCCTGGAGGGAAAACTCAATGAAAATACGAAGTTGGAATATCTGTGGCCTTATTGGTCTAGAGAAATGCTACTTTTTAAAGTGGATTATAGAAATTAAGGGACCAAATATTCTCCTCACATAGGAGACCAAGATGGAGGGTGAGATAATCAACAAGTTATTACCAAGAATATGGACAAATGGGGATTTCTTGGTGCAAGATGTGGAAGGAATGGCTAGAGGACTAGCTATTATGTGAAATAAACTTAGCTTCTCATGTATGTTTCTTGAAGGTTCAAATTTATGCTTGTCTAGTAGTTTCAAGAATTTGTAGAAGAATCAAGAGGTAGTTGTCACCAATGTACATGGTCCAAATCTAGAAAGAGAAAAAATTAAAACTTGGGACTATATCAGAAGTTTTAGGCAAGTTCATCTAGAGGGGAAATGGGTAATAGGGGGGATTTTAATACCATCCTAGATCCTGAGGAGAAGAGGAGAGGGAGAGCCCTCTCTAATGTAGGGTCAATGGAATTTAGTAAGCTACATGAGGAATTATCTCTAGTGGATATCAAACTAAAATCATGGTGGTTTACTTGGAACAATAGAAGGACAGGATAGGATAACATATTGAGTAGGCTAGATAGATTTTTTTATCAACTTAGAATGGGTATTGGTTGGGGAAGATTTCACTCTGAAGTGGTTCAATTCAAGGTATCAAACCATTGGATGATCATTTTACATTTCAATAAAAAGATAAAACGAAAAGGAGTTCCCTTTAAAATGGAAGTATTCTAGAATGAACACCTAGAGTTAAATGGGATGTAGGAGATATGTGGTGTACAAGAAATTGATTGAGACCAAATGAATGGTAGGTGTGTGGGGCAAGGAAGTAATGGACAACCTATTTCAAAATAAAACCAGGGTGGAAACTGATGTAGTCAAAGTAGAGAAAACCATTGGGGAGAAGGGCTTCACCCTTGATCTAAGGGAAGTGGAGAAGAAATTAATCAAGGAACAAGGTAGATTATTGAGGATGGAGGATATTCTATGACACAATAAATATAGAGTGAAATAGTTGAGGGAAGGTAACTGAAATACTAAATTCTCTCATATGACTACAAAGATAAGAAGAGAAAATAATAAAATATTAATTATTTATCTCCCTTTGGGTACAATGGTGGAGGATGTTGAGGTAATCAGGAACGAAGGAAAAAAATTCTTTAAACAAATTTTGGATTCAAAATTGATGGTGAGCCAGGAGGAGCAGGAGATGATGCTAGCCAATATATCATGTTTGATTGGGGATTATCAGAATGAAGAATTGCTTGCTCCCTTCATAATGGAGGAAATCAAGTATGCTACTTTTTCCTTGGGTGCGAGGAAATCCCTTGGCCTAGATGGATTCCAAGAGAAATTCTTCCAGAAGTTCTAGGACATTGTATGTGAGGATGTGTGTAGGGCATCAGAAGAATGTAGAAGTAGAAGATTGATGTTGAAGACTTGGAACTCAACATACATAGACCTCATCTCCAAGATCAAAAATCCCAAGTACTTCAATGAATACATGCCCATTGTTTTATGTAACACAATCTATAAGATTGTCACAAAAGCAATGTCTACAAGACTTAAGAAATGTCTAGAATGTATAATCTTGAAAGAACATAGTGGGTTCTTAAGAGGGAGACAAATTCTAGATGGAATAGTTTTTTTCTCATGAACTATTCTCTCAGTGGTGGTAAGGAAAAACAAATGTATGGTTATAAAGTTGGATATGAATAAGGCGTACGATAGTGTTTCTTGGGAATTTCTAAATATGACTATGCGTAAGTTTTGATTTAGTGAAGCTTCGTGTAAGTTGGTGTACAACTATATATCTTCAACCACATATGCAGTCATTGTTAATGGCATAGAGACATATTTCTTCAATGCTAGAAGGGTCTGAGGTAAGGGGACCCACTCTCCCCCTTCCTCTTTCTCATCATAGCTGAAGTTTTGGGTAAGAACTTGAAGAAGGAGATTAGGGACAAGAATATAATTAGTTTACAAGTATTAGGAGGTGTAAGCGATATTACTCACTTACAATTTGTAGATGACACTCTACTCTTTAGGGAGGCCACAACTAGGGAAGCAAGAAATATCAAAAGGGTCTTGATGCATTATGAGATGGTGACTAGACATAAGGTAAACATAACAAAATCAAAGATTTTATTTTTAAAAGAGCCATGTATGGAGAGAGATTGGAAATTCAGAGGATACTTGGGTTTGATTAAGATATATTACCTAGCAAATATTTGTGAATTTGCCTTTAATTGATTGAACATCCTCTGAGATGGAATGGAAGAGTGTGATTGATCGTATACAAGGGATGCTAGCCTCTTGGAAATGTAGGTGGCCCATCTTAGCTGGTAGGATATCCATGATCAAGGCCACTTTCATAGCAACATCGATTTACATCATGTCAGTTTTCCAGCTTCTCAGTAAGGTTTCTAGTAAACATGAATCAACTTAGTGCTTATTCCTCTAGTGGGGCCATGACAACCAGTTCAAATACAACCTTGTAAAATGGGATTCAGTCTATAGGCCAACAGATAATGATGGGTTGGGATATAGGAATTGCAAGAACATGAATAATGATTTAGGGTCTAAATTGATGTGGTGTATCAATGGAGAGAGAGAGAGAGAGAGAGAGAGAGAGAGAGAGAGAGATCTAAAATGGTCCTGATAATTTGTTTATCATCACTGCCTTTAGGATCCTACATATGGAATTTTCTCAGAACTTGTATAAAGATGATTTCACTGGATATTAGATGGAGACTAGGTGATGGAAAAAAAACCAAATTTTGGCATGATTGTTGGTTGGAGGATAAAGACACTGGCAAAACACCCCAATTGCCATCCCTTGATATCACATTTTGAAGATGTAGAAGCTGTTTGGGTAAAGAATTATATAAATAAGAGGTCCCACATAGTCTGGGAAGATTCCACTCTAAAGTGGTTCAATTTGGGGGATTAGACCATTGACTGATCATTTTACATTTCAACAAATAGATAAAAGTTAAAGCAATTCTCTTTAAAATGGAGGCATTCTAGTATGAACACCTAGGGTTCAAAGATGCCCTGAGTGTCTGGTGGAATAAAAGGGAAATAGGATGTAGGAGATATGTGGTGTACAAGAAATTGATTGAGACCAAACGACTGGCAGGTGTGTTGAGCAAGGAAGTAATGGGCAACCTATTTCAAAATAAAAGCAAGGTGGAAACTAATCTAGTCAAAGTAGAGAATGTTATTAGGGAGAAGGGCTTCACCCTTGATCTAAGGGAAGTAGAGAAGAAATTACTCAAGTAACAAGGTAGATTATTAAGGATTGAGGAGATTCTATTGCATAAAAATCCTAGACTAAAATAGTTGAGGGAAGGTGACTGAAATATTAAATTCTTTCATATGACTATGAAGATAAGAAGAGAAAATAATAAAATATTAAGTATTCAGCTCCCTTCAAGTACAATGTTGGAGGATGTTGAGGTAATTAGGAATGAAGGAAAAAAAATTATTTAAACAACTTTTGGATTCAGAATTGATGGTGAGCTAGGAAGAGCAGGAGATGATGCTAGCTAATATCTCATGTTTGATTGGGGATTATCAGAATGAAGAAATGCTTGCTCCCTTCACAATGGAGGAAATTAGGTATGCTACTTTTTCCTTAGGTTCAAGGAAATCCCCTGGCCTAGATTGATTCTAAGAAAAATTCTTTTAGAAGTTTTAGGATATTGTAGGTGAGGATGTGTGTAGGGCATCAAAAGGATGTAGAAGGAGAAGATTAATGCTAAAGACTTGGAACTCAACATACATATCCCTCATCCCCAAGATAAAAAATCCCAAGTACTTCAATGAATATATGCCCATTGTGTTATGTAACACAATCTATAAGATTGCCACAAAAGCAATGTCTACAAGACTTAAGAAATATCTAGAATGTATAATCTCAAAAGAACAAAGTGGGTTCTTAAGAGGGAGACAAATTCTAGATGGAATAGTTACTGCTCATGAACCATTCACTCAATGATGGTGAGGAAAAAAGAAGGTATTGTTATAAAGTTGGATATGAATAAGGCATATGATAGTGCTTCTTGGGAATTTCTAAATATGACTATGTGTACGTTTGGATTTAGTGAAGCTTGGTGTAAGTTGGTGTACAACTATATATCTTCAACCACATATGCATTCATTGCTAACGGGGTAGTGACAAATTTCTTCAATGATAAAGGGGGTCTAAGGTAAGGGGAACCACTCCCTCCTTCCTCTGTTTCACCATAGCTGATGTTTTGGGTAGGAACTTGAAAAAGGAGATTAGGGACAAGAATATAATTGGTTTACAAGTATCAGGAGGTGTAATAAATAATGCTCACTTATAATTTGTAGATGACACTCTACTCTTTGGGGAGGCCACAACTAGGGAAGCAAGAAATATCAAAAGGGTCCTGATGCATTATGAGATGGTGACTGGACAGAAGGTAAACATAACAAAATCAAAGATTTTATTTTTAAAAGAGCCATGTATGGAGAGAGATTGTAAATTCACAGGATACTTGGGTTGGATTCAGATAAATTACATAGAAAATATTTGGGAATGCCTTTAATTTATAGAAGATCCTCTAAGATGGAAGGGAAGACTGTGATTGATCATATACAATGGATTCTATCCTCTTGGAAAGGTAGGTGGCTCACCTTAGTTGGTAGGATATCCCTGATCAAGGCTACTTTAGTAGCAACAATGATTTACGTCATGTCAGTTTTCCAAATTCCCAGCAAGGTTGCTAGGACTCTAGAACCCACTCAGTACTTATTCCTCTGGTGGGGTAGTGACAACTAGTTCAAATATAACCTTGTAAAATGGGATTAAGTCTGTAGACCAGTGAACAATGGAGCGTTGGGATTTAAGAATTGCAAGAACATGAATAAAGATTTAAACCCAACACCCTAAAATGCTCTAATGTCAAAATAATTAGGTTTTAAACCCAACTAAAACTCTACCCATAATTTCCTCAAAAAATATAGTGGTACCTCAAAACTAGCATGTGTTGGATGATCAAAGACCATCCACCATCAGTCACAAAAATGTGTCACGATCTCCTCATACCTACACCACTTAATTGAAATTCATTTTTTGTTGTAGGTATATAGGTTGATTAGTTGTGAGGTCTACAAAGAATGGGGCTAATGTTTGTTTGGTAATGTGAAGATCAAGGATCTCTTTATATGAGAGACCATCCACATAAAACTACCTCCTCTCCTCATGCCAAAGGGAAAATCTATCTAGGTCCGCATCAATAGGCCTAACAAAATTGACAATGGTTTGCATTGAATATGCAAACCATACTACACGGGGGGCATCATGTGAGGCTAATTTTTAATCAAATTATTTTTTTCCTCAATTACATTTATATTTTCATTGATACTTTCTCGCAAGTGACCCTCATCAGGTGGAGGCGGACGGGGGTTTTGAGGTGGATGAGGTGGGGAATTTTGAGGTGGACGGGGTGGGGGATTGTGTAAAATATCATCTATTGGAAATTCATCCATTGGAGCACTTGCATTTACAATTAGAATAAAAATAAATAAATATTTAATTACTCATATGTAAATATCCATATCAGCTGATGATCGCATGGTTCGGTGGTTAAGTCGCTCAGGATGTAGTGGTGGCCACCAAAGTTCAAACCCCCGCTGGGCCAATGAGGCTCGCAAGGCTTTACGCCTTCGCTGGGCCAATGAGCTCGCAGGTTTGAAGTGTTCTTCCTAGGGGATGAGGTCCCCCAGTTGTGGCCTCACCAGTTCATTGCTCCAGGCAAAAGCATTCACGTGGAGCCGGAGGGCATGTCGCACCAGCATCACCAGTCACTTTAAAAAGTTTACTAGGCACATTGTCTTTAAAAAAAAATGTAAATATCCATATCAAATACTTACAAATGTAAGTACAACTATATCCATATAGAAAACTTACAAATAAATATCTACAAATAAACCTAAAAAAAATCCAAATGTAACTTTAAATATCCATGTATTGGAAACTTACAAATGTACAAGTGCAACTATCCATATGTACAAATAAATATCAATAAACATTTAGTAAACAATTAATAAGAATTAGTGATAAATAATGAGGGTTAAATTATCCATAGGGAATGGTTGTTGAAGGCCTATTATTTTCCATATTCTAATCATGATTTCTATCTCATCATTTGTGCTAGGTTGATATTCATCACTTGCTTAGGTTGATATGTCCACACCATTGTTGCTACAAGAAAGATATTAGGTGTTACACACACACACACACACACACACACACACACACACACACACACACACACACACACACACACACACACACACACACACATGTGTGTGTGTGTGTGTGTATTGAATCCGATTCCATCTTGTAACTACATATTTTGTACTTAGTTTGAAGGAGTATCTATCCATATGTATATATAGTTTGTTAAATCTATGTTCATGTCTCCATTTATTTTGGATGAGCTTTTGGGAAGGATGCTTCTTCCTCTAATTATACTTTTTAGTGAGTATTTAAACTACGGTACCTTAATAAGGGCTTATTTTATGGTAATTTATTTGTATCATCTCATAAGGGCTTAAAATTGGTATAGTTGCATTGATATCTAAAATCCCATCATTCTAAGTACAATTCCATTAATGTGCATTATTTGATGTCAATATTGGCTTCATAATGAGTGTATTTTTTGTTTTTCTATGTTGTATGGAATCAAGACAAGAAAATATCATTATTGACAAATTGTTGGCAGCATGTTAAAGAGTGACTATTGATGTTCTAGATTTCTACCTTTTCATCTTCCTCTTCCCTATTGGTGATTTTTTCAATTTCTAGTTATCTTGGGAATTGATGTATCCTATGCTTAGGTGACATTATGGATCAAGAGAGACATTTGATTCTTGAAACTCAAGATTTGGGAACCTTTTATTTTGAGTTTAGTGCTCTATTTTGATGGAGTTTATACCTGCAAGGGGTTTCTCCATGTTGCTCTAGTTGTCCTCAATTTTTATGGCATGTCCTCTCTTTAGTTTTTTTGCCTTGTTCAATTTAATTTTGTAAGCATTTATAGTCATTTATTATTGTCATTTTCTAACTCTCTAAAATCTATAATGGGTGAACTAGTTTGGAATATTTAGAGTAGTTTATGGTAAAGTCTATATCCCACACTTTTACACCTTTGTTTTATGCTACTCTGCATAGATGTTCTAAATAAATTTTTAGCACTCAATTTAACATATTTGGTCCACTAATTGACACTTAACCTTGAACCCATTAGCCAACTACCACCACATATCACCTCAGCCTACTAATCACCTTTCCTAGAATTTTAGCCACCTTGGGTTATGTCATGGTTGGGATGCAACCTAGTGTGTCTCCTTCAAAATTTAAATCTATCACATTAAAGTTGAAATTCCTAAAATATGATTGTTATTTGGTTAGTCCACCCACCAAAGTGTCAAGTTGGGCATCTAGGAACATATATTTAAAACATCTCCTAGGTCATAAAGTCTAACATCAAGTATTAAAAGAAATATTCAAATCAGGGATACACAAAGAACAATTAATTAAAGTTACATCAATCTCAATCTCATATCAAACTCACTTGGATCAAGATTTATATTTCTACTTGGCATGTTTTATAGCATTATATAACTCTTAAGGGTATTCGCTATTGTTGAAACTTTTCATGGTCTTCTATTTTCCCTAAAAAAATACCTATTGTGCTTTTAAGGATAACATATTTAGAACTAAGTAGTGGATACAAAAGGAACAAGCAAGTATAGGAGATCACATTATCAATAAACTAGGATACACTAGTTAGAATAGGTTGCATGGCATTGTTTACTCCTTGACTAAGTTGCATTGAGAGGTCTTGTCTACATCAACATGAAAATCTAAAAATCTATGTCATAGTAATTTTGGTATGTGTTCAAAAATCACATTGCATGTACTTCAGTTGTCTATCACATGCAAGTTCCCTTAGGATTTGGCAATGGTAAGTATCAATGAGTTATGCAAACTAGCAGAACCTAACCTACCTGAATCTAACAAGGAATAAAAGAAGGATTCTTTTAATAAACAAATTAATCATTTTAGTAAAGTACTATCAATTCCTTAGTCCATTCGATGAAGAGTCAAGGTTTAACGAAATATGTAAACACTTTTATAAATTTAAAACGAAGTACTAGTGATTGTTGAAATACACCGGACAACTAAGAGGTGGGGGGTGAATCAGTTGTCACAAAAACTTAGCTTCATATAAATATCAAACCATCAACAACTTAATTACTTATAATTAGATTTAACCATGAAAACATGAAACCATAAACTTAATCACAATCACACATCCAACATAGTAGACACTAGATTTTTATGTGGAAAACCCTAAAAGGGAAGAACCACAGTGGGTGTTAACTTATAGAAATATATGACTTATAACAATACCAAAAAATAGAGGCTCACTGCCCAAATTGCTCATTGCAAAGAACGACTCATTGCCAAAGGGTAGCTCACTACCAAGGGGTGGCTCACTGCCAAAGTGGTGAATTAATTAAGTAGTATCTACTCCATGCCAGGGTTTAGTTCCATTGAAGCACAAAATAACATCTCTGCTCTGATCTTTCACACCTTTGCACTTATCTCTTCATCTTCACAATACACACACTTTTTCATAACTCTATTACATGCTTTTATACAATTCATCAACCTTGGAATGTACATCAAGGTCAACATTACATTCATCTACCATTGGAACATTCTCTAAGGCTGGCATTACAAAACATACACAGAAATAGGTCTAGACCTATTACAAAATTTAGCTAAGGAAAGATGTAGAGAAGTATGATGAACATGCCATGCCTTAGCTAAGACTCAAACACAATTCTCTATGCCACGACATGCTTCCACAATCTTCAAGGCATCTCTGTAATTAGTGAAAACAAACAAGTCAGCCAAGACTGGTGAGAACACTAGGTCTTCAAGGAACAAACTTCATCCATGATCCAAATTATTCTTTGTGAACCAATCCAAAGGTAGGAACATGATCAAGAGACATCCATAAGCACATTGTAATAATCAAGAATAACCGCACAACCTTTAAACACTCTGTAGAGAACATTCTTCAAACCAAAACACATAGCCAACACTGCCAGCTACTATCATAATGAAAAGATCGCTTGTCAAACACCAAATCAAGAACCATTGGATTTGAAGGCACATAACATCATCTCAGATTTAACTTTAGAACTACAGATCAAAATACTTCAATGTGGAGGAATGCAGAGCATACTACTTTCTCCCTATCATTACCAAACATACAAGAAAATTAGTTTTCACTCTCGTGAACATAACTCACTAAAATTTTCATACCAGAGGCTCAAAATTGGAATATAACATCTTTAGATAGACTTCTAAATAACTTCCAATCCGCAGACAAAGATATTCATCCAACATGAAATGTAGAGCAATCTCTTAGACTGTTCTTTTGTATGCAGTACACTATTTCCACTGCAACTCACTGTTTCTACTGGAGGAGCTAATTTTCTCAATATCCTCAACATCAAGATTACTTACAAAGCATCTTACCCATAACAAGCAAGCAACAAGATAGGAGTACAGTTGACACCAATGACAACATAGATATGTTGACATCAATGATAACACAGATTAGGGACATACTTGCAACAATCTCCCCCATTGTCATTAATGGCAACATATGATGTGAAAAATTGTAAAGACCATCAAGACACAATTCTCCCCCTTTCTCTTTACACATCTGTACTCTTTTCTTTTCTAAGTTTTTTGCATGATTTCTCTCCCTCTTTGACATCAATGGAAAAGGGCGCATACTTGCACTCTGCCGCTCTAATCAAATTAAACTTCTGTAACCAACTCAAGTTTGTCATCATTCAGCTACTCCCCCTAAGAGGTATCTCTCAGAACATCAATCCAAATCAAAGAGTGAATCTTTTTGCACCACTGGACTGATGCATTTCTTTGCATATTAGTTTAGAGCTGGAGGGGTAATGACCCCTAGTTTTTCCCTGAGATACTCACCACTGAAATCCTCAATCAAAATATAAATAATCCACAACAATGAGCTTAAAATGTAGACTTTCCATCTTTATGAATACAAAAATCTAATTCAAAAGAGCTAACCTATTCAACATAAGAAGAATATAACATCCATCTATTGTAACACAAAGTTCACAATATCTATCTACAACTCCTTTCGATGTCATTCATGTATTAAAAATAACTAGAAATAAAGATGATCATTCAACAATTCAAAGATTACCAAAAGATCCTACTAACATCGACATGCCCCATATATAGCCTTGTTTTAAAAGAAACTATCTTTAAAAGAAAATAATGCCTTCTTGAAATATGATGATTGAACCATAATTAAAGATTAAAACAATCTTTCAAATACCAAGTTTCAAATCCATAAAGAAAGACCATAAAATAGAGAAAAAGCATTTATGTGGCAGCATCACAATCTTCCTCCCAAACCACTTCATCTCCTTTCTGTTATTCATCAGCACCTGATGAATCCACATGTGGATTCATTCTCGCTTTGTAACTCTTAAACTTGGAAATGATTGGAGTAAGGATCTTCTCACTTAGACTATTGGTGATGTGTATTCAAAATTTTCACATACTAATTATTCTTTCCACTTCCACCATCCTTTTGTTAACATCATCAATTTCATTCCTGAAATTATTGAGATATAATGCCATGTGACCAAGCTTTGCCAAAGAGGTGTCATTTATGTTAGCAATACCAGTTAATTTTTCAATGAGCAACTTTTTCAAACCTTGTTTAACCTCTTTCACATTGAGCAAATTCTCTCTGCCTTCATAAAGAATTTTAGCCTCCAAAATCATACAATTATTTGTAATGTCCACCAGGTTGCCATAATATTGATTCAAAATCCTTCTTATTTTTCCTATAAACTATTTGAAAACAGATAATTTCCACTCAATAGCATCCAACCAAGAGATTAAATCAATCTCCTTAGGTTTTTTCAAAACCTTTTCACCCACCAGTATTTTAGTATCTATCTTTGTCATTTCTTGCACCTCCCTATATACCATTAGCAGAGCACTCTCATCCTTTTTGAAAGTTTGTAATTCTACAATTAGGTCATTTATTTTGCTAGAGATATAAGCATACAATTTAATTGCTTCCTCAATATACAACAAACTATCAATGATGACCTTCTCAATCCATTGTTTAGTGGCTTTGGCCATAGTTCGGTACTTCTTCATTTGTTATAATATTTTGAGATCTACTCCATTAATAGGAACTTCTAGAGCCATGTCATGAGGCCAAGATGTTGCATTTACAATTGATTGAATAAATGAGGTCAAAGTGTTCACCTGGGTTTGTAATTCCACATTTTCTTATTTTTCTACTTTAATTCTTTTAGCCAACATTCTAGCTGAAAACTTCATGTGGTATATATCTCCTTCTATAGTAGGAGTACCCATATCTACTTCTCTAATATTGAAATTAGATTATGTAAAACGGTGTTCATCTTTATCTTTGATAGGGTCAACAATTTCAAAAAACTAGTGCCTAGAAGAAGAATCCATCACTTCCCTTAATATCCTCTTAGCTTTTTGAGGTTGGCCCTAGTTTGTAGCAGTTTAGCTATAGTATCCATATTTACATGTGTCATAGGGGTGTATCTCCTCTTCTTTTCTACTACTTTCTTAAGCCACGAAGGAGATGGTAACATTGTGTTGCTATTTTTGACATCTAAGGTAGTATTTTTTGGCTAGTTTCTAGTGTTGATTCAAGGAACTTCATTGGAAATAGGAGATGGAATATCAAACAAAGTATGAAAAGCACTATCTTCACCAATTTTTTTAAAAATAGAAGAATCGTTACCTGGAACAAGAGAGACAGGAGAGGTCAAATGGTCTACACGGAGCTACTTTAGAGCATCCAATTCCTTTTCTACTTTTGACCCTTGTAATATCAGTTCACTATCCTCCTCACATATACTCTTCAATTTTTGACTTCCTTCACGGTCTTCTCCATCACCACCTTGTTGTGAATTAATGCTAGATTTGGTTAAATCCATAATAGTTGAAGTTATTTGATGTTCAGTGGAATTTGAAGATCTATGTTCCCTTGTTCCAAGTTTTTTTTAGAAGAAGAAGACACAATACATTCATGAAATTTTCCTTTAAACCACTTCAGAGTCTTGTTTAGGACAAAAGAGGATCAAAACTTTATGTCAATGACTTCTTTTTCTAACCTTTAAATGTGTGGTAATGTCTTAGTAGCAACAAGAAGGTATTCATCATCGATGATATCAAAATTATCATCCACCCCATCAGAAATATCTAGTGGCAAATTGAAGGCACACATTTAGTCAAGAGTTAACCTCATCCAATATCCTCTCTGTACCTCTCTTTCATTAATATAGTCCTCCCAATAGTCCTCAATATGAGGCTGGTGTTCATAAAAAATCCATCCATACAAATTTCTCTTAACAAAATTTTTTCTATCAAAGAATGGTCTAGCAGGTAGTGGACGAAAATTGTACTCAGATTTTTTTTTTCAACATTCTTTGCATTGTCATTAGTCTTGCATGTGAAAAATTTTAGGGACATAGGGAAAAAATAACCCTTCTTTTTCATGTTGTGATACTTTCTATTCACACACCTGGCATCTGCCTACAAACTTCCAAGAAAATGATAAATTCACTAGCAAATCTAGGCAATTTTAAAGGGGCATTTTCGAACGCACCAATCCTAAGATAAGTGAATTTGCCAAACTAGATATAAAAACTCCCAAAATCCATAATCAATTATGTACCTTCTGGAGATATTCTTACCTTGGGATTACCTTTAATCTTCATTACATTAAACATCAAGAAGGTGTCATTGACACACTGATAACCCTTATTACCTATTTCTTCTTGCAACTATGGAAAATATCCATACATAGGTGTGTCTGGAGTCAGAAACCATGAATTTTCACACCTAGCCATACCACCTCTTTCAATAGGAACACATATAAAAAGACTTTATTTGATGAAAATTGGCCAATTGATCATTTAGATGGTCACTAATTAGATTTGCCAAGTTCACAAATTGTGGTTCACTACAAACAATTAGAATAAATTAGCACATCCATTTCTTAAAGGAAATAGATTCATCACTTCTAACCACTTGATGTAGCAAGGTAATAATATTAGAGATATCTTCCTTGAAATGTGCTCTTTTCATGTTTGATGGCACTTGTGATTTACCTTTTTTCTCACTTTTCAACCATCCCTTCGCAATGGAAGTTAGGCACGAATCCCTCATATCGAGAAAATAACTCCAACCTTTTTCAACATACATCTCTACAAATTTTTCTTGTTTGGGTAGTCTTAGAGTTTAAGTGATAGCTCATAATCAATTTTTATTATCATAGAGCCATCATATGCTCTGATTTCTTGAGATTCTAGATGAAAATTTTTTACACAAGTAAGAACGAGGTATGGGAAAGGTACAATAGGCAGGAGTCCTCTGGCATGAACCAACCCACTTGTGAAGGCTTTCTCTGCCAATGACAGCCTCAGGTTTTACTTAATCTTACTCCAAAACTCATTTAAATCAATATTCCTCAATTCAGTATCCCTGATATTTTCTAGACCATTCTCAATAATAGAAACCACCTAGAAACCCTGGTATTTATATTCATCTTCACAATCCTATGTAACAAAAAGATATATGCATCTGATATCACCAAGGGTGCCAAACACACTCCCAAGACATTTGGGAAAAGGGGGCAATCGAATTCATGAAATTGGAATGCTCTTTCCACTACCTTGATTGAACAGTTTAAATTCATTGTAATATAAAGCAAGTGAAGGAAAATCTACAATTAGCTAACTGGTGTGGAAGAACCCACGTACTATGCTGAGAGTCATCACTACGCTAGAACATTGTGGAGTAGAATGCTAGTATCATCAAATAATGGAATGTTTTTAAGGATGACAGCTCTTATAAATGTTCTTTAATAATTTCTCTTGAATAAATCATCACGTATGGCAATATGCTTCATAAATGAATTGTAGTAATCCATTGATGAAAAATGTGTACTCTAGTACTTCAAAATAATTCCCATTTAATGTAAAGAGACATGAGCCTCTTTCTCTATGCATGGAAATAAATGTTAGATTTACTAAAGATACATAGACTAGGTGACGGAGCGGGAGATCGGTGAATTTTGAAACACATGAAAACAAAAGGATAAGGTAATCAGGAATCAGAAGGTTTAAGAAACTTGCAACTTGTTAATTGGAAGTGACTTTGGCTTTGGGAAAATTAAGTAGGGCTGATGGAGAAGACTAAGTCCACATTTAGGGTTACATCAGCTGATCAGTGAGTTTTGGAAAATCTGAACTCACTGATTGAAGTTATGAAAAGTTTAAAAATATCGATCGTAAAGAATAAAAGTTCCCAAAATGCTGCAAACATTTTAAGGGTCAAGAAAACAAGTGATTTAGGAAGGAAACATAAAGCACCGACATGCAAGATGGCAAGTTTTAAAAATGAGATAACACATGGAAGACAACAATTTTGAAACAAATTTAAATACAGTGTAAAAAGATGAAACAAATACACGTAAAAGACTCATACACTCTTTATGGGCTTCCACAACATGTAAACTCTAGAATCATCACTAATTCTAATCTAGGTTTACACAAGGATAGACAAGACTCATGTTGCACTCAAATCAAGTGAGAGATAGGTTAACACATACACATTTTACCCAAATATGACCATCTCCAATATAACCACCATTGGAGAAAATGTTGTACTTACACCACTCAAGTCAAACATCAAGCATATCTACTTGACATAATAATAGCTAAAGAAACATAATCAACCCAATATTCTATAAATCATAACATGATATTAAGCCATCATGTATCTAATTGTAAATCATCTATGACTAGGATGATCCAAGAAAAAGATGCATTATCAACCATAATCTATAATGCTAAAACAAATATACTAATCACAACTATATCAAATATAGAGAAAATGGTGAAGTTAAAGTGCTATAATGATCTAACAAAGGCACATCATATGCATCCCATAATGCATATTCAAAAATCGAATGCCAATCCAAAACCTCATCAAAAAAATATTGATGGTCAAATAAAACATCTTGACAAAAGCATCTAGAATACACCATCATAACACCTTGATGGCATAACATGCCTCATTCGTAAGTTCGACACAATTGTTCATAACACAAGAATCACATAATACAATCAGAAAACACACAACACAACATATATCATATAAATAAAAAAGAACACTAGACAAACACACTAGTGGGCATTACATAGTTCTAGTGACAATCATGTCTAGTGATCCTTGAAGATGGGGAGGATTAGCTAATGAAGTAATCAACTAAAAATAAAAAAAGTTATCTTACCAAAATAATGAGACCTACACACATATGATTAAAAGTAATAAACTTACATTTGTGAAGGGTGAGATAAGACTATTGCCACCAACATGTGTGGATGTTGAAGGTCCAATATCCACCTATTAAACACCATAAATTATCATTTTAAGATCAAAATTACTATGTGAGGAACAAATTGGCATGTAATATATTTACTAATTTATTACAAATATACCTAAAGAGTTGTTAGGGTAGCAAACTTATGAGTTGAAGTTGCATGGGATGTAGGATGGAATATTTGACCCTAAAATTTTACAGTAAAATACACATTTTTTTTGCCAATTTTCATTCACAATATATTTTAGTATAATTAATTCAATAGGAATTATACTAAATTAGATAAATTTATTTAAACTTACTTGTGGGTTAATAGAAAATGTCACAACTAGTAAGGCATCTATTGTCATCACACTATATGGCATACTCAGTGTGTAGAGGGTCCTACTCAATATGTTGAGCATGCTCCTTAGCTTCAGTAGCAGTTTCATTAGTATAAATAAACTATTCTCCATGCCTCATCATAGAGTCCTCTAACTTATGAATGCATGCATTCATATGTGTGGTGATACCTCACACCTTGAAGGATCACCCTCATCAATCTATGATAGATGCATGTTATGTTCAACTAGGGGCTATATGAGAGAAATAGAGTACAATGTCTAAACCTCTGTGCTCTCCTTCACAACTAAAGGGACTATGACATCCTAAATTGATGGCTAACCAAGGGTTCTCACAAGCCAATCATGTCCGTATGTGCCCCCTCTCTATCCTATGTAGAGCCTTTGCCTCTACCCTATAAATCATGAATATCAAAATAATTTGGGCTCTTGTTAAGGACAAACTCACAATAGAGTGTGTTGATTCCCAAAATGATTGGAACACAAAAATCTAAAACTTTTCTAAATCACCTAGGTTAGGGATTGTGGTCAGGGTGATAGAAAGAGGTTTATCAACAAGTTAAGGGTGATTTTGGCCAACTAATAGCAGTGGGTAGACACCTATGCTCTTTGAGCTCAGCCTAAACTTTGGAGGGATATTGGTATACCTAAATAGGTATTTAGTTCAAACCAAATGAACAAATAACTATAGATGAACAACCAAACCCAAATCACATTCTTATCTCCAAATTTGTCACTAAACTAAGAACAACTAGTTGTTACAAGACCCCTATATAGCTGATAAAGGTAATCCTACATAATAAGGATGCATAAAAAATACTATAGTGTCTAAAGGATCGATATATTATTTTGTTTTGTTGATTAGGTGATCTAAGGCTACTCAGACTGGGGCCTATCCATTGGGCTGTAGAGTCTAATGTTCAACAGAGGAAAAACAAATACACAAAAATGTACAGTTGCCTATTTGATAAATCAAATGCATGAAAATCAATATCAAATCAATGAAAATGCTTAATAATCCAACACCACACCATATTCTTCCCCATGTAATATAGAAAAGATCATTTACAAAGCCTTGGAAATGATTTAAGAAATGTCACATTCATTCAAATCAATGCTTACATTCACACCACTAAATGTGGCAAGAGCAAACTGTAACTGCGATTAAGTTTGTTAAAAAGAACATCTACAACAATAGAAAAAAACAATGGTCTAATACAAAGATTTGAAAAATATATTACACACATTTCAATGACTATTTCATGTTGAACAAAGACTGTAAAAATAGCCTTTTCTAATCTGTCTTCTAGAGCTCAAAACCTGCTGAGAAAATTGTCCAACTGATTAACTATTGACCTATTTTCTTCTACCTAGAGTCAAATGGCCCAAATTTAAAATATTGTTGAAATCCCTTGAGAACTTAACTCTAAAGGCCAAAAATCTTTCAAATCTCAGTGTTTACCTTGTAAAAAACATTAAAAATTCATCTAGAGAATCCTTACAAAAAACCAAAAAAAACCCAAAAAATTTGATGCTTTTACCTCATTTTTGCCCCCTTTTGGCCTTTATCAACAAAATTCATGATGTAGGAGCACCCCTGGTTCAAGAGAAATCTTGCATCAACCAAAAAAACATTTGCATTTCAGTTTGTTTGCATTCAGTTCTTTCTTTTTCCAGTTTAGTTCAGGTAGTTTAGTTAGTAGCAGTTTTCATCTTGTGGTCCGGTTTTGGCATTTCACATCTTGTGGATCTAGATTTAGCATCTACAGTCATTCATCTACATCATATCAAGAATTCAGATCATTTGGATCCGTTACTAGAAAAATATCACTATCAGAAGTTGACTGCTTTCTTAGAGTAGAGCACTCTAACAGTTCCTGATAACCAACTAAAGGAGAAGGCTTGTGGATCATTCCTTGACTTATGGATCTCAATGATACATTATTCAATGTCCTATGTTTCATGGATGACATTCCCCAAGGGTCAGTACATTGTTCCATTCATTTGAGGAAGTGTTATATACATTTTGGCATGATCTATCTATGAACATGTTATAGCTCTTCATTGGAGTTTCTGACCTTCCTTGGCCAACGCGGAGGAATCTATTGGTCCAGAGATGATATATATTGATGCAATAGATCCTTAGGAAAGTAGTTATAAAGCTATTCACATAATAAAGATCTAATAGTTTAGATTTTATGCGAGGGAGCTTCAAACCTTTATCTTGCACATGTATGTGCTCAGACCTTTCAGCCCAGTTGTAAGCCCGCATGTTGCCGACTAGCTTGTATTTGAATTATTTGATATATTAAATGACTAAATCTGCATTTGTTCCATTTTTTTGAGTTGTTTTCATGTGTTTACTCTTGCTGCATGGTCCAAACAGTTCATTCTGTGAACCCTCCTACCCTGACTGCACCAAGTGGTATAAGAGAGAAAGTTTGATTCTTTGGAGTGAATTGGCGAAGGGAATTCCATAAGATCTTTCTGTGGACATATTGCCAATCTGAGGTAGGTTACTTGTGTGCAACCGATCGCCAAACTTGAGGTAGTTTGCACTTGATCCTAGGAAGATGCCACCGTGGAGAGTTCCTCCTATTGGTACAGTGGCTAATAGAATGGATGAGATGATGGAATTGATGAGAACAATGCGAATTCATTTGGATGCTGTTGAAGAAGATAGGCAAAGAGGATTGACACCAAGACCTAATGTTGAGAGTGATGATGAGTAAGAATTTCAATTTGCTGAACAAATTGGCAAAATGCTAAAAGGCAATGAAGAAGAAGAATCATATTAGATAAAGATGTTGTGAGCTATTTCAAAGATTGGAAAGAGACCTAGAGTTGATGTACCAAACTATAATGGTAATCTAAATCCTAAAGAATTGATTGACTGGATAAATGATATGGAAGAATATTTTGAATGTGAGGAAATTGAAGATCCGGAGAAGGTAAAATTTGCAAAGACACTATTGAAAGGACATGCTGCTATATGGTGGAAAGAAGTTTAGTTGGAAAGAAATAGAAGGGGAAAAGAAAAGATTACAAAGTGGGCTCGGATGGTGACAAAGTTGAAGAATCAATTCATACCTGCTGACTATGAGTTGGAGTTGTTGAAGAGATTGCAAAACCTAAGACAAAAGGAGAAATTTGTAAAGGGATATACTAAAGAATTTCATCAAATGATCATAAGGATAGGATATAGTGAAGAAAGAAAGGAGAAAGTGGAAACTTACATCATTGGACTGAAATTAAACATTCAAGAAGAACTAAGTTTGGTAAGGATGACATCTTTGGAGGAAACATATTAGTTTGCCTTGAAAATTGAAGAGAAGCTGAATAAGAGGCATGGTCACAGACACAGAGGCAGGGGGAGATAAATTTCAGAGAGGTAGAGCAATTTTTTGGTTATGATAGATCATTTGTCGAGAAAAACAAGTTTGACAGCCTAGTTAAGAAGGATGACAGAGATAATAATGCTTACCAGAGAGATGACAAAAATTTTTATAGGAGAGGAAACCCTAGTACATACCGAAATGAAGGATACAAAAGAGAAGGAAGAGGATTTGATAAGAGGACATTCAAACATACTTGTTTCAAGTGTGGAGGTGAAGGACATAGAGCATATGAATGTAATCAGGGTACTACAAGCATGAAGATAGAGAATAGTGGAAGAGCAACCTATGTTGAAGAAGAACCTATTGAATCACCCAGTTCAGTTGGAAAACCTGATAAAGGAGAATCCTTGAGGATGAGGAGAGCACTATTTCAAGTAGAGACAAATGAGGAACCATCATAGAGGAAAAGTTTGTTTAGAACTAGATGCAAATCTAGAGGTAAGTGTTGTAAAATTGTAATTGATAGTGGTAGTTCAGATAACTGAGTTTTAGAGGAGATGGTGACTAAGTTGACATTGGAAAGATTGAAACACCCTAACCCCTATTTGATAACATGGAATCAGGATGATCATAAGGTACTAGTGAGTGAACAATGTTTGGTGAAATTTCATGTTGGATCTTATCATGATGAAGTCTTGTGTGATATTATGCCAATGGATGTTTGTCATATCTTGTTGGGTAGACCTTGGCAATATGATAGAAAAGTTATGCATGATGGGAGAAAAAACACATATACTATAACAACAAATGGAAAGAGAATTACTTTGATTCCTTTGGAAGATGATCCTAAAGATGTGGTATGTGGGAATGCTAGAATTTGTTTGGGAAATGGAAGGAAATTTTTGGATGGTTTGAAATAGGAAAGTATGTGTTATGCCTTGATTCCTAAGAAGCCTGAAGTGGTGAAGAAAGAGATAGAACCAGATGAGATAAAGGAGTTGCTGATAGAGTATGAAGACATCATATCAGATAATGTACCTAAAGGATTACCATCTATAAGGAGTATTAGTCATCACATGGATCTTATACTAGGAGCAAGTTTGCCTAATAAAGCAACACACCGGATGACACCGGCAGAGAATGAAAAATTGAATAGATAGATACAAGAGTTGTTTGTTAAGAAAATGTTTGATCAGAGAAAGTTTGAGTCCTTGTACAGTACCTATAGTGCTTGCACCGAAGAAGGATGGAGAATGGAGAATGTATACTGATTCTAGGGCAATAAATAAGATCATAGTTAAGTATAGATTTCCTTCACCTAGGATGGATGATATCATGGATTGTTTGAGTGGACCAAGATATTTCACAAAGATAGATTGGAAGAGTGGATACCATCATATCAGAATTAGAGAAGGTGATGAATGGAAGACTGATTTTAAGACAAACAAAGGATTGTATGTGTGGTTAGTGATGCCTTTTAGATTGACAAATGTACTGAGTACTTTCATGAGATTGATGAATGAAGTCTTGAAGAAATTCTTGGGTAAGTTTGTGATTGTGTTCTTGGATGATATTCTAATTTTTAGAAAGACAAAGGAAGAACATTTGTGGCATATTAGACAAGTTTTGTAGAGGTTGAGTGAAGAGAAATTGCTGATAAACATCAAGAAGTGTAGTTTCATGAAGGAAGAGTTGGTATATCTGGGATTTGTGATTTCTGTTGAAGGATTGAAGATGGACCCTAAGAAAGTGAGAGAAATTATTGAATGGCCTACACTGAAGAGCATTGCAGAAGTTAGATCATTTCATGGATTGGCTAGTTTCTACCAGAAGCTCATCAGAAATTTTAGTTCAGTTTGTAACCCTCTGATAGAAACAATGAGAGGTGATAGAAAGGATTTCAAGTGGGCATCAGGAGCAGATAAAAGTTTTGAGTTGTTGAAGCAGAAAGTGACAGAGAAACCTATTTTGGCATTACCAGATTTCAATAAGGTATTTCAAGTTGATTGTGATGCAAGTGGAAATGCAATTGGAGCAGTGTTAAGTCAAGAAGGTAGACCTGTAGCTTATTTTAGTGAGAAATTAAATGATGCAAGGAAGAGATATTCAGTTTATGATCAAGAGTTCTATGCCATAATTCAAGCCTTGAAGAAGTGGAGACATTACTTGTTGCCTAAGGAGTTTGTGTTGTATACAAATCATCAATTTTGCATTATTTGAATAGTCAAGGTAAATTGAATCAGAGACATCTAAGATGGATAGAGTTCATGCAGAGTTATACTTTTGTGTTAAAGCATAGGAGTGGAAAATCAAACAAAGTTACTAATGTATTGAGTAGAAGAAGGAACTTGTTGACAGAGATGGGAGTTGAGGTATTGGGTTTTGATGAATAGAAGAACATGTATGAGGGAGACACTGATTTTGCAAAACCTTGGAGAGCATGTAAAGAACCTATTGTGATAGATAGAAGTAAGTGGTTGGACTATTTCAATCAAGAAGATATGTTATTCAAAGGAAGTCAGTTGTGCATACCTAGAAGTTCAATGAGGGATAATTTGATCAAGGAGAAACATAGTGGTGGATTGGCAGGACACTTTGGCATTGATAAGACAGTGGCTTTGGTAAATGAAAATTACTTTTAGCCTCAGATACATAAGGATGTTCAGAGATTTGTGCAGAGTTGTAGATTTTGTCAAGTTACAAAAGGGAGTAGTCAGAACATTGGATTGTATAAACCTTTAACAATACTGAAGAGACCTTGGGAAGACATAAGCATGGATTTTGTGATGGTATTGCCTAAGACATAGAGAGGACATGATTCAATATTTGTAGTGGTTGATAGATTTTCAAAGATGGCTCATTTCATACCTTGTAAGAAGACAACTGATGCAGTACATATAGTTGACCTATTTTTCAAGGAGATTGTGAGATTGCATGGATTACTTAAGATTATAGTTTCAGACAGAGACACAAAGTTTGTTGGATATTTTTGGATGACACTTTGGAAGAAGATGAAGATAGATTTGAAGTTCAGTTTATCTTTTCATCCACAGGCCGATGGATAGACAGAGGTAGTGAATAGGAGTTTGGGAAACTTTATTGAGATGTTTGGTTGGAGAGAAAAATGGAAGTTGGGACTTGATTCTTTCACAAGTAGAGTTTAAATATAATAATTCAGTAAACATGAGTACCAGAAGAACACCCCTTGAGATTGTGACTAGAGTAAACCCTAGAGGAGTGACAGAACTAAGAGACATCAGTACAGAGGAAAAGAGGAGTGTAGAAGCAGAAGAATTTGTAGATCACATGAAGACAGTACATGTTCAGGTTAAGAAAAATTTGGAGAATATGACCAATAAGTATAGAGAGAAGGCTGATGAGAAGAGAAGGCATAAGGAACTTGAAGTTGGAGATGAAGTGATGGTGTACTTGAGAAAAGAAAGCTTTCTAGTTGGGACTTATAACAAGTTGAAGATGAGGAAGTTTGGACCTTGTACAATACTTAGGAAATTTGATTCAGGAAATGCATATGAAGTGGAGTTACTAGAGACTTTGGGTATATCACATATTTTCAACATTACAGATCTTTATCAATATCATGAAGTAGAGTTCAGTGACAGTATGGAAGAAGACTTGAGGAAGCAGTTACCATAACAAGTACTAGAATAGATAGAAAACATCTTAGACAACAGAGTTGGACGTAGTGTAGTAGAGGAAGACAATACAAAGAATATCTTGTGAAGTTGAAAGGCAAACTTGAAGAAGATTCATCATGGATTTCTCAGGCTGAGGTGGACTGTCTTGGTTCTCCCCTAGCCCCAGCAAAGTGAGGGACTGACTTTTTCAATAACCCTGAATATCTAATGCAAGAGCATCCCTAGTTCAAAAGCAATCTTGCATCAACCAAAAAATCATTTGCATTTCAGTTTGTTTGAATTCAGTTCTTTCTTTTTCCAGTTCAATTTAGGCAGTTTAGTCGATAGCAATTTTCATCTTGTGGTCTAGTTTTGGTATTTCACATCTTATGGATCTGGACTTAGCATCTACATTCATTCATCTACATCACATCAAGAATTTAGAGCATTTGGATCAGTTACCAAAAAAATATCACTATCAGAAGTTGATTATTTTCTCAAAGTAGAGCACTCTAATAGTTCCTGATAACCAACTAAAGGAGAAGGCTTGCAAATCATTCCTTGACTTGCAGATCTCAATGACACATTATTCAATTTCCTTTGGTTCATGGCTGACCTTCCCCAACGGTTCGCATGTTGTTCCATTCATTTGAGGAAGTGTTTTATACATTTAGGCTAGACCTATTTGTGAACATGTTACATCTCTTCATTGGAGTTTGTGACCTTCCTTGGCCAACGCGGAGGAATCTATTGGTCCAGAGATTATATATATTGATGTAATATATCCTTAGGAAAGTAGTTATAAAGCTATTCACATAATAAAGATCTGATAGTTTAGATTTTATGAGAAAGTGCTTCAAATCTTTATCTTGCGCATGTATGTACTCAGGCCTTTGAGCCCAGTTGTAAGCCCGCATGTTGACAGCCAGCTTGTACTTGAATTCTTTGATGTATTGAATGACTGAATCTGCATTTGTTCCATTTCATTGAGTTTTTTTTGTTGTGTTTACTCTTTCTGCATGGTCCAGACAGTTCATTCTATGAACCCTCCTACGATGACTGCACCAATTCTAGTTTACTAAACTAACCAAAAAATGACTAAGACATAGGATTGTTCCTCTCCTTTATCGAAAAAGTTCATGTTTCACAAACTTTTCATAAAGTTTGGTTTTTCTCAAGTTCACTGATTTGGTGATTCGTCAACAAAGTGACAGGTGAGTGAGATGTCTTCAAAAATCGTGTAAGGTAAAAGCAAAGAAAAGGATGCCTTTATCAGCAATTTTACCAAATCACAAACTTTCCAAAAGTTTAAAATTTCTTTGGTTCATTGACTGGGTGATTTCCTAATAAGGGGAAGGAAAAGGGAAGGCAAAGGGGGAAACATAAAATTGGCTAAGTAAAGAAGGAAAAGGGACCCTTCTATTAGAAAATTAGGCAAAGGTTGTGTTGATGATTGCGATATACAGCCTTCTGGCCCTCCTTCTAGCGCCAGAAAACTGTTGATGACTATTTTGATGCAATCATAACAATAAGTTAAAATTCACATATAATGAACTGAAACTATACTTGAAAGACAAGAAGGAATCATTTGGTGATTCAACTAATCCCAAGTCTACAATGGTTCGGTTGGTCAAGTTTAGTTGGTCAATGTGAAGCTGTAATGTTCAAGGGGCCTTACGTAGTTTAGGTTTGTTTTGTGGTTTACTGGACTAAGAATATGCAAAGAGGTCATAGATTTCAACAAGTATTCTGTTCATTTGCATACAAGTGATACCGGGCTGCAAGTTTCAGAGGGTTTTCTTGGATTTTTTTTTGCAGCTTTCTTCTTTATCTATTTATGAAAACTGTCTACTTATAGCTCTGTTATGCATGCTTCTTCAAATTTGAGACAATTTCCTTTAGATTTCTACGTTTTCAGCTAAATATTTCAGATGGGTTGGGAAAAGTTAGAAAGATCTAATCTATACCTCACTTAATCTACAGAAGGATCTAAGTGTTTCTGTTATGCACTATGTAAATACCACGGTAGTTTGATCAAATCCACAGTAAAAAACCCTAAATGTAAGTTCTGAGCATTTTCACAAACATACATTTAAAATTGCAAGCTCTCAAAGAAGACATTTCAAAACACAAAGAAGAGAAGGAGAACACTCAGAAGATAGATGCAGAACTCCAGATTCTATTGTATTAGAAACGAATAGCCATACATGATTTACAATGTAAGAATGACTCTTAGTTTCATTGATCATACTACAGAGAACTTACAAGCTTTACAGATACAGTAAGGCAGCCAGACATTCCACGCGCACCTTACTGCAGACAAACAGGCGACCTCCTTCTTCTACTTCTAAACTATGCTATTCTATCTTGCTGTATTTTCCTAGAATCTCTGTTGTAGGCCCTAAAAATCCCTGTTGTAAAGTATTACAGTGTAGAGAGGCACAATATAAAGACATTCTGATTATCCTCACTACAGCAAAAAACCTAACTGAACCCCTGGTTCAAACCCCTAGTTACAGCAATAAATGCAGGTGAACCAGCTCTCAAAAATATCTCTGAGCAGTGGTCAAATCTGGGCGAAATATTGCCCCTTCTGAGAAGTTCCGGCAGTTGGGCAATAACTTCTGTTTGTCTATTGCAGTAATACCTTCAGCTGCAACCTTTCTCCTCACTTGAATGGCTTTGACTTTTCACATTTCATCCTTATCTTCTTGCTCCTGAGATCAGATCTTCTGCCTCCATGAGGTCACTGTGTTGACTTTCCAGCTGCTTCCTCAACTGCAAGCCTGCAAGACAAGACAAGCAATAAGTTTCACATTTATCATAAAAACAGCATGAAATTAAAATAACCGTTTAAACCCAGGTGACTGCGCAAGATGGAGAAAATCGGATCCAGAATCCTCTCAAAACGCGTCCAAAATGCGCTAAGACTGCTCAAAATTGATCAGGTCAACTATCGCTAACTGAAAAAATGCCAGAGGCGCCAAAAAAACAATTTAAAATGTCCACCGCCTCATTTCCCGCCCATCGGCATGATCATCGCTGTCGGTGCGTCAAAAAACATGTTGGTCGATATACTTCATCATCATGATATTCCGCTTCTGCATATTGGAGAAAAGAACAACAACATCATCATCATGATGAAGTATAATAGGAGGATATGAAGATAATCATGCTGCCGAGGAAAGGAAGATGATGGTGACGTCATCATGATATTCGGGCTTCATTGAAATGCTAAGATGACATCATCGTCATATCCGGTTAAGATCAGGGGGATAATTATGATATCGGGTCACCTAAGGAGCATGATCAAGATGATGATGATCATACGACCCCTTTGCGGCCAAGGCAATCTTCTCGAAAGATCAGCATGATGAAGATGATCATCATATTTAGGGCTTTTGTCGAACTTAGAATAAGACGTCATCATCATATTTCGCGAACCAGATCGTGTTTTGGAAAATATCCTGTTGAAGGGAAAAAATGATGATGATGATGATCATCAGGATATTTACTTCTTCGTTTATCAGATCGGGATGACGTCATCATGATATTCGGAGCCTTCGTTAAACTTGAACATGACGTCATCATGATATTTCGCCAACCGGCTCATGTTTGGGAAAAATCCTGCCGAAGGGAAAATGTGATGATGATGATCATCAGGATACTTGCAAAAGGTTGTATTTCATCGGTAGGAGGACTTGGCGAAATATCAGGCGTACAAACAAGATCATGATGATCTTGCTAATATGACAGGATAAAAATATGATGATGACATCATCATCATATTTCGTTTTCGGAGCACAAGGATGAGTTGGTCATCATGATATTTGCGCTAGGGTGATATTGCAAAATATGATCATGCTGTTGAGGAATGCAATATCGACCACTTCTGAATAGATAGGGTGATCATCATGATATTCGCTAACCAGAGATCAGGAGGATATGAAGATGATGATTCTCTTAATCGAATTATGATGATGATGCTTCCATCACTTAGCGAATTTCAGCAAATGACTCGTAAAAGATCAAGATGATATGGAGTCGTCATCATCATAATTCGAAGTTCAGCAAATATCATGATGATGACCTTGCGATAGGATTATAACACGCGCACGCAAATATGCCGAAGGTGGATTTTTCTAAGTCTGGGTGATCAGCATGATAATATAAGATCAAGTAATGTTGAATTATCATGATGATGCTTGCGATACAAAAGACCACTTCGACGGGGAACTTACCTTGACTTAAAGCCGATGTCATCATGATATTTGCACTTCAGGATATTGTCGGGGGGGTGCGTTTCAAATATGATGATGATGTCCTCATACAGCAAAACCAAGTTTATAAAATATGACGCTCCTAAGAAAATCATGATGCTGATGATGCGCCTGAGGCCATTTGACGGGTAAAGGGAACTACCACCTAAAATTGACGTCCGGATATTGCGACTGCATGATTTTTAGCGGGTGATAGACCAAGATCATGATGATCCTGTCAACATGACTTAGGATATAAAAATATGATGATCCTCCTGCGAATATCAGGTTTGACCAAGACTTTGACCGTGCATAACTTCCACATATGGACGAATTTTCAAGTGAAGTAAAAGGCAAACCTGCATGGAATTTCAAGCTCTTTTAAAATATGAGGTCACAGAAACAAAATAAGAACTTTGACAAACAGACCTCATGATGATGACCTACCTTATCATAAATCATGATGATGATGCACCTGACCTTCATTTTTACCAGACCGCCAGGAAGCAGAAAAAACACAAGCAGAAGCAAAAAGCAAGACATCAGCAGGGGTCCCTATTTTGCTAAGGAGCATAATGGGGCGTGTTGTGAACATCACAACAGGTTGCACTTTTCATAAAGTTTGGAATTCATTTAGTTCACCGACATGAACATTTGCTGATAAAAGAAACTGGCAGAGGATAAAAAGTCAAATGGTTTGGCAAAGGACAATTTTGCCAATGAGCAAAGGTCCAAAGTTCAAGAAACTGTAAAACTGCTGACAAAGTGGGTCTGGTTCACAAAAGACCACTTTTGCCGATAAGGCAGAATATGAAGAAGAAGCAGCTAAGCAAAATGGTTCGGCAAAATTGATTTTTGTCGACAAGGTGAGCCAAGTTCAAAAGGGTCATATTTTGTCGATAAGGCAAAATTGAAAACATGGAAAATTGACTAATTAAAAGAGAGAAAAGAAGGCCTTATTGGTGAATTGGCATAAGACTGAACTTCTCAAAAGTCCAAAATTTCTTTACTTCATTGATATAGGGATTTGTTGACAGATAGGTAGAAAAGAGGCAAGTAAAGTAAAGTTCGGCAAAATCAAGTTTTGTCAATAAAGAGGCCAAGGTTTGCCACAACCAAGTTTTATCGACAAGGCAAAATGGCTAAGTCAAATGGTTCAGCAAAAATAACCTTTTTTTAATAGACAAGGAGAGCCAAAGCCAAAGTTTGAGAAATCATGACTTTTCTGATAAGGTGAAAAGAAGCTAAGTTCAACAAGGAGAAAGTTTACCGATAAAGGGGATGCAAAGAGAAAAGTTTGAAAAGTTGGAACTTTGATGATATAAAGGAAAGGTCAAATGGTTCGCCAAAAGGAGATTTTGCTGAGAAAGGCAAAAGCAACATGAATCGAGAAAAGTTCTCCAAAGACACATATTGCTGATAAGGACAAAATATGACAGCCAAAGCCAAAGTTCAAGAAAAGAAGTTTTGCTGATAAAGGAAAAACAAAGATGAAGAAGATGGAGTCAAAATAGTTTAGAAATGATGATTTTTGCTGATAAGGGCAAAAGTACAAAAACATGCCATAGTTTAGAAAAATGGAAAAGTTGCCGATAAAGATGACATATGCAGAAAACAGAGATAGAATGGTTAATAAAATGCAGATTTTCTTGATAGGGCAAAATTTAGGCCAGATTTTCTTGAAAAGTGAGAAACAAAGAAAGAAGATATATTGTAAAATGTATTATACACTTTAAATATCTGAATGTAGATATTTGAAGTGTTGTAAAAGCTCTGTTAAAAAGGGATTTTGGAGGGAAAGATCATTTGATTTTCTTCATCAGCCATTAATGTAGAATCTGATCTGCTCAGCTACCCCATTTGTAGATATTTTTGCATTTATGATTGTAAGTGATGAATCAGCTGGTGTATTGAAGACGTAAAATATCTCCCAATTACTCCATGATCCAAGATATTCTTCTACATTGAATTCTTGCAGGCAGACATTCTCTTTGTAGGGATTTTTTCTGACAAGTGCATGGGGTGAATTAATTGTGACAGATGACTGAGGTCAATGAAAATGAATTGCTATATATGTTTTTTGTAAGATGTAATGAGGGTTGGAAAATAGTTGAATACTTTGTTTCTTATGTATTTCAAATAGTGCCCTCCTCTATTGTAGCCTTGCCTTTTGATGAAATACACATCGTGTTTTTAAATTTTATACTATTTTAGCTCTATGTAATTCAGAATTAGTTGTCTGTGAATGTTTATTTTCTCTCAACTTGGCTCTTTTCTTTACCTCTGCTAAGAATTTGTTATATTTGTGTGAATGGTCAATTGTATTTCTTTATTTTGTGCATTTCTAGTTCTATGAGAGCTTCCATATTAAAACATGGTGTATCACCTCCATTAATTTACAGTTTTATCCCTTTTCCCCTTTTCCTCAATGGTGGATAGATTAGGTTTAGTCTTAGGAATAGTTAAATCCCTTATTCAGTGAAGAACTAGCCTCTCTCTGGAGATTTGGCCTTCTTACAGGGTCCCACACCTAGAGGTCATCTCAATGTTTCACTAGATTATTGAAGACCATTAAGCCTCTCCAACACAGGGTGCAAATCTATGTGACAATAGTTTCTAGCATGCCTAGTAGGACTGAAGAGCAATCTAAATCAAAGAATTAAGTTGAGAATTTGGTGTTCTTCTTAGTACTCTATACTTTGGCATACTTTTCATGCACCTGAAGAGTATACAGTATTCTGGATTCTGATCAGTGCTACTTTTTATGCATGTAGAAACAAGGGCATCTTCAAGAGGTAACTTTCAATTTACTGAATTGTCTGCTACTGCTTCAAGGAGAAGGTCTAGGTTATCTAGGTCTCTTGTGAGAAAGAATAGCAGCCCTATTTTACCTCATTCAAGAGCTCAATCTACACCCAATCCTGTTAGGTTTCAACACACAAGTAGAGGCTTGCATATTCTTGTTTTTAATTTGCATGTCCCCTTATGGCAAGGAATTTGCCTTTTGTGACCTTTAATGGAGGCATCCCTTTAGATTTGGCTACATACAATGATATACCAGATGCAGCCCTTAAAAGTGTTTCACCCTTTATGGGTGATGGTTCCATAACCCTTGCTGAGCACATCAAAGACATATCCAACATGTGCTCAATCCATCATATCCAGCATGAGGGCGTTGCAGTTAGACTCATGGTCTCCCCTTTCAAAAGGAGGGATCTTCAATGGTTCAGGAGGTTAACCCCTACTTCAATACATGACTAGGATGAGATGGGAGAGAAACTCTATAAGCAGTTTGGAGAAAGGGCAAATAATGTCTCACTGCTAGAACAACTGACTACAATCAAAAGATCCCCAAGTGAGATGGTGGTAGATTTCAACTTTAGATTCTAGAGGACGTGGAAGATAATTCCATCTACCCTCATGGCATCTCCACAAAGTGCTTTTCTATATTTTTAAGAGTTCTGAATTCAAATATTGCAATGATGATGCAATCCATGGGTGTTGAAATCCTACCCACTAGTTATGAGACAACTCTGAAAGATGAAAATTGTCTAATATAGGCTAGGAAAATTGCTCCCAAACCTCTTGTAGCCCTTTTTCTAAAGTTGTCTTCATCATCCTAGTAGCCCATTATTGCTCCCATTCCAGAGCCTAAGGCTTCAACTTCTTCTCCTTCTCAAGAGGAAAATGATCTTACAACCCTAGTGACCGATATGGCTAGTAAATTGAACAAAATAGATATTCAAACTACCCCCAAACCCCATTAGAATTATTACTAGGGGCAGTCATCCAATCAAAATTGGAATCAGGGTTACAATCCCAACATAAATTAGATATGGAATCAGGGTTATCAACAAAATAGATATCAAAGCACTAACCCTATTTAGCCTTAACATATAGTCTGACCTACCCAATAGGTTCTAGCTATGACTGTAGTTAGGGCTTTAGTCCCTACTCAAAATAATCTGGCCCAAGAGGCAGATTGGTGCTACCCCTGTAACCAACCTCATAATCAGTCCAATTGTGCTTTTGGAGCACAAGAAAGAGCTTTAATGGTGTAGAATTTTCATACCCAATAGGCATCATTATTAGAGACAACCAATAACAACCCCAAGGTTTCATATGAGGCTAACTCTAATGCTAATATGATGCTATGGACTTCAGAGGATTTTTGTGTTGTCATTCAGCCCATGGAGATTATTGTTATGCCCATTGCAGACAACATCAAGTCAAAAAAGAGGCAGTTGGAGGCTAGCCCCATGCCTACTATTTTACAAAAGGAGCCTATTTCAAAGGCAAAGGTGGCTAGTGCCACAATTCTAATTCGGAGCAGCAAATCTATTGCCATAAAAAAATTTCCATTAGGCTCAAAAGTGTCTAAACAAGCCGCAGATCAATTAAAGAAGGGAACATGGATTCCCTCAATGCATAAGGCAGCCGCTGTTCAACTAAATATCTTGGAACATATTAAGAAAACAAATATCAACATCTAAATGTGGGAAGTAATGTCAATCCCTTCTCAAAGGGATATGTTACAAGACGCACTAAGGCATTTCCCATCAGCTGAATCAATAGCAACTGACTCATCAGCGAAATAGAAGGAAAAGAGCCCTGTTAGTCTTGTGTAACTAAGGGAGGAATAAGTAAGTTTAATGAAGAAACCATCCCCTTTTTACTTGTCTCTAATCATTGCCAGGGTTTTAGTGCACAATTGTATATAATTAATTCAAGGGCTAGTGTTTCATTCATGCCCAAAAAGATAGCAGATGCATTAGGCATCAAGTTATCCATGTTTCACTAGGAGTATTACAATTGAATGGCACCTCTGTAAACACTATAGGAGTGATCAAGGGAATGGACTTGACTCTACATGCATGTCCAAGCTTGACTTTCAGTCAAGACATTTTAATCATTGATCTTCCCCCCTTCTTTGTCATTGTCAAGGGACTTCACAGCCAAGGTAGGTGGCTACCTTTCTTCTGATTGGTCTCATATCCTGTTGAGAACCAGTTATGGTACAAGGTTCACCATCAAGGTTGAACCAATTTCAAATTATCACATGGAAAAATATGAACACAAACTAGTGAATCCTCATGTTATGATTCAGAGTGAGGAAATGCATGACTCAGAGTCTCTAGAGGCAACATCTTCACCTTTTCCAACCCATGATTTATTTCTTGATGAATGGGCAAGGGATCACTGATTCACTATGATTTTGATCCTTATGATACTATTAAGGCAGCTGACTTGGGAACCTACATGATCAATGAAGGGCATTCTTCAGTCCCTTCTGTACTTAAGCCAAATGGTGACTCCAATGGCCCACAAAAAATATATTGACGGTGCAAAGAGCAAAAATGGAGTTGGTGTAGGGGTTTTAATAGTCTCTCTGACTGGTAAGAAGTTGAATTGTGCTCATAGACTGCATTTTTCTTGCACAAATAATGTAGCAGAGTACGAAGCATTGGTTCATGGTTTGCTAATCACTCAGAAGAAAAATATCAAACATTTGGAGATTTTTGGCGACATTGAGTTGGTGGTCAACCAAGTCAAAGAAAGATGTGCTACAAAAAACTAGCTTCTTAGAGCTTATTGATGTAGGAGCATCCAGGGTGTAAGAGCAATCTTGTATCAACCAAAAAAATAATAATAATAAAAATGTGTTGTTTCTTTTCAATAAGGGCTAAATTTGGCAGGGTTACTATGTTTAGTAAGTTTGCATTTGTGCATGGTTGGATACAAAATCTTACATGGACCTCCAGAATGATGAATTGAAGCTAATGGTGAAGAAATCACTTGAATATCATTTGTCATTTGTGAGATATTAAAATTTCAAATTCCAAAAATCCTATTGAAATATTCAAAGTCAAATTTGAGGCACTTAGAGGCTCCGGATGGGCCCGAAATTTGGTGTAAACCCAAGTAGTCTATCTATCGGTACTACTTGTGCTCCATCATCTTTTTGAGAGCTTTCCGAAAAGGTATTATAATTGAAAATCCAATGGTCTGATTGAAAGTTATGGCCCCATAAAGTTGACCTATTTTTGGAGGGAGATGCAAATTTTGAAATTAAGCTGGTGGTCACCTAAAAGGGCTATATATAACCATTTTTGGGAACCCTTCAGGTAGTAGAGTTAAGGGGGAAGGTGTAGAGTCAAGAAAGGTGGGAAATTAGAAACCCTAGTTGATTTGGGAATTACAGAAGGCTAAAGATTCCATAGTTTTGAGAGAGGGAGCTGTAATGTGTTGCAGCCTATAGGGGATTCATCCTCTGATTGTATTTGAGCTTTTGTAATGTAATGTTTTTCCCATATTAATAAAATATCATTCTATTTTCTGTATGCAATTTCTGTTATTGTGTGTTTTATGATTTATCCCCCTTCATCACTTATATACATAGAATTTAGGACCTATTTGAGAGTTTTGATGCTTTTAACTTACGAGTAGTCCCAAGGAAGTTAAATGTTGAGGCTGATCAATTGGCCACGGTTGGCGCCCAATTTTCTCCACCTATAGATTTGTTTCGAGGTCCTGATCAGCATGTGAAAATAGTAATTAGGCCCTCTATTCCTGATAATGATATACATTGGCAAGTCTTTGACATCAATGAATAGATTGCTAGCTTCATTTAGAATGAAGCAGGATTTTCTTCCATCGCATAGCCTAGGCTACATGAAATCTAAGGTGATCAAATCATTCAACTTAAGTTGAACATGTTGCCCCAAGATTTAGTCACCCTTGAGACTATTTTTAGTCCAGATGATGAATTCAGGGGCGAGACAAAGAATATGACATTCAAAAGGGAAGACTATCAAAAGATGGTTGTTGCCCAAGGCAAAGAGTTGTTGTTGGGTAAGTTGTGCAGCAATGCTAAACAAAAAGAATTTATATGACTGGCTCAGAAGTATAGCGACATCCTAGCATGGACGTATGAGGATCTTCAAGGCTTCAATCCAGACGTGGCTCAACATGCCATTGATCTGGATCCAAATGCCAAGCCAGTCTGTCAGAAATAGCGGCCTATAAATCCTAAGATTGAGCCGCTTATGAGAAATGAGCTGGCAAAGCTCATACATGAAAGAATCATATTCGTGATTAAATATTCTACTTGGGTTGGTAATCTAGTGCCTGTGAGCAAAAAAAATGGAGAAATAAGTCTCTGTGTAGATTTCAGAGACCTGAATCAAGCTTCTTTGAAAAATCACTACCCTCTACCCTCTATGGATTAGATTTTACAAACTATTGCAAGGGAAGAGAGGTTTTCATTATTGGATGGCTTTTCTGGCTACAACTAGATCTTTGTCAAAGAGGAGTCCATAGATTTAAAACATCAGTTACAAGCGAATGGGGAACCATGGCATGTGCAAAAATACAATTTGGTCTCTCTAATGCTCATGCCACATTCCAGAGGGCAATGAACATTGCCTTCAAAGGATTTATAAGTAGGTTCATCTTGATTTATCTAGATGACATTATAGTCTTCTACAAGAAGGGAGAAAATCATATGGAGCATCTACAAAAAGTCTTCTAGAGATGTAGAGAGTTTGGGGTGTCTCTGAACCCCAAGAAATGTATTTTTGTTGTTGCTCAGGGTAAGTTGATGGGCCATATAGTCTCTAAGGATGGGATTTCCATAGACCCTAAAAGGACATATGCTCTCCTTTCTCTTCCTCTACCTACTCACAAAAAGGCTTTACAATCATTTCTGGGGTAGATCAATTTTGTTAGGAAATTCATTCCTAAATGTATTGGCTTGGTAAAGCCTCTAACCCTTATGCTCAAGAAAGATGTTGCCTTCAGATGGACAAAGCAAGGGAAGGATGGTTTTGAAAAGATCAAATAACAGATTGCCTAGGCTCCTACTCTCATGAACCCAAATTATGAGAAGGACATTGTCCTTTATGGACATGGAGGAGAGAGAAACATTATTGTTGTTCTGATGCAACAAAATGAGCAAGGAATGGAGTAGTGCCTAACCTTCTTTAGTCAGGCCTTAAAGGACTATGAGGTTAGATATAGCCCCATGGATAAATAGATATTTTCCATTCTTAGAGCTTTAAAAAAATTTAGATATATGTTGCAAACAATCACATCAAAGTTTTAGTTTCTCATCCTAGTGTGAGAGATTATATAATGGGGATTGAGATTAGTGAAAAGAGAGCCAGCTAGGTCACTAAGATGCTGAAGTATGATATGATCATAAAGGCCACTAAGCTGATTAGAGGCAGAGGATTGTGTGAACAACTAGCTCAGACTTTTGTAGATGAAAGAAGTTCATCCTACCATTAGAATGAGGAAGAACCTACAATTGAGCCACCATCTATGAGTTCTTGGAGAACAGACATGACTAAATTCCTATCCACTAGTGAGTATCCCTATGGATTGGATGGAAGCAAAAGAAGACACTTCAGGCTACAGTCTATTCCTTATGCTTTGGTGGATGGTGTTCTCTTTAAGAAAAAATTGGATGCAGTCTTACTGAGATGCATAGAAGAAGATCAAATTGATGGACTATTCAGTGAGTTTCATGCTGGCCCAGCTAGAGGCCATTTCTCTGCTAGAGCGAGAACATGAAAATAATGAGGGTAGGTTACTTTTGTCCCACATTAATTAATGATGCCCATGTATTGGTAAGAAAGTGCAAAGATTGTACTCTCTTTGCTGGAAAGAAATAATTGGCAGCACTCCCACTCCATCTTATTCAAGTTGATCATCCCTTCTTATAGTGGGGATCAAATTTCATTGGCATGATAAACCCCACATCCAGTGTTGGTTACAAGTGGGTTTTGATTGCAACAGATTACTTCACTAGATGGGTTGAGGCAGTCCCACTCAGAGAAGCCATTAGGTCATCAATCATGGATTTCTTGGAAGAAATCATGACAAGGTTTGGAGTTCCTCACATCATTATTTCTGATAATGCAAAAGCATTCACTAGTTTTAGAATTGTTGATTGGGCTTTAAAGTACAATGTATTCTTGAAGACTTCATCCAACTATTACCATCAAGGTAGTGGGCTAGCTAATTCCACCAACAAGAACCTGATCAGAATTTTGAAGAAGAACATGGAGACAAACCAGAGGCAATGGTACAATAAGAACAAATTAGCTCTTTGGCCTGATAGGATCACATACAAGAGAGCCATTGAAAACTCTCCTTTTGTTCTTGTTTATGGAAGGGAGGGTAGATTTCCTATATCCTTGGAGCTTCCTACATTAGAATTGGCTCAGCAATTAGAATTGGAAGTAGAAGATGCCAGGTTTGTCAGAATGGCTGAATTGACTGAACTAAAAGAACAAAGATAGCTTGCCATTAATACATTGGAAAAGCATCAAAGGTAGACCAAAAAGTATTTTCACAAGAAGGCCAAAGTCCAGACCTTCAATGAGGGTGATCTTGTTCTAAAATGGAATGCTAATCGAGCCAAACCTAGAGGCCACACTAAGTTTGATGCACTTTGGAGTGGGCCATTTATCATCATCAATTGTAAGCAAGCTAATACTTTTATTCTATCAAAGCTGGATGTTGAAGTTCTATTGATTTCAATTAATGGGATCCATCTCAAACCTTACCATTAAGGTTGGTTTGAGATTATGGACATATTATTTTAGTTTTATTTCTATTTTAGTTTTCCCTTCAAATAAGTGCTTTTGCACAAGCTGCATTGTCATTAGGAGAATGCAAGCCTTATTCTTTTTTGTTTTCTTGGAAGGTAGGGTTTTAGTTGTTTTAACCTACTGCAGTCCTTTTTAGACTCCATGCCCAATGAATGCTTAAGCTCACTGGTCTATTTATTTAGCATGAAAACATCCCTGAAAGGTCACCAAAATGTTGACCTATTTTCCTCTGCCCAAAGTCGAATGGCCCAACTTCAAAATCTTGTTGAAATCCCTTGAGAATTTAACTATAAAGGCATAAAATCCTTCAAATCTTAGTGTTTACATTGTCAAAATCCCTAAAAATTCATATGGAGAATCCTTACAAAAAACTTAGAAAAACCCATAAAATTTGAAGCTTTTACCTCATTTTTTTGCCCCCATTTTGACCTTTATCAACAAAATTCTAGTTTCCTGAACTAACCAAAAAATGACTAAAGCTTAGGAATGTTTGTCCCGTTTATCATAAAAGTTCATGTTTCATGAACTTTTCATAAAGTTTGCTTTTTCTGAAGTTCACTGATTTGGCGATTCACCGATAAAGTGGCAGGTGAATGAGATGTCTTCAAAAATTGTCTAGGCCAAAAGCAGAGAAAAGGATGCCTTTATTAGAAATTTTACCCAGTCGTGAACTTTCCAAAAGTTCAAAATTTCTTTGGTTCACCAAATGGGTGATTTCCCTATAAAGGGAAGGCAGAAGGAAGGGAAAGGGGGAAACATATAATTGGCTAAGGAAAGAAGGAAAAGGCCCCTTATATCAGCAAACCAACAAAGGCCAAACTTTTCATAAAGTTTAGAATTCATTTAGTTTGCCAACATGAACATTTGCCAATAAAAGAAACAAGAAAATGATGAAAAGTCAAATGGTTTGGCAAAGGAAGATTTTGCCGAGAAGGAGGCAAAGTCCAAAGTTCAAGAAATTATAAAATCACTGATAAAGTGGGCCTGGTTCACAAAAGACCACTTTTGTTGATGAGGTAGAATAGGAAGAAGAAGTGGCTAAGCAAAATGGTTAAGCAAAATTATTTTTTGCTGACAAGGTGGGTCAGGTTCAAAAGGGTGATATTTTGTCAATAAGGAAAAATCAAAAACATGGGAAATTGGCTAAGTAAAAAAGAGAAAAGAAGGCCTTATCACGAAATCAACATAAGGCCAAACTTCTCAAAATTTTAAAATTGATTTAGTTTGTCGATATAGGGATTTGTCAATAGAGAGGTAGAAAAGAGGCAAGCAAAGTAAAGTTTAGCAAAATCAAGTTTTACCGATAAAGAGGCCAAGGTTCGCCATGGGCAACTTTTACTGACAAGGAAAAATAGCTAAGTCAAATGGTCTAGAAAAATAACCTTTTTCCAATAGAAAAGGAGAGCAAAAGCAAAGGTTTGAGAAATCATGATTTTTCTGATAAGGCAAAAACAAGCTAAGTTCGGCAAGTAGCAAAATTGCCGATAAAGGAGATGCAAAAGGAAAAGTTCAAAAAGTTGGAACTTTGTCAATATAAAGGCAAGCTCAAATGGTTCGACAAAAGGAGATTTTTCTGACAAAGGCAAAAGCGATAAATAGAGAAAAGTTTGCCAAAGACACATTTTGCCAATAAGGGCAAAATATGACAGCCAAAGCCAAAGTTTGAGAAAAGAAGTTTTGCCAACAAAGGAAAAATAGAGATGAAGAAGATGGAGTCAAAATAGTTCAGAAATGATGATTTTTGCTGATATGGGAAAAAATGCAAAAATAGGCCACAGGTCAGAAAAATGAAAAAGTTGCAGATAAAGATGAGATATGTAGAAAATAGAGACAAAATGGTACAAAAAATGTAGATTTTGCCGACAGGGCAAAATTCAGGCCAGATTTTCTAGAAAAAGTGAGAAATAAAGAAAGAATAGAGCTTGTAAAATGTATTGTACACTTTAAATATTTGAATGTAGATAGTTGAAGTGTTGTAAAAGCTCTGTGAAAAATGGATTTTGGATGAAAAATTTATTTGATTTTCTTCATCAGCCATTAATACAGAATCTGATTTGCTCACCTACCCCATTTGTAGATATTTTTGTATTTATGATTGTAGGTGATGAATCAGCTGGTGCATTGAAGAGGCAAAATATCTCCCAACTACTCTAAAATCCAAGATATTCATCTGCATGGAATTCTTGCAGGCAAACATTCCCTTTGCAGGGATTTTTTTTAACAAGCCCATGGGGCAAATTAATTGTGACAGATGACTAAGGCCAATGAAAATGAATTGCTATATATGCATTTTTGTAAGATGTAATGAGGGTTGGAAAATAGTTGAATACTCTATTTCTTTTGTATTTCAAATAGAGCCCTCCTCTATTGTAGCCTTGCCTTTTGATGAAATACACACTGTGTTTTTACCTTTTCTACCATTTAGCTCTATGTAATTTAAAATTAGCTATCTGTGAATGTTTATTTCCTCTCAACTTAGTTCTTTTCTTTACCTCTGCTAAGAATTTGTTAGATTTGTGTGAATGATCAGTTGTATTTCTTTATTTTGTGCATTTCTAGTTCTATGAGAACTTCCATATTCAGACCTAGTCTATCACATCCATTAATTTACAGTTTTATCCCTCTTTCTCTTTTCCTCAATGGTGGATAGATTAGGTTTAGTCTTTGGAATAGTTGAATCCCTTATTCAACGAAGGAACTAGCCTCTCTCTAGAGATTTGGCCTCCTTACAAGGTCCCACACCTAGAGATCATCTCAATGTTTCACTGGATTGTTGAAGACCATTAAACCCCTCTAACACAAGGTGCAAATCCACGTGACAACACTAACCAACCCCTGATGCATCTAAAAAATATGTGTATATAGCATTACAATTCAATGGCTATTCCCCAAGAACTACACTCAATCAATGAGTACAACCATGCCACATTAAATTCAGTCCCACTATGTAGTCAAAAAATCTACATGTTTGAAAGCCTACCCATTCTTTGATAACTCTAAAAAAAATATCAGAAGAAGATTGCTTGCACTCATACTATACGTCGAACAATAAAGAGGGAAGGTTCAAACCCTTTCCCTGACACATGCAACCTCTAACATATCCAATTTGTCTTTCAAGTGTACCTATGCATTGAAGAATTTTACTATGTCAACCACATGTATAGCACTATTCTATAGAATCATAAATGTTTTAGTATAAATTAGCCTGTACAAATCCTGAAATCATGGTAGGTGTTGATGTGTAAAATTTGCGCGAGTTCCAACACCAACATGGAAAGTTTTAGGAATGGGGACTTGCGACCTGAAACAACCTCCAGATTTTAAAGAAGCTAGCTCTTCTCTATTTTAAATGGGTTTGGAAAGAGGGTAGAAACTTAATAGAATTACAGATACAATAAAAACAAATCTATCTATGGTGATGCACTTGAATAATAAGTGTCTCTCTCAACTTAAACACAGTGAAGCTATCCTTAAGATTCAGTTACATTAAAGAGAAAATATTGCATGATTAACATAAACAGATATAATGAATAAACTCAAAGGCTCACAAATAGACAATTTACAATGACACAAAAAATATCAACCAAGGCACAGAACTCCGTTTTTCTCATTAATTTTCCAGCAACATAAGAGGCACAGATACATGCACAGTTACATTTACTTTCTGAATCATAAATAACAAAATAAAGGCAAATGATATTCACTGGTCACAACAAAAGTCTCAAATCTCTGATAGAATATATCTCTACCAAAACTATTTACGAATGAATCTCTATCTCTCGATCTATGAATTGTTACATATTTATAGCACAGGAGTGACTCTATATTGTCTGCACAATTGAATCCCAATGGCCAAACCAAACTAGAGCTAACAGGAAGTCTCAGTCACTTAAGATCTTTCAGATCTACAAATAGTTACAATAACTACAAGTTCATTGGCTGTGGTAAAATGTGTGTGGTGTATCTCCTTCTATAAGGAATAGACACTTGGCAGCTTCCGCACTCTTTAAACAATGAAACTTTGAGACACATGGTAGCGTCTACGTACTTAGAACTTGAAACTTCTTAACCTCTCAGGAGAAATAGGAAACTAACACATGGCACCATCCATGGCACTTAGAAATAATATGGGCCTCACTCTGCACTCTCTTGCTGAACTATGTCTCTATATTCAGGTGGTCCCTAATTGTGACATCTGTCGCGATCTACTGCTTTCAAACCTAAAGACACTATTAGGAAAGGGGCCCACAACTCTACACTCATAAGCTTTCAAACAGGGATAGGTGGCAACCTCCATAGCAACAAATAATGTGGTACATGGCAGCTTCCACACTAACTACTATCTGATATGTCGCGACTTCCGCAGCCTTCTTGAAACATTAGAACCTTTTTGAGACTCACGCGGAGGTTGACACATGGCTTGCACCACGTTGTTTGACAAAAAATTATTATCATCGGAAGAAAAGGAGGCAAGAGCTTTTACTTGGGTGCCGCATCCACCACGTGTCGTTCTCTGCAACACTAAATCTTTATAACTATGACCCACCGCCATTTATTACTTTGTGTCGAAAGATACAGAAACATATATGCAAAAATTGACACTTGGCGAGATCCGAGGCTAGCATAGAATACACATGGCTTATTCCACAGCTACTATGAAACTTTATAACTGTCTCCGCAGGTGACACATGGCATCATCCATAGGGTCTCAACTTAGCATATATTATAAACATTTATTCCATATGGCACGATCCGCTTTACTCTGAGACTCTAAACTGGGGTCCACCCTCCATCTATTACCTTGCATCGAAACATATAAAAACAAGCACGCAGAAACTGACTCTTGGCGAGCTCCATGCTCATGCTGAAATATTTAAGAGTGCCTCCATAGATGACACATGGCGTCATCCGGATCTAGTAACAAAAGACAAAAGGAACATCTTTCGCTATGTGGCACACTCCACGTTAACATTACAACCTAGACACAAAAAAGGCTTGAAAATGGGACTCGATACTTGGAGGATTCTGCAGCACTGGCAAAAAGAAACATAGCAATAGTAAATTGAAACCCTAGTAAAACCCTCGCGGCCATCCTCAGCAATATTCTTAGACACAAAACTGAAACTTGTGGGAGCGCTGCTAAAAACAAAATGTAGAGTTTTATACTCTACAGTTCTTGGTGACCAGTAGGGATTTTGAGCCTGCTCAAAAAGAATCCAAAACATGGCAAAAAGATGTATGTAAAATAAAAGACAGGGTCATAAATTTTGCAAAGTTATCTGATAGACGGACCATTTAGAGTTGGAGAGTCCTTGCTTACTCTGTAAATCTTGAAAAGCAAAATCAAGATTTATTATGTCCTTGTGGGAGAAACTCTGCAAAATCTAAACTGTGGTCTTTAGTTGAAACTCTAATTGTGCCATTGGGATTAAGACAGTTTCCACCTCCTGTACTGATAAGGAGTCACTTAAACCTTGAAAAATAGATTGATCATTTTGCTTTGTCAAAAGCAGGGTCTTGATGTCATCTATGATCAGAACAGTGCTATCATCTGGAAAAGGTGAGGGAAGACCCAGCTGCACCAAACCTTCAATATGTTTCTTCATGTCATTTACTCCTTCTTTGACAATATCCAGGAGCTCCTAGCAATTTGTGGTAGCTGAATTACAACTGAGAACTTCATTTACTCTTTTTGCGGCTACCATCATGCCACTGATCCCTGCTGCAGACAATATTTCATCTGTTGTGTCATATAGTTTCTTCAGCAATAGTTGACAGTCAAAAACTCTCAAGGAAATAGTAGAAAGAGTGGCTTGAACTGAAGCTTCCACCTTCTCACATAACAGTTGTGCATTTAGCAGGAAGGTTAAGGAGGGCTTTAGTTGAACAATCTCATCAAAGATCCTGTTCCACACTGAAACATATAGCTCCTTGACCAGATTCAGAACTCCAGCATTCTATGATCAGTTAGCTAACTCCAATGTTAGTTGTTTTGTCGTTTATTTTTCTACTAAGAGTTGTGCCTGTATTGCTATAGCAGCATTTTGTTCACTTAGCAACATCTACTGAGACTGTGAAGCTTGTTGCATCTTTTCTTGATATTTCTTCTCTAATGTGGCCTTTTCTTGCCTCAGAACATTTACTGCAGCTTTTTCCTGTGCCAGTTCCATCTTCAGAGAAGCATATTGGGCCACTATCACTTGATGAATTTGACAAGAAATAGTATTTTGCAACTGTTTATTTAGATCCTCTATCTCATCTTTTTTTACTTCAGCTCTACAGCAAGGTTGCTACTATTTGTCTTTTCTTGAGCTAAGTCAGTTTCAACCTTCTGCAACATCCTGGTCACTTTTAAGTAGTCAGTTGCAATAGCAGAAGTTGTTTCATTGAGCAGTTTGACCCTATATTGTGGTCTAAATAGAGACATGTCCATAGCTACTGCATTCATTGCATAGTCTTGAGGTTGCATCTGCTCATTTGGCTTCACCACATTTGGAGACAAATGTGTGACAGTCAACTGCTGTTGTATAGGGTCAAAGAGAGACCTCATACGTGGAACTGCTAGGCTCTTATATTCTTTCTTTCTTTTCTTTTCTAGCCTAGCTTCTCTAGCCTTCTTTATAGTGTCTGCTTGAGCTTGGAAAGTGGGGGGAGAAGCAATAAACCCTCCAGCAAAGGGGTGACCCTGAGGTAAACCATAAGGAATAGCCAAATGTTGGCTAGGAGAGATTTGGGGAGGTGCTCTTCTTGGAACAGAGGGGGAAAAGAATGGAAATGAGGTGGCCTGTGAAAACATGGCCTAAGGATTAGCTTGTGGGGCAAGTGTAGATATAGGCACAGTAGAGGTGGCAGGGGATACTAATGTTTGGCCAGTTGGGATTGCCACCCCTATGGTAGAAGAAAGAGACTAAGATGAAAAAGGAGAAGAAACACTTACTTGGGGAGCAGCAAATGTAGCTGGTATTTACTATCGTGGTGGCTCTGTTTCTTCATCTGACTCCAGCTGTAGATTTAGTTTTCTATGCTTCCTCGGCCTTTCTTCTTCCTGCTCCTCTAATTCCTTCTCTACAACATTTACCACTACTGAAGGTGGTAATGATACAAAACTGGAAGCCCTAGTGGCTGTAACTAATGGAGTCCCTTTAGGTGGTGATGATATCACACCCTTTTGTTTCTCTAAAGTATTGAGAGATTGGGGCCAAGAAGATATAGGGGCAGTCAATGAGGCTTGTCCTGTTGCTTGCACTGTATGAGTTGACTCAGCCTCCTCTTCAGACTCCTCACCCTTCTTGTGGATTCTACTTCTATCAGGGATAGAAACTAGAGAGGGATGCCACTCATCCTAGATAGACTCCCATCTTTCATCTATGTCAACCTTGTCAAAAGTGTGAGTCAACTCAAAAAATTCTTGCCTGTATTTCCAATAGGCCTCTATTTTGTCTGGTTTCCATTCCCTTCCTTTCAACAAAGCTTTTTTCAATCCAGTACCCATTCTGACCTTAAGGTCATAGGCCCTTTGTTTAACATAAAAAGGTCTCCCGTGGCCTAGGACCCTCATATGGCAAATCTGCCAGTTCCACATACAAGTCGGGGGTATCTTCCTTAGGGTTTCTTCTATCCTCCCAAAAAGGACGCCCCTCATGCACTATTTTGGTTCCAACTTTGTTGGTTCTAACCTAGGAGGCTATAAAACTATGTGGGTTGTACTTCCATTTGTCTTCAATAATGAGGAATCCCAAGACAGCTAACTTTCGTAGCAACAGTTGTTCAGCATCCCTGACTTCTAGGGCCATATTCTTTCTGACCAAGGGAATATCATACATTTTCTTCTTCTTCCTCCTAGTGGCATACTCATTGTTGACCACAGACACTTGCCAAGTGACCTCTAGAAATGCTAACCTAGGAGTCAAAACTTTAGGTAGTAGCATTGGTTCTTCATTGAAGCCATGGACCCTAATGATAGTATGTTGAGACCCAAAGAAATAGTCGCATGGGATTGAGCAATTAGTCATGAAACCCTTAATGCTCAGGGTCAACCTATTTTCTACAGGTTCAGGACTCAAATGGCAAAAGGCAGGGGCAACAAAAAGTTCCCATAACTCATAAGGGTCTGACGCCTCAGATAGCACGTCTCCATGCAAACACAGGAATTGTTCTATTTTGCCCAAAATTTGGGTCATACATGCTCAATTGCATATATGATGCAAATATATTGTGGTTCTAGTATAAAATCAAATGAAAAAGATAAGCAGAATACCTGAATACACTAATGGCTTTGAAATTGACGAGTTGATCAATCATGGATTAAGCAATTTGTTCAGAAAAATCTAGCTGGTATTCCTGTGACTTATCCACAGTCTTCAACCTAAAAATGATTGCAATTTGCCAATCATAGATGGTAATATATTCCTTCATCCCAAAGATAAAATCCATCATTGATAGCACCTCTTGATTGGCCTGGCTAAATTGCACCCTTCCTGTAGGTAGCATGGGCATCCATGTGTTCTCTTCTTCTAACTGCAATTCTGAGTTAAGGAACTGAAGCTGGTTGTTAACATTTGACCATGTCTTTTACATTTTAACAATAGTGGGGAATGTGGTCATTTTATCATGATATAGGGCTAGCATGTCTCTTATAGCTTTGGGTGTAATCTGCACCATAAAGGGTCCCCGTTGAATGGTGCTTGATGTTGCATGAAATAGCTCTCCGCACATATCAATTAGATTAGGGCAGAGGTGCACATTGGGGACCAAGAACTGTGCCAACTGCGAGGTCCAAATCCTCATTCCAAAGGTCTCAGACTGTCCACTCTTTGCTTTCTAAATGCATCTCTGGTGTGCCCCTACATGGAGAGCCTTGGTAGATTTTTGAAGGGCTGGGTCGAAGATACCATCTGCGAAATCCTTTACTTTCACTGGGTCGATGGAGTAACCTACTTTAGGGACTCTCGTTCTAGGGTAGGGTCTCTTAGGTTGTGTAGGAGCCAAGGCATAATATTTTCTTCTTAAAATCATGTCAATTGATTCATATATTCTGAGTCCCTCCTGAGAGGACTGTGCCTCAGCCATGACTGTATTTTGCAGGGAGAATGTGAGAAGCTTTGACACAAATAGAAACTGTGAAATAGAAATGACATTTAGCTATGGCAGTTGCTAGGGATTAGAGGCAATAGTGATTCACAATAAAGAGATAGAAACAAATGAAATCCACAGTTAGGATTTTTTTGCTAATTTAATGAGTCTTTTAATGACACATTGAGTCTCATAAATGGCATTTACGCCAAGGAAACCGTTAGTGTATCTTTTGAAATCTCCATGGAAAGGAGTGTCAGAACATAACGAGAGTGGCTTAGAAAGTGTACTTTCAAGGATTTTGGGGATTGGAGACAACCTTAATGAATGCGAGCATTTCGAAAAGAGATGGGGCTTGTGCTGTTGACACATGTTCAAAGAACACTTATTGAAAAGGAAAGTGGGAAAATAAGGAAAGAAAATAGGAAAGCAATAAAAGAAAATAAATAACTATGATACAGAAAAAGACACTTGCTCAATTAAAATGCTTCAGATAGATCCTATTTATAGGAATCTCCTCAGGTTCACCGTCCATGGTTTCGAGCTCAAAAGAATTTTGCTGCTTACAGGAACAAATCTTGTAAGGACTAGTCCATAGTGACTCAAACTTGCTATGTCGGCCTGGTTTGGCAGCTCTTTCATCCCACTTCAAAACCACTAAGCCCACTTCAAAATGGGGATTTGAAGTTTTCTTATCAAAACAATCCTTGATTATTTTTTAGTGTCTCATTAGTGACTCATGTGCTTTCTCTCTTTTCTCTTGCACTTCTAGTAGTTCAGCAAGTCTAACTTGCATTGGGCCATTTTCTTCAATCTCAATTTGTTTCAATAACTGTAAAGTAGGAATCTCTAAGCTTAATGGCATTATAGCTAGCTTACCATAAACCAATTCATATGGAGACATTTTTGTCACTTGCTTAGGTGTAATTCTATCAGCCCATAGTGCAGTATTGAGCAATTTGTGCCACTCTATTTGATAATTGGTTCCAATCCTCTTAACAAGTCTAATTAGGTTTTTGTTAGTAGACTCTGCCAGACCATTACCCTGAGGGTAATAATTTGAAGAAGTTTTCAAATAAATTCCATACCTTACTACAAACTCTGATATCTTCGTTCCCCAAAATACCTTAGCATTATCTAATATGATGGTACGAGGAGGGCCAAAATGAGCAGTAATGCTTTCCAAAAAGTCCAGTATTACTTTTTCAGTTGCTTCCTTGATTGGTACTACTTCACTCCATCTGGTGAAGTAATCAGTGGCTGTAAGGATCCATTTGTGTCCCATACTTGACACTAGATTGATCATTCCAATGAAATCAAGACCCCATTGGGCAAAGGGTTCATCCACAATTATGGGGCTTAGTGGCATTGCTACATTTCTTCTTTTCCCTATATAAAACTGACAGGATTGGCACTCTTTGACCAACTGATAACAGTTTGCAAATAGGTTGGGCCAGAAGTATCCTGCTTGAGTTATTTTTATTGCAGTGGTCCTTGCTAAAAAGTGTCCACTTGAGGCTCCATGATGCAACTCATGTAGTATTCTTTGGGCTTCATCTTTTTCTATGCATCTTAAAAGTATGCCATCAGTATTTCTTCTGAAAAGAACATGGTCAATTAATACAAAGTAGGACCCTTGTTGTCTATAATATCTTCTCTTATCATGGGAGAGCTCATTTGGAAAAATCCCATGTTTCATAAATTGAATCCTATTTGAGACCCAGGAATCTTGATCAATCTCTTGTATCTTCAATACACTTTCCTTTTCTGTTTCTTCAGTCATCATTCTCTCCATATCTTGAGCCATGTATTGACACAATCCTTTCCCCCTTACTAACTTAGTGGGTCTAACTTCCACATCATATTCAAGGATCTTTGTTATCCAATTGGCTCTTTTCTCAGTGATCTCACCTTCCATAATGTATTCTCTCACACTAGGATGAGCCACTAATATCATAATCTTATTCCCTGTGACCATGTGTCTGAATTTCTTAAGGGCTTTTACCATGGCATATGCCTGTTTCTCCACAAAATTGTATCTGGCCTCATACTCTCTAAGAGTCCTAGAGAAAAAGGCTATTGGATGCTCGCCTTCTTGTTGTTCATCTTTCTGAGTTAAGACAGTAGCAACACTAAACTCTCCTCCATACACATACATGATAAAAGGCTTAGAGAAGTCTGGGTTTCTTAGTACTGGGCTATTGAAATTGCTCTTTTGATCTCTTCAAAAGCCTGTCTCCATTCTGCAGTCCATTTGAAAACAAGCTCCTTCTTTAATAATAGTGTCATAGGTCTGATTAGGCCTACAAAGTCAAATATGAACTGGCTAACAAAGTTGATCTTCCCTAAGAAGGACTGAACTGCTTTCTTATTGATTGGCAAAGATAGATTCATTATTGTAGTGACTCTCTCAAGATCAATAGAGACTCCTTCTTTAGACACTATATGCCCTAACAGTTTGCCCTGACAGACTGCAAAGATACACTTCTTGGGATTCAGGGATATTCTAAACTCTTGACACTTCTTAAAAATAGCCTCTAAATGATCAAAATGATCTACAACATTTTTAGAGAAAATAGTGAGGTCATCTAGATAAATTAGGATGATCTTGTTTATAATCTCTCCAAAGGCTACATCCATTGCTCTTTGAAAAGTGGCTCCAGCATTTGAAAGGCCAAAAGGCATCTTAGCATATGCAAATGTTCCCCATTTTGTAGTAAATGCAGTCTTATGTTGGTCTTTATCAGCCAACCAAATCTAATTATATCCAGAGAAACCATCCAGCAAGGAAAACCTCTCTGATCCAGCCATAGTCTATAAAATTTGTTCCATAGAGGGCAGGGGATAGTGATCTTTTAGAGATGCTCTATTCAGATCACTGAAATCTACACATAGTCTTATGTCACCATTCTTTTTTCTTACTGGCACCAAATTTGATACCTAGGTTGAGTGCTTGATTGGAAAAATAATCTTTGATTCTAAGAGCTTTTGCAATTCATCCACCATTAGAGGTTCAATTCTAGGGTTCACTAGTCTCTTCTTTTGTCTGACTGGTTTAGATCCTTCAGTCAGTTCTATGGTGTGCTGAATGATATCTCTATTATAGCCATGAAGGTCTTCATAGGTCTAGGCAATCACCCTATCATATCTTTCATACAAATCAATCAACCTTTCTCTTTCTTGTTGGGTTGTAGAATTGCCAACCTTTAATTTTCTCCCTTCACTAACCTGATTTTCAGAATAGTCCTCTCTCTTTGCTTGAAACCTCTTCTTCTCCAAGCTCACATCCTCTAGGTCAAATAAGTTTCCTAAGGTCATCAGTCCTTTAGGGAGCTTATTTGACTTTAGTTGAATTATTTGGTCACCATATGCTTCTTCAATTTTAGGTTGCAACTGATCAGCAAATTCTCCTGATTGTTGTAAAAATGAAAGTACTTGAAAATCATTTTTAAAAACTTGCCAATTTTGGTCATTGTCTAGGATAGTTGGTCTTACTATGACTTTGACTAACTTATTGTTGACTAGTAAATCAGTTGCTGGGTCAAATTGTGAACCAATCTGTGCCATTCTATCTGCCTCAAAATTTTGGGCTCTTGGAATACTTCAATGTTAGAAAGCTTCAAAACCATCTATTAGGTCCCAAATTCTTTGTCTATAGGATCTCATTCTTACATTTTTAGCCACTACCTTTTCTCTGATTTGTTTCACTACTAGTTCTAAATCTCCTTTTACTATCAGATTCTTTACTCCTTTTTTCTTTGCCAACATGAGTCCATGCACCAAGGATTCATACTTAGCATCATTATTAGTGCAAGCAAACTAAAAATGAATGGCTCTTAAAATTTTCTCACCATTTGGGGCAGTAAGGCAAATTCCTGCACCAGCACTGTTTTTACTTCTAGCCCCATCAAAATTTAGAGTCCAGATTTCTAAGTCTTTTTCAGATTCTTGTTTCTAATTAGGTTCTTCCCTTACAACATTTGGGATCTCTTGGTCTTCTTCAAATATGACATAAGTTCCTAAACTAGTAGAGTCATAATTTACATATGGATCACTTTGCATCATAGTCAACAATTGATTATTCTCTTCTTCCTGTTGGTCATGTTCAGTCCAGTCACCTATCTCTTCAACAAAGATTCTTTCATCTTTATTCAACATAGCATGGTCTACCTCTAATTTTTGGGGTAGGTTCATTTGTGATATGGTCTTTTGATAATGGCTCAGATAGTATCTTCATCTTTGTCCCATATTTGGTTCTTACAATGAGGTGTGACCAATCTAATGACATGTATCCTCCTATCTTGGCTGTAAAATCTCTAGATAGACATAGACCAAATATAGGGGGAATATCTATGACTAGCACATCATGATTCACAATTATATTAGGGAAACTATATAGTTGCAATGGGAGTTATTTAATTTTCCCTATTGTTTGCACAGATTTACCATCCAACTGCATAACTCCTCTAGTAAGTGGCTCATACTTTATCTTCAAAGCATCTGCTATTTGTTTTGGCATTACTGTAGTACTAGCCCCAGAGTCTATCATTGCATTATGTAGCAACTTTTTCCCAACTATTAGAGTCAAATAGAAGGGCTCTGGTTTGGATTTACCTAGCTCAGGTGCATTGTTCAAAAGGGTTGTTGTCTACAGAGGTACAATATCTTTGATCTGTAGTTTTTCTTTATCAACAGGTCTTCCTTTGGCACCAGTCAGCTTAGGAACTTCTTGGCCTTGTAGATCCTCTTGCAACAGCGTCTTCTGCTCAAGAATAGCTAGCATGTCCCAGATAGACACATGCATTGGAGTCTTTTTTAGCTGGTCCACCACATTCACAGGTCCTAATGCTTGGGTCTTTGGATAATAAGGGTACCTTGCTTTTCTTGAACTTGTCCAGAGGCTACTTGATTCTGCACAGGCCGGAGCATTTCTTATCTAGAAACTGTGTTCTGATGATTTTGAAAAGGGGGATTTCCCATGATCTCACTATGAGTGACTTCAGGTTGTTCCATCATTCTCCTCTTTGCTCTAGTATAGTAATCTGATTGCACTAATGGCTTCTTGGAAGTAGATGCTTCATTCAAGAACATTGACTCTTCATCTTCAATCCATGAAACTAAAGCATTCTAAGGGGCTATTTCCTCCTCTTGTTGTAAGGACATTCCTTGCATCTGGGCAAGCAAGACTGCATTTTGTACACCCGGAGACTGATATTATGAAGTGTTAGAAGTTGCAAATTGTCCTAATCCTCTCTGTTCTACTATTTTTTGTTGTAAATTTCCCCTGGGGCAGTCTCTGGGCATATGGGCATTATTGCAAGGAAAACACCAAGCATTTGTGCTATCTGCAAAATTATTTTGCCCTGGGACAATTTCCCTATTGGGATTAGGAGGAACAGTTTGTATAGGTGTAGGAACTGTGACTAACTAGTTTAATGGCTGAGGGTTAGCTTGCCTTTGAGGGCCTTGATATTGATTTGACTGAAAAGGAGGTCTATTTCCTTGGTATCCTTGATATTGGGGTTTTGGATAAGGATTATGTTGTCTCTTCAGGTTAATTATCTCATTTGAAAAGGTTCTTAAAATGTTCTTGACATCATCCATTTCAGATGATTGAACATGGGCAATTACTTTAGCAGGTTGCTGAGGAAAAGAATACATAGACACATGTGGGGTTGCAGGATTAGGGACTTCTTGGGGCAGAGGTAAGGTAATTTCTGGAAACATGGGCATAGGAGGTCTTGGGGGCAACTTTCCATCATCTATTAAGTTATTTTCAGCCTTGACTGTCAACTCATAAGCTTCTGGTAGTGTATAGCCTCCAAGGGACTGAATCATCACTGATATATCTGAATTCAAAGCTTTAAGATAAAACACAATGGCCATACCTGGTAATGGTCTTGCTGTAGCAGGAATCCTCTCCCAAGTCTTTTGAAATCTTGAATTGAAATCAGTCATACCTTCTTGTGCTGCCTTTTTTATGGTGATCAATTGTTGTAGCAAAAAAGATTTATCACCCTTTTTTTTAAATCTTTCAAAGAAAACATCACCAAGTTGATCCCATGTGGATATTATGTTTGGGGTTAAAGATCTATATCAATCCAGAGCCTTCCCTTTGAAAGAAGTTGCTAACAACCTTATAGCCACATTTTGTTGAGTGATCACATGCATTGCACAGACATCAAACACATCCTGTAGATGTTCTTTAGGTGTCTTGAAATCTTCCCCACTGAACTTAGGTAGAACCTTAAGAGCATTGGCTCAAATGGCATCCCAAGTGGCTGGTGGTATTGGGAGAATCAGAGGACTACTAGTATTCCAATTTGAATAATTCCTTGGGGCTATAGGTGCTCCCATGTTTGCTCTTGGTGCTGCTGCAAACTGATTCACTCTTCTCCTTGAATTAGCTACCAGTGGTAGCAAAAGAATGCCTGGATTAACAGTAGATCGAGATCTTGTTACAGGTCCACAGTTTTGACTCCCTATAGCTCTTTGGTTCATACAATCTTGATAGAAACTTCAAGAAATTGTCCCACCGGGCATGCCAAAAATTGTTGATGTGTAAAATTGTGCGGGTTCCAACACCAACATGGGAAGTTTCAGGAATGGGGACTTGCGACCTGAAATAACCTCCAGATTTTAAAGAAGCTGGCTCTTCTCTATTTTAAATGGGTTTGGGAAAAGGGTAGAAACTTAACAGAATTACAGATACAATAAAAGTAAATCTATCTATGGTGATGCACCTAAATAATAAGTATCTCTCTCAACTTAAGCATAGTGAAGGTATCCTCAAGATTCAATTATGTTAAAGAGCAAATATTGCATGATTAACATAAATAGATATAATGAATAAACTCAAAGGCTCACAAACAGACAATTCACAATGACACAAAATATCAACTAGGGCACAGAACTCTGTCTTTCTCATTAATTTTTTAGTAACATAAGAGGCACAAATATATTTACAATTACATTTAATTTCTAAATCACAAAAAACAAAATAAAGGCAAATGATATTCACTGGTCACAGCAAAAGTCTTAAATCTCTGAAAGAATATATCTCTAGTGAAACTATTTACGAATGAATCTCTATCTCTCGATCTATGAATTGTTACATATTTATAGCACAGGAGCGACTCTAGATTATCTGTACAATCAAATCCCAATGGCCAAACCGAACTGGAGCTAACTGGAAGTCTTTGTCACTTAAGATCTTTTAGATCTGCAAATAGTTACAATAACTGCAAGTTCATTGGCTGTGGCAAAATGTGTGTGGCGCATCCCCTTCTATAAGGAACAGACACTTGGCGGCTTCTGCACTCTTTAAACAATGAAACTCTGAGACACATGGCAACGTCTGCGCACTTCGAACTTGAAACTTCTTAACCTCTCAGGAGAAATAGGAAACTGACACATGGCACCGTCCGCGGCACTTAGAAATAATATGGGCCTCAATCTGCACTCTCTTGCTGAACTATGTCTCTATATTTAGGTGGCCCCTGGTTGTGACATCTGTCACGATTTGCTGCTTTCAAACCTAAAGACACTATTAGGAAAGGGGCCCACAACTCTACGCTCATAAACTTTCGAATAGGGACAGGTGGCAGTGTACGTGGCAACAAATAACTTGGTACATGGTGGCTTCCGCAATAACTACTATTTGATACCTGGTGGCTTCTGCAGCCTTCTTGAAACATTAGAAACTTTTTGAGACTGATGCAGAGGTTGACACATGGCTTACACCACGTCGTTTGAAAAACATTTATTATCATCGGAAGAAAAGGGGGCAAGAGCTTTTACTTGGGCACCGCATCCACCACGTGGCATTCTCTGCAACACTGAATCTTTATAACTATGACCCACCTCCATTTATTACTTTGCATCAAAAGATACAGAAACATATACGCGAAAACTGACACTTGGCGGGATCCGAGGCTAGCATAGAATACACATGGCTTCTTCCGCAGGTGACACATGGCGTCATCCGCAAGGTCTCAACTTAGCATATTTTAGAAACATCTAATCCATATGGCACGATCTGCTTTACTCTAAGACTCTAAACTAGGACCCACCCTCCATCTATTACCTTGCATCGAAACATATAAAAACAAGCACGCGGAAACTGACACTTGGTGAGCTCCACGCTCATGCTGAAATATTTAGGAGTGCCTCCCCAGATGACACATGGTGTCATCCAGAGCTAGTAATGAAAGACAAAAGGAACATCTTTCGCTATGATACACACTCCACGTTAACATTACAACCTAGACACAAAAGCGGCTTGAAAATGGGACTCGATACTTGGAGGATTCTGCAGCATTGGCAAAAAGAAACACACAGCAACAGTAAAATGAAACCCTGGTAAAACCCTCGCGGCCATCCTCAGCAATATTCTTAGACACAAAACTAAAACTTGCGGGAACACTGATAAAAATAAAATGTAGAGTTTTATACTCTACAGTATGCTTTTAGGAAATTACCCTTTTTAAAGATTTTACAACACTTTAAAAGTGTTGTCTAGTTTTCCCTTTAAGGCAATCTGAACTCTGACTATACCTTTCTACATTGGACACATCTTCCTATCTCTATCAACCTTTTTTTCTTCTTACAAACTTCTCTTTTATCACTTCAATCTCCCTTCCTTTAGTTTCTATCAACAAACTGTCATTTTACGAACCATGAGAAAACACTCCTTTTTCTCTTTGGCACTTAGTCTTCACTTTTGGCTACCTTTTTGCCTTATCGGTAAATATTCATCTTTGCAAACATGGCTTGTCTAGACATCTTCTCACCTTCTCCTTCAGTCAGCGAAATTTGACTTTCTCAAACTAGACCCATTTTGCCCTTTATCAGCAATTTTCATCTTTTTCGAACTCTTTCTTTCTTCTTTATACTTTGGTCAACGAAATTTGACTTTCCTTAATCACTCTGCTTTTTCACTTTTTCACCCCATTGATGAATTTTTCTTTTTACAAACCAAGCCCTAGTCCCTTCTTTGTCTTTTCTTTATCATTGATTTTTACTTTTCCCAAACTATGGTCTTTGTCTCAGTCTTTTTCTCTTTACTTTATCCTTTAGTTGGGGAATCGCCTTATCGGCGAACCTACAAAATCTTGAATTGCTTGGTGAATTTCAATTTCCTCTAGTTTGTTGATGAAGCTCTCTTTTTTCTTTTTTTTGCTTAGACAATTTTTTGCTTCCTCTTTTCTATTTGCCTTATCAGAAAATTTGCATATTGGTGAACCATCCTTATCCTTGTATATTTGTGTTTCTGCTTTTGTCAGCCTTGTGTCCCATCAGTGAACTCATGGTTAGCAAAATCACGAGTTCACGAACTCAAATTTTTCTCCAACGAAGACCTTGCCCGCCTTTCATATTTTCTTTAGAATCATCTTCCTACCTTAAAAAATTTCCTCTACCATGGTCCCTTGCCTTATCTTTCTCTATAGTCAACGATCTCTTTGATCGGCGAACCTGTCGGTTGGTGAACCGGTGGGTTTGCAAACCTCTTAACTTACTGACAAAGCTTTTGTCTTTTCTTTACTTATAATTTTTATTTATCATGGACCTCTTTTCTTCTTCTGATGTCGCCTTACTGTTGCCTTATCATTGAATCAGTGAATCAGGAAAAAGGCAAACTTCTGAACTAGTTCACCAATTCACACTTTTTTTGATTTGCCAAGGGTCATCCCACAATAATGGGTTACACTTTTTGGCCAAACTTGACATTGAAATCAACATTTTGAACTAAATTTTCACTTTTTGACACCTATAGCTGCTAAACTGTTAGGAATTTGAAGATCATGTGAACTAGTGAGTTGTGAGATTTTGTTTGTAGATTCTAAATATATATATTTTTTAAAATTTGGAGTTAAATTGTAAAAAAAATTGTGTCTCCTTTGATAACTAGTTTTTAATAGTAAACAACATTTTTTAAAAGTGATGTGTATTCTGTAGCACATAACTTTTTTTCTATGAAGGATAAAATTCTGATTCTTTTGAATTTAGATTGGTAACACCGATATACAGGGCATGCATTTGGTTTCATAATGTTTTGTTGAATATATTTTTTAATTAAGTTTTGAAGTCAAACCAATTATAATTTAGACATAGGTGTATTCCGTAAAACATAACTTTTTCTATATGTGTCAAAATTCAATTGTTTTTTTGTTGAAACAAGGACATCAATACCTAGGGCATAGATATTTTTCAAAAAAAAAATCACTAATTTACTAATTTTCCATGTGTGTAGAACATAGAACTTGATGTTCGGTGAAAAACCTACATTCACAAGAAATAAAAAATAAATATAATAATCAAATTAAATATATTTAAAATTATACTTTTTGGGAAGCTTATAATAAGGACTACAAACTTACAAAACATAAATTTTAAATGAATTCATTTGATCCCCCAAAAGCTAAATCAAAAGTTATTTTTTATCAGCATTTTGATAGGTATAGAGGAGACTCCATTATAGGTATGGTTTAAAACTAGCGGGGTTCTATCCAAGAGGGTTTGAATCTAAGGGGGTTTGATCAAATCCTCTTCAATTAAAGTATTTTAAATGGAACCTTTCAAGTATTAAATCATTATATTTTCTAAAAATATACAATTTCAGCAAAAATCAGGATGTCCCAGAAAGTGTAACCTATTATTGTGGCACCACCCCCGACTAAGGCCTTGAATGTTCATTTTTTCAACTTGATAAACACAAAGACATTATAGTTAGAAGAATTTTGAACTAAAAACCCGTATAAAAGATCTCTTTGATCAAGTATATATGAGGGATTTTGACTGCAAAGGCAAAAATAGGAACTTCAATGGATTTTTTAGGGAAAAATAGTGCATGTTTAGGAGCTAAAAATTACAGGTGCCAACAAAGTGCCCTCAAGAAATATTGTGACACTTCATGCTTATTACATGGAATATCATCAAAAACGATTGACCACCTATCCAAAAATTATTTTTTATTTTCTAGTAGTTGCATTAGTGGATTTGAAATCTTTTTAACTTGTTTCTAATGGTGCATTATTTTTTGGGTCAGTAAATAATGCACACAATTTATCTTTGGTAATTTTTTGTCCTTCACTATCTCATAAGATAATTTTTCTTCTTTAAACTAATGATTATTTTCTCTATTTTCTTGCTCATGTTTTTATTTTCCCTCTAATGGAATCAATGTGAGATATCAAAGATTCCAATAATGTTACAAGAGCTTGGTAGTGCATTCTTGTTGAATTAGGATTTTTAACATCTTTGTTAATACTTTAAGCTGAATTTTGTTGTTTTTAATGTTCCCTAATATATTTTGTTCTATTTTAAGAGGAAGCATGGGAAGTGCATGAGGATTTTGAGGGGGTTTTGTAGGTTGTGTTCATCTACCCCATTTTATTCATGCATTCCATCTGGTGGAGGGTTTTGAGGTGGAGGAGGGTTTAGATTATCTAAAAGGAAATTTAACAAATCAAATCAATTCGAGAAAAAGAGATTTAGTTTTAACTATAATTATGAAAAAATGGTATAACTTACCTCGTAGATCTTAATGCATTGTTGGGGAGGATGAGATGGCTTCCATTCTACCAAAAAATGGTCATGCTTTCTCCCACTCACATTATACTCTTAATGAAGAAAATGAAATCAAATAAGGTAGCTCCCAGTTGCTACTTTTTTGGTTTTATGTTAGTATAGCATGCACATTATAATGTGCATTTTATAATGTGCTCACATTTAGATTTGAATGAATGAAAACTAAATCTACTCACATTTATAGCATGACTAATCCTTACATTTAAATCTTGACCAATCATTAATTCACTTGTGTTATAACACAAATACTTCATGTTTTTATAATGTGAGTGCATTATCTTTTATGTCACCTTCAAAAAACATTTTAGCCACTTTTTGGTCTTTCTGCACATACCCTAATGTGTAAGGAAACATTCAATAAGCTACATGTTCTCATTTAGCTTGCAACCATATTAGAGAAGCCTTATAGGCCTTTATATGTTCCTCACCTAATCAAACTCTACCATATCTATATTTTGGATAAAATCTCATTGCAATTTTTGGTAACTCATGGGCTAGACCTACTATATTCAAAGGAATATTTCCTAGAAACTAGTGAATTGCGACAACCATTTGTTAATTCCAACTATAGAAAAAAGGTCAACCAATTGAGGATCTACTTAGATATTGAACAAATAGATTTCAAGGGTGAAAGGGGGTGTAATGGATGTATGTATACTATTGAAAGTTTTAGTAGACCTACATTTTAATTTTCATTATCATCCCTAATATTTCTATACATTAAGTGAGATTTACAATGTAGATTTAATTTTGATAGATTTGAACATTTTGGTGATTCTATTATATTCTAGTTTTAGGCCCTCCTTCTAATGCCAACTCTATTGATCGATCTTTTGACACACCAACCTAAGTCAAACAAGAATTGTTCCTTCTTGAAAGGGAAATGTTTCCACCAAGGTTTATTTTAATAGGTCTTGCATTCTTGGATAACATACAAGTTGATAATAAATGGTTCATTCGAGGGGCTCAAGTGGAAACTAAAGAAAATGAAATACAAAGTCCTATTTGTAAATATGCTCTAGTTAGAAAATGAGGGTCACAAGTTTAAACATAGCTAATCAAAGATCACATTCATCATATGTATGTAAAAAATAATAGTAATAAAGACTTGTAAGTGAATAAATTTGAGAAATTAGAAACAAGGCACAAGCTTGAATAAATTTAAATTCTAATCTATATGTTAACCTAATGGACTACTTTTAGCATATTTTAAAGAAATGCAAAACATAAAGGGGAAAACATAAAGTTTAAGAATGAACCTATTTTATCCTACCTCAAAATTTGATTCTAAAAGAGTACAAATCCAATATGAATCAAACTCTTGCTTAATAAGTCTTCATAAAGCTAGGGACATAGAGTGGCGTAGTCTTCCAAGTAGAATTTTTTTTAATCTAGACAAGTGGAGACAACCACTGTATTTTATGTGTAGATTGAATATAGAAACCCTCACAATCCTCTACACAAAGGATACAATAGAAACCCTCAATTAGAATTCTCATGTTGAGAATATAATAACTTCACAATTACTAAGACTAAATATATAATATGGACAACCTTAGTTGGATTCATCAAATGCCTAAGTGAATTGTAGGTAAAGACCTTAGGATATCATAACTCATATTGGAGAACTATCAAACAAACAAGAATAAAGGAAAAAAATAATTGTATTACAATAATAAAATTTTCTAGTGATTGGTCTCCAAACATTAACAATGTCAATTCATTTGGAGTATATAGCTTTTCTAGGGAGGAAAAACTCAATAAATTCCCCTACAATCAACATCAAATTTGAATTCAATTTTATTTTCCAATATAAAACTCTCCTAAATTTGAGGGGGTAAGCCCTAATTTGATTGCAAGTTATTGCAAGTATGGGCCTAACTGGTGTTGTCATTGATGTCAACATACTCCTGTTGCATTGATTATAAGGATTGGATGAGCTGTGTGCTGAGGATATTGAGAAAATTAGTCCTAATCATGAATAGAGAAGAACAGTGAGGTAAAGATCCTAGCTAAGATCAAGATCAAAGGGTGCACTTCAAAGGGTTTGTATATATGTGTCTTAAGATGATCCAGTAAAGATCTCAGAGGTCCGCATGAAGATCTAAAGAAGTTATGGCCACTTAAGGAAAACCAGTTCTGGCAGATGTTCAGAGGTGACAGAGTGATACAGATAGGTCTGATGAGATCCAGAAATGGAATATCCTATTCTGTGGATTAGGTGGAGTGTTTAGGAAGTCAATGTGAAGTAACAACTCAATTGGTTCATGGTCTAGAGGTCTACAAGCATCTATTCCAAGATGACAGTGATGATAGACTATATTACTGAGGTTCCAGTTGAAGGAGAGAATGGTTTTAGTGAATAGAAGTAGTGTGAATGTTCTTGGTAAATTAGGCAAGCTTGTGGAGGTCTTTGGATTGTGTCTAGTTCATATTGGTGGTCTGCATTGAATATTGAGCTTGTAATTGAAGAATTACTTCCAGATGATGGTGTTCTTCCTAAGTCTAGTTGACCGGATGAGTTACACATCTTGGGGATGATCTTGGAGATGTTCTGTGAAGAATGGCATGTTCCTGAAGGAATATTGAAGTCTCAAATCTATGTGGCTGATAGTGTGTTGATCTGCATGAAGTCTTTTTGTAATTAGTCATGTTGCATTTATGTATTTGCTCTGTAATATATGCCAACTTGGATGGTTATTCCTAAGTCGATGTCTTGTATAAATAAGGAGTTGTAAAGTTATTTCAAAAGTATCTTGTGGAGATGAGAGTGTGGTAGAGAGGAGGGAAGTGAAAGGTAGAGTAGAAGTATTGGGCTTAAATGGAACTGACTCAAGCATGGTGAAGATGCTATTCTTCAATTCAAGTATGTATTACCTATTATTCTTAGATAGTGTGTCTCCTGTAGGCAGTGAGCCTCTTGTGAGTAGTGTGCTTAGGCAGTGAGCCCTAATTGGCATGTACTCTTCTAATACAGAATACAATCTTAGGTTAGTCACCCTGTGGTTTTTCCCTTAACTAGGTTTTCCACGTCAAAAATCTTGGTTTCATATGTGTTAATGCATTTTTGCTCTTGAATTGTTGCATTACATTTCCATGATTGATTTATTATTTAAGAAAAGAATTTAAGTGATTAATTAGAAGAAAGTTTTGAACAACTGATTCACCCCCCCTCTAAGTTGTCTTTCCTAAATCTAAGAATTGGTATCAGAGCTAAGTTCCTCTAAAAGAGCTTAACCGCTTGAGGAGATCCAGAATGTCATCCTACAAGAAGGATAGTCTAAGGTTTGATGGAACCAATTTCACTCTTTGGAAAAGTCACATGGAATGTCACTTGCAATGTATGGGAATGCAGTATTGGATCATGGCTTTAAAGAAGTATACCCCACCATAGAATGGTCTTAGAACCGTAGATGAGATCAAAGATACTGAAAATAATCTGCGGACTAAAGAAGCTCTTCTAAGTGCCTTGTCTGATTCAGAGCTGACAAATGTTGTTGACCTACAAACTGCTTTTGAGACTTGGGAAAAACTAGAACTTCTACATGAAGGAGACAAGTATCTTAAATGTGCCAAGCTACAGAGTCTGAAAGGAAAATTTGAAAATCTGAAGATGAGAGAAGATGAAAATTATCACTACATTTATGCCAAGAGTAAATGAGCTTGTTCATGGCATTAGATGTGCTGGTGGAGTCTTGGATGAAGATGAGATTGTTGGCAAAGTTCTCGGATCCCTTCCTAATTCTTACAAGTACAAGGTTGCTGCTATTGAAGAATTCAAATCTATTTTAGGTATCGCAAGTGATCAATTGGTTGGTAAATTGGCTGCATTTGAATTGACTAAGTTTGGAGATGCCCCCCCAAGACTGAATCTACATTCAAAGCTAGTGCCTCTGTTAAAGGAAAACAAAAGTTTGATCTGGGAGAGAACTCTTCAAAGAAACTATCATGGTATGAGAAAGCAAGAAAAGACCTGGAAGAAATGAAGTAGAAGTTGCTCAACTTGAAGCCCTTATTGCAAAAAGACTGCCAAGAGGATCTGGTAAGTATGAAGGGAAATTACCTTTTAAGTGTTTTAACTGCAATAAGATTGGTCATTTTGCCTCAAGGTGTCCGGAAAGATTTTCAAGGCCAAATCCTAACAGATCAAGGTTCCAAAGAAATGTTACTATGTTCATTAAGATGATGATGATGAAGGAGTAATAGATGATGAATTAGAAACATGAAACAAATTTGGAAGTGACTAGGTGTTTATTGCCATCAAAGAAGAAGATCCAATGCCCTCTGAATCTATTAATCATAAAATTGTAGAAAGAGCTCTGGCTGCCGAAGTTGAAGAAAAGGATGATTGGGTCATAGATAGTGGATGCTCTCACCATATGACAGGTGACAAAAATAAGTTCATATATTTGGAAAGGTATGAAGGAGGAGTGGTAATGTTTGGTGATAATTCTGCTAGCAGAATTAGAGGTAGAGGAACTATTTCTTTTGATGGAAAGAACAAAACTGGTAATGTACTGTATGTTGAAGGTCTGAAGCACAATCTTCTTAGTGTTGGACAATTGGTGGACAAAGGCTATGATCTCTGATTCAAGAATGGAAAATGCAAGATCTTTGAAAGTTTCAGAATAGAGATTACATCCAGTACTCAAACAAAAGGTAATATCTTCCACTTGGTTGGTACTGGTAAAAGTTGTTTATTTGTTCAAATTGATCAGAGCTAGTTATGGCATAGGAGAATGTGCCATGTGAATTTTGATAATACCATCAAGATAAGCAACACTCAAGCTATAAGAGATCTTCCAAGATTGGTAAAACCTACCAATAGTTTCTGCAAAGAATGTGAGTTGGGTAAACAAAGCAATGTCTCATTCAAAAGCAAGGAACAATCTTCTACCAGATTATTTGACTTAGTTCATACTAATCTATGTGGTCTGGCAAGAATCAGGAGTGTGCAAGGTGATAGATACTTCATGTTATTAATTGATGACCATTCCCAGATGATGTGGGTGACTTTTCTGAAAGAGAAATCAGAAGCTCTTGAGAAATTCAAAATATTCAAGGCTATGGTAGAGAATGAAACAAGATTAAGATTAAAATGTCTGAGGTCTGATAGAGGTGGAGAATTCACATTCAGTGAGTTCATAGAATTCTATGAGAAACATGGAATAAAAAGACAATTGTCTACTCCTAGGACTCCACAGCAGAATGGAGTAGTAGAGAGAAAGAACCGGACCATCCAGGAAGCATCTAGAACCATGATGATGGAAGCAAATGTTCCTCAAATATATTGGAAAGAAGTTGTAAGCATTGCAGTCTATACTCTCAATCGAGTACAAATTAAAAGCAATACTGGTAAGACTCCCTATGAACTTTAGTTTGGCATCACTCCCACTGTGAGGTATTTCAGAGTCTTTGGTAGCAAATGATAGATTAAAAGAGATGAAGATATAGGAAAATTTGATGATAGAAGTGATGAAGGAATATTCTTGGGTTATTCTACTCAAAGCAAAGCATACCAGTGTTATAACAAGAGATTAAGGAAGATTGTTGAAAGTACAAATGTGAAGGTTGATGAAGGTGTTGAAAAACCCTCAAGGTTTTACGAATATGATGAAGATGATCAAAATGATGTTTTTGTTCTAGAAGTCCAAGCTCCCTCTGAAATTTAGATTAAGACTAATCTGGTAAATCAGGAAGAAGAGATAAGTTTGAATGAACCTATTCAAGAATCAGAAGTGTAAGAAACTCCCAAAGTTCCCAGGTATGTAAGACTGAATCACTCTAAAGATCAGATCATAGGTGATAAAAGAAAAGCTGTACAAACAAGAAGAAGGATTGTTCAAGATTCAGAAGAGTATTGTCTGATTTCAAAGATTGAACCTAAGACAGTGAATGAAGCCTGCAATGATTAAAATTAGACTAAAGCAATGGAGGAAGAGCTACTACAAATTGAGAAAAATCACACTTAGGATCTTGTTCCTAGACCTAAAAACAAGAATGTGATTGGAACCAAATGGGTCTTCCAGAATAAACTGAGTGAAGACGGTGAAGTAGTAAGAAAAAAAAGCTAGATTGGTCTGCAAGGGTTACTCCCAAGTAGAAGGAGTTGATTTTGAAGAAACTTTTGCTCCAGTGGCAAGAATTGAAGCAGTCAGATTATTTCTTGCTTTTTCTACCTTTAAGGGTTTCAAGGTATATTAGATGGATGTCAAGTCTACCTTCCTAAATGGTGACTTTGAAGAAGAAGTTTACATTGAGCAACCAGATGGATTTTAATTGTCTGATCATGGTGATATGGTCTGCAAGTTGAAAAAATCTCTTTATGGACTCAAGCAAGCCCCAAGAGCCTGGTATGAAAGATTGGATAAGCATCTTTTGAAGATTGGCTTCAACAAAGGTACTGCTGATAGTAATTTGTACTTCAAAGTTGATCATGAAAATATCTTATTTTTGAAGTGTTTGTTGATGATATCACTTTTGGAGGAAGAGATAGTATGTGCAAAACCTTTGCAAATCAAATGAAAAGTGAATTTGAGACATCCATGTTTGGGGAAATGAATTTCTTCTTGGGTCTGAAAATCACTCAAACAAAGAAATGAATCTTCATTTCTCAGACCAAATATGTAAAAGAATTGTTGAAGAAATTTGGGATGGAAGACTCAAAACCAATGAATACTCCCATGGCAACCAGATGTAAATTAAGCAAAGATGATGACTCTCCTAAGGCTAATTAGAAAAAGTATAGGTCAATGATTGGAGGATTATTGTATCTCACTCAAATTAGACCTAACATTATGAATGTTTTTGGTCTTGTTGCTAGATTCCAAGTTGATCCTAGAGAATCTCATGTCATGGAAATCAAAAGAATTTTTAGATATCTGAAAGGGACAATTGAGTATGGGTTGTGGTATCCTAGAGATCATAATTTCTCTCTTCATGCATATACTAATGCGGATTGGGTAGGAGATGTGGATGACCGGAAGAGTACCAGTGGTGGAGCATTCTTTTTGCGGAAGAGATTGGTTTCTTGGCTGAGCAAGAAATAAGAGGCAATATCTTTGTCCACTGCAGAAGAGAATATATTGTAGCAATAAGTAGTTGCACTCAAGTATTGTGGATGAAGCAAATGCTAAGAGACATCAAAGTGTAGTATTAGGAACCTATCACAAACTTCTATGATAATTCAAGTGCAATAAACATATCAAAGAATCTGGTGGTGCATTCAAAGACTAAACACATATCCATCAAGTTTCACTTTTTGAGAGAGCAAGTGAACAAGGATGAAGTCAGATTAGAGTTTGTGCCTTCCAAGGATCAGATTGCAAACATTTTTACTAAACCTCTACCTAAGGACTCTTTTGATTATCTCAAGAAGTTAGGGGTTATTACCCCTACAATTCTGAATTAGGGTGCACTGATGTACATTAGTCTGGTGGATCTCATAGTCATACCTTGTGGTCCAGATTGATGATGGGAAGCTGCTACTCAGGGGGAGTAGCTAGTATGATTCTAAATTGATGCAAGTATGTGCCCTTTGCCATTGATGTCAAAGGGGGAGAGAAAACATGTGAAAAATAAATGGTTACTAATCAAAGGGGGAGCAGTAAAGGAAGAGAAGACATGTGAGTGGTTGTTGTTGATAGGGGGAGTTATGACAATATGGAGAAGTTCTTGTCTTGATGGTTAAAATAGTTTTTCACATCATATGTTGCCATCAATGACAAAGGGAGATATTGTTGCAAGTATGGGCCTAACCGGTGTTGTCATTGATGTCAACATACTCCTGTTGCATTGATGATAAGGATTGGATGAGCTGTGTGCTAAGGATATTGAGAAAATTAGTCTAATCAGGAATAGAGAAGAACAGTGAAGATAGTGAGCTAAAGATCCTAGCTAAGATGAAGATCAGAGGGTGTGCTTCAAAGGGTTTGTATATATGTGTCTTAAGATGATTTAGTAAATATCTTAGAGGTTCACATGAAGATCTAAAGAAGTTATGGCCACTTAAGTAAAACCGGTTCTGGTAGATGTTTAGAGGTGAAAGAGTGATATAGATAGGTCCGGTGAGATCCCAAAATGGAATATCCTATTCTGCAGATTAGGTGGAGTGTTTAGGAAGTCAATGTGAAGTAACAACTCAATTGGTTCATTCTCCAGAGGTCCGCAAGCATCTATTCCAATATGACAGTGATGATAGACTGTGTTCTTGAGGTTCCGATTGAAGGAGAGAATGATTTCAGTGAACAAAAGTAGTGTGAATGTTCTTGGTAATTTAGCTAAGCTTGTGGAGGTCTTTGGATTGTGTCCAGTTCATGTTGGTGGTCCACATTGAAGGTTGCTTGTAATTGAAGAATTACTTCTGGATGATGGTGTTCTTCCTAAGTCTGGCTGACCAGATGAGTTACACATCCTATGGATGATCTGGAGATGTTATGTGAAGAATGGCATGTTCCTAAAGGAATATTGAAGTCTTAGATTTGTGTGGCCGATAGTCTGTTGATCCACGTGAAGTCTTTTTGTAATTAGTCATGTTGCATTTATGTATTTGCTCTGTAATATATGCCTACTTGGATGGTTATTCCTAAGTCAATGTCTTGTATAAATAAGGAGTTGTAAAGTTATTTCAAAAGTATCTTGTGGAGATGAGAGTGTGGTAGAGAGGAGGGAAGCAAAAGGTAGAGCAGAAGTATTGGGCTTAAATGGAACTGACTCAAGCATGGTGAAGATGCTATTCTTCAGTTCAAGTATGTATTACTTATTATTCTGTAGACAGTGTGTCTCCTGTAGGCAGTGAGCCTCTTGTGAGCAGTGTGCTCAGGCAGTGAGCCCTAATTGGCATGTGCCATTTTGTTCTTTCTATTCTTCTAATAGAGAATACAATCTTGGGTTAGTCACCCCATGGTTTTTCCCTTAATCGAGTTTTCCATGTCAAAAATCTTGGTGTCATATGTGTTAATGTGTTTCTACTCTTGAATTGTTGCATTACATTTCCATGATTGATTTATTATTTAAGAAAATAATTTAAGTGATTAATTGGAAGAAAGTTTTGAACAACTGATTCACCCCCCCCCCCTCTCAGTTGTCTGTCCTACATCTAACACAAGTAACAATAGGTCATCTTTGAAATAATCAAGTTGGACCCTTTTCCAAGTAGCAATTGAATGAACAAGTATTTATGGCAAGTCCTCCAAACGAGGTCCCACAATAAAATATTAGCTTCCACAGTCCTTGGTCTTCAACAACTTCATAGTAAAAAATGATAATTGTTTACTTTAAATGATTCCCTTACATAACTTCAATAGTATTCTAGCTTAACACATTGCTCAAAATAAGCATCCACCATCCCAATTAATCCATGGTCCCATAACAGTTCTTCATTAAAAAGAAGTATCAAATCCTAATAAAATAATAAAAACAATTCTATTAACATCTCTATACTCTCTCAAGTATATCCAACTTGTGCATTAAATTTAGTTATAATGACAAAGGAGATTTTTAAAATTATTTGGATTAATATAAAAACAAATTTTCATCTCTGTAATTCTCCTTTTCATGGCACATCCATTCCCCTAGTCATAAGTTCCCAACTTTTCTCTTTGATCATATATCATATTCTAGGCCTCAAATTATTATCATTATGATGTATATTAGGCTTACAATTTAGTGCCAAATTAATAATCCAAGTCGAGCTCATAGTTGTAGACATATTCATAATTTATAGTACACTAAAAAGCTCTTAAATTTTTAGTTGTAGAGCTAATGACTTGAAATTCAAAAGTCCGAATATTTTTTTATATTCACACTCTATACATGCCACAAGAAGTTTCATTCTATATATGACCATAAAATTTATTTTAACTCAATGTATATGTGTCATTTCATCATAAAGAGAACTAAGGTAAGTAAAAGTCCATTGTACTCTTTTAGTATATTTCAATGGATATCAATGGTGCAAATAAAGCATGTCAAGATCAACGGCTTGGCCTTAAATGTTTGAATCAAAGTTGCAATATTTTATGTTTAGTTGTCTAAGCCTATGGCTACCACATTCCCTAAAAGGTATTTTAAATCGTGCCTTAGATCCTTGTTTTTAAAAACTTTATTATTTGCATAGCTCATGACCTTAACAAAAGCTAGCAGCCCAAATATTACATAAGGACTATAATGATTGGGCCCACCATATTTATGCATTAAAGTATGAACATAAGCACATAACAGTCAATAGATCATGCTTAAACACTTGTGGCAAGGTTTTTGCTATGTGGGTTTGCGTTGAAATGGACTTAACCCAACTGCTCCCTGAAACCATCAAGCTTGTAGACCCCAACTTTGAGTTCACCTAGTGGATTGTCTACCTTAACAAACCAAATGCATGTTTCTATTATCGAAGGGAAGGACACATTATTAGGGACTGCCCCTATCATAAACCCTATTGGTCTCACATTCCCATGTCTGATCACAACCTCTCCAATCTCCATCTAGTTGAGGCCCCCAAGAACCCTTCCTTTTCTCACTCACAAAAACCCTCCTCTACATTACCCTCTTAGACCATGTCTCCTACCCCTTCCTCCTTCTCCCAGATAATGTATCCTTCAAAGAGGCCCTTCAATCTGAGAAAAGGCTTCCTAAGAAAATGAAAGATTTAGCCCCATCCCTCTCTTTTGCCTAGCCCCCTTGTGCACACTCTCGGCCCATTCTACCATTGCAAACCTTGATTGCTAGCCCTGTGAGATCATCATCTTAGCTTGACAGCCCTATGGAACTCTTCCTTCTAGCCCGACCAGACCACATTCTCGATCTGCTTCAAGGGAGAGACATCCTATTGACTGATCTCTTGATCTCCATGTGTTTGTTACAACTATGTACTAACTGGTGTTTTCATTGATGTCAACATGTTTGTGTTTTCATTGGTGTCAATTGTGTCTTCTAAGATTGTTGTTTGTTGGTCATTAAGTTGTCATGTTAAGGACACTGTCTGAGTTTTTATTCCGCATTTCCTCTATATTGAAGACTAGAGTATTAGATTTGGATATGATATAGGGAAGTTTTTGAAGATGCTAAATCTAGAATTTGGTGGTCTAGACTGTTGTACAGCAAAAGTTCTATTCACCAGTTTGAAAATTGTGCTTGACGGCATCTATAGAGTGACAGGGAGAAAGTATTTTGCTCCGCATTTCTTTGTAGTTTGGATTTTGTTCTTGTGGTTCTAGAAATAAGTTTATAAGGTCCTTAGCTATCTCCACTCAAATTGATTTGTTATTTGGTGCTCCGAAAATCTAGTTATTGATTAGCAGAGTTCGACAGTGTTTGTTGTGAAGCAGTCTGTGATATGTCTTCAAGTGATATTTGTTGTCCTCAAGTAAGATCTATTGCAGCTAGATTTGTCAACTCCTAGGTGATTCTATGTTGTTCGTGGATACCTCTAGAATGTATTGAAGGCATGTGCTTGATCTGCAAGCTATAATGAAGTTCTTGGAAGCATGCATTTAAGTATTCTTGATTTTTGCACTAGTTCTGGCTGACTTGGTTATTTACACTTGTTGCAGAAGAGATTCATGGAGTGTAGAAGCGTGTTCAAGCATGTGACAATGTATTTGGGTCTAAGATAAGCCCTAAAGGGTTCTTCTTTCATTCATAAGTTTGTTTTGGTCCAGACCTGATTTGATTTATGTATGTATGCCAACCTTGGAGATAGTTCCAATCGTTGTAAGTTGTATTTCCTACCTTGATGAATGTTCCAAGGTTGATGATCAGTATAAATATATTTAATGAATCCATGGGTGAAGTGAGTAAGGGTGAAGATGTGAAGATAAAGCGTGTGTATTGTAAAAGCAGAGCATAAGAGATATATTGCGCTTCAATGGAACTGAACTCAAGCATGTTGTAGATGCTACTATATCAGTTCATGGCAGTGAGTCACCAATCCTAGCTGTGAGCCACCCATTGGTAGTTAGCCACCCTTTGGTAGTGAACCTTTTTTGCAGTGAGCATTTTAGGCAGTGAGCCCTAAGGAATTGAGCCTCTTTATAATTTAGTATTGTTACTACATTATATTGTGAGCTAACACTCACTGGGGTTTTTCCCTTTTAGGTTTTTCCAGATAAAAGTATGGTGTTCGTGTGTTTATGGTGTTGATGTGCTTATGTTTGATCCTGATGTTCATGTTTAATCTTCATAACAAAATAAGGAGTTAAAGTAAGTTAGTGTGAATGTGATCTTGTTTAAAGAAGTTAAAGTTTTTGATACAACAGATTCAGCCCCCCCTCTCAGTTGTCTTGTACCTTCAACAATTGGTATCAGAGTGAGGTTCCTTCCAAGAAAGCCTAACATCTTAAGGTAGATCTAGGATGTCACACAAGAAATAAATTCCTTAGTTTGATGGATCTCACTATGCCTACTAGAAGGTACAAATGCAAATTTATCTCATTTCTACTGGTTATAATGTTTGGACAATAATCAAAGATAAATACACAATACCTGAAAATGGTCCGAAGACTGATGAAGAGATTAAGGATTATGAGACTAATCACGAAGCTAAAAATGCTTTATTAAATGCTTTGCCTAACATTGAAATGGAAAAAATTTTTGATATGGAAATTGCTCATGAGATCTAGGACAAATTGCAAAACATCTTTGAAGGAGATTCATCTATCAAGAAGGCTAAGTTGAGAGAACTTAAAGACCACATATGAAACAATATGAATCGCTAAGGATGGGAATATAACAAGTTATATATAGAATATTGATGAAGTTGTTAGTAGCATCAAGGGTCTTGGTGGAAATCTAGAGGATGGGGATGTTGTAGATAAGATACTCAAAACTCTTCCCAAATCTTATAGTCAAAAGGTATCTACCATTGAAGAATTGTTTGATATCAGAAAGCTTAAAAAAGATCAATTGCTTCCTAAACTAACATCTTTTGAGATGAGAGAATTGGGTACTACTGATGGCCCTATGAAAACTTAGACTACCTTTAAGGCAAAGGAAGAAAAGACTACTAGATCAGATAAATATGCTGTGGAATCAGATGAAGAAAATTTTGAAGAACTCGAGGCAAAATTTGCAAGTAGAATGGAAAGATCCAGCAGAGGAAAATTCAAAGGTAAGTTACCTTTCAAATGTTTCAATTGTTGTAAAATTGGTCACTATGTTTCAAGATGTCCTGAGAAAGCTTTCAAGTTCAAAAACAATGAAAGTAAAGGAAAAATGGTAAGAAAGACTTACTATGTTAGAGATGATGATGGTGTAACTAATGACAAACCTAATTCTGATGATGTTGATAGTAGTGAATGCTTGTTTATTGCACTTAGAGAGGAACCTATTTCTTCTAATCTTGCAAGCTATGTGAAGGAAGGAAGTCCAGTAGAGTTGTCTGCATTTCATGCTAAAAAATGAAGATGAATGGATCATTGACAACAGATGTTCAAATCACATGACAAGAGATAAGAGTATGTTTGTTGAATTTGAAAAATATGATGGAGGACTAGTTAGGTTTGGTGATGATGTAGACGGTAAGATTTGAGGAAAAGGATCAATTACTTTTGATGGGAAGCATAATAGATGATGTTCTTTATGTCAAAGGCTTAAAGCATAATCTTCTAAGCGTTAGACAAATGTGTGACAAAGGGTATAATCTGATGTTTAAGGACAATAGGTGTGAGATAAGGAAAAAAGCTCTAGAACCTTAATTGCAGATGGTAAGAAGACTTATGGTAACGTTTATTATTTGGAGGGTACTAATAATTCTTATTTTTTGGCTCAGACAAATGTAAGTTAGATATGGCATAGCAGAATGTGTGACATTAAGTTTGACAATTTGGTGAGAATAAGCATAGTACAAGCAGTGAGAGACTTACCTAAGATTATGAAGCCTTCCAATGCTATGTGCAAAGAATATCAGTTTGGGACTTGATGGCAAAGACTACTTTCAAGAGAAAAGAACAATTCTCTACTAGTTTACTAGAGTTGGTGCATACAGACTTATGTGGCCCTACAAGAACAAGAAGTCTATAAGGTGACATGTATTTCATTCTTCTTATTGATGATTATTCAAGAATGACTTGGGTTACCTTTCTTAGAGAAAATTAGAAGCACTACACAAGTTTAAGGCATTTAAAGCTATGGTTGAAAATAAGATGGATTTGAGAATCAAGTGTTTGAGATCTGACAGAGGTGGTGAGTTTACTTCAAATGAGTTTAATTCTTTCTATGAAGAGCATGGAATAAAGAGGTGGTTTTCTTGCTCCCTGGACTCCTCAACAAAATGGAGTGGTTGAAAGAAAGAATAGAACTGTTCAACAAGCTGCTAGAACAATGATCAAGATAGTAGACCTACCAGAAGTATATTGGAAAGAAGCAATACATATTGTTGTCTACATTTAGAATAGAGTGCTAGTCAGAGCAAAAGAAACAAAGACACCCTATGAGCTGTGGTATGGAAGAAATCCTACTATTAAATACTTCAAAGTTTTTGGAAGCAAATGTTACATCAGAAGAGATGAAGAATTAGGAAAGTTTGATGCTAGATCTAATGAAGGCATATTCCTTGGGTACTCTATTAGAAGCAAGGCTTACCAGTGCTATAACAAAAGACTGAGAAAAATCATCGAAAGTGCAAATGTTAATGTAGATGAAGATATTCAGTCAGATGGATCTGCTGATACAGAAAAGGATGAAAAAGATAAGGAAGTTTAGACTAAAGTACAAGTTGCTTCTAAAGAAGAAGAAGTTCAAGCTAAAGCTCTGGAAAGAATTCCTAAAACCCCTAGGTATGTGTAAAGAGATTTCTCTAAATATTAGATTATTGGTAACAAAAGGAAAGGTGTGTTGACAAGAAGTAGAGCTAGAGAAGAACAACTAAACCTCTATTTACTCTCAAAGGTGGAACCTAAATCAGTATATCAAGCATGCAATGATGAACATTGGGTCAAAGTAATGGAAGAAGAACTAATGTAGATTGAAAAGAACAAGACTTGGGAACTTGTTCCCAGACCTGAAGACAAGAATGTGATTTGAACAAAATGGGTATTCCAAAACAAACTAAATGAAGTTGGAGAAGTTGTGAGAAATAAGGCAAGACTTGTGTGCAAAGGCTACTCACAAGTGGAAGGAATAAACTATTAAGAGACCTTTGCTCTGGTGGCAAGATTGGAAGCTATCAGATTGTTATTAGCTTTTGCAGCACATAAAAATTTCAAGGTATACTAGATGGATGAGAAGTCTGCTTTCCTAAATGGTGAGTTAGAAGAAGAAGTCTACATAGAGCATTCTGATGGGTTATGACTATCAGACAAACTGTTGGTTTTTTCCCTGACTGAATGCTCGTTCCCAGATTTCCCTACAAGATAGCCATTAGTGATCAATAGGATCTCTAGGCCAAGGGCCAACAGTGTAGGAGATAGACTCTATTTTATCTTCTCTTCTTCTTTAGGCTCTGCAAAACCTAGGGGGTATTCCCTATTCAATACCCATGAGAATATGCTTGTGGGTTGGCTTGGGATGTTGATACAAAGCAGATAAATCCTCCTATATGGAGACCAAATTGTGGAATAAGTGCAAAGGGGCTAACTATGGGCTTATGTTCAGTTGGGAATCAGAGGATCTCGATGCTAAACTACTTCTACAGTCCTAATGGTTTAATTTGGAAGTATGAGTTTGATTTATGTGTTTGGATGCAAAACTAGAACCTGGTATGTAATCTCAATGCAGAGCTAGATTGGTGCCTATCCAAGGCTCGGAGTCAATAGACATACACCTGTGAATGATTAGCATGAACACACTAAAACTAGATTTCAAGGGGATGTTGTGGTATCTGCCTTACAGATACTTCCCAAAACAGAGTGTTAAGTTCTCTCTACTTATGGTATCCCTATTACAGTATATATTTCCCAACACTCAATCTGAAAACATTTTAACCTACCCCTTGAGCAGAAGTTGAAAGATCAAGCATTCAATATAGCAAGTCTATATTCTAAAATCCCAGACATCCCTTAGATATCTAGATTCGGAAGAAGGAGACATGCAATACTAGAGACAGAATAACAAAACACATGCAAATACAACATTACTCATATAAAACCAATCATGAAATCAGTAAATTCATGCACGAGACATACAACAAGAGATACATAAACTCACAAGACACCCAGGTCAAGCCATCACAACCAATTGTATCTTATTACAGCACCATATTGTCCAGTTTTTCAACAACCAATAAGTGACACAGTTTGGTTTTTATAGCAAGACTGTGTACTTAGCAACATTCATTACATGACAGGGCCAAAACTCTGCCAGATACAAAGCATGAGAAAATGGCACTCAAAATCATCAATGTAGCAAAGGACAAGAATGGCGAGGAGGAGTTGGACTCGAGCTCTGTGCCGCCATTCAGGGACATTCTCATAAAACTGGTAGGTGGTTATTACTCAGTCCATTGCGCCTCTGCAATTAGCCAATAATGACTCAACAACCCACATCTTCTCTTGGAAACTATCGCAGTGCTCCTATGGAACTTTCCCACCTGAAACATGCCTAAGGATGCAAAGAAAACCAATGCTCCAACTTTGAAACATGGCCATTGATTCCTCCCATCGTTTGAAAACCCATGGCACCAAATCCACGTTGAAAAGTCACCATCCTGCGAAAATGTGCCACGTAGGCACCTTGCATATGCATGTTCTGCTTTGTGTATTATGCCATCGGTGTGACCAAGACTATCGGGGAGACCTTCATATTTGCATGATTTAATATCCCACATTCCTCAAGCATGGATCCCCCTAATCACTTTATATGCCAAACTGATGCAAACAAACTGTCGCGCATTTTACCCTGCGTGACCTGCGAGCCAACCGCTAGTAGTCCATCAGTCCAACTCCCACTGATACCAAACCTCTATCGATGAGACCAAGACTATCAGAGCAACAAAAAACCCCCTTGCCAATCACACAATTCTCGTCGACCGCATAACCTTGAAAACTTCAAACCACTCTCCGTCGGTGAGACAAGCCACATCAGAGCAACACACCAATGCTGCACTGATAAGTGATGTCACTCTGATGGCATCCTTCATCGGCCAGACCTGCACCATCAGAGTAACTCCCCTCAGACATGCCAATCACATCGATCACTCCGGTGGCAACTCCATCGGCAAGAACAACCCTGTCGACCTAATACTCCACGGTTCGCCCAATACACCATGTCGTGCCAATGGCACATACAAACTACACTCCGTCAGCAAGACCCTTCGCATCGGTGAATCCTCCAAAAGTCTGCCCGATACTCTTCATTACGCCGATGGCATTCCCATCGGCCAGACCCCAACACATCGGTGAGACCTAAAACCCCTTCGCCGATAGCAATATTCTCGCCAATGACCACTTTGAACAACCCTCAGTAGCCTGTCAGAGAGACATGTAAGATAGCTATCGATGGATAAAGTCTTGGCGATGGAATGAACATACCACTATGAAAAATGTGGTCGCCAAGACAAAGGTTAACTCACACCGATGGTCATGGAAGTCTTTTGATTTTTTAGGAAGGTGCTTGCATACACATATTTAAGCACCAACACAAACCAAACATGGTATGCAAGTTGAAGAAGGTTTTGTATGGATTGAAGCAAGCTCCCAGAGATTGGAATACTGGCTAAGTACCTGTTGCAGCAAGGATTTAGTAAAGGGTCTGCATATAGTAAATTATACACCAAGATAAGTGGAGATCAAATCCTAATTGTTGAAGTCTATGTTGATGACATTATATTTGGTGGAAATGAAGGTACATGCATAAGAAGTTTGCAGATGAGATGCAAAAAGAGTTTGAGATGTCTATGTGTGGTGAAATGAACTTCTTCCTTGGACTATAATCAATCAAATTGATAAAGGTATTTTAATTTCTCAATCAAAGTATGTTAAGAAATTGTTGAAGAATTTTTGAATGGAGGACTCTAAACTAGTATGTACTCCTATGATTACTGGTTGTAAGTTAAGAAAGAATGATGAATCTCCTAAGACTGACCAGAGCAAATATAGGTCAATGATTAGAGGACTACTTTATCTGACTTCTACTAGACCAAATATCATGCATGTAGTGTGTCTTGTGGCCAGATTTTAATTAGATCCTAGAGAATCACATGTTGTGGCTGTGAAGAGGATATTTAGGTACTTAAAGGGTATTTCAGATCATGGTGTTGGTTTTTTCCTAGACTGGATGCTTATTCCCAGATTTCCCTACAAGGTAGCCATCAGTGATCAACAGGATCTCTGGGCCAGGGGCCAACAGTGTAGGAGATAGACTCTATATTTTATCTCCTCTTCTTCTTCAGGCTCTGCAAGACCTAGGGAGGTATTCCCTACTCAACATCCATGAGGATATGCATATAAGGCTGGGATGCTGACAGAAAGCAGATAAGTCCTCCTGTAAGTAGACCAAAACTGAAAGATAAGAGCAAAGGGGCTAGCTTTGGGCCTATTTGCAGTTGTAGACAGAGGACTGAGGATACTAAAACTAACTCTAATGTCCTAATGGTTGTTTTAGATTTTGATTTGGATTTTAAGTTTGGATGCAAAGATGGACATGGTTATAACACAAAACAAAGCATGATTGGTGCCTATCCAGGGCCTGGAGTCAGTAGACATACACCTGTGAATGATCAGCATGAACAGCTAAAACTGGATTTCAAGGGGATATATGTGATATCTGCCTTACAGATATCTCCCAATATAGAGTGTTAAGTTATCTCTACTTATGGCATCCCTACTGCAGTATACCCTTCCCAATGTTCAACCTGAAAATAGTTTAATCTACCCCTTGAGCAGAAGTTAAAAGATCAGACATTCAACATAGGAATTCTATGCTCTAGAATCTAAACATTACCCAAATATCCAGATTCAGAAGAAGAATACATGCAATACTGGAGACAGAATTAACAAAACACATGCAAAGATAGCATTTCTCATATAAGATTAATCATGAAATCAGTGGGTTCATGCCAAAAACATACAACAAGAGATACATAAACTCACAGGTTAAGCTGTACAGAACAACCAGATCAGCTTGTTTTTGAATTACAGAGCCAAAAATCTTCAACTTTCAACAACCACAAATGAGTAACACTTCCTGCTTATAACAACCAGGTAGTGTACCACAGCAATTAATTACATGGTTGACCAAAAATCCCGCCAGATACACAGTATCAGGAAAATGGCGCTCAAACACTACCAGATTGGCGCCCAAACATGAATGCAGCAGGTAGGGGAGGAGACAGGAAGATATCTCGAGCCCTGCGCCACTGTCCGCTGATGTACACCTTCAATTGGGTACCAGATCCGCCCATACCTCTGCAACTTCGCCATTAATGGCGCACCAACCCGCGGCCTTGGGAAAAACATCTAACAGTCGATCGCAACCATTTCCCACCGAGATTCATCATCATGATATTTGAAAATGCAGGATATCAGATATCCCACATGCACCCCGCAGCAACCTCATTAACACTTTATATACTAGGTCATGAGCATATATGATGTCGGTGCTTTTGCTCCTGACGACACTAGTATAAGACTTCATCATCATCATCCTCCAGCAGCATGATATCCTGTTGCTTAAAATATCACCCTGACATCAGCATCATATTGCAATATCACCTGCATGATAATCGCCTTCATCGGCACAACCTGATCCATCGGAAGAACATCCTCCTGCTGAGCCTATACCAAAAGTCTGGCCGATGAACATCCTGATGATGTCATCATCATATCTTGCTGACGTCATCATCATATCTGCCTACTGTGCACCTCCTCATATCCAGATGACGTCATCATCATGTTTGCAAATATCGGGAGATCTCTACAAGATGATCTGTGTTAGAAATATGAACCCCCCCGGACCTTGATGACGTCATCATCATATTGACATCAGGATGATATTCGGAAGATAATCGGATATTTGGAAATATCATCCTGATGTACAAATATCATGTTGCACTGTAGCTCCACTATAAGATCGGGGCGATAGATGAATATGATGATGCTTGAAAAGATCACCCCCACTAGATAATGCACGAAGCCGGCAGGCGGATATCTCCTTGATATCAGCATCATCATGACGCTGGAACAAACATACACCCGGGTGATATGAAAATATCACCCCCTCCTTCGGAAATATCATGATGCAGATAGGCAGAGAAAAAGATATCACCCTGACATAAGAATGACGTCAGCATCATCAGGATGACAAAACAACGAACATGAAGTGATACAACATCATCAGGATGATATTGACTAAGATCATCCTGACGTTCAAAATATGATGACCCCAGTGAATATCGGGTCACACTTAGAACTCTTCAACAACATCATCAGGATGATCATAACCAAGATCACCCGATGATAAAGATATCACCCCGGCAAAATATCATGAAGGCAGAAAATATGATGACCCCCGCAAGCAGTACGGTGATAACTAGAAATATGATGATGATGATGACAACCCTTAAGAAAGAACAAGTCAGGTCGAACAACTCAAAGAATAACCCCTTCAGAATATCGGGGCAACATCATCATCATGTTTGGGCAAGGTGATAATTGGAAGATCACTGGATACTTGGAAAATCACCTCCGCAAGCAAATCAGGGCACACTGTAGCTCATCAGCAGGATCAGGATGATATCCAAACATCACCCGATATTTGAAATATGATGATCCTGATGAGAAAACAAGTCGACAGAAAACATGATAATGCAGACCATCATCGAAGACAAGATGATGATGATGATCTCCTCCTCAAAGAAAATATGATGCTGCAGCTGAAAAATGCTGAGGAGGTCCAACACTTAGGAAAATGGACAAGAAGATATAGGGTTCAAATGAAGAAACCCCCTAAACATGAAAAATCAACCCCAGGTCAAAATGAGTGCTAACACTGGCTCCGAATGGGGACGTGCAGGTGAAAACCTGCAGCGAGAACCAGATCTCCGGGCAGACCAGACAAAAAGCCAAAAAGCGCGAGCTGTACAAGGCATTTACACTACATACATGTTTTTTACAGATGTGCACAACAACAAGTCATTTATGCAAAATAGAACTTAAGGAATTGGCCATGCACAGGCAATTCCAGAACTTCACCATCTAGGGCCTGGAGGAAATAAGAATCCTCCCCATGAGTATTGCAAACCTGATATGGGCCCATCCATAAGGGTTCAAATTTACCATGTTTACCCTTTTCCTGACCTTTAGCATTCCAAATGAGCACCAGATCATTGACTTGAAACTTCCTTTTTGTAGTTCTCCTGTCAAACTGATATTTCACATCTTGTTGTCTGTTGAGATTGATCTGGTGGGCTTTCCTTCTGTTTTCATCCAATGCAACCAGCTGATTCACTCTTTCTGTCATGGAATCTTCAATCTCCTCATCATTTTCCTGAATGAATCTGTAAACTGGTAGGAGATTGTTTATGGACAATCTAGCTGATGCACCATATACTAACTCAAAAGGTGACTTCCCAATAGCCCTTTTTACTGTCACTCTGTCAGCCCATATTGCTAAGTTCAATTTTGAGTCCCAAGCTCTCTTGTTCTTGTCCAGTATCCTCTTGATAATTTTCATGATGCTTTTATTGCTTGATTCTGCTTGACCATTTCCTTGTGGGTGATATGGTGATGTATATGACAGATTTATCCCATACCTATTGCAAAAATCAACAAATTCACCTGATCTGAAGCACATAGCATTATCAGTGACTATCTTAAATGGTACTCCAAACCTGATGATGATGTTTTCTAGTATGAAATCTGTCACCACCTTGCTTGTAGCTCTCTTAGTTGGAATGGCCTCAATCCATTTGGTAAAGTAATCAGTTGCCACTAAAATCCAACTGTGTCCCCCACTTGATTTGTCTGCAATTTCCCCTATGAAGTCAATTCCCCATTGCTGAAATGGAGCATCCACAGTTACAGTTCTGAGGGGTAAAGCACCATCATATTTCAGCTTTCCTGAAAATCTTTGGCAAGGGTCACACTTTCTCACTAACCTTTGTGCATCTGAAAAGAGAGTGGGCCACCAATATCCTGCCCTGAGAATTTTATGAGCTGTTGTTTGGGCAGTATAATGTCCACCACACAATCCTTTATGCAGATCAATCAAAACATTGTTAGCCATATCCTCATCCACACATCTCAGCCTCACACCATCAGGGTTTTTCCAGTATAGCTCACCTTGAACAATAACATACCTGATTGCATGTAACTTTAAAGTCCTCTTTTGACTGTCACTGAAATGGGAAGGACAATTCAGATTTTGCAAGTAGTAGATAATATCCTTGTACCATTTAGATCCTGATACACTTACACTCTCATCTTGGACTGCATTAACTTGGCATGCTTCCAAGTTTGACTGTGCCATCATCTTGGCTAATCCTTGTCCTCTTATCAACTTAGTAACTTGTATGTCTATGTTGAACTCTTGCAGTTTGTTTATCCATCTGCACCTTCTTCCAGTCACCTCCTGCTGAGTGAATATGTCTTTGACTGCCGCATGAGGTACATATGCAATTATATATGATCCTACCAAGTATGGTCTGAAACTTTTGATGGCTCTGACTAGTGCATATGCCTGTTTTTCCATAATATCATACTTCAACTCAGAGGCCTGCAAGGACATACTGAAGAAAGCGATGGGTTGTTCAAAACCATCTTCGTTTTTCTGTAGCAAACATGCAGCAACAGTATGAAAGGAAGCAAATGAAAATACTTGGAATGGCTTAGAAAAATTAGGAGATTTAAGAACAGGGGCCATCTTGATTGCCTCTTTGATACTCTGAAATGATTCTATTGCTTCCCTTTCCCAGTTGACAGTTGCATCCTTCTTCATCATCTTGGAAATGTTCCTTGTGGTTTCTGCAAAGTTGGGAACAAATCTCCTAACAAAATTTATCTGCCCAAAGAAGGACTGAACTCCTTTTACAGTTTTTGGCATTTGAATCCTGTCAATAGCAGCCACTCTCTCTGGATCTATCCTGACTCCATCCTTGGAAACAATATGTCCCAGAAGCTTTCCTTCAACTACCCCAAAGGCACACTTCTTTGGATTTAAAGAAATACCATATTCTAGTGCTCTTATGAAAATCTGCTGCAGATGCAAACAATGCTGCCCTTCTTTCTTTGAGTAAGCAGTCAAGTCATCCTGATATACAGCAAGGATTGAATCAATCAACCCTGCAAAAGCAACATCCATTGCTCTTTGAAATGTAGCACCTGCATTGGTTAGTCCAAATGGCATTCTAACATACACATAAGTTCCCCATGGAGTGGTAAAGGCGGTTTTATACTGTTCTGATTCCTTTACCTTCACCTGATTATATCCTGAAAATCCATCCATCATGGATAAGAGTTCACAACCAGTCACTCTCTGCAACATAGCTTCCATATTAGGCAGTGGATAGTTATCCTTTAAAGAGGATACATTCAAGTTCCTGAAATCAACACAAAGCCTAATATCACCATTCTTTTTTCTGACTGGGACAAGGTTAGACACCCAAGTTGAATGTCTGATTGGCACAATTATTCCAGCTTCCCTGAGCCTTTTGAGTTCTTCTTGCATCTTGGGAGCTAAGGTAGGGTTAATAGGTCTTTGCTTTTGTCTAAATGGCTTAGCTCCAGGCTTCAATGGGATCTCATGCTGGAATAAATCTTCCCTATAGGCTTTTAGGTCCTCATATGACCAAGCAAAAACATGTTTATACTTTTTCAGTAATGCAATCATCATACTTCTAATGTGTGGTTTGAGCTGTTTACCAATGTATACCTTCTGAGGGGCCTGAGATGTCCCCAAATTTATCTCCTCTAAATCCTCCTTATTTGTGGGAGATGTCCTTGTGACCATTTTATCTCTACTGTCAAAAGCTCTTTCCAAAGCTACCAACCCTCTAGGGATTTTATTAGTCTTCAATTGAATGATCTCTTTTCCCACAAGGGTTTCTTTTCCATTTACAGTCTCTACAAAAGATTGGAAATCAATTTGTTGATTCTCATATTCATCTATGCAGTGCAAAAATTTCAACAAATCCCTATCATCATTAAACACTTGCCAACTGCATATATTTTCTGGTACTGCAGGCCTAATTTTAATTTCTACATTTGTAACACCTGACAGAGTGATGTCATCTGGCCTTATTGCAACATTGGCTAAGAAATCAGCCATAACATTTTTTGACCTCTCTACCCAGCCTATTGAAAATGCATCAAATAATTCAATGGTATCCCAAACAGCATGCTTATATTGTTTCAGTCTTTTATTTTTTGCAGCATACTTATCTCTAATTTGGGATACAATCAGCTCAGAATCCCCAAATACTCTTAACATCTTAATTCCATGTTTGAGAGCAATATTTAGGCCTAAGAGTAAAGCCTCATATTCTGCAATGTTGTTTGTGCAATCAAACCTCAGCAAGAAAGAGAATTTGAGGAGCTTACCAGTTGGAGACAGGAAAACAACTCCAGCTCCAGAGCCTTCTTTTGCACAAGCTCCATCAAAAAACATGGTCCATAAGCCTTACTGATCCAGCTCTTCAATGTAGACATTTTTCTTTTTATCTTCTGTATCATCTGAGACAACCTTGAAGTTATCACAGTCAGTGTCTACAAAGCATACTTGTTCCTCTGCTTCTTGGTCTTCCACTGTCTCTGATGATCTTTGCTCTCTGATTAGCTTGACATCCCTGCCATTCATTGGAATCATGGCATATGACAGGTCCAGCTGCATACTTCCACCAATTAGTGCTGCCCATCTTCTTGACAACAACATACCATACTGTGGCTTGATGTCAACCACTGTTATATTCATTTTATATCTTTTTTCAGGAAATGCTGCCAGTTTGAAATCTACATCCTTCATGATTCCAATAACTGGTACCTCTCTGGCATCCATAGCATAACATTTTCCACATGCCTTGTCAATTTTCAATCCAGTTTGTTGCATGATGGCCAAAGGCATGACATTTGTAGATGCTCCAGAGTCAAGCATACAATTTCTAATTATTTTTCCATTTATAACCAGGGAAACATAAAATGGTTCCACTTGTGATGGACACTTTGTCATAGTCACTCCTAAATAAACTTCAGGAGTCTCATCTTCTTCATTACACATGACATGTTTCTCACCCTGGGTCTGAACATTTTGTTTAGCTTGAAAAGGTACCCCTGAGATTAGGGATATTGTCCTATTCTTGATCTCTTCCACCTTCATGAGTTCCATAAGTGGAACAGAGACTTTTACTTGAGAGAGGATTTGAGCTATATCAAATGGAGCATAATTTTGTATAACAGTTGTAGCTTGCTCCACAATCTTGTTTTTATCCTGAGCTGATTTAGCTTTCATTTTCATAGTTCCCTGATCATCATTCTTGTCTTGGGAACCTCTACTTTGATCTTCAGCCTGAGGGATTTTGATTTCTGGTCCTTGAGATTCATGACCTATTCTGTGTCTAAAGTTCTGTTTATTATTTACCCACTGCCTTTTTTGTGGTTCAGTTCCTTTATGACCATGCACTAGCTGACCTGCAGAAATATCTTCTGGCTGATGTGAGCTGCCTACTTGATTTTTACCTCTGAGATTGTAGTTGCTTTTGACTTGAGCAACTGCTGCAGCTGTGAAGGCTCTAATTTCCTCATCAGAAGGTCGTTGTAAGTTACTCAGAAAATTGTGTGAATTCTAAGCATACACATAGTTATCTTCATTATCTTCATCATATGGGAACTATTGGCAGGCCTGAATTTGATGATCTGTATTCTCATCAGCATCATAAAGAGTATATCCATTGCCTATGGACATCATATTAACATCATCATCCTGCACATGATGTGGCTCATTGCATTCATTACAAGATGTAGCATTATCATACAAGGATTGAGCAATCATACACTGTGACTGTGAATGTGGCATCTGACAGATTATACACCATGGAGCATCATCAACAATATTTATAGCTTTCTTTAGAGGATCAGGAGTTTCTTTGACATGTTGAGCCCTCTGATTTGTGTTGTTACGTGGGAATACAGGCTTACCATCATGCCAATTGGTGTTATAAGGCATATCATGTAACGATGGCCTCTTTTCTTGCCTTTGATAGACTTGCCTATCAGGACCCATCCCTTTTTCACTTCTAGCTAATCTATAGCTTAGGTCCTTAACAACATTTGCCAATTTGTCTATCTTATCTTCAGGGGCAGATGTACTACCTTGAGTGTTCTGAGGCTTGTTTGGGTTCTGCAGAATTTTTATATTATCCCTTCTATTTGTCTTGCCCGATGCTTTCCTGTTGTTTTCAATATTCACTGCAATTCTGAAAGCATCCCTGAGAGTAGCAGGACCTTTATCTCTTAATCCATATGCAGTCTTTGCATCAAAGGCATTGATATACAAAATTATGCACATTGGTTCATTTGGCCTCATGTGATGTGGCAATTTGTTCAACACTTTAGTAAATCTTGCATTAAAGTCTGCAACCTGCTCATTTGACCCTTTAGTGATACTGGTGAACTCATTTACAAAAAAGCTAGGGTCAGTTTTATCACCATATTGCTCCTTGAACATCCTTTTAAAATCATCCCATGATGAAATACTCCGGTCAGGCAGATTCCTGTACCATTCTCTTGCCTCATCTATTAAGGATTGCATGAATGACTTCATGAAAACGTCCTCATGTTCAACCTCAAAATTATCCATGACATTTTGAAAGGCTTTTAGATGATCTTCTCCTGACACTGTGTTATTTCCTAAAAATTTAGGCACTTGCAGCCTCAGATGCTTATCAATGGGGTTAGGATACCCAGGAATACCATCAAACACCAACTGCCTGAATCTATCTAGCTGCATGGGCTGTCTGTTTAGCTGATTAACATTAACATTTCTGTTTGCATTTTGGTTTCCTGCATTGTTCAGTGGTATCCTAGCATCATTCACATTTTGTCTCTCATCATGATGCTAATGTCTCTGCACATTTGCATTCTCTAGGGTAGGAACTGAATCATTTTGGGCAGTTCTTAAGGCTTGCACTTTCTGCTTCATATCATCTCTGATTTTCATGGCTTGTAGATATTCTAGTTCTGCTCTTAGACTTCTGATCTCTTCAGCTAACTGTTCATCCTTAGGCCTGGAGGTAGATGGTCTCATACCATTCTGGTCATCATCTTCATCATCCCTCAGAGACTCTGCCTCCTCAAACCTTTCACTTGGGTCAAGAAATGGGCGTTCTTGGAACACCTCTGACCTCATTCTCATGCTACCACCCTTTTGCCTCTCATATGCACCTTGAATATCAGCTTCTGCATTTGAAAAGTAAGGCACATGCTGTCCTGATGGCCTAGGGTTATCTTGTATATCATCACCTTTTCTGGGGGAACTCTCATGACTAACTGAGACAGTTCCCTTTCTTCTGTACATCATTCTTTTTGTTAATGGTAACTCTTCAAATAAAGGATTTTGTTGGGATCTTCTCCCCTGCATATAAATTTTACTTTGACCGGTTGGGAGATTACTTCGGAGTCGCCACCTATTACTAGGAACTATTTTCTTTTGAAAACCAGGGTTCTTTCACAAGGTTCCCCAGCGGAGTCTCCAATTTCTGTTGGTTTTTTCCCAGACTGGATGCTTATTCCCAGATTTCCCTACAAGGTAGCCATCAGTGATCAACAGGATCTCTGGGCCAGGGGCCAACAGTGTAGGAGATAGACTCTATATTTTATCTCCTCTTCTTCTTCAGGCTCTGCAAGACCTAGGGGGGTATTCCCTACTCAACATCCATGAGGATATGCATATAAGGCTGGGATGCTGATAGAAAGCAGATAAGTCCTCCTGTAAGTAGACCAAAACTGAAAGATAAGAGCAAAGGGGCTAGCTTTGGGCCTATTTGCAATTGTAGACAGAGGACTGAGGATCCTAAAACTAACTCTAATGTCCTAATGGTTGTTTTAGATTTTGATTTGGATTTTAAGTTTGGATGCAAAGATGGACATGGTTATAACACAACAAAGCATGATTGGTGCCTATCCAGGGCCTGGAGTCAGTAGACATACACCTGCGAATGATCAGCATGAACAGCTAAAACTAGATTTCAAGGGGATATATGTGATATCTGCCTTACAGATATCTCCCAATACAGAGTGTTAAGTTATCTCTACTTATGGCATCCCTACTGCAGTATACCCTTCCTAATGTTTAACCTAAAAACAGTTTAATCTACCCCTTGAGCAGAAGTTAAAAGATCAGACATTCAACATAGGAATTCTATGCTCTAGAATCTAAACATTACCCAAATATCCAGATTTAGAAGAAGAATACATGCAATACTGGAGACAGAATTAACAAAACACATGCAAAGATAGCATTTCTCATATAAGATTAATCATGAAATCAGTGGGTTCATGCCAAAAACATACAACAAGAGATACATAAACTCACAGGTTAAGCTGTACAGAACAACCAGATCAGCTTGTTTTTGAATTACAGAGCCAAAAATCTTCAACTTTCAACAACCACAAATGAGTAACACTTCCTGCTTATAACAGCCAGGTAGTGTACCACAGCAATTAATTACATGGTTGACCAAAAATCCCGCCAGATACACAGTATCAGGAAAATGGCGCTCAAACACTACCAGATTGGCGCCCAAACATGAATGCAGCAGGTAGGGGAGGAGACAGGAAGATATCTCGAGCCCTGCGCCGCTGTCCGCTGATGTACACCTTCAATCGGGTACCAGATCCGCCCATACCTCTGCAACTTCGCCATTAATGGCGCACCAACCCGCGGCCTTGGGAAAAACATCTAACAGTCGATCGCAACCATTTCCCGCCGAGATTCATCATCATGATATTTGAAAATGCAGGATATCAGATATCCCACATGCACCCCGCAGCAACCTCATTAACACTTTATATACTAGGTCATGAGCATATATGATGTCGGTGCTTTTGCTCCTGACGACACTAGTATAAGACTTCATCATCATCATCCTCTAGCAGCATGATATCCTGTTGCTTAAAATATCACCCTGACGTCAGCATCATATTGCAATATCACCTGCATGATAATCGCCTTCATCGGCACAACCTGATCCATCGGAAGAACATCCTCCTGCTGAGCCTATACCAAAAGTTTGGCCGATGAACATCCTGATGACGTCATCATCATATCCTGCTGACGTCATCATCATATCTGCCTACTGCGCACCTCCTCATATCCGGATGACATCATCATCATGTTTGCAAATATCGAGAGATCTCTACAAGATGATCTGTGTTAGAAATATGACCCCCCCCGGACCTTGATGACGTCATCATCATATTGACATCAGGATGATATTCAGAAGATAACCGGATATTTGGAAATATCATCCTGATGTACAAATATCATGTTGCACTATAGCTCCACTATAAGATCGGGGCGATAGATGAATATGATGATGCTTGAAAAGATCACCCCCACTAGATAATGCACGAAGCCGGCAGGCGGATATCTCCTTGATATCAGCATCATCATGACGCTGGAACAAACATACACCTGGGTGATATGAAAATATCACCCCCTCCTTCGGAAATATCATGATGCAGATAGGCAGAGAAAAAGATATCACCCTGACATAAGAATGACGTCAGCATCATCAGGATGACAAAACAACGAACATGAAGTGATACAACATCATCAGGATGATATTGACTAAGATCATCCTGACGTTCAAAATATGATGACCCCAGTGAATATCGGGTCACACTTAGAACTCTTCAACAACATCATCAGGATGATCATAACCAAGATCACCCGATGATAAAGATATCACCCCGGCGAAATATCATGAAGGCAGAAAATATGATGACCCTCGCAAGCAGCACGGTCATAACTAGAAATATGATGATGATGATGACGACCCTTAAGAAAGAACAAGTCAGGTCGAACAACTCAAAGAATAACCCCTTCAGAATATCGGGGCAACATCATCATCATGTTTGGGCAAGGTGATAATTGGAAGATCACCGGATACTTGGAAAATCACCTCCGCAAGCAAATCAGGGCGCACTGTAGCTCATCAGCAGGATCAGGATGATATCCAAACATCACCCGATATTTGAAATATGATGATCCTGATGAGAAAACAAGTCGACAGAAAACATGATAATGCAGACCATCATCGAAGACAAGATGATGATGATGATCTCCTCCTCAAAGAAAATATGATGCTGCAGCTGAAAAATGCTGAGGAGGTCCAACACTTAGGAAAATGGGCAAGAAGATATAGGGTTCAAATGAAGAAACCCCCTAAACATGAAAAATCAACCCCAGGTCAAAATGAGTGCTAACACATGGTTTGTGGTATCCTAAGAATAATGAATATTCTTTAAGTGCCTATACAAATGCAGATTAGGCTAGATGTGTTGATGATAGGAAAAGCACAAGTGGAGGTGCATTCTTCCTTGGAGAAAGGGCAGTGTCTTGGCATAGCAAGAAACAAGAATTAGTTTCCTTCTCTACTATGGGGGCAGAATATATTGCTGCAACATCATGCTATACTCAGGTGTTGTGGACGAAACAAACCTTGAAGGATATTAAAGTTGAGTATGATGAGCCAATCCCTATTCTTTGTGATAACACAAGTACCATAAATATTTTAAAAAATCTAGTGATGCATTCAAAGACAAAGGACATTTCAATTAAGTATAACTTTTTGAGGGAGAAAGTTACAGAGAATGAAGTGAAGCTTGAGTATGTACATACAAAAGCTCAAGTTGTTGATATATTCACTAAGGGCATTCCAAACGATACATTTGAGTATCTCTGGGAGTATTTTATGGGTTGCTGCCCCTCCTTCCTTGAGCTAGATGCATAAGAAGATGCATCAGACCAGAGTGCCTCAAGGTACATTTCTCCTTTCTGGACTTATGTTGGATGCTACCTCTTAGGGGGAGTAGGAAGTGGTTTGAGATGATTATTGCAGTCAAGGGGTGTAAAAGAATGATTTTACACTGATCAGAGCAGTAGTGTTGAAGTATGTGTAGTAAAAGAAATGTGATTCCCTTTTCCATTGATGTCAAAGGGGGAGAGAGATCATGTGAAAAACTCAGGGGGAGAAAGAGTTTAGAAGTGTAAAAAGAAAAGGGGAGTCCTAATACAAAGTTGTGTCTTGATGGATGAACATGTTATTCAGCTTTTCACATGATATGTAGCCATCAATGACAAAGGGGGAGATTGTTGCAAGTATGTTCTAACTTGTGTTGTCATTGGTGTCAACCGTGTCTTCTAAGATTTTTGTTTGTTGAGTGATTGAGTTGTCATGTTAAGGACATTGTCTAAGTTTTTGTTTTGCATTTCCTCTGTATTGAAGACCAGAGTATGAGATTTGGATATGATTTAGAGAAGTGTTTGAAGATGCTAAATCCATAATTTGGTGGTCTAGATCGTTATGTAGCAAAAGTTCTCTTCACCAGTTTGAAGATTGTGCCTGACATTTGTAGAGTGATAGGGAGAAAGTATTTTGCTCCGCATTTCTCCACAGTTTAGATTTTGGTCTTGCAATTTTGGACTTAAGTTGATAAGGTCCTTAGCTATCGTCACTCCAAAGGATTTGTGATTTGGTGATCTGGAAAGCAAGTTATTGATTAGCAGAGTTTGACAGTGTTTGTTGTAAAGTAGCTTGTGATATGTTGTCAAGTGATATTTGTTGTTCTCAAGTAAGATATATTGAGGTTGAATTTGTCAACTCCCAAGTGATTCTATGTTGTTCATGGATACCTCCAAAATATATTAAAGGCATGTGCTTGATCCACAAGCTATAATGAAGTTCTTGGAAGCATATATTTAAGTATTCTTGATGTTTGCACTAGTTCTAGCCAACTTGGTTATTTACACTTGTTGTAGAGGAGATTCATCGATTGTTGAAGCATGTTCAAGCATGTGAAGATGTATTTGGGTCTAATCTAAGCTATGAAGTGTTCTTCTTTCATTCATTTGATTTGCAAGTTTGTTTTGGTCTACACCTAATTTGATTTATGTAGGTATGCCAACCTTGGAGATAGTTCCAATTATTGTAAGTTGTATTCCCAACCTTGATGAATGTTTTAAGGTTGATGATTGGTATAAATATATGTAATGAATCCCTAGGTGAAGTGAGTAAGGGTGAAGATGCAAAGATAAAGTGTGTGTATTGTAAAAAGTAGAGCATAAGAGATATAATGTACTTCAATGGAACTAAACTTAGTCATGTTTTAAATGCTACTATATCAGTTCATGGCAGTGAGCCACCATCCTGGTAGTGAGCCACGCCTTGGTAGTGAGCCACCCTTTGGTAGTGAGCCCTTTTGTAGTGAGTATTTTTGGCATTGAGCACTAGGCAGTGAGCCTAGGTAAGGCAATGAGCCTCTTTGTTATTCGGTATTGTTACTACATTATATTGTGAGATAACACTCACCATGGTTTTTCCCTTTTAGGGTTTTCCACATAAAAATATGGTGTTCATATGTGTATGGTGTTGATGTGGTTATGTTTTGATTCTACTGTTCATGTTTAATCTTCATAATAGTATAAGGAGTTATAGTAAGTTAGTGTGAATGTGATCTTGTTGAAAGAAGATAAAGTTTTTGATACAACTGATTCATCCCCCACCCCACCCACTCAATTTTCTTGTTACTTCAATAATTGGTATCAGAGCAAGGTTCCTTGGAAAAAAGCCTAACAACTTAAGGTAGATCCAATATGACACAGAAGAAAGACATTCCATAGTTTGATGGATTTGACTATGCCTACTAGAAGGTACGAATGTAAAGTTATCTCATTTCTATTGGTTATAATGTTTGGACAATGGTCAAAGATAAATAAATAGTGCCTAAAAATGGTCTGAAAACTGATGAAGATATTAAGGATTATGAGACTAATCACAAAACTAAAAATGCTTTATTAAATGCTTTGTCTAACACTAAAATGGCAAAAGTTGTGGATATGGAAACTGCCCATGAGATCTAGGACAAATTGAAAATATCTATGAAGGTGATGCATCTGTCAAGAAGGCTAAGTTGTAGAACTTGAAGACCACATATGCCACCATGCGAATGGCTGAGGATGAGAACATAACAAGTTATATATAGAAGATTGATGAAGTTTTCAGTAGCATCAAGGGTCTTGGTGGAAATCTAGACGATGGGGATGTTGTAGATAACATACTTAGAACTCTTCCCAAATCTTATAGTCACAAGGTATCTACCATTGAAGAATTGTTTGATATGGCAAGCTTACAAAAGATCAATTTCTTGGTAAACTAACTACTTTTGAGATGAGAGAATTTGGTACTACTGATGGCCTTGTGAAAACTAAGACTGCCTTTAAGGCCAAAGAAGAAAAGATTGCTAGATTAGATAAATATGTTGTGGAATCAGATGAAGAAAAGTTTGAAGAACTTGAGGCAAAATTTCAAAGAAAAATGAAAAGAGCCAGCAGAAGAAAATTCAAAGGTAAGTTACCTTTCAAGTATTTCAATTGTGGTAAAATTGGTCACTATGCTTCAAGATATCCTAACAAAGCTTTGAAGTCCAAAAATAATGGAAGTAAAGGAAAAATGGTACTAAGAAAGATTTACTATGTTAGAGATGATGATGGTGTAACTGATGATGAACCTGATTTTGATGATGGTAATAGTAGTAAATGCTAGTTTATTGAACTTAGAGAAGAACCTGTTTCTGCTAATCTTGCAAGCTGTGTGAAGGAAGTCTAGGAGAGTTGTCTACATTTCATGCTAAAAAGGAAGATGAATGGATCATTGACAACGGATGTTCAAATCACATGATAGGAGATAAGAGTAAGTTTGTTAAATTTAAAAAATATGATGGAGAACTAGCTAGGTTTCGTGATGATGCAACTGGTAAGATCTGGGGAAAAGGATCAATTACTTTTGATGGCAAGCATAATACAGATGATGTTCTTTATGTCAAAGGCTTAAAGCATAATCTTCTAAGCATTGGACAAATGTGTGATAAAGGGTATAATTTGATTTTTAAGGACAATGGGTGTGAGATAAGGAAATGCTCTAAAACCTTAATTGTAATTTGTAAGAAGACTCATGGTAACATTTATCATTTGAAGGGTACTAATAATTGCTATTTGTTGGCTTTGACAAATGAAAGCAAGTTATGGCATAGGATAATGTATCACATTAACTTTGAAAATTTGGTGACAATAAGCACAGTAAAAGTAGTGAGAGACCTACCTAAGATTATGAAGCCTGCCAATGCTATGTGCAAAGAATGTTAGTTTGTGAAGATGACAAAGACTACTTTCAAGAGCAAAGAACAATTCTATACTGGTTTGTTGGAGTTCATGCATACAGACTTATGTGGCCCTACAAGAACAAGAAGTCTACAAGGAGACATGTATTTCATGCTTCTTATTGATTATTATTCAAGAGTGATGTGGGTTACCTTTCTTAGAGAAAAATTAGAAGGCCTAGACAAGTTTAAGGCATTTAAAGCTATGGCTGAAAATGAGATGGATTTGTGAATCAAGTGTTTGAGATATGGTAGAGGTGGTTAGTTTACTTCAAATGAGTTTAATTCTTTATGTGAAGAGCATGGAATAAAGAGACACATGTCTGGCCCCCAGACTCCTCAACAAAATAGAGTGGTTGAAAGAAGGAATATAACTGTTTAAAAAGCTGCTAGAACAATGATCAAGGAAGCAGACCTACCATAAGTATATTAGAAAGAAGCAATAAACACTGTTGTCTACATTCAGAATAGAGTACTAGTTAGAGAAAAAGATACAAAGACACCTTATGAGTTGTGGTATGGAAGAACTCCTACTATCAAATACTTTAAAGTTTTTGGAAGCAAATGTTACATCAGAAGAGATGAAGAATTAGGAAAGTTTGATGCTAGATGTGATGAAGGCATATTCCTTGGGTACTCTATTAGGAGCAAGCCTTATTGGTGCTATAACAAAAGACTGAGAAAACTCATTGAAAGTGCAAATGTTAAAGAAGATAATGATATTCAGTCAGATGGATATGAGTCAGGTGGATCTGCTGATACAAAAAAGGTTGAGAAAGATAAGGAAGTTCAAACTGAAGTGCAAGCTGCTACTGAAGAGGAAGAAGTTCAAGATGAAGCTCCAAAAAGAATTCCTAAAAGCTGCAGGTATGTACAAAGAGATCACTTTGAAGATCAAATTATTGGTGACAAAAGGAAAGGTGTATTGACAAGAAGTAGAGCTACAAAAGAACAAGTAAACCTCCATTTACTCTTAAAGGTGGAACCTAAAATAATATATAAAGCATGCAATGATGAACATTGGGTCAAAGCAATGGAAGAAGAAGTAATGCAGATTGAAAATAACATGACTTGGGATCTTGTTCCTAGGCTTGCAGACAAGAATGTGATTGGAACAAAGTGGGTATTCTAGAACAAACTGAATAAAGTTGGAGAAGTTGTGAGAAACAAGGCAAGAATTGTGTGCAAAGGCTACTCACAAGTGGAAGGAATAGACTATGAAGAGACCTTTGCTCCAATGGCAAGATTGGAAGCTATCAAATTGTTTTTCGCTTTTGCAATACATAAAAATTTCAAGGTATACCAGATGGATGTGAAGTTTGCTTTCATGAATGGTGAGTTAGAATAATCTATGTCTACATAGAGTGAACAGATGGGTTCTAGCTATCAGACAAACTAGATTGGTATGCAAGTTGAAGAAGGCTTTGTATGGATTGAAGCAAGCTTCTAGATCTTGTTATGCAAGACTAGATAAGTACTTTTTGTAGCAAGGATTTAGTAAAGGGTCTGCATATAGTAATTTATACACCAAGATAAGTGGAGATCAAATCTTGATTGTTGAAGTCTATGTTGATGACATTATATTTGGTGGAAATGAAGGTATGTGTAAGAAGTTTGCAAATGAGATGCAAAAGAAGTTTGAGATGTCTATGTGTGGTGATATGAACTTCTTCCTTGGAATGCAAGTCAATTAGACTGATAAAGGTATTTTCATTTCTCAATCTAGGTATGTTAAGGAATTGTTGAAGAAGTTTGTAATGGAGGACTCTAAACTGGTATGTACTCCTATGGTTACTAGTTGTAAGTTAAGCAAGAATGATGAATCTTCTAAGACTAATTAGAGTAAATATAGATCAATGATTAGAGGATTGCTTTATCTGACTACTACTAGACTGGATATCATGCATGTAGTCTGTCTTATGGCCAGATTTCAATCAGATCCTAGAGAACCACATATTGTGGTTGTGAAGAGGATATTCAGGTACTTAAAGGGTATTTTGGATCATAGTTTGTGGTATCCTAAGAAACAAGACTTTTCTTTAAGTGCCTATATAGATGCAGATTGGGCTGGAAGTGTTGATGACAGGAAAAGCACAAATGGAGGTGCATTCTTCCTTGGAGAAAGGATGGTGTCCTAGAATATCAAGAAACAAGAATCAGTTTCCTTGCCTATTGTAGAGGTAAAATATATTGCTATAGCATCATGTTGTACTCATGTGCTATGGATGAAACAGACCTTGAAGTATATTAAAGTTGAGTATGATGAGTCAATTCCTAATCTTTGTAATAACACAAGTGCCATAAACAATTCAAAGAATCTAGTGATTCATTCAAAGACAAAGCACATTTCAATTAAGTATCACTTTTTGAGGGAGAAAGTTGCAGAGAATGAAGTGAAGCTTGAGTATGTACCTACAAAAAATCAAGTTGTTGATATATTCTCTAAGGACCTTCCAAAGGATACATTTTAGTATCTCTATGAGAAGTTAGGGGTTGTTGCCCATCCTTCTTTGAACTAGATGGATAAGAAGGTGCATCAGTCCAAAGTGCCTCAAAGTACATTCTCATTTTTTGACTGATGTTTGATGCTACCTCTCAAGGGGAGCACGTATTGGTTTGAGATGATTATTGCGGTCACGAGGACTAAAAGAATAATTTCAGACTGATCAGAGCAGTAGTGTGCAAGTATGTGTAGTAGAAGAAATGTGATTCCCTTTACCATTGATGTCAAAGGGGGAGAGAGATCATGTGAAAAACTCAGGGGGAGAAAGAGTTCAGAAGTGTAAAAAGAAAAGGGGAGTCTTGATACAAAGTTGTGTCTTGATAGAGGAACATGTTATTTAGTTTTTCACATCATATGTTGCCATCAATGAGAAAGGGGGAGATTGTTGCAAGTATTAGATTTGGATATGATTTAGAGAAGTGTTTGAAGATGCCAAATCTATAAGCTACTAGTCCAGATTGCCATGCAGTAAAATTTCTATTCACTAGTTTGAAGACTGTTCCTAACAGCATCTACAGAGTGACAACAAGAAAGTATTTTTCTCTGCATTTATCTATATTTTAGATTTTAGTCTTGCGGTTCTAGACTTAAGTTTATAAGGTCCTTAGTTATCTTCACTCCAAAGGATTTTTGATTTGGTGCTTTGGGAAGCAAGTTATTGATTAGTAGAGTTTGACAGTGTTTGTTGTGAAGCAGTCTATGAAATGTCTTCAAGTGATATTTGTTGTCTTCAAGTAAGATCTATTGTATTTGGATTTGTCAGCTCCTAGGTGATTCTATGTATTGAAGGCATGTACTAGATTCACAAGCTATAATGAAGTTCTTGGAAGTGTGTATTTAAGTATTCTTTATGTTTGTACTAGTTCTGGCAGACTTTGTTATTTACACTTGTTGCGGAGAAGATTCATGGATTGTAGAAGCCTGTTCAAGCATGTGATGTATTTAGATCCGAGCTAAGCCATGAACTATTCTTCTTTCATTCATTTGATTCGTAAGTTTTTTTTGCTTCAGAATTGATTTGATTTATGTATGTATGTCAACCTTGGAGATAGTTCCAATGGTTGTAAGTTGTATTGCTGACCTTGATGAATGTTTCGTGGGTGAAGTGAGTAAGGGTGAAGATGCGAAGATAAAGTGTGTGTATTGTAAAAAGCATAGTAGAAGAGATATATTTTTCTTCAATGGAACTAAACTCAAGCATGTTGTAGATGCTAATATATCAGTTAATGGCAGTGAGCCACCCCTTGGCAATGAGCCACCCTTTGGTAGTGAGCATTTTTGCAATGAGCATTTTGGGCAGTGAGCCTCTTTGTTATTTGGTATTGCTACGAAATTATATTGTGAGCTAACACTCACCGTGGTTTTTTCCTTTTAGGGTTTTCCACGTAAAAATCTAGTGTTCATGTGTGTATGGTGTTGATGTGCTTATGTTTTGATTTTGTTGTTCATGTCTAATCTTCATAATAGAATAAGGAGTTAAAGTAAGTTAGTGTGAATGTGATCTTGTTTAAAGAAGTTAAAGTTTTTGATACAAGCAATTCACCCCCCCTCTTAGTTGTCTTGTGCCTTCAATAGTATTGATGTCATCAAATCAGTTTAATAGTCTCCTCATAGATGAGGAAATCCTTGAGTTACAATGAATTGCCACATATAGTCATGGAATGTGAGGGGATTGATAATCCCATCGTGTAAATATTAGGTTAAATAATCTATTCTAAACATCCACACCAATGTTATTATGCTGGAAGAGGTTAAAGTTATTCATACCCATCGTGATGCGTCACTTGCAACTACCATGTGGAACGAGGCCCACTTCTTCCATACCAATCAACCTGAGGGTAGTGGGGGAGATGTGCTAGGACTTGCCCCATGGTTAGCTAAGTCAATTGTTGCTTTTAGAACTGATCCAATAAAATATATGTTTGGGCTACCATCCTCTTCTATGACAATCTTCTTGGCTTTCAATGCTCCATTTATGCTCCCAACTCATCCCTCAAGAGAGCTACTTTGTGGGAGTGGATGCATTCTAATTACCTACTACTTAGTGGGTGTTAGGAGGAGATTTCAACATGGTGGAACACCCCACTAATCAAAGTTGGGATAGCCACACCAAGCTATCACAAATTGAGTGTGAAGCTTGGACACTTGTTCATAACTCCTCAGGGGTGCATGATCCTATCATGGGCGAAATGGATTCTCATAAGACTCATTGGCTCACATAGAGCAACTATCATGAAGGATTTTTTTAGAAGATGAGCTACTTGGATAGGTTTTATATCTCTCCCAACTTGCTTGTCATCCCCTCCTCCTTGAGACACCTTGTCCATCTTGACTTGGCAGCCACTTTTTCAAACCATCTGCCCATATTCACTACTTTATCCTTTCTGGCATTGTTGCTCTACCAAATGATCTCCTCTACAAACTAAACGTCTCCCATATTCAAAATTAAGAATGCATAGATGGACTACTTGTTGTTTGGAATGCTGAACCTAAACCTTAGAATGACAGATGGATCGGTTGGTGGGAAAGAACAATCTATCGCTGTACTCAATTCCTTCATGATTTTTGAAGACAAGCTATGGCTAAACATTGTAGATTGGAGAAATATCTTAAAGGGAAACAAGAACAAGGTAGAAAATTGTTGGACAATAATCCCTACAACATCCCTATTCAACAATCAATTGCTTACACTAAAAACCAACTCTGCAAAATGGTATCTTATAAGGGCAAAGGTGCTCAATTAAGGGCTCATTTACAATGGATGAAAGATGGTGACAAGAGGACCAACTTCTTCTTTCAATTCCTTCAACATAAATATAAAAAGGAACACATTTCTATTATAAAATCAGCTGATGGTTCAATGCAGAGAAACTAAGACATGATCTTGAAAACATTCTATGAAGACTATAAACAATTGTTTATTGATGATTCAAATAATGATCCCCTAAATCCTATTTTAGAAGACTTGGCTAACTACATTCCCCATAAATTCAGCCTGAGTACAACAAGTTTCTTGACCACTATCTCTCTTTGGAGGAGATTGACAAGGCATTAAACATTTTGGCTTTGGAGTGTTGTTATATGGAGCCTAATCAGACGTAGAGATTACATTTTCCCCACTTTTATCAGCGTTCTTTCCCCCCAAATTATTTAACGGGGAGTGTAGGGGGGCAATGCCCACGAAGGAAAAATTGCCTATTATTTTATAAAGGTGTCAAGAGTTATTTTTCTATTGGCCAACATAAAAAAAACCTTATTTTTTAACTGACATAAGTCTTGATAAAATGGCTAAGGGTTAGGGTTTCGGTTGATACTATATTGTAACATTTGCATCGGTATTTAGTTGCAAGGATTATTGGTTGGAAACGGTTCGATTTGCTACATAATAATATTTGACTCTCTATTAATGGATGTAGCCCGAGTTTGGGTGAACCACGTTAAAAATTGTCTCTTGTTGTTATTATTTCTATGTATTTTCATTCCTTTGTTTAATCTTTATTTGCATTTAATTGATATCTTCTGCATGTAATTCCTAACATGAAGAAGAGCCCAGGTTTGGACTGTCTCCCTATTGAGTTCTACCACTCACTTTGGCCTTACATAAGGGAGGATTTCTACAATGTGTATCTCAAGGGTATTGAAACTAGGTCTCTTGGAGCTACTATTAACCAGGGACATATGAATCTTATTCTCAAAGGCAAACAAGAAGATACAGTGAATGGTTGGCACCCCATAACACTTCTCAACACATCATATAAGATTATTGATAAAGCCCTAGCCAGATGAATCAAACCCATCACTCAAGAGATTGTTAGGCCTGAGCAAACTAGTTTCTTATAGGGTAGATTTATTTTAGACAATTTGGTACTCCATGGGAAACATTAGAATGGGCACAACAAATAGCTCAAGATGCTTTGATTCTCAAGCTAGATTTGATAAGGCCTATGATCATATAAGGTGGTCATTCATTCTTAAAATGCTACAGTGGTTGGGATTTGGCCCTAACCTTTGTGCCCAGGTTTGAATGTTGTTCATGGATGCTAATGCTAGACTGCCAAAGAATAGAGCCCTCTCCACACAATTTCATCCCCCAAAAGTCCATTCGCCAAGGCTACCCCCTTGCCTCATTCCTTTATGTCCTCATAGCTGATGCTCTTAGGTATCTCTTTCATCATGCCCAATCAAATTATCTCATTCATGGCATCTCTCTCCCTAGTAACAATATTGTCCTTAACTCCCACTTCATTGATTATAATATGGTCTTATTTCAAAATTCAGCTAAAGATGTCAACAACTTGCTTGATATTCTTGACTACTATTGTGTTGTGTTGGAGTCCAAGCTTGCTATGCATAAAATAGAATTTTGGATGACATGCCCCAGTCGTCATCCACCATGGATTCCAAAAGAGTGGAAAGAGATTAAACATGGAGCAATTTCTAGATACCTTAGTATTCCTTTTGGAATTTGAGTCTCCTTGAAAGATATGTGGAGGTGGTTCCTAAATGAAATTGAATCCAAACTGTTTCTTGGACACACTATTTTTTGTCTATGACTAGGTGCATCCAGGTGATGAATAAAATTCTCTTGGCTAATCACGTTTACATCTCATCTTGTTGGCTGCCATCAAAAGCATACTATAATCAGCTAACTCAGCTCATTCGTAATTTTATCTGGTCTAAATGAGGAAACAAAAAAGGTATGCTAGTTACTTCTTGGTCTCACTGTATACTCTCGAAGGATAAGGGTGGCTTGGGTATCACTGACCCTTACACGCAAGGGGTCTGTCTTTTAGCCAAATGGATTGGAAGAGCCTTGGAAGGAAATACTCCTTGGAAATATTTAATTTGATACCATATACAAACAACTACTATAGGTAAAGCATGGAGCACAGTTCATTGGAATGACAAGATACTTTTGGTTCCTTACTTCAAGATCCATGGATCAACCCCTCTTAATAGCATTTGGAAAGCTTGGTAGTTGGTTTCTCACAAGTTGTCTTGGTTTGATCAGTCATTCAGCCATGGTCTTAGTTTTGCAACCTCATTGATATGGTGGCACCGTCTGATCCAAATTAATCACACACCACTTGCGAGGATTTATAGTTTCAAGGCTAAGCATCTCTACAAGAAGGCATTCAAGTGTTTAGGGATCTATGGGATATTTCAAGTTTTACTTGGAAATCATGGCGACAACTCAAGCTATGTTTCAACTTAAGCTACAGAGACAAGGCTGCTATGTTGAAAATTCAAAGAATGGTTCCTCCTAACCACACTATCCTCATGTTTATTTGCAACCACTCTTGTTTTCTAAAGGATTGGAGGTGGCCTAATGGTTGTTGTATCAGAGCCTTTCCCCTCAAAGTGTTCTATAAACAACTTGTGCCTAATTTACCAATTATCCGCCAGCTTAACGCTCTTTGGAGATGTAATCTTAGCTGAGCCAGATGAAATAAACTTAACCTTCTTATTTGGAAATCTAAAGCCGACTCCTAATCTCAACTCATTGGTTGGAAGCTTCTTCATGCCAAACTCTTAGTTGGTACCCATCTTAAATTCTTTCTCTTGCCCCCAGTCTATCCTTTCTGTGGTAAGACCGAGTCTTTAAAGCATTGTTTGTGGTTTTGTCCTCACGTTAAAAAGATATGGGTAGTGCTTATGACTTCCTTACCTTTCTTCTTCTATTTTTCTTGGTCTTGGAAATCCATTCTTCTCGGATTCTCTGCCTCACATAACATGATTTCTACTATTTGTGAGCTTATAATAATCAAACATTGCCTAGCTGCCTTGTCTCATTCTTATACTCCCTTGGAGATTGAACTTCACTATATATGTTCCATTCTTCTTATCCAGATGATAAGCTTAGTTTCCTCTTTACATGAGCAGTGCACTACAAACATCACAGTGGGCCAAAAGCCTTTTTTCCCAGCTTCAAGTCAAGGATAAGCCTACTGTGTTGTGTTTCTTTTTGGCTCCTCACATCCAAACACATTCAGTTAGCTACAGTCAACTCTTGTCTATGGGTGGGTGATCTGTGACAGATGAATTATGATGTTGTTGTGCTAAGGTGATCACTAGAGACTTCATCTGCGAGTTTACCTTCTAAAGAATATTGTCTCTTTTGAGTTTGGTGCTTGATGGCCTGTCCAAGAGGCATTGCTGAGTTTGGTATGGGTTCAGCGGAGACTACTTCTATGATCGTCTTGTGCTGCTAGTTCGCTGAACTTGTTTGTTGCTATCAGCTATTCTCTATGCTGATCTCAGTTTAGTGTGGTTGGCAGTTCTGTGTTTTCTTCCTCTTCTTTGTTAGCTGCTCTCTTTACTATGCAGCTGTGTTTGTCTCTTCAGCTGCTGTTCTATATAGCTGCTGTGATATTGTTTCTTGTATCTAGTTTGTTTCATTCAATATAAAAAAAAGGTTTTTGCTATCTAATTTCATCGTTTTCTTCTGAAAGTGACGGGTTCAAGTATTTCAGTTTATCCCTTCCCTATTTATTGTATGGTATCATCTGTTAGTCGATGGTCTTCATTTATTTTGGTTCATAATATGAACAGACATTAATGACAATTAATATTCTTGTGGGGTAAATGTAAATATATTGGCTAGTTTGACTTTGTGTTTATTTTGGGCTACAACTAATTAGGTTAAGCCATTTCACCCCACATTATTCGTTTAGTCATGCCTCTCGAATAATGTTGCCATGCCTTTCAAACAGTGTTCTTATCCAGCGGTTCAAGTAAATCCTTAGAATAGCTATGGCCCAAACCTAAACGACTAAAGCATAGATATAGATTGTTATATTTTATCGATTACAACCCATGGGCATTGCATGTCCCTCATTGTCTATCAGGTTAAGCTTTTGTTTACCAAGTCCTTGTTATTTCAATACCTCCTATATCTAAGCTAAAAAACCATTAGCCCAAATTTAACATATAAACCATAATAACCAGGGTCACCTTACATATTGGTTAAAGTACATATAGATGGCATAGAAAAAGTATACTATGATCAATGGATCAGGGTTAAATATTTGAATCAAAGTTGTCAACTATTATATTTAGTTGTTTTAGCGTATGTAAGACGTGTCTCCCTACAAGGTCTATGCTGGGGAAGTGCTAAGGCTTATTTACATTATGTGGTCATGATTTAAGCATCAAGTTGATCAAATGGCTTAGGATAGTTAAGGGGAGATTAATGGTTATGAGCTAAATAATCAAAATTGAGTTGTGTAGTGGTTTCCATTTATTTAGTCATAATAGAACAATAGATAGACAATATGTATTACAATAGGGGTTCTAGGGAGTGGGAATTGACTAGGTAAGTCAACTTCTTATAAGTAACCTTGCCTGAGAAAAGTTGTGAGTGAGAAAGACGTCTGTTATATAGCAATTACGTAACAAATTAGAGGACCCATTTAAACAGTATTTGGGTTACAATTATTTATAGAATACTTACCTAGACATTATTTGGCTAATTGAAATTATTAATCTATAATTTAATTCTTTACAGTTTCTTCTGTTCTCTTCTTTGCATCCTCTTTACATTTGGAGAACTACCAGCGTTAAACAATTTCTTATTTACCAATATTGATCTACAAAATTTTATCTGATATTTATTATAAATTCTAAATCTTTAGTTTACTATAGTCTAAAATTACATTAGCGGTATTCTTAAGCTGAATTTTGCTTAGTCACTATGTACATGAATGCCGTAAAATCACAGTTATTCATTTCTCTAATTAGGAAGTATTTGGAGTAATTGTTTCGTAACGAAATGTCTGTTTGTAGCCTTTTGTCGAGTAAATAGGATTAATGGCTACTGACAGTGACAGATCAATATGCTCACTTTTCGCTGCAGACGTGGACACTTGCTGGTACGCAATTCCTTGCAAATTGCACAAGAGTTGTGCTTGACCAAAACATTTATGTTATTCAGTGCGGGAATAACCGTCCATAATTGATTGGATACCATCTGATTGATTTCTGTGTATGACGTCTCTTTTCATGTGAACTTGAGTAGAGGAATGTGCGAAGATATAAACATGCTTTGAATCTTTAGTAAGAAATGTTTTTCATGTTCAAATTCGGTTTTGTTGATCATTTTCTTCAGAGATAACATTAAAATAAAAAATATTGCCCGGTGTGAAACTGAAAATATATGCTAGATACTTGTAAATGGCATTCTTCGCTAAAACATTGAATAACCTTCAAGCCATTCTTTTGACGGGGATAGATATAAGCAGCGTAGGCTTTGTTAACCAGCTATCATAAGAGTTTAAATAGCTGGTACGTTGTCAATGTATTGATGCAGAAATGTTGTCGAAATCTGTCAATTGATCAATTTTCAATCGAATTTTTATCGATTTCTCCTGTCGAGAACATGGAGGACAGTAGATTAAACCAATCAAAAGAGAAGTCGAAATATTTAGAGGTCTAAAATTTAGAAAAACAGTTGACACACAACATGCTGGCTGTTTACATGAGGTGGTATTTGTGTAAATGTGGCGAAAAATATTAAGCAAGCAACTTGCTGTTTTCAATCTAAATAAAAAGAAAAAATAGAGCTAAAGGCTTCAATGTCAATCAATCCATCATTTTTTAACATTAATTTAATAATACAGGTTATATATATAAAATTTCTCTTATAAGAATTCTTTTAACAACTCATTAATTAATAATCACTGACATTATTTATACTAGCACTTGCACTATAATGCTCACATATAAAAGTCTATCAGCTGATTATTAACACATATTTAATACATTTATTTATTAGCTCACACAAATACACATGTGAAAAATATTTCATGACAATTCAAGGGCACATAGTCAACTTTTTTTTTAAACTAAAGTTGAAACTACAATGTATAGCCTAAGTGGGCAATGGGTGTGCCCACCATAAATAGTCAACACGTTGTCGTGCCAACTACTTACGGTTTTTTTGACTCTGCTGTCTATTGACTTTTACTGTTGACATGTTACCTATGATGATCTCGACCTGTTAAATGCACTTGTTTGTCGCTAAATTTGTTGAAAGGATTTTGGTCGAGAGGATTTTGACTAGCCGGCATTTTACAACGCATCTGTTGGTGTTGGAAATAAGCCACACCTGGACCAACGATGGACTGGTCCAAGAGGGGCCAGTAGTTCAGTGGTAGAGCACTCCAACAGCGAATGGAAGGTCCTAGGTTCGAGTCCTAGCTAGTCCATGTCTCAACATGGTATCAAAGCGAGGTTCAGGCTAGGAGCCCCAAGCACACGAGAGGTGTGGCTTAAAGGGGGGTGTTGGTGTTGGAAATAAGCCACACCCGGACTGACGATGGACTGGTCCAAGAAGGGCCAATAGTTCAGTGGTAGAGCACTCGAATGGAAGGTCCTAGGTTCGAATCCTAACTGGTCCATGTCTCAACAGCACCGGCATTACAGCCAGCTGGCATCACACATAATTTATGGTACATTGAATATTATAAATAGATCCTATAGGTGCCCAAAATCAAATTGTCTTGCACCTCTTCTTTGGTCTGTCTATAGCACCAATACGATTCTCTAGGCATTTGCTGGTTCCAAGTTTTAGAAGATGGACTGCCAGAATCGTTTACACAGCAGCTGCAACGTAATTCCAAATGATATTGAAAACGAGACGATGATTTCACTATCCTTAGAAGGTAGTACTGTGGAGCAATCATTGGCTCCAGGTGATGCTGAGTTTCGTTCTTCTTTACAATCTGCGATCGACGACATCTCTTCTGTATGTTCTTCGGGGGATTACAATGGCCAACCGACATCAAAAAATATCGTGAATAAGTCATATGAAGATCAAACGTTGATTAAAGGCAAACCTTACACAGGCTTGCCCAGGTTTTCATTTCCAGAAAGACAAACCTCCCTTAGCTGGCCTTCGTCGCCTAAAGACAAAATTAGTGCAAAACATGTATCTTCCTTAGATAGTTTATACGTCCACGAACGTTGTTTATCCATCCAAGAGGTAAGCTGTTCTCCATTAAGTCCATTTTACGTTATTAAATGAAGCATTTTTTAACTGTTCTGTGTGGAATAAACAGGAGCAAGCGGGTTCCAAATCGCAGACCAAATTACCGTTTCTACTACGAATTCATTCTGGACATTTTCACATATACCTCGGCCTGTGCAGTCAAACTGTTCTTTGGAAAACTCTAGAGGATAACTCCTCGTCATTTATTCGTTTTCCTTTCAGAGTCCCCAGTCACTTCACGTTTGGGCTGTGGTTGCTTGCTTTATTAGGTTTTCTTGTGACTTCTGGAGCGTACCTGTTAAAATGTTTGTTTTATTTCGAGATTGTTCGCATAGAGTATTTCGATCGTGTAAGGGTGAACTACTTCTTTGTACCGTGGATCGCAGGCATGTTGTTAATGCTAGGGCTTCCTTCAAACATAGCTCCCGACAAAGTGCACCCTCTGCTCTTCTGTATGTTTATGGCTCCCATCATTGTTTTGGAGCTCAAAATCTACGGTCAATGGTTCACCAAAGGAAAGAGATCTCTGGCTCGAGTCGCAAACCCTTCGACTCATTTAGCCGTAATCGGAAATTTCGTTCTAGCCTGTCTCGCAACAAAAGTAGAATGGAGGGAAATTGCATTGTTCTTCTTTGCTGTGGGATTAATTCATTATGCTGTTGTGTTCATCACGGTCTACCAGAGACTGTCATCAGACATCGTGGTTTCTAGAAAGATATGCCCTGTGTTCTTTCTGTTTATTGCGGCTCCAAGCTCGGCAAGCGTGGCGTGGGAAGCAGTATCAGGGTCTTTTGATACGTTCTCCAAGATGCTACTTTTTGTCTCACTTTTCTTGTGCACAGCCTTGGTAAGTATCGTCAGACCTCACTGAAAACGAAATTTCATTGAGTTATTCAATTCAATATTAACTAGACTGACTTTCTTCACCTTCACCTTTTCAGATAATAAGAATCGATTTCTTCCGTGACAGCATACGGAGATTTTCAATGATCCGGTGGGCATGCGCATATCCAATTACGACGACATCAGTGGCCGCACTAAGATATGCAGAGGCCGTGAAGCATCCCATTGCTCGAACATTGGCCTACGTTTTCTCTTCGGTCTCCATTGTAATTATATTAATTCTTACCTTTTTAACTATTCTTCGTATGGTAGTGGCTAGGGACCGTCTATTTCCCAATGACAACGTCATCATCATTTGCTCCGAGACGCAGAGAAAAGTTCTGTTGCGACCTAAAAGATCACATGTTTCATGCTACTCCTCCATGTAAATGCATTGTATGATATGATTTACAACAAGAATGACTTCTTTAATCATTTCTGTTTCCTAGAACGAAATTTCAAGATTTTCATTAATGCAGGAGACCATGATAGAGTATCAGAAACAGGAAGCTACAAAATATGCATTACTTATTCAAATTTGTAAGGAGCATATCCCAAATAAGGATTTTTCCCAAATTTTGTTTGGTAAAAATTTTGGATTTAAATGTCAGAGAAAGACAGAAGTTTTCACATTGAAATGCACCATTTTTCTGCAAAACTCTCTAAAATCTTGTACCCACACATGCTGAGAAACATACAGCAGGGCTCTCTCCAAGAAACCATTAAAAATCACATGTTTCGTGCTACTTCTGCATGTAAATGCATTGTATGATATGATTTACAACAAGCATGACTTGTCTAATCATTTCTGTTTGCTAGAACGAAATTTTGTTTTCAAACTACTTGTTCATTAGACGTCTTCGCCAGGTCGACGTGACAAAATAATCTTATAAAAACAAGTATTGTAAAGCGTAAATAATTATTTTTGTTCTGAACGAAAATTTAACTGTGACTTCGCTTGGGCCTAAAATGGAAACTTGATCATCTGAACTTGAAGATTGCCATGCCTATCGATCCATTAAGGAAAATATATTTAGTAAAAATCATGTCAATAAAGCAGTACACTCGATACCAGTTTAGGAAAGGCAGATTAGACTATTTCAATTTTCGCCTATGAGTTTGAGTAATTGACTGACGAAATACCTTTCTTCCAGTTGAGTTGTACAAACTCGAATCTTTTAATTTCGTATAAATTTAGGGCAAAAATGGACGGCCTGTCACCTTCCAATTATAACCTTGTTCCACTAACTAGCACTCCAAAAATCGTGAGCAATGACGTTATCTTTTAAAGCATATGTGAACAAATTCCAAATTTAAAAACGATTCAAGTCCCGGCCTGGAATTTGACGGTCACCCTGGACTGTTATATAAAATTTTTATGACGGTTTGGTCATTTAACTACCTTTCAATTGAGTTTTAAGATAACTGTAAGTTCTCAAAAAAATGTAAAGTGAATTTTTTGATATTGAAAGGTTAAAAAAAAAAGTTTAAAGACAAAGCAAATATTTGTTTCTAAATTTATTTTTAAAAATAAAAAATATTCAATAACAAGTATAGAGATTTGTTTCTAAATTGTCTTTTAAAAATAAAAAACAATAAAATAAAGCAAAGATCTGTTTCTAAATTGATTTTTAAAATTTCTTGAAGATACATTTTAAAATATTTTAATTTAATATATATTTTAAAAAAATGCTAAGATAAACATTGTAAAAAAAAACATAATTTAGATTTCTATAACAAATTATTATAAAATTATATATATTGTAGAAAACCAAGATAATGGAATAGACTAAGAAGTACATGAATTGCAATAGCATCGACCCATTTATATTAGCCAATAAGGTGAGTATAAATAGAGCTGTCTTAGGTACCCAAATCTCCATGAAAATAGGATAGGACTCCTCTATCATGGAGTTGTGGTGAGTAACCTCCCACAAACATAGCATGAGGTGTCGATGCAAGTTGACACCTCTCAAAACAACTCCAACTACTTTCACAAGTTCAAATGAACATGTGCCAATATGCCTAAGTAAGCTTAATTACAAATGTGTATGCCTATAGATTAAAGGTATACACTAACACCCCCCGTTAAGCATAGCTTAGGTGAGTATTATGAAAAATGGGTCCCGACTATAAGCCTGGTGAGGTACCCATGTACAATGCAAAAGAAAAATGAGTCCCGGCCATGAACCCTGATAAGGTACTCAAGTATAATGCAATCTTTCAAAACCAGATTAAGATATAAAACCCAGTGGAAAAAAACTATCCTCCAAAAAGAGAGATTATACAGGTGAAGAAGTACTACTTCTTTCACTAGAAACAATATGAGATTCTCCCCATAGGAGAGAAAATGATAGAAGGTATATGAGACCCCCTATAATACATGTCCTGCTACAGTGATGCTGAATAGTCGACAAAGGATGTAGATGTAGATCCAAGAATGATGAACAATGTTCCTTCCCTTGGTAAGAAAAGAAGCAACCTGAAGATGCAGGATATCTTCCCATGCAAGAAGATGTATGTATGATCTTGAATCATGTTGAAGCTAATCGAAGGATGATGATGCCCATGTCAATCGCTTTGAAGAGTTCTCAGGTGTCCCCATGTCGATGCCGAAGGATGCCATAATCAAATCAGGTGCATGCCAAATAGATGAGGATGATGACAATCCAAAACCATGTGTAGGACGATGTAGAGCATGGATATCCGAAGAGGACAATGGAGATGCAGCTTCATCAAAATTATCATCGAAGAGAAGACTGATGTACTTGATGTGTGCTTCCATGTCAGAAATGCGAGACTCTACAAACAAACAAGTGATGTCATCTAGAAATCTATCCCAATTGACATTGTGCTAGGAAGACTGATATCATGTTGCAAAGAAGCACCAGAAGCTTTTGAAGAAGCGACTCTGGAATCTGATGAAGCAATAGAAGGAGTGATGACTTCTTCTATGTCACTAGAACATTTTGTTTCTGTATCATGATTAGCGATGTGAGTTGTGATAAAAGCAGGATCATGTGGCAATAGAGAAACATTTGAGTCTCCATATATCTCCCAATTTTTTATCCATAGTGCATGTGGACAGTTAATATCTATGATGGCATACAAAGCAGCATCTAGTATATGTAAACTGATCAATCCAACAATGTGATCACAATGATTAAACCACTTAGCCTTCTGAGATTGTTTACTAGGTTCAGGGACAAGTCCAAACATATATGAGGTATGAGATTATGGAACCTGAGGTGTTTCAGGATGCCTTAACACCAAGACTTATAGTTTCCCTTGTTTAGGTTGATTACATAAGAGTGAGTTTTATATCCCATGATTAGAACAAGTTAATTCGTCTAGACAAAAGAAAGTCAACACATATTAGGCAACCCAAATTAGCTAAACCCCAATTGTACTTTATGTAATGTGGCACTTTATAAGTTGAGTGTGCGAGTACTCTTTGCTTATTTTACCCCCTTAAAGCCACACTTTATAAAGTTAGTGCCTTGTGAAAAATAAACACACAAGACACCCCCTTGATTATGTAGTTCCTCCCCAAATTTGGCACTTTATAGGAGTGCTTTAGGTCACCCAAAAAGAACACAAACAAGCACTTTATAATTTTTACTGCAATTTTATTCTAGCTGGATCCATGATGAAAAAATATTTAATTTCGCAAAAAGAAGCACTTGATTCCGAGTCGATATGCAAAAGTTATTGAAGTTGCAAGATGTATGCAATTACAAAAAAATTCAAATTTTTAGAAAATAAATTTTGCATGGAAAATTTGTGATAGAGAAAAAAATAGGAGGAAATTCAAGCCCCGTTGGGTTGTGCAGGACTAGGGGCTAAAACCCCATGTGACCAGGGGCTACAATTTTCAAATGGTCTCCCCTCCCCCGCTGACATCACCCCCCATGTTTTCTTACCTCAACAAAATTGACATTTTGGTCAATGAATAGTGATGCAATGTGTGTGAATAACTTTGATGGGCATCGTGACAATCAAAGGGCCTCAAGGCTTGTTGGGAGGAGGCTGGCCTACTGTGTGTGAGGGCTCTCTGTGGGTGTGAGGAGGCATGTTGCTTATGTAGTGTTTCACCATCCTTCTACCTATTGCATAGAGCCCTTTGAGGGGCATTTGGTGACCCACCTTAACACACCAAACAAAGGGCATTGCAGCTATGAAGACACGCCTTTACATAGTGAGGGCCTAGATGGGCTTGTCAAGGGTCCATTTGGCTCTCCCAAGGGTCAATCGACCCCAACAAGGGCATCTGACGGTAGTGCTATGTTGAGCCCGTCTATGGCCTTTCTCCTTCTGTGGCCATCAATCCTTCTGTGGGTACTGATACAAATGAAGACATAGTTAGAAAAAATAATCAAACCAAACAATAAACAATGCCTCATAGTATGAATCTCGATGTGAATGGGGGCGAGTAGCACATCAAGCAAATAATAGCTCGAAACTAATCCAAGAAGCTCTAATACCATGTAGAAAACCAAGATCATGGAATAGACTAACAAGCACATGAATTGCAATGGAATCGACCCATTTGTATTAGCCAATAAGGCGAGTATAAATAGAGTTGTCTTAGGTACCCAAATCTCAATGAAAAGAGGATATGACTCCTCTATCATGGAGTTGTGGTGAGTAACCTCCCATAAACATAGCGCGAGGTGTCGATGCAAGTTGACACCTCTCAAAATAGCTCCAACTACTTTGACAAGTTCAAATGAACATCTGCCAATACACCTAAGTAGGCTTAATTACAAATGTGTACACCTATAGATTAAAGGTATACACTAACATATATTATAAATAAGAATATTATATTACCCTATAATAAAATTTTAGGTTTTACAAATAATTTAAAGTGTCATATATACAGTTATTAAAAATTTAGCAAGTCAAGATATATAGTCTAATAAAATTTAAAGTTGTAAAATATGGTCTAAAATGCCAAAAATGATCAAATAGACCATCAAATTCCTGGCATGGATTCAATGAATATGTGGAGATTTCAACTACCATCAGGCAAAAATCAAGAGGATAGGTCCGTATGGTTGCTATCTAGTTATTAAATTTGTTGTATGGCATGGTACATGCCTCCAGATAAAATATCACTTGATAATGTTTGATAGAATTATGGACAGACCTATGTACTAAATTATAATCAAATTGTTTAATATTTGTTGTTGTGTGTTTTCTCCCTTTCTCCTTTTATCCTATTAAAAATATATCCATAAAGTAATAAAGTAATAATGAAAGGTATAATATTTGTTAAAGACTTTATAAATAGAATAAATTAACAAGTACCACGTAGTGGCTAGTACTTGTCATTTGTTTGTGTTTGTATATGTATTGTAGTAAGATTGACAAATATGAATGCATTGGAACGAGACATTGTAATAGTATATAGTTTACAAGCATGAAGCAATGATTTGTATTAAAACATCATGGTGTGAAATGTCATGTATTTGTGCTTCCAAGGTTGAAATATCAAAAAATAAAATTGAAGTAGATGAGAAGTGATTCTTGTTCAATGTGAGATAAATATTTTGAAGTTCTTTGTATCTTAATAGATGAACTTGAGCATTGATGTTGAGAAACATGCATGGTATGTCTCTTGAGTTGTAGTTGTTTCTATTAAGGAAGGAACTTCTGGATTACCTAATCAAACAATCCTGATTCTATATTAGCATTATTGTTGTTGTGAAAAGGAGAGTGAATAATTAATATGGAGGAGGTATCTAGACATGAAAATGACAATTTGGGATTTTGACTACAACTGGTCGATAGATCTTTTTCAGAATGGTTTTCAATGGTAATTTTCATTCTACTGTTGGCAACAGCTCTAGGAAGAGAGATGGATAGTTGAAAATTGCTTGAAGAACCTCCAAGAAGTTGATGATTGTTCTCTACCATTGTTGTTGAAGAGTTCATAGAATTGTTTATGAGTAGTTCATCAGAGGTGTACATTTTTGCATCTAGTGCAGAATGTTCAATGTTGGAATTCTTGCATGTATAATCAGAGCAAGCATCTCACAAGATATTGATAGGGTTAGTATAATTTGTATTGAATTTGGAGAGAGAAATGAAAGTAGGGATAGGAAGAATGAATTGATTAGAAATGAACTTACCAGGATTTGAAGTTATGTGAATGAAATTTGTAATTCTTTGATGGCTCTCATTGAAATGGCTGCAATATAATAGGCATGTGCAACCTCTTCTACTATATCAAATGTTCCAAGCCAATGACATTACTTGGAGTTTGGGACCAGGATTTCTACACTATATCAACCCATGGACATTTTCAAACACCTTTATATTTATGTACATTGATGGAATGTTTGAGTTGGTTAGAAATGTGATTGCATGCCTCTAAATTTTTGTATGAGAAATTTATCATGGCATTAATGCCTCTAATGGATATAGCCACCTTATTGTAAGCATAGGTAACATCTTCTTCTGTATCAAAGGTACCTAGCCATTTACGTTGGTTATAAATGTAGCTATAGATTTCTGCTCCATAACGACCATTTGTATGTTTTCTAACACCTATATATTTTTCTTCCTTTCTTAAAATTTTGAAGCTCATAGGACTAATAGTGCAAACTATAGTAGCTTGATTATTTCTCCCATCATCTTGATAGTTTGGTTGTTGTAGCAATTTCTTTGTCATCTTATAGCCCAAGTTTGTTGTTGTTGTTAGTTGTAATAAATCTATGCAACTACTATTGGATATGCAATTAATTCATTATTTTGAAATCCTACAAAAGATATGTGGCAACAAATAAGCCTTCCTAACACTTTGGCAAAAGGCATAAAGACCTAAAAATATTCTTATCATATAATAAGAAATTTTTACAAGATGGAGGAAAAGAAAATAGAGTGCAGGAAATATATATTCTACCCATTTACAAAATAGTGTGTATCGTGATCCATAATAGAAGATAACTCCAAGTACATGTATATTGTGAATAACAGATACATAAATATGGAAACTATGTAGTAATTGTAGTGAAAATATACTATAATATCTATCAAGAAGATTATAATATTTTACAAATCCTACCTTACAAAGGCAACATCATCATTTGCATGAGCATCAAGAACCAAAAATGTAGGTTGGTTGGCATCCACTCCATCAATCACATGTGGTTGAATTGTTGCATTGTTTGCAAACTCTGACCAATGTGGAACATGATTGAGCAAAATATATAGTCCATGGTAAGTGTCATCAATTTTATCAACAAGCTTAGGGCCAAGCTCATGGTAGTGAGAATAGAGGGAATTTTTCACTATGATTGAACGATCATTTTGGAGGCCATGTTTTATGTCATTAAAGATATAAACAACCACAAGGCATTTATGAATATCCCTATGGGTGAATAAGCCTACAACCAGGGTTGTCCCATTAAATAGGTTGCAATTTACAGTAGTATTTAGGCTTTCTTTAGATATCGGGTAGTCTTGTATGTAATCAAATGAAAGCTTTCTTAAGAGAGTAGATTCTTGCAAGAGGTCCATGGAATTGGATAAAAAGAGAGTAACTAGTTCAGAGAAGTAGAAAATCCTGGGGGAGTCTTGAGAATTTTGTGACCAGTCAATACTTGAGCAACATCTTCCACTTCTTGGTAATATATTTTAAACACATTTTCAAATAGCAATAAGTAAAATTTTCCATGCTCTAGGTATTCCCATTTATTAACAAGCAAATAGAATCATTTATTTCTCTATGTATACTCCATGCATTCAAGAGATACGAACTTAATTATTTGATTACACAAAACTACAAGCTCTTTCAATTCTTCTTTGACTTTTAGACTTATCTCCTCTAAAACTTAAGAGCAATGAAACAAGCAAGCAAGGATAGATGATAAACAATTCATAGTTACTAAAATGTGGAGCAATAGAACAAGATGAGTAAGATGCAGATGGAGAATATTGCAAAATGGCCAATATTATCAATGAAATAGATAGCTACAAGGAATATCAGCTAATTATTACAATTACAAAGCTCTAGAACAAAGTTTAATTGTAAAGAGGGTCAACCATCACATTATCTGTTGCAAATGTCAACTAAAAATACATAAGTATGATGAGGAATAGAAAGAGCATATATCAAAATAACTATGAAGATATTGCAATGAACATAAAAATAACTACCTATACTCACCTCTTTTAGTATAACTATGGAGATATTGCTTTGTTCAAGAAATCTGGAGACTTCTGGAAATTAGGAATGGTAGGAGAGACACACCTTTACAAGATTCTCACCCAATTTTTAATGCTAACTGGGTTCAATCTTATCAATTTGACATTCTGACTGATTTTCTAAAGCTGGAAAACCATATACCTACAATTGTTTTGATAACTAAGCTATTAGACATTAAATTAGACTGCACAGAAGCAAAAGCCAAAGAAGAACTGCTTAGATTCATTTGCAAGGGTATCATTCCCAAAATTCACCCTTTACAACCAAATCAGCTAGATAAGTTATTTCGAACACTGAAAAATGGAAATCATAAAGAGGATAAGAGATGAAAATCTTGAAAAGTATAAACATATTTTATGAACCAGTGTTTCAGTACATTGAGAATTCTTAGATTCTTGAGTTCAAAGGCTTCATAATTAATCATTTCTTTGAGTCAAAGAATTTTGTTCTTTTGTAACTTTGAAATGGTAAGCCTTAACATCAATGCAATCTAAATTCCCAAATCCCTAGGTATGTAGTCATCTATAATTCTTACTATAGTGATCTTTTGTGTCTAGGATTTTAGGATTCTGGACTAGAGTTATGAGACTCAACAAGATAGTGATAGAATTTTTGCGTTTGAGTTCTAAGTGACCCAAAACTAGCTTTGATTGATATTATTTGGGTCTAAGCATCAGATTTGGCCACTTTAAAAAGAGAGAAACAAACCCTCATTTGGAAGTTAGTGACCTTATTGGAAGCATCCGAGTCTTTTTTTAATTCTTAGTTGGCTTGGTTAATGAATCCTTCTGAGTCTGAATCTCATCTCTATGCTTTTGACAACATTCTAACAGCTTCACCAATTAGCAAACTTCACTGGAGATCCCAAATTCTTAGGTAGTTCAACACTTTCAAATTGGAAAATGAATGTATAGACCAACCGCTAGATTTGGTAGGTTGTGATATTATATGTTGAACTTAAGGCCCATGCTGAATTTAACTTCTTTAAAAATGCTTTGGTCAAATAAAAAAATGAATGTATAAACCCACATGGAAATGAACAAAACCTTTCAATAGTATAATATTTTAATGTTCTCTTGAAAAGTTTAGCCAATAGTCTATCATGATATTCAAAGTCCAAGTATTTAGTAATGAAGGAATACAAATGTGTATTGTGGTTATACCTTTGCCATTTTACATTAAAAAATGATGTGCCACAAAACTAAGGGTAGAGGATATATAACAAATTCAAATGGCAATGGTGTGTTTCTATCCTTAATGTATTATTCATTCTCTTGCCCATCATGTATGGTGTCAACTCATTTTCAATTTTATCAGCATTTTTAAATAGTGCATCTAGGACAATAGAGGGAATGGTAACTAAAGAGGGAAAAAAGAGAATACAAGCAGAGCTCAAGGCATGAGCTTGTAGAATATGTCCAACATCTTTTTTTCCCTCAGATCTAGAACAAATATGTTATCTCACACCTACATGTTTGCTCTACAAGTTACTGTCTTCTTTTTATTTTTATTTTCTATAGCCTTTATGTGTTGAGAGAGGTACTAGTAACTCAAAATATTATCACATTCAACTAAGTAATCCATAAATCATAATAAACTTTTGTCCCTCTTCTTATTATTCATAATATTAGCCTCTTGTTGATATTGTGAATGCCTAAGGTATTGGTGTAGACATCAAAAAATTGACCAATGATCAATTTCCTAAGTCCTCCCTTCACATGAAATTTAATTATTTTTAATTAATTAATTAATTAAATTTCCATTAATCCCTAATCTACCCTTAATCCTAAGATTTAATTAATTTTAATTAATTAATTAAATCTTTCATACCATCGCCCGTAAATAATAAATTCAATTTAAAAAAATATTTTATTATTTACCTACCTTACCCTTTACATGAGATTTAATTAATTAATTAAATTAATTAAATCCTCCCCTTTTAAACATTTCCTGTGAATAATAAATTAATTATAATTTATTGTTTATTTAACCTAAAACTAGAAATTAAAAGAAGTAATTAAGCAACCCATTCAACTACTTTACCATTCAACCAATCGTTTAACCATCCTTGAACCACTTCTACCCAAACTTTATAAAAACCTATTTCATTTTTCATTTACCCCTCCCTGGAAAAATTACATCGGAATTATGCTAAAATTTTGAGCAACCATATTCTAAATACTTCGGTAACATTTATATTTATCTAGTTTTCAATAGTTTATCATTAGCTTTTGATGGTGCATTAGATATGAATTTTAGGGTTTGTAATGGTTTAAATTCCTTTTTAATGAAATTTATATCTCTTGCAACAATAGGTATGTAGACTCATATTACACAAATGTAGAGTGTGGAAGTAGTTATAACATCTAATAAATGGCTACTGACTATTTGCTTAGATTAGCTTATTCTCTATATTTTCATTTTGTTTCTTCTCTATTTTCCCCAGTAAGTATTACATGAGCTCATTGAAAATCTAACAAAAGGTTGGCTTTCTAAAAGCTTGGAGGTCATCCTATAAACCATGTATCACACTTGCAAGATTTGGATTTGGGTGTAGGTTTACATGCATCATAGATTTAAACATCAATAGTTTTGCATGCCCAGTAAGCTGTGAGTCAAAAACCTTAGTCTGTGTCTCATTTTATTAAATATTTATTCTTCATTTTTTTATTTTGGTGGTAAATCATAGAAATATCAGCTTGTAGGAGCACGAATCTTCCACTTGTGACTCTATTCATAACTTTGTATCTCATCAGATCTCATGAATCTTTATTCCTATAGACTATAGAAACACCTTATATCTATGTGCATCTCAACATTCTAACAAGAAATTTCTCATTTGTAGCCTAGGATTGTAGTGGACTATTGCAACAACAAAGATGGTATTAGATTCTTGAGGCATCTTTGAAGGATCTACCTCTCTTTTATGGACATGGCTATTAGCAAGAAATGTAGAGGAGATATCGATCTAGAGATCTAGTCCTTAGTCAAGTCTTTGTAGTCAATTTATACCCTAGTCAAGTAGCTAGAGATTGACAACAAAACATAAAGAATAACAAAATAGAGCATCACATACACCTTAAAGTAAGACAACACATAATTACTTGGTACCATCAACTCTCCTTATATATATCAGATGGCTATGTCAATGGTGGAAGACTCAAGACATGCCTTGTCCTGGTTGGAAATATTTCTTGAGTCTTGCACCATTGACATAACCAGTTGATATCTAACCCTCCATATCCTTTAGTTTGACTGCTCCGAAATCTGTAATTTCTTCAATGTAAAATGGTCCCAGCCACCTTGTCTTCATTTTTCCTTGCTTCTTAAATCTTTTGTCATACAGGAGTACTAAGTGACCTTCCTTGAATGTCTTATTCCTCAAGTGTCTATCATGCCAGGCCTTTTGTCTTTTCCTTTCCAAGTTCATATTGTATGCTGCCATTAGTTTGTCCTCATCCATTTTCTCCAATTCTTCAATCCTTTGTGTGAGAGAGTCTTCTTCACCCAACTTAAGAGTCCTTGCTGTCCAAAAATTTGGTAATATGAAGTGTATCGATAGTGTAGCATCTATTCCATACACTAGTTCATATGGAGTGAACTTAGTGATTATCTTGAAGGTTGTTCTATATGCCCATAGTACCGCAAGTACTTTTAGATCCTAGTCTATCTTGTTCCTATTGCACATTTTTGTCAATGATACCCCAATGATCTTATTCAAGGCTTCACTTGCTCCATTTTCTTGTGGATGATATGGTCAAATTCTATTGTGTATTATCATAAAATTGTCTAGTAGCTCTAAAATCATCTTGTTTACAAATGTTAGGAATATGATGCAAAAGATATCAATTAAATGCATATAAAGATTAAATAAAGGAATGAAAAACACACAGAAACAAAAACAGTGAGAGATAATTTTAACTTTGGTTCACCCAAACTCAGGCTACATCCACCAACAGAAAGTCCAATACTATTATCCAGAAAATAGAACCAATTACAACTAGCAATCTCTTGCAACTCAATACTATTGCAATATGCTACAATACAATATCAGTGGAAACCCTAACCCTTAGCCATTTTAATAAAGACTTATGTCAGTTACAAAAAATAGGGTTTTATGTTAGCCAATAGAAAAATAATTGTCAATGCCTTTATAAAATAATAGGCAATTTCTGATACTTTCGATCTTTTAATCTTTGTTCTTCTATAAATACAAGTTGCAACATAATTTAATTTTTTATATTCACTTTTCTCATCCATTTAATAGTCTGAAAACATTTCTCAAGTTCGGTGTTATGATGTTTGACATAGTATATATATATATCCAAAATAAATAAGTAGTTATGTGTAAAAGACTTGCTTTATAGTTTCATGAAAAAATAAAATCAACTTTATTTAGGAAAGAACTATATGTTTTATTTCCTTATTATATTAATGGAAAAAGAATTGTAAGTTTAGAAGGAAATCAAGAAAACAAGTTTGTTTATGTTTTAATTTGCAAGAAAAGCAATTTGGATTTGTTTTTTATTTAGAAGTATTGATATTATCTATATTTTCATATATTTAGAAAAAGTATTTGTTTAATTAAGTTATAAAAGAAAAAGGTTGTTTTAAAGATTTGTATAAAATTAGAAAGATTATAATTTTTATTTATTCAATTTGAGAGAAAAAAGGAAAATTAAATTTTATTAGTTTATCAATTATAACAATGACATCTAAATATTAAATCAATTGGTATAGTAGGTTCATCTGATATAAATTATTTTTCAAAACTTTACATTTTGATCATTAGGACATTGCAAAAAAAGTCAAACTTTGTCTTAACTTTTCGGGGGTTGTTATCAATTGTGAAACTATAGGTAAAGTTACCCTTGCAAGTTAACTTTTTTACATTTATACTTTAAAAACAAATATATTCCTATCTTTTAGCCTTCTTATATGGTGACATACAGTGGGGAAGACGCGTTGACTAAAGTGGGGAAAATTTGACCTCCAAGTCTGATTAGGCTCCATATAACGACAATGTTTACCTTGATCAATGGTTATGCTTAGTGGATAGCCAAACTCGGTAATTAAGCTCTCATAGATAAATTTGGTGGCAATGTTTTTTGTGAAGTATCACGTTGGTTGTGCTTTTGCTCACTTAGTCAGGTATTCTATTATATAATGATGAATCTAGATTTTGACTGCTTTGTTGGTGGGTCTATAGGTCCAATAAAGTTAATAGCCCATTTTTAAAAAGGTAATTGTGTTGGCATTTGTCTCAGTGGCATTTCATCTCTTGCAGTAGGTCTTCCTATTCTTTGACATATATCACAATTCTTTACATATCTCTTTGCATCTTTAAAAAGTGTAGACCACCATAACCTAGCTAGTTTTATTTTTCTTGTTGTCATGTCCCTAACATTATGTCCTCCTCCTATCCCTTCATGTGCTTCTCTTAGAATGTCCTCTCTTTCATGTTTATATACTACCCTTCTGATGATATCATCTTTCCCTCTAACATGTAGTTCTCCTTCAATCAATGTATATGGAAAAGACTTCCGCATTAGGTTTTGTCTTTCTTGTCTTGACATATCTGTTGGAGGTTTACATGTAGCCAATAAGTATGCCATATCTGTCAACTCTTCTGACATCACATTCACCCTGAATAGATTTGCGCCAAGTAGCTATTCTTCATGTACCTCTGAATCTTCCCCTGTCTCAATTCTAGATAAGTAGTCTGGTCCCTGAATGTGCTTTCTCAACTTCAGCACATGATTGAGAATTCAAACTCCTAAAATAAGAGTAACCGTCAGCAAATTCTTCCTTAGATGATTGGTTTTTTGAGTAGGTATTTCAATGGTTCATGATTAGTGCAAAATATGAAAGATTTGACAAAAGATAATGTTTAAACTTCTGTAATGCATACACCATTGCTAGGGCTTCTCTTTCAGTTGTGGTATAAATCTTCTTGGATTTTGACAACTTTTTGCTTGCAAATACTATAGAATGATCCTTAGAACCCCTTGGTTGAGTTAGTACTGCTCCTAGTGCAATCCATGATGCATCCACATGAAGATGCAAAGTGTTCTCCCAATCTGAAAATGAGTATTGGCGCTTATGCTATCTTCTACTTTAAAGTGTCAAATGCCTTTTGGTGCTACTCCTTCTAGGTAATACTTTTGCCTTGTTTCTTCTTCAATAGTTCTTCTATAGGTGTTGAAATGGCTGCATAACTCCTAATGAACTTCTGATGGTAATCAGGATATCCTAGGAGTGTTTTGACATTAGATGTTTTTGGTGGTAGTAAGTTCTGAATAATTATAACTTTTAGGGGATCAACCATCAAACCTTCTTTACATATTATATGACCCAGTAGTGTTCCAAATGGTACCATGAAATTACATTTCTCTAAGTTCAAGGAAATTTGTAGGCTTCTACATTTATTCAACATCAATCTCAGTGTTTGTGTGTGATCTTTTACTAGCCCAAATACAATCCAATCATCCAAATAGACTTCTACCTAAACTCATGTATAAACTCTTTGAATGCATGTACCATAATTCTATTGAATACTGCTGGTGCATTTTTCATCCAAATGGCATAACACTATACATGAAAGATCCTAGTTTAGATGAAAATGTTGTTTTGGGTTGATCTTCCTCTCTAATTTTTACCTAGTGATATGCAGAGAATCCATCAGTGAAGGAGTAGATTTCTCTACCGGCAACTAACTCTAATATTTCCTCTATGAGTGGTGTGGGGAATAGATCATGAATGCAAGCTTTTTTCAACTCTCTATAGTCTCCATAGATCCTAATTTCTCCTATTTTCTTATTTTGTACTGCCATTGGACTGATCCACTCTACTTCCTCTACTAGTTTTATGATCCCTATTTCTAGCATCTTGTCTAGTTCCACTTTAAATTTTTTCTTCATATTTGGATTAATCCTATATGGCCTTTTCTTGATTGGTTTGTAACCTTCTTTCAGTTGAATATTCATAGTTATGGCTTCCTCTTTTATTCCCTTCATCTCTGTGAACTTCCTAGGAAAACTTTCCTCATACTCAAACAAGATTTCTACTACTTGTGCCACTTCCTTCTCATCCTAATAGTCTCCTATCTTGGCTAGCTTAGGATCTCCTTCTTTTTCAATGCTTTCTTCCCTCAACTAGATAAGTTTTTTGAAATATTTGTCCTTGATATCTATAGATTCTACCATCTCTCTTTCTTCCTATTCAATCTTTATTTCTTTCTCCTTACTTTCCTCATCCTCCTATTGTTTTGTTTTGTAGCATTTGTGTTTCTCTAGGTATGATTCCTTATTTATCCATTATATAATTTTCCGTATTCTTTCTATTTTTACAGGTGGTGAACATTGCTCCATATTTACTTCTTCTGATTCCGTATCCTATTGAAAGATGATCTCCTTTATTTTAAGTAGTGTTTTGTAAATGTTCTTTTTTGGAGTAAAGAATGAAAATGTATGAATGAAATTCTTCTACAGTTCTTCCCAATATCTAGTTTCTTTTCGTCGTTCTTGATTTATATAGGTCATGTCTGTGTAATTGGTGATAGTGTCTACTAAAATAATTTGATGTACAATATCTCATTATATTCATTTATTTCTCTCCATACCATTGTACACATGGATAAATGTTCTTACAGTGGAATCTAGCCTGAGTATTTGGGTATGATAACATATTCTCCTTCCTCTGGCAAATATCTTATTTTGACGAGTATTTTAAATACTAGCCATTAGTCTAATGTGTCTTTGTGTGTGTTCCACCAATTTGTGGCATTGCATACCAATGTGTGTTGTACATCTTGTAATATTATGTATTCTTCTGAAAAAACTATCTCCATTTATCCTAGATATGTATGTAGGTTTTATACTCTTGAAAACCTAGGAAACTTGATATGGGAAATACCTTTCAAAATGTGACCTACCAAGTAAGGTCTTTGAGTCGTGTCTTCTGTGTTTTCCATAGATGTGTTGCATATGACCTCTGGTGAGTTTTGATGAGGTGTGGAGGGTTGCGGTTTGTCTTCATTGCTAGTCTTGATCTTGAATATGTTTTGGTATCCCAACATTTTCCTTGTTTTCAATTCCAGTTCTTCACTCAACTAGGCTTCCAGGACCTCCTCACTATCTAGACTATTGTAATCCTCCTCTATATCCACTTCTCCCTCAAAATTAGGTTCTTCTGTTGTCTCCCTTGCATCCAATCTTGAAATTATGTAGAGATTCTTTGTATTCTTGTCATTGTCTACAGTTTGATTGACTTCTTCTATGTATGCTTCCTCCATTGATGATCCCAAAGGAATGTTGACAGTGTTGTGATTATTAGCAAATTTGATAGCTCTTCTTTCTAGGAGTCTATAATAGCATTTGCATCCACAAACCATCTCAACCCTAAAAATGCATTGAAAGTTTCTCCTTGATCCTTCATGGCTACAACAATGAAGTCTAAGACTTGATTGACCCCCATTAGGTTAACTTCCACTTGGTTCCGTCTTCCCATTGTCTGCATAGTAGATCTATTTGTTAAAATAATATTGTAGGTTGTCTTTGTCATCTTAGATCTTCTTAACTACTCCCACAATTTCTTTGTGATCATGTTGACATCTACTCCCAGATCTATCATGACATTCCAGACCTTCCTATGATTAATATGAATATCCACCATAAGTGGTTTTGTTTTCCATTCTCTATCTATTCTTCCCATCCTATAGAGTTGACTCTTCTGACCTTGCTCCTTATTCTAGTATTTGGAAAATTGCTTTAGTTTCTCAATAAGTCAGTGTTGTTGTGTCAATTGAGCTAATTGCTTGAGAGCTTCTACTTCTCCTTCTATGAAAAAAATGCTTGTCTTTCTTCTTCTTTTCTTGTTCCTTCCATATGGTTTGTTTGGCTTCCTTTCCAAATTCCTCATGTTGTTACTTAGAGGGAATAAATTCTTCTTCCTCCTCACTATCTTCCTCTTCTGTCTCAGTGACATAGTGCCTTCTGGTATTTATTCCTTGTCTTGTCAGTACCACATCTTTCTCCTTCCTTCTTCTTCTCTCATTTCCAGTATGTTTTGGGTTGCTTCTCTGATAGTGTACTCTTCTTCTTCTATAGATTTAGTTGAAGATATGCCTATTTCCTCCCCGTTGTTCTTTCAACAAGTCCTTTCTCCTTGACCCTTTGGTGCCCTTGTTATGATCCTCGCTCCTTTTTGGTTGCCCAGGTTCTATAGCTCATCACTCTTACATTGTGGTTGTGTGTTTTGAAAGTACTATTGTGCTCTCTCACAAGAAAATAGATCATGCTTTGTACTGCTATGAAATAAACATTGTGTTTTCCTTTCAGCCCAACATTCATTAGGAAAGTGTCCTAGCTTACCGCAATTGAAGCATGTTGGATCCTCCCTTCATCTTTGATTGCTTCCATGGCCTCTGCCTCCTATGTAACCTCTAAATTTCTCTTCATCATCATTATTATAACTATTCACATAGGATGGATTGCCAAAGTTTGAATTGTGTATTGCATTGACATTCCTTTGATTTCTCCAATTTGTTTTTTTGTAGCCATCATCATGTGGGTTTCTCTCTACATATGACATGTTATTACTCTCTGCCAAATTTTTGTACAAAATTTCATCTTCTTCATCACCAAATTTTGTTTTCCTCTGGAATTTGTGTGAAGGATAGTCTAGTGTTTCATGGTCATCCCACTTTCTAGATAATCCACACTATATTGAATTAATTCTTTTTGTTGTTGCTTTGATGTCTTCTTTGATTGCGGTATCTTGTAGATTTCACCTTTCATCCTAGGGCATACATTTCTCAAGTGACCTCTTATACAGTATGAGTACCAAATAATAGGAATTTTCTTCTGTGTATTCTCCTCCTGCTTAGCCAAGATCTCCTACCTCATCTTCAACTACTCCAATTCCAACTTCAACTTCTCCGATTCTAGGTTTTCTTTCATCTTATCATGTCTGTGCTAAGATTGGGACTCTATCTGATAGGCTAGTGTCACTGCTTCTGTATATGTCTCAAATATTCTTCCATCTAGGGATAACCTTAATTAAGGGCTTATTCTAGAAATAAACTATTCTTTTTTTCTATTTCTTAGTCAATGGTTCCTCCAACTTTATGGTTGTCTCCTTGAATCTTCTATCAATGTCCTTTATTGATTCCTTATCCAACTGCATCAAATCTCTCATCTTACTTACTTACCCCTTATGTCAGAATATCTAGAACTCCAAAATTCTCTAGAAATAGCTTCTTGATCTCATCCCAATCCTTGTCACTATTCGAACATGTCTTCCTATACCACTACAATGCTTCATCCCACAAGGTGCCTATGAAGTCAAACAACTTAATTTCATCTCTTGTTACTCCCTTCCAGTTCCAAATAGACTCCAAAACAAAAGTGCTCTGTTGCTTTAGTAGTGTCCTCAAAGATTAGTAACTCGACAGGGATATCCATGATTCAATATCTTCGGTTCTCCATGATAGTTTTCCTCTGGTTAAGTTGTCTTCTATCAATTTTCTTTCCTTCTCTTCCCTTATCTCCATGTAGTTGGATATCAAAGTACTCTTCTCCTAAAACCTCTATGAAATTACTCCAGATTTCTTTTATTCTCTGTTTCCTTGTTTTCTGGACTACTTTCCTTCTCAACTAAATTTTTCTTGACTTTATATGGCATTTGGGGTGACTCATAGTCCAAGGGTTGTGTCTCTTCATAGTGTCTCTTCAAATTAGGGGATTCTCTTCTCCTTGTTAATGACATAAACTCCACATCCAATTATGATTCAAATAACCTTCCAAAACCCTCAAAACTCCTCTCAATGTTTACCACATCTTCTCCTCCTTCTCTTATCTCCTTTATGCTTTGGAAAATTAGCTCCTCTATATATTCCTCATCCATCTCCAAAAGCTTCGGTGTTAACTCATATGTTCTAATAGCTTGCAACATAAACCCTAGTTCACCTATTTATTCTCTTTCCCTTCCATATTCTTCTCCAGTAGCACCCACCATGGTGTGCTCCTAAAAATTCACCATTCCACACTCTATTGCTTCTCCTTCTGACCTCCTTTCTTTGGAAACACTCATATTGGCTCACTTAGAAGCATCCTCCATGATGCACTTGTCTTTTTCTTCCCTTCCTATAGCACCCTCTATAGTGCACTCCTCGAGTTCTTCCCATTTTTCTTTTGCAACTTCTATTTTCCTTCCTTTCTCCATCTCTTGTGTGCTTTCCATCCTTCTACGGTAATGTTCTTGTCATTCTAGAGTTTGTTTCAATCTCTCTTCTCTACTTATCTCCATTCTAGTTTTGATTTCTTTGCTGATCTCTTTTTCCTTCCACTTCTTGCCTTTTGCCATGGGTTCTCTTGATTTGGTGTTCCATTAGTCCTCTTATATCCCATGGAGTCCTTATTTCAAGAGTCACATCATTTGAAAGGTCCTTGTAGACCCTACCCCCTTTCCACTTATCATCTCCTTAAGTGTCTGCCTCCTTCTCACAGAGGTAGAAACTTAAGGAGATCATAATTCCTTTGCATCTTGAATTTTTTCTCTGCCAACCTTGCCTTCTCCCCTTTCTGGAACTCTATACTACTTCCTTGGATGTTTTTCCCTTCCCCTCTTTAACTACCTTCTTCTAGGGTCTCGGAAACAGAACCAAATGTTAGCAAGAAAAGTAGAGGAGACATCAGTCCAGAGATCCGGTCCTTAGTCAAGTCTTTGTAGTCAGTTCATACCTTAGTCAAGTAGCTAGAGATTGATAGAAAAACATAAAGAATAACAAGAAAGAACATCACATACACCTTAAAGTAAGACAACATAGAATTACCTGGTATCCGAAGCTCTCCTTATATATATATATATATATATATATATAAACTTTCATCAAATGTATACATCATCTATCCACCCTCTGACAAGTTTAAGTCTCTGCCTCAACAATTACAATCATGACTTCTATGTCATTCTTACATAAGAATATAGCATCTATCACACTCCTATTCTCCTATATCTTATCATATATATATATATATATATATATATATATATATATATATATATATATATATATATATATATATATATATATATATATATATATATAGGGATGTGTTTCCTGTCGGCTCTAGCCTCCGCATAGTGTGTAGTCTCTTCTAGTCGACTCTCCTTTATGATGTGTATCCTGCTAACAATGGCTTAGTTTCTCTCTTGGATCACATCCAAGATTTTGTAAACTTGGGCAACATTTATAGCATTACTACTCAAAATGTGGCCCTCTAATTGCTTGATTCATCTCTAAATGACAATGCATGTTAATGGTTTAGAACTTTGCAAGCTATTTTAGTTGCAAATGGGAACCAGTTGGGTGATCTCCTATTTAGTGAATTTTGAGAGAACGTTGATACCAACTCCCTCCTTCAATATTTCATAGAAATCAAGAAGCTTTAAATGTAGAATTTATGCATGATTTGAACTCACAGTTTGACAAGTCTCGGAAGAGATTCCTAGTAAATGTTTGACAACCTCCAAGTTTTGAATTCTTATGCTTCTTGAAAGCTTTAAATTATAAAAAATTTAGTTATGATTTAGATTCTAGGAGGTCAAACTCTTCTTGAATCATATTAATTGGGTATGAAAGATGAGAAAAATCTAATAGTTGCTAGAAAGATTCCTCCCATGCCTATAAAATTCTTGTTTCCTACAAGAAAAATCCTCTTTCCAAATTGTCCAAAATGGCCAAATGCATACTTTAAGTGCACCACCCACACTCTATATTGAGTTGGTCAAGATAAATGAAGAAAAAAATGTAATTGAACATCTCCCTGATGAGCTCAAGGAGGTCAAAAATCAATCTACTGAACTAAGTGAGAAAGCTTTGATGCTTCCATAACTTCCTTGAAACAACATTTTTTCTTGTATTCTCCTATCAATACCTCACCCCCTCTTGTGAAACAATTACAAACCCCTAGATCTGATAGATATATTCCTTATTTTTCTTAAACCACAGTGCTTCCTAATCCCATATTTGAGCACAAAAGTATAGAAGAACAAGTTTTTTATTAGATAAACATGGTGGACAACATAATGAGAAAACGAATGTTAGAAACCAATAATGTGAACAAGAGGCTGCTATTGTTCATGCAAATTTTCCATCATACTATAATTATAATTTTCATGCGAAAGATATCAAATCAAGTGTAACTGTGGATCCTTTACATTTTAGTTCATTTAAAGATATTTCTAATTCTTTTTATGAAAACAATAAGAGGGAAGTAGAGCTATCACATGGCATAGATCTTCAAGTACAAAGGGAAGACAAAGAAAAATATCAAGTGAAAGAAAAATGAAGTTTTGATTGAACTCATTAATATTTTGATGAAGATTTGACTTTTAAAATCCCAGAGATCATCCTATAAATTCTTTCTGACATTTGTAGGTTTCCCATATTGGTGTAGGTTTGCATGCAAGTGTAGATGTAACATACCAATTCTCAATATCAAAATTAACCAACTTAATTACCATTAAGTACAAGGTCATGATTAAAATAATCATAGTTAAGCAAAGTAATAATCTATATCATAAGAAAAATCAATATACATATATTTTCTGGATATTTTAAAATTGAAATTTACAACAATTCTAAAGATAACATACTACTGAATTACTTTCACTATACATTTACAATATTTTACTCATAACATCAATGATAATTTTACACATAATGTTTGACTATCAAGTCATATAAAAGAATGTACTGCATTTGGAGCTTTGACATCTATCTTCATAGGTCTCAACTTGTCTTTCACTTGGGAAGGAGAGCAACACACGAGTGCTTTTCCTCCAACCACAAACTAACAGTCCCCCACACAACTTCCTTCTTGGAAGTAGCCCTACCCTTCATGAAGGGAATAGATACAAGGGACAATTAGGTTTTCCATATGAATATCTAGTGTTATGTCCTTCATACTACATCACAGTCATACAACAATAGATCCACTCTAACTATGTATGACACTACTAGAAGCATTATGCCATTTGTAGCATAGTGAACCAACTAATGCATGCAAAGACATATGCATTACTTTGGCCAAAGATTTATATACATATACGTTTCATAATGAATGTAGTTGATTGTTCACCCACCTTGACTCAACTTATAAGTTGTGTCATCCTAGAATGATCATAGTTTGACCCCTCTATGTCATAATAAAGATAGGTTCAAATCACCCTTAGTCCATCTACTTAGAATTTTGACTTTGATTTCAAGAGTGCATTCATTATTTGTCTTTTTGCCTTTGCAATAGGTAATCTGTGACTCCACATCACTCTATTCCCATTCTTTCTTTTTACAAATTTACATGTTCATGGTCTTAGTATTTATGACCATCCCTGGTCGAAGTCTCTGTGTTTACCTTGTTTCAAGGTTTACATCTAATTCCCATCAACTATAACACATACCATTATAGTTGATAGTACTAATAAATTGATAATATTAAAAAGACCTTAGTCAAAAGAGTTCAAAAAGGATTCTTAAAAATCTAGGCTTCATCCATGAAGCATTTCCAAAAAAAAGAAATAATATGCAAATACATCTTAAAACCAATGAGTTATCATACTCGTTATCATTTTCTTTCCTATATGGAAATTAAATATTAGTCAAGGGTTTACTCCCTCGATAATCAGAGTTTAGTATGCACTTAATGCAGCCTATACAACATTATCAAATTACCAACTAGTTCTTCTCCATCAATATTAAGGAGTCATATCATTCTTTCTTACACAAAGGTTACACCGAAGGTAAAATATCTTCTATCATGAATAGTCAAGCATCATTCTTCACATTACACATCCCTCAATAGTCTCAGTGCCTTTGGCATGATCGATGGTAATGGTTTTTAAGACAGACTTATCATTTTTTAGTGCAAGGATCTCAGCCTGCTCTAAGAACATCCTTTTTTACTCTTTAAGATAATCATTGTCTTTCAATAGTTCACCAGTCAAGAGACATAATAGTCTCGAATAAAGGTTAAAGAAGATATCAAAAGGATATACTAAATGTTTAACATCCTCAACCATATCAGCATTCGAGGAGCTCATGCATGCTACAACAACACTTTTTTACATTTGGCTTCAAGGCCTTGACTGGGTTGTTTAACTATAACAAATGCTAAGTTCAAAAGAAACAAACACAATGTTCTCAAGCATACGGCCTCAAAGGCCTCATCATGATTATTCAAACAACACAATGGCTATCATAATTTGATAACACAGTCATTGATATTTCAACATATAGATTACAACAGTGATATCTATGTTTATATAGCATAGTTTGGAGCACAGAACAGTGTCTCATAATCATACATGTGAAAGAAAGGTATTGCAGTCAGGTTACGACCTACTGGAGGTGATATCTATCATGGATGATAGCAGCTCTATCTTGCAAGTTCACAATCTCCAAGCATGCTACTCCTGTCGCCTTTCCCTTTTTCGCTATCCACTAAGGATAGTGATGATAACAATAATAAAAAATAAAAGACTCTCATCCATTTTATCTTGCATGCATTATCCCACATGTCACACAAAACTGCCACCTTTCCATAAGAAAGTGGGTAAAATAGTTGCACGTACCTCCGCCACCTCATGGGTTTCAAGACTGCATAAGGTCTATATATCTCCCACTTGGGAATAAGCTGTGATAATTAAGCTTATGATAAGCTTCACCTTGGCCTCCAGTCTCTCCACTCATTGTGGATAGTGGTTCGACTGAATAACAAGACATAATTTTATTATATGATGGTGCTTAACCATACAAAGATAATAGATAATTATATCACACATAGTATCCTTTACATCTAAATGATGTTATAGGATTATTAAAATAATATGAGGTATCATTAAATTATAATATCATTATTAGGGTGGCAACAATAATATGTGACTATGGGGTTGAGTCTCACTCCCCCTCTTCACCATATTAGGCCATAGATAAAATATTAAATGATAATCACAAAATCTAAAAAGGAAATAGATATCTAAACAAAGGGAAACTCAACATCCAAATGAGGTTACCATCGACTAAATGAACATTTTGAGAGATCTTAAATCATCTTGCTGACATTGGTTGAATTGAAATCGACTTAACAAGCAAAAGACTTATACTCACCCTATCTTGCATGGGTTCACTAAAGATTTACTTTGATACTCAGACGGTAATCTAACCTTATCCCAATATCTATCTCCTTCTCTTGGGTGATACTCTCCTTCCATCCTTGGAGGAAGATTCTTTTCCTGATTACACTCACAACCATATAACCATGATTAGTGTATCATCATTTATTTGGTAAAACATTATGATAAAATAATTTTATCAACATGTAATTTCATGTCTAATCTAAACATCAATCAATATCCATATAATCAATGATTCTATTTGATAGTCTCCACAAACATCAAATCATTAATCTATGATTAATTATCTTTTTTACCACATGTTAGTGCCTGCATAAACATTCAGGTTTCAAGCATTTTATTTCATAGGCACTTTTCATAAAAATCCATAGAATTCTAGGTCTTTCGGCCTTTGCAGTAGAAAAGTACAAAAAATCTGTTGTATGCATGTCACTTTGTATATACAAGGCCATTTGTATATACATGCAGGTTCAAATGCACAGTCAGGCATACAAGTTGGTTTGTATGTTCAATCGGCCTTCAAAAATAGTGAAAAATTAGTTATATGCATTCTTGTATGCATACCAGGCTTAAAAATGGTGCATATACATTGAGGAATCTATCACATATTCTAGGAATATTCCCTGCTTGTATATCGGGTTGCATGTATATTTTGTGTTGTATGTTCAGACATACAATGGCTAGATACAAAGGAAAACATGCAAAGAGGATATACATTGGTGGCATACAAGTGAAACATACAAGGGTCAATGTACATCAAGACAGATAAAATGGTGAATGTATGTCTGACATACATTGGGAATGTGCATTGCAGATATACAAAGGGGGCATATATACATTTGCTATAGCGCAAATATACAAGGGGCCTTGTATATTCATCAACATGCAAAGTAGCAGAGATACATGTGGTGGGGTCTGTCTCACATACAAAGAGGAATGTATATGCATTATACATTCGCTATATACAAATGAACAAGTGCAAGGTGGACGTGGCAAGATAGTTAATTGAATTTGTGAAGTGGGTGGTGTCCGTACATTGTATATTGGGTTTGTATGTTCCCAACATACAATTGAAACATGCAAAGGGAAAAGATACAAATAGTGGGACCCACCGATTGCACATACAAGTGGAGCATGCATTCCAAAGATGCAAGCCAGACCTGATTCAAAAATCAGATTTGGCTAATTCAATGCTAGTGTCCGCGGCTTGCATGTATATTGTGCATTGTATATGCCGATATACAAAGGGATGAGATACAAGGCCCAGATTTGAAAACTGTCCCAATCTGTTTCATAAAATTTGAAATCCGCAGCATGTATATTGCATTGTATGTATGCAATATACAAGATGGAAAGATGCAAAAGGTGATACAAGCCAGACCTAGGTAGAATTTCAATTTGTTCTATACATATTTGGGGTCTACCTTGTATGATAAATAGTTGTATGTATATGCAGTGGCATATACAAAGGATTTGCAAGGTAGGAAAGCGGGCAGTTGTATATTGCATTGTATATATTCATATACAAGACAGACAAGAGCAATTGTATGTTGCGATGGAAAAGTCAGCGATGGAAGCGCAGGGTGCCTACGTGGCACGTTCTTATTGGTGGATGACTTTTTAAAGCATGATTGTGGCCGTAGATGTTAGCGATAGAAGGAATCGATGACCACCCTTCAAAATTTTAGGTGCAGGAGGTTTGTATGTCTGCATTTATGTTTCTTGGCGGGAAGGAGCTTCAGGGGCTTGTGAACCAGTAAACTGCGAGTAGTTGGCTATTAATGGCAGAATTGCAAAGGTATGATCGATGATGGATAGGTCAACTACCGATTTTAATGGGAAACCTCCAAGCGGCTGCACATCTCTCAATCCCATCTACTACATTCAATATTTTGGGCACCATTCTTGGTGCATTGTATATGGTAGAATTTTTGAAATGCCATGGAATTATTACTAAGTACACAGTCTTGCTATAAAATGCAAACTATGTTACTCATTTGTGGTTGTTGAAGACTTGGACATTTTTTGGGGAAAAATAATGAAAGACAGAGTGTTTTCCTGGCTGTTTATTCTCTATTGGAGTTTATGAGTTGCATCTGAGTGCACCTTGCACATATGTTTAGTTTCTTGTCATTCTATATGAAAAATGCATTACTGCATGTGTTTATCTGTCTGTCTCCATGTGTTGTATGCATTCTCTTCTTTTGAATCTGGTTGCTAAGGGTTTCTTAGATTCTAGGGTATGGATTTTTGTATCACATGCTTAATCTTTAACTTCCATTCAAGGACTGGATTAAATTGTTTTAGGTTGAGTATGAAGAATATTGTATGTCAGCTGGGATATCTATAAGTAGAGGCAGCTAAATACTCAGTCTTGGGTGGTGTTTGTAAGGCAAATACTAGTCCTGACCCCTTGAAACTTGAATGCCAGTTGCAAGCCACTCTCTTGTATATGTCTAGTTGACTCCTTGCCTTGAGATAGGCACCAATCTACTTTTGGATTAGTAGTTATGATCCAAAACCCTCTGTCTTGCATCCAAAACATTAATACAAATTATTCCATATTTCCAACCTGTTAGTTTGTAGGAGTAGAAATAGGACCCCTGCATACTCTCATACCTCAACCACTTAGATATGTCTAAGAACATTGCTAGCCTTGTGATCTATCATGCAAATCTTGGTTCAAACATGAGAGTATTCTGCTTGTTATTATAAAGTTAAATCTTTCTGTCATTGGGCGAGTCAAGGTCAAATCTTTAGCTATAGGGATACCCCCCTTGGTGTGGCAGAACCAGAAGTGAAGGGGAGGCAGCTCACGCAACCTCCCGTATCTGTTGGTTAAATCTGCTTGTGCATTGGAACTGGCAAACCCTCTGCCGATTCGGAAACTAACACCACATAAAAGTAGGATTAAGCTAAATCAAAAGTTGGGTATGTAACAACATATTTGAAAATGAACATGTTCCATCAAGATGTGTCTATGCAAAAGCTATAGAATAAGCCATGGAAAATAATGGGTATGAGGTAGTAAGGAGTGAAATAAGGAATAAGATTTGAGGAATGGGAATGGATGAAGATATGTAATGAGGTGTATCTAATGGAAGGCTAGGAGAAATTGAGGAAGATATAGAATGAGACAATTATGATGGAAGACAAGTTAGTAGGAGTGGGAATGTCACTAACATAGGTAGAGTAGTAGAGGGTGGAGAAGAAGGAGATAAAACATATCTAGGAGCTAATTTACAACTGGGTTAACCTCTTTGAGAACTTTGAAGGGACCGACATATCTAGGAGCTAATTTGGATGTCTTTCCAAACTTAATAGAGCTCTTTTGGGGTTTAACCCTTAAAAGTACTTTCTCCCACTGAGAAATGTCTTGTGATGCGTTTAGCATCTGCATAACTTTTTTGCCTATCATTGGCTTCCACTAGCCTTTTATTAATTAGATGGACTTTCTCTTCCATTTCTGACAACATTTCTATACCAAGGCTAATCCTATCTTCTATCTTATCGTAACTTATAGGAGTTTGGCACTTTCTTCCATATAATGCTTCAAATGGAGCCATCTTAGTAGTGGAATGATATGAATTATTATAGGAAAATTCCACAAGAGGAAGATAATCTTCTCATTTGTATTATTGATCCATGCAATGCATTCTCAATAGATCTTCCAACACTTGGTTTACTCTTTCAGTGTACCCATCCATCTGGAGATGAAAAGTAGTGCTTATATTCAACTAAGTTCTAAGTAAGGAAAACAAGGTTTTCCAAAACCTTGATGTCATATAGGCATCACTATCTGAGATAATCTTCTTAGAAATACTATGCAATCTAAATATTTCTTACACAAATTTGCAAGCTATGATAGGTGACCCATCTATCAAATTCCTAGGTATAAAATGTGCAACTTTAGTGAGTCTATCCACCACAAGCAGAATAGCATTGTGCCTATTCCTTGACATAGGAAGTCCTTGCATGAAATCCATGCTAATGATTTGTCATTTCCATTCTAGAATTTCATGAGGGTATAATAGTCATGTTGGGTGATAGTGTTCCGCCTTCACCCTCTGGCATTCCAAACATTTAGCTACAAACTTTGTAGCATCCCTCATCATTCCTTTCTAGAAATATAAGGGCTTTACATTAGACAGTAACTTTGTTACTCCAGGATGTCGTGAATAAGGTGCAGAATGAACCTCTTTCCACACAATATTCCTGAAGTCCTCAAAGTTCAGAACATACATCCTTACTTTATACCCCAATAACCCATCTGGTTCTAGATAAAATCCATCATATTTCATATTTTGGGGATTCTCCAAAATGACCTGTTTTACCTACTCATAAAACTCATCTCCTTTAGACTTTTGTAATACTTGATTCTTAAAATCAAAATGTCTAGAGATCATTAAGGAGATATGTCTTCTCCTACTTATGGCATCTGCCACTCAGTTTTCCTTGCCTTGAATGTATTTAATCTCAAAATCATAATTTGAGATTAACTCTAACCACCTTCTTTGGCGATCATTTAGATGTTGTTGAGTGAATAGATATTTAAGCCCTTGGTAATATGTTTTTAGTTCAAAAGGCTTCCCAAGCAAGTAAGGTCTCACATTTGCAGTGCATAAATTATTGCTGCCAATTCTAAATCATGAGGGGCATAATTTTGTTCATAAGTTTTTAGTTTCTTGGATTCATATGCAATAACCTATCCATCATAGACAAGTACACCACCTAAACCTTCCCCTGAGGCATTGGTAATGACTACAAAATGACCTTCTAGGTTAGGTACCTTCGACATAGGTGTTGTAGTTAAATTTTCCTTCAGTTGGTCAAATTCCTCCTGGCACTTGTCTGACCAATCAAATCTTTTGCCTTTTCTCTGTAAAGAAGTAATAGGATAAGCAATTTTAGAAAAAATTTTCACAAATTTCTTATAATAACTTACTAGGCCCATGAAACTTCAAACCTCATATACATTTCTTGGTGTTGGCCATTCTAATATGGGTTTAATCTTGGCTGAGTCCACAACTATTCCCTTAGCTAAAATTATATGACCCAAATACTATACTTCCTTTTGATAGAAAGTACACTTAGAGAGCTTTCCATATAGTTTATGCTCTCTTAGCCTCTAAAGGACAATCTTTAAATGTTGTAAGTGTTCTTCCTCACTCTTAGAGTAGATTAAGATATCATCAAGAAAAACAAGGACAAACTTGTCCAAGTAATTTCTGAACACATTGATCATTCATAAATGTTGTAAGTGCATTTGTTAATCCAAATGGAAAGACAGTGAATTCATAATGCCCATACCTTGTTCTGAAGGTTGTTTTGTGAATATCCTCATCTTTTAACCATAGTTGATGGTACCTAGATTAAAGAACGATCTTAGAAAACACAGCTGCTCCTCTCATTTGATCAAAAAGACCATCAATGTAGGATAATGGGTACTTGTCCTTTATTGTTTTTATTTAGCTTGCAGTAATCTATACATAACTGCAATGTACCATCTTTCTTTTTCACAAAAATTACTAGTGCTCTTTAAGGTGATGCTCTAGGTCTTATCAATCCTTTATCAAGCAATTCTTGTAATTGATGCTTTAGCTCCATTAACTCAGTTGTGGTCATTCTGTATGGAGATTTAGATATAGGTTCCAAACCTAGAATTATATCTATAGAGAAATAAAAAGCTCTTTTAGGAGGCAATCTCGGTAGCTCATCTATAAACACATCCTCAAAATCTCTAAGAAAAGGGAGTCTATCCATATATAATCCTTCCTGATCTATGGACTCCCCTCTTCTCAACTCCTTGGAGTTTCTAAGATTCATAAAACATCCAATCATAATGGAAATTAGTTTCCTTAAGGTCATTTATTTCCTCCATTTTAACATCAAAAAGATGACATTCCTTCCTTTGGGCTCTTTTCATCTGTAGGGTATAAATTTGTCTTAGTTTGACCTCTCTAGGGTTTCCTTGCAAAAAAAACTTTATTCTCAAGGTCATCTAGACATTCTATTATTTTGGCATAGCAATCCACCTTAGCCTGATGTCTCCATAACTAGTTTATCCCAAGGATAACATCATATGAGCCTAATGGGGCTACGTAAAGGTTCACTTTAGTGGAGAAACATGGAAGTTTAACCTTAGCCTCAAACATGCATTGCTCTACCTGAGCTTTGGTCTCATTTGCATATTCAACTGACTAAGTATTTGCCATGTATTTAGCTTTTCTAGAAATTTTACTTAAGACTTTCAGGGAAACAAAACATTATGTTGGACCAATATCTACCAAAACTGAAATAGGAAAACCAAATAAAATACCTATAGTTTCAATTGGAGTGATTTGATATTCAACTTGCCTATTATCTAGGGCTACATGTATGCATTGTTGGAATGCTACCTACTGAGAGGGTAAAGGATTTCCTGATGGCTGAGTTCCCTACATGTTGTTAGGACACTAGTTGGCATAATGATCATTGCCACATGTATAACACCCTCCCACGGGTCCTCTCCTTTCATGAGGCTTTCCAGAATTATCTCTTTTTTTCTGGGAGTTATTATTACCTTTCTTTTCTCCCTTGGATTCATTTTGCTTATTCTTGGACCTGTTACCATTTTTCTTTGAAAATTCTTTCTTTTTACCCTTTTTCTTAAATGATTGGGAGGATTGGGACCAATTATACCTTTTTTGATTCCTTTCCCTATAAGCAGACATAGATTTTAATTTTCATTCCTGTTTAATAGCTTTTTCACAAACCTGGCCCATTGAAGTGGGACCATGCACATCAACTTCACCCCTAATCTAGGTGTTCAATCCCATAATAAACTTTTGGATGCAAAAATTTCATCCTTTTGGTATTGTGGAACATACTTGAGTAGGTGAGTGAACTTTTCTAAGTACTCATTCAGAGTTAAATCACTCTGTCTTAGATTTTGAAAATCTATAAGCTTCTGGTCATAATACAGCTGAGGTAACCATCTTTACCTAAAGAGTTCCACAAACCTTTCCTATGTTAGACTTGTGGATCTCAAGCCTAACTCCATTTTCATATTCATCCACCAAGTAGATGCTTCACCTACCAACTAGTATGCTCCCCATACCGCTTTGGTGATTTTAGAATAGTTTCTTATTTAAAATTATTTCTCCATTTTGCTAAGCCAAGTCTCCATGGCATCTCCGCTTAGCATCCCATCAAACTTGGGAGGGGTAACCTTTTTCATATCTCTAGATAATTCCAAAGCCAAGTGGCTTCTTCTATCCTCTTCATGTCTTACCTTGAAGTTATTCTCTCTATGTTCACCTTAGGTGGTGTCCTCATGACATGCCTCACCATCACCCCCATGATAGGCTTTCCACCTAGGTCCATGCTGACCCCTAACCTTCTGCTCGAGAGTTCCAATTCCAACTCTCATCTCTTGAAGCATAGCAAGGATCTGATCAAGTTTAGAATCTAAGTGGCCTAAAGGTTGCCCTTCTTCCTGGCAATCTCCCATATTGGTTCTTGTCTAAATTGTGGTGCAATGTACTTCTCCTGATGTTTGCAGATTAATCATTCAATTAGTTTTTTTCATACTATTGAATCCATGTTCATAAATATAAATCCATTCTCATTCACGTAATCTTTAACAGGAAAGGAAAAATTTTCTAAAATTTTGAAATGCATTATAGTTTCCATGGATTACATATAATCCATTCATAGTTACAAAAGATTTCTCTTTACATCTTGCTACTGCAAGTCATTATTAGATTGGGATATCTTACCAAGCTTATCCTCATTCTTGAGTTTTATCAAATCATTTTTGGGAGGGGGACGTACTCGCAGGTACTCATCCACAACCTTTCAAGTAACATTAGGATCCTTAAGAAGGTGCAGAGGATTTCACTAATTCATTTTTAGAGATAGGAGCGGTAACCCTAACTGCTTTCTCCATCTCCTGCTTGATGTGTTTAATAGCATCAACGAAAGTTTCATCATCAGCCAACCATGCACTTATCAAGCAACTAGTTTGTTCAAGGCATTTCCTTCTTGAGGCTCACTCCCTCAGAGCCTTAAGGTAACATCCATTTCCTATTACCTTCTTTCTGGGTGTTGTTATTATTCTTACCAATATGGCATAAGAACATCCAAACATTAGCAAGCATTAATGCTGGATAAAAATGTTATGTAGTTAGCTCATAGGTCCATGTATTAAACTTGGTAGCTCTTATACCATATGTAAGATACCAGTTCTCAATATCTAAATTAACCAACTTAATTACCATAAAGTACAAGTTCATGATTAACATAATCATAGTTAAGAAAATTAATAATCTATATCATAAGAAAAATCAATATGCATATCTTTTCTGGATATTTAAAAACTAAAATTTACAACAATTCCAAAGATAACATACTAGTGAATTCCTTTCACTATACATTTACAATATTTTGCTCATAGCAACAATGATAAATTTACACACAATGTTTGACTATCAAGTCATATACAAGAATGTACTATATCTAGAACTTTGACATCTGCCTTCATAAGTCTTGACTTATCTTCTACTTGGGGAGGAGAGTATCACCTAAGTGCTTTTCCTCCAACCATAGACCGGCGGTCCCCCGCATATATTCCTTCCTGGAAGTGGCCCTACTCTTCATGAAGGGAATAGATATAAGGAATTGTTAGGTTTTCCATATAAGTATCTAGTGTTGTGTCCTTCATAATGCTTCATGGTCATACAACTATAGATCCATTCTAACTATGTATGACACTACTAGAAGCATTATGCCATCTGGAGCATAGTTAACTGACTAATGCATGTAGAGACGAATGCATTACTTTGGTCAAAGATTTATATACATATATGTTTCACAATGAACGTAGTCAATTTTTTACCCACCTCGACTCAACTTAGAAGCTATCGCATCCTACAATGATCATAGTTTGACCCCTCTAGGTCATAATAAAGATAGGTTCAAATCACCCTTAGTCCATCTAATTAGACTTTTGACTCAGATTTCAAGAGTGCATTCATTATTTGTCTTGTTGCCTATGCAATAGGGAATATGTGACTCCACATCACTCTATTCCTGTTCGTTCTTTTTACAAGTTTACATGTTCATGGTTTTAGTATTTATGACCATCCTCGGTCTAAGTCTCTATGTTTACCATATTTCAAGGTTTACATCTAATTCCCATTGATTATAACACGTACCATTATAGTCAATAGTACTAATAAATTGATAATATTAAAAAGACCTTAGTCAAAAGAGTTCAAACAGGATTCTTAAAACTCTAGGCTTCATCCATGAAGCATTACCAAAAAGAAAGAAATAGTATCCAAATATATTTAAAAAATGAGTTATCATACACGTTATCATTTTATTTCCTATATGGAAATTAAATATCAGTAGAGGGTTTACTCCCTCGATAATCAAGGTTTGACATGCACCTAATGCAACCTATGCAACATTATCAAATTATCAACTGGTTATTCTCCATAAATATTAAGGAGTCATATCATTCTTTCTTACACAAAGGTTACACCAAAGGTAAAATATCTGCTATCATGAACAACCAAGTATCATTCTTGACATTACATGTGCCTTGGGGTGATCCCACAATACTAGGTTACAATTGGACTAACGAAGGAAAATTGCCCGTGCCTCAAAAAATAAAAATGACCAGGTTCGATCAAATGGGTGTGTTCGATCGACCCCCCCAAACACACACTATGATTTTTTTATTTTAAACAGGTGGGTTTGCTCGATTGGGGGTTCGGTCGAACCCCACTTCAATAGAATGGGTCATGGGGGGTTCGTTCAAACACCCATTTGATCGAACCCCCTTATTTTGCCCTTTCCCCTCTTTAGCTGCAATTTTATGTAGATTTTTGGGTTTCGAAGCTCAGGTTGAGGATCAAAATGGAAGTAACTTGACAAACCCATCTAGGGGATTATAGTCCTCGAAACAAGATTTCTATCAAGTATAATTTTTTTTTAGTTTAATTAAACATAAGTTTTTCACCAAAAATCAAGCTCTATATTTTGCATATGTGAAAAAATATTATATTACCAAAAAAATTTATAAAAAATATCTATCCTCTTGGTATTCATGTCCTTAATCCAACAAAAAAAAATGAATTTTGATACATACAAAAAAATTTATGCTTTACACAGTACACCTATGTCTAAATTATAATTGGTTTGACTTCAAAAGTTAATTAAAATAAAAATATTCAATAAAACATTATGAAAGCAAATGCATCCTCTAGATATCATAGTTAAACATTTAAATTTGAAAAAATTAGAATTTTATCCTTTGTAGAAAAAAATTATGTTTTACACAGTACACATCACTCTTTAAAAATGGTGTTTACTATTAAAAACTAGTTATTGAAGGAGATGGAAAAAGAAATGCAATTTGATTCCAATTTTTTTAAAAAAATATACTTAGAATCTATAAACAAAATGTGACAAATTGCTAGTTTACATCATTTCAATGTCAACTTTGGTGAAAAAGTGTAACCCACTATTGTGGGATCACCCCTTGACAGTCTCAATGCCTTCGACATAGTCGATGGTAATGAGTTTTAAGATGGACTTATCATTTTCCAATGCAAGGCTCTCGGCCTGCTCTAACAGCATCCTTCTTTACTCTTTAAGACAATCATTATGTTTCAATAGTTCACCAGTCTAGAGACATAATATTCTCAAATAAAGGTTGAAAAAGATAACAAAAGGATATACTACATGTTTAACATCCTCAGCCATTTGGGGAGTTCATCCATGCTACTACAATACCTTTCTACATTTGGCCTCAAGGCCTCAACTAGGTTGTTTAACTATAACACATGCTTTGAAAAGAAACAAACACAGTGTTCTCAAGCATATGGCCATGAAGGCCTCATCGTGATTATTCAAACAACATAAGGGCTATCATAAGGATAACATAGTTGTTGACGTTTCGACATATAGATTACAATAGTGATATCTATGTTTATATAGCATAGTTTGGAGCACACAATGGTGTCTCATAATCATACCTGTGAAAGCAACATATTGCAGTTAGGTTATGACCTTCTGGAAGTGATATCTATTGTGGTTGATAGTAGCTCTATCACACGAGCTCACAATCTCCAAGCCTACTACTCTTGTAGCCTTTCCCTTTTTCGCTATCCACTAAGGATAGTGATGATAACAATAATAAAAAATAAAAGACTCTCATCCTTTTTCCCCTACATGCATTATCCCTTATGCCACACAAAACCATCACCTTTTCATAAGAAAGTGGGTAAAATAGTTGCACCTACCTCTGCCACCCCACGGGTTTCAAGACTCCATAAGGTCCATATCTCCCATTCAGGAGTAAGCTATGATGATTAAGCTTGTGATAAACTTCACCTCGGCCTCCACTCTCTCCACTCATCGTGGATAGTGGTTTGAATGACTACAAAAGACATATAAATTTATCATATGATGGTGCTTGACCATACAATGATAATAGATAATTATACCACACATAGTATCCTTTACATCTAAATGATGTTATAGGATTATCAAAATAATCCAAGGTATCATTAAATTATAATATCATTGTTAGGGTGGCAACAATAATATGTGACTATGGGGTCAAGTCTCACTCCTTCTCTTCACCATATTAGGCCATAAATAAAATATTAAATGATAATCACAAAATCTAATAAGGAAATAGATAAGTAAACAAAGGGAAACTCGACATCCAAACAAGGTTACTATCGACTAAATGAACATTCTGAGAACATTATCTAGTTGAATCGATGTAGACAACGTCAAGAAATCTTAAATCATCTTGCCGACATTGGTCAAATTGAAATTGACTTAACAAGGAAAAGAATTGTACTCACCCTATCTTCAATGGGTTCACGAAAGATCTACTTACTCAGATGGCAATCTGACCTTTTCCCAACATCTATCTCCTTCTCCTGGGTGATACGCTCCTTCCATCCATGGAGGAAGATTCTTTTCCTAATTACACTCACGACCATATAACCATGATTAGTGTATCATCATTTAATTCATTAAACATTATGATAAAATAATCTTATCAACATGTAATCTCATGTCTAATCTAAACATCAATCAATATCCATATAATCAATGATTCTACTTGATATTTTCCACAAACATCAAATCATTAATCTATGACTAATTATTTTGTTTACCACATAAAAGTAGGATTAAGCATAATCAAAAGTTGGGGATGTAACAACATATTTGAAAATGAACATGTTCCATCAACATGTGCATATGCAAAACCTATAGAATAAGCCATGGAAAAAAATGGGTATGAGGTAGTAAGGAGTGAAATGAGGAATAGGATTTGAGGAATGGGAATGGATGAAGATATGTAATGAGGTGTATCTAATGGAAAGGAAGGAGAAATGGAGGAAGATATGGAATGAGACAATTATGATGGAAGACAAGTTTGTAGGAGTGGGAATGTCACTAACATAGGAGAAGGAGCCATAGATGTGCTAGCAACTATCTTACGTAGAATAGTAGAGGGTGGAGAAGAAGGAGGTGTAGATGTGAAAAGTTACATATAAGATCTAGGTATGGTGAAGAAAATAGAAATAAGAGGTAGTCCATATTGGATAACAAAGTCATGAAAATAAAAAAGGGTAGAGGAAGGCATGGTCATGGAGGGTGGATGCATCATATTAAGTAACTGTGTAGGATTTTTATAATTAACTAGGCTAGGAACTTCTTATCAAGCCACATGTTGATTATGATTGTATTTTTCAATTTCATTTTCAATGAAAATAATAGCCACATTGCAAATAGGAGCATCATTATAGACACCATTCTCAATGAATTGAGCCATATGGGGACTTAATCAAGAAATTCTTCATAATGATAGATGAGAAGGAAGAGATCTTGGCATGTAGCTAGCTCTCAAATCCTTAAAGGAGAAAAATGAATAAAAATGACTTAAGGGTTTTAAAGTAAATTTTTTTGTTAATAATTAGATCTAAAATAAAGGAAAACCCTATAAGGCAATGTAAGGGTGGGTAGGGTAGGTAAATATAAGATATATCAATGAGCCACGCAACCTTAAATAAAGATGTAGATATGAAGTGCCAAAAGAGAAGTATATGTAACCTTAAGAGGATGTGAAAATATGATAAAGGAATTAGGAAATATAAAACTAAAATCCTAATAAAAAAGAATGATAAACCCTAAGGAAAATGACTAAGAAGTGTAAGAATAAATGAGTTCACAAAAATGTAATGGAATAAAACTCCTTTTATATCAATCTAGGATAATTACAAAAATGAAAACATAAATCACACAAATTAACTTCTAGATTTAATTGAGTAGTGAGGTCAATAAATAGAAATAGTACTTCTATAAAATAAATGCAATGGATAGGTACTTAGGTTTGGGAATAATTATGGAGAACAAATGTTGATGCTCCACAATCATTAATCACCAAGGTACATAAATGAATGTTTCTAATCTATTAAATATCTTGGATTTTGAACAGTCCCAAAGATGTTTCTAGGTTAGATTTGAGCACCTCATATTTGACCTCAACCATGTGGAATTGATCTTAGGGTGAGGAAATGGTCTGTAACTTGTGAGATTATCCTAACATAATTTTGAATCCTAAAAAAAGAGCTTCACATTGATCTCTAGTATTGGAAATGCTTGTAAGGATTGTAGTAGTTAAAAATACCTTTGAGGAATTTGTTGGATCACTAGGGTCAAGTTCTAGATTAGGTAAACCATCCTTTTGGAAAAAAAATATGAATTTGAGTAAATCATTGAAGGTGGTATGTGCATGCTTGTAAATGACCTATGTGTTTATGATGGAGACTAAGATTCCTTTTAAGCCCCAAAATAAAATGTTTCTAGACTGGATTCTCATTTTTTCTATTGTTATTCTATTGATTTTCTCCTTATGATCACTTATGAATTAACTGCACAAATGAATCTCTATAAATATAAAAACATTTCAATTAGTCACATAAACTTGTTCCAGGCCAATTCACAACATGTAGTGAAAGGGAGAAAGAAAGTTAGAATTAGAATTTGAATATTTGAATTTTAGGGTCAATTGTGTGCCAATTGAGATTAATCTAGAATAGGAAAGTGTTGGTTTCAAGGTAAGGATCGAATGTATGGAGATGGGTATGAATATGAGTTCGGTAAATGGTGAATAATGGTAAATATATGATAATGATGATAAAATAGGAAAAGGATAAGCACTAGTATAGAAACAACAATATATTACTAAAAAAACTACTAAAAACTGCTTATAAATGACCAAACATGGTCACATGACCATTAGTAGTTTATTGCCAGTCATTTATAATGCAACCAAATTGATGACTAAACCATTTTTAATCATTTATTGGCTGTTTTGATTGATTGATTTGGTAGTATATTTAGTCATTGATTATTGTAATTTGGTCACTTATTTAGTCATTTTTCATTCACTATTATATTTCGTCGTTAATTTAGTCATTGATTGTTGTTAAGTAGTCACTTATTTAGTCATTTTTATTCACTAATTTATGTCCATTGGTAGTGTATTTAGTCATTAATTTTAATCATCATTTTGATCAATTTGGTAGCATATTTAGTCATTTTTATTCACTGGTTTAATTCTATTCATATATTTAGTCATATTTATTCATTGTTCACTGATTTCTATCAATTGGTAGCATATTTAGTCAATTTAATTATTAATTGATGTCAATTAGTATTATATTTAGTCATTTTGAAGCTTGTATTTTGTCATTAGTATATTTTGAATCTTGCACAATGAAAGAGCTTTGAGAAGGTAAAAACAACTTGTTTTATTGATTAAAAATGCTTACAAACAACATACAGATCTAAAAATAAGTTACAATGCTTTTTCTTTGCTAAAAAGTCCTTCATGGTTACAATACATAGCTCAAAGAATGAGCAAGAAACTAATTTTTTAAATATCACTGAGCATAGAAGAACAAAGACATTCATAGATGTCTTCTTCACAAATCCATGACTGTCCCATATTGAAGCTCACAATCCTAGTTCAAGATCACATTGTCATCTCTGTAGAGATCCTGTCTCATGCACCCAACTTGCTCTAGTTCATAAGATGCCACTGTGAATTGTTAACTGTAGCAATAAACTATACTTATCTTTGATGATGATGCCTTTGGTGACTATCATCTTTGGTAGGATGTCTCAATTGTCATGGACTATTATTCAACAATATTGCCTTATGGCTAGGCTATGCATTGTCTTAATCAAACTTGTAGCTTCTTGAAATGCATTGTCTAATCACTTGTCAACCTACTGTCATGCATTTTCCCTTTATAAAATAACAATGCCTCATGACTGTCACTACCTAGCTCATTATTCTGGCATGCTTTCACTTGTACTCTGCCTCCCATCAACGTAGAACACAACCCCTCTATTGAATGCCTTGACTACCTTTGACATCACTGTATCTTTTCCAAATTCCTTGAAAACATTTCATCACTACTACTGTTACCTAGGTATGCACTCTATGTCATCTGCCAAACTGTTACAAGTTCACACAGTCCATCATTAGTCCTGTCACTTATCCCATCACTATTGTGAACATATGTCATATCATATCATCACCTCTAATATAGAAATCAACATCCCATTATGATACTATTGTTGTAAAATATCTCTGTCTTCGTAGATAGCTCATGATAACCCTCAACCTTGTTGCTACTCACTTGTACCAACGCTATGGTACTGTGCTAGGTGTTCATGCATCCAACATGAAGACTCTTGACTATCATGAGATTTGGTATTGTCAAATGCATACTAGAAGGATGTCTCCCTACCCCTTTAAATGCCTCTTGAGACACTAACAAGATTGTAACCTTTACATAGGTCTTCTTATTGATTCTAAGATTATATTTTAATGTTTGCATGATCACTATCTTTTGCATGAATCTCTACCCCTTGACAGTCACTTGTAGGTTTTCTTCATGCATAGCTGGAAGCTCTTTCATAGACTATTGTTTCAAACAATAAAGAGAGGACCTGCAAAGCAAAAATGTAGTTTTCAGTACTCGATCAATGATTGGTAGTTCTAAAGACAAATTCTACAACCTTTGCCAGCATCCTTCCAGCCTGTGACAAAATGGGAGCTTTGCAACAGGGTATAGAAATCCATCAAAGCATAAAGGATAGAGAAATTTTGTTAGATGTTGTGGTGGCAACTTCACTGGTAGACATGTATACAAAATGTGGAAAAATAGACAGAGAACGTGAACTATTTGATAAAATGCCTCAAAGAAATGTGGTCTCATGGACTGCAATGGTTGTAGGATATGCACAAATTGAACTTTTTGAGAAGACTTTAGAAACTTTCAAGAAAATACAATTGGCAAGTGGAAATCTAGACTCCACAACCTTTGCTAGCATCCTCCTTGCCTGTGCCAAAGTAGGAGCTTTGGAATAGGGTGTGGACATCCATCAAAGCATGAAGGATAGAGGAATTTTGTTAGATGTTGTAGTTGTAACTGCCCTGGTAGGCATGTATGCAAAATGTGGAACCATGGACAATGCACATGAACTGTTTGACAGAATGCCTCAAAAAAATGTGGTCTCATGGACTGCATAAAGAGAGCTTAGAGAGAGCCTCTTGATCAGCTGCAATATAAAGGAGGAAAGAAGAATGAAGAGACGTGTAAGTAATACAACTGTGTAGGATGAACTTACTTAGAAATTTAGGGAAGACATCTGTTGGGTATTTCATTTGGCATGATTTCTCCACTGTAGCCCCACAAGGAGCCAAGGCATGAGGATGTGGGATGGTGGGCTATCCGCACATCCCCATGAAGGAATGTTTGTGTGTGTGTGGGGATGTGGGAAGAGCAAAAATGTGGTCTCATGGAATGCATAGAGAGAGCTTAGAGAGAGATTTTGACCACTTAGAGATAGCTCATATGATTGAGAAGGCAGCATGAAACTTTCATGGTATGTACAATGATTTGAATGGTAGTGTGCTCATATTGTTAGCCTCCTGATTGACAGCAATATAAAGGATGAAAGAAGAATGAAGAGAGGTGCAAGTAATGCAGCTGTGTAGGATGAACTTGCTTAGAAATTTAGGGAAGACATCTATTGGGTGTTTCATTTGGTGTGATTGCTACCTCACCTACTTATCTGTATGCAATCCAAGCTCCCCCGTAGTCCTACAAAGAACCAGGGCATGAGGGTGAGGGATGGTGGGCTTTCCCCGCATCCCTGTGATGTAACTTTTGTGTGTGGGTGGGGATGTAAGGAGAGCAATTATTGCTGGATATGTACAAAATGGATTTGTTGGAAAGAATTTACAAACTTTCAAGAAAATGCAATTGGTAGGTGTAAAGCCAAATTCAACAACCTTTACTAGCATCCTTCCTGCCTGCACCAAAATGGGAGCATTGGAACAACGTATGGACATCCATCAAAAAGTAATGGATAGAGGAATTTTGTCACATTTTGTAGTTTCAACTACCTTGGTAGACATGTATGCAAAATGTGGTAGCATTGACAAGGCATGTGAATTGTTTGGTAGAATGCCTCAAAGAGATGTCATCTCATGGAATGCAATGATTGCGGGATATGTACAAAATAGATTTTTTGAAAAGGCTTTAGAAAATTTCAAGAAAATGTAATTAGAAGGTGTAAAGCCAAATTTGACAACCTTTTCTAGCATCCTCCTTGCCTGTGCCAAAATGGGAGCTTTGGAATAGGGTATGGACATCCATCATAACATAATGGAAGGGGGATTTTTGTTAGATATTATAGTTGGAAATGCTCTTGTAGACGTATGCAAAATGTGGAAGTATAAATAAGGCATGTGAACTGTTTGATGGAGTGGCTCAAAGAGATGTCATCTCTTGGAATGCAATGATTGCAGGATATGCAAAAAATGGATTTTTTGGAAAGGCTTTAGAAGCTTTCAAGAAAATGCAATTAGCAGGTGTAAATCCAAATTCGACAACTTTTTCTAGCATCCTACTTGTGATATCATGGATACCCGCTCTCCCACAAGCACTTCAAGTCATGCCTATGGTGATGTGGGGCTTTCCCACATCACCGTAGGAATGACTTGAAGTGCTTGCGAGAGAGAAAGTGATGTGGGGGTATCTAATTCCTAAGATAAATGAAGAAGAAAGACAAATTTCCATAATATATTTGTGCAAAGCCATATTTTTGGGAAAGCCCCGCATCACCTGCTCTTGCATAAGCACTTCAAGTCATGCCTGTGATGATGCGGGAAAGCCGTACATCACCACAGGCATGGCTTGAAGTGCTTGTGGGAGAGTGGGTATCCATGATATCACATTTCTTTGAGGCATTTTTTGAAACAATTCACTTGCCTTGTCTATGCTTGCACATTTTCATGTATGTTTAGCAGGGCACTTGTAACTACAACATATGACAAAAAACAAGGATCCCTGAGTCTAATACACTTACTTGGGACTATGCATTCTCAGTGTATCTTATTCTTGTGGCTATGAGGTGGAAGTTTTCACTATCCAAGTGATGGGTTCAGAATTTTCACAATCATGATATGGTGGTCATTGTGAGAGGACTATCATAGTATAGTAAAATGCCAAAAAAGGATAATGAAAGGATAGTGACCAATTTGATTATGGTAGTGACTTCACAAATGTTGAAGGGATAGTCCTAGTATCTTTGTTTTGAAGGTCAGTGATTTCAATGTTGGAAGACAGCGCAGTAGATTCTTCCATGCCATCAACTTCACGAAACAACATAATTGGCTGAAGGAGTTTCTCGTTTTACACAATGTAGTTTGCCAAGCTCATAAGAAGCTACACATAAATATAACAAATTGAAATATGAACCTAAGAATGAATGCATATGAGATTATTCTTTACCTCCAAATGGGACCCTTAGTCCTCAAGACATTATCAATACAATGGTATGTTTTCAAGGGCAATAATTTCAACCTATAGGGACCTTGCATTGTGACATGAATGGAGGAAGTTGTCTAGCAATCTAGGGTTGTGATCTTCAGGAGTTTTGTGTCAATAGTGATTTCAATAAGCTATGCTGATATGGATATGTTCTAACCTGTAGTTAATTGTTGGAAGATAATAGATAGGCTAAATAGGTGTTCATATACCATTGTTTCTAATTCAAAATTGCTATACCTTATTCTAGGAGCAAATCATAGGGAGAGTCTATAGATAAGACACCATTGTTTCAAATTCAAAATTTATGGCTCTTTCACAATTGTTTGCTTCATTTATTTGATCTAAGACAACCTGTTGGATAGAAGATGCTCTCAAAATTATAGTAAAATCTTTTATTCCAGGAAGACTATTCAGAATCTTCCCATCATAGCAATGAACAAAAGCATCAGTCCTTAACCCAAACTTTGCAAGAGTTTCTTCAAATTTTGCTTTTCCACTCTCTTTTCCATTCTAAATCTTATTCCCAATTTCATCCATGAAGAACTTCCTCAACCTATAGATCCTTCTTTTAGCCATAACTTTACTAGGTGTTGAGGATAGCTTCAAGTTTTTACCCAAGCAACAATTGACAAAATTCATCCTTACTAGATACAATGTGTTGAAAAGCTCTTTGAAGTTGTTCTAGAAAAGAGCTCCTAAGAGTATAATGTACAGTTTTGAATTAACATTTTTGTATGAATTCCATTGTATCTGGTAAGGCCAAATTTTGTCAATTACTGCTTTTTGTCAAAATTCAGCCTTATTAGATACAATGGAATTCATGCAAAAAGGTTAATTCAAAATTCCAAATTATACTCTCAAGAACTCTTTTCCAGAATAACTTCAAAGAGATTTTTAACACATTGTATCTGGTAAGGCCTAATTTTATCAATTTCTGCTTGGGTAAAAACTTGACTCTATACTCAACACCTAGTAAAGTAATGGCTAACAACAGGATCTACAGACTGAGGAAGTTCTTCATAGATGAAATTGGGAATAAAATTTAGAATGGAAAAGAGAATGGAAAAGTAGAATTTGATGAAACTCTTGCAAAGTTTAGGTTAATGACTAATAATTTTATTCATTATTATGATAGGAGGATTCTTAATAGTCTTCCTGGTGTAGACACTAAAATTTGTCCATTTCCTGACACAACACCTAGTTGACATGATCTTGTAATGTTTTTCCCTATGTCCTAGGTCCTAGCCTTGTCCAACTTAATCAGCTTTCCAATTAACTAAATAAATCCTATTTGTTTAGTTAATAACCCCCCTTCACATGTCTCACATAATTCAAATTAACAATTTGAATTATTCCCTCACCTCTCATCACATTGTGACACAAGTCGTATGTCTCCATCTTCCACTTAATGTGCCTTCACATGACAAACTAATTCAAATAAATATTTGAATTAGATTGCCTTTATCCTCCATCGTACACTTGTCGCATTGCTACAACCTCTTAGAGTGGGAAAATCGTAATCAATCTAGATCGTCCATATCATTCAACATAACTTGCAATCTTATCCATCCATTTGAATCAAGCCTTTTCTATAAAGGTAGCCTCTCACAAGTCATTTTCATCATGTTGTGTCCTTGCACACTGTTATTCTTCCAAAATTATGGGCAATCAACATCTCTCCATAATCGACCCTTTGAAATCATGCATATTAAGAAGAGCCATGGAGGTTAATCAACATTACTTTGAATCTTATTTGTATTTTTGATTTTTGTTTGCATTTTCATACTAAGTTGTGCTTCATGGTGCTTGATAGGGTTTAGTTAGTTTGTTATTTTCAACTCTGAATCTGATTTTTCCCTATCTACATTGGTGAACCTAACGTGAATCTAACAAATTTTGGCAATTTTTAAAAGTTGGATTTTGCAGGTGACCTCTTGGCCTAAAACGGTCCTCTTCATTCAGTCCAAGAGGCCTGAGAAATGAAAATCAACATAAAATTTGATGTATTTCGCTACCTGAAATTTTTTTTTTTGTTTTTGACCCGGTCACAGGCCATACCATACAGATCCATATGGATTTGTACAAACCCATACGACTTGTGTAGGGTCTCTATTCCTATCAGTAGCTAACATTAGACTGTTACAATATTGAATGTTTCAGATTTGACTTTGTTGGTTGATATTATGGGTTGTAGGTTTTAATCTTGGTTGTAGGATTTCTTTTGGTTTCTAGTTAATATCTTTGGTGTAGGTATAAAGCATCATTAAACGACATCTATGGAGGTCTTCGTCGTTGACCCCAACCATCTTGTCCAAAAAAAAACCAAATCCGCTAGTCACATCTTAAGATCCCATCCGACCTCCCCCTGGACACCCACATCTCTGCCCTAGTTGCTGCCACATTCCCTACCATCACCATCAAGTATCTCGTCCTCCACCACTCGGCCCGGCCTAAACCCTGACAATCCACTCCATTTTCATCGACATCGGCTCTTAAACCCTAGATCTATCTTTCAAAATCCTCATTGAAGCCTTTAATCCCTCATTCACCATTATATAGAGACCTTGTGTTTATCGCGTCACCACTTGAGCATCCTTCCACAACCAACACTAAGACTTTATTTTTCTCCTCCCCACTCCCCTTCTACAACCACTAGAAAAACCTACCATAACCGGGGTCGACACCTCTATTTTGGTGGCGACATCCCTCCTCCCGTGGCTCGGCACCTGCATGGGGTTTCCTTTAGCCCTAAATCACCACTTTTGTGGTTGTGGAAACCCTGAGTTATCACCATTGGCCTACCCTAATAGTTAGGGCTTTAGTTTGTATTGGTTGTGGATCCCATGGGGTAGGGGCTATCAAAAGCCCACCTTATATTCTTTCCGTTTTCTTTTTTCAAAAGGTTAAGCCCCTAGTCATATTAGCAACCAGGGGTTCATTTGACACTAACCACTAGGGTTTGGCAATTTGCTGTGACCACCCCATGTGAGTAGAGATTCATTAACTACCAATGGTTAGTATAGACTGTCAGCTTCCCTCCCTTTGCTTCCACATGCCCTAATAGGGCCTTTTTTTTTGCTATAACTTTCACATATGGGGGAAAATTTTTGCAAACGAGGACTCATTGGAAATCTGGGAGGACAAGCTACATAGTGGTGAAGAAATTTTTAGGTGATTGTATCATTTTGATGCTTTTTTTCAGTCAAAGTTAAACTTACATGCAATCTTCAAATGCTCATAACTTTCACATTTGTGATCCAATTTTTGCAATTTTTTTTTAAAAAGTGCTTAGAATTTCATGAAATTTTTGTTTATGATAGTCATTTTTCTATATCAGTTCATCTACAATAGTTTTTACTGGATTGCTTATTTTTGCATAACGGTCTCCTATGCACTTTTACTTGTTCATTTTTCAATTTTGTGGCTTCTAGGTGAGCTCACAAGGTTGGAACAACATTGCATCAGTCATACACAATAGCTAGGATAGCAAATTAATCAGGTGTACATATTCTAATATTTCATTTCTTAATCAATCTTGCTTGTGTCACATTTTGATTTGGGCATAAAATGAGTCATTGTCTTCATCACATCAGCAAATTTGGGTTAAAACAAACTAGTGTCTTCCTATACATTTGGATTTTAGGCTTAAAATGAACATGTGTTTGAATTGTTTGCCACACATCTATTTTCTAAAGGTTAATGAACATGTGCAAGTGTGAGCAAGTTCCCATGTGTATACTCTCCCCTTGTGACTTAGTACGAGCCTGGGGATCAAAAACCTGTTAGCTTGTCTCACTTTTGTTAGCCTTTAGAGTGGGCCTGCTCTTGAAACAAATCCGAAAAGAGAACTCACTTGCAACCCCAAGCAGGGCTTTCATCCATCCTGCTATATAAATTGAGTATAAGGTGAAAGCCAAGTCTAACCAGTATGAGCACTCACCATATAGTGCTAGCTCAAAAGGAGGCATACCATTGTGTATATTAAACTCCTAGTAGGATTAGTTAGAGCCTTAAGTGGCTTACTGGATGCTCATAAGGTGTCGGTCTCCTAGATATTCACTAGAACTTCTTTGTTTAGTGGCCAAAAACCCTCTTTATCCTCATTCCAACCTAGGGTTGTGCTTGTTTACAAGTGTTTTCAAAACTTAATCAAAAGACACTGAAACAAAACCCACCAATGTGATTGCTAAGTGTCTGTTATGATTGATGTGTGTGCTTGCCAAGTCATCACCCTAAATATTCAATTTCGTATATTCATTCTGTTAGGTCTCAAAAATATAGGTTACAAATCCTAAGAGGATGCCAGGCTCTATGCTTAGAATTGCAACATTTTTGAACTAACAAAATGGAGTTAACCTGTATGGTTAATGACTCCCTGAACTTCAGGTTCTGCTAGACCTAGGCAGGTGAACCTTAATAGCTAAAGCAGATTAAATGGATATCTTTGATTTGATTGATCTATCCATAGTGGCAAAGGGTATGGAATAGAAGAAAACTTAATAATTAGTTCTGTTTCTAATATCTGAAAGATGATTGGTATAAATTGTATAAGCAATATCAAGGTAAATTGTATAACTATGCTCAACTAATGGATGGGTTTAGGATAAAACTACATGATGAATTGAGATAAGACCAGTGCCTTGTTGGGTAAACAGAGTCAAATGAAAATCTAAAACAAGTGGCTTATATTAGGCAATAACTCTAACTGTTTGGCACAATACTTTGTTTTATAACTTGTATAAACATGCAGGGAAATGATAGACAAACTCTTCTTAATAATCCAACTGACACAATTAGGTTTCTTGTTATTTAGCATAATGAATTTTAATCCTTTCTTGAAGGAACCAATTGAATGAACTATGCAAGAACAATAGATAATATCAACTTGGAGATAGAATGCCAATCCAAATTATGTGGTTCTTCTTAATGATCCAAATCAATACTTCTAGATTATTGTGACTGACCAGAAGGATTTTAATTCCTCTTTAAGGAAACCAATTAATCAAATCACACAGGTATAGCAAATGTGCATTGACAAAATGAAAATATACTTTATAAATCAATTTGAATAATAAAGAAATACCGAACTAGAGACAACAAAATAACTGAATGTTTTCAACAAATAGTTGATGCTAGTATAGAGCCATAGAATTAGAGATTTTTCATTAACTCCTTCAAAAATAATCCTTGTAACATGGTCTTTTTTATAGTATAATTTATGTTATGTACATTATGAAATTTTCTGATGGAATGGAATAGATGAAAACTAATCCTACTTGTGAAGATTTTCTAATCTATCTCCTACTGATTCCCCCTTTCTTTGATTTGTATCTCCCATATATATATTGCAAATTTAGGGTTATGACCCTTTGTATTCATCAGGCACATCTATTCATTCAATTAATTATCTTTGGCAAAAACAAAATATTTATTTTAATTGTTATCCTTTCTCTTTGATGGCAATCTTCACGTATTCACTCCTCACTGGAATTATTTCATCTTTAATAAAATGTCATTAGGGTGAAATAACCATAACTCTATAACTCCTTAATTTCAAATCTTGGTGAAAATATGTTACAATTTCATTGTCAAGAGGTGATAAAAAATATTTACCTCTCCCTATTTTAATTAAAAGATACGTGGTATACTTTCCCATGAAAATAAAGTATTTCATAATACTTCATTTTAATCTCTGTGTTGACAAGTTTTTGGATTATATTTACCATTGTGTATTTTCACCTTTATTTGGCAAATATTTCATTTGGGTAAAAACAATTACTACCCACTTGTTTCACTGGCTGCCTTATGCATTTTCAGATAAAAAATTATTTAGGTAAAATAATTACCTATTTGATTAACTCCTCTAGAAAAGTATTTTTCTTCCAGGTAGAAAATATTTTCAATAAATTTTCACCTTATAACCCCTTCCATGAAAATAGGAAATTTATATTTTATTCTACTATAATCTCATGTCATTTAATTTTTTATGCACACCCTTTGCCTATATTTATTTCCCTTTTGATGATTTTTCAATTGTATGTTCTGGGCATTCAGGATTTAAGCTTTTTGGGTTTCCTTATTGGAGTAAGGCATATAATTGGATGGATATGAGGAACTTACTTTGATTGTTGATGTCTCTCCAATATAGGATTCCAGTTTAGGGCTTTTTCCTTCATATATTCTATATTTCTTTCTTCATTATATCCTTGTGGATAAAATTAATTAAAACCTCTCCATGACCCAATTAATTAATTCTTCCTTTGAATATCCACCTTATATCTAGGGTAAAAGTATTTACTCCTTTTGTCATCAGTGAGATTAATTTTTGAAGTGATATTATCTTCAGATATGATAATAATATTTTATTGTGATGTCATACTTGCATATAAAACCTTGAAATGAATTAATCTTATGTTGATAACTGAGAGGGGGGGTGAATCAATTATCTTAATTATTTTAACTTTATGTTCTTCTTAATCAACTAGTGCAGTATCAAAACATATAAGCTTTAAATGAACATGAAAGCAGAAATAAACTCAGTACACATGACACAATATTTTTGACGTGGAAACCCTGTTAAGGGAGAAAACCACTGGGTGATTAACCCAAGAATGTATTCTCTGTTAGAAGAATAGAAATACAAAAGATGGCACTTGCCAATTAGGGCTCACTGCCCAAGTACACTTGCTCACAAGAGGCTCACTGCCTACAAGAGACTCACTGTATACAAGTTATAAAGAGAGTAACAACATACTTGAACTGATGAAAGGCATCCACATATGCTGGAGTTCAGTTTCAGTTAGGCTCTATATATTGATCTACTACACTTCATTCTTCCTCTCCTTTTGTGTTGCTATCCTTTCCATACCAGACCTGCCTTACTACTTTCACATTGTTCTTCACCCTTTTATTTGCACATATCAACCACCACAACACACTTTATATCCAAATCCATCTGGTATATGTATCCGCACAATAGATTTCATCCTCTTTCTAGTCAGCATCTGGAATAGTCAATATTTTCCCAAACTTGAGTCTGTCGGCTGAATCCTTGCTCACCAAGTGATGCGGATCAAGGAGATACTTATAGAAGTCATCTAATATTTCATCCAATCATGGATGATACCTTAAGAACCTTGATCACCATCAATATCTCATCCAGAATAATTCTGATGCTCTATCTGTCAGTTCTTCCTCTGTCTACTCTACCAAACCAGACCCCAAGACTTAGATGCTCATATCTCTTCACTCTCTTATCACCGGAGGCTCAATCCTTGGAATCTATCAGTCAAGGTGTTCCTCTTGACTTCCCCAAGTCTGTACTTTACAAAGATGCTTCCTCTAAGAGATCCAGACCTGACTGTCAGACCTTGCCACATGCTCTGTTCTTGCTTACCAGACCACAACATTCTTCAATCTAACTTCCAGTATGGGCACACCATGTCCTGCGGATTTGTGGGATGATCTTTGTTTCCATCAATGACAACAATCATTAAGCCATAATGTGTCCCTTGCCAACAATCTCCCCCTTTGGCATTGATGACAACACTTAGTGAAAAATGACTAAGTGTTATACTACACTCCCCCTTGGTTGATGCTCTGTTATAATGTACATTTTACTAGAGCTCCCCCTTAGCTGGATTCCACATTTTTCGTTGTTCCTCACTCCCCCTTTGACATCAATGGCAAAGGGTAGGGTCCGCACACCAAAAATTGCCCAAAAATTCATCTATACTTAGCCATATAAGTACATAAATAGGTTATACTTACATATACTGTAGTATGTCTACAAAAGTTGTCTTCAACTGGACAAGTTTTCTTGCCCAACTCTACTTCATCCTGTCCAAAATTGAGATGTGACCACTCAACAGGAATGCAAAGGTTTCTACCCTTTTGAGATCTATCCGATCACTAGTCTGGGCTGTGGTCTGAGCATCAGTTAGAGCCTCATGCATGGCCTCTAACTTAGGAATAATAATCCCTCTTAGTTCACTTAGTCTGCTTATTTTTATTTTCTTCTCCTTCTCAAGCTTCTTTATTTCATTTATAGTTGCAAGAGTCTGGCACTCTTGATTTATTATGGAAGAGGAGAGGGGATCAAAACTTTGAGATAAACTTAACAGTTTATCCTCTTTCTCTTTTACTTTCTTGTCAAGATCCTTGGTCACTTTTGGCCAAGATAAACAAAAGTTATAGATATCTCTGCCATCTTTAAGAGCAATTTCTAGTCTCTTTATTCCAGAAACCATAACTCTCCTATCATTTGATATTAACCCTTGTACCTCTAATAATCTTTTTGTCAAAAACACCTTCTGGACCTTAGCTTCTGCTGACTTTTCTAAGGAATCAAAATGTGTGCTATCACTATTTACTAGAGATTTAAGATTACCAGATGAGGAGGCTGAGGGATCCTTCTGAAAAGATGGCATGATCTATTCTAGTACATCGGATGCAATTTCTATAATCTTGAGTCTTTCATGTGGGACTTTAGAAGCTTTTCTTTTGCCTTTGCTGAAGTAAAGGATGCTAGCTTCATGGTTTGCACCAGAGAGAGGGAATCAAAATTGAATGGACCTTGAAGCAACTCTGGTTCATCAAATTCCATCATCTCTTTGGTCAATAAATCCTTGACAGCTTTTGCTGTGTCTCTTGCCGGAGATAGAGTTTTCTCCCCTTCTGCAGTCTTGCCACTTTCATCTATGACTTTATCTGTTTGACCTTTCTCTTTGACTGGTTTTCTCCTTTATTTGTTCTTCTCCTTTAGATCCAGAGTTTATAGGGGAAACCAGAGGAGAGATGTTTGCTTCATGAACCTTCTCTCCCAGATCAGAGGAGTCTAAGTCCTTCTCTTTTTCTTCACCTGTGTCCTTTACGTCTTTTGCCACTATCTCAGTAGATTCATCTTTGTCTTCCATGGCAAATGTTTCATCACCTAAGTTCTCTATGATAGGAATATTGAATCTTTTATAGGCATTCCTGAGGATCTCTTCAGTTTCTTTTGCCACTTTATCAATTTCTCCAAGCATAAGCTGATTCATTCTAGCTTTGCTCTAGAACTCATCCTTGCAATCTTCGAAAATCATATTCATTTGTTTCCGAGTGATTGAGGGATAGAGCTGAATGGCTATTTGTTCCCTGATCTCAAGGTCCTTGGCCTTGGCATTGTTTTTCCTGATTTCTAGTTCTTTCTCTAGACTCTTGGGAATTAGAGAAATAATCTCAATGAATGCTTTATTATAAATGTTAAGATACCTGATTGTGGCTTCTTACAGGATCTTCTGATCAGCCTCATTGTAGTCGTAATAAAATTTAGTCATTGGCTTCAAGTTCCCATCCACAGTGACTAATTTGACTACATCATCAATGGACAGAGTGGGCCTTTCAACAAACTCTTCTTCTATCTCCTTCTTGTCCTTACCGATAAAGGGTTCACCAGATAATTTATTTTGTTTCCTCATTTTCTTTACCTCCTCATCTGACTCAGTCTCTTCATCATCCTTTTGACTGATGTAAGACCTTGTGGCCTTTTCTTAGTTCTTTTCTTTGTTTTACCAGATGATTTTGCTTCTGGTTTTGTTGCCTTTGAGCTCTTGTCAGTGGTAGGTACAGACCTCTTAGAGGATCTGGTCTGGGAGGGTGCTTCTACTGGATCACTTTCCTTTTCTTCTTCTTCCTTCTCTTTCTCTGCCCTTTCCATCTTTTCTCTATGTGCATCAAGTACTTCTTTTGAGATGTCATAACTTTTGGCAACATTCTCTACTTCTTTTCTTACTTTTCTCTTCATCTCCAGTTGTCTTAGTTTCACATGAATCTTTACATTCAGTTCTTCAAATGTTCCAAACCTTTCTGCCTTGGGATCTTTGGGCTAACTTAGCATGTGCTGGACATGCAACTCTACAATTTTCTCATCCACTTCATACCCCATTGGCATGATCCATATTGTTCTGGGCACCACAGCCTCCATAAGGCACTGATCAGTTTCAACCATGAAGCAAATTGTATCCTTATACTTTTCAACTAAAGCTTGGGGGATTCTCTCTCTTGCTTGCATCATGTTCTAAAAATTCTTGAAATAGCCCCAAAGTGATGTATTCTGTGCCTTGGCATCACCAAGCCCATGTATATAATCTCTGATTTGGATGGTGACTAGTCTATCATTCTGCCACACCCAACCACTGGATCCGAGAAGCTCATTCATGAAGTAGAAGAACAAACATAGTATCAACCCACCATACTTAAAGGAATTCTTCTTGTCCTTATTGATCTTTTGTAGGTTTGCCATTAGTCAGGAGGAGTTCACAAAGGTCATAATCTGCATTCTTTCGCAACATTTCATAAGCAGTGTATACAACAGTTCCAAATACTAAATTCTCCCTACTGGAGTGATATATCTTATATCCAATTATCATTGATACAAACTTGATATCCAGATCTGTGATATCCTCAATTGTCATTGCTCTTTTATCAAACTTTGATCTGGTAGCCTCACTTACAATTTTATTTTTGATAGATTTGAGAGTGGGCATCTCACCGATTGAGTGTAATCCAGTTACTACCTTAATAGCATCCTTAGTGATCTTAAATGGCCTGTTCAACCACATGAAGTTGTCATGCATTCAGCTCAAAATGTACCGGACCCATTCGTCTTCCAAAAATCAGGGGAAATGAATACATTGTGCAAAATGCTTTTCCTGGATGGCTTTATATTGAGTTTTGATTTCAAATGAGTCATCTATCAAATTCTTGTGATAGATATCAACCAGCTTAGATTCCCCAAATTCTTCAATATTCGCATGAATATATGCCCTAACATCCTCTACGTGCAAATCTTCATGTGAAATGCTTGAAAATGTGCCTAAGGGATCAACTTTTAGGGATTTATATGGATGTTTCTTTAATTTGGGTCGGGGCCTATCAGAAATCTTCACTACATTTAGAGTAGTCATCTTTCAAATATTTACAGAGAGATATTCAAGAACGGAAAATACCTTTTGCCCTTCTAGGTTCCAGGGAGTGAGCTAGATCAATTGCTAGATGAATCAACTTCTGCAAATGATTTTTGATGGGCTTGAGGAAATTTGTTGTAGATCTCCTTTTCGCTTCTTCTTGAATGTAGAATGAACAAGTGTTTAATAAGAAAAACCCTTATATTACTCCGCAAACCGTAATACCAAGTTGCAATAAATGCTCAACTTAAGTCATTTCAGTTTGCCTTGTTTTCCTCATCCGGATGACTAGAAGAACCAAAACAATCTTGTTCCAAACATCTTGATGATCTTCCATATCTTAATCACATCTTATTTAGATGTTTCTCTGAGAACCCTTTAATTCGCAACTCTCCTTGTGCCAATCCTGGCACCAATTAACTGGCTGGGGGAAAAGTGTTTTTTCTTGTGTCTCCCCCTGAGCCAGAGCTCACTTTTTAATTTCCAAAAGGAATATCAGCACCAGATTTTAGTGCGGATCCATCCCCTACATTTTTTGTACTTCTCTTCACCCAAATTTTGTTCATCTCACTTTGCACTTCATCCACATTCACTTTTCTTTTTCCCTTGTCTTGATTCTAATTATGATGTATCAGACCTCTTTTGTCCTGATTCTTGCTTCTACAGAATTTGGCAATATGACAGGATCTATTGCAGTTGTGGCAAACAACATTTCTTTGCATATTTGATTGATATCCTCTTGATCTGCATGATTAGCCATATGACCCATTCTATTGCATGCAAAGCATCTACCATTGAATGAATTGTTCATTTGCATATTTCTGCACTCATAAGATTTGTGACCATACCTCTTGCAGTTGAAACATTGTCTAGAGAAGGATGTATTAGTCTGATTCATTCTCTTTTTGCACTGATTAGCTTTGTGACCAAGTTATTATAGTTGTGGTAGTATCCATTGAAGGATGGATATCTTTGACCATTAGGTTGCCTTACCGGAGGTCTTCTAGGCCTATTTCTTGGATTTTCTAATCCAAACTTCTTCTAACTGGATCCAGAGCTTTCACCTTTCTCATATCCCAAGCCACACTTGTCATCTACCCTCTTTTGGCTTTCAAGAAGAACTTCAAGTTGAGCAGAACTTATCTTGAATTTCTCTTTGTATTCATTTGCTGTTTGAAGATCCCGTTTACGAGAGACAATCTGATCCTCAAGTTTTTCTTCATTATCTTTAGCATCTTCAAGATCAGATTCAAGATGTCTAATTATTCTATCCATCTTGTGGCAGTCTTTTGTCTTCTCTTTGAGAGATAGTCTTAGATCATCTTCTATTTTTCTTTTCTATTCAATTTCTTGAGTAAACTTTATGACACCTAATTCCATTTCATGTCTTACCATAATGACCTCTTTTGATAACTTTTCACATAGCTTGGTCTTCTCCTTCAGGTCTTCATTTGTATCATTTGCTTCACCTTGACGTGCCAATTGATGAAGTAGATCCTTTCTTTTTTTCATAGAGATACTCGGTTTCCCTTTTAGTTCATTTATGAAGTCATCAACCTATTTGAGTCTTTCCTTTAATTCATTGACTTGAGAGTTAGATTGTTCAAGATCATCTAGGGCAGACTAGAGTTGATCCCTCATACCATACACATCCATTTGAATTCCCAAATCTTCCTCAAGTTGTTAGGCTCTGTTGGGAGGAATTTGGCTCTGATACGAATTGTTGATAACTAAGAGGGGGGGTGAATCAGTTATCTTAATTATTTTAACTTTCTGTCCTTCTTAAGCAACTAGTGCAGTATCAAAACATATAAGCTTTAAATGAACATGAATGTAGAAATAAACTCAGTACACATGACACAATATTTTTGACATGGAAACCCTGTTAAGGGAGAAAACCATGGGGTGATTAACCCAAGAATGTATTCTCTATTAGAAGAATAGAAATACAAAAGATGGCACTTGCCAATTAGGGCTCACTACCCGAGCACACTTGCTCACAAGAGGCTCACTGCCTACAAGAGACTCACTGTCTACAAGTTATAAAGAGAGTAACAAGATACTTGAACTGATGAAAGGCATCCACATATGTTGGAGTCCAATTCTGGTTAGGCTCTGTATACTGATCTACTGCACTTCATTCTTCCTCTCCTTTTGTGCTGCTGTCCTTTCACATACTAGACCTGCCTTACTGCTTTCACACTGTTCTTCACCCTTTTATTTGCACATATCAACCACCACAACACACTTGATATCCAAATCCATTTGGTATATATATCCGCACAACAGATTTTATCCTCTTTCTAGTCGGCATCTGGAATAGTCAATATTTTCCCAAACTTTAGTCTGTCGGCTAAATCCTTGCTCGCCAAGTGATGCAGATCAAGGAGATACTTATAGAAGTCATCTAACATGTTGTCCAATCATGGATGATACCTTAAGAACCTTGATCACCATCAATATCTCATCCGGAATAATTCTGATGCTCTATCTGTCAGTTCTTCCTCTATCTACTCTGCCAAACTAGACCCCAAGACTTAGATACTCATATCTCTACACTATCTTATCACTGGAGGCTCAATCCCTGGAATCTATCAGTCAAGGTGTTCCTCTTGACTTCCCCAAGTCCGTACTTTACAAAGATGCTTCCTCTAAGAGATTCGGACCTGACTGTCGGACCTTGCCACATGCTCTTTTCTTGCTTACCGGACCACAACATTCTTCAATCTAACTTCCGGTATGGGCACACCATGTCTTGCAGATGTGTTGGATGATCTTTGTTGCCATCAATGACAACAATCATGAAGCCATAATGTGTCTCTTGCCAACATCTTATCCATCTACGATTTTATCTTTTGGTCCTATCAGAGAGACTTGGAGTATCGGTGTGCTTTAAATGATCTCTACCGATAAGAAACCGTCTCCCTGATAAACATTTCATACCCTACCTGCATTTGCATTGAAGGGACTTAAACTATCAGGGAGAGTTTAAAATCATGTGCTGATGCTTCTACCTTTTGCCGATGTATTTTCCTTTTGATAAGATTTTTCTTTGCATATGTATTTCTTAATATCTCCTCCTCATCGGAGTGACCCACGTAGTCAAAAAGACTTGAATAACTCACTCTAATATAAGAGGTCTCCCCGATATGTGACTTTCCACATGATTCTAAATAGAAATCATCGAGTTCCAGTTTAAACTGATTTTGTAGCTTCATTCTTTCACTCCTAGACATCTGAGAGATTGGAAAGACATGTACAGGTATATCAAGTGCATTTGTTTTATTTCTAGCATAACATAAATTTACAGACGTCCTCTTATAGGTACTTGAATCCTCTGAGAGATACTCATCAGGCACAAAAAAGGAATCTTCACTATCATCCTCTTCCTCAGATTTTAGTTCTTCTTTCTCAAATTCAATTTTCTCTTATTCATCATCCTCGTTAGCATCAGAAAGGATTTCACCAGGATCCTCCTCTTCCCATTCTTCATCACTATCATTCTCATAATCTAATGATGGCTTTAGCTTGAATGGATGTCAAGGTCCAACAACACCACTTTTCTTTGAGAAGGTCCCATAATAAGCCAGCCTATGAGCCTTATTAAACTACAAAAGTTTTCTCCTCTTATTATGAAACATGCTTTCTCTATTCACATTAGTAATCCCATTAGTGTCAAGCAAACTATCGCACAAATCCTGCTCTTCCTAGTCATTTGCAACATTTTTTGCCTTAAATTCATGATCTCCAATATCATTAGCAGTCTATTTTTTTCTTGTAAGGGATTGCACTTTTTCTATGATAACAGATTCAACAGATGCTTGTTGCAACTACAGTTCATTAAACAATGCAACTTTGGGCTTACGCTACTTGCTGCATCGTAGATTTCTTCTTCTAAATTTTTTATTATTGGCATGATGCCAAGCTATCAAATGTGATCTTAAAAGATTTTCTGTTTCAGTTTCTCCTTGCCATAATGTTTGATCCATAAGTGCCATAACACCACTACAAATCTATGCATTTTCCATTATAGGCTTATGAGTAATTTCTTCCATTGTGGACATTTCTATGCCTGCGACTAACCATGGCTTTGGTTTTGAATTGGGAGAGTCAAAGCTTCAAGATGCCTCTATTCAATAGATGTAATATGATGCCCATGATATGTATGATTAGCTACATAGGATTCTCCCTGTTCGACTAAAGATCTTCTTAGCAAACACAAGATATACAGTCCATACAAGTGCATTGATGAAATTTACACAAGGACAGCAGAAATAGTATGCACTCCACACTTTTGCTTGTCTCATTTTCAGCTACCAATTTAATGATTCATAGTGTCAGTAGAAGACTCATTTCAATCTGCAAATACCTTGGGCTAGTGATATATGAAGGTCTCCTATTTGCTTCAAAGCATCACCATTAACATGTTTCCCTAGGATCCCCTTTTTATCAGTGTGATTGCCAAGTATGAGTTCCAATATGAGTACAAGCATGACTTGGAGCAATAAGGCCCCGCACTTCATCTAATTTTGGAAAATGTAAGGGGTTCTTGATTCTTTTGACAAGCTCTGTACCAAACAATTTGATCAGTGGTTGACACATGTCGAGACCCATTATGGGCCCGACTTAAATTTTTTTTGTGTTGAAACAAATTTTTATCATGAATTGCTTTGACACCACATCAATGTGCTTGTGAGGTGAAAGAAAGAAGTGGGTAATCATCAAAATCCACTTTCAAGCCTTTTGTACTGTGGTCAAAGCAAGCCAACTAGCCTTTGGAATTAGCCTAAAAAACTGATCAAAGCTTCTCCTAGAGCTACGAAAACACACAAAATTGTAGATTTTTGACCCAAGAATTCAACGCAAAAAATGGTTTGGAATGAAGTTAGTAGGATTTAAAGATGCTCGCAATCAAAGTAGCTCACTCAGTATGTTTTAATTCCTATTTAAACTCAACTGAAACTTGCCAACTTACCTCTTTGAAAAAATATCAAAGCTAGTTTTGAGGAGCTACCATCCTAGAGATTAGGTCATTTAGCTTAAATGAACATGTGTACAAAATAAATTTTCATCATTCCTCTTCCTTCACAAAATATCAAGTGCCAAAGTTGACCTTTCAGAAGCTGCTTGAGAATGCAGTCAAAAAATTATGTAAAACCTATTTGGATTTGATTTTGAAAAAATATCAAACGAAGTGCTAGGATCTTGAGAACTGGTATGAAGGCACACTAATATGGGAAGAATTTGAGACACTAATTGGTTTGTCATGAACATGACCTGATTGCTAGTTATTAGCCTCCAAATTAACCTTCTTGAAAACTACCCCCATCAAAACCTGATTCGAGCTCACTAACTTGCAATTTTAAAAAACCATTAAATCTCTTCCTCGAAAGTTGTAACTGGAGAATTTAGTTCATTTAGGCTTGATAAGTATGTGTGCAAGATATTTTTTCACCAATCATTTCTAATAACAAAATATTTAGGGCCAAAGTTAACCTCTCTGGAGGTGAAACTGTGAAACCGGGGCTAAATGCATTTGCTTTTCATTTTGAAAAAATAACAAATGATGTGCTAGAGCCTTCAAATTGGACATAGAAGTAGATTTTGATCAGGTGAATTAGGAACACCAATTGGTTCATTATGAACATTATCCATTTGCAAGATATTAACCTCCCAAGTTGGCCTCCCAGACTGATTTTACACTGTGCAATCATAAAAAAATTTCCAAAACCCTTCAACTTGACTCCTCAAAACTCAGTCAAATCTTGTCATACGAAGCTGAAGTTAGACATGTGCACTCACATATGATAGGAAAGTATGTTTACAAAGTGATTTTGCATAAAACTGAGCAGGCTTAAAATTATGGTTCTCCAAAGTAGGCTCCTCGAGTAGATTGCACAAGTGTATTTCTAAGAGTTGTAGTTGATTTTTTCACATGGAAGCCTAATTTTTTTTGCAAAAATTGGTATGCAATTTTAGATTCCAATAGTGGCTCTGTCTGGGTATGTATGCTCCTTGTGGGCATAATAAGATCCTAGATCTCTAGGGAGCAGACCGGTGCCTACTCCATTAGGCAATAGAGTCCAAATATCACTTCTGCTCTAACCTGATATGTTTTGAAAAATCACACTTCAGTTGATGGCCTGATGCCGAAAGAAAAACCCATGTTTTCCTCTGTCAAAAATTTTGTTCTGGTTATGCTGCAGTGAAACTAATTTGAACATATCATTGAAGTTTGCATGATTGGACATATCCATATTTAACTATTCAATGATGCTGGTATATTCTTCATCATTATGCATATGGAAACCATCTATAACCTTACACTTGTATGACAGGCTAGACCAAATCTCTGTGTGATATTTTATGCAACCGTATTTACTGTCGTCTTCCTAATGATGGTTCTCTATCTGAATTGGGAAGTAGAAGAAATCAATTTGCATCTGATATTTATTTTCTTGAGTCTTGGCACCATCCAATGAAAAGGCATCACTATTATTTTTGGCATCACAAGTAACTTTCCCACACGATTGTGATCTTGAGACTCCATTATCACAAGATTCAATAGAAGCATTTATCTCTGGATAATCACTGCCATCAAATTTACAATCACCAATTGTTTCTATCTCAGCTGAATGTGATGAAGGGGGTAAATCACGAAACACACAACAACATAGATTGAACATAAAAAAAATAGAACTTTCTTTTATTGATCTGGGTAACTCATTACATTATAGAAGCTCAATTGCAATCAGAGGATGAGCCCTCTACTAGCTGCAACACATTACAGCTTTCCCAACCTCCAGACTCTAGAATCTTCAGCCTTCTATAGCCCCAAATCAGCTAGGGTTTATGTTTTCCCACCTATTCTTGATTCTACACTTGCCCCCTTAACTCTACTATTGCCTAGGGTTCCCAAAATAGTCATAAATAGCACTTTTTGGTGGCCTCCAACTGAATTTCAAAATTTGCAACTCCCTCCAAAAGTAGGTCAACTTCTGGGAAGCATAACTTTTGATCCCGGTGTCCGATTGACGAACCGTTTTAAGCACCGGAAAGCTCACGATGTGAACCATCATGCTGAAAATATGTAAATAGATTTTTGTCAACTTTTCAAGATGTTATGGGATGTTTTAGTGCCTCATATCTCGTTTCAAAAAATTTTAGGGGCTTTTTAGTAAACAAAAACTTTAATATCTTTCAGGTCACAAACGATCTTTGCCTGATTCCTTTACCAAAGGTCTTATATTTCTATTATGTAACTTTTTGTAAGTTTTTGCTTCAATCCGTACCCAAATGCAAACTTTCCAAAAATAGCAGGTACACTTTCCAAAATAGGCAGGTTGCTATTTTTAGTAGTTTTAGAAAAATTGAAAGTCCTACATCATTATTCTGGATATTATGGAACCAAAAACACTAAATATGGAAAGAAATGAAAACAAATACAATGATTTTGAAGTAACTTCTTTTTGGTTGATGCAAGATTACCCTTACACCACTGGATGCTCCTGCATTAGAATGTGATCCTAATACTGTCCTTTCACACCAATCATGTAGTCTACTACCATGCAAAGTATTCTCACTCTCAAAGCATATGTATGTTGGACATGAAACCTTCAAATCATCCCCATGTGCATATCTCTGATACTCCATGGTTAGTAAATTTGAAATTTGCTCACTGTTGAGCGAGCATATTTCTTCATCTATCCCATTGCTAACATTTTCTTCATCCCTTTCCTCATCACCACAATACACAAGTTCATTACAATCAGATATAATTGTTTGATCATCATAATCATTTCTTTCACAAGATGACATATCACCCTAATTATCCAAAAATGCTTCATCCTTAGGATAGCATGGATTTGAAAACACTTGGAATTCTTGTTCTGGTATACCCTCTTCATCAAGAGTTTGTCTTCTTTGTTGAAAATAATCATCCTCCTCCTTTCTAAACTGTTGATTCATGTATTGCAATGGGTGGGCTAGGACAAAAGGAACATCCATATTTTGAAGACTACTCTCATTTTTAGGTATATGTTGGGGCTCCAAGTCTTGTCCAAAATTTTGATAATTGCAATCATGATCCCAGGTGAAGAATTTATCTTTTAAAACTTCTTTCTTATTTAAATCTGAAACATTATCAGGAAAATTTTCACTTGCATATGTCTCGTTTACTAGCTGCATTGCTTGATCAGATTCTCCATATTCATCTTCATAATAGTCATTATAGTGGCTAAGGAATAGTTTTTTGAGATCTTCCCATGGAGAGATACTTTGTACAGGTAATCCTATAAACCATTCCCTTGCGTCATCCCTTAAAGATCTTGAAAAACACCTCATAATGACATCTTTTGGAAAAATCTGAAAGTCCAAAATGAAATCCCAGAATTGTTGTACATGCTTATGAGCTGATTCACACCATTCTCCATGAAATTTAGGGATATGCTTTAGTAGTTCTGTCAGCTCGTAGGGATAAGGATTTGGGTAGCCTTGGATACTATTGTAGTTAAATGGTTTATCTATGGTTGAGACAAAGTTTGGAGAGTAATATGGGTTTTGGTAGATGATTGATCTTTGTCTAGGGAATACGATATAAGCATTTATTTGGTATGAGGCTTGTGGTAAATTAATGTTTTGTTGTGCACAATGAACACTTTCATATTTATAAGGCACTTGTGGGATCCAAGGTCTACTTGCATTTACTAATTTATCCTTGTTGTAGAATGGCATATTTTGTGATATATTTGAAGCAAACCTAGCTTTCAATTGTAGCAGTTGTCGAGTCAATTCATCCTTTTCCTTTGTTGACTTAAGCCTTCCTATTTCCTCTGTTAATCATTCTAAATTTTATTTTATCGCTCTCCATTCTCTTTTGGAAGTAGATGTATTAAGGGCACCACCATTTGCATTGGACATATTAGAATTCATATTTTAATAAAAAAGAATATGTAGCATCCTTAGAAATACATGTGTTCCAAATGTATTTTTCATTTAGATTCCTTTTAACAGATTCACCACCTCTTTTCAAAAGAGGAATGAGTATTATTTTTCCGGGTCCTTCTTGCTAGCAGGGTTATATTTTTCAATTTTTTGATTCTACAAATAGATAGGCTGAAAGAAAATTTTCTTGAGTTACTCCCTAGCAAAGTCGCCAATTTTGTTAGGTCTAAAAAATGCAGGTTACAAATCCTAAGAGGATGCCAGGCTCTATGATTAGATTTGTAACATTTTTGAACTAATGAAATGGAGTTAACCTGTATGTTTAATGACTCCCTACACTTTGGTTCTGCTAGACCTAGGTGGGTGAGCCTTAATAGCTAAAGAAGATTAAATGGATATGTTTGATTTGATTGATCTATCCATAGTGGAAAAGGGTATGGAATAGATGAGAGCTTGCTAATTAGTTCTATTTCTACTATCTGAAAGATGACTGGTATAATTTGTATAGGAAATATCAAGGTAAATTTTATAACTATGCTAAACTAATGGATGGGTTTTGGATAAAACTAAATGATGAATCAAGATAAGACTAGTGCCTTCTTGGGTAAATAGAGTCAAATAAATCTAAAACTAGTGGTTTATATTGGGCAATAACTCTAACTGTTTGGAAAAATACTTTGGTTTATAACCTGTATAAACGTGCAGGGAAATGATTGACAAACTCTTCTTAATAATCCAACTGACACAATTAGGTTTTTTGTTATTCACCAGAAGGAATTTCAATCCTTTCTTGAAGGAACCAATTGAATGAACTATGCAAGAACATCAGATAATATCAACTTGGAGATAGAATGCCAATACTAATTATGTGGTTCTTCTTAATGATCCAAATCAATACTTCCATTTTACTATGACTGACCAGAAGGATTTTAATTCCTCTTTAAGGAAACTAATTAATCAAATCACACAGGTACAACAAATGTGCATTGACAAATTAAAAATATACTTGATATATCAATTTGAATAATAAAGAAATACTGAACTGGAGACAACTAAATAACTGAATAGTTTCAACAAATAGTTGATGCCAGTATAGAGGCACAGAATCAGAGATTTTTCATTAATTCCTTCAAAAATAATCCTTGCAATATGGTCTTTTTTACAATATAATTTATGTTATGTACATTATGAAAGTTTTGGATGGGATGGAATAGATGAAAAATAATCCTACTTGTGAAGATTTTCTAATCTATCTCCTACTGATTCCCCCTTTCTTCGATTTGTATCTCCCATATATATTTTGCAAATTTAGGGTTATGACCATTTACATTCATCAGGCACAGCTGTTCATTCAATTAATTATCTTTGGCAAAAATAAAATACTTATTTTAATTGTTATCCTTTCTCTTTGATGGCAATCTTCACGTATTCACTCCTTGCTGGAATTATTTCATCTTTAATAAAATGTCATCGGGGTGAAATAACTATCACTCTATAACTTCTTGGTTTCACATCTTGGTGAAAATATGTTACAATTTCATTGTCAAGAGGTGATTAAAAATATATTTACCTCTCCTTATTTTAATTAAAAGATACTTGATATACTTTCCCGTGAAAATAAATTATTTCATAATACTTCATTTTAATCTCTGTGTTGACAGGTTTTTAGATTATATTTACCATTGTGTATTTTCACCTTTATTTGGCAAATATTTCATTTTGGTAGAAACAATTACCACCCACTTGTTTCACTGATCATCTTATGAATTTTCATATAAAAAATTATTTAGGTAAAATAATTACCTATTTGATTAACTCGTCTAGAAAAGTATTTTTCTTCCTAGTAGAATATATTTTCAATAAATTTTCACCTTATAACCCCTTCCATGAAAATAGGAAATTTATATTTTATTCTACTATAATCTCATGTCATTTAATTTTTTATTCACACCCTTTGCCAATATTTATTTCCCTTTTGATTATTTTTCAATTGTATGTTCTGGCTATTCGAGATTTAAGATTTTCGGTTGTCCTTATCAGAGTAAGGCATATAGTCAGCTGGCTATGAGGAACTTACTCTGATTGTTGATGTCTCTCCGATATAGGGTTCTAGTTTAGGGATTTTTCCTTCATATATTTTGTATTTCTTTCTTCATTATATCCCTATGGATAAAATTAATTAAAACCTCTCCATGACCCAATTGATTAATTCTTCCTTTGAATATCCACCTTATATCTGGGGTAAAAGTATTTGCTCCTTTTGTCATCAGTGAGATTAATTTTTGAAGTGATATTGTCTTAAGATATGATAATAATATTTTATTGTGATTACCTACTCACATATGAAACCTTGTAATGAATTAATCTTATCCATCCGTGATTTTATCTTTTTGTCATGTCAGAGAGACTTGGAGTATCGGTGTGCTTTAAATAATCTCTACCGATAAGAAACCATCTCCCTGATAAACATTTCATAACCTGCCCGCATTTGCATTGAAGGGACTTAAAGTGTCGAGGAGAGTTTAAAATCATGCCAATGCTTCTACCTTTTGCCGATGTATTTTCCTTTTGATAAGCTTTTGTTTTGCATATGTATTTCTTAATATCTCCTCCTCATTGGAGTGACCCAGATAGTCAAAAAGACTTGAAGAACTCACTCTGATATAAGAAGTCTCCCTAATATGTGACTTTCTGCATGATTCTAAACAACAATCGTTGAGTTCCAATTGAAACTGATTTTACAGCTTCATTCTTTCACTCCTGGACATCTCAGAGATTGGAAAGACATGTACGGGTATATCAAGTGCATTTGTTTTATTGCCAGTATAACTTAAATTTACAGACTTCCTCTTATGAGTACTCGAATCCTCTAAGAGATACTCATCAGGCACAAAAAAGTAATCTTCACTATCATCGTCTTCCTCAGATCTTAGTTTTTCTTTCTCAACTTCAATTTTCTCTTATTCATCATCCTCATCAGCATCAAAAAGGCTTTCACCAGGATCCTCCTCTTCCCATTCTTCATCACTATCATTCTCATAATCTAATGATGGCTTTAGCTTGAATGGATGCCAAGGTCCAACAACACCACTTTTCTTTGAAAAGGTCCCATAATAAGTTGGCCTATGAGCCTTATTCAAGTGCAAAAGTTTTCTCCTCTTATTATGAAACATACTTTTTCTATTCACATCAACAATCCCATTAGTGTTAGGCAAACTATCACTCAAACCCTGCTCTTCCAAGTCATTTGCAGCATTTTTTACCTTAAATTTATCATCTTCAATATCATTAGCAGTCCACTTTTTGCTTGTAAAGGATTGCACTTTTTCTATGATAACAGATTTAGCAGATTCTCGCTACAACTACAGTTCATTGAACAATGCAACTTTGGGCTTATGCTTCTTGCCCCATTGTAGATTTTTTCTTCTAAATTTCTGATTATTGGCATGATACCAAGCTGTCAAATGTGATCTTAAAAGATTTTCTGTTTGAGTTTCTCTTTACCATAATGTTTAATCCATAAGTGCCATAACACCACTGCAAATCTGTACATTTTCCATTATAGGCTTATGAGTAGTATCTTCCATTGTAGACATTTCTATGCCCAGGACTAACAATGGCTTTGGTTTTGAATTGGGAGAGTCAAAGCTTCAAGATGTCTCTATTCAATAGATGTAATAGGATGCCCATGATATGTATGATTAGCTACAAGATTCTCCCTGTTCCACTAAATATCTCCTTGGTAAACACAAGATATACAATCCACACAAGTGCATTGATGAAATTTACACAAGGACAATAGCAATAGTATGCACTCCAAACTTTTGCTTGTCTCATTTTCAGCTACAAGTTTAACGATTCATAGTGTCAGTAGAAGACTCATTTCAATTTGCAAATACCTTAGGCTGGTGAAATATGAAGGTCTCATGTTTGCTTCAAAGCATCATCATTAACATATTTGCCTAGGATCCACTTTTATTAGTGTGATCGCCAAGTATGACTTTCAATAGGAGTACAAGCATGACTTGGAGCAATAAGGCCCCTCACTTCATCTAGTTTTGGAAAATGTCAGGGGTGCTTGATTGTTTTGACAAGCTCTGTACCAAACAATTTGATCAGTGGGTGACACATGTCAGGTCCCATTATGGTCCTGACTAAAAAAAAATTTGTTTTGAAACAATTTTTTATCATGAATTGCTTTGACGCCACATCAATTTGCTTTTGGGGTGAAAGAATGAAGTGGGTATTCATCAAAATCCACTTTCAAGCCTTCTGTACTATGGTCAAAACAAGCCAACTAGCCTTCAAAATTAGCCTAAAAAATTGATCAAAACTTCTCCCAGAGCTATGAAAACACATAATCTTATAGATTTTTAACCCACGAATTCAATGCAACAAACGGTTTGGAATGAAGTTATTAGGATTTAAAGCTGGTCGCAATCAAAGTAGCTCACTCAGTATGTTTTCATGCCTGTTTAAACTCAACTAAAACTTGCCAACTTGCCTCTTTGAAAAAATATCAAAGCTAGTTTTGAGGAGCTGCCATCGTGGAGATTAGGTCATTTAGCTTAAATGAACATGTGTGCAAAAGGATTTTTCATCATTCCTCATCCTTCACAAACTATCAAGTGCCAAAGTTGACCTTTTTGAAGCTACCTGTGAATGCAGTCAAAAAACTATGTAAAACCCATTTGGATTTGATTTTGAAAAAATATCAAACGAAGTGCTGGTATCTTGAGAACTATCATGAAGGCACATTAATATGGGAATAATTTGAGACACCAATTGGTTTGTAATGAACATGACCCGATTGGTAGATATTAGCCTCCAAATTAACCTTCTTGAAAACTGCCCCTGTCAAAACCTAATTCAAGCTCACCAACTTGCCATTTTAAGAAATCATTGAATCTCTTCCTGGGAAGTTGTAACTTGAGAGTTTAGTTCATTTAGGCTTGATGATTAGGTGTGCAAGAGATTTTTTCACTAATCATTTCTGATCACAAAATATTTAGGGCCAAAGTTAACCTCTCTGGAGGTGAAATTGGGGCTAAATGCATTTGCTTTTCAGTTTGAAAAAATAGCAAACGATGTGCTAGAGCCTTCAAACCGAACATAGAAGTAGATTTTGATAATGTGAATCAGGAACACCAATTGGTTCATTATGAACATTATTCATCTGCAAGATATTAAGCTCCCAAGTTGGCCTCCCGAACTACTTTTACACTGTGCAAATAGCAAAATTTTTTGAAAACCATTCAACTTGACTCATCAAAACTCAGTAAAATCTCATCATAGGAAGCAGAAATCACGGATGTGCACTCACGTATGATAGGAAAGTATGTTTACAAAGTCATTTTGCATAAAACTGAGCAGGCTTTAAATTATGGTTCTCCAAAGTAGGCTCCTCAGGTAGATTGCACAAGTGTTTCTAAGAGTTGTAGTTGATTTTTTCACATGGAAGCCTAAAATTTTTTGCAAAAATTGGTATGCAATTTTAGGTTCCAACACATTCCAAGTCACCACATTCATATCCCAATGACATTCTAAGTCACATTTCCTAATCACATTCTCTTTTCATTTCATCCTATGCCAATCCTTGTCCATTCCAAATCATCTCCACATCATCATCCATTCATTTCAATTCAAATTCATTCTAATCATTCCTAATCACATTCTAATTCTATCTTCATCATTCAACCTTCATTCTAATCATTATCCTAATCATCATTTCACATTTCTAATCAATTTCCTCCTAATCATTCTAAATCATTCTACATCATCCTAATCCTAATCAAGAACTAGTCAAAATGGCCCTAATCATAAACAAGCCTAATCAAATTCATAAGCCCAAAATCATAGTCCAAGGGGGGGTACCCTTCTAATTCAAACAATGAGACAAAACCAAAGCCCAAAATCACAATCCAAGGAGGCCCTCTCACTAATACTAATCATGAGACAAACCTAAGATGTAAACTTGTACTTTGAGGAGCCCCTCCTAGTTCTAATCATCATAAGAGCCTTGTAAATAGTGTATCATACCTTGAGGGACAAGATGACATACCAAGACTTAGACACATGTGTGATACCATGCCAAAATTTGAAAACAAGGTCCTAGCACTCCAACTCCAAAACCTCATCCAATCACTTCACCAAATACCCCAACCTTTCGACCAACAAACCATCCAACACTTGCGAGATACCCTTTAACCATTTCAACAAAGTTAATCACCTCACATACAACAACTCCTATTCCAAATCCAACACATCTTAGCCACACACTAATCCCAAACCAAACAAACACAACTTCAAATTCCACATCAATCTTCATACCTACCTAATCCATCCATAGGCCAAGTCAATGCCACATCATCCAATCCAACTTCCTTCCATGTGAACCAACATTCATATCCATCCACATCACAACAAACACATGTGAGAATAAGTCAACCTTTGTACCAAAGTCAAATGCCTTTGGGTCCTAATGCCACCATTGACAAGGGGAACACTAGTCTAGGTCATGCACCTTATAAGTATATCATACCACTATCCAATCAAAAGCCCATCATAAAGCCACCATGTCCTAGTCCTAATCCAATCGTCCCTATACTTACCAACCCATCAACCACTTCATTACCCTTACCATCCTCTAAACCACTTTCCAATACATCAACTCCACATCCTAAGTTTAAACATTACATAAGTAAACATGTGGAGTTGTCTAAATCTCCCAACCCACTCAATTCATTTGTTCCTCCATACAATCAAGATCAAAATCCTAGACCAATACCTTCCACCCCTCCACCAACTAAGGATGTGACCCAAGGGCTACAAGTAAGAAATTAATTGTCACCATGTCATCCAACACATATGCTTGAACATACACAAGAGTCCCTAGACACCATGCCTAGTCTTTCAAACCAACCATGTCATCCACAACACCTTGAGCTAATTCAAAAGTCTCATCCCATGAGTCCAAGTCAACCTCGATCATGCCCTTATGTGGTTGACCATCAAGAACATGTCAAACCTATCCAAGAGCCTTCTACATCCACATCTACTTCCATTCCAAGTCAAGAGGTATGTCAAGAGCACAACCCTAAGCATAAAGAAACATCTAACCCTCATTCTACTCAAGATCAAATCATTTTCCTTCGATCTGTTCATAACATTTATCTCTTCCATGATCAAGATATTATGCATTACGAAGAACACATTCATGAGAAACTTGATCCCATTCATAAACAAGACACCCAATACCTACATGCTCCATCTCATGAAAGTCTTGTTGACCTACTTGAACATTGACCCCACTTCATGGCCTTCATTCGAAACACAGAAACTTGTTCACTTATCCATGATCCAACCAATTCCACTTGTCTTAATGAGACTTGTGCCTCTCAAGAACACATAGAAGATCAAACTATTAACTTGGATCCTAATGAACATAATAAAAATCCTAATGATCCTTCCACATCGTCCATCATTGACTCCATTTGAAATCCACCATCATATCCACTTGGCCTATCTGCTTTCATACATGAATGTTCCTCCATAGGAACACAACAACCTTTGTCCACTTCACTTTCTCCATCAAATAATTCTCTCAAGTCTAGTGCCCAAACTACACTAAGTCCCATAGTCAATTGCATGTTCCAAAACATGAATTACTAAGGTAAAGGCTTAGGTCTTCATGAACAAGGAATTTTGGAGCCTATACATGTCAAAGTCCCACCTTCATGCTCATATGGCCTTGGCTATACACCCTAAGGTCAACAATCTAAAGATGTTGGTACTTCATCCACTCATCCTAAGTCCACCACTCTCCATCGCATATCACATCATATTCCTAAGACATATGCTACCATTCCGCCTCCCTCATCATACAAATGTCAAAAGCATGTGACCATACACCTTCCACCATCCAATTTACCTCCACTCCTTCTAACTTCTAGCATCCATCCATACACTTTACCACCATTGCTTCCAACACCTAATATCCCACTGATTCACAAATACCCTTACATTCTTAATCATGACCAACAAATGCACACATTGTCCAAGCATAAAGCTTCCACTCATTCCACCTGCCACATGGGAGTCAAAAACAAACATTTGGATGCCTCCTTTCATAAAGTCAAAAATCCTAAAGGTCCTAATGTCTTAGGAAACAAATTAAAAAATTCAAAGCAAGGTACATTCCAAAATTCATCCAAACCCATAACTTCACAACAAAAGTCCAAAAATAAAATGATATGGGTACCTAAACAAAAATCAAACAAGTCAAATGAGGCATCCACATCTCAAAAATCCCAACCATCCTCTTCCATCCATTCCATTCAAAAAATCAAATTCCTCCAACCCACATGAAAAAGAAAAAACATCATAAAAATACTAAGTCTATGTGGGTCCCCAAATGCTTTCACCACACTAAACGAACATCACCATTGCTTCCTACACCTTCATCCAATCACAAGCTTCCATGTTTAACACAGTGTGTGCAACCATTGGTCATGATTCCTTTTCACACCCACATCACCCCATCATTCATTCATTTTCCTACATATTTCACACCTCATCTCCCTATGGTCCATGCTTTGGCATAAGTCATTCATCCATCCTTACATAAATCCCACATAATCCACATCATAATCCACTATCATTCCCTCCATAACCCACTATCTACCTAATCCATCTCACCTTCATGCAATCACCTACCAACATTGATGAGCATAAGGACATTTGACATGGTCAATGCAACATACCTTTGGGACTATCACCTTCATGGCACCAGACACTTGAGTCCTTCTTGTCCATAGCCTCCTATCTAATTCAAAAAAATCAAATAAGTTGATCTTCTATGCCATGTGCACTTGGGGGCACATTATCTCATCTTCCTATCATTTTCCACCTTACCATCCTCATTCATACACCTACATGCCTATCATATCGCATCTATTCATCCTCTCTTCCTCTTTTGATCTTGATAAAGATTAGGGGCACAATGTTGACAAATGTTTTGGGGTATCTCTTGACATACCTTATTCCTCCAAACCAAGCAAATCCTTCACACTCCTATCATCATCCCATCACCCTAAGCTTTGTCATGAAAAATCCTAAGTGTTCCACCTCAAATGGGGCATGTTTTTTTTTTTTTTTAAACAAAAGTGGCAAGCCACTATAATTATATTAGATAATAACAGAAATTACAAACCCTGGTTTGACGAGCATACTAGTAGGAAAGAACCGGGGGAAGAAAACCTCCAGTTGTAGCTTGATTTTACAAAATAACATACAAAAAGCTCCATTAAGAAAACAAGAGCTAGATTTACAAAAAAAATCCTCTAAAATATTTCACTGGTGCTAACAAATCTGAGGCTATCCCAAAAAGAGACTAAAATATAAACATACCAAGATTAGCACCATTGCCCTATCAAGGATTCATAGCAGCATTTAGATCTTGAACAAGATAATTAGGTTCCACCAAAGCATTCTCTTCAATAGGCGAACCTGGAGGAGGAGGACGAAGAAGAGGTTGAAACTGAAGCAAAAACAACAAAGCTTGAAACTTTTCATCCACATGGTTAGCCAAACTCTCATTGACCTCCTTAGTTGAATGGGGCATGTTATTCTTATGCGACATAGCCTTTGGAGATCACATCCTTGCCCTCTCACACATACATTCATCCATTTGCTATTGCTTATCCGTTTATCAATTCACCCAATCCCATTCATATCCTTGCACCTAGACTTGGTTCCCCCTTGTCATTGGTATCTAGCGAAAAGGATACCCAAATTGTCATCCAATGCCACCTCAAATATTTCCAAAAATCAAAAACACAAAAACATCCAAATATATCAAAACACAAAAAAATCAAATATCTTCAAAATACAAAAAAAATCAAAACATCTAAAAAATCCAAAAAAGATAAAATATTTTCAAAAATGCCAAAATCCAAAAAAAATCAAAACATCTCAAAAAAAAATCAAAACATTCCAAAAACCCAAAAAAATAAAAACATGTCAAAATCCCAAAAAAAATCAAAATATTCAAAAATACAAAAAAAAATCGAAACATGCCAAACACACAAAAAATAAAATATTCCCAAAATCCAAAAAAAAAATCAAATATTCCCAAAAATCCAAAAAATTCCAAATATGTCAAAATTACAAAAAAAAAAACATTCTAAAACATTAAAAAAATCAAAACATGTCAAAAATCCAAAAACATCCAAATAATCTCAAAATCTCAAAAACATCAAAATATCATCAAAAATACAAAAATCAAATATATACCAAAATCCAAGCAGTAAAATCTATCCAATTCATCCATTCCACTCAATTATTCCAAACCATTAAATCAAATCATCCATAAAATCGAGTCACATCATTCAATTCATCCAATCAAATTCAATCATTCCATATCAATTCCATTCAAATCCAATCAATTTCATCTTACCATTCCACATTATCCTAACCACATTATCCTAATCATATCTCCTAACCACATTATCCAATCACCTTCCTAATCCATTCCAAATCATTACACATCCTCATTTCACATTTCCAAATAACATCAACCTTAATCATTCAACCTCATCCTAATCACATTCTTATCATTTCACTTCATCCTAACCATATCCTAATCATCATTCCTAATCATTCCTAATCACATTCTTATCATATCTTCTTTATGCCACCTCATCCTAATTATACCCTAATCATTCAATAATCGTTGCATCCATTCCACATCACATCATATTCATCATTCCAACTCATCATATCCTTGATCACATTCATACCATATCCTTATCATTCAACCTTCACATCCCAGTGACCCCCCTAAGCCAATCAATTTCATCCTAAACATTCCACATCATATCCTTGTCGTTCTACATTATCCAAATCATCGTTTCACCCCATCCTAATCATCATCCTAATCATATCTTAATCACATCTTATCATTCCTAATCATCATATTCTATCCATCCAATTCATCATCCCTAATCATTCAACATCGTTATCCTCATCCAATCACGCGACATCATATTCATCATGTCTTCATCATTCAACCATATCCTAATCACATCCTATTCATCAAACCTAATCACTGCACATTGACATCTTCATCCAACCAACATCATCCTTGTAGTGCCCCTCCATTCTCATCTTGGATGTACAGATAGTCTGGCTAAGGAGCATGAAGATGAAGTTAAAATAATAGGAATATTTAGGGTATGTTTGTTGATATTGTACATTATATAATGTCGGTAGATGCTACATTCATGTTGGTGACATTCCTAATTATCCTCATGTGTGGTTTTATATAACAGTTAGCATGTTTTATTGATAATCATTGTTGCAACACTTGTAATTCATATGCTCTGACATTGTTTTACATTCAGGTGATTATGATGTTGATCTTACTATGATTGTCATATGTTAGAATTGATTTTTATTCAACTAATTTTGTATTATAGGATGATCTGATTATTATGTGGTGTGAAAAGAGACAATGTTGTACCACTCATTTGTGAGTGTTTGATGATGCTGCAATTCTCTTTCACTCTTTGACCATTTTAGATTTATTATACTCATGCATACACCGTGTTGTGTTCTACAGGCTATAGGTACTAGGCATCGACTCCACCTAAATTGACAAGTTTGAGCGTGCCTTAAACCCAATGGAAACTGTTGAACAAAGATAACATGTGGTCTCCTAGTTAGCCATCATCCTTGAAAAGGATGAGTATCTAGTTTTGCACTGAGTTAGTGTTGTCTGTACGGGCATAATGATCAGTCACTATCATTGTGGTCATGCTTTCAATCATGCATTGTGTCAGGTATTGTACACCATTTGGGTTATTTTGTTTGGCATTGTTTGATTGCTGCTTTGGTTAATTGTTGCATTAAAATAATATTATTAAAGTTATGAAAATATTTTTGTTAAATAAATAAATATAAATTCCTTTATGAGAATTTGAGTTTATGGAAATAAATAATAAATAAACAATAATAAATGTAAATGCTAGCTAAGGATAAATAAATAAATTACTATAATTAAATGTTGTGTTAAGTGGCAATAAAAATAGATAATATTTATGAGTTGTCATAAAACTCATATATAGTAAATACTAAATAATTAAGAATAAAAATGATTCTTGTCTAGTTGTAAAGGAAATAGCAAATTGTAAGAAAGGGTCTTAGGCAGAATTTATTGCCTTTAATGGGAAGAATCTTCTGGAAGATATTTAGGGGATTTCTCTCTCATAATAATGGGTAGCAGATTGAACTTTTGGGGGGGAGAGTAGATGGAAGAGACTATTTTGTGGCTACAATAGTTGAACCCGGCATCGAATCTTCAGCCCAGTCAAGCAAGCGAAATTAGGTTCCTTTGGTTCTAATTTCTGTCTCAGTTTTCTATTGAACCAAATGTTTGATTTATGATTTTTCCTATTGATTGTAATTTGCTTGAGAGGTTAGAAGCCTTGTTATCAGATCCAATTGTGCATTTTTGCATCATTGCATTTCTGGAATCTCCGATTGAAGTGACTGTCTATCTCTCACCTATTTCATCTCTGTTTCTATAGTTTGTTGTGTCAACCATAACTTTATTTTTACGAACTTGGTTGCTCTAATTTTTTTATATATGTTGCATGACCTAGTTATCGATCAACCTTACCTAGTTTGTCTTTTTGGAGATATGAATATTTTATGACTGTCTATCTCTCACCCATTTCATCTCTATTTTTACAGTCTATTGCGTTGGCCATAACATTATTTTTACGAATTGGGTTCCTCTAGAATTTTAATATATGGTGAAAGACCTAGTCATCTAAATCATATCCAAAAATTAGTATTACCCAGTTTGTCATTTTGTAGATATTAATATTGTGTGATTGTCTACCTCTCACCCATTTCATCTCTGTTAAAATAGTTAGTTGCATAAAAAATAACTCTATATTTTTTAACTGGGTTTCTCTAAAATTTTTATATAAGATTTAGCTCTTATCTATGAAAATCATATCCAAAAATTAGCATTACTCAGTTTGCCAATTCAGAGACATGTATCAGTTAGTGACAGACATTCTTAAGCCATCTTGGTTGTTGTTATTAAATCTACAAAACCATTTTGTGCATATTATGCAATCATTAAATTTCATGAAATTTCACCTCTTCAAGGCAATCTCTCAAATAGTTCATGTGTTGTCCAAGTTTCCATACTTTGTATACATGTTTGCCAAAAAATCTCCCAATTATAATATCTAATTATAATATCTGATCAGCTTCTTTTTTTTTAAAGATTCAGTTATAAGAATTTCATATAAAAGAAAGTTTCTATAAATTTATAAATAGAAATCAGGTATATATATATATATATATATATATATATATATATATATATATATATATATATATATATATATATATATAGTATTCGATTATTAATCCAAAAGAAAATATAAATTTAATATTATAGTTACTTGAATTATTTATATTTAATTATTGAAATTTTATTTGATTAGATTATACAATTTGTTGAACTATATTTTGAAAAAGGAATAAAACAAAGAAATATAATTGTTATAGAATGTATTGTATCTAATTTGATTAAATGAAGACCATTATGATGGTATAATTAAATGTTGATAAGTTTTATTTAATATGTAAATATTTTTATAACCATATCTTTATTATGGTCTTGTCAAGTTGAAATGTGATTAATAGGTTGGAATTAAGTTTATAAACACTAGATTTGGAAATTGATTTATAAGTGTTGCTTTTAGAAAATTGGTTTATTACAAGATGAATTGCATAATTTAAGTGAAACTTGTGTAAGTTTGTTCATTGGTTGTAGTAGGGCTATGAGTATGTTGTCAAGGTTTAGTTTCCAAAGGCATAGGATATTATGTCTTGAGTTCATGTTTATGCTATGTTGCAAATGCATCATGATGTGGTTATAAAGTCCTTCATGGATGTTGTGATTCGTTTATTTGTATTGAGCTTGTATTAAGATATTGTGTTGGATTTTGATGATGGGGAGACATTGGTAATCGTAAAGATGACTATGTTGTTTATGGATTATTTAACTAGGAAGCTATGGGCAATGAATTGTGAGCTTGTCCTTGTGATTATGTTTTGTATGCAAGAAGGTAAATGCCTTGCATTGTTTATGTATACTTGTCGTTATGATGGTAATTGTCTTGCTTGAATGGTGTTATGGGCTTTGAGTATTGTTGATTGAATCTTATGCATGTTCTTGAAAATTGGTTGATGATGTAGTTGAGATGTGCACATAAGGGTTTTAGTCTTGCACCGCGTACTTGTACTTATGGTTGTGATTTGTGAGCAAGATGGTTCATGCATTGCTTAGGATTTTTACGTTGCTTATGATTTTTGTTTAGGATGCAAGAGGGTTGAATCTTGTTTGATGTATTGGGTTTTCTAGATGTAGGTAGGGGAGTGGCTTTCAATGTGGGGCTAGGGCCCAAAGTGCCTAGCCAGGATAACCCATTGAAAATTGTTAATCTAGTGATAACATAATAAAAAATTTAGAACGTTTGGTAGTTTTCATACTAATCAAGATAAAGTATGCCTCACTCATGGCTCAAGTGCTTGTTTAGGCTTGAGATGAGATGAGAAGGCCTAGAATGGAAAGATCAACTGCCTTGTCCTCATGAAGGGTATGTTGGCCCTACATGAGTTTGTATGGGGGCTAGGGGTCAGGAGAGGTTGCCAAGACAACCCAGGATGGGCGTCGGGGCCTAGGAAGACCTACCAGGACAACCCATGACAAGCTATGTAATGACACTCCTCCCTATTGTAGTCTAGCACTCCTTAGTTTTTTTCCCTCCTTCAGTTGTGTGAGTGCCTCTAGAAGCACAGGTAAGTGTGTAAGTGATGTTTAAGTTTCTTGTGTTGTTCTTTATTGACTCATGTTGTATTGGAGTCTTGTGTAGTCCTTGCACCTGTTAGTCTTTTATCTTCTTGATTGTTTTCTTAGTGGGACTTTATTGTTATCTCCTAGCACAGGGGTGGACCTTAGGGTTTCACATGGTTGGGTGGTCATGCTTTTATCTCCATTGGTTTCCCATGTTGTTGTTTGTGTGCAAGAAGGATGTACCTCTTATATCAGATTATCGATATTGTTCTAGCTTGAGGAGACATATACTTATGTTCATGTTCTAGTCTTGTATATTAGTTGAATCTTGTGTTGTTATCTTGATGTATGTACTCCAATGTAATCAAGAAAGTGATATTGTAAACAATGTAATATTGTACTCTCTTGTAAAGGAAATTATATATGTACTTGTATCCTTTTTGCAGGATCTTCATAATTACTTATCTAATGATATAATATGGAAATGTATGCATTTATTCATTTGATGTAATTAGATTAGAATGAACCATGGTTGTTAGTTAATTCATAATGTTGGTTAGATCATGTTAATAGTTGTTAGTAATGCAGTCATGGAATCCATAGAGGATACTACTTAACTTGATGTATGATTAAATATGATTTGCATTTCTTGTAATTTCTTTCTTTAAAAAAGAAATTAGTCCTTTGTATAGCATAGTTGATCTAATCCCTAGGGTTTTGTGGCGGGGCATTACAATCCTAGTCATCATCCCAATCCATCCAACTCATTTTCATCTCATCACTACACATCATCCTATTCATTCCTAATCATGTTGATCACATCCTAATCATATTCCAACCTTTCATTCTAATCCAATCAATTTCATCCCAATCACAATACACCACAATCGTAGGGAAACTTTCGAGTATCTACTCTCCCTCTCAAATCTAATTACAGATGTGTCAAATCATATCCAATTTCATTCCATTACATATCCAATTTCATTCCACTGCATATTTAATTTCATTTAGCCCTTGACGTAGAAGACCCTAAACATTAGTCTTCCTAAGGTTGAAACATAGGGAGAAATTGTTGAAACTTGACTATATCACAAGTACAAATCTGTGGACCAAGAGACCTTGAGATCTTTTTCACATCAATCACAACTTGGGCTTAATACTCCAAGGCTAGTTTAAGTCCATCCTTCCAAGTGAATTCTAAAATTCATGGGTTCACTTTCATCAATCATTTCTCCCACTTTGGCTTAATACTCCATGGCTAGTTTAAGTCCATCCTTCCAAGTGAATTCTAAAACTCATGGGTTTACTTTCATCAATCATTTAATCCACACCTCAAGGTCTCGACAAATCCAATTTGTGCTTTGAAAGGTCATTAGTAGACCAGAGTGCCCTCTTGGAGCTAGACTTTTTGAAGACTAAAATTAGTAGCATCTTTCATAGCTTGGGCCTCATCACCTTGCATTAACATCCCCATGGCATCCCACACTTCACAAGTCTTGTAGAGACATAGTTGCAAAATGAAGAGACAAGGGAATAGATCCTCCTAGTCATCCCTATAAAAAACACAACATTCTAAACATTCATTCCAACACATCAATCCAATCCATATCATCCCACCAAGAAAACATTATCAGAACTACATCTCATCTCCATCATTGCATACCTCGATCCTGTGGATACAAGGTATGTAGGCAATCTGGGATATGAAGGAAGTACCCAGATAATGGCACATACAATAGAATTCTCCCATCTTTCATCTTTCTTCTAATCCTTAATCAATTATCATTATCCATCCTTCAAATCAATTCACTCCAATCAAATTAATTCTTCCAACCTATTCATCAATCAACCCAATCACATTCACTCATATCAATCCAATCAATTCGCTTCAATCAAATAAGTTCCTCCAATCAAATCAAGTCATCAATCCACTTCTTCCAATCAAATTACATCATCATCAATCCTTCAAATCACTTCTTCTAATCAACTCCATCATTTCATCATTCAAATCAATTCAATCACCTATTCCAAATCATTCTTCTTCAAAACATTCAAACAATCATCCAAATGCAAGCTATTATCAATCCATACCCATCAAGTCAATCAATCAAGTCAAATCATCCAATCACATTCAATGGTATTGATCCTAATCGTGATGTAAACCAAATCAATCAATCAAAACCTAGTATTTCTTGTATGACCAACAACACTAGTATCAATCAATCCTCATCAATCAATCAATCAATCAAAATGTGGTGTTGCTCGTATGACCAACAACACTAGTATCAATCAATCATCATCAATCAATCAATCACTCAATCATTGGTTTACAGCTTGACAGGGGCAATACCTTGTTTGTGTTTGTGTCATTTATGCATACTTGCTTGCTTGCTTGTGTGTTATTATTTTCAACTTACATTTGTTTCAAATCTGAATCCAATCCAGCTAATATTGATATCTTGTATCTAGACAAGGTTATATTATGCTGGGGCACAAGACACATCATCACCTTGGTCCTTATACCTTGGTGCATAATGTCTAGTGCTATATCAAACACCATGGTTGCTCACCTTCATTGCAGCATAATGCATTCTTCCCTTTCTTCTATCCATGTCCTTTATCTTTCACCTTTGACCAATCCATTTCATTTTGAGAGCCTACTCATGTTTGTCCAACCTGCCTATCCTCTCAAGGGGGCATCATCACCCTATCCTTTTCCTCTATCCATTTCCTTAGCTTCTTTGAAATGATGTTACTCAACATAAATCACATCATCGCAAACATCATCTCAAAAAGGGGCAAAATGTAGACACTAAAATTTGTCTATATCTCGACACAACACCTAGTCGATATGATCTTGTAATGTTTTGCCCTATGTCCTAGGTCCTAGCCTTGTCCAACTTAATCACCTTTCCAATTAACTAAATAAATCTCATTTCTTTAGTTAATAATCCCCCTTCACATGTCTCACATAATTTAAAGTAAAAATTTGAATTATTCCCACAGCTCTCATCACATTCTGACACATGTTGCATGTCTCCATCTTCCACTTAATATGCCTTAACATGACAAACTAATTCAAATAAATAATTGAATTAGATTCCCTTTATCCTCCATCACACACTTATCGTATTGCTACAACCTCTTGGAGTGGGAAAACCCTAATCGATCTAGACTATTCATACCATTCAACATAACTTGCAATCCTATCCATCCATTCGAATCAAGTCTTTTCTATAAAGGTAGCCTCTCACAAGTCATTTTCATCATGTTGTGTCCTTGCATACTATTATGCTGCCAAAATTCTGGGCAATCAACATCTCTTCATAATCGACCCTTCGAAATCTGCATGTCTATGCATGATTGAGAAGAGCCATGGAGGTTAATCAACATTAGTTTGAATCTAATTTGTATTTTTTATTTCTGTTTGCATTTTCAAACTAAGTTGTGCTTCATGGTGCTTGATAGGGTTTAGTTAGTTTGTTGTTTTAAACTCTGAATCTGATTTTTCCCTATCTACACCTAGAATAAAGGATTTTACTATGATTTTGAGAGCATGTTCTATACAACAGGCTATCTTAGATCAAATAAATGAAGCAAACAATTGTGAAAAAAGCCATCAATTTTGAATTTGAAATAATGGTGTCTTATGTATAGACTCCCTTGTGATTTGCTCCTAGAATAAGGTATAGCAATTTTGAATTAGAGACAATGGTATATGAACAACTATTTAGCCTATTTGTTATGCTACAACAATTAACTACAGGTTAGAACATATCCATATTAGCATAAAATAGCAGGTGTAATTCACCTCAAACTCTACTGTGGTAATTTCTTTGTAAGGAAGTTTGTACTCCATGAACATTCTCTATGCACATAGCCAAACGTTTAAAGTTCTTAACCAAAGCTCCAAAAATGAGTATCTTGTCATTGCATAACTCTTACTTTTCCTTAGAGTATGACAGTACCTGAGATTCTAGTGTTTCTAGATGAAACCTATAGCAGAAAAGTGTAGTCTCCATCTAAAGGAACAATCTTCGGAGCTCTTCACTAAAATGAGGGTTGGAAACATTAGAAGAAAAGAAATACCATAATTATAAAGTAACAATTTGTATCAAGATAGATGTCAGAAAGTATAATTAAAAAGACAAATCCTTATAATTGGACCAAGCAGATTTAGGATTTTACCTTTAGAATGTAGGAACTTTCTTTGTTGGAGCTTCATGACCTCAAATTGGATCTCAAATTAGACTAGAAGATTTATGATTTTATCTTTAGAATGTAGGAAATTTCTCTGTCCAATATTCATGACCTCAAATCAGATCCAAAATTGGAACAACAAATTTATGATTTTCTCTATCCACTGACATTTGTATTCCTATACTCAGGTCTTGCTTCCAAGTGAAAACACCTAGAAGTGTTTCAGATCGGCTCAAGGTATTCTCCAACCTGGTTATGTCACTGATAGAAATGCAAGTTTGCCTGAACCATCCATACTTGAATGTTGCATCACAATCTATTCTTCTTGCACATAAAAATGTCACATATTAATCCCTTCTAAATAAAACATTTGATCATCATAAAACCATAATTAATAAACATTTCAATTTTAGAAAGAATCTATTGTCATTTACTATCAAAATAAAAGCTGTATAAATCACAAAAAATTCATGAAGTCTCATAAATGTATCTTAAAGCAAGTTTATAGGATGGGTTTGAGCATAAGAAGCTTTCTACTACAACTCTCAATGAATTTATTATAAGCAGAAAACAAAATTATCCACACTCAAAGTAATGCATGTTGATTGTCAGGAACACAAGGGGGGTGAATTAGTGTTTTATAAACCTTTTCTTGCACTTTTACTTTTAACCATTTCAAAGGATTAATCAAATAGAAGCATAATACACAAATGAATAGTATCCATAAGAGCATGACACATAACACCAAGATTTTACATGGAAAACCCGAAAAGGGAAAAACCCCAAAGAGGATTAGCTCTCAAATATATATTGTAATCTTTACAAAAATAATGTTCAGGCTTGGTCACTCCACATGCCTAAACATACCAGCTCTCTACCATGAAGAACAACTAGATTTAGCAGACTCACTGCCTCAACCCTAAACCTAGCAAGATTACTGTGATAGGTACAAATCAGGTTAATAAGATCAAGCATAGCCATGAAAACCTAACCCTACCATCATCAAAGAATCTAATCCAAATGAAATCAAAAGCATGCAATTCAAGAACAATATCACCTAGATTGTATGATTCCTTGTTTATGATGTGGATTTCTTCTTCAACAATGAACAATTATGAAAATAAAAGCTGCCATGATGGATGGATGATAATGCTAATATGATAGATGGATGCTAAAATGCTCAATATGCTCAAGATGATAATGTAAACCCTATATGAATGCTAGATAGATGTAGTATGGAATGAGAGGGTGTTTATATAGAACTCAACCAAAATCAATCAACTATGGAGATTTGGTGGCTATGTGAATGGATAAGATTAAAAGATGATCATAGGTGAATGTGTAGATGACAAGTGGAGGGAAGATAAGGCTTATATGTGCCCATGTACATAAAAAGTACTACATATGAAAGATATTAGATAAAAGATGTAGTACCATTTATCTTTTAAATGAAGGAGGCACACATGTTGGCTCATTGAGATAAATGATAAGAAAACTTAATTAAATAAATAAAATTTATTTAATTAAGTTAGAAAGTGGGTTTATGAATGGAATTTTAATTAAATAAAAAAGATTTATTGAATTAAAATAGATAGAAATAAGATAATTAAATAATTAAAGATTATTTAATTGTGGCGTAGAAGAAAATAGAAGAAATAGCTAATCAATTAATTAAATAAATATAAATTTATTTAATTAATAGAAGAAATAAGTGTTAGGGACATTGCTCAAGTGTGTTAGACAAATGCAGATGGTAGCTAATGTGATATTTGAATGCTAATGATAATTAGGTCAATTTTGGATGTCTACATTTTGTCCCTTTTTGATACAATGTTCATTAGAGCATTGTGTCAAAGAAGATATGATAATTCCATCGATAAACAAGATGATGCCCCAATGTAACTAGCAGGTGATGCCCCCTCGAGAGATAAGCCACGCTGACTAGGAAGGCCTAGATTGACTCACGATAAGATGAAAGGCTAGAAAACAAAGCTGACATGAAGAAAATGAGGGTTGGGTGGGAGAAAAATGGGATGGTATAGAAGAATTAGGGTTTGGGCAGGGGCTATAAGTAGGTCCTTTAAGGGCAAATAGGCTCATTTGTGTTTAGAAATATAGAGAGATCCAGAGCTCCTCAGAGGTGTTGTGCGATGAGAGTTGGAGAGCTATCAGGATGGTGATTCCACGTAGAGATCATCGTGCCAAGTGAGTGAGGACACATGGATGACCAGAGGGAGCAAGTGCACTGGTATGTATCAAAACTTTTGCTAAAAGTGTGATTTTGATAGGTTAGAAGCATCATAAATGCGCACATGTCACCAGAAGTGACTAGAGTAGGGGCAAGGCACTGTAGGTCGCTTGTAAGCTAAAAGTGGTCACTTAGGGTAGCTTAGGTCGCACATGCATGCATCTTGGTCGCTTATGGCAAACACAGGTTGCTTCCAGTTAGCTAGGCAAATAGATAGGTAGAATGCACATGTAGTTAAAACCAAGTCGCTTATGAGCTAAAAGTAGGCATATATATAAGATCAGCTCACTTAGAAAGAACATATGTTTGCTTATAGCAAATAGGTCGCTTGTGTTAAAAAAGTATGCGCATATAGGTATGTAGCTCGCAAGTAGTCAACAGTCAAACACATATGAGAAATAGGTCACTTAGAGGCTAGAAATAAGTGCATGTAGTAAAAGGGGCCACTTGGGATCAACAGATGGTCGCATATAGAAAAATGAGTTGCTTGTAGTAGATAGAAGCAAGGAGAGCAAGAAACAATCAATTTTTGTCAGTTTTGTGAAGTGCAAGAGACTGATATGATGAGTGAAATGATGCAGGATGTACTACCACCTTTGTTATCACGAGAGCCAAATCCTAGAGATTTGTGAATGGTGAGATTGTTGGATGCAGAGGAGCAACTAGTGTTAGAGATCCTCAGGTTAGAGCCTGTGTCTAGAGGACTGATGATGGCGATGGTAGAGCAATGGAGGAGCGAGCATAGTTCATTCTTATTTCCAACAGGAGAAGCGACTATTACCTTGGAGGATGTGTTCTAAATTCTATGGATTCCTATTGATGGAGACTATTGTCTCCCAGATTTGCACCCTTGCTGAGTTGTAGAACTTGGCAATCTAGAGAAACATGGGATCTTTCTAGGTCTGTGGGTCCCCTGTGATGGAAAGAACCTTCGGAGAAGGCTGGCTTCCTGCTGATACTCCACCTAAACTATTTATACTAAGGTCTTTGTAGAGAAAAGGGTAAGAAAGATTACATAAAAATGAAACCTACTGTCTAAGGTGATGCACCAAAAGATCATCAGGAAATACACAGAAATGACACACTTCAGAACAGTAATAATAAGAACCCTCACACAACCTAGAAAAAATCATAACCCTTGCATCAATGTTTTGTAAGAAGGCTAAATAACAATAGTCTTGTTAAGGAGAAAGAGGTTTTCTCACTACCCACAAACTGATTGTTATCCCTTGCACATCTCACAACTTGTAAAAATTATAAAAACCCCTGCATAAAGGCACCAACATGAAAGATAGCTTCAAGGACAGAGAAACATCACCAAGACCTGTACTAACACTAAGGACACACAATATAAAAAGAAATAGGAAGGCATGAACTACTTATTACTGCCAAAAGAGTGTTACAACACTATATATCTCTAAAAAATGTGTTACAAAACTATTCACCTTTGCAAAAGAACTCTGAAAATTACAATATATAGGGCAGTGAATAGTCAGAACCTCTGAAAAATGAATAAGGAAGAAGAATATATACTTCCTAAATAGTTGTAAATAGATAGACATCCACCACCTCCATTCCCATGCATCTCATAAATGCCCACAAAATATCTCTCTAAAATCCTCCAAAAAGGTTTCCTAAGGCATAAATGGTCAAGGGATGCCATCTGCTATCATAAAGGTACCTGAAAATGTCATAGAATGCCTTTAAATGCTCTCTGTGGCTTCTGACATACGTCAGATCTGTGTCATAATCCTCTGCAGCATCATAAATAACAGATAAATATCCCAATACAGGACATAATGACATATTTTCTACATTTTAATTAACATTTAACTAAGAGGTTTATAATTATACCACCTTAGTAAATGTTTACAATTCAAAATTACATAATCCTATGTAGAAAATAATGACAGTTATGACATACAGTCTAAATCCCTGATTTGCATTACAAAAAAACGACATAAAAAGGTCATAACTCCTAAAAATAAAGTGACATGATTCCACATCAATGGCATATTCAAGAAATTAACCCTTATGACTCCCATACACATCACTGTGCCATCACTTTACTTTCAAACCACCTTGTAACTCCCTAACACATTTTTGTTCACAACTTACCTTCTACCTCACCTTATATCTCCTAACAACATGCCTTAGTAAAACCAAATTACTTGACCATTGCATCCTTTTACAATACATTTTGCTTTTCTTTGAAAAATACACAAAGGGCATAAAAATGCCATGGCCCCCTCTATCATCACTAGGCTTGGACTTTTGAAGTCCCTCCCCATGGCACAAAATAGATAAAAATAATTGCTTTTAAAGAAAAATAAAAAATCACCATTGAATGCCAAAATGAGGATTAGGTCTATTTGACCAAAAGGGAGAGAAAACCTAAAAAACCACTTTCATTTTGCATTTTATCTTTGGCATTTTTCTTGGCCGCCCTTCATGGAGGATTTTTGGTGTTGAGGTCATCGATTGAGAGGTTGAATGCATCTGGCAGACACAAAGGTAAATCCTTCACAATATTTTCTCCATTTTTTGAGTTTTTAGTAGCATCTTAGCTGCATATGTACTGAAGGTGCGATTCTGACCATTCTATGGGCCTTTTTGAGGGTTTTGTTTTTTTTAAATGAGTTAAAACCTTCAAGTTGTCCTCTCTGTTGTTTGAAAACTGAAGAAAAAAATTGCATTTCCTACATGTTCGAACTCCATTCTACTAACAAACCCTGGCATCTTCATTTTCTGTTGTTTTTACTTTTCACGGGCTTAGACAATGGGAACTGAAACAAACCATGCATATCTATTTGCTGCCAGAGTTAGCTGTAAGAAAAATGAAATTGAAAAAAAATGCATTTTTCTGCCAAAAATGCCATTTTATTTGCTAGTGGAGGGCACGATTTTTGGTATTTTTTGAGTATTTGGCATTGAATAAACAAAAAACCTTCATCTTTTCTTTTTATATCTACATTTTTTAACTAAAAAGGAGCTCTATCTTTGACGAAAACTTGAAACACTGATATCCATGCTCTACAACTTGTTAAAATTTGTAGTTTCCGTCAATTCTGAGCATGGTCTTGAACTCCATTTTGCATTTTCTTTGAACCTCACTGTTCACTAGAAGAAACTCTGAGTATATGAACTTTTGTTGTTGTTCTAAACTATATTTTAAACTTAAACAATTGCATTTTCCTGCCATTTTCCACTGTTTTCATTTTTCACGGGCTTAGACAAAACTTGGAAAACAGATATCTATCAAAAACTTCATTTTAGTAATCCTCTTTCAACAGGTTCAAGTGATGCATTTTCCTATTGTTCTTCATTTTGAATCAGAACTGTAACAAATTGCTCATTGCCAACCTGTATTTCCTATTCTACTGCTAACACCTGAAAAAAGCAAACTATATTTTCTCTTGAAAAACGCTGCCAAAAGCACGATTTTGGACATTTCTGATCATTGTTTTTGAAAGAAAGTTAAAACTTCTTACATTTTCTCTAAGATTCAAACTCTATGGAGTTGAATTTGCATCCCTTTGGCTATGAATAAGCTACAGCCTTAACACAAAACTTGGAAAAAGGATATATATGCCTTGGTGTTGTTCTAAGTCTGTATTTTCTATTGTGCTGTAGCTGATCTTGAAATTCCATTTTTCAGTGATTTTTAGAGGGTTCCATAGTATTGGACAATAGAAAAACTGTATCTTCCTTTGTCACTTGCTACTAGATTTAACTAACAGAAATCCTAAACATATGTTTCTGGGAAATGCATTTTATGAGTTTGAAGGCTAGGTATTTCACTGCCAGCCTACTCAACATGCTCCATTTCTCAACTTTTCTTAATTTGATGACTTCATGTGACTGCCATGCTCTATATCAGTTTGAAAACTAAAAAGAAAACTACACTTTCTCTTGCTATCCGCTGCCAGAAGACACAATGTGTGTCATTTTCTGAGGAATGAGTTGACAGTTTTTAGTTTTCCCTTAATTACTGTAGTTCTTGACTATGAACAAACTCCAGTCATAATAAAACTTGAACAAAGGCATCTCTTGGCTGTAGAAAAACCCACACTTTCTTTGTACTGTAACTCGTGCATCTTTTGGGCTGTTATTGTGCTTAATAGATGATGATAAAATGAGTCCCTCAAACTTGCAACAAAAATGAAAATTTGTTCATTCTATTTTATTTATCAGCTGTAGCAAATCCACATTTTCCATTGTTTCTCTGTCAGGGGCTCTGTTCATTTGTATTTGCACAACAGAAAAACTGTATTTGTCTTTATAAATCTATAATTTCTTGTGCTCTGTCAGTAGCAAAAGGTTAATAGATTTTACTTTGTATCTGTTAGCTCCTTGAAAGTATCTACATAATTGACACTGTATTCTCTTTTATTGGTTCCTGTCCTCCTGAATATGTTCTTTATATGACTGATCTTTGGCTCTTTAGAGAAAACTGTGCTTCAACAGTCTACTGCTTCCCTCATTTGTTCATGAATATTGTTCTTTATGCCTTGTTACAGTTGCTCTTAAATAATGGCTGTTCCTCATAATGATCTGTGACTATTTTTTTAGATTCATTGCTCTATTTGCTGTTGACTCTTTGTTGTTTTGAATGAGTGATAGAATCTAAATACCGCCTTGTGACTGCTGTCCCAGATGCTCTTATAAATGATGCTCCTCACCTCAAGATTGCGTTATTATAGTTAGCCTAAGTTGAGTTTGTGTCTTGCTGTCCTGTTTGTTAACTGTTGGCTATCCTGTAGTGCTTGGACTTTACTGATTCTTTGCTGTCTACCATATTACAACTGTGATCAGTTTCTATTTTCTGAATGCGCTACTAGAGTTGTGCTTTCGTATTCAATTGTTCATTGCTTCTAAGCTGGGCTCAACCCTTGTGGGAGCCACATTTCCTCCACTCATAACGTAACTAATGAATCAGATAGAAACGTACTTACATCTATATCTGCACATGAAGCAAACTTGTTAGAGAATAAATGCATGCTTGCAGTCGATATTCTTGATTTTCTCAAAAGCTTTTGTGATGCTAACTGGTCCAGTGCATCTGAAAACACAAATTGTATGTTTATGTGTGCATATCATGTGATGTATGATGCCTCGCCATTGCTCTTACATCAGTTTTCCAACATTTTATGCAGATGATGGGGTAGCAAGGAGACAACAGCTAGATATGGGGCACACAGACAATCTAGGATGACATAAGATGCGGCAATAGTCTGAAGGCTCGTCATTCAGGCAATGATAATTCACCCTACCTCACATGCTATTTTCTTTTTTGGTCTTTTATAAATGTATAGTTTGTCCTTTTCATTTTGCAATGAATCAGTTAGTCTCAAGGCTTCTGTGAGAATCTATACACTTATTTCTTCAATATATATTGCTGATTTTTTAAAAGATTTATACAATCTCCTAAGTTCTGAAATACATCTAAATGCAACAATACAATTTCATCTCAATTTGTATCAAATGTGCTTGGGTTTAACACAACAACAATATATGTACCTTTTTCTCTTTCAAAAATTGAAAAGCTCTACCTGATTGAGCTAGTAGTGAAATCTAGGTAACATCTTTGGCGACATCTGCTATATGTTTGCCTGCTAAACATCAGACCAGTTGCCTAAAGCTTATCTATTGGGCATAGAGTCACATGTGCTTGACAAAAACTAGAAAAAACATCCTTTCTTTCTGCAATGAACCTCAAACTGTCAACTCTTCTAAATCATCAAGTGCATGGGTATGATCAGTGATGGTGAACCAAAACACTGTTACTGAGGATATGCATCTACTTGATGAGTTAGAGGGGATAACCAACAGGAACACCTCTTTTGCAAACTGCTGTGATTTATTATAGCTCTATGAGGACAGGGATGGTGTGTGACAGTGAATACATGCATTTACTATTTCATATGATGGTTGTCTTTTCATACAGCTATAGCACATTACAATAGTTTCAAACCCTTCCCAACCAGACTGAAGAAAACTAACAACTGTGTAGAAACACACTTAGGGAAAAGAAATTTGCAACTAATCTATTGTGCAACAACACTTATTCAACAACTGAAACTTCATGAAATATGCACAAACAAGTCTAGATCCTACCTCAGAAGCAATGTTTGTGGTGAATCCCATTGACTGGGATTGGCTCGACGTCACCATCCAGCTTAGATAGCTGGAAAGCATTATACTGTTTGCATTCTGAAACAATGTATGGCCCACTCCAAAAAGTGTCAAACTTGGAGTGCTTCCCAGGTTTGGTTTTCAGTACATCCCACTTCAGCACTATGTCACCCTCCTAGAATGTTCTTAGAGAAGCCCTTTTGTCGAAAGACCTTTTCATTTGGGCTTGATGATGCTCTATGTTTCTCATAGCATCATTTCTATTTTCTTCAAGCTCAACTAGTTAAGCTAGCCTCACTGTCATAGGGCCTTCCTCTAGCATGTCCAGCTGGTTTACCAAATCAAGTGCTGGTAACTCAAGTGTAATAGGAAGCCTTGCTTCCTTGCCGTATATTAACATGAAAAGTGAATGTCCTGTCAACCGTTTGGTAGTGATTCTATCAGCCCATAGTGCTGATTTTAATTGTGTGTGCCAGGATCTCGAGTTGCCCTCCATGGTCTTCTTGATGATCCTGATTAGGTTCTTGTTTGTAGACTCCGCTTGGCCATTGCCTTGTGGATAGTAATTTGAGGACCTATTGAGATAAATGCCACTCCTCACAGCCCAATAAAAAATTTTGGAACCAATGAAAGCAAGGGCATTATTTGAAATGATGGAATCAAGCACCCCAAATCTGATGACCAGCTCATCATAAAAATTCAAAACAGTAGACTCATTATCTTCTTTAAGTGCGACTGCTTCAGTCCACTTAGTGAAATAATCAGTGGCTGTAAGAACCCACTTATGGCCTATTGCAAGTATGAGGTGAACCAGTGTTGTCATTAATGTCAACATACTCATATTGCATTGACAAGAGGGATTCGATGAGCAGTGTGCTGAGGATATTGAGAAAATTAGCCTCAGTCAGGAACAGTGAAGAACAGTGATGAGAAGAAGGCAAATGTATTGTATAGGATGCGAACTAGAGGATGTGGATTAAAGGGTTTGTATATATGAGTCTTGAGATGCTTCAGTTAAGATTTCAGAGGTCCGCATGAAGATCTGAAGGAGTTGTGGCTGTCGGTGTGGAACTGGTTCCAGCAAGTGTTCAGAGGTGACAGAGGATCACAGAAAGGTCCGGTGAGGTCCGGAATTGTATAATCCTAATCTACAGATTGGAAGGAGTGTTTGGGATGTCCTTGTGATGTGTCATCTCAAGTTGTGTATGATTTGGAGGTCCGGAAGTACCTTTTGCATTGTGACAGTGGCGACAGACTGTGTTCTTGAAGTTCCAGATAAGGAAGAGAAGAGATTCCAGTAAGTAGAGGAAGTACGGATGTACCTGGTCATTTAGGTAGGCTTGGAAATGTCCGTGGATCATGTTTAGGTTGTGTTGTTGGTCCACATTGATGGTAGAGCCCGGAATTGAAGATAATCTTCCGGATGAAGTTCTTGCTCTGTTTAGCCAACCGGATGAGTTGTTCATCCTGCGAATGTTCTTGTGGTGGCCGACTGGATGTGTTATTCATCTTGCGGATATTCTTATGGTTGATTGCTGACTTAGATGATTGTTCCTAAGTTGATGTCTTGTATAAATAAAGGTTTGTGAGTTCATTTTGTAGTGTGGAGTGTGTGGATGAGAGTGGTGTAGCGAAGAGAAGTGTGGAAGGAAGAGCAAAGGTTTTTGGGCTTAAATGGAACTGATCCGGACATGGTAAAGATGTCATTCTCCAGTTCAAGACCATGATTCTTATCACTTTGTAGATAGTGTGTCTCCTTGTAGGCAGTGGGCCTCTTTGTGAGCAGTGTGCTCGGGCAGTCAGCCCTAATTGGCAAGTGCCATTCTTTTTCTTATTCTTTTAACAGAGAATAATCCTTGGGTTAATCACCCCGTGGTTTTTCCCTTAACTGGGTTTTCCATGTCAAAATCTTGGTGTTCATTGTGTTGATGTTTATCTGCTCTTGTGTTTGTGCGTTTTACTTTCATGGATGATTAATTGATATGCTGTTAACTAACAAGATGAATCAAGTGTTTGAAATAGAAAGCAAGTTGTATACAACTGATTCACCCCCCCTCTCAATTGTATGCCCTAGATCCAACAATTGGTATCAGAGCCAAGTTCCTCTCAAAGGAGCTTAATCGCTTGAGGAGATCCAGGATGTCATCATACAAAAAGGATAGTTCGAAGTTTGATGGAACCAATTTCACTCTCTGGAAGGGTCGCATGAAATGTCACTTGGAATGTATGGGAAAAGCATACTTGGCCATGGTTTCAAAACCATATGTTCCTCCACAAGGTGGTTTGACAACTCTGAATGAAATCACAGATGCTGAAAACAATCTGCGAACCAAGGAAGCTCTTCTAAGTGCATTGAATGACTCAGATCTCTCAAATGTTATTGACCTACCAACTGCATATGAGATCCTGACTAAACTAGAACTTCTGTATGAAGGAGATGAGTTTGTCAAGAGTGCAAGGTTACAAAGTCTGAAAGGGAAATTTGAAAGATTGAAGATGAGAGATGATGAAAACATCACTACTTTTATGCCAAGAGTGAATGAACTAGTGTGTGGAATTAGAAATGCTGGTGGAACTCTGGATGAAAATGAGATTGTTTGCAAAATCCTCAGATCCCTTCTTGCTACCTACAAAATCAAGGTTGCTGCAATTGATGAATTCAGAGCCCACACAACTGTCAAAAGAGAACAATTGGCTAGCAAGCTAGCTGCATTTGAAATGACCGAGTTTGGAGATGATCCTCCCAAGACTGAATCTACTTTCAAAGCCAGTGCCTATGTGAAAGGCAAACAGAGATTTGATCCGGGAGAAAACTCTTCAAGGAAGATGTCATGGTATGATCAAGCAAGAAGAGACATGGAAGAAGAAGAAGCAAAAATAGCTCAACTTGAAACCCTCATTGCAAAAAAACTACCAAGAGGATCCGGTAAGTATGAAGGAAAACTACCCTTTAAGTGCTTCAACTGCAATAAGATTGGTCATTTTGCTTCAAGATATCCGGAAAGATCTGCAAGGTCTAATACTAACAGACAAAGGTTTCAAAAGAACTGCTATTATGTTCATGAAGAAGATGACAATGAAGGAGTAACAGATGATGAATCAGAACTAGGAAGCAAATCCAGAAATGAATGGGTGTTTATTGCCATCAAGGAAGAAGATTCAATACTCTCTGAATCTGTCAATCACAAGGTTGTGGAAAAAGCTTTGGCTGCTCAAGTGGAAGAAAAAGATGATTGGGTTATTGATAGTGGATGTTCTCACCATATGACTGGTGACAAGGATAAGTTCTTGAATTTGGAAAGGTATGAAGGAGGAATGGTAAAGTTTGGTGACAATTCTGTTGGCAAAATCAGAGGTAGGGGAACTATTTCCTTTGATGGAAAGAGCAAAATAGGTAATGTACTATATGTTGAAGGATTGAAGCACAATCTTCTCAGTGTTGGTCAGTTAGTAGACAAAGGCTATGATCTCTGGTTTAAGAATGGAAAATGCAGAATCTTTACAAGCTCTGGAACTAAAATTGCATCCGGTACTCAGACAAAAGGTAATATCTTTCATCTGGTTGGTTTAAATAAAAGTTGTCTATTTGTTCAAGTTGATCAGAGTTGGTTATGGCATAGAAGAATGTGTCATGTAAATTTTGATAACATCATCAAGATAAGCAATACTCAGGCTGTAAGAAATCTTCCAAAATTGATGAAACCTACAAATAGTTTGTGCAAAGAATGTCAGCTAGGTAAACAGAGCAGAGTCTCTTTCAAAAGCAAAGATCAGTCCTCTACTGGATTGTTGGAATTAGTACATACTGATCTCTATGGTCTGACAAGAATCAAGAGTCTGCAAGGTGATAGATATTTCATGTTGTTAATTGATGACCATTCCCGGATGATGTGCGTTACCTTCCTAAAAGAAAAATCACAAGCATTTGAGAAGTTCAAAATCTTCAAAGCTATGGTAGAGAATCAAACCGGATTGAAACTGAAGTGTCTAAGGTCTGATAGAGGTGGTGAATTTACATCTGGTGAGTTCATTGACTTTTGTGAGAAGCAGGGTATAAGGAGACAATTGTCTGCTCCTAGGACTCCACAGCAGAATGGAGTAGTTGAAAGAAAGAACTGGACCATCCAGGAAGCTGCCAGGACAATGATGTTGGAAGCAAATGTTCCTCAGATGTTCTGGAAAGAAGCTCTCAGCACTACAGTCTACACTCTAAATTGAGTTCAAATCAGAAACAATACCGGTAAGACCCCCTATGAACTCTAGTTTGGCATCACTCCTACTGTGAAATATTTCAGAGTATTTGGTAGCAAGTGTTATATTAAAAGAGATGAAGATCTAGGAAAGTTTGATGCTAGAAGTGATGAAGGAATTTTCTTGGGTTACTCCACTCAAAGCAAAGCATACTGGTGTTACAATAAGAGATTGAGGAAGATGATAGAAAGCACTAATGTGAAAGTTGATGAAGGAATTGAGAAGCCCTCAAGATTTTATGAGTTTGATGAAGATGACCAAGACGGTGTTCAGGTTCAAGGAACTCAATCCTCTCCGGTAAGTCAGAGTCAGCCTGATCTGGTAAATCAGGAAGTAGAGATAGGTTTGAATGAGCTTGATCAAGAAGCAGCAGTGCAAGATACTCCCAAAATTCCAAGGTATGTAACACTGAACCACTCTGAAGATCAGATCATAGGTGACAGAAGCAAAGGTGTGCAAACTAGAAGGAATGTTGCTCAAAATCAGGATGAATGTTGTCTGATTTCAAAGATTGAACCTAAAACAGTAAATGAAGCCTGCAATGATGAAAACTGGACCAAAGCAATGAAAGATGAATTAATGCAAATTGAGAAAAATCATACTTGGGATCTTGTTCCCAGACCTAGAGACAGGAATGTGATTGGAACCAAATGGGTCTTCCGGAACAAATTAAATGAAGCTGGTGAAGTAATCAGAAACAAAGCTAGATTGGTCTGCAAAGGCTACTCTCAAATAGAAGGAATTGATTTTGAAGAGACCTTTGCTCTGGTGGCAAGAATTGAAGAAGTCAGATTATTTCTTGCATTTGCTGCCTTTTAAGACTTCAAGGTATATCAGATGGATGTCAAGTCTGCCTTCCTAAATGGTGATCTGGAAGAAGAAGTTTACATTGAACAACCGGATGGATTTCAATTGTCTGACAATGATGATATGGTCTGCAAGTTGAAGAAAGCATTGTATGGATTAAAACAAGCCCCAAGAGCATGGTATGAAAGGTTGGATAAGCATCTTGTGCAGATTGGATTCAGCAAAAGTACTGCTGACAGTAACTTATATTTCAAAATTGATCATGAAAATATTTTGATTGTTGAAGTGTTTGTGGATGATATCATTTTTGGAGGAAGAGATAGTATGTGCAAAACTTTTGCAAATCAGATGAAATGTGAGTTTGAAATGTCTATGCTTGGTGAAATGAATTTCTTCTTGGGTCTGCAAATTACTCAAACAAAGAAAGGGATCTTCATTTCTCAGACCAAATATGTGAAAGAATTGTTAAGGAAATTTGGTATGGAAGATTCAAAGCCAATGAACACTCCCATGGCAACTGGATGTAAGTTGAGTAAAGATGATGACTCCCCAAAGGAAGATCAGACAAAGTATAGATCAATGATTGGTGGATTGTTGTATCTCACTCAGACCAGACCAGATATAATGCAGGCTGTTGGTCTTGTAGCAAGATTCCAGGCTGATCCTAAAGAATCTCATGTTATGGCAATCAAAAGAATTTTTAGATACTTGAAAGGAACAGCTGAGTATGGTCTATGGTACCCTAGAGATCCGGATTTCTCTCTTCATGCTTACACAGATGCAGATTGGGCAGGAGATGTGGATGACCGGAAGAGCACCAGTGGTGGAGCATTCTTTTTAGGGAAGAGATTGGTTTCTTGGCTAAGCAAGAAACAAGATGCAATATCTCTGTCTACAACTGAAGAAGAATACATTGCAACAGCAGGTAGTTGCACTCAAATTTTATGGATGAAGCAAATGCTAAGAGACATTAAAGTTGAATATGAGGAGCCTATCACAATTTTCTATGATAATTCAAGTGCAATTAATATTTCCAAGAATCCGGTATTGCACTCTAAGACTAAGCACATATCTATCAAGTTTCACTTTTTGAGAGAACAAGTGAACAAGGAAGAAGTTAGGTTGGAGTATGTTCCCTCCAAGGATCAGATTGCAGATATCTTTACTAAACCTCTTCCCAAGGACTCTTTTGAATATCTCCGGGAGAAGTTAGGGGTCATGGCCCCTCTGGTGATGAACTAGGATGCACTGATGTGCATCAGTCTGGTGGATATCACAGTCATATCTTGTGATCTGGATTGATGATGGGGAGCTGCTACTAAGGGGGAGTAGCTGGTATGATTCTGATGTGTTAAAATTGCAAGTATGAGCCCTTTGCCATTGATGTCAAAGGGGGAGAGAAGACATGTGAAAAACAAGTAGCTGATGATCAAAGGGGGAGAAGTAAATGAGGAGAAGACATGTTGCTGATAGGGGGAGCTGTGACAAAAAGGAGAAGTTCTTGTCTTGATGGTTTTTCACATCATATGTTGCCATCAATGACAAAGGGGGAGATTGTTGCAAGTATGAGGTGAACCAGTGTTGTCGTTGATGTCAACATACTCATATTGCATTGACAAGAGGGATTCGATGAGCAATGTGCTGAGGATATTGAGAAAATTAGCCTCAGTCAGGAACAGTGAAGAACAGTGATGAGAAGAAGGCAAATGTATTGTATAGGATGCAAACTGGAGGATGTGGATTAAAGGGTTTGTATATATGAGTCTTGAGATGCTTCAGTTAAGATTTTAGAGGTCCGCATGAAGATCTGAAGGAGTTGTGGCTGTCGGTGTGGAACCGATTCTAGCAAGTGTTCAGAGGTGACAGAGGATCACAGAAAGGTCCGGTGAGGTCCATAATTGTATAATCCTAATCTGTAGATTGGAAGGAGTGTTTGGGATGTCCTTGTGATGTGTCATCTCAAGTTGTGTATGATTTGGAGGTCCGGAAGTACCTTTTGCATTGTGACAGTGGCGACAGACTGTGTTCTTGAAGTTCCGGATAAGGAAGAGAAGAGATTCCAGTAAGTAGAGGAAGTGCGGATGTACTTGGTCATTTAGGCAGGCTTGGAAATGTCCATGGATCATGTTTAGGTTGTGTTGTCGGTCCGCATTGATGGTAGAGCTCAGAATTGAAGATAATCTTCCGGATGAAGTTCTTGCTCTGTTTAGCCGACTGGATGAGTTGTTCATCCTGCGAATGTTCTTGTGGTGGCCGACCGGATGTGTTATTCATCTTGCGGATATTCTTATGGTTGATTGCCAACTTAGATGATTGTTCCTAAGTCGATGTCTTGTATAAATAAAGGTTTGTGAGTTCATTTTGTAGTGTGGAGTGTGTGGATGAGAGTGGTGTAGCGAAGAGAAGTGCAGAAGGTAGAGCAGAGGTTTTTGGGCTTAAATGGAACTGATCCATACATGGTAAAGATGTCATTCTCCAGTTCAAGACCGTGATTCTTATCACTTTGTAGATAGTGGGCCTCTTTATGAGTAGTGTGCTCGGGCAATGAGACCTAATTGGCAAGTGCCATTCTTTTTCTTATTCTTTTAACAGAGAATAATCCTTGGGCTAATCACCCCATGGTTTTTCCCTTAACTAGGTTTTCCACGTCAAAATCTTGGTGTTCATTGTGTTGATGTTTATCTGCTCTTGTGTTTGTGCATTTTACTTTCATGGATGATTAATTGATATGCTGTTAACTAACAAGACGAATCAAGTGTTTGAAATAGAAAGCAAGTTTGTATACAACTGATTCACCCCCCCTCTCAGTTGTATGCCCTAGATCCAACATGGCTAGCATTGGATGAAGGGTTTATAACCCCAATAAAGTCTAAACCCCACCTCATAAAGGGCTGTCCCACCGAGCGTGCCAAAAACTGTTATCTCTCAGATTTGCACCCTTGCTGAGTTGTAGAACTTGGCAATCTAGACAAACATGGGATCTTTCCAGGTTTGTGGGTCACCTGTGATGGAAAGAACCTCCGAAGAAGGCCAGCTTCCTGTTGATACTCCACCTAAACTACTTATACTAAGGTCTTTGTAGAGAAAAGGGTAAGAAAGATTACATAAAAATGAAACCTACTGTCTAAGGTGATGCACCAAAAGATCATCAAAAAATACACATAAATGACACACTTCAGAACCAGTAATAATAAGAACCCTCACACAACCCAGAAAAAATATAACCCTTGCATCAATGTTTTGTAAGAACGCTAAATAACAACAGTCTTGTTAAGGAGAAAGAGGTTTTCTCACTACCCACAAACTGATTGTTATCCCTTGCACATCTCACAACCTGCAAAAATTATAAAAACCCCTACATAAAGGCACCAACATAAAAGACAGCTTCAAGGACAGAGAAACATCACCAAGATCTGTATTAATACTGAGGACACACAATATCAGAAGAAATAGGAAGGCATGAACTGCTTATTACTGCCAAAAGAGTGTTACAACACTGTATATCTCTAAAAAATGTGTTACAAAACTATTCACCTCTGTAAAAGAACTCTAAAAATTACAATATATAGGGTAGTGAATAGTTAGAACCTCTGAAAAATGAATAAGAACAATATATACTTCCTAAACAGTTGTAAACAGATAGACATCCACCACCTCCATTCCTGTGCATCTCATAAATGCCCACAAAATATCTCTCTAAAATCCACCAAAAAGGTTTCCTAAGGCATAAATGGTCAAGGGATGCCATCTGCTATCATAAAGACACCTAAAAATGTCATAGAATGCCTTTAAATGCTCTTTGTGGCTTCTGACATACGTTAGATCTGTGTCATAATCCTCTGTAGCATAAAAAATAACAGATAAATATCCCAATACAGGACATAATGACATAATTTCTGCATTTTAATTAACATTTAACTAAGAGGTTTATAATTATACCACCTTAGTAAATGTTTACAATTCAAAATTACGTAATCCTATGCAAAAAATAATGACAGTTATGACATACAATCTAAATCCATGATTTGCATTACAAAAGAATGACATAAAAAGGTCGTAACTCCTAGGCATAAAATGACATGATTCCACATCCATGGCATATTCAAGAAATTAACCTTTATGATTCCCATACACATCACCATGCCATCACTTTACTTTCAAACCACCTTGTAACTCCCTAATACATTTTTGTTCACAACTTACCTTCTACCTCACCTTATATCTCCTAACAACATGCCTTAGTAAAACAAAATTACTCGACCATTGTATCCTTTTACAATACATTTTGCTTTTCTATAAAAAATACACAAATGGCATAAAAATGCCATGGCCCCCTCTATCATCACTAGGCTTGGACTTTTGAAGTCCCTCCCCATGGCACAAAATAGATAAAAATAATTGCTTTTAAAGAAAAATCAAAAATCACCATTGAATGCCAAAATGAGGATTAGGTCTATTTGACCAAAAGGGAGAGAAAACCTAAAAAACCACTTTCATTTTGCATTTTATCTCTGGCATTTTGCTTGGCCACCTCTCATGGAGGATTTTTGGTGTTGAGGCCGTCGATTGAGAGGTTGAATGCATCTGGCAGACACAAAGGTAAATCCTTCACAACGTTTTCTCCACTTTTTGAGTTTTTAGTAGCATCTTCATTGCATATGCACTGGAGGCGTGATTCTGACCATTCTATGGGCCTTTTTGAGTGTTTTGTTTTTTTGAAATGAGTTAAAACCTTCAAGTTGTCCTCTCTGTTGTTTGAAAACTGAAGAAAAACACTGCATTTCCTACTTGTTCGAACTCCATTCTACTGACAAACCCTGGCATCTTCATTTTCTGATGTTTTTACTATTCATGGGCTTAGACAATGGGAACTGAAACAAACCTTGCATATCTATTTGCTGCCAGAGTTAGCTGTAAGAAATATGAACTTGAAAAAAAATGCATTTTTCTGCCAAAAATGCCATTTTATTTGCTGGTGGAGGGCACGATTTTTGGTATTTTCTGAGTGTTTGGCATTGAATAAACAAAAAACCTTCATCTTTTCTTTTTATATCTGCATTTTTTTAGCTGAAAAGGAGCTCTATCTTAGACCAAAACTTGAAACACTGATATCCATGCTCTGCAACTTGTTAAAAACTGTAGTTTCTGTCAATTCTGAGCATGATCTTGAACTCCATTTTGCATTTTCTTTGAACCTCACTATTCACTGGAAGAAACTCTGAGTATATGAACTTTTGCTACTATTCTAAACTGTATTTTGAAGTTAAACAATTGCATTTTCCTGCCATTTTCTGCTATTTTCACTGTTCACGGGCTTAGACAAAACTTGGAAAACAGATATCTATCAAAAACTTCATTTTAGTAATCATCTTTCAACAGGTTCAAGTGATGCATTTTCCTGTTGTTCTTCATTTTGAATCAGAACTATAACAAATTGCTCATTGCCAGCCTGTATTTCCTGTTCTGCTGGTAACACTTGAAAAAATAAAACTCTATTTTCTCTTGAAAATCGCTGCCAAAAGCATGATTTTGGACATTTCTGATCATTGTTTTTGAAAGAAAATTAAAACTTCTTACATTTTCTCTGAGATTCGAACTCTATGGAGTTGATTTTGCATCCCTTTGGCTATGAACAAGCTACAGCCTTAACACAAAACTTGGAAAAAGGATATATGTGCCTTGGTGCTGTTCTAAGTCTGTATTTTCTATTATGCTGTAGCTGATCTTGAAATTCCATTTTTCAGTGATTTTTAGAGGGTTTTGTAGTATTGGACAAGAGAAAAACTTTATCTTCCTTTGTCACTAGCTGCTAGCTTTAACTGAGAGAAATCCTGAACATATGTTTCTGGGAAATGCATTTTATGAGTTTGAAGGCTAGGTATTTCGCTGCCAGCATACCCAACATTCTCCATTTCTCAACTTTTCTTAATTCGATGACTTCATGTGACTACCATGCTCTGTATCTGTTTGAAAACTAAAAAAGAAAACTACACTTTCTCTTGCTGTCCGCTGCTAGAAGACACAATGTTGGTCATTTTCTGAGGAATGAGTTGACAGTTTGTAGTTTTCCCTTAATTGCTGTAGTTCTTGACTATGAACAAACTCCAGTCTTAATAAAACTTGAACAAAGGCATCTCTTGGCTGTAGAAAAACCCACACTTTCTTTGTACTGTAACTTCATGCATCTTTTGGGCTGTTATTGTGCTTAACAGTTGATGATAAAATGAGTCCCTCAAACTTGCAACAAAAATGAAAATTTGTTCATTCTATTTTTTTATCAGCTGTAGCAAATTTGTATTTTCCATTGTTTCTCTGTCAGGGGCTCTGTTCATTTGTATTTGAACAATAGAAAAACTGTATTTGTCTTTATAAATCTACAATTTCTTGTGCTCTATCAGTAGCAAAAGGTTAATAGATTTTACTCTATATCTATTAGCTCCTTGAAAGTATCTGCATAATTGACACTGTATTCTCTTTTATTGGTCTCCTATCCTCCTGAATATGTTCTTTATATGACTGATCTTTGGCTCTTTAGAGAAAACTGTGCTTCAACAATCTACTGCTTCCCTCATTTGTTCATGAATATTGTTCTTTATGCCTTGTTACAGTTGCTCTTAAATAATGGTTGTTCCTCATAATGATCTGTGACTATTTTTGAGATTCATTGCTCTATTTGCTGTTGACTCTTTGCTGTTCTAAATGAGTGATAAAATTGGAATACCACGTTGTGCCTGCTATCCCAGATGCTCTTATAAATGATGCTCCTTACCTCAAGATTGCGTTAGTACAGTTAGCCTAAGTTGAGTTTGTGTCTTGCTGTCGTGTTTGTTAACTATTGGCTGTCCTGTAGTGCTTGGACTTTACTGATTCTTTGCTGTCCTACCATATTACAGCTATGATCTATTTCTATTTTCTGAATGTACTACTAGACTTGTGCTTTCGTATTCAGTTGTTCATTGCTTATGAGCTGGGCTCAACCCTTGTGGGAGCCACTTTTCCTTCACTCATAACGTAACTAATGAATCAAACAGAAACGTACTTACATTTGTATCTACATATGAAGCAAACTTGTTAGAGAATAAATCCATGCTTGCAATTGATATTCTTGATTTTTTCAAAAGCTTTTGTGATCCTAACTGGTTCAGTGCATCTAAAAACACAAATTGTATGTTTATGTGTGCATATCATGTGATGTATGATGCCCCGCCATTGCTCTTACATCAGTTTTCCAACATTTTATGCAGATGACGGGGTAGCAAGGAGACAGCAGCTGGATGCGGGGCACACAGACAATTCAGGATGAAACAAGACATGGCAACAGTCTGAAGGCTTGTCATTCAGGCAATGACGATTCACCCTACCTCACATGCTATTTGCTTTTTTGGTCTTTTATAAATGTATAGTTTGTCCTTTTCATTTTGCAATGAGTCAGTTAGTCTCACGGCTTGTGTGAGAACCTATACACTTATTTCTTCAATATATATTGCTGATTTTTTAAAAGATTTGTACAATCTCTTAAGTTCTGAAATACATCTGAATGCAACAATACAATTTCATCTCAATTTGTATCAAATGTGCTTGGGTTTAACACAACAACAATATATGTACCTTTTTCTCTTTCAAAAACTAAAAAGCTCTACCGGATTGAGCTAGTAGTGAAATCTAGGTAACATATTTGGCAACATCTACTATATGTTTGCTTGCTAAACATCAGACGGGTTGCCTGAAGCTTATCTATTGGGCATAGAGTCACATGTGCTTGACAAAAACTAGAAAACACATCCTTTCTTTCTACAATTAACCTCAAACTATCAACTCTTCTAAATCATCAAGTGCATGGGTATGATCAGTGATGGTGAACCAAAACACTGTTACTGAGGATATGCATCTACTTGATGAGTTAGAGGGGATAACCAACAGGAAAACCTCCTTTGCAAACTGCTGTGATTTATTACAGCTCTATGAGGACAGGGATGGTGTGTGACAGTGAATACATGCATTTACTGTTTCATATGATGGCTGTCTTTTCATACAGCTGTAGTACATTACAACAGTTTCAAACTCTTCCCAACCAAACTGAAGAAAACTAACAACTATGCAGAAACACACTTAGGGAAAAGAAATCTACAACTAATCTATTGTGCAGCATCACTTATTAAACAACTGAAACTTCATGAAATATGTACAAACAAGTCTAGATCCTACCTCAGAAGCAATTACTAAGGTGAATCCCATTGACTGGGATTGGCTTGACATCACCATCTAGCTTAGATAGCTAGAAAGCATTATGCTGTTTGCATTCTGAAACAATGTATGGCCCACTCCAAAAAGTGTCGAACTTGGAGTGCTTCCCAGGTTTGCTTTTCAGCACATCCCACTTCAGCACTATGTCACCCTCTTGGAATGTTCTTGGAGAAGCCCTTTTGTCGAAAGACCTTTTCATTTGGGCTTGATGATACTCTATGTTTCTCATAGCATCATTTCTAGTTTCTTCAAACTTAACTAGTTGAGCTAGCCTCACCATCATAGGGCATTCCTCTAGCATGTCCAACTGGTTTACCAAATCAAGTGCTGGTAACTCAAGTGTAATAGGAAGCCTTGCTTCCTTGTCGTATACTAACATGAAAGGTGAATGTCCTATCGACCATTTGGTAGTGATTCTATCAGCCCATAGTGTTGATTTTAATTGTGTGTGCCAGGATCTCTAGTTGCCCTCCATGGTCTTCTTGATGATCCTGATCAGGTTCTTGTTTGTAGATTCCGCTTGGCCATTGCCTTGTGGATAGTAATTTGAGGACGTATTGAGATAAATGCCACTCCTCATAGCCCAATCAGAAATTATGGAACTAGTGAAAGCAAGGGCATTATCTGAAATGATGGACTCAGGCACCCCAAACCTGATGACCAGCTCCTCATAAAAATTCAAAACAACAGACTCATTAGCTTCTTTAAGTGTGACTGCTTCAGTCTACTTAGTGAAATAATCAATGGCTGTAAGAACCCACTTATGGCCAGCACTGGATGAAGGGTTTATAACCCCAATAAAGTCTAAACCCCACCTCATAAAGGGCTGTCCCACCGGGCGTGCCAAAAACTATTGTCTCTTAGATTGGCACCCTTGCTGAGTTGTAGAACTTGGCAATCTGGAGAAACATGGGATCTTTCCAGGTTTGTGGGTCACCTGTAATGGAAAGAACCTCCGGAGAAGGTCAGCTTCCTGCTGACACTCCACCTAAACTACTTATACTAAGATCTTTGTAGAGAAAAGGGTAAGAAAGATTACATAAAAATGAAACCTACTGTCTAAGGTGACGCATCAAAAGATCATCAGGAAATACACAGAAATGACACACTTGAGAACTAGTAATAATAAGAACCCTCACACAACCTAGAGAGAATCATAACCCTTGCATCAATGTTTCGTAAGAAGGCTAAATAACAACAGTCTTGTTAAGGAGAAAGAGGTTTTCTCACTACCCACAAATTGATTGTTATCCCTTGCACATCTCACAACCTGCAAAAATTATAAAAACCCCTGCATAAAGGTACCAACATGAAAGATAGCTTCAAGGACAGAGAAACATCACCAAGATCTGTACTAACACTGAAGACACATAATATTAGAAGAAATAGGAAGGCATGAATTGCTTATTACTGCCGAAAGAGTGTTACAACCCTATATATCTCTGAAAAATGTGTTACAAAACTGTTCACCTCTAGAAAAGAACTCTGAAAATTATAATATACAGGGTAGAGAATAGTCAGAATCTCTGAAAAATGAATAAGGAAGAAGAATATATACTTCCTAAATAGCTGTAAATAGATAGACATCCACCACCTCCATTCCCGTGCATCTCATAAATGCCTACAAAATATCTCTCTAAAATCCTCCAAAAAGGTTTCCTAAGGCATAAATGATCAAGGGATGCCATCTACTATCATAAAGGCACCTGAAAATGTCATAGAATGCCTTTAAATGCTTTCTGTGGCTTCTGACATACGTTAGATCTGTGTCATAATCCTCTGCTGCATCATAAATAACAGATAAATATCCCAATACAGGACATAATGACATATTTTCTTCATTTTAATTAATATTTAACTAAGAGGTTTATAATTATACCACCTTAGTTAATGTTTACAATTCAAAATTACATAATCGTATGTAGAAAATAATGACAGTTATGACATACAGTCTAAATCCCTGATTTGCATTACAAAAAAAATGACATAAAAAGGTCGTAACTCCTAGGCATAAAATGACATGATTCCACATCCATGGCATATTCAAGAAATTAACCCTTATGACTCCCATACACATCACCATGCCATCACTTTACTTTCAAACCACCTTGTAACTCCCTAACACATTTTTGTTCACAACTTACCTTGTACCTCACCTTATATCTCCTAACAACATGCCTTAGTAAAACAAAATTACTCGACCATTGTATCCTTTTACAATACATTTTGCTTTTCTTTGAAAAATACACAAAGGACAGAAAAATGCCATGGCCCCCTCTATCATCACTAGGCTTGGACTTTTGAAGTCCCTCCCCACGGCACAAAATAGATACAAATAATTGCTTTTAAAGAAAAATCAAAAATCACCATTGAATGCCAAAATGAGGATTAGGTCTATTGGACCAAAAGGGGAGAAAACCTAAAAAACCACTTTCGTTTTACATTTTATCTCTTGCGTTTTGCTTGGCTGACCTTCATGGAGTATTTTTGGCATTGAGGCCATCGATTGAGAGGTTGAATGCATCTGGCAGACACAAAGGTAAATCCTTCACAACGTTTTCTCCATTTTTTGAGTTTTTAGTAGCATCTTCGCTGCATATGCGCTGAAGGCGCAATTCTGACCATTCTATGGGTCTTTTTGAGGGTTTTTTTTTTTGAAATGAGTTAAAACCTTTAAGTTGTCCTCTCTGTTGTTTGAAAACTGAAGAAAAACACTGCATTTCCTGCCTGTTCAAACTCCATTCTGTTGACAAACCCTGGCATCTTCATTTTCTGTTGTTTTTACTGTTCATGGGCTTAGACAATGGGAACTGAAACAAACCTTGCATATCTGTAAGAAATATTTACATTTTTTTAGCTAAAAAGGAGCTCTATATTTGACCAAAACTTGAAATGCTAATATCCATGCTCTGCAACTTGTTAAAAACTATAGATTCCGTCAATTCTGAGCATGATCTTGAACTCCATTTTGCATTTTCTTTGAACCTCATTGTTCACTGGAAGAAACTATGAGTATATGAACTTTTTTTGCTATTCTAAACTGTATTTTGAACTTAAACAATTGCATTTTCCTGCCATTTTCCGCTGTTTTCACTATTCACGGGCTTAGAAAAAACTTGGAAAATAGATATCTATCAAAAACTTCATTTTAGTAATCCTCTTTGAACAGGTTCAAGTGATGCATTTTCCTGTTGTTCTTCATTTTGAATCAGAATAGTAACAAATTGCTCATTGCCAGCCTGTATTTCCTATTTTGCTGCTAACACTTGAAAAAAGAAAACTGTATTTTCTCTTGAAAATTGCTACCAGAAGCATGATTTTGGACATTTCTAATCATTATTTTTGAAAGAAAGTTAAAACTTCTTACATTTCTCTGAGATACAAACTCTATGGAGTCGATTTTGCATCCCTTTGGCTATGAACAAGCTACAGCCTTAACACAAAACTTGGAAAAAGGATATATATGCCTTGGTGCTGTTCTAAGTCTGTATTTTCTATTGTGCTGTAGCTGGTCTTGAAATTCCATTTTTTAATGATTTTTAGAGGGTTTCATAGTATTGGACAACAGAAAAACTATATCTTCCTTTGTCACTTGCTGCTAGCTTTAACTGAGAGAAATCCTAAACATATGTTTTTGGGAAATGCATTTTATGAGTTTGAAGGCTGGGTATTTTGCTGCCAACATACCCAACATGCTCCATTTCTCAACTTTTCTTAATTCGATGACTTCATGTGACTGCCATGCTCTGTATTTGTTTGAAAACTCAAATAAAAATTGCACTTTCTCTTACTGTCCGCTGCCAGAAGACACAATGTTGGTCATTTTCTGAGGAATGAGTTGACAGTTTGTAGTTTTCCCTTAATTGCTGTAGTTCTTGACTATGAACAAACTCTAATCTTAATAAAACTTGAACAAAGGCATCTCTTGGCTGTAGAAAAACCCACACTTTCTTTGTACTATAACTTCATGCATCTTTTGGGCTGTTATTGTGCTTAACAGCTGATGATAAAATAAGCCACTCAAACTTGCAACAAAAATGAAAATTTGTTCATTCTATTTTCTTTATCAGCTGTAGCAAATCCACATTTTCCATTGTTTCTCTGTCGGGGGCTCTGTTCATTTGTATTTGAACAACAAAAAAATTGTATTTGTCTTTATAAATCTGCAATTTCTTGTACTCTGTCAGTAGCAAAAGGTTAATAGATTTTACTCTGTATCTATTAGCTCCTTGAAAGTATTTGCATAATTGACACTGTATTCTCTTTTATTGGTCTCCTGTCCTCCTGAATATGTTCTTTATATGACTGATCTTTGGCTCTTTAGAGAAAACTGTTCTTTAATAGTCTACTGCTTCCCTCATTTGTTCATGAATATTGTTCTTTATTCCTTGTTACAGTTGCTCTTAAATAATGGCTATTCCTCATAATGATCTGTGACTGTTTTTGAGATTCATTGCTCTATTTGCTATTGACTCTTTGTTGTTCTGAATGAGTGATAGAATTTGAATACCGCCTTGTGACTGCTGTCCCAGATGCTCTTATAAATGATGCTCCTTACCTCAAGCTTGTATCATTACAGTTAGCCTATGTTGAGTTTGTGTCTTGCTGTCCTGTAGTGCTTGGACTTTACTGATTCTTTGTTGTCTTACCATATTACAGCTATGATCTGTTTCTATTTTCTGAATGCGCTACTAGAGTTGTGCTTTCGTATTCAGTTGTTCATTGCTTCTGAGCTGGGCTCAACCCTCGTGGGAGCCACATTTCCTCCACTCATAACGTAACTGATGAATCAAACAGAAACGTACTTACATTTGTATCTACACATGAAGCAAACTTGTTAGAGAATAAATGCATGCTTGCAGTCGATATTCTTGATTTTCTCAAAAGCTTTTGTGACGCTAACTGGTTCAGTGCATCTAAAAACACAAATTGTATGTTTATGTGTGCATATCATGTGATGTATGATGCCCCGTCATTGCTCTTACATCAGTTTTCCAACATTTTATGCAGATGACGGGGTAGCAAGGAGACAACAGCTGGATGCGGGGCACACAAACAATCTAGGACGACACAAGACACGGCAACAGTCTGAAGGCTCGTCATTCAGGCAATGACGAGTCACCCTACCTCACATGCTATTTGCTTTTTTGGTCTTTTATAAATGTATAGTTTGTCCTTTTCATTTTACAATGAATCAGTTAGTCTCACGGCTTGTGTGAGAACCTATACACTTATTTCTTCAATATATATTGCTGATTTTTTAAAAGATTTGTACACTCTCTTAAGTTCTGAAATACATCTGAATGCAACAATACAATTTCGTCTCATTTGTATCAAATGTGCTTGGGTTTAACACAGCAGCAATATATGTACCATTTTCTCTTTCAAAAACTGAAAAGCTCTACCTGATTAAGCTAGTAGTGAAATCTAGGTAACAGAGACCAACTAGATTATAATCCTGATATGGGTCTAGCTATGTTCGAATGATTGTTCGGGACTCCAGATATTGGGGCAGAGAGCTCAGAGATTCCTATGGTGAGGATGGAGGAGCTATGTGATAGGTTGCAATGAGTAGTTGTGGCTATTATCAGATGGCTAGTGGGCGATAGACGAGCGAAAGGGCTCCCAATAGGATGGGGGACAGTGATGGAGGGGATGTTCTCCTATGTGACAAGACATGCATGGATGAAGTGTGTGCTTGGACAGCTCTATCATTATCTGCATGACTATGCATATATGTTCAGGGCTAGTATGTTTGTAGGGGTTACAGTGTTGCATGTGTGGGCTTATGAGCATATTCCAATGATGAGGTCAGATGGATGGGTGGCTAGAGCAGCAGGAGAGCCATATGCTAGGATGTATAGAGGAGCTTTGACATACCAGCAGCACAGAGGACTAGTGTACTGGTGGAGGATATTGGATGAGGTGGATAGATTTATGTGAAGGCCATGGCTAGGATACGAGAGATGGGATGAGGAGGATAAATAGCTTGTCTATGCTCAATAGGTGAGATATATTTTTGGATGCGGGATATATATTATAGAGTGCTATTTGCCCGAGAGGGTTTTGAGACAGTTTGGTTTAACACAGGCAATACCAGTTGGTGATGCTATTTTTGGGAGGACTCGACAGGAGGTTTTTGATTGGGGGCCAGAGGTAGTGGTTGACACAGCTTTGGTGGAGAGAGGGGGGCTATAGCCAGTTGTATGGTAGTGGGGACAAGGTCTTGTAGATCTAGGTACACTACTAGATTATGATGCATACTAGGTGACAGCGAGACTGACTTGGCTGATGAGGGTTGGAGAGATAGGAGAGATAGGGATGGAGAGACCAATCAGGAGATGATGATGAGCTCCACCAGCACAGGCTGTTGCACCAGTAGTACCAAGGATACAGGTTCAAGGACAGGCATAGGGGCAGCCTCAGATACTTTCACAGCTTCAGGGTTAGATATTAAGAGGTGATGATGTTGGGATTCAGTAGTTGTGGAGGAGAATTAGCAAGGAGAGGAGATGGAGACAGCAGGCTCATATGAGGATGAGGAGAGTGGAGCTAGATAGGCATCAGGCAGTGATAGGGTTATGGCATACTAGAGCCCAGGCTAAGACATACCAGGCGTAGCTATAGGCTAGAGCATAGGCAAGTGATGGGCAGGATGATGGTTCACTTGCTAGAGTGATAGGGAAGAGAGATATAGCTAGGCAGCATGAGCAGATGATGAGAGTGGAGCAAGACACTACCATACAATAGATGCAGGTGATGAGGACTAAGAGGGATGGTCTACGAATAGAGAGGGATACAGTTGTTCAGTAGTTATAGGCGATGATTGGTGAGCAGGATAGAGCAGTGGCTGCATTGGGTACAGATAGGGCTACTATGTATTTGGTCACACAACTGACATAGACATAGGAAGAGCTATAGAGACTACAAGGTGAGGCTAAGTATTACAGAGGTTTATACTATGGGGCCATGCCAGCAAAGTAGAGGCAGCCTAACTTCAGGAGCAGGTCATTAGCTTCTGGTTTGTGGAGGACAAGTGGATCTTGATCTGTAGCATCAGTAATGGGGCCATAGAGAGATAGGGGGATACGTGTAGGACCCAATGGTGGTGGTCAGGACGAGGGAGCTACCAGTAGTCACTAGGGCTACATTGCTTATGTATATTATGTTGTATCATGATGAGGCCTAGAGCTGATTATACATACATTTTTGATAGCTCAGCTTGTACATGTAGACACTTGTATATTGACACACACATACACACAGATATATATATATATATATATATATATGATGGCTTTGGTTCTATGTGATTATGGATGCAACTTATGGTATTATGATGGTTATGCATGTTGTATATTCATGGACGATATGGATGTTTATGCAAATGATATGAATATGCAAATGGAAATAATGGAAACATATGATGCTAATGGTAATGCAAATATCTAGATGTTAATGATATGATATGGGCTAATGCTTATATAGATGGTAATGATATGATATATCTAACACACTTGTTTTGCAGGATAAAGGAGGCAAATAATGAAGATGGAGGAAAGATTGATCTTGGTTGAGAACCACATAGGCGGATGATGCAAGGGATATAGGAAGTGGCATCTTTTTAAAGTAATTGCTCAGAATTTAAAAGAAATGGAATCCTTATGTTTGATATAGCATATGGATATTATGTACCAGGGTATAGAGGACCAAGGTGTCAAGATATCCAATGTAAAACTAACATACTACAATCTTGTCTGAACATATGAGGTCAAGATGTTGAACCAACATACACAAGATATGAATAGTAGCTAGTGTTTCGAGATGGACTTTGATGCTACAAGAAATGGTTTGAGCTTATTTCTACTACACATAGTGACACCTTGCTGGTTATATGTATGGAGCTAGTCTTGACATAGAATAATCTCATGTGCATAAGAGATTGTTTAGCTTCTTAGATGCAAGAAATATTGATATGTAAGATGCTAATCCCAACACGTACAAGATACCAATATGCATAGGAAGAGAATAAGATCATCCCACAAACATGGCATATGAAAGCAATATGACCATGCCCCATTCCTTACTTCATCACAACATACCAAGATATGATAGATTAAGGCATTCTTGATTAGGCATAGAAAACGGACAAAAGATAAAACAAAAGATACTATCATCATGTTCTCTTGCCAAATTTAGGTGCTCTTAGATGGATTTAAGTTGGCACCTTGTTGAGAGGAAAGATGGATCCTATTGAAGGCTAAAGATGTTGGTAAAATGCTATAGCAAAGTTGGCTTAAGGCATGTGGAAAAATGGCTTCTAGCTTATTGCTTATTGGTTAAAGTGCTTGGGCTTTAAGTACAAACATAATCTACTTCTTGCTTGAGCTAATCAAAGAGAAGAAGATGGAAAATGAAATAAGATGAAGATGGGGTGGATCATCTGTGCTTGAGTACTAGAAACTTCCTTCGTATTCTAGAGTACCTACATACCCTATATCCACGGGATCAAAGCACATTTACAATAGTAATGAGACATAATGAATATGTAGTTCTAGGTTTATTGATGATGTAAGTGATGAAAGATAGAAGAAAGGGGGATGAAAGATTAGAGGATGATTAGAAGAAAGATGAAAGATGGATGATGAAAAGAGGATTATCATTTTCACCTGAATCAGAGTGCTTCCTTTGCATCTCAGATTGCCTACATACACTGTATCCACAGGATCAAGGCTTTGAATGATAGAGCTAGTAATGTAGTTCTTGCTTATTATGTTGATGGTTGATGTTGAAAAATCAGCTTTATTGCTCGGGTTTTTGCAATGTTTTGATTTTTTTGTTGGATTTTGAAAAGTTGACATTTTTCAATATTTTTGATAATGTTTGAGCTTGAATTGATTGTGAAGATATGAATCCTGGTTACAAATATTTGCCATGTTTGAAGTTAGATGCATGCTATGGTTGAAGTTGAAAGTTCACTATGTTATGAACTAGAGCTAGAGGTATCCACTTCCAAATAAGGCTCAACAAGTGCCACCAGTGCAGGATGAGGTTTATTATGGAGAAGTGGTGAGAGATGGTACATACAGTCAAGATACTAAGGTGCCAAATGATATAGTTACCCAAAAAAAATCCAAAATATGAAGGTTAGGATGGCAGAGGTAAGGATGGAGAGAATTTTACTATGGATAAACAGTCAACAATGTTTGTACAAGGTGAAATGTGGATGATGATATGGATTATGTAGGTAAGATGGTGAAATATGCTAGGAAAAGCTGTGATCAAATAAACTAAGCAGACGGTGGGAGCTGGTTAGTACACATAGCACTTGTTTGCCACATTTTCACTATGGTACTTATCCAAGGCACCTATTTACTAGGTTTTCACCAGAGGATAGATTATTTATCTTGTACTATTTATATTTTTTTATCTAAAGTGCCACAAAGTGGTTTTCACTATTGGATGGGTTTTTTTTTGGAATAGTTGAGATTCACGAATAGAACTTCTTGAGATGGATGTTGTTGACTGGTTCATCCAAGGGAATGCCTTCAGGTGTTGAGAGAGCATATGCACCTGATCTATAGATGGCTGTGATGACAAAAGGACCAAGCCAATTTGGTTCAAACTTGCCCTGTTTCTTACGATGTTGCTGATTCCTTTGATTTTCTTTAAGGACAAGATCTCCAACTTGAAATTTGTGATCTCTGATTTCTTTGTTATAGCTATGGCGTAGACAGTTTTGATAAACCTGGAGATGGTTGAGTGTTGTAAGACACTTTTCATCTACTAGCTCAAGATCATGGAGTTTGGATACTTGATATTCTTCATCTAAGATAGTATACTGTAGAGATACTCATAGTGAGGGGATCTCAACCTCAATAGGTAGGATAGCTCAGTACCATACACAAGGGCATAACGTGTAGCTCTAGTGGGAGTTCTGATACTTGTTCTATATGCCCATAATGTAGGATGAATTTGTAAATTCCAATCATGACCAGCTTCATTGATTATCTTTTTGAGGATCTTGATAATTGTTTTGTTAGAAGCCTCAGCTTGGCCATTGCTTTGAGGATTGTAAGGTGTAGAGAATCTATGTTGGATATGAAACTTGTTACAAAGATCCCTAACCTCTTGGTTCTTGAAAGGATGACCATTTTTAGTGACAATGTCTTGAGGAACTCTGTACCAAAAAATGATTTAATGTAAGATGAACTTAGATATTTGCTTGCCAGTAATATAGGTCATCGATATGGCTTCCACCCACGTTGCAAAGTACTCAGTGGTAGTTATGATTAACTTATGACCATTAGATGAAGTAGGATGGATTTTATCTATGAGATCAAGTCCCCACTGCGAGAAGGGCCATGGAGTAGTGATAGGATGAAGTTCATGTGCTAGTGCATGTATTAAATATTCATGTTTCTGACATTATAGATGTCTCTTTGCAAATTGTTGTGCATCTTTCTCCATAGTTGGCCAATAATATCCAGCTCATAGAAGTTTCTTAACAAGACCAGGGCCAACGAAATATGATCTACAGACACCTTCATGCACTTCACATAAGGCAACCTTTGCTTCCTCAAAATCAAGACATCTAAGAAGGATACTATCAAGACTCCAATGATAAAAGGTATCTCCTAAGATAGTGTAACAAGAGGCTTGATGGATAAAGGTTTTGCATTGGGTGTTAGATAGTTGGAATGGAAAGGTTTGATCGTGAAGATACTCGTATATATCCTCATACCATGGCGAATTTGGACTAATAATCTCCCAAATAAGCTTAGACTATGGTATTTCAAATGAGGGAATCAAAAGTTTTTCAACTAGGAACTCACACTTGTGTGTATTGGATGGCATGTCTAGAAGAGATCCAATCATAACCATGGCATCTATTGCTTTGTTTTGTAGCCTTGGGATTTGTTCAAAGGTGATATTGTCAAAATACTTTTTAAAATCATCTACCATTACCTTGTATGGAAGAAGCTTCTCATCTTTTGTTTGATATTCATCTAAGACTTGTTCGATAACTAATTGAGAGTCTCCAAAGACTTGTAGCTATTGGATAGCCCATTGTACTACCATGCATAATCCTATGATTAAAGCTTCATACTCTGCTATGTTATTGGTACATGGAAATGCAATTCTATATGATTTTGGGATACAATCGCCTTGAGGCGTAACAAACAATATCCTTTCTCTTGATCCATGTTGTGTGTAAGATCCATCAAAATATAGTTTCCACAACGTTGGTGAAGTTAGCTTGAACAATCCTTCATCAGGGAACTCTGGACATATTGGATGAATATCTATGATGGGTGCTACAGCCAATTGATCAGCAATAACTTGTCCTTTTATGGCCTTTCGATCCACATATTGAATGTCAAATTCACTTAAGATCATAACCCATTTTGCTAATCTTCCTGTAAGGATTGCTTTGGAGAGAAGATATTTGAGTGGATCAACATTGGATATGAGCTTTGTTGTTTGGTTTAACATATAATGTCACAACTTTGGGTAAGCAAACACCAATGCTAAACATGCTTTTTCCATAAATGAATAATTATGTTCATATCCCACAAGAGTTCTTCTAATATAGTAAATGGCTTGCTCTTTCCCTGAATCATCATGTTGAGCTAGAAGGGCATCCAATGCTTCTATTGTTGAAGTTATGTAGAGCAATAATGAGTGATCAAGTATAGGAGGTACTAACACAGGAGGTGTTGCTAGATATTCCTTTATTTTATCAAAGGCCTGTCGACACTTTTTATCCCACTTAAAAGGTTCACCCTTCCAAAGAAGATGTTGGAAAGGATGACATTTATCAGTTAATTGTGAGATAAATCTATGGATGGATTGTAACCTTCCTTGTAGACTATGAAGCTTCTTGAGATATGCTAATGGAGGCATTTCCATGATAGCGTTTACTTTGGCGGGGTCCACTTCTATTCCTCATCAAGACATAATGTATCCCAATAGTTTTCCAAATGTTATACCAAATACACATTTCTTTGGGTTTAGTCTAACTTGATATTTCTCTAGTCAATCAAAGATTTGTGCTAATACCTATAGATGTCCTTCTCTTGTCTTGGGTTTCCCTAGGATATCATCAACAGTCTTCCATGATAGTGTGAAAAAGGTCATGGAAGATAACTATCATGGCTCATTAATAAGTAGCTCCAGTATTCTTGAGACCAAAAGGCATTACAACCCAACAATATGTGCCCCATGGACAAATGAATGATGTTTTGTCTTGATCTTCTTCTGCTATTCTAATTTGGTTATATCCTAAAAATCTATCCATCAAAGATAGCATTTCATGTCTAGCTATGAGATCTATAATGTTGTCTATGCTTGGTAGTGGAAAGTCATCTTTAGGGCATGTTTTATTAAGATCTCTAAAATTTGTACAACAGTGAACTCATCCATCAGGTTTGGCTACAGGTACCAAGTTTGAAAGTTATTCTAGATAATCAATAGGTTTTATGAACTTTGCTTCTAGTAGCTTCTAAATCTCTGCCTTAACCAATAGAAGCTACCTGTGGATGCATTTTGCGTAATTTTTGTTTGACAGGTTTTGCATTAGGAGATACTACTAAATGATGTACCACCAGTGATGGATCTAGACCTGGCATGTCAACGTAAGTCCATGCAACATTGATAGCTCTTTTTATGAAGAATGTTGTGAAGTCTCTTCTTTCCTGCTCTGATGGTGATGCTACCAAAAAAGGGATCTTTAGATTTTGCTCTGTACCCCATTTCATGTCTTGTGATTTTTCAACTAGCACTGTTGATTTCTTGTGATAGTCAGTGGCAACAGGAAGATCAAATCCCCCATCCTTAGGTGCCTCAGAGAGGTTTTCACCTTTAGATACATCCTTTATTTTTACTTTTTCACGGTCAAGAGGCACCTTTTTGTTTTCACCTAGTGACCTATCTTTTTTTATTTTATTTATTTCACTTTTATGACTAAAGGATTTGATACTTCCACCAAAATATGCTAGTTTAGGGAGGTCCATCGTGAAACCTACTTTATGATCCCCTAATGGAATGCCTTCTTGTAATCCCATGAATTCAGAAATAGCTTCGTCATTCTCAAATGTATCCAATATCGGTGCCCCCTATTGGTCCCAATCAACGAGGTTAGGATATACGAGTGAAAGGGTAATAGATGAATGACTATGGCTAGAGGAAGTTGTGGAAATCATGAAGATGGAGGCTTCTTGGAAAAGGTCGGCAATATGAAGGGAGGAGTCATCGATGGTATCCAAACTAGAAGTGTCTCCTATCGAGGAAGGTCCAACGTCCATATCGGAAATACACTTGATATCTTTGGAAGGTGGTACCTCCAACTGATAGCCAAGGCCTTGCTTATTAAACTTCTTAGACACAAGAATGGGTTCAATAGGTCCTTGTTCCTATGATCCCAATCCACCATGTCCTTTATAGCCCATGTTCTTAATGATGCATAACCCATTGTTATACCTCTCCACTTCAAGTTGGACTTAGTCATTCTCACCAATGAATATCCAAGAGTTGATGTCGTCGATGTCTTCATCATCCAGGAATCAACCTTTAATGAAAACTGTGGGTGGGGCTTTTAGGATAGTTGCAGATGAAGATGACTTGGATGTAGAAGATTTGCCATGAGATTTGGGAGACAAGGGAAGAGTTCCAACATAACAAGGTTCTTGCAATGTGTACTCATCCGGGCCATGTTCGGTGTACTTGATATGGAGATTGGAAGCGGATTTACTAGATGATGTCCTGAGTAAGATAGATGGATCTACATATGATGAAGATGGATATACTTCAGTGTTGATAGGAATACGGTTAGGGCTATGATACTTAGCTTGAAAAGCATGGCAGAATTCAAATGGATTGGGATCGGCATGGATAGTAATCTCAACACCATTATGTGGAAATTTAAGACATTGATGGTATGTAGAAGGAACTGCTTTGAGGGCATGGATCCATGGATGGCCAAGGATGATGTTATAAGGAAGCTCAATATCAAGGAATTGACAACGGGTGTTAGTAGTGACCAGCCCAACTTGGATAGACAAGTGAATAATCCCTTTAGTATCTCTCTTAGCATCATCATATGCTTTGATAATAATGACCTTGGAAGTATCAACATCTTTCTCAGAATATCCCAATTATTTTATTAATTTTAAGGAACATATATTAAGACCAGCTCCACCATCCACTAAGATTCATTTGTTATGGCATTGGTTGACAAACACTTCTATGTGGAGGGCTTCATTATGTGATGGGTGAATGAAGGGATGAAGATCTTTGTCAAAAAAGGTGAGATGACAAGAGGCTGCAATGCTAGCTACCATAGATTGGAATTATGTGGTATCAATATCATTAGGCACTAAAGATTCTTGTAACACATTGTTAAGGATAGCTTTGTGGCCAGGGGATATGTGAAGCAACTCAAGAATGGAAATATGTGTAGGTGTTTTGCTAAGGTGATCAAGGATATTATAGCTAGAGGATGGTCGGGGAGGATGGACAGGTGCTCCTTGAATAGTAACACGACCTCTTCAAGTAGTTATAGTGCAGTTGGGTGCTTTGCCTTAGATAGTAATGGTAGAAATGCGAGCATGGTCAATGTGGCCAATAGTGGATGATTCATAGTTGTACTGAATGGCATTCCCAGCATGGGGGTTACTTGGTTTATCATGAGATGGAAGTGGATTCTTGAAAGCATCTAGATCATAGTTCAATGTCAGTTGCTATGTAGGTTGTGATGTTGGAGGTGTGATTTTAATTAAACCTTGGTCGATGTAATCTTGAATTACATGCTTTAAATGCATACAACCATTTTCTTGTGTCCATTGACCCTATGGTAATCGTAATACTAATTTTCTCTTTACCAAGGAGCTTTGAAGAACAATTCACCGTTGGGAGGTGCATCCGATAACATGATAGCACCCACTTGGAGAATCTTTCAAAAGACAATTTCCATAGGTTCCACTAATGGTGTGAATTGTCGGTGGGGATTTGAAGTTTGTCATTGTCCAGTTTGCTAAAAAGGTTGAGTTGTTGTAGAAGTAACCTAAATATGGATAGGAGCTTTCATTGTTTGTACGTTCTTTATGTCTACAACACCATCATTGACAACATTCTTGTTCTTGTTCCAAAAGTGAGATTTATCATTGGAATTTGGAGGATAGTCTTTGTTATCTCGAAAAATCTTGATAGTGCCTTTAGAAATTAAAGTGTGTTCAATAATGGTTCCTTTGGAAACAAGTTCATCAAAGGTGCTAGCACTCTGTAATTGTAGTTGGAATGAAAGCTTGGGATGAAGATTTTGAACAAAGATATCAAGCTGTTGTCTTTTAGGTATTTCCCATGAGAGTTTGCTAGCCATATTATGCCATCATTGAGTAAATGAAGAGAAAGCTTCACATTGCATTGTTTATTATTGACAAGGTCATTCATGCTCACTTCAAGTTCAATGTTAAAAGAGAAGTGTGATTACAATTTATTCACCAATTTTGAAAAATGTCTAGAGGTAAATGAGAGAACCATTCAAGAGCTTGCCCCACTAAGCTTCAAGGAAATAGTCTCAGAATATATGTATCATCTTGAGCAGCATTGAGACATGCCACAAAGAATGCTCTAAGATGGTCATCTAGATTTCCTTTTCCTTTGTATTTGTGAAATTGTGGTAGAAAAGGTGTCAGATGAAGTGACTTGTCAAACGGATAAGCACATATGTCCTCTAAGGAAAATGTTTTCTTTCTTTGGCCTACTGCTTTGTTAATCATTTGTTGAACATCCACTGGAGATAGTTGTTGTTGTTGCAAAGGGGGTTGTTGGTTCTGAGGTGCAATATAATATGATGTCTATTGAGGTTGTTGTTGCAGGATATATGAAGCCATGACCATTTGTTGAGGTTGCGTACTCACAATATATGTCATAGGATTAGTATTAGCACCTAGGTTTTGCATCACATGGGAAGTAGAGGATGGATTGGGATTGGTCACTCGTTGTGAATTCAGCATGAGATTTGTAATATGGTAAGTGATGGAAGGATGGGTAGATGTGGAAGAAGGATGCACATTTGGGTTTGTGTTTTGGACAACATGAGGATTGGTATATGTCATGTGTTGGGTGACGATGGGTAATCCTTGAGTAGTATAAGATGGATTGATGGTTTGCGAAGGATTATGGGAAGATAGTGGAATTGGTGTAAGTTGATCAACAAAAGAGACTACAGTGCTAGGATTAGCTTGTGAAACAATAGGCAGGTCACTCATGTCAACAAGACTAACATTGAGATTGTATAACGCATTGGATGGATTCATGGAGATGGTGGAGACCATATTAGCAGTGGTAGGAATATGGGATGTGGTGTCCACATATGATGCAATGGAGGTAGCGGATTGCAATGGTTGTGAAGCTTCGACCATTGCTGTTGTTTGGATAGCTTGGGAAGCTTGTGAAGTATGGAATATGGGAATAGCTTGTGATGTTTGAGGAGTTTGCATTTGGGCGACATGGACAGCTTGTGTTACTTGAGGAGTAGATACGATCATGGTAGGAGAAGGAGTATATTGGAAAACATGGAAAGGTGGAATGTTCAGATTTTGTGAAAGGAAAGGGAACACATTGGTTGGAGTTATCAAAGGTTCTAAAGTGTACACCAAGTGTGGTGGGTTGAATGAAGTAACAATAGGTGAGGAAAGAGATGGGTTGGAAGATGGATTTTGTAGCATGATATGTGATGGTGTGGCTATAGTGGATGGTCCCTTGGCAACAACAATAAGAGTACTTGGATCATTCTCTTGAATAGTAGATATGTCAAAGTCTCTTAGTAGTTTGGCTCCCATGCAGATAAGTTGCAAGAAGTAGCAATTAGGATTAGATAAAACAATCTTCTCAACTTGGTCCCATACATGTGTGTCTTGATAGTCAGATAAATCCTCTTGGGTATGCTCTTCATAAGTGGCTGTGAAGGGGTGTGATTGCACTTGGTGTGATGACACGCCAATGGTGTACCCATGGGGCACAAACATGTGAGAAGGCATGCTGGTTGTAAATTGAGTTTCATCTCTAAGGGGTGTTGATCGTGATTGTTGTGTCTTGGCTTCCATGTCAGCTCGTAGTTTGGCTTCCATTTCAACTCTATATTGGCTCCTAGTTTGAGGCATGATGGTTGATGTTGAAAATTAAACTTTAGCTTGTCAAGGTTTGAGATCGAAAAGATGATGGTTTGCTGATTTGTTTGGTTGTTGGTTGCTTTGCTATGTTTTTTGTTGTTGTTTGTAGCTAGTTGTTGGTTGTTGGTTGCTTGGTTGAACTTCCCTAGAGAATAGCTCACACACTCAAGGGAAAAGCTATTTGTTAAGGTTGTTGTTTTGTTGATGTTGCTAAGGCTAAATCCAAAAGATGATGTTTTGCTAATTGATTAAGTTGATTGTTTGATGTTTAGTTTGTTGGTTTAGGATCTCAAAAGGATGGAAAGTTCACAAACTCCAATTGTTGGGTATGCTAAAAATAGGAGACAAAGTCCAGGTATCTGCAAATGATTAGAGATAGGTCTGGAAGCTAATGTTGAAGCTAAGCAAGCTGGAGATGTAGCTAGTTCAGTTGAGTCACTAAGATTTGTTGATAATTAACCATAGGTGATAGGTAATAGCTCAAATGTGACTCAGAAAAGGCTAAAAGTGACTGATAATAGCTTAAAAGAGAGTTGGTTTTGGTTCAGGTAACAAACTATAGTTTTAACTAGAGGTGAGCCAATTTGCTATAGGTGAGTAGATTTAACTCAAAAGCGATTTACTGTTGATCAAATGTGACTCAGTTCAGGCCAGAGGCAATTAGCTACTATTTAAAGGTGATTCAATTTAAGCAAAAAGGCAACTAGCTACTATTCAAAGGTGATATGTTTGTCTGTATACGGGTAGTTAAAGATCAAAAGTGATCTATGTCTATTAGGAAATATGTCCAAATTGTGTTTTTGGCAAGAAAATAGTAATTTTAATCACTGACACTCACAACAATCACAAACTTGTACAACCTAGGCTAGGAAAGGACTGTATTTGTTGAGTCCCCTAGCTGTGCTTATTCAAACTAGATAGCTTCAGGATCTTGGTAGCACTGACTCCTCTCCATAGCACACACTTCTCACACATACCAAGATCTAGGTTTCCCAAGGTTTGTCCCCCCACCAAACCTTAGGATTGTCCTCACTATCTCTACTAAGAACCACATGAATCGGGGCGGCTTCAAAGGTCCCACCTTTTGCATCATGAAATAGAAGGATTTTAGCTACTACACAAGGTTGCTAATAAGGGCATCCATTTAGGTGGCTATACATGCGGCAGTGCTACTCTTCGCCTTCAAGGGTTATGCCTTGGAGGGTTTTGGGGGAGGTTAGTTGTCAGTATAACACAACAACACCCATTGTTTGTGGCTTTTGACACAAACACTTTTCTTATATAGCAGTTCGGAAGGACTTGGCTTTAGCCCATTACTGCTTGGGTCATACCCCTTCTCACATCAGGAAGGCAGGCCCTCTAAAGATAATAACAAGTTCTCATGCACCTAAAATCCATTTGATAGGCAAGGGGAGAGGATACTTTTGCTATTAAATTTAGGTTACAAACATGCACATTCAAGAAATCAAAAAAGATGAATCAAGCATGGAGCAAACAATGATTCTTTTTAAGCACCAAGCCCAAATGTTCCTAAATTAGTGAAAAATCACAAATCTTGGACCGATCAAAGTTGCAACAAATATGTTAGTAGTTTGATAACCTCCTTTTCTTGGACAATCAATAAGATGCTACACCAATACCCAATTAGTAGCCAAGAAAACTGAACTACAAAATGATAAAAACTAAAAATGACATAGTTACCAGAGGTGATCAAAAGTGATCTGTATTCTGCCGCAAGTGAAATATTACAGATCAGAAGTGATGCTAGTAATGCCAGATGTGAAATGATAAAGCTCATAGGCGATGCAAAAAGGAAACATGCGACTGATTATAGGTCATAAGCGATCTAGATCTGTGAAAAAACCAAATATAACAAAAAACCCTAGGTTTGTCGAAAGTGATCCAGATAGCTAAAAGCAATCACTATTAGATTAAAAGCAATGCAAAAAAGGCAATAAGTGATCATTGTTAGCCTGTAAGCAATTTGAAAGATGTTATAAGTGACTAGTTTCAACTTAAAAACGATGCATTTGTTCAGGCAGTGACTAGTTTTCACTCAGAAGCGAGTAGAACTTACCGTAAGCACTCAAAAAATCTAATCTTCACAAAACAACTTCAAATAACAAAGTTAATTGAGGATGTGTGTCTCGCTAGGCATGCCAAAATGTGATAGATAAAAATCAAGTTAATAAGATCAAGCATAGCCATGAAAACCTAACCATGTCATCATCAAAGAATCTAATCCAAATGAAATCAAAAGCATGCAATTCAAGAACAATATCACCTAGATTGTATGATTCGTTGTTTATGATGTGGATTGCTTCTTCAACAATGAACAATTATGAAAATAAAAGCTGCCATGATGGATGGATGATAATGCGAATATGATAGATGGATGCTAAATTGCTCAATATGCTCAAGATGATAATGTAGACAATATATGAATGCTGGATAGATGTAGTATGGAATGAGAGGGTGTTTATGTAGAGCTTAACCAAAATCAATCAATGGTGGAGATTTGGTGGCTATATGAATGGCTAAGATTAAAAGATGATCATAGGTGAATGTGTAGATGACAAGTGGAGAGAAGATAAGGCTTATGTGTGCCCGTGTACATAAAAAGTACTACATGTGAAAGATATTAAATAAAAGATGTAGTACCATTTATATTTTTAAATGAAGGAGGCACACATGTCGGCTCATTAAGATAAATGATAAGAAAACTTAATTAAATAGATAAAATTTATTTAATTAAGTTAGAAAGTGGGTTTGTGAATTAAATTTTAATTAATTAAAAAAGATTTATTTAATTAAAATAGATAGAAATAAGATAATTAAATAATTAAAGATTACTTAATTATGGCTTAGAAGAAAATTGAAGAAATAACTAATGAATTAATTAATAAAATATAAATTTATTTAATTAATAGAAGAAATAAGTGTTAGGGACATTGCTCAAGCATGTTAGACAAATGCAGATGGTAGCTAATGTGATATTTGAATGCTAATGATAATTAGGTCAATTTTGGGTGTCTATAATTACAATAAGGGCCATTAAACCCTATTGAAGGCTCACTGTCAGTTTATTACCTTGATGACAAAAGCTTGCTTCCAATCAGATCACACATGAAAACTAAATACTGCTTAAGCATCTACCACTATGCTAGGGTGCAGTCATTTAGAAACTGAATTCTAAATCTGAAGTCTTCATTGTTGCTAATCTTCTAACTCTGCTCTACTATTCACATCCTTGTATCACACACATGCACCTCTACCTCACACACACACTCAACTAAAATTTAACATTCTTATATATCTAGATCATGATTTAATCCATAATCAGGTCAGCATCCAAGAAGTGAAACATGTACATAGAAAGATGTACCTTATCGTTCAATCCAATGCACTATGTGTCACATGGACCCAAATCTTTGCCCAAGTGTATTCATATAGGTCAGCTCTAGTCACTCAATTACTTGAATAGATCTTTCACACAATATTCTTTCTCCACACCCTGATTTATCTCACCAATCGGCCTATTTCTCAAGAGCATGCTTAACAGGTTCATCTGTTGAATTACAACTTCTACTATGGATCACAAAACACTTCCAAAATTGCATTGAGGAATCTTTACACATTCCTAATCATACCCTCAGAACCGTAAGGAATTATATCATCTTATGGAGAAATGTGGATCATCAGAACTCAGACTCTGTCTCTATCAAACTCTATTAAAAACTATGTCAATACTTAGCTTAGCTTGTAGCTAACCTTCTAATGGAATTTAGATCTCCTAAGTCTGGAATAAGACACTTCATACAAGTGTTTACAACACATTAAAACTGCATAACATAATACTTATCTATGAAGGAATGTGGACCATTGCACTGGACCATGTTCATTGTTCCTACTATAACTTTGCTTATCCAAACTTAGACAATTCTTCAAGGTGACTTCTGGAGGAGATCGGGACTTAACCTTTGAAGCATAATACTATCAAACAACTAAAAACATCATACCTGAACTGCATTAACTGATCACCATCTGTGGAGACATACTATCCAACTTACTATCCTCTACTCAAAATACTTTTCATACTTACCCATTTCCTATCAACCAGACCTCGGATCAATATGTTTGTCTGAAGATATCTCTTCCTGTCATGGTGATAGGATCTCTGAGCCTTGTTTCCACCAATGACAACATATAATTCAATACCTCCGAGCAGTGTCTCTTGCCAACAACCTCCCCCTTTGGCATTGACGGCAACACTTAGTGAAAAATGCTTGACTGCTCCCCCTTACTATATACACTTTATTTTCTTGCCCCCTTGAGATGATTACCTAAGATGATTATCCATTTTTCACTGATCTTCTTCTCCCCCTTTGACATCAATGGCAAAGGGTGTGAACTAGAACCAAAAACTTGTCAAATTTTCAAAAAAATTATGTACTTTGCTGCATATTTACAAGTACAATCTTCACCTTAATATTGCATGTCCTTGAGGACATCAATGAATATGTTTTTAATCAGTGTCCACTCTACATACCAACTTTTCTTCGCATTTTAAAAATCTAAATTTGTCCGTTGAGAAGAAAAACTAAGGCTTCTGCCTTTTTGGGATCAGAAGTTGTCTGCTTGGACGACTAACTTGGCCTCTGCAATAAGATTTGTCATTGAGTCTAACTTTGGACAAACTAGTCTTCTGATTTGTCCTATCCTACTTTTTATTTGATATTTCTAATTTATTAAGTCAGTCAAGTCATTGTGAATATTGATGAACTCTATTTCTTTCTTTATGACTCACTCTACTTCTGGATCAAATTTCTCAGAGATATCCAACAATTTTTGTTCCAAATATTTGATCTTGTCTTCAATCTTGTTGGTAAATAGGTTTGTTGCTTTTAAATAACCTTTGTGAATGACTCCATTTCACCCTTGGATCAGCAACAACCTATTCACAATAGTTGAAGAATCGCAGAACAATGTCAATTCCTCTTTGTGTTTGAGAGGGACAACTCCGTCATATGATAGGGGTATATGGATTTTCTGGGGTTTTTAAGAACAAATTGAATAACAAAAAATAATAAACAAATGAGAAGTAATCTTATTGATTCAAGTTCCACACATTCAAGTTGAGATACCAGAACTTAACGTGATAATCTTTTCCACGTGCAACATTTAAAGGAAAGCAAATGGTTATCATTGATTAAACATATGAATATCAACAACAACACATGAAATTGAATTGAACACACATCCAAAACATTTCTTTATTACTTTCTTGCTTGAATAATACTATTTGATCCCTTTACACAATGCCTTGCAAAAAAGTAGAACCCCTTTGATTGAATTACAATGTTACATTTATATGTGAGGTTAATAACCACTTAAGGTAACTACCTTAACCACATTTTGTAACTACTTGGTGTAACTACCTTTATAAGTGCACTAACTTTGAATAACTAACTTTCTTTTGTAAAGATAGTCACTTAAAGTAACTACCTAATTTAGGCACTTAAAATAACTACTTTGTAAGAAAGAGTTAGGATGAACCTAACTTTACAATTAAAGATAGAAAACTAGACTCAAACAGGAGAATCTCAATCAAGAAAATTATTTACAAAACAAGCCAAAATCATGAATTGAGCCACACACAAACATATCAAAAATGAGAACTATACAATATACAATAATGCATTTATTCCATGCTTGTCGAAGGTGTCATTGATGGATCTACTGATTCTAGAGACTGATTACGTTGACCGGTCCTTTTTCTTTAAACATTCTAAAAAGTTTGATAGTTGGATTAACAGATTTCCCCTTAGGAATTAGGATGTTAGCTATCCTCATCTTCTAGGTCTTCATGTTCCTATAGATGTTGCTCAACTCTCACACCATACTTAGTATTTGGGAAGCATAAATCTTCAAAGAAGTATAGATATCAATCAATTTGTCCATTGCATTTTCATTGAAGACTTCTTTGTTGAAGAGTTGTCGATCAACTATATCGTGAAAACCATCTTGGGTTACTTGTGAATATCTCATCAATGATGCACTCAAGAGGATGGTAGTGACCTGATCCTAGAGTTTTACACATACTTGATCACAAGCAAGTATAAGTTTTTCTTGCTCTATTGAAACTTGGTCAATGATTACCAATTTCCAACTTATGCTTTCCACCCAAATTTCTAAGTAGTTTTCTTCTATACTAGGTAGGATCTTCTCTGCAACGAGGATGTTGACATCAATCTCCATCATCTTTGCAAAATCCTTCATGATATCCTTCCAAGCTACTTCTTCTTTCCTAACACTTTTCAAGTCTTTTTCAATAGCCTCCTTTTTTATTAAGGCCTCATCATGAACAACTTTTTCCTTAACAAAGAAATCAAATGCAATGGACTTGACTTTGTTCACCCAACTCTAAGTGGTTTTCCCATGAACTTGATATTTCTGGAGGTTATCAATAGTACTTCTTTCAATCTCTCCTTCTTGGCCCAAGATGATTGATTGGTGATGAACATTGAGTGGCATGGTAGAAGTGTCAACTATGGACTTCAAGTAGGAAGATAAATTCTTCACTTGTTGCTTCAGCTGATCCTTTCTACTAGCTTTACGGCTACCACATTGAAGTTTTGTCTATCAGCCTCATGAGTGGATAGACCCATATCGATCCTTGTCATGACAAAATCTGCAAGTGTAGCTTCATTTACATTTTTCTCGAAGATGGGCTGAGCTATCTCTAGGCACATATTCCCTAAATTTGAATCGGTCTTTATTCTTGAAGCCACCTTGATCCTTTTCGGCTTCTCAGATCTCCTAAAAATATCAGATACTATGTTGAATTCAGGAACCACTAACTCTCCTACCTTTCTTTTCTTCAGCAAACTTTGTTCCAACCATGGGAGGGAAAGGTTTTCTAAGAGCTCATATACACTGCTTCGCCAAAGATTTTGTTGCGGTGAGGTCACCTTCTCTTCAACTGGTTCTATTTCACATATTAAATCTTTTGAGGAAGAGGGTTCCATAATTGAAGTAAGATGTTGTACTTCATGATGAGGGGATTCAATGAGAATTGAAGGTGACATAGTTGGTATGTTGTCATCAAACCTTGAATCATCCAAGACTTCTACTGACTCTTGTTCTTTCTCTTCTCCTGAAGTAGGGCCTACTTCTTTATTCCTTGATCTTGATTTCTTCTTCTTTTGTCTGGGTTCATCTCCGCATGTGTTTTGGAGATTATTTCTTCTTGGGAGATCTTCATCTCCACCACTTCCTTCAGTATTTTGATGAGGAAGATTATCCATAACTGGTGTATGAGAAGGAACTAACGAAGTAGAACTATCTTTGTGGTTACTTCTTCTTCTTGATGTCTCCATTCTACTTATTGGTTTTGTAGCAGTCATTTGAGCTATCTTCTTTCTAATCCAAGCTATGGACTTCTTGATCACAAAACTAGTTCTTTCTCTGACATCTCTAACCACTAGATCTACCCAATTGATAGTAGGAAGAGGTTGATCCTAGATTTCTTTAAAATAGAAGGGATCAACCAAATCCAAGTCATCATCTTCAATACCTTCAATGATCCATTCCAACTTGAAATCACGAATTTGCTTTAGGGTGAACCTTGTCCAATCTCTTTTTCTGACTTCAAATTCATCTTCACAATCTTCCCAAAAGTCTTCAATATTAGGGAAATGAAGATACCCAGGACCAAGCTTCAGATTATTCTTAACATAGTCTTTGCTATCAATGGGAAACCTCATTTGGTACATGTACAAATTGATCTTATCTAGAGCCTTCTCCAGATTTTTTGCTCTTGAGCTAGACTCACATTTGTATTGACTGAGGCAAATAGGGAAGGCAACTCATTTGTTCTTCTTATCTTTGCATTTCCTTTGGATTGACACCAACTATCTACAAAGCTCAATCAAAACAAGTTTATTATCCACGTATCTTGGAAACTTATAAGGATAGCCATCAAATCCTCCTACTCGAAGGTAGGTGAATCTTTGAAACTGAATGAAGTAACTTCTGTATTTCTCTATCAATAGTGTAGCCTCTTTTGATATCTTGATAGCTGTATTCCTTTGAAGTAGCCTCATTGCTAGCATTGTAAAGGCATCATTCACTCTTCTGAAATACACAAAACTTTCCTCTAACTACAACTTCTTGTAGTAGTCATAAATCTATGTCTCTTGATTCAGAACACCACTAGTACTCAAACCTGGCTATGACCTCAAATTAGCTATCACATATACCAAGTAGGAAGACATGTGGAAGCGTTGGCTTGTCTTGAAGTAGACCAACTGATCATGTATGCAATCACTAATAAGATGGCCCCAATTAATGAATTGTTTCCCAACTAATATGATCATGATGAAAAGATACATCCACATCTCGAACTCAGTTGAGTTTGGGCTACCTGTCAATTTGTGGAGTAGGGCAATCAAACAGAAGATCTCTTTGATGAAAAGAGAGATATAAAGTGTCTTGGGAAGCTAAGATTTCCCACCTCTTGGTTTCACCATCCATTCTTTAGCCAAGTTGTTTAAACATTGACTTTTGCTGTCACTGAAATATTTGTAGGCTTTTTGCTTATCAACACGAATGAATTTCTCTTTGTATGGCAGTTGGAGAATGATGGCGATAGAAATCCCATCAAGCTTGGCCATCGGGTGCCCATCAATAGTTCTGATCTCTCTAGCTTCAGGATTGTATCTCTTCACACATTCTATCACCAACTTCGGGCACTGGACTGCTGTAGGAAAGCATGTTGCATTCACTAGGCCACTTTCAGCTATTCTTCAGGACAACTTTGACCGATCTCCTTCTATTAATGATTTTTGGATGCCCTACAAGTTGATGTGCCCCATTTTAGTGTCGAATACCTCTAGAAGCATAGTGTCAATCATTGGAGCATATTCATAGTCCTGCGATTTGTACTTCATGACGAGGCTTTTTGCAAGTTTCACACTAAAGTTCCCCTTGCACCTACTTGAAAGTCCCTAAGATCCTTTCAGCAAATTAACTTCATGAGCAATTTATTTATGAGGAAGCTATGAGATTGAGATGAGTAGCGAATGACAAGAACATTTCTTAATGACTTTTCAGCATATCACATTCACGTACATTTTGCAACCATTGCATTCTATTTGACAATGTTTCTCTAAGGCAAATTGTCAAACAAATCATGAGCTTTTTTGTATACTCCAAAAATTTGCTTCAGATTATGCTTTGTTGGATGTCCATACCCTATTTAAATCTCCCATTTAGGTGCCGGTGATGATGGCAATGGCTATCGATCTAGTTTTTGTATCTGTAAATTACATAAATACTAGAAATTTTTTGAGGCCTTTTTCAACAAAAACCATTTTGTGCATATCATGCATTCATTGTATATAATAAGAAAACACTTCTTTGAGGTAGCCTGTCAAATTGTCACTACACTATACACATATTACACTCTGTAATATTTAGAGCTTTTCCAACTATAACTAATGAAATCATTAGTTGTTCATACTTTGATGGATCTCCACAGGCTACGGGGATGGCTAACCTTTGAGGTGTTCTATCACACAACTTGTGTGCCTTGTCTTGTCTTCCATAGTTTGCATACGCATCTACTAGAGCATTTCAAACCATAGTATCTGATAAAAATCTACCTTCTATTGTGCTTTGCTGGGTGTCCATACCATGTTCCAAAGCAAGCTACGGGCTGGGAAAAGATTATGGACTTCAGTTTCTTACCTGTCAATTGCATTTTCCTATGACACCCTCAATAAACCCATTCTATGCATATTCTTCTATTATTGAAGCTCATAAAACACATATTTCTTTGAGATATTTTGTTGAAATCGTTCCTTTCATAATGTTAACATTATACATACATGTTGACCAATGCTCTTGCATTTACAACATTCGGTTGAGGTTTGCCTACATTATGATGAGAGGGCTGGTGAAACCTATTATGGCCAGTTGGGGAGGATGCTAGCAATGGTAGCAGTGTCTAGTTTTACAAATACAAATGCATTTGCCTAAAAGTTTCTAAGATATTTTCAACACACCCATTTTGTGTATATCATGCAATCATTGCATGCCATGAGACTGCGTGACTACGTCTCTTTAAGGTGCAATGCCAGATTGTTCCTATGCATTGTCTATGTTTCCTATTTTGCAGAAATACAAGTCTGCTAGAGCATTTCGAATCATGCTTTGATGGAGGTTTAGATGGATGTGAAGAAAAATTAGGTTTTACATCAACTTCTTGGTTCATTATAACCAACTCCTTCCTTTACGTCAATATTGGCATCATTTTCGATGTAACATCATCATGGAATCTTGAAACTTTATCAGGATTTTGGAGGAAATTCCCAACTTCGTTGGTAGCAAGAGCTACTTTTGATACTGCTTTTATTCTCCAGCAAGATAGATGACTTTTGAAAGCTTTAGTGAGGACCAATAGAAACATGAGTCCAACAGCTAGCTTGAATTGGGTACAAGGACTATAAAGGATGTAAGACGAACCTTGAATCTTAACCAGCAAAGATCAGTGCATGATCTATTGGGCAATAGAGTCTGTATACACCTTAAAATGACATGACTCTACATAAATAAATATTTTAAATATTTATTTCATGTTAATATTCCTCTATCAATAAATAAATAAAACAATTTATTTATTTGATTCATTTTCTCCCAATAATTGAATAAATTACATTTGTTTAATTAATTTCATCAATATCAACTTTATTCTTCTAAAAATAATTAAATAATTTTAATTATTTAATTAAATCATTCATTCTGCTGATAAGGGTGTGGTTCAATGGTTAAGTCGCTCAGTTGTAGTGGCGGCCACTAGAGTTCAAACCTCTGCTAGGCCAATGAGCTCGCAGGTTTGAAGTGTTCTTTCTTAGGGATGAGGTCCCCCATGTTGTGGCCTCACCGGTTCATAGCTCCGAGCAAAAGCGTTGTGTGGAGCCAAAGGGCGTGTCGCACCAGCATCACCGGTCACGTTAAAAAGTTTACCAGGTGCATTTCTTAAAAAAAAAAAAAAAATCATTCATTCTTCCAAATTGAAATAAAATACTAATTTATTTAAATTAAATCTCAATCTCCAAGAATAAAATATAATCACATATTTTATTTATTCTTTTGAATCTTGCACAAACAATCAAATAAATTTATTTATTTAATTTTTCTTTCTTATCTTCAAAATCTTCCAAAAATAAATCTTCTTTGTCATTCAAAAGCAAAAGTTGAGTTAACTGATTTAAAGCAACTTTGTTTTTATCAACAAAACTCTTAAATTAGAAAAATATATTCTAATTTAAGATATAAAAGCTCATCCTCATCAAGAAAGTAGTTAACTCAACAACACATCCTTTTGAATGACACATGTCCTTCTTCTATTTGTGCACATTCTCTCGAACATCCTCTACCATTGATCTTCTTATTTCTTCTACATCGTTGATCCTCTCTCTCATGAGTCTATAAATACAACCCTCTTCTTCCATTTCTACACCATGAAGCTTTCAAGTAAACTTATGCTACAGAATCCATAGCCATTGGTACCCCCACTCTCACATCATTCATTACTCATGCTATGTTGTGTTGAAGCTCATCTTCAACACAACAAGTATCTGAGCCATTTCTCCTTGTCATCTTGAGGAATCAAAGTAAGGAAGCAAGCTTCTTGAAGGCTACATTCACTATCCAAATTCAAAACAAAATAGGCAAACAATGGAAATTGCGAGGTAAGAAAGGTTGTAAGTATCACTTCCTTATTTTAATCTTCTTTACTTGCACATTTCATTGATGTTATTAGGTTTTTGTAATTCATTTTATCATCCCATTTTACCCATTACATTTTTGGCGCCCACCGTGGGGCCTTTGTCCCAAATCTAACCAAGAAACTAAGTTTTTGAGTGACAAGTTCCGTACAGATTCTGTACAAGCTTCAAATAGGTTCAGTTGGCGCATCTGATTGATCTCGAGGTGCATCAGAGCACTGTTCTAGTGCATACAAACTTTCAGCACATACATCCTCTAAGCCGACGCATCTAAAACCTGTTTTAGCACCTACAATATTCTGACGCATACATCCTCTAAGATGACACATCTACAACCTGTTTTGATGCCTGCAATATTACAATGCATACATCCTTTTTAATGATGCATCCATAGAAACGATGCATTTGTCTTTTATTCATGCACTTTTGACACCTGTCTTAGTACATTTTTAATTCTTCCCTCATAGTCTCTATTTCCGCGCATGCAGACTATGAAGTGATGCATTTGTTCTTCATAATGATTCTAGGATTTCTCAGGGTTTTTAGGTTAACACTAATATTTGTTTTGCAGGATTAGGAGCTGGATAGTCATTTAGCTGCACCTATTAACTCATCATAGATTAATTAGGAGAAAAATTTATAAAAAATGTATGCATGCAAATCTCACATAGTTCTTAATTAGGAGGGTAGTAATGAACATCATTGCTATTTTTGCATTATTGCTATCTTTCTTAGTTTAAAACATTTCTATCTCACAAAAGGAAAGAACAAATTCTATCTTTAACCACTTCAAAGTTAACAACTGTGTGAGTGCCCAAGTAGATAACGCATATAGTTTTTTTCACTTTAATAGGATTGGATAAGCCATTATTTTCTATGTTTCCTGAATGAAAATAGGCTTATGCTCTCCCCTTTACTGGGTGACCAGAATGCCAGACTTGTCATTCTTTGTGTAAAACCTTTAGAGGGGTCTACCCTTAGATTCCCGCCTGTCTAAGTGGGAACGACCCTAAGTGGAAATAGGATAAAGCTAAGCCCTACCAATCCACTTTAAATAAAATTATGCTTGAGGTGAAAGCTTCCTGCAATGAGTGTCACTGTGTTACACCAACAGCCAACCTCTCCCAAAACCCTCCAAGGCATAACCCTTGGAGGCTGGGCGACTCCATAACAGAGAGTAGAGTTGCCGCACGTGTAACCACTCGAACGGTTGCCCTAACTACTTAGCCATTGTTTAGTATACTAAAATCCTCTATTTATTGGTGCAAAAGGTGGAACCTTTGAAGCGGCCCCGATTCATGTGATTCATAGTAGAGGTAGCAGGGACAATCCCAAGGTTTGGTGGGGGTATGATCCTAAGGAAACCCACATCTGATATGTGTGAGAAGTGAGTACCATGGAGAGGAGCTGGTGCTACAAGATCCTGAAGCTACACACTTTGAATATGTATAGCTATGGGACTCAACAAATACTATATTTTTCCAGCCTAGGTTGTAATTGTTATTGTGTCAAAAAGTCCACAAAAATACAAAAAAATAATAAAAGATGAAAATCATGAAAACTTGTATGTGTTTGCTATGTCTTTATCTGTCATAATTGAAAATCAGAATTCAAAAGAGACCAATTTTTCAACCAAAAACTTTTTTTTTTGAGAAACATGCCAAAAACTCTACAAAAAAATAAAATTAAAAACTAGAATGGTGCATCCGTTGTGACCTGTTGCACATCCATTTAGACAAACTATGCATTTGATCACTATTACTGCACATTTACAAATTACCAGATCTTTGCATGTGTTTCAACCTATGACACTTTTACCTTCTATTCTGATGCATTTACTACTCCGCATATATTCTAGAGAGTTGTTCTGTACTTCCTAGGAGAAAAACTGTCAACTTTTCAAGAACCCATTTCAAACTTGTCTCAATTTTCCCAAGATCTGATTAAAATCATGCAAGTCAACCATTTCCCTCTTTTTCCACACCATAGATGCTTTTTCCCACACTGCATCATCCAAAGCTTCACAAAATTCTTCCAAAATCCAACAAGGTTAGAACCAAGATATTTTTTATCACATCAAATACATCAAACAAACCTAGTGAGTCTCCACTATCAAGGATCAATCATCCTTTTCTCTCAGAACTCTACTAGTGGCTTGTGTAAAACTAATCTACATCAAGTAACCAGATTTCTATCATCCTTACTTTGACTATCATTTTGTTCACCCAACTTGTTTAACACCAATTAGATCTAAAGTGAACCTTGCTCAAACCTTGGCACATTCTATCACTTCTTGAAAACTTTCAAAAACTCATTCCATCCCATCTGACATCACCTTGCATGGTCTTAACAAGGTCTCAAAAACAAAAGCAAATTGAAATGGAAGAGAAAACTATTGCTCATGACAATGATGAGGAAATCACTCTGGAAGAGATTCTACAATCCCAACAAGATCGAAGATTCCAACGCTTAATGGACAAAGTGCTTGCCCAAGACCCTACTAGGTTCTTTCTTCACTTAGCACACCAAGGAGTCAAGCTTCCTAAAGATTTTGACATAGAAGCATTAAAAGAAACTAAAGAAGAAAGAAACCCTGAGGAAAGCACATAAGAAGAAAGAAAAGCAACCATTGATTCTACAAATGCCCTAATCTTAATGACCCCACAGATCCAAGCTCTTCAACAACAATTCATAGACATGTAAATAGGAGCATCAACTAAACACTATTCCCTAGAGGATATTTCACCATATCCTTTTGATAGGACCTTGATCATAATACCTTTTCCCTCTAAATTTGAGGTGCCAAAATTTGATAAATATCGTGGAAAGGGTGATCCAAGGGACCACATTAGGGAATTTAATCCTACATGTCTTGAAGTCGCACACAATGATACTTACCTTATGTGACTATTTCTAAGAAGTTTAGGAGGGCAAGCCATGGAATGGTTTTCTAGACTACCACTTGGCATTAAAACCTTTAATGAACTTGTGGACAAATTTGTCATGCACTTCTCCTACAATATTGAGCATGACACCTCAATTTTAGATCTTTGTAACACCAAGAAAAAAGGTGGAGAATCTTTTGCCGCCTTCCTACAAAGATGGAGACAATTGGCAAGTAAGTGCCCACATCAAATGCCTGAAAAACAAATGCTAGAGATGTTTGTCCATAACTTACAAACTGACCTAAGCTATTAGATACAATTCTAATGTCCTACTTCCTTTAGTAGGGTCATTGAGATGGGCCTAATCATTGAAAAGGCTTTAATCGCAAAAGGTCAAATAAAGCTATATAAGGACACTCCTAGCACCAATACCAACATGGATAAACTAAGATTCTAGACAAAGAACAAGAACCTTGTGAATTATGGGGTGGTAGATACCAAGAACACAGCACCAAAGCAACCAATCTTCAACTTTTCGAACCCTCAAAATAACCCCCCTCAAAATAAACCATGAAATACTCAATCACGGTTTACAAGCTATCAACCTTGGAGGAAATTCACACCCTAGGGGAAACACTAGAAACCTCTCTACTGAAGTTGATCAAAAGAAAACTCATAACGCTTCCAACAGCATGAGAATATGAACCAAAGGTCAAACCTCATCGGTAGAATGACAATGATTTCTGCGAATACCACCGAAACAGGGGGCACAAAACAAATGACTGCATTGCGCTCAAACACACTATCCAATATTTAATAGATCAAAACAAAGTTTCACTTGATGGACATACCTCTAATAATGATCATTGGGCATTCAAAGATTTGCTTCCCAATTATGAGCAGGGAGGACCCTCCAATCAAAAAAATGGTAGAAATAACAATGCCAATTACACAAATGTGTCATTCAACTATGTTGTTAATCATATCTCAGAAAGTGATCCACACGTGAATGTGATCACCACCAAGAAAGACTTAGATTGTAACGTTACCACTCATAGTAATAGAGTCACTCTTATAGGAGTCCCAGGCTCTCTGTCTAATTAGTACAATATCCTGGATCAACTCCATAAGACACCTACACATATCTCCATGCTAGAACTTCTGCGTCTGTCCCCATCCCATAGGGCCATATTTGACAAAGATTTATCAGAAGCCTCCATTCCAATGAACCTTGCCAAAGAATAGTTTCAAACCATGTTAGGTCACATTACCTCACCTCACTCCCTACCTTTCACTAAAAAGGATGATATGTCAATTACCCAACCTCATAATGCATCACTTCATATCGAAGCCTTCATCCAGAAACACAAGATAAAAAGAGTCCTAATCGAGGGAGGAGCCGGTTTGAATATTTGCACCTTGAAGTTAATCCTTGCGTTGGGGTTTGTAGAGAAAGCTATTGATTCAAAAAAGAAAATCACTATCAAAGCCTATGATGAGGAGGAGAGAGCTTCCAAAGAAACTGTTATTTTACTAATCAAAGTTGGACCTATAGTAAAAGATGTGGCTTGCCAAGTCCTTGACATGGAGTTAGCATATAACATTCTTCTCAGAAGACCTTAGATACATGCTCTGAAAGCAGTGCCATCAACATACCACCAGTGTATCAAATTCCCCTATGAAGATCAAGAGATCACCATCTAAGATGACCCAAATAAATTTTAGTATTGCAACTCCATTCAATCTAAACCTGAAGTTGTGATTCCTAACAACCGTGCTTCTGCTTCATCTTCATCTCATGTTGATCCAACTTCACTTGCCTTCACATCAAAGGCTTCCCAACCTGACCTCAAACTCAAAGATAAGGGCCTGGGTGAGTACACAATCTCCCAACCCCTCTGTTTGGGACAACTCCCCCTATCTCCCAAATCATATGGAAGACCTAGTCTGAGCAAATCCAAAGCAGTCAAAACTACCAAAGGTCCATTTATCAAATGGGGAAGCCTCGAAGATGAGAGCGATGAAAAAGATATCCTCTAATGGTTATATAAGGATGAAGGTAGTTCATCAACACAACAAGACCATCACACCACTATACAAACTGAACATTATGGTCAAGGATTCCAAATACTACAAAGAATGGGTTATGAAGGACATGGCCCGCTTGGTTTGAGAAAAAGATGGTATCATTGTACCCATCCAACCGCATACCTTGATAGCCCAAGACACTATAGGGCTAGGTAACATTGGTACAACAAGAACCAATAGAGCAAATAAACATAAAGGCAAACAACCAGAAACATTTGCTACTAACCTGGTTGATCAAATTTAGCAACTGTAAATGAGGAGTGAGACTGATTCCAATGAATATGAATGGGATGGCCTCTCTGAGCTATCTTGTGATGAGAAAGATATCGATGTTGTCCATGAGTATGACCCAACCCATGCAACTGAGGGACAAGGTCCAAGGGCTAGACTGCTAGAGTCTGACCCACATAATAACGATAGTGAAAGTCATGAGGAAAGAATGATACCCCCCTTGATGGATCAGCTAATGGAGAGTACCATCACATGCATTGTCCATACTTATAATGACCACCATAACACCTCTATCTTGACAATTAATACCATCAAACTAGACCAACCCAATGACCCCTTACCGCTATTGCACCCCGAACTCATAGATTGGAACTTGCAAGACACTACCCCTAAACTCGATACTTTTCAAAATGATGACACCATCATAGACTATCTTGAGCTTAGAGATCACATACCTATAGGGGACCACAAAGTTGGCTATTCCATAGAACTTAATGACAAGGCCTATTCTGGAGAGAATGCCAAGCCTTTTAGTCTCAAAAATGTCAAAATGAAAGAAAGATCTAATGGTGAAAACTACTCTGTGGTAGTGTTAGATCATGAAAAAAGTAAATATAAACGTATCCAATGGTGAAAACCTCTCTGAGGCACCGAAGGATGGAAGGCTTGACCCTCTACCCAATCTTACACATCATGAAAGATCTTCAATCTTGATAGAACCAACAGAGCAGATCAATGTCAGCATCGGTGATAATCCCATAATGATCCACATGGCATAGTCTTTAACAGCACAAGAAAAGCTAGCATTCACTGACTTCTTCAAGAGAAAACAAATCAACTTTGCTTGGACATATGTAGAAATGCCAGGGTTAGATCCGAATCTCATAATGCATCACTTATCCTTAGCTCTGGAAGCTAAGCCTGTAAAGCAAAAAACTTAGGAAGATGCACCCACATGTGCCCTCATGGTGAAAGAAGAGCTAAAGAAACTATTAGATGTTAGATTCATCAGACCAATAGACTATCTTGAGTGGATTTCAAACATATTACTAGTCACTAAACTAGATGGCAGAGTCTAAATATGTAATGACTTCAGAGACCTGAACAAAGCTTGTCCAAAAGATGATAATTTCCCCCTGCCAAACATTGACATTATTGTAGATCTCACAATAGGACACACCATGCTATCACTAATGGATGGTTTCTCTGGATACAACTAGATCAAAACTACACCCAAAGACCAAGACAAGACTACGTTCACATGTCCATGGGACACCTATTGTTGGTGTGTCATGCCATTTGGTTTGAAAAATGTGGGCACAACATATCAGAGAGCTATGACCACAATCTTCCATGACATGATGCACACTATCATGGAAGATTATGTTGATGATATCTTGGAAAAGTCACTCACAAGAGAAGGACACCTGGCATAACTAGACAAAATCTTCACAAGACTGGAATAGTTTAATGTACACCTCAATCGGAAGAAGTGTGTGTTTGGAGTTACATCAGGAAAGCTACTTGGGTACATAGTGTCTGCCAACAGAATCAAAGTTGAACTAGCTAAAGTAAAGGCCATCATGGAAATGCCACCTACTAAGAATCTCACTCAACTAAGGTGTCTGCAAGGAAAACTATAGTCTATCCGAAGATTCATTTCTCAATTGGCAAACAAGTGCCACCCATTTTTCCACCTCCTACATAAGAATGTCCCTTTCAAATGGAATGATTCATGTGAACAGGAATTTTATTAGTTAAAAGAGTATCTCATGAAGCCACCAATTCAAGGTAAACCTTTGCTACTATATATCTCAGCCACACCAACAACTTTGGGAGCTCTCCTCGCACAAAAAAATTATGAAGGAAAAGAAGAAGTGACCTACTATATCGGTCGAACACTTGTTGGGTATGAACTACAATACACACCAATTGAAAGAGTATGCCTCACTGTGGTCTTTGCCTCACAAAAGTGGACACATTACATGTTGTCACATTTAGTCAAACTAGTAGCAAAGATTGATCCACTCAAGTATTTACTCAACAAAGCAGCCCTTATAGGTAGATTGTCCAAATGGGTCATGCTTCTCAACAAATTCGACATCGAATATGTAGACAGGAGGGCAATAAAAGGCCAACTACTTGTAGACCAATTAGTAGATGCACCTCTAACAGATGACAACCCTTTGAGCTTTGAATTTCTAGATGAATCTATCTTTTACATAACCACAACAACCTAGAAAATGTATTTTGATGGCTCATACACTCAGCATGGATCAGGAGAAGGTATCTTGTTGATCACCCCTAGTGGCGACACCATTCCTAAATCATACAGATTACTCTTTCCCTACTCTAACAACATGACAGAGTATGAGTCCCTTGTCATTAGCATCAAGCTAGCAGTGGAATGGAATATCAAAGAACTCCAGGTGTATGGTGACTCACAACTGGTCATAAACCAAGTAAATGACGACTACCAAACAAAAGATGAGAATTTAATCCCTTGCAAATAGATGGTAGATGACTTCAAAGAATACTTTGTCTATATCTCTTTTGAGCAGATACCAAGGATTGAGAACAAAGCTATAGACGCCATGGCCATGATTGCATCTCTCCTCAATATTCCAAATAATCAATCACGTTATGAGTTCTTGGTAGAGCCAGTGTCTTGTCCTGCGTATACCACCCTTGAATCCTATATCATTTACCACATTATCAGAACTGATTCCCCCCTCTATGGAAAAATATTTGCCTAGCTTAAAGAGAATACCCTCCCACCAGATCTCTCCAGCAACCAAAAATGAACCTTCATTTGCCAGGCATCTCGGTATGCCATTGTCGCCAATACCCTATATCGCAAAGGTCTCGATGGTACTCTCCTTTGATGTCTCGATAGTGAGGAATATCAAACTACCCTAAGTGAAATGCACGACGGTATATGTGGGACCCACTCTAGTGGCCCTACCCTAGCCAAGAAACTAATACGCATGGGATACTTCTAGCCAACCATGGAACAAGATTCCTACCATTTCATAAAGAAGTACAAGAAGTGCCAAATCCATGGGAACCTGATACATGCACTAGCATAGGAGCTACTACCATTAACAACTCCTTGGCCCTTCTGTCAATGGGGACTTGACTTAGTGGGCAAGATACACCCTCCTTCCTCCTATGGCCATAAATTCATAATCACTGCCACATAGCACTTTACGAAGTGGATTGAAGCCGTGCCCTTAGCCAATATCACAAGCAAGCAGACTACCTCATTTATCTTAAACTATCTCATTTGTCACTATGGTATCCCTTCATCCATTATCACTGATAATGGATGACCATTCAAAAATTAGGATGTCAAGGAACTATGTGACAAATTCCATATCCAGCACTACTTTTCGACCCTATTTTACCCCCAAGGCAATAAAACTATCTTGAAAATTCTAAAAAAGACTGTCAATGATGCTGATCTTGATTGGCATATCTAGTTAATTTTGTTGTTGTGGGCCTATCATACAAGTATCTGCACACCCACAGGTGCAACACCATATTCCCTAGTCTACGAGTCTAAAGCCATCTTGCCCATTGAAGTCGAGATCCCATCCTTGCGAGTTTCGTTAAAAGGCCTCATATCTGATGAAGAGAACAGAGTGTCCAGACTTCAAGAGTTAGATCTACTCGAAGAGAGAAGCCAACAAGCCTTTAACCACTTAAAAGCTTATCAACAACGGATGTCCAGGAGCTATAACAACAGGGTAAAGCCTTGAGTATTCCAAGTTGGTGATCTAGTCCTCAGACAAAATCCCAGAAATTAACAAGATCGAGAGAAAAAACATAAGTTCAAACCCATCTGGCTAGGCCCCTATGTGATGCAGGAGCATCCAGGGTGTAAGAGCAATCTTGCATCAACAAAAAAAAATGTGTTGTTTCTTTTCAATAAGGGCTAAATTTGGCAGGGTTACTATTTTTAGTAAGTTTGCATTTGTGCACGGTTGGATACAAAATCTAACACGGACCTCCAGAATGGTGAATTGAAGGTAATGGTGAAGAAATCACTTCAATATCATTTGTCATTTGTGAGATATTAAAATTTCAAATTCTAAAAATCCTATTGAAATATTCAAAGTCAAATTTGAGGCACTTAGAGGCTCCGGATGGGCCCGAAATTTGGTGGGAAACCCAAGTAGTTTGCCTATCATTATTGCTTGCATTCCATCATCTTTCGAGAGCTTTTAGAAAAGGTATTATGTTTGAAAATCCAATGATCGAATCAAAAGTTATGGCCTCACGTAGTCGACCTATTTTTGGAGGGAGATGCAAATTTTGAAATTAAGCTGGTGGTCACCAAAAGGGTTATATATAACCATTTTTGGGAACCCCTAGGTTGGTAGAGTTAAGGGGGAAGGTGTAGAGTCAAAAAAGGTGGGGGAAATTAGAAACCTTAGTTGATTTGGGAATTACAGAAGGTTGAAGATTCTAGAGTCTTGAGAGAGGGAGCTATAATGTGTTGCAGCCTATAGGGGATTCATCCTCTAATTGTATTTGAGTTTCTGTAATGTAATTTTTTGCCCATATTAATAAAATATCATTTTATTTTCTATGTGCAATTTTTATTATTGTGTGTTTTATGATTTACCCCCTTCATCAAGTGGTATTAGAGCAAGGGTTCTTGAGTGTGTAGATAGATCGCCGACTGTGAGGTAGTTTGCACTAGGACCTAAGGTTGTGGGTTTGCTGTAGAGATCAAGATGCCTCCATGAAGAAACCATGGTGGGAGGAATGCTTTGATGGAAGAGAGTTTTAGAGCCCTGCAAAGACAAATCAATGCATTGAAAGAGGAGCTGCGAAGAGGGTTCAAGCTGAGAAGGAGAGAGGAAAGTGAAGATGAAGTTGAAGAAGAGCTATCTGAGGAAGAACAAGATGCTGCAGGAGATCCTGGAGAAGTTAGGTTGTTAAGGGCCATTTCAAAGATCGGATGAGGCCCAAGATTGAAGTTTCTACCTATTCTAGAGATTTGAATTCGAAACAACTTATTGATTGGATCAATGATATGAAGGAGTATTTCGAGTATGAAGATGTGGAAGACCCTGAACGGGTCAAGTTTGCAAAGACAAAGTTGAAGGGCCATGCCAGTATTTGGTGGAAGGAGGTCCAATTAGAGAGAAATAGAAGAGGAAAAGCAAAGATTACCAGATGGGATCAGATGGTGGAGAAATTAAAGAAGCAGTTCATTCATGTGGACTATGAGATGGAGTTCTTGAAGAAGCTGCAAGGATTGAAGCAAGGTAACAAGTCTATTATGGAGTATACATAAGATTTTTATAAGATCACTATTAGGGCAGGCCATGGAGAGGCCAACAAGGAGAAGGTAGCCCATTACATTAATGGGTTGAGGCAAAGTATTCAAGAAGAGTTGAGTCTGGTCAAAATGACCACCATAGAAGATACATACCAGTTTTTCCTGAAGGTGGAAGAGAAGCTGAACAAGTGATTTGAAAGCAAGCAAAGGGGAAGAGGTCAAGGCAGAAGGATTGGTGGAAGACCCTATGGAGGCTGAAATGAAGATCCAAAGAAAAGTGAAGAAGCTGGAACTAGTCAAAATCAGAAAGAAGATAATACTACCACCCTTGTGACCAGAATAATGGTGAGCAAAGAGGAAGAGGAAGAGGTAGACCTGGGCAAGGACCTGGAAGAGGAGATTTTAGAGGAACATGTTTCCAATGTGGAGAAGAAGGGCATTGAGCATACGAGTGCCCGCAACATCAAGGAAGGATGAATAGAAGACCTAAAGTAATGCATGAGTTGCACATGTGGATGAAGATGCACAGTCTGAGTGCTCTAAAGATGCAGAAAGGGGAGAAACCCTAGTTGTCAAAAGAACTTTATTGAATGAGGAGAAAGAACCCAATCAAAGGAAGAGTTTATTCCGCATAAGGTGCAAATGTGAAGGTAAGTGCTATGATATTATTATTGATAGTGGAAGCATTGATAATCTTGTTTTAGAGGAGATGGTTGACAAGAAGAAAGCATCCACATCCATACCAGATTGTATGGTTGCAGAAGGACCATAGAGCTTTGGTCAATGAGTAGTGTTTAGTGAAGTTCAAGATTGGTGACTACCATGATGAGGTGATGTGTGACATCATACCGATGGATGCATGTCATATGTTATTGGGGAGGCCATGGCAGAATGATAGGAGCACTGTCCATGATGGCCGTGCAAACACATACTCCCTAACAAAGGATGGAGTCCGTCATAAGTTGAAGCCCTTGAAGGAGGTGGAAGAAAAGGTATGTAGTACTACCAAAATTTGCTTGGTGGATGGTAGAAAGTTTTTGGCGGGTATGAAGCATGAGCATCATTGCTTTACATTGATTCCTAAGATTAGTCAAGAGAAATGTAAAGATGTACCAACAAAAGTCTCAAAAATGTTGGAAGAATTTCAAGATATTGTCTCTGATAATGTACCAGAAGGTTTACCACCAGTGAGGAAGATAAGTCATCAAATGGATTTGATACTAGGAGCTAGTTTGCCAAATAAGGCAGACCACAGAATGACTCCAATAGAGAATGAAGAGTTGAATAGACAAGTTCACGAGCTGTTAAGGAAGGGACTGATAAGGGAGAGCCTAAGTCCATGTGCGGTACCTGTAGTACTAGCACCAAAGAAAGATGGAGAGTGGAGGATGTGTACAGATTCCTGAGCCATCAACAAGATCACAATCAAGTATAGATTTCTATTGCCCAGAATGGATGACATAATGGATTGTTTGAGTGGAGCCAAGTACTTCACGAAGTTTGATCTAAAGAGTGGGTATCACCAGATTTGAATCAGAGAAGGAGATGAATGGAAGATAGCCTTCCAGACAAAGGAGGGTTTGTATGAGTGGTTAGTCATGCTATTTGGGCTAACCAATGCACCGAGCACATTCATGCGGCTCATGAACGAGGTACTAAAAGAATTTTTGATAAGTTTTGTTATTGTTTATTTAGAAGACATTTTGATTTTCAATAAGACTTGGGATGAGCATTTGATGCATATCAGAAGAGTTTTAGAGAAGCTGGGGGAGGAGAAGTTGTTGATCAATTTGAAGAAATGTAGTTTTGCAAAGAAGGAGTTGGTATACCTAGGATTTGTTGTCTCAGAGGAAGGTTTAAGATGGACCCAGAGAAGGTGAGGGCTATCATTGAATAGCCTATGCCAAGGAGTGCTTTCGAGGTAAGATCTTTTCATGGTTTGGCAAGTTTTACAAAAAGTTTATCAAGAATTTCAGTAGCATTTGTGCACCCCTAACTGAGACAATGAGAGGGAATAGAAAAGTGTTTAGATGGACTAAAGGAGCAGACAAAAGCTTTGATACATTGAAGCAGAAATTCGTAGAGCAACCTATTTTGGCACTTCCAGATTTCAATAAGGTATTTCAGGTAGATTGTGATGCTAGTGGTAGTGGTATAGGAGCTGTTCTGAGTCAAGAAGGTAAGCCCATTTCCTATTTTAGATAGAAGCTTAATGATGCCAAGAAAAAATATTTTGTTTATGATCAGGAGTTTTATGCAATAGTTCAGGCTTTGAAGAAATGGAGACATTATTTGTTGCCAAAAGAGTTTGTTTTATATACTGATCATAGAGCTTTGTAGTATCTTAATAGTCAAGGGAAGTTAAATCAAAGGCACTTAAAATGGGTTGAGTTTTTGTAGAGTTTTTTTTTTTTTTGAAGCACAAGAGTGGGAAGTCCAATAGAGTTGTAGATGCCTTGAGTAGAAGGCAAAATTTGTTGACAGAAATGAAGATAGAGATTGTTGGGTTTGATGAACTCAAAATTTTGTATCTTGAATATCCAGATTTTGTAGAGGCTTGGAAAGCTTGTTTGGAACCTGTTACTTTAGATATGATGAAATGGTTGGATTTCATAATCCAAGATGGCATGCTGTTTAGAGGAAGCTAGTTGTGCATTTTGAGGGGTTCCATTAGAGAGAACCTGATTAAGGAGAAGCATAGTGGAGGATTAGCTGGACACTTTGGTCGAGATAAGACCATTGCTATTGTTGGTGAACATTATTACTAACCACAATTGTAGCAAGATGTGAGGAAATTTGTGCAGAGTTGCAGAGTTGCAGAGTGTGTCAGATGGCAAAAGGAACAAGTCAGAATATAGGGCTATATTAGCTATTACCTATACCAGAGAAGCCATGGGATGATATTAGTATGGATTTTGTTCTTGGTTTACCAAGGACACAGAGAGGACATGATTCCATTTTTGTGGGGGTGAACAGATTCTCAAAGATGACCCATTTTATTCCTTGCAAGAAGACTAATGATGCTATTCATATTGCAAAGTTATTTTTCAGAGAGGTGGTCAGACTACATGGTCTTCCTAAGAGCATAGTTTCAGATCGAGATACCAAGTTTGTTGGTTATTTCTAGAGGACATTGTGGAAATAGTTGAAGACAAATTTGAAGTTTAGTTATGCACACCATCCACAAACTGATGGACAGATAGAAGTGGTGAATAGGAATTGGGGTAACCTACAACAATGCTTAGTAGGAGATAAACCCAAGGGATGGGATTTGATTTTACCATAGGTAGAATTTTCTTACATCAATTTTGTCAATAGTAGCACAGGTAAATCTCCATTCTAGATTGTGTATGGGAGTAGCCCAAGAACTGCTTCTGAATTGAGGAGGATGGATAAGGGGGAGAAGAGTAGTGCCAAAGCTAAAAATTTTGCTGAGCACATGAAGAATTTGCACGAAGAGGTAAGAAAGCATGTCCATAAGATGAATTCTCAGTATAAGGCTAAGGCAGATCAGAAGAGGAGACATAAGGAGTTTCAAGAGGGTGATAAATTCATGGTTCACTTGAGAAAAGAAAGATTTCCAGTTGGTACATATAATAAGCTAAAGATGAGCAAATTTTGACCATGTAGAATCCTAAAGAAGCATGATTTAGGAAATGCATTTGAGGTAGAGTTACCTGATGACATCAATATTTCACCAGTGTTCAACATTTTAGATCTGACAGAGTATCATGATGATGGACTTGATAAAGGAACACTGTGGGACATTCCAGCATCTACTTCAAAGAAGGAGGAGATAGAGGGCATTTTGGATAGCCATGTGAGTAAGAGTATAAGAAATAGGTAGTATACAAAATACTTGGTGAAATGGAAAGGAAGGCCTGTGGAAGATTCATCATGGTTATCTGAGACTGAGGTTAACCATTTTCATTTCTTTCTAACTCATGAGAAGTGACAGGGTCACCTTTCAAATTACCTCAGGTGTCTGATGCAGGAGCATCCAGGGTGTAAGAGCAGTCTTGCATCAACCAAAAAAATAAAAAAATGTGTTGTTTCTTTTCAATAAGGGCTAAATTTCACAGGGTTACTATTTTTAGTAAGTTTACATTTGTGCATGGTTGGATACAAAATCTTACATGGACCTCCAGAATGGTGAATTGAAGCTAATGGTGAAGAAATCACTTCAATATCATTTGTCATTTGTGAGACATTAAAATTTCAAATTCCAAAAATCCTATTGAAATATTCAAAGTCAAATTTGAGGCACTTAGAGGCTCTAGATGGGCCCAAGATTTGGTGGGAAACCCAAGCAATCTACCTATCGATACTACTTGCACTCCATCGTCTTTTCGAGAGCTTTCTGAAAAGGTATTATAATTGAAAATCCAACAGTCGAATCGAAAGTTATGGCCCCACGAAGTTGACCTATTTTTGGAGGGAGATGCAAATTTTGAAATTAAGCTGGTGGTCACCAAAAGGGCTATATATAACCATTTTTGGGGACCCCTAGGGTGGTAGAGTTAAGGGCGAAGGTGTAGAGTCAAGAAAGGTGGGGGAAATTAGAAACCCTAGTTGATTTGGGAATTATAGAAGGCTAAAGATTCCAGAGTCTTGAGAGAGGGAGCTGTAATGTGTTGCAGCCTATAGGGGATTCATCCTCTAATTGTCTTTGAGCTTCTATAATGTAATGTTTTGCCCATATTAATAAAATATCATTCTATTTTATATGTGCAATTTTTGTTATTGTGTGTTTTATGATTTACCCCCTTCATCACTATGTCATCATTGTAGTCTATGGATTAGGGGTTTATCAATTGGCTATATCTAAAGGTGAACTGTTTGATGATCCTATCAATAGCATGCATCTTTGCAAGTTCTAAACCTAACCCCCAATGCAAGGGAGTCCTTAAAAATAACAAAAAAAATGTCAAAATTTCAAAAAAAATTGAAAAAGTGATTAAAAAAAACAAAAAAAATTAAAAAAATGGAAAAATAACAAAAAAATTGTCCTCTGGAGAAAACTTGGCAAACAGGTGCCTTGGATAGATACCATGATGAAAATCTAGCAAATAGGCGTCGTGTATTTTTAGCTATTTATGCAAATAAAAGTAAGTGGTGAAAACCTAGTAAATAGGCGCTATCTATGACAAACCACTTCCTCCATCTGTTTTGACTCTAATGTCTCTTATGTGTACATCATATCATTCATCCTGAACCAATTCCATTGAACCATTTTCAAACTACGTCGCCTCTGAGTTATCACATAGGTAAGGCCATTCTCAAAGGCTCCGCTCCACTCCATTTCTTTCATGTCTATTCCATCGAGTGTCATCTATCCTACTGTCCATACCATTTCTACATCTTTACCATCGCCTAGGTCTTAGGTCCATCAAGTTCACCCTGAACTATGTTGCCTCTGCGTCGTCACATAGGCAAGGCCATTTAGCAATGAGCCTCTGAGGCACTAGGTCAATCCCTTAGGGTTCGTCTCTCCATCTCTAATTGTCGTCTCACTCATAATAAGTCGATCCTTTATCTAAACTAGGGGCAACTCCTCGACCTGGTTGTAGATTTGGATTCTTGAATCCCACATGTTCTAAGAGGATACCAATAAGGATTGTGATACCTTTCACTAGACAAGCACACACAGCAAAGCAAGCTTCACAGAAAACAAAAATTTTCACACAAGACATCAACCTGTCCAAAGCAAAAGTAAAATGTATACTGAAACACTCAAACTAATTCTATATCAATTATAGAAAAAAGACACATCTAATGCAAGAATGTTTTGTGAACAGGTTAACTTACAAGGTCTTGGATTTTTGTCATTATGTCTTTCTATGCTACTCAAGGATGCCAAAAGCTAGAGATGCTATGATGGGGGCATAATATTTTTCTTTGTCTGTTGTTTGTGGATCAACCTTTAGTAATGTGACGACTTTTGTCTAACGACATGATCAACAAAAGATCATCAAGGACTTCGGAGGTCTGAACATGAAAAGGGGCAACCCGTGTCTGTTGAAATGTAAGAGGTACTCAGGTCATCTAGATTCAAGTTTGACTAGATGCTTGTATCAACTTGCTATATCAAAATCCATGTAAGGAAACTCAGGTCATCTTGGTTTAATTATACCTCGATGCTTCTATTTTCTTACAACATTTCAAAAAGGGAAAAGAAATAAAAAGTGCCCAATGATGAAAGCAAATTACTTGTGCTCTAATGATGACAAAATAACCACATCCATCCCATATCTAGAAAATCCATATCATCCATGTAATCCTGCAAAGTATCAAATGAAAGCCCGTATTTCTTTCATTCCTTTTCTTTCACCTACCTATATCACCTCTGTGTCGATTGAGTACATTTGGACATATCAAAAACATAGCATAGATAACATATCATATCACATGAGATAGTCATTCACATGATTAAATCATTTGCATACAAAATAAGTGCATTAGGTCATCCACATATATTTGCATCCATATATCATATCAAAAATAAAAAACATAGACAAATACATATAAAGCTACATAATCATATCAATAACATTTCACATTTACATTTGCATATCAAATCATCCTAATCCATCTAGTATGCATCACATATACAAAGCATCATAAGATAGATTTCATCCATAGCATATAAACATAGAACACGTACATGTAGAACATCAATAACTTTATCATCATATAAACATAAAACATGTCCAAATGTACAATATATCAAAATATCTATCCATCTCTCAGAGTCATTTCATGAAATGTATACAAAGTACAAAAAGATAATGATACATGTCTCGGGGTAAAATAATACATAGTAGGCTATCTATGCCTTCAAAAATGTGTACATCAAGCTAAAAATTGGTACAAGTGTCAAAATCTGGATAACCCTATTGACATGGAGCACTACTCCCTACACTACCCTCTCCTCTATCACCCCCTAACTACTGGGGGCCTCTCACTGATCCTACAGATCGAGATCCACCTACTCTCTAAGATGCCATAGACTAACTCCTGTAGCTAGGTGCACGTTGGTCCACCGGTAGTGTCCTATGATATAATCCTCTATAGTATTGAGTTTGAGCATGTGCTCTGGCAAGCTCACCTTGTACCTTGGCCAGCTGTGTCTGTACCTGTGCCAACTATGTCTGTGTCTACTATACCTATGCAACCAAAAAGCTCAAAGTACTATCTCTACCCAGGGCTACCACTGTTGCATCTCTCTCCACTCTAATCGCCTGCACCCTTGCCAAGGCTAAGTCTCACTCTATGGAGATCTCTAATATTCATCGTGTATCTGCATCTCTCCAAGACTCCACTGCTCCAAAAGGGCCCTCAAATGCCTAATCTAACCCTAAAATGCAACAATGGCTTGTTGATGTAAGTTAGGCTATGGAGCTTGCCCTCCCTATCCCTGCAACTGCTACTGTTCCACTTGCTGTGGTGGTGACATCTATCTCTGCTGTGCCACCTATTGTACTGGTACCTGCACTTGCCCTACAGCCTGTAATATGTAACATGCTGCTGACACGAAAGTTCCTCCCCAGATCTCCTCCTCTGTCGCAGCCTACCTCCTCCTCCATCTCCACCATCATCTCCCTGATCCCCTCTCACCCCCTCCATCTCTTCCTCCTCCTGTCGGCTCCACCCTCATCATCTGAATCCTCGTCGTCTATACGAGGAGCCAACTCTCTAGATCTTGAATATTTGAGAAATGGATGAGCAATAAACCACTGCTCATAGTCTGGCATCATAACTGCATCTACTATCTCCCTCCTCATAGGCTAAGTTGCATAGGGGATCTAATGAAAGTCTGCCAAGGTCTCCTCATACGATGCCATGGGACCCCACCTCAATCTCTCTGCACGAGTCCTCGCAAATCATGCTTGCCCCTGTGGCCTACCCTGCACTCTGCCAAACTACCTCTATACTCTGCTGACAATCTGATGCTCTAGTATGTACTTTGTCCTACCGATAAGCCACCAAGTCTGGAAATAATACGGTGACCCATCATCCTCATCCTCCCATACCTCGCAATCTAGGTATGGGTGTCAGATAACTAGATCCACATTATCTAGTGCTTATCTCCAATACTCAAGCTTTCCTAGCTTGTGCTGGGAAATAAAACTTGCATATCCGTAGCTGTATGGCTCCTCTCTCCGCGTATGAAAAACACATATTGGTCATGTGATCACTATGTGCTCCCACAACCAAAACTGCAAAAGAGACACACCTACTGATAAGCTGGCTCCTCCGTGATACACAACCTAGTGCATATCCCTATACAAGTGTGCTAGCACATAGACACCCCATGCTTATCGAGTCCCATCGGTAATCATGCTATCTAACACCCTCCCCCAGCCAATCAAGAACCTGTGTGACCTCCTATCAAGGCATACTATGCCACCGATCAATCCCACCAGTATCCCCAGGATGTAGTCATAGTAGTCATGAATGTCCTGCCACGAAATCACTTGCTCAAGTAGCTCTAGGTCATCAAAAATGTATCTGCACTCGGCCAATCCAGCATCATGCTGTGGATCATGCTCCACCAACTCTCCCTGAATAGGGAGGTGTAGAATCCTGTACATGTCCTCTAAAGTGATTGCCATCTCCCTGGTTAGTAGATAGAATGTCCCATCCTCGCTGTGGAATCGCTCCACCGTTGCAGTCAACAAACTGCAGTTCGTGCGAACCTCAGGCATGAAACAAATGTAATGCAGACCCATAGCACCAAGAGCCTTGTAGTCCATCTCTGTTAGCATATACCGCTGCAACAGTGGCAAAGGGAACTATTCTCGTGACATCAGGGTATCCCAGATATCCTCCTGCAACCAAGCAAAGCATAGTGTGAAAGAAACTCATATCCAAGCAAACCTACTCAAAACAATCAAACTATCCTATCATTGACTTAACATATCAAATTAATCAAAACAACATATCATCTCTTGACTAGATTCTTGGCAATCTCGAAGATCACTTATCAATTGATGCATTGATCAAGGTGTCAATTGGGTTAATTACGTTAAGTCAATTGACTATCCTAGTGGAAATGCACCAAACTAGGTGGCAAATTCGCTAATTCATATTAGATGCACTGCTTCACCATGAATGTGCCAATTCTTGATGTATACATGTAGTTCTGGCACATGCACCACTATTTGCGTCACATGCACAGTTCCATAGTGGATGTGCCAATTACTGGCCTATATGTGCACATTTATCATATACGTTGTAAGATCATTCAAATGCGTGGTTTCTTGGCATATGCGCCATTTCAAGACACATATGCATCGAATTGTAGTTTGGCGCATCTATCCTAGTTATTTTTCCTAAGCATTTATTGGCCTAATAAATGACTTTTAGAGAGTTTTGTCAAACTACATACTGGTGGTCCTACTTCGGGTGGCCGATCAAACCATCGAACTCGCTCAAACTAGTGCTCCTCATGTAGAATATCCATATCTCTGTCGACTACTCTAGCTCCTCTACTCTACTAAGCTCTCAGAGACCAATCAACTAAGGACAAGTGTGCAAATGAATAGGACTTGTGGATCCAGCTCCTATATATAGGAAGTGAACCATAGTTAATTGTGTGACAACTGTGACTACTTCCCATATATGTTCCTCCAAACTATGTCCTGTCTTTCTCCATCCCAACCTGCTTTACCTTCTTCTTCGTGAGATTGTCCATCTCACGCTTTATTCTTACTTCTCATCTAATCTCCCATGGGGGAATCCTATTGTTAAACTTGACCAGGGGCAAACTAGGTCATGTATCATTGTCAAAAATTCTTATTCTTTGAAGGAACGTGATAAAACACATTGCATCAAAGAGGGGCAAAATGTATACACCTAAAAATGACATGACTCTACATAAATAAATATTTTAAATATTTATTTCATCTTAATAATCCTCTATCAATAAATAAATAAAACAATTTATTTATTTGATTCATTTTCTCCCATTAATTGAATAAATGACATTTATTTAATTAATTTCATCAATATCAACTTTATTCTTCTAAAAACAATTAAATAATTTTAATTATTTAATTAAATCATTCATTCTTCCCAATTTAAATAAAATGCAAATTTATTTAAATTAAATCTCAATCTCCAAAAATAAAATATAATCAAATATTTTATTTATTCTTCTAAATCTTGCACAAACAATCAAATAAATTTATTTATTTAATTTTACTTTCTTATCTTCCAAATCTTCCAAAAATAAATCTTCTTTGTCATGCAAAAGCAAAAGCTGAGTTAACTGATTTAAAGCAACTTTGTTTTTATCAACAAAACTCTTAAATTAGAAAAATATATTCTAATTTAGGAAATGAAAGCTCATCCTCATCAAGAAAGCAGTTAACTCAACAAAGCATCCTTTTGAATGACACATGTCCTTCTCCTATTAGCGCATGTTATCTTGAACATCCTCTACCATTGATCTTCTTATTTCTTCTACACTGTTGATCCTCTCTCTCATGAGTCTATAAATACAACCCTCTTCTTCCATTTCTACACCACGAAGCTTTGAAGTAAACTTATGTTGTAGAATCCATAGTGTGCCATTTGCACCCCCACTCTCACATCATTCATTACTCATCCTATATTGTATTGAAGCTCATCTTTAACACAACAAGTATCCGAGCCATTTCTCCTTGTCATCTTGAGGAATCAAAGTAAGGAAGCAAGCTTCCTGAGGGCTACATTCACTATCGAAGATCAAAAGAGAATAGGCAAACAATGGAAATCACGAGGTAAGAAAGCTTGTAAGTATCACTTCCTTATTTTAATCTTCTTTACTTGCACATTTCATTGATGTTATTAGGTTTTTGTAATTCATTTTATTATCCCCATTACAGAGTCAATGAAAGGGAGAGAATACTGGAACAACTCAAAAGTGCATGGACAAGCCAAAAATGAAACAAGGAGAGGAACAAAACAACAAGAAATGAAACACACCCAAAAATTCCTAATTAACCTATATACTGTTGGAATCATTTGCCGTTGCGACAAAAGCTCGAGCTATCAATGCTTGCTACAAATGCAAGACTTAACCCAAATCCATAAGAGGCTCACTGCCATGTCACGAATCCTGAGGTTAGCATTGAATGCCTCACTGACAAGGGGGTAGCTCACTGCCAACAATCCCCCCCTCAACGTAACCCGAGGGATTCAGAACCATGACCCATGGCTCTAATACCAATTGTTGGAATCATTTTCCATTGCACCAAAAGTTTGAGCTATCAACACTTGCTACAAATGTCAGACTTAACCCAGATCCACAGGAGGCTCACTGCCATGTCACAAATCCCAAGGTCAGTGTTGAACACCTCACTGACAAGGGGGTAGCTCATTGCCAACATATACATGGTAGGTGACTCCTACCTCAAACTGCTCCAGGATGATCATTTAAAACCATTAATGGGTTGAAAAAAATAGGCACCTATTTGGAAAAGAAAGTGCATGGATGAGGTACCTGCAGACTCAGTAGATATTTCAAGATGATGAGAAAAATGAAATACATGAAATGTGAGGACTCCATAAATAGTGCACTAAACAACCATTTCTCATCATGAATCACATTGGTATTGCCCTGTGTAGTGTTGATCATATCTTCTGGCATCACATCAAGCATACCAATTTTCTCTATCTGAAGATTCTTTTGATAGCTTGAATCAAATAAAACTGAATCACAAACTAAAAATCGTTCATCTGAAGTAAGAGATGAAGAAAATTTGATATCATGTGACTGATATTTCTTTTGAGTAATGTCCTCCTTTATCATTGAATCATCACCCACAAAAGAAAATTCCTCCTTCTTTACTATTACTAACTCAGGATGTGTTTTATAAGATGATTGCACATGAGGAAGAGAAGGTCACAAATCTACATTATGTACTTTATGCTCCTCAAAATGCTCTTCTCTAGTTGATGAAGAAGAAATAATATTTTCCTCCTCATGAACAAGTTCACTTTTAAATTCTCATTGTGCAGATTCATACCCAATATCTTCATGATCTTGTTGCACATTTAGAGTGGGAGTACTCAATGCTTCATCTTGAATAGTACCTTCAGTTTCAATAGTTGAGTATTCTTCTTTAACAAATGGTAAAGGATAAATGACATCTTCTCGACAAAGAAAATCATCATCAGGTGTATTAAGACACCAATCTGGAATGAAAACCTCATGAGAGAGCTCTTGGATCATTCTTTATTCATTATTCTCCTCTTGTTCAGATTGCATGCATGTCAAGAGAACACCTTGCAACTCGTCTTCATGATCTTTGTTTGTACTTTGGTCTAAAATTTCTTCTACACTCTCTGGAACATTAATCATTTCAAAGAAATATTTCTCAAAGGTTGTAGTTGTGGAACCAGAGCAAGTTGTCACAAGAGGAGTGACATTCTTCAAAGAGACTAAGAATGTGTCATCATCTGGACAGATTTCTTCTTCATTATTGCATGTTTCCATACAATCTTCTTCTTTTGTCTCCATCATTTCTTCTTTTTCTTCTTGCTTTAGTGGAGATGTCTTATTATGAGGAAATGTAACAACTTCTTCTCTAGTATGTGCATGTTCTGATGAGCCTCTTTTAAACACTTCCTTCAATATAGGCTCATTTGTAGGAAAAATCTTTGTCTCTTCATTGTTATCCTCATCAGCATAGTTTCTTTTATCCTCTAGTGCATGAATCTCCTTTAATAGGGGCTTATTATCATGAGCAAGAAAATGAGTCTCCTTCCCATCTTTTTCTTCAATCTTCTGCAATGTTTGAAGAAAAGAAGGATGAATCTGATTAGTAGCAAGTTGCATGCCACCATAGAAACTCTTCAAAAACTCTACTTGCTTAGGATCATCAAGAACTTGATTTTGCTCAGTAGAGAATGCAGAAAAAGGATAATCTTCATAATCACTGTCACTATCTGATTCAAGAAACTACAAGTTATGCATCTAGGATTTTCGATACCAAACCATCTATTAGGATTTTTCTTTCAGATAGAGTCACCAACTTCTTTTCTGGGGAGATACTTGTATATTCATGAGAAATCAAAAGGCACTAACACTTTAGCTCATAGTCCCTAGTAGAGTCACCAAAAGTATGTTGGTAAACAATTTTTTTGCTTTTAAATAACCTTCTTGAATGACTCCATTTTGCCCTTGGATTAGCAACAACCTATTCACAACAGTTGAAGAATTACATAACAATGTCAATTCCTCTCTGCGTTTGAGAGGGGCAACTCCCTCATATAATAGGGGTATATGGATTTTATGGTGTTTTAAAGAACAAATTGAATAACAAAAACTAATAAAGAAATGAGAAGTAACATTATTGATTCAAGTTCCACACATTCAAGTTGAGATACCAAAACTTAACATGATAATCTTTTCCACATGCAATGTTTAAAGGAAAGCAAATGGTTATCATTGATTAAACATATGAATATCAACAACACATGAAATTGAATTGAACACACATCCAAAACATTTCTTTATTTATTTCTTGCTTGAATAATACTATTTGATCCCTTTACACAATGCCTTGCAAAAAAGTGGAACCCCTTTGATTGAATTACAATGTTGCATTTATCGGTGAGGTTAATAACCACTTAAGGTAACTACCTTAACCACATTTTGCAACTACTTGGTGTAACTACCTTCATAAGTGCACTAACTTTGAATAACTAACTTTTTTTTGTAGAGATAGTCACTTAAAGTAACTACCTAACTTAGGCAATTAAAAGAACTACTTTGTAAGAAAGAGTTAGGATGAACCTAACTTTACAATTAAAGATAGAAAACTAGACTCAAATAGGAGAAACTCAATCATGAAAATTATTTGCAAAACTAGCCAAAATCATGACTTGAGCCACACACAAACACATCAAAAATGAGAACTATACAATATACAATAATGCATTTATTCCATGCTTGTCAAAGGTGTCATTAATGGAGCTGCTGATTCTAGAGACTGATTTTGTTGACTGGATCCTTTTTCTTTGAACATTCTGAAAAGTTTGATAGCTGGAGTAATACATTTCCCCTTAGGAATTAGGATGTTAGCTATCCTCATCTTCCAGGTCTTCAAGTTCCTGTAGATGTTGCTCAACTCTCACACCATACTTGGTATTTGGGAAACATAAATCTTCAAAGAACTATGATATCAATCAATTTGTCCATTACATTTTCATTGAAGACTTCTTTGTTGAAGAGTTGTCAATCAACCATGTCTTGAAAACCATCTTGGATTACTTGCGAATCTCTCATTAATGATGCACTTGGGAGGATGGCAGTGAGTTGATTCTGGAGTTTTACACATACTTGATCACAAGCAAGTATAAGTTTTTCTTGCTCTGTTGAAACCTGGTCAATGATTACCAATTTCCATCTTATGCTTTCCACCCAAATTTCCAAGTAGTTTTCTTCTGTACCAGGTAGGATCTTTTCTGTTATGAGGATGTTGACATCAATCTCCATCATCTTTATGAAATCCTTCATGATATCCTTCCAAGCCACTTCTTCTTTCCTGACACTTTTCAAGTTTTTTTCAATGGCCTCCTTTTTGATTAATGCCTCATCATGAACAACTTTTTCCTTAACAGAGAAATCAAATGCAATGGACTTGACTTTGTTCACCCAACTCTTAGTGGTTTTCCCATGAACTTGATATTTCTGGAGGTTATCAATATTACTTCTTTCAATCTCTCCTTCTTGGCCCAAGATGATTGATTGGTGATCAACATTGAGTGGCATGGTAGAAGTGTCAACTATGGACTTCAAGCAGGAAGACAAATTCTTCACTTATTGCTTCAGCTGATCCTTTGATTGCTTCTCCTTTTCAGTCCTTTCTACTAGCTTTGTAGCTACCACATTGAAGTTTTGTATATCAGCCTCATGAGTGGATGGAACCATATCGATCCTTGTCATGACAAAATCTGCAGGTGTAGCTTCATTTGCATTTTTCTCAGAGATAGGCAAAGCTATCTCGAGGCACATATTCCCTAAATTTGAATCGGTCTTTATTCTTGAAGCCACCTTGATCTTTTTTGGCTTCTCAGATCTCCTGAAAAGATTAGATACTGTGTTGAATTCAAGAAACACTAACTCTTCTACCTTTCTTTTCTTCAACAGAACTTGTTCCAACCATGGGAGGGAAAGGTTTTTTGAGAGCTCATGTACACCACTTTGTCAGAGATTATGTTGTTCAAGTACTAGTGAGGTCACCTTCTCTTCAACTGGTTTTGTTTGACATACTGGATCTTTTGAGGAAGAAGGTTCCATAATTGAAGTAAAATGTTGTACTTCATGATGAGGGGATTCAATGAGAACTGAAGGTGACATAGTTGGTATGCCATCATCAAACCTTGAATCATCTAGGACTTCTACTGACTCTTGTTCTTTCTCTTCTCCTAAAGTAGAGCCTACTTCTTTATCCCTTGATCTTGATTTCTTCTTCTTTTGTTTGGGTTCATCTCCGCACATGTTTTGGAGATTATTTCTTCTTGGGGGATCTTCATCTCCACTGCTTCCTTGAGTATTTTGATGAAGAAGAGTATCCATAACTGGTGTATGAGAAGGAACTACTAAAATAGACCTATCTTAGTGGTCACTTCTTCTTCTTGATGTCTCCTTTCTACTTGTTGGTTTTGTAGTAGTCATTTGAGCTATCTTCTTTCTGATCCAAGATTCTAACTTCTTGATCACAAAACTGGTTCTTTCTCTGACACCTCTAACCATTGGATTTGCCCAATTTATAGTAGAAAGAGGTTGATCTTGGATTTCTTTAAAATAGAAGGGAATAACCAAATCTGATTCATCATCTTCAATACCTTCAATGATCCATTCCAACTTGAAATCATGAATTTGCTTCAGGGTGAACCTCATCCAATCTCTTTTCTTGACTTCAAATTCATCTTCACAATCTTCCTAAAAGTCTTCAATATTAGGGAAATGAAGATACCCAGGACCAAGCTTTAGATTATTCTTGACATAGTATTTGCTATCAATGGGAAACCTCATTTGGTATGTGTACAAATTGATCTTACCTAGAGCCTTCTTAAGATTTTCTCCTCTTGAGCTAGACTCACATTTGTAATGACCGAGGCAAATAGGGAAGGCAACTCCTTTGTTCTTCTTATCTCTGCATTTCCTTTGGACTGACACTAGTTGTCTACAAAGCTCAATCAAAACAAGTTTATCATCCACGTATCTTGGCAACTTATAAGGGTATCCATCGAATCCTCCTACTCGAAGGTAGGTGAATCTCTAAAACTGAATGAAGTAATTTTTGTATTTCTTTATCAGTAGTGCGGCCTCTTTTGGTATCTTGATAGCTATATTCCTTTGAAGTAGCCTCACTGCTAGCATTGTAAAGGCATCATTCACTCCTCTAAAATACACAAAACTTTCCTCTAATTGCAGCTGCTTGTAGTAGTCATAAATCTGTGTCTCCTGATTCAGAACACCGCTAGTACTCAAACCTAGCCATGACCTCAAATTAGCTATCGTATATACCAAGTATGATGACATGTGGAAACGCTGACTTGTCTTGGAGTGGACCAACTGATCATGTATGCAATCACTGATAAGATGGCCCTAATCAATGAACTATTTCCCAGCTGATATGATCATGATGAAAAGATACATCCACATCTTGAACTCAGTTGAGTCTGGGCTACCTAATTTGTGGAGTAGGGAAATCAAATAGAAGATCTCTTTAATGAAAAGAGAGAGATGAAGTGTCTTAGGAAGCTGAGATTGCCCACCTCTTGGTTTCACCATCCATTCTTTAGCCAAGTTGTTTAAACATTTGCTTCTATTGTCACTGAAATATTTATAGGCTTTTTGCTTATCAACACGAATGAATTTCTCTTTGTATGGCAACCGTAGAATGATGGCGAGAGAATTCCCATCGAGCTTGGCCATCAGGTGCCTGTCAATAGTTCTAATCTCTCTAGCTTTAGGATTGTATCTCTTCACACATTCTATCACCAATTCTGGGCACTGGACTGCTATAGGAAAGCATGCTGCATTCACTAGGCCACTTTCTACTATTCTTTAGGACAACTTTGACTGATCTCCTTCTATTAATGCTTTTTAGATGTCCTACAAGGTGATGTGCCCTGTTTCAGTGTTGAATACCGCTGGAAGCATAGTGTCAATCATTGGACCATATTCATAGTCCTGAGATTTGTACTTCATGATGAGGCTTTTTGCAAGTTTTACACTAAAGTTCCCCTTGCACCTACTTGAAAGTACCTAAGATCCTTTCAGGAAATTATTTTGTGAGAAATTTATTTACAAGGAAGTTGTGAGATTGAGATGAGTAGCAAATGACAAGAACATTTCTTAATGTCTTTTCAGCATATCACCTTCACGTACATTTTGCAACCATTGCATTCTATTTGACAATGTTTCTCTAAGGCAAATTGTCAAACAGTTCATGAACTTTTGTGTATACTCCAAAAATTTGCTTCAAATTATGCTTTGTTGGATGTCCATACCCTATTTAAAGCTCCCATTTAGGCACCATTGATGATGGCAACAGTCGTTGATTTGGTTTTTGTATCTGCAATTTACGTAAATGCTAGAAAGTTTCTAAGGCTTTTTTCAACAAAAACCATTTTGTGCATATCATGCATTCATTGTATATAATAAGAAAACACTTCTTTGAGGTAGTCCATCAAATTGTCACTACACTATTCACATATTGCACTCTGTGATTTTCAGAGCTTTTATAACTATAACTAATGAAATCATTACCTGCTCATACTTTGATGGATCTCCATAGGCTACAAGGATGGCTAACCTTTGAGGCATTCTATCACATAGCTTGTCTGCCTTGTCTTGTCTTCCACAGTTTGCATACGCGTCTACTAGAGCATTTCAAACTGTAGTATTTGATAAAAATCTAGCTTCTGTTACGCTTTGCTGGGTGTCCATACCATGTTCCAAGGCAAGCTATAGCCTGGGAAAAGATTATGGAGTTTAGTTTCTCACCTGTCAGTTGCATTTTCTTGTGATGCCCTCAACAAACCCATTCTATGCATATTCTTCTATTCTTGAAGCTCATAAAACACATTTATTTGAGACATTTTGTTGAAATCGTTCCTTTCATAGTGTTTACATTATGGATACATCTACCAATGCTCTTGCATTTACAACATTCAGCTGAGGTTCACCTACATTATGATGAGAGGGATGGTGAAACCTATTATGACCAATTGGGGAGGATGCTGGCAATGGTAGCAGTCTCTGGTTTTACAAATACAAATGCATTTTCTTGAAAGTTTCTAAGATATTTTTAACATGCCCATTTTGTGTATATCATGCAATCATTGCATGCCATGATACTGCATCTCTTTAAAGTGCAGTGCTAGATTGTTCCTATGCATTGTCTATGTTTCCCATTTTGTAGAAATACATGTTTGCTAGAGCATTTCAAATCATGCTTTGATGGAGGTTTAGATGGATGTGAAGAAAAATTAGTTTTTACGTCAACTTCTTGGTTCGTTATAACCAACTCCTTCCTTTATGTTGATATTGGCATCATTTTCAGTGCAACATCATCATGGAATATTGAAACTTCATTGAGGTTTTGGAGGTAATTCCCAACTTCATCGGCAGCAAGAGCTACTTTTGAAACTACTTTTATTCTCTAGCAAGATAGATGACTTTCGAAAGCTTCAGTGAGGATTGATGGAAACATGAGGCCAACAAATCTTTTGATCAATTTTGGGCTAGGATAAACAAAACTTGTACACATCTCCGGTATCTTTCACATCTTTCTGAATGTTGGCTATTGTATTATTTAATGAAGTTTTATCATTTGCTATCATTTTTTTCAATTCTTCCAATCGTTTCTCATCAAACTCTTGTCTCACCTTTGTTTCTACAGATTTCTCAAGGGATTCAAACTGTTTACTTACAGAACTTATTAACCCTCTTCGATGACTTGCTGAAGTCGTGGATGGATCCCTTTTGTAGGTAGGTAGCATCTTCTCCAACATCTCAAATGCTTCATGAATTAGTTCACTATCCTCAATGTGTGATTTTAATATCTCCTCTTAAGCCTTGTCTAAACAACTGTAACCAACTTAAGCTTTTGTTTTGGTGACATTATGTCCAAGTTTATTGGACCATTTAGAAATTTAGGTTCATCCAAAACTTGTTTTCTTTTCTCCAACAATTTTTTTGCAAGCTCCATAGTGTCTCTTGCTGTGACAGAGACTTCTTCTTTTTGGCTTTGCTTTGAATAATCTAATTCCATATCCTTATCGGTGTCCTCTTCTTGTTTAGGTGGAGGATTTTCCACTACCAACTCTTCCTCAGTCCTTTCTTTGCTAGTAACATTCTCAGACTGTTGTACTAGTGAGGATTTAACTTGAGAATCATCAGTAGGTGCCTCTTTCTCCTCAGACGATTTGCCATCTATACCTGTCTCTTCACCCAAGTTTATTTCTAGAACAGATGAGTTATTAGTAACATTATTTTCTTCATTGATACTTGCAGTGGGAAGATTGTGTTGCTTTAGGGCTTTCAAGATAATCTCTTCTATTTCTTTCATCACTTTATCAATTTCACCTACCATTAACAAGTTCATCCTTGTTTTAGTTCTGAACTAATCCTTGGTCTCCTTGGAGATTAGATTTTCTTCCTCTGTAGTGATTTCTAGACATAGTCTAGTCAACACATGTTTTCTCCACTTAATATCTTTAGCCCTAGCATTCTCCTTTCTAATGCTCAAAATATTTGCTAGAATTTATGGGAGATCATAGATGATCTCAATGAGGGCTTTGCTGAAAGTGTTGAGATAGTTTACAGTGGCTTCCTCCAGACTCCTTTTGTCATCATTACTATATTCATCATAGTGCTTAATCATGGGTTTTAGATTCCCATCTACAGTGATAACCTTTACTACATCTGCAAGTGCTAGAGGCATTTCCTTTTTCTATCTTTTGCTAGATTTGACCTTTCCAAAGGACTTTTCTTTATTTCTTCTAGAGGCTTTGATATCCTCAGCTTTCACCTTCTTGATCTATTCATCTAACTCTGTTTCTTCATCATCCCTTTCACTTACACTGACATAGAGTCTTCTTCCCTTCGTGTTCTTTCTCTTCATGTCTTTGACAGAGAATTCTTTTGATGTTTTCTCCAAGTTTATTGAAGTTGTGGTGCCAGAGGAAGTTCCAGAGCTTCTGGTACTCCTCTGAACTTTCTCAGACTTATCCTGTTTCACCTACAATTTTTCTGGTTACTCTTTTGCTTTTCTTTTGATACTTTCTCTGCTTTATCCCTTACTTCTTTTAGTTGTTCTTTGGTGATGCCATACCTAGCAGCGACTTCTTCCACCTCTTTTCTGACTTTTCTAGTCAATTCAGGTTTTCTAAATTCAACATGAAGTTTCATGGATAGCTCTTCATAAGTTCCAAACCTTTCTTCTCTGTTGTCCTTGGGTTTGCTTAACATGTATTTAGCATATTTCTCTAATATTTGCCCATCGACTTCATACCCCATTGGTATTACCCAAACAGTCCTAGGCTCAATAGCTTCCATTAGGCATTGGTCTTTTGTAACCATGAAATAGATAGTATCCTTACATTTGTCAACAATTTTCCTACGAATTCTTTCTCTAGCCTACATTATGCCTAGAAAATTTTTTAAGTACCCCCATAAGGTTGTGTTTTGCTCATTAACACTTCCAGTGCTATTTAGATGGTTTCTGATTTGGATAGCTATTGTTTTACTACTTAACCAGATCAAATTCTTCATGTTTGGTAGCTCATTCATACAAAAAAAGAATAAGTAGATGACCAACGCACCATATTTGAAGGGGTAGTTCTTGCTTTCCTTTATCTTCATCAGGTTCTCCAGTAGTTGGGTTAGCACCAATTCGTACAAATCATAATCTACATTCTCTTTGACCATTTGATATGAAATATAGATTGTTGTTCTTGAGACAGAATTCTCCTAGTTGGAGAAATAGATCTTGTAGCCCAAAATCATTTAGGCAAATCTTACATCATGATCTATGATATCATTGATAGTTAGTGCCCTCTTGTCGAACCTTGCTCCTGTGGCCTCTATAATAGTCTGATTATTCACAGCCTTCAACAAGGGCACACCTCCGATGGAATTTAATCTTGTCACTACCCTAATTGCATCCTTGGTGATTTTGAAGGGCTGCCCTAACCACTTGAATTCATCGTGAATTTGGCTCAAAACATACCTTACCCATTCATCCTCTGCAAATGTAGGAAAATCCACATACTGAATAAACTTCTTTTCCTTTAGGTTTTTGTATTCCTTTTTGAGGTCAAATTGGTCATTAGTTAGATGCTTGAGATATAAATCTGTCCGATAAATGTTGTTGTGTTCATCTAGGACAACATGAATATATGCCCTAACATCCTCAACATACAGGACTCCATAAGGTATACTAAAAAAATGCACCTATTTGATCCACTTAGGTTTCTTTATGTGGGTGTTTCTTGAACTTGGATCGAGGGCATTCAGTAATATCTACAATTTGTGGAGTCACCATAGCAAGAATTCAATAGATTCACAATTAGGGTTTCTACAGAAATACCTTGTTTTGTTGAGTCAGGGTTTCCTTTCTTCGAATGCTTTAAATCTTGGTTGTCATTGTTTTAGCTTTGATCTCTTTGAATTTCTGATAGCTATGAGTGCAAAGTGATTTTGAAATCAAATAAGTTCCCTTTTATCCTTCACACGGCTTGACCTAGTCGTCATAAATGCTCATTTCCAAAAAGCTGCCAAAACCTTTTACTATAGAACATAGTAAATTAGGATTGCTCCACAATATGTTGCATTGACCCTTTTTCTTCTAGTTTTTCTTGTAAGAGGTGTGTCACATCAGATTCCATTATACATATTTGTGGCTAATTTTGGCACCCACATTCTGGCTGGGGGTTTTGAATTTTTCAACATTGCTCCCCCTGAGCCAGAGCTCTCAATTTACTTCCCAGAATAAGTATCTGCACTGGATATTGGTGCAGATTGATCCCTATCTTCAATTACTTCTTTCTTTATCCATACCTTGCCCATTTCTTTCTTGGTTTCAGCCAGAATAACTTTCTCTTTTCCCTATTATTTCTCTACTCTCTTTTCCTTTTTTCAGAATAGTGATTTCTCTTCACATTTCTGCTTTTGCAAAATCTTGCAACATGTCCAAATTTGTTGCAATTGAATCTCATCACATTCTTTTGACCTTGATTCCTTCCATTGATTAGCCATATGTCCAAATCTATTGCATGCAAAACACTTTCCATTGAATGATTGACTGTTCCTTGTATTTTGAAAGTTAGTTCTTATCGAGCTTCTGCATTCATTTGATCTGTGTCCCATTTTATAGCATGCATTACACCTAATAGAATTCTAACTTACTTTACTTCTACATACAACATCTTTATGACCAGTTCTATTGCAAGTGAAGCATTTGCCTTTGAAGGGTTGTTCATTCCTCCCGTTGTTGAAACTTTTCCCGATTTGATTTCTACAATCATTTGCTCTATGACCAATTTTTGTTGCAATTGAAACACTAAATAGAGAATGATGGAATTTTTTGATTTATTCTACTCTTACACTGAGTACCCTTATGACCATACTTATGGCATGAATTATAATAACCATTGAAAATGGGTATCTTTGAGCATTTGGTTGTCTGACCATAGGTCTTCTAGGTCTTCTTCTTTGATTTATGAACTGGTATCCTTTGTTTTGCCTTGAATCAGTGTTCATTTGACCAGAGTTTAAACTTTACCCTTTTTCATATCCCAAGCCTTGCTTGTCATCTGCACTCTTCTGGCTGACAATCATTTCATCAAGTTTTGTAGTACTTATCTTGAATTTTTCTTCAAAACTTCTGGCCTTTTCTAGATCTATTTTCAAACTTATAATTTCTTTTTCAAGTTTTGTGCAATCTTCTAATTTGTTCTTCACAATCAAATTTAGATCATCTTTTGATCTTGTTCTTTCTGTAACTTCTGCTTCCAAATTATTTAGGGCTTCATTTGCTGATAACAATTGGTCACTGACTTCTTTGTATTTGTCCTTGAATTTATTGACTTGCTCTTTCAGCTTTAGGATGCATTCATTAGCTTGTTGCAAGTTTTATTTCAGATCCCTGATGTCTACTTCAGAATTTTCAAGAACCAAAAGAGCTGCTTCTAGTTGGTTGTATCTCATAATTTCCATACCTTCTTATTGCCATGATCATACTATCCCAGATCTTCCTTAAGCAGTTAAACTTTATCCAAGGAACCTTGCTCTGATACCAATTGTTGATTGTTAGGAACACTGAGAGGGGGGGTGAATCAGTGTTTTATAAACCTTTTCTTGCACTTTTACTTTTAACCATTTCAAAGGATTAATCAAATAGAAGCATAATATACAAATGAACAACATCCACAAGAGCATGACACATAACACCAAGATTTTATGTGGAAAACCTGAAAAGGGAAAAACCACAGAGAGGATTAGCTCTCAAATATATATTGCAATCTTTACAAAAATAATGTTCAGGGGTTAAAGCAAGAAGTTGAGTATACATTTCATGGAAGTCTCTCGTGGATGAAAAATGCCACTTGGAATAGGTACTCCTTTTGAAAAAAATAGGTACCCATTTAGGATCGAGCTTTCGAAGTAAAATGGGTACCCACTTGAAATGGGTACCTGCCTGGAATGGGTACTTGTTTTGAAAAAAATAGGTACCCATTTAGGATCGAGTTCCCGAAGCAAAACGGGTACCAGTTTTGAAACGGGTACCCACTTGAAATGGGTACCTACTTGAAACGGGTACCCACTTGAAATGGGTACCTATTTTGAAAAAGTATTTTTTTGTTTTTTTACATGCCTATGGCTAATTTTTTTATTTTTTAGAAACGGGTACCCGTTAATTTTAAAACGGGTACCCGTTTATAATGGGTACCTATTTCTAAAATTTTGAAATTTCAAACCCACCAATTTGCATTGGTTTTAGGCTTGAAAACCCAAGCCTTCGCTTTGGATCTGCAACTAGGAGACCATGAAAATAGCAAAAGAAAAAACTAGTTTCACCACTATGGATGATGACTTATTTTTCAGAATATTTTAACGAAATTAAAACCCATTATAGATCTGAAAGTCTAGTTTTCAAATATGTAATTTTTTCTACTATTAAACATAATTTTCTATTTATTATTTATTTTCCAAACAAACTAACTCATAAACTTGAAATAACATAGGTTACTTTTTTTTTTAATAACTTTTGATTTTGAAAGTTTCTTGAAGAAAAAATTATTTTTGACCAAACTAGATATCATTCTCTACATGTTAAAAATAATTTGGTGAATTGATTAGTTTAGCTCAAATTATGTTGGCCGTACACGAGGGGTTTTAAAAAACACTAATTAAGGCCATTAAAAAATTAATAAAAAAATATATTTATCAAAATATTACAAAAAATATCCTGACCAAAATTCAACATCTTGAAAATCTTTCCACAAAAGAAATTAGAAAAATAGATTAATTTAGGTCAAATTATGTTGGTCATACACATGCATGCTTTTGCAAAAAATAGGGGACTTTTAAAAAAACCACTTTTTGTACATCTAATAAATAACTAACTTGCATCATCTGGGTATTAGCAAAAATTACATATTTGAAAACTAAAAACAAAATCCTATATTTCTTAATTTTACATCATCTTAATATTTTATCTGCAAGTGCTTCAAATTGTCACTCCAAGTACAACAAAATTTGAAAAATAGGAAAAATACTTCCACTTTTTGGCCAAAAAGTGAACTCATCTTCTTGCACCTACCCTCAAGCTTGGTCACTCCATGGGCCTGAACATACTAGCTCACTGCCATGAAGAACAACTAGATTTAGCAAGCTCACGGCCTCAACCCTAAACCTAGCAAGATTACAATAAGGGTTGTTAAACCCTGAGGGCTGTGAAACCCTATGAAGGTTCATTACCTCGATGACAAAATCTTGCTTCTAATTAGATCACATATGAAAACTAAATATTGCTTCAGCATCTGCCACTATGCTAGGGTGCAGTCATTTAGCAATTGAATTCTGAATCCCAAGTCTTCATCACTGCTAATCTTCTAACTCTGCTCTCTTATTCACATCATTGCATCACATGCACGCGCCTCTACCTCACACACACAGTCAAGTGAAATTCATTACATTCTTATATATCCGCATCATGATTTAATCCATAATTAGGTCAGCATCCAAGAAGTGAAACGTGTACATAGAAAGATCTACCTTGTCACTCAATCCAATGCACTATGTGTCGCGTGGACCCAAATCTTCACCCAAGTGTATTCATATAGGTCGGCTCTAATCACTCAATTACTTGAATAGATATTTCACACACTATTCTTTCTCTGCATCCTAATTTATCTCACCAGTCAGCCTGTTTCTCAAGAGCATGCTTAGCAGGTTCATCTACTAACTTACAACTTCTAATGTGGATCACAAAACACTTCCAAAATTGCATCAAGGACTCTTTACACATTCCAAATCATACCCTTAGAACTACAAGGCATTATATCATCTTGCAAAAAAATGGGGACCATCAAAACTCAGACTTTGTATCTGTCAAACTCTGTCAAACACTATGTCGATACTTAGCAGCTTGTAGCTAACCTTCTAGTGGACTTCAGATCTCCTAACTCTAGAATAAGACACTTTATACATGTGTTTACAACATCTTAAAACTACATGATAGAATACTTATCTACGGAGGAATGCGGACCACTGCACTGGACCTTATTCACTGTTCTTGCTATACCTTTGCTTATTTGAACTTAGACAATTCTTCAAGGTGACTTCTAGAGGAGACTAGGACTTAACCTTTGAAGCATAATACTATCAAACAACTGAGAACATCATACCTGAACTACATTAACTAATGATCATCTATGGAGACCTGGGATTAATACTTTTCATACTTAGCCATTTTTTGTCAACCAAACCTAGGATTAATATGTTCTTTAGGAGATATCTCTTCTTGTCATGGTGATAGAATCTCCGAGCCTTGTTGCCATCAATGAAAATATACAAGTCAATACCAGAGTACTGTCTCTTGCCAACAATGCAGTCAAACATTTATTCCAAAAGTATGTTAGCAGGAGTTAACTAAAAACAAAATAATTTTTTGCTTGGTTTATTTTATCAATATGCCACCTGGAAATGGAATAATCACTAAGAAACCCTAACAATAAAAAATAAAGTAAAGGTTCAAGAAAGGAAATTCTAATGTACTATTGTTTAATGGTGACAAAGGTACTTATATGAGCATGACCTGCATACAAATCCCTGGCATTGAATTGCCATCCATCTAAAGAGAAAATAAGCAATGTAAGGATTTGGGTAATATAAGTCTAAAGGGTTATGCTGTAATGGTAATGGAATCACCATAAGAGCACAGCCGAGGAATAAATTCTTGTGACTATAATTATGTGATCCATAACTCTATTGGTCATGTGGCACAATTGTGCTATAACAAATACAAGATGTGTTCATGTGTGACCCAAGTTTAATGTGGCTATGTTGTGATAGAAATGGAGGCACTCATATGAGCATAATTCATGTACAAATTAAATACTTTCATTGCAAGTAGGTGTCAATCATCATTGGGTTCATTCAGGTTTACTCAAGTTTAACAGGTTACAATGTAATGATAGCATGATCTAAGAGCAATTACCTCTTGCTGTAATAAAGAGCCTATAACTCTGGTTGATATGCAGAGTGGTTGTGTTATATCAATTATGTAGTGCATTCAAGCACAACCCATGTTTAATGGGCTATTCTAGAGAGTGACCAAGATTTTTGAAACCTTTTGAATGTTACTTAAAAGTGTATAGCTTAAAGTACAGACCAAATTTGTGACATACTTGAATGCAATCTTGGGTTACCACAAACTATAATAATGTGATCTGCTAATAACCATTATGGGAAGTATTAAAGAAAGACCCATGCTATATAGGATACATTCCCCTGACCAGGTTTACATACATTAATGATCAAACACAAGCTTCCCACACACTCTAGGATACAATCCAAGATCATACCACACCCTGTCGAGATAGCTAATTTTCTGACCCAAGATTTAAGGTTGTTTTTTAATACCAACAAAAGCATTGGTAAGAGCATGACTAGGGTACAAACCCTAGGCCTCCGTAGAAACATAAACCATAAATCTAGCGGATTAGTGAGGTTGCAATACCAGAAAGATTGAGACATTGTAGCCAATAACAAAATCTTGCAATCTAAAGATTGTAGCCAATAACAACCACACTATGTAGCTTAGTGACATTTGTAAATGCAATCTATGGTAAGAAGAATGATAGTCACTTGAGGTGTGATAGTCAAAAAGAGACTGAGTAGTGACGAGATAATAAAGCCCAAACCTTGCATAGTAAAGTGGAGATTTTAATAGTGAGTTTCCTTACACCCTTGCTAACCTTAAGGGTTTTTCAAATGCTATTAACAGTGTTAGACAAGGCAAATGCAATCAGGGAATGACTGTCCAAATGAAGTAATGGTGGTAATCACAGGTTCAATGTTTCTTCTTAGCCATTGTATAATGGAGGTAGTGGATTACATGCTTGAGCAGTGTTTTGAGACTAATTAAAGATGAGAGAATAGTGAATAATACCTTGTGGACTGTGAAACAGTGACAATAAGGTTGAAGGATCTTAAGACCCACAATACCATGAAACAATGAGTCCCTTGTAATAAGTAAGTAGGTAGTCTACAGGGCATGGTTTGATTTTATAGAAGAATGCTTATGAAAGGAATCTTCAAGTGACAGTGAGTGAGCTATTTGAGATTGCAATTGAGGGTGCAATATCCAGTCTTAAAGGCAGTTAGCAAAGTAGTAAATATGCAAGAAAATCAAGCCCTACATAGAAAACAATTCACAATGTTACCTTGCATAATGCCTTGAGTTTGAAGACAAAACTCTCATTGTACCTTAATGAAAGTAGTGACCTTAATGGTCAATCACTGGCAACCATGATTTTAAAACATGTTATTGTGCTTATGGAGGCAACATTTTAAGCAAGGCAGTGAGTGGTGGTTTGAAACAATGGTAGGTGTGAAGGACATGCTTTATATGCATACTATGCAGTCTAGCTTAAGACAACATTCTTAGAAGAGATTGAGGGTGGATTATGGAACTCAAGGGTTACAATGATAAATATTAAAGCAAAGACTGAGATCTATTTAAAAGCCACTGTCATGAAGATATTAAAGATGTTACATGCAAAACCCTAGTAGTTGGAGTAATGAATATAGTTCCAAAGAGGACAGTGAGTTGGGGTAGATTTAGGAGATCTCCACATTATCTAATCACAGGTAAATACATCATTTATTTATTTTTTTTAATTAAAAGAAATCATTCTAAACCCTATATAGGATACATTGATACTTCAAAAGCATCTAAATTAAGAATTTGAGATTATGCAAATATATGTCAATTAAATACCTGGATTACAAACAATAGCGTGAACAATGTAACCTGTGTTGATAATGGAGAGTGTTTTTATTGATGTTATCAAATGATACAATGTAGTGTGATTTATACAAGGAGGGAGATGCAATTCACATAACTGTATAATAGTTTTAACTGCAACATTGTAAATGATAATTTAATACCATTATTAATATAACTATATGCCAACATTCCCCCCCTTATTACATCATTCCTCCAATAGTACCAAGGGACCCCCCCTAAATGCTAATATACTCAACAAAGCTGATTACATAATATGAATACATATTTTATAGAAGATCTTCTCCCAAAGAACAAATCCTAAACCAAGCAAGGCTCCATCATGTTGTCTTGTCTACCCTCAAAAAGACATAGCTTCAAGCTAGATATTATATCCCTAACAACAATCCCTAAGAGATACGACAAATCTCTATCATTGTCTAGTGACCATGAAAGGGTATAATTCTTGATCATATACTCTGAAGCTCGCTGGACAACAATCCATATTGAGCTCAACACCAAATCCCAAACCTATCTCCAAAACAAAATCTTCACAAAACATACATTCTTCAAATCTGTTGGCATCAACAAAGAAAAGAGAAACAATGAAAACCAAAAATGCTTCTCATGCAAAGCATCATCTCAAAGCGAGAAGCTAACTTGAGATGATGGAAATCCTCCATCCTCTGATGCCACCTACCTCCAATAAAGTGAAGGCTTATAGTACTAATACATTATTAACACCACTAGAAGAGTCATTAATAAAAGCTTCATCATCTGATGAATCCTCATCTTCATGGCTTCTTGATAACTCTCCTTGTTCCATACCCTCATCAACATACCAATTCACAAAAGCATGCTTGACATACATGAGATTAAACTTGTGATCAATGTGAAAGAAGACCTCAATAACACTTGTTGAGTTAGATATTATACTAACTACCCAATGAACCTTGGCAAGATCCCCTCTAGGAACCACAGTTGGGGTTTGATAATTGATACCATACTTAAACCAAGCACCCACAAAATAAATGACCCTCTTAATCTTAATAGAGGCAACAAAATGATCCTTAGGTACAACATCTCTGTACATCAGACAATAGACCACGAACTGTTTATGACAAAGACCACGCACCATTGACAATGCATTTAGATCTACTTTTCTGTTAATAAGTATACCGTCCATGACTACTTTACAATGTTTGAGCCCTTTTTGTACTCCATAGCCACTCATTGTTTCTTCTGATGGAAATGTATGTTCTTTTCTCTTTTGCTAGAATCCCCAAAAAGTGATATGAATTTCAAACATTTAATTCACTAATTTCTTACCTCTTATGCAGAATTTTGTCCTTCTTACATAGTATAGAAAGTAAATACCCGATTCCATAAACATGGCAGCTCTGCCTCTTTCTTTGGATCTTTGGCTATTGATGTGATAAATGGTAGCATCTCAATGTTTTAACATAAGTATTTCTCTTTGCAATTTGGTGATTCATCACATATTTTCCAACTATATTATATGGGCAATTTTATAAACTGTGTGGATTGTAAACTGTGATTTGCTTCTCTGCCCTTGTGGCCTCTCTTTCCTATGATCTTTTATAAACAAACATTATCCTTACTATTGACTGCTCCTTATACCTTAATCCTACAGTGGCATATGAAATTGATCTTTCACAAACTTCTACCCTTATGCATATTAGCTACCTATGATTTTGACAGCTTCACAATACATTCAACTCAAAATTAACTTTCTTCAAATAATTTACCTGCCATTATAGGTCTTTTCTCCCATGATCTTCTTGCCATGAATGTCTACTAGTCTCCTCCATGATGGGTAGATTATGGAGTCTCTTCCATGTTGGTAATAGACAGACTAGCACTATGTTCCTCCATGTTCAGTACTCCTCACTCAGTCATCTTCAAACTTTCTCTTGACAACCCATTTTTGAAATCACTTTGATACCAAATAATGGAGAGTATGTTTTTATTGATGTTATCAAACGATACAATGCAATGTGATTTATACAAGGAGGGAGCTATAGTTCACATAACTGTATAACAGTTTTAACTGTAACATTGTAAATGACAATGTAATGCCATTATTAATATAACTATATGCCAACAGTTGAATAGAGTAGGAATGAGATAAGCAGCAATGAATCCTATGCCTCCTGTCATGCACATCTCCTTATCATTCTCTGTCATTCTTTACTGAAACACTTCTCCATTTTGGTAGGCTACACCTGAAAATGAGGGTTAGATGAAGGTTTTAGAGTATGTTTATTAAAATGAAAACTCCATTTTGGCAGCCTACGCCTAAAAATACGATTTCAATGAAAGTTTTAGAGTATGTTTATTAAAATTCTAGAGTATTTTGGTGGGCTATTGATTTTTGATTCCTTAAGTGATTTATTCAAATGGATTGTGATAAATAAATGACTAACTATTTAGTCATTTTTTTGTGTGACTAAATAATTTTTTAGTCAATGACCAAATTAGTCATTTATTTACTCATTTATATCTAAGTTGCAAAAAATTAGTAAAATTTAGTCATGTTTAGTTGTTGTGACTAAAAGTTTTACTCACTTAGTCATTTATTTGCCAAAATTCTACTAGTGAAAGTTGAATAGATGGAAGTAGGTCCAAGTAAGGATGAAGTAGATAGGAAAACATACCAATTTGTTAGCCAAACTTAACATGAAAGTGTGCCACTTGTTGATATGTAATTAAATATTAAATCATTTCATCAAAATGGACCCAAACTAGAACTCATTGGAATATAAATGATTTGAGCACTATGATTGCCGTCAACCGACAATATCTTTGGTGGTTTATTGTGATTACTTTCTAGGATAGACCTCTTGTAAATGTTGTGTAGGTTCGTGCATTAAATTATTTCAAAAAGGGGATTTTTTTCATTTCAAACCTCTTTCCTAGGGCCACTAAGCCATGGTTGTCTTGGTTACAGTTTAAAGATAAATATAAACTTTTATATCCAGATAATGAATCATTTCAAATCGTTGCGAAGTATGTTCCTCTAAAGATGATCCATAAGGTTGGGATTTGATGTACTGAACCTTGGTGGAAGGATTGAATGTGGTATCTTAATGCTACTTTTTGGAATTACAAGTCTTTCAAAGACTATTCATGGATCTCTCCTCACTTGCCTATGATTTCATAGCTAAATGCTAGATGGAAACCCCAATCTCTGACTACCACTCAATGGCACCACAAGTTTGAATATAGTTTGTTTACCATTTTGGAGCCCAAGCTAGCTCACTTTGGATGATGTCTCCCTTCTCAAGGTCTTTCTATTGAATCTCAACTTATTCATTTGGGTGCTTCCAACCCCCCATGTTAATTTTGTGCACATTTACAAACCCTCAAGCATATTTTTTAGTTTTGTCCATTGGCCCAAGCTATGTGAACCTAGATACATGATTTTTTCAAGTGCTTTCAACCAGAGCCTTTCACCTGGTATATGATTCTTCTAGGCAATTAGCCTAAAATGCCTTTTTGATTTACCCAAATTTGATAGGCTTTCATAATGGAAATCTATTTAGCATATGAAAAGATATGAATGATTGCTTTATTTTTAGATGTTGTTGTGGTTGCTCACTTTCCCATGTATACTAAAGCCATCATAATGCCTTTGCAATTTACCCAAATTTGATAGGATTTCATAATGGAACTCTATTTAGCATATGAAAAGATAGGAATGATTGCTTTATTTTTAGATGTTGTTGTGGTTGCTCACTCTCCCATGTATACTAAAGCCATCATATGCTCTAATGTTATGTTACATATTTAGGTCTAGGCCGAGAAAACGGCTTTGGAGGTTTTCCACTTGTAGACTCTTGTTGAGCATTGGTTTAATGCTCAGTGTACTTGTTAGTGCCTGAATTGACTGGCAGTTTTTGAGCAATTTTCATGCAGGCACTTTCCCTAAGTATCCAAAAAATGTTCTAAATGTTGGACCTCCTCAGCATTTTTCAGCTGCATCATCATATTTTCCTGAGGAGGAGGTCATCATCATCATATTTGCTTCGATGGTGATCAGCATCATCATGTTCCTTGTCGACCGGTTTTTTCATCAGGATCATCATATTTCAATATCGGGTGATGTCTAGATATCATCCTGATCCTGCTGATGAGCTACAGTGCGCCCTGATTTGCTTGCGGGGGTGATTTTTCAAGTATCCGGTGATCTTCCAATTATCACCTTGCCCAAACATGATGATGATGTTGCCCCGATATTCTGAAGGGGTTATTCTCTAAGTTGTTCGACCTGACTTGTTTTTTCTTAAGGGTCGTCATCATCATCATCATATTTCTAGTTATCACTGTGCTGCTTGCGGGGGTCATCATATTTTCTGCCTTCATGATATTTCGCCAGGGTGATATTTTTATCATCGGGTGATCTTGGTTATGATCATCCTGATGATGTTGTTGAAGAGTTCTAAGTGTGACCCGATATTCACTGGGGTCATCATATTTTGAACGTCAGGATGATCTTAGTCAATATCATCCTGATGATGTTGTATCACTTCATGTTCGTTGTTTTATCATCCTGATGATGCTGACGTCATTCTTATGTCAGGGTGATATCTTTTTCTCTGCCTATCTGCATCATGATATTTCCGAAGGAGGGGGTGATATTTTCATATCACCCGGGTGTATGTTTGTTCCAGCGTCATGATGATGCTGATATCAAGGAGATATCTGCCTGCCGGCTTCGTGCATTATCTAGTGGGGGTGATCTTTTCAAGCATCATCATATTCATCTATCACCCTGATCTTATAGTGGAGCTACAGTGCAACATGATATTTGTACATCAGGATGATATTTCCAAATATCCGGTTATCTTCCGAATATCATCCTGATGTCAATATGATGATGACGTCATCAAGGTCCGGGGGGGTCATATTTCTAAGACAGATCATCTTGTGGAGATCTCTCGATATTTGCAAACATGATGATGACGTCATCCGGATATGAGGAGGTGCGCAGTAGGCAAACATGATGATGACGTCAGCAGGATATGATGATGACGTCATCAGGATGTTCATCGGCCAGACTTTTGGTATAGGCTCAGCAGGAGGATGTTCCTCCGATGGATCAGGTTGTTCCGATGAAGGCGATTATCATGCAGGTTATATTACAATATGATGCTGACGTCAGGGTGATATTTCAAGCGACAGGATATCATGCTGCTGGAGGATGATGATGATGAAGTCTTATACTAGTGTTGTCAGGAGCAAAAGCACCAACATCATATATGCTCATGACCTAGTATATAAAGTGTTAAAGAGGTCATCGCGGGGTGCATGTGGGATAATTGATATCCTGCATATTTTCAAATATCATGATGATGAATCTCGGCAGGAAATGGTTGCGATCGACTGTTAGATGTTTTTCCCAAGGCCGCGGGTTGGTGCGCCATTAATGGCGAAGGTTGCAGAGGTATGGGCGGATCTGGTACCTGATTGAAGATGTACATCAGCGGACAGTGGCGCAGGGCTCGAGATATCTTCCTGTCTCCTCCCCTACCTGCTGCATTCATGTTTGGGCGCCAATCTGGTAGTGTTTGAGCGCCATTTTCCTGATACTGTGTATCTGGCGGGATTTTTGGTCAACCATGTAATTAATTGCTATGGTACACTACCTGGCTGTTATAAGAAGGAAGTGTTACTCATTTGTGGTTGTTGAAAGTTGAAGATTTTTGGCTCTGTAACAAGATACAAGCTGATCTGGTTGCTCTGTACAGCTTAACTTGTGAGTTTATGTATCTCCTGTTGTACGATTTGGCATGAATCCACTGATTTCATGGTTAATCTAATATGAGTAATGCTATCTTAGCATGTGTTGTGTTAATTCTGTCTCCAGTATTGCATGTATTCTTCTTCTGAATCTGGATATTTGGGTAATTTTTAGATTCTAGAGCATAGAATTCCTATGTTGAATGTCTGATCTTTTAACTTCTGCTCAAGGGGTAGATTAAACTGTTTTCAGGTTGAACATTTGGGAAGGGTATACTGCAGTAGGGATGCCATAAGTAGAGATAACTTAACACTCTTTATTGGGAGATATCTGTAAGGCAGATATCATGTGTATCCCCCTGAAATCCAGTTTTAGCTATTCATGCTGATCATTCACAGGTGTATGTCTACCGACTCCAAGCCCTGGATAGGCACCAATCTAGCTCTGTGTTGAGGTTATACACCATGTCCAGCTTTGCATCCAAACTTAAACTAAACCATTTCATACTTCCTCCTGTTAGTTGTAGGAGTAGGATTAGGAACCCCCTGCATGCTCTCATATCCAACCAGACATCATGTCCAAGAATGTTGCCAGCCTTGTGATCTATCATACAGATCTTGGTCCATACATGAGAGTATTCTGCCTGTTGTTGTCAAGTTATATCTTTCTATCTTTGAGCTAGTCAAGGTTACATCTTGAGTTATAGGGATACCCTCCTTGGTGCGGCAGAACCAGAAGTGAAGGGGAGGCAGCTCACGCATCCTCCTGTATTTAGTTGGCTGAATCTGCCTGTGCATTAGAAATGGCAAATCCTAATGCTGATTCAAAAGAAAAACCAATAGTACTATTGCTCATGCGTTCCCTTCTCTTTCCATTAGGGATGCCTCACCACTAATGTGGTTGTAGCCACAATGTTCATTCTAGATGTGGTTCTCATGGCTCTCAAGGGTCCCCTCAACATAGATGTGGTTAGTCTTCTACTTGCCAGTGTAATCATGGCATCCCCGACAAACACGATAGTAGAAAGTTCCCCTAGATTGACCTTGCTATTTCTCATATTTGCATGGCTTTTGTTGATCAACAAGAAGAAAAAATACAAAAAGGATATTATCATGGGTTGGAAACTTATTCTTGATGGTTAGGAGCTCTCAAATGGTTGGGGCAACCCCCTGACAGTGATCCTCATCCTCCTCCCACTAAGATTGCTTTAGCTGCATAGTAGTGTGACCAATTTTCTTTTGTCTTTAAACTTTTATATCAACTTTTGGAGATGTGATTCCTTTCCATCCATCTTTTATATAAACCACTATATTATATTTTTATATAATTTATTATAAAAAGTGCACTATTCATCATAAAATTAAAAACTAAATAAATTAACATAAATATAATGATTTCACCACTACAATAGAAAAAACATTGTTACTTACTGATGTCAAACCCCTATATATACATTATATACACACGCACTCCCAACACGCGCACAAGAAGTTGAAGACGAATCCTCCTGCTAAAACTTATTCCACTAGCAAATGCCAAATATATTCCTAATCGCACCGACTAGGAGCGCATGATAACGACGCGCAGACGATTGTTGCAGACATGTTTGCACTCCCAAGTCATAATTGATGACTTTATAAACTTGTGTTCACATTTGTTTCAATACGCAACTAAAAGTTCGGAGTTTAGCATTCGTTGTGCGCTCCGCCTACGTAAGAATGAGTTTAGCTGTCTCAATTACTACAAATATTGTCGTTGCGAGCGCAGAAAAAGCTCGTTAGACTTAAAGAATCGGCTCTGGCGTTTCATGTATTTCCAACTCTTCAACAGAATTTAAGATTCTAGATCCTAACGAAAGTGGATTGCATCCGATCACGAGAAAATTTTTGACGTTGAAACACCGCTGAGATCAATTGTTTCGCCTTTTATACGTTTTACAAAACAAATTCATTTCTCTCGCTCTAATTCTGAGCCGTCACGGATTTAAACGTATTTTGTTTTTACACGTCAGTTATGCACCTAAGTCACTTACAGACTTGAAAATCTCATTCCCTACAACATTAAGGTGAAGTAGACAGAGGAGGAAATCCATTCTGCCGCCATCCGGTCTCTGTCGATCAATGATAAATTCTAGCAGAGAAATGGAATCTAAAATGAGAAGGGTTAACATAAACATCGTCCTTATTGAGAATGCTCTACTGAATTCTCCGCGTGCTCACAAACTTACGAGTTTTAAAACCCAACCGTTTTAACAATTGCTATTTATCCTCTTCTCTTGTCTTTCCCGTTTGGATCAGAACAGTTGAAAACATAGAAAATTGAAGACATTCTTATTATAAACGGAGATAAAACATTTCTTTAGTTTTTATTTTCATCGTAAGTCTTCTATAGATTTATAAAATTGTAACAAGAGCTAGGCTGCAACTGGAGTCCCTATCAATAAAATATGGCAGCTTTGTAACAAGCTATGGATCAGCTTCAAAAACAGAGTTTACAGGCTTAAAAGTCTGAAAGCAATTACAAATTAAAATATGTTATTCTGCTAAAGGAAAAAGGCCAAAGCTTAATAGAGCAACACTGTCATTGCTTGAAACAGAACACCGTGATCTGTAGCAACAAACTCCCATCAAGAGATTTTTAAGAGGAAATTTCAATGATATCCAGAATGGGATTTCTTGATCAAACTTATCTGCAAGGTTTGTTGCTCTAATGTTATGATGTCAACAAAGCTTATTTATCATACAAAAGATATTGTCATAATAAATAGTTAAAGATGAGAATCCCAGATTCAATACACTAGGAAGTTTAGAATAATTAAATAGAAACCTTACACCTCACCACTATTTAGGGCCAAAGAGACATTACAATAACTAGCATTAAAGGGAATTGACAAATATATATGGAATTTTACCTTCAATTGATCAAGAGTCACAGACATTAAAACTGAACCATCATGGTCTCATCACCTTGTACATGAAAGGAACTCGATCAAAGATAAGCATGGTAATCAGGTTGTAGAAATAGACATGGAAATAGAAGGTAATTTTTATTTATTAAAGTTTACCATCAACATTTTGGAGGTTCAAATGCTAAAAGTGAATTGGAACTCTTGAGTGTCAAGAATTCAAATGACTAAAAAACAAGATTGATAGAATTTAATAAATCAACTCCAAAGTTCAAACAACACAAAATTGTTTTGAGACATTGGCTAAATAGAAGTACAAAACAACAAAATAAAATAGGAGTGGAATAAAATAGGAATTCCACCATAGAAAAATGAAATCCCATATATAATTTGAAACTAAGAATATCAAATAACTGACAAAGGGAAGTATAAAGAGTTATGCCAAAAGTGTTGGAAGTAAGCCACACCCGGACCGACGATGGGTTGGCCACAAGGGGCCAGTAGCTCAGTTGGTAGAGCACTCCAGCAGCAAATGGAAGGTCCTAGGTTCGAGTCCTAGCTGGTCCATATGAGTTGTAGCTCAACAAGTGGTATCAGAGCCAGGCTAGGAGCCCCAAGTACCTGCAGTGTGGCTTAAGGGGGGGTGTTGGAAGTAAGCCACACCCGGACCGACGATGGGCTGGCCACAAGGGGCCAGTAGCTCAGTTGGTAGAGCACTCCAGCAGCAAATGGAAGGTCCTAGGTTCGAGTCCTAGCTGGTCCATATGAGTTGTAGCTCAACAAGTGGTATTAGAGCCAGGCTAGGAGCCCCAAGTACCTGCAGTGTGGCTTAAGGGGGGGTGTTGGAAGTAAGCCACACCCGGACCGACGATGGGCTGGCCACAAGGGGCCAGTAGCTCAGTTGGTAGAGCACTCCAGCAGCAAATGGAAGGTCCTAGGTTCGAGTCCTAGCTGGTCCATATGAGCTGTAGCTCAACAAGTGGTATCAGAGCCAGGCTAGGAGCCCCAAGCACCTGCAGTGTGGCTTAAGGGGGGTTGTTGGAAGTAAGCCACACCCGGACCGACGATGGGCTGGCCACAAGGGGCCAGTAGCTCAGTTGGTAGAGCACTCCAGCAGCAAATGGAAGGTCCTAGGTTCGAGTCCTAGCTGGTCCATATGAGCTGTAGCTCAACATGTGGTATCAGAGCCCTATTTTTCTGGGCAGTCTAGTCAAGTTTGTGTGGGTGTTCTATAAGCCCTAGTTTTGTCTAGGCATTCATGGCAGGTGGGGACAGTAAAGGATGGCAGCAGCCACCGAGTTTTGATGGGCAGAACTACGATATTTAGTCTATGAAGATGAAGAAGCTCCGGAGGATAGCAACTCCAGAGGAGCTACGGAGAGCAGCAGCTTGGGGAGAAACTACCGTAGAGCTTTAGAAAATAGTAGCTTTGGAGATGCTCAGTACAGCAGCTCCAGAGGTAGACAGCAGCATTGCAGCTCCAGAGATCAGCAGCTTCGGAGGTCTGCAACTCCGGAGAACAGCAGCTCCGGAGGACGTTATAACAGCCGCTCCGGAGGTCAGTGCAGTAGCTCCGGAGGTCATCAGAACTGCAGCTCCAAAGGTCAAAACAGCAGCAGTTTAGGAGGAAATTCAGACCCCACACTTGCATCAATGATCCCACGAAGGACAAAGAGTGTGAAGGAGATTTATGACAGCACAAGGTATGCTAATGATGATGAAGATTTGAATTTTGCGTTGTTTTCTTCTAGTGATCCAATCTACTTTGAAGAAGCTATGAAAAAATAGAAATGGTGTGAGGCCATGGATGAAGAATTGGGTGCCATAGTGAAGAATGACACATGGTAGCTAACTGATTTACCCAAGGGTAAACAAGTGATTGGAGTTAAGTGGGTCTATAAGACCAAGTCTACTACTGAAGGAAAGATAGAAAGACATAAGGCAAGGCTGGTTGTCAAAGCGTCCAAACAACAGCCTGGAAGAGATTATGATGAGACCTATGCACCAGTTGCAAGGTTGGAACAGTTCAGGCATTCATTGCAATAGCAGCCCAACACAGATGGAAGGTGTTTCAGATGGATGTAAAGTCAGCCTTCTTGAACGGAATGCTGAAAGAGGAAGTGTATGTGGAGCAGCCACTTGGCTATGAAGTCCCAGGGCAAGAGGATAAAGTATACAGGCTCCGGAAAGCCCTCTATGGGCTGAAACAAGCACCTAGGGCATGGTATAGTAGAATTGACTCATATTTGTTGAGCAATGGCTTTAGTAAAAGTAGTAGTGAGCCCACTCTCTACATCAAAGCAGCTGAAGGTTGCAGCACCGGAAAGAGGACAGCTACGGAGGTGCGCAGTCCTACAAAAAGACAGCTCCAGAGGTTTAGATCCAGAAAGACAAAAGGAGAACTCCAGAGACTCAACTCTAGAATGTATGTGCAACTCCAGAGATGCTCTGGAGATGTAGAAAAGGATCTCTGGAGTTGCAGAGAGTCAGCTCCAGAGATGCTCCGGAGACGTTGAAACAGAAAGTCAGCTCCGGAGATGCAGACAGGGAGCTCCGGAGATGCAGAGGGTAGCTTCGGAGATGATGCAGCATGACAGAAAGAGCTTCGGAGATCTGCTCCGAAAAGGCAAAGGCAAGTGTATAACTCTGGAGATCAATTTCAGAATGAAAATTGCTGAATGACGTCTAACTTCAGATTAAGGGGGAGTGTTGGAATTTAATCCTCATCAGTCCAATTAATGCTAACTGCCCCCGCATCAGACCTAGGGATCTCCCACATCCTCCCCCATCACCGTTGGCCTGCCAGCATTCAATTCTGGTAGGTGAATTTGAATTTGGAATGTTTGAGTGCCCATTTTTGTTGAGCATGTAGAAGAGACAAATGAGAGGGAAAATGCAATGAGCAGACATAGAGGACAGCAAGAGAAGAATGTGTTGAACCTGTAGCAGCAGAGGAATGAGAATGTTCTTAGAGTGAACATCAGAAGGAGAACAGTAGAGAGGAATGTTGCAGCAGCAACAGTAGACAGCTACGGAGTTCCTGGCAGCTCTAGATATACAGTGTGCAGTTCTAGAGATTGGAGCAGAGTAAGAAAATAGAGCAGTAGCTCTAACTGTAAATTGTAAGAAGTTTTTGTATGTAACCAGAAGAAGGAAATTTTATATAAAGATGTATTGCTATTATTCTGCTGTGTCTTTTCTATCCCTAATATTTGTTCTTTCTGTCCATCCATATATTTAGCTATAGCTTTGGTTTTATGTTTTGTGGTGGTTTTTTGTTCTACCTCCCCTACTCCATCCCCCTGTTTTGCCATCACCTCCTCCTTTCTCTAGTGGAAGTCGAAGTAGTCATGGTGGTTCCCCTCATAAGGAGTTTGTCAAACTGTTAATATATAACTTTTTCAACTTAAACTACCATCAAATTTAGCCCTGTTATGGATCATTGGACATTAAAATTGTGAAAACTAGATATGAGATGGCCATTCAATCTAGATTGTTGCTACTAGCAGTTGCACAAAATTTGCGCAACAAATTCGTCGATAGTTGAATAAATATGCAAATTTTATTCAGACACTATGCTGCAAATACTAACAATTCCTTTCAATTAGGCCCATGTCAATGATACAGCACAAGAATATAAACAATGCCTGACTACCTTCACTTATATTGCACAGAGAATTAGAATTTAAACATTGCCATGTTTTAAGAATTTCCAAACATTTCAAATAAACATCTCCAAAACCGGAACTGCCATACATATTCATTAAACATAATGCATAAATCCATTTGGGGGCATCTGCAACTGTAGGCAATCTAGGATCCTGATCGAGAAGGCAAGAGTTCGAATCATAGACAAGACAAGTTAACAGAGTTAGTAGAAAAAGGAAAACAGTATTATCAAAACTAATCAACAGGCTTAGGCCAATCCGGGTGGAGTTTCTCTTCAACCTCAAATCATCCAACACTGTAGCAAATAGCTTAATCAAGATGTGCCCAACCATGATGGTTCTATAATGATATGAGATGTCCATGTAGGTAGGAGTACATGACATGGATCCATGTCAAAGAGATTAGCAATATGTGTTGGTAAGAGAGTTGAACTATGATGAAGAAATTCTGCTCTTAGGTTCTCTATATTTGCTTGCTTTACCTGCCTTAGTTTCTCTTAATATAATACACAAGTAATATATTTGTATTTGTAATCATGCAAATTTAAGCATGTATCTCACTACCTTGGTTTGGGGCATAGTTGAAAAACTCGGCTTGGCAAAAAACTCGGCAAGCTAATTTTTGGAGAATCAAAAAAAATTCGGAGAAATCTTGGCAAAAAACTCGGGAACTTAAAAAATTGCTAAAATTTCATTAGAAACGCTTTTTTTTTGCAAAATTCAATGAAAAGATGAATCCATTGAGTCCATAAATGAGTACAAAAGTGTTTTCTATTAAATTTGATTGACTTCAATGCAAATTGATTACAAAATTGCATTCTCATGTAGAATCCTAATGGTTGAAGGCCTGATAGTCTGATACAAATTAAAATAGATAGTTGAAAATGAAAATAGTAAAACTAGAAGTAAATACTAAAAGTAAATACAACATATTACACCTTCCTCTTCCCTAATTTAGCCATAGCTAGGGAAGAGGTTGATGCTCTAGTCCGGCGAGTCCACAATGCCGATGGCTCCTCAGTTCGCATGGAAGACTGTGGCTGAGGCTCGACCACCATCATGGAACTATCTGGCTTTGGCTCTGGCAATGACTCCTCATGCAAATGGACTATTTTTGCTTGGGGAGAGGGAAGAGGGGTTTTGCTATGCAGAGCTCAAAAAACTAATTTTTGTTTGTGTTTTTAGTTTTCTAGCCACGGAGCCCTCTTATTCTGAGGCCCGCGAGGTTTTTGTACTGACTTGGTGAATCTTTGGCAAGTACTCGCCAAAGTCTCATCGAGTTTTTGGCTATGACTCGGCCAAAAAAAACTCTGCGAAATAAAGTCAAAAAACCTCGTTTTCAAAAAAACTCACGAATTTTGTCTGACTCGGTGAAATTTTGGCAAGTTTTCCATCTATGGTTTGGGGTTTCTCTTTAAAAGCAAATATTCAGATCTGAAGGTCCAGTTATATTTGGGCTTCTAAAGAAATATCAATGTTGAAAGAAATTTTTCTGGGATTCTTTTTGCAGCATTCATAAGCACTGAGATGTCGTTGAAAAGATTTCTCTTACATATTTTCTAATACATACAAAAATATATCAGATGCACACTCAACCTACCTCTAATCCTGAACTGCTTATCATCCCAAAATAGATATTCTGTACTTTCTTTTATCCCAATAGGAATGTATTTCGTCATGTGGACAAATTTTCTACACTTTGATTAACTGCCAGTCCTGATAGATTACAAACCGTTGTTGAACTTTAACAATGTCAATTAACCGTAGAGTGATATGTTCTACAGCAGTAGAGCAGCAATAATATTCATGACAGCAGTATAACATCAGTGCAACAGCAATAAAATTAATCATGACAACAGCAACAGGAGTATAACACCAATAAATATTAAATCTATGAACACAAGGTGGACAATGTAGTGCTAAATTCACCTCCAAAGTTGACTGTCCTGGCGGTTGAGAACTTGAACAGGGTTTTTAGTGGTTCCTCATATACCCAAACCAACTTACTTTGAAACAATAGGATAACCTGATCGAAGCCAGGATCAATACAGACTGAAAACATCTCTACTCAACATCGCCCCATTATTAAAAAAACCCAAAAATACTTTCAACACAAGATTAAAAAAACCCATTTTTACAAAGGCGGTATAGAGATGGGATTGCAGATAGTGGCAGTGATCCTCCAACATGTGCAGGTGCAAAGGTGAACAAGTGGGACACCTGTCTCTGGATGGCATAGTGGATGGCATATTATGGACTTCACTGATCAAGCAGTCAATATCAATTTTACATTGCTGCAATACAAAATTTGGACATTACTACATTCGTAAACTACTGCTGAATGCCGTAACACACAATCAGTGAGTGTAGATCCTTGCTTTCCAAGTGTAGAGCCTTGCTTTCCAAATGGTGCTTTCTCTCTGTAATGTAATTAACAACAGAAGATTTAGGAGTTTAATTAACATTACTGTGACGAAGTCTAGCTGAATTTATAAGGAAAACAAACAGAATTTACAAGGAAAACAAAAAGAAATGTGTAATACCTGAATGTGTTAAGAGGATAGTAGCTGTAGGTGAGGCTTTTATTTCTTTGAAAGTACAATAAAACTTGTCCTTAGTGTACAATAATGCCTTCCAAACAGTGCTTGCTTTGTTTATTTGTATTCCTACATAAAAAATAAGAGTGTAGGTAACAGTGTAGTGAGAATGTTAAATTGATTTTTGAAGTAATGGACATTACTACACTCGTAAACTACTGCTGAATGCTATAATACACAATCAGTGAGTGTAGAGCCTTGCTTTCCAAATGGTGCTTTGTCTCTGTTATGTAATTAACAACAAAAGATTTAGGAGTTTTATTAACATTACAGTGACAAAGTCTAATTGAATTTATAAGGAAAACAAAAACAAATGTGTAATACCTGAATGTGTTAAGAGGATAGTAGCTGTAGGTGAGGCTTTTATTTCTTTGAAAGTACAATAAAAACTTGTCCTTAGTGTAGTGTAATGCTTTCCAAACAGTGCTTGCTTTTTTTTTTTTGTATTCCTACATAAAAGATAAGAGTGTAGGTAATAGTGTAGTGAGGATGTTAAATTGATTTTTTAAGTAAAACAAAAGAAAATGCATGTACCAAAATGTGTCAAGAGGATAATAGTTGTAGGCAAGCCTCTTCTTTCTTTCTGATGATGGTGTAAGGGTTGTTCTACATTTTAGAGTATCGTTCAAAATTGAATGCAGGTTCTATGCAAAGACTTTCTATGGATTTGACTCTAGATATAGCTGTAAATGTCAGGCCTTGTCTTTCAATTTCAACTATGTTTATTGTAGCCTTGTTCAATGTGAGGCCTTGAGATTTATGGATTGATATTGCCCAAGCCATGGTCAGGGGTATTTGTCTACGATGACCACATGTTATAGGTATCAAAGGTATGCTCTTTGGTCTTTCCATGTCCCATTCTAAGCCATTGTAGGTATCAAATTGAACCACGACATACATTGGCAAGTCTGGGGGATTTGAGTTAATATCATAAACAATAGCTATTACTTCTCCCAATGATCCGTTTACAAGTCCTACTTCAATCCATAAGTTTGTTGTTAGCATCACTCTTTCACTTATGCATAGGAGCTCCTCTTGCTACAGGTGGTCATCATCAGTATCATTGTCTAATTTTTTATGTGTATTTTGTTCTACACTAAGTGCCACAGGAAGATTTGGAAGCTTCAACATCTTTCTATTATGTAGCATGACAAAGTTATTGGTCACAAATAAATGCATGAAGAGGATAAATTCTTCTTGGTCTATTTGAGTTAGTGATTTACTTGTGTGGCTCATTAGTGTTTCCCAATCATGCTGCAGTGGTTTTTCTTCACGTATGTTTTCTAATATGGCACAATCAATTGTTTTTGGGCCTGGCTATCACCTCCTTGACAAAATATTATTTCCAATGTGATGATCATGGTAAATGTTCCCATAACATCCTTGCAGTTGAGTGTGATGCATAAATTGGTTTATCCATTACAAGTAGTAGCTATACAAGGTCACCAATAAGGACAATGGATACACCACCAAAGGATTGGTGTTGTTGGTGGGGAAATGTCTCACATAGACAATTGTCTATTTTTAAGATCAACTTTGGGCCTATAAAGCTCACCTCATCTATGAGGATGTATTTAATGTTACGCATCTCTTCTTGGAATAGTGTAAGAGCCTTTCCTTGTAATGGTTGCATTTCTCTTACTGGAATTCTAAGACCTGCATGGATTGTGGTGGCACATATGTTGTAAGCAGCCACTCCTATCGGGGCAAGTGTGAGTAATAGATTTTGTTTGTTCGGATTCAATTTGTTCAAAGTGTCCTCGATGCAATTGATTAAGTATGATTTTCCAGTGCCTGCTATTCCTTGAATGATCATACGTAAAGGTTGTTTCAAGCATGGATCCCTATAGTGTTGCATAATGGTGTTCAGTGCAAGTTCTTGCTTTGGTGCGAGTTGGTAGTTTGGTTTAGTGAATGATGAGGATGAATAGGGATGTTGCATGCATGACTTGTTTGTGGTTATGAATTGAAGGGCATTATCATGTAAATTCTAGGGCACATTGTGTTCATTCCACAGATTGTTGTTGTCAAAGTCTCATCTACCAAGCATTTCTAGCTCATTTATGTTGACAGTAGATGTTAAACCCATTTGTGATAGTAACTCCCACTCATAAAGGATGGTGGTTTCTTCAGCCAATGTCCCATCAACATCACTTCATTTTCTTCATTGACATCCTCAAGTTGGGTTATGTGGTCAACATGCCAAGGATAGTATTTGTTTGCATCCATTTATCTCCAATTTGCTATGATTTCTTGTTTTTAAAGACCTATGTTTGTCTCTATGTGTTGAAAAGGCTTGTATAAAAGGAGCTCACTCCAACAAAAGGTTTCAAAATGCTTTGAGTCTTCTGTTGGGATACTATAGAAGCAAGGGAATACATTGACAATTGCATTTTGTTTCCTCTTCTGCCATTTGCTTCCTTTATGATGAGAACAAAATGAGAACATTTGTGCTAATTCTATCAGGGAAACTCTCTCTAACTCAATATGTCATTTTGTGTAGGAGTTTATTTAATTAGTTGGCAATTCAAATTCATCCACGTTTCTTGTTATATGTTGTAGTACTTTCTTGCCAACATTTAATGATATGAATGTACGACTGTAAGTGACAAGAGGTAATTTTTGTAACATATGGCATGTTTCTTGTGCTCCTATATAACAATCTACAATAATCTTAGCCATGAATTTACGATATGCTATCAAAGCTCCATCTTCACTCTTTCCCACATTTGAAATTCTTTTCAACATCTCGACACAACTTTCTATTTTCCTCTCATCTTTTGATGCATATTTGGCGATATACTTGAAAACAAGTTTTCGTGAAATTATAGGTTGACAGTCTATGTTATCTCACCATATTCTAAGCATTTCAGGGATGTGGATGTTTAACCTATCATCATTTCTAGCTGGTTCGTAAGTCATTTTATTGCCTTCATCACATAATAAGGTTGAATCCATGTGTTCAGTCAACAGAGTTTTATAACGACATTCGACTGTCTACCCTTTCTTGCATAAACAAGTTCCCTCACTACATTTTGTGTTTCATTGTACACATTTGACTAACTCCTTATAATATTTCATGGGGTTAGAAGAGAATATCTCTATTGTGTTTAGTAAGCATGGATCATCGAGAGGAGATCAATATGTTACATTGCTTCTTTGGACTGCACTACGAGGATTCCATGCACTAACATATATGTCAAAGAATTTTCTAGCTCTCTCTAGTTCAATGCCATTGTTCCAATCAAGTTTGTCCATTTCCAGTGCATTTGACAACCACAAGAACCCATGTACATGAGCAGATCCTTAGTGTTGCCACTCATATCTGTACCAATAATCTTTTGCCTTCAACAATTTCTCTGTGACTTCTTCACAGAATATTGTAAATCATTGGTGCAGGTATAAGGATGTTGTGTGTGGGTTTTGAATTACATTTTCTATGAACTATTTTCTCAAGTAAGATATTGGTGCAAAATTATTGCTTGTAAACAATGCATGGAGGTTAGACCATTTTGTATTAGTAGAGCTCAGCATGAAGAATATTATGGGAGATCCTAGTTGGTTGATCATATTTGTTAGTTCAGAATGACACTTTCTCCAATATGATTGGGTGCCTCGTAGAGAAGTGCCAAAACACATAAGTTGCTTAGCTAATTGACTGTCAGGGACATTGTGCAAGTTTTGGCGGAGATCTTGTATAGTAGCTGGTATGTTGTCTTCCACATTTTTTTGACAAAAACTGAAGCATCTTGTTGGCTACGATGATGTATTATAAGATTGTAGAGAAAGTAGCGAAATCATATGTGTCTTCAAAATCTGTTGTCATGATATCTCATAAGGTGTAAAGCATATTCATGCATTTACACTTCCCTTATTCTATCTTGTAGTGGTAGTACAACTCCATTTGGGAAGAGCATTGGAAATTCCATGTCTAATAGCCCCTCAATATTGTACTCATTTATCAGGGAAGTGCTAATTTCAGGCCAAGGGATGACACTATCATTGTCAGGATCTAGCTGCAAGGTTTCTTTTATGGCTTCTAGGTCTCGCCATCTATTTGGTAATCTTGGAATAGATGACGATGGACATTCAAATTCTTTACATGGCTTATACTCTTAGGTATGAATTTCTACTTCTGGCACCATCATTTTTCTTCATTATCTATTTTAAAACTTCGCAACATATCTGAAACATCGGTGCTAGTTTCAGGCAACAAGGTGAGCGAGTCAATATCCATTTCAATATCCTTGTAGTATGGATCATTTCTTATCTTGTATTCAAGGGCATTCATGACATGTGATCTACTTACATAATAGTCATAATGATTTCCTTTAGTGTGTGATCATCTAACTATCATAAAATCTAGGTCCTCAAGTCTACGTGGGAGGGATTTTACTATCGATGTAATATCTTGTGGAAAACTTATTGTCTTGCCACTATATTTGTATTTGCCTCCACGAGCATGTGTAACTTGTAGTATTGGGCTCACTCTTGCTATAAGCATCTCATCCACTTGAGTAAGCACCTTAAGGACAGTGGGTTGTTTGCCTAGATCTAAATTGTTAGATGGAGTGAATCGATGGACTCCTTTCTCTCGGAAACATCTATTACAAATTTAGAATTAGTATTGTTGGCAACTAGGATTGCACCTTTAGCAAAGATAAACTTATCTATCATGTTACAACATGGAAACACTCTTAGATTTTGGGTAATCTATGTTGAGAGTGAATCTCCAGAGTAGCCTTGTTCCCTTGGTTACTTCACCTAAACTAAAAGGCTTTTTGGGAAAAGGGATAGAAAGATAATTGTAAATGAAATCCTAAACTTCTAACAGGTGATGCACTAGAACTCTATCTATTCACTAGCTTGACTCACAATCTACCTTACAAGAGCCTTTAATCCTTATAATTCCACTAGATTTAATGCAATACATAAATGATTTGTATGAAGGTTTGAGAAGTTAGAAGTTTTGCATGAAGGAAAAACTGAAGTCTTATCATAGCTTCAATCCAACTAACTAGTTTAGGCATGACATACAACCTACATCACATATCATTTTCACCTTCAAACTTCCAATAACAAGACATAGGAAAAGGATCCAGCACTGAATCACAATTGAGTATTCAATCATTGATTGCAAAAAATGAATTAGAGAAATGGAAAGGAGAACTCTGTTGCTTTATTAAAACTGAAAGGAGTACAAGGTGTTTTTTTCTCTCTATGAATGAGCCAAAAAGAAAGAAACTACTAATCAAAACTTATGAGAAAGAACTAGCTTTCTCCAATATATTTTGTCCAAAAGATCTCTCCAGAATAGTTGGGAAAGAAGATGCTAAAAATAGTATCTTGATTCATTTACGAGCTCCACTAAAAAGCCTTAAAAAATGTGACCAATCTATCTTCAAACTAAAGAATAAAGTTGCCAAAGTCTTCTGTTATGTGGTCCCCACCAAAATCTTCTTTAAAACATGCTTTATTTGCTCAATAAAAGCTCAAATTTGTCCTTATCTACTCCATTATGCCCAGAAGAAAGCAAATATGAAAGAAGATCTGGCATACCTTAACTGCACTAAAAATGGCAATTGATTTTAAAGCAATTTACAAAACATTGATTTAAAATAATGCTTTACAAAGATTCATAGTTTTATCTCCTATCTTGTCTTGATTTGACTTTTTTGCAAAAAATAAAATCAATGTTTTTATGTCTCATTCTGCCAAGTACATTACATTGAATGGCATTTGATTTTTCTATAAAAAATCATAAAAATATTTGGAGGCATATATTGGTTTTACAATAAAAAGCCTATAAGGCTCAATCTCCTACCTGCCTCTAAAAAATATCCCTAAGGCATATGAGGTTTGAAAATAAAGGCCCTCCATTCAATCTACAATTTACACTAAGGCATGTGGGACTATGACTTATCTTCAAAAGGAGTCTAAATGAATTTTTAAGGCATATAACCTAGGCTATGTATGTGTAATATCTCCAAAGGGGACTAAAGTGTTTCATATTCTAAGTCATGAAGATATAATACCCCGAGGGTATTAGTGGAGGCCTCCATTTTTTAAAACAATGTAATAAAAATCTCAAATATCGACTTAGGGTAAATGAGGAAACCCTAAACCAAAGCAATCTAAATCCTATCTTTTCAGGTTCATTCACACTTTGTACATTTGAGACTTTGACTCTGCGGCAACCACCATGGAGTAAGAAAGCATTCTATCTCCCTGCTATATCAACACAATCTTTATGGGTTCCTGCATAGATTTCGAGAAATAGTGATGAGTAAGTCTCTCTACACAAATTTGACCCGTTTCTATTTTTATTTTATGATGCAAATCAAGGATTTCATGGCTGTGATTGTGACTTTATTCCTTTGTATCCTATGTCAATGTGCATTCTATTGCCTCTTTTTTGTGGCTTGTGGCCACCATGGAATTTCTCTAAGATGTTGAACAGCAAAAGGAACCTGCGGCCTTGCACATGATGCTCTTCAAAACAAAGATAAGCTTGTCGATTTACAATCTATATGCATTTCTTTTCATTTTCCCTATAGCATGAGGCACAAAAGGGCATTTAGAAGTCATGGTTCTTTAGATGCACTTCATTCTCTATCAGAGGCTGCAAAAATGGTATACATTTACGAGCATTTTGTGTATTAGGAATTTGAACCCTTTTGTTTTTTGTATCTGCTCCTCCCTTTAAAACCCTAGATGGGTTCAAAATACTATGGGAACGGAGCCCTAACTTCTCACAGGTCATGGCCATCTATGGCACTCTATATCAGGCAAAACCATAATAAGGGTTTGTAAGAAACTCAAAACTCTGGCAGCAGACCTCAAGAACACGAACTATTTTTTTTCTTTTAATTCTATATATGAAAGATACCACACAACTCTTTACTGTATAGTTGATAATGCTATTATATTGTCACTTTGTTTATGAAATGCAAAAAAAATGAACCTTTTACAAGCACTATACTGGGTCATGGCTTAAATGGCGAAAACAATGGCTTTTCAATCATTTTTCAATCTCCCTTTATTTTTTGAGTATTTCCTATAGACACACAGGTCGTGACTGCAGTTTGAGCATTATTCTTTCATCTAAATTTGAGACCCTCGACTCATCTCCTGAAGATATCTTTTATGAAAACCCCAAAATGGCTTGAGTCATTTATGGAACAAAATTTTTTGTTTCTTACCATTTCCATGACATTGAGAGATAAAATGAGCTCAAATTTTCATTTTCATTCTATATCTGTCTTGTGAACAAAGTCTTCTTTCTACCTCTAGCCATGTATGATATCTCTATAAGATTATTGTTTACTGCTACTATTCCTTTTGTCATTACTTTTTAAATATTATGCTTTGGCTGTATCTGGAGTTTGTAAATACAATGAGGGTCTGTAATAAAAGACTAAAATTATATGGCACATGAACTAAGCTTTTACTTTCTGTAAATGCAAAACAAACCCATGCTCTTTTATTCATCTGTATGCTATTCCCTTTTCTTTGATCCTCTTGTAGCATTTGAAATTGCAAATTATATATTGAATCTCACACAGTTAAAGCTTCATAGTGCTTTCTCTGATGGATGTGACACTTCCATTTCATCTGCATACACTTGATATGCTGTCTTATTTGATATGACCATGTTAAATTTCTTTTGTATCTCCTGAAAATAGACATAGACACTGAGATTACATTCTTTTCCTGCCATCTTGGAACTAATACATATATAGAGATACTTAGCATGCTTCCATTTGATCACTGTGATGATTTTCTTGTCCATTCTACATACACTTGATATAACTATATTCAAATTCATATTAGACAATCTATGTAGCTGAATATGTTTACTGTGATAGTGGCTTGCCTACATGTTATCAAACTCACTATTCCTTCTATATATTGCACCATACTATATCTAAATGATTATCACTCTTGGTTGAATGCCCATATTGTATGGATGAAAGCATTGTTGTAGTAATTTATGGTTGTATCTTCACCTACCTCATTATGTATTGTTGTCCTCTTGATCCCTGATTATCAAGATGTTGTTCCAACCTGTCATTTATATCTTAGTCTTGGCAAAACAATACTTGATGCGATGAAAGATTTTAGATTTTGGTCCATCTTTGTGGATCCATCTTGGTTCATTGAAGATGCTATAATGAAGTTTAGATTTATCTCTGCCATAATGTTGGGTGCAATACTATGACTGAAATAGTCATCCATCATTAAATGATGTATTTCATTTGCAATTTTTTGCAATACAAATTATGTTGGAATGGATTTGATGTTCTGGCTGTCCCATGTACATGGATTTATGATGTTCATGATAATAGAGGTAGACACAAGCCTTCCTCCTATTAGTCTTGATGTAGAAAAAAAAACAAAACTCTCTCTACAATGGCAGGGTCCTTGATATGGGTTGTGCTCCTTGTATCTATGTATTCCATTAGTGATTGGTATCTCCATTTGATCTCTATGACACCTTTTCCATTTTCATGGATATCTGGCTTTATTGTTTTTCAACTGTAGTATGGCATATGTCACTTGTAGTCTGGTTTACTATATCATAAATGACATGAAACTTAACTGTTATACAATTGATTTGACATTGGTTACAGTCATGGAAGACAACTGCTCCAATTTCTATTTGATGACTGTATATTAGATACTTCATGACTGTCATGTAATTGACCATGGCTGCTCCATTACACTTGAACTACAACTTGATGCTCTATGGTTATTGTTTGATTATTCCAATATCATGATCTTGAATGCATATAAAAACAATATATGATATTGTAACTTTGATGTTGAAAATACCTTTTAATTCCATCCCTCATCGGGCAGCCTTATAAAGAGTTCAATGCTCATTGATGATTCTCACTTCAACTCACCCTGAATTGGTAATCATAGGTGGACATTGAGCTTAGAGCTCATAGGCTGAGTTGATGTAGTATTCCTTCAATTGACATGTTTATCTTTGCATTGTGTGAGTGAGTACTCTTATTCCATCCCCTAGTAACTCAGGGGTAGCATGCTAGGCTCAACCCTTGTGGGATCCCACTTGACACCACATGCTGATATGTCTTCAAATAGCTACATGTCTTATCCTATACCTACACATGAAACAAACATGTTAGATAGAATCAATGAAGTACAATGATTATTCCTTTTTAATCTCTTCTATATGTGAATGATGTATATCTGATCTCATGCATTATAGGCAATGTATTATGCCTCTTCTAATAGGCACATAGGGGAACTCATAACCGGAGCTCTAACATGTCTTTTTCCATTTTTGTAGGTTCTGATTGAAGATCAGGAGCAAGGACAGCATGCAACCTCAGAATGTTGAAGATGCTAAAAGGCAATGATGGCTATGATCCTTTCCCCTCCTATTTTCAGATGCATAATATATTTCTCATATCTATTACTAGTTCAACTATTCTCATAGCTTGTGTGGGACAGTCGATCTATTATGTTTCATTCAATGCAATGTTTATTTCTTTTATGTATATCATTTATAAAATGAATAATCATTGTAGTGAAATGAAATAATTTATCGCTTTAGCAATTTTTTGCAAATGAATGATGATCTGAAAAATCTTTTCCTCTGTTGAACAACTAAACTGCAACTTAATTACATATCTAAAACACTCCGACTATGCAAACCAGAAATTAGGCAAATGTTAAAACTTTCTCATCTAAAAATGAACTGAATGTACTCTTTAGTTCTACCAATTTCAACTATAGATAAAATTGGTAACATTTCTGGTGACTTATGCTACATGCTTGCCTACTAAGCATCAAGACTAGTTGCCATAACTATCCATTGGGCATAGAGTCATACTCTACTCATCTCAAACTTAGAAAACTAAAACTCAGCACTGCAAACTACTCCAAACTACAGCAAAAACCTAAACCAGAACAACTGAAAGCAAACTAAAAGGCCCTGGTGGCCAGAAAACATGTGAAGTAGCAATTAGGAAAACAAAAATAACTGAAAGGAAATGTGCACGAAGCACTTATTAACTAAAACTACTAAATCTATCCTACTCTAACCAGCTAGAGTAGCTAGTCAAACAAAACCATTCACTGATTGGGTGAAATAGCTACCCCTTCTAACCATTAGAGGATGTTTCTCATGCTTACAAACAGACAATAAGGAGTGAAAAACAAGAACACACCTTATAAACTGTTGTACTGCAACCTGAAGAGTACAACCAAAGGTTTCAATTTCTTGACTCTGTTCAGACATACCTCTGATTTGCCATGAATGGGCAAGTTGGATCTGTTTCTCCTCCACTATAGTCTTTTTCCTAGGGGCACTGAAAATCCCTTAAAGCTTGCAAGATACTTCATTCACTAAATCCCTAATGGGGCATCCTCTTGAAAAGATGAAACTTGAATTTTCACTACTGGTTTGCTACTTAGGATTTGTTGTCCCTTCACCCTACCGATTTGGTTGCCCCAAGTAACCCTCCTCTACAGGCTACTTCTATTGATCAACAGTGTCCTCTTCAGAAGGTGTTGACATAACATCCAAGTATGAACATAACAACTCAATTTCATGTCAAAACAGATCCTCATTAGTCCAATCAAGGTTGCTTTCATATACCTGTTCATTTATCAGCATATTGTTTGAATATTCTGCAACACTTTGATGATCAAAACTTGGCATCAACATGCTATTTTCATCTCCAACATCAAAGTTAGGAATCTCATCAAATAGACTAACTGAAACCTTTTCCACATTGTCTAAATTTGCAAAAAAATCATCAAGGTCATCCTAGAATGAAATTTCGTCACATTCCTCTTGAATTTCTGATAAAAAAGGGTTGTTTTTTACCTCATGACAGTCCTCAATCAGTTGTGTAACTTCCATGGTAGACTTATCTTCACACTTTTCCACTTGGTCGAAGACCTCTCTGTCAGATTGTTCAGCTCCAATCAACAACTCACCAGAATGCTAAGGATCATCATGCTGCTCTAAAACTGTTGCCTTTGGTATGAGCATGTTTTCCTCATCTATTCCTCATCTAGCTCTACAAAGATAGGTAGCTGATCAAACAAAATAACTGATTCTTCTTCATTATCTGGTGCTTCCTCCAATGAAACTTGGGCATTCTGTCTTTGCAACCAAAGACTTTGGCCTTGCGAGCTCTATACCCTACTTTCATACATCTTATGAATAGCACTAGAATACTTTTCAAAGGAATCAAAATGCAAAGGGTTCAGTGTCAGATTTGAATCAACTTGCTCTTCACAAACAACAGCAACCTTTCCATGTGAATCAGCCTCTTGTACTACATGATTCTCTAAAAAAAAATTATCATCTTTTGCAAAACAACAAAGCTCTTTAGTGTAAACACTGATAGATTCATCAGAAGAAGTCTTCTCTTGTTCGATCTTTTTCTTCTCTAACTAATACTGCTCCATAGCTATATGTAATAAATCTACCTTCCTAGCTTCCTTCATAGTGAATGAGTCATTTTGGAAGACAAGAGGTCCATCATTATAAAGGCAAATGGTGATAGGGCAATCAGATTCATCTAGTTGGTAAACTTGGGGATCTCCTTGGATCTCTTGTAGGAAAGAATGTTGCTCAAGGGGCTGATCTGCAACTGTACTAGGCTGAACCTGGTTATTTTCCTGAACTTGTAAGGGGTGAAGGCTTATGAAACTTGGGATTTCAAGCTTGAGATGCTGGTTTGGGGAATCAGGGACTTTATTCTGCCTAAAACTTAGAATCTCAACTTTAGGAGTATTAAGAGGTTCATTTTGTTTGAAACATAGAATTTTATACTTACATACCTCTTCTTGAGCAAGCTATTCTTGAACAATAGGAGCTGCTTGGGCTCAAGCAAGAAAAAGCTCTGTTTGTGTAGCTACCTCTCTCTCAAGATTCTCTTCAAACTGTCTCCTTTGTGTCTCTTGATTAGAACCAAAGGTCTCACAGGGTGGCTTCTCTGGCTGTTGAAGGTAAGGTTGGTGATTTAACTCTTGCAGCTACAAATTAGACTCTTCATACTACCTTCCTTGAAATTAGCTTCCTTGTTGATACTGATACCCCTTTATGCTTGCAATCTCCTACTCAAACTTTGTTCTTTGTGCCTCCAACTCTTGCTCATGAAGATAGGCTTGATAAGCCAGTTCCTCTTGGTGCTGATTATACTCACGTTTCCTTTTAATCTCATCCATCTACTTGTTGATGTCTGATAGAATGTATTTAAGCTCCTTAATTTCATAATTTTGAAGTTGAATGGAAGATTGGGCAAGAATGGGCATGTGGTAAGCATCCTGAGTATTTGGACTAAAACTAGCATTATGGCTACTTGTGTATGGCTGGTAAGGAGGCTAAGTAGGGGTGGGTGGGTGGCAATCATACTATGCATGCTGATTTTAGAAATCCATGGAATTAGAAATAGCAGCTTGATTAGTCTGAAATGGTTGATAAGGGGCCCTATGGACATCATTTTCATAGTATGGTGGTGGATATGCATACTACCTATGAAAATCTGACATTTCTACTCATATGAAAGTTAGAAAATGGAATGAAAAGATGGTTTTTATAACATATCAGAACTTGATCATACTAAAACTAGTAAACTTAAGCTCAGAGTCACCAAATGTGTTTGATTTTCTACCCCCAAATGCTAAGATCACTGATACACACACCAAATATCAGGATATATGAATGTACTATTGGACAGAAATAGTCCAATCTGTCCCACCGAGCATGCCCAAAATTGTTGGCAATCAGGATTGCACCCTTAGCAAAGATAAACTTAGCTATCCTGTTGCAACATAGAAACACTCTTAGATTGTGTGTAATCTATGTTGAGAGTGAATCTCTAGAGTAGGCTAGTTCCCCTGGTTACTTCACCTAATCTAAATGGCTTTCTGTGAAAAGCGATAAAAAGATAACTACAAATGAAATTCTAAAATTCTAACAGGCGATGCACCAAAACTCTATCTATTCACTAGCTTGACTCACAATCTACCTTACAAGAGCCTTTAATCCTCACAATTCCACTGGATTTAATGCAATACATAAATGATTTGAATGAAGGTTTGAGAAGTTATAAGTTTTGCATGAAGGATAAACCAAAATCTTATCATAGCTTCAATCCAACTAACCAGTTTAGACACAACATACAACTTGCATCACATAAAGTTTTCACCTTCAAACTTGCAATAATGAGACATAGGAAAAGGATCCAACAATAAATCACAATTGAATATTCAATCGTTGATTGCAAAAAATGAATTAGAGAAATGAAAAATACTCTACTACTCTATTAAAATTGAAAGGAGTACAAGGTGTTTTTTCTCTGTGAATGAGCTAAAAAAAAGAAACTGCTAATCAGAACTGATGACAAAGAACTAGCTTTCTCCAATATAACCTATCCAAAAGATCTCTCTAGAATAGCTAGAAAAAAAGCTCCAAAAAATAGTACCTTGATTCATTTCCGAGCTCCACTAAAAAGCCTTCAAAAATGCCACCAATCTATCTCCAAACTAAAGAATAAAGCTGCCAAAATCTTCTCTCAAGTGGCCCCCACCAAAATCTTCTTTAAAACATGCCTTATTTTCTCAATAAAAGCTCAAATTCATCCTTATTTGATCCATTTTGCCTAGAAGAAAGCAAATCTGAAAGAAGATATGGCATACCTTAACTGCACTAAAAATGGCAATTGATTTTAAAACAATTTATAAAACATTGCTTTAAAATAATGCTTTACAAAGATTCGCGGTTTTATCTCCTATATTGTCTTGATTTAACTTTTTTGCAAAAAATAAAAACAAGGCTTTTATGTCTCATTCTGCCAAGTACATTACATTGAATGGCATTTGATTTTTCTATAAAAAATCATAAAAATATTTGGAGGCATATATTGGTTTTACAATAAAAAGCCTATAAGGCTCAATCTCCTACCTGCCTCTGAGAAATATCCCTAAGGCATATAAGGTTTGAAAATAAAAGCCCTCCATTCATTCTGCAATTTACACTAAGGTATGTGGGCCTATGACTTATCTTCAAAAAGAGTTTAAATGAATTTTTAAGGCATATAACCTAGGCTATGTATGTATATTATCTCCAAAGGGGACTAAACTGTGCCATATTCTAAGTCATGAAGACATAATACCCCAAGGGTATTATTGGAGGCCTCCATTTTTTAAAATAATGTGATAAAAATCTCAAATATCGACTTAGGGTAAAATGAGGAAACCCTTAGAAACCAAAGCAATCCAAACCCTATCTTTTCAGGTTCATTCGTACTTTGCACCTTTGAGACTTTGACTCTACAGCAGCCACCAAGGAGTAAGAAAAACCTTCAATCTCCCTACTCTATCAATGCAATCTTTATGGGTTCCCATATAGATTTCGACAGACAATGATGAGTAAGTCCCTCTACACAAATTTGACCCATTTCTTTCTTTATTTCTTGATGCAAATCCTAGCTTTCATGGCTGTGATCGTGACTTTATTCCTCTGTATCCTGTGTCAATGTACATTCTATTGCCTCTTTTTTTGTGGCTTGTGGCCATGATGGAATTTCTCTGAGACATTGAACAGCAAAAGGAACCCGCAGCCTTGCACATGATGCGCTTCAAAACAAAGGTAAGCTTGTCAATTTACAATCTATATGCATTTCTTTTCATTTTCCCTATAGCATGAGGCCCAAAAGGCATTTAGAAGTCATGGTTTTTTAGATGCACTTCATTGTCTATCAAACGCTGCGAAAATGGTATACATTTATGAGCATTTTGTGTATTATGAATTCAAACCCTTTTGTTTTTTGTGTCTGTTCCTCCCTTTAAAACCCTAGATGGGTTTAAAATACGAAGAGAATGGAGCACTAACTTCTCATAGGACGCGGCCATCTATGGCATTTTGTATCAGGCAAAAACATAACAAGGGTTTGCAAGAAACTCAAAACTCTGGTAGAAGACCTCAAGAACACAAACTATTTTTTTCTTTTAATTTTGTATATGAAAGATATCACACTGCTCTTTACTATATAGTTGATAATGCCATTATATTGTGCCTCTGTTTATGAAATGCAAAAAAATGAACCTTTTACAGGCACTATATTGGGCCGTGGTTTAAAAAGCGAAAACAATGGCTTTTCAATCATTTTTCAAGCTCTCCCTTTATTTTATGAGTATTTCCTATAGACACATAGGATGTGACTATAGTTTGAGCATTATTCTTTCATCTGAATTTGAGACCCTTGACTCATCTCCTAAAGATATCTCTTATGAAAACCCCAAAATGGCTTGAGTCATTTATGGAACAAAATTTTTAGTTTCTTACCGTTTCCATGACATTGAGAGATAAAATGAGCTCAAAATTTCATTTTCATTCTATATCTATCTTGTGAACAGAGTCTTCTTTCTACCTCCAGCCATGTATGATATCTTTGTAAGATTATTGTTTACTAGTACTGTTCCTTTTGTCATTACTTTCTAAATATTATGCTTTGGTTTTATCTAGAGTTTGTAAATACAATGAGGGTCTGTAATAAAAGACTCAAACTATATGGCACATGAACTAAGCTTTTACTTTCTATATATGCAAAACAAACCCATGCTCTTTTATTCATCTGTATGCTATTCCCATTTCTTGGATCCTCTTGTAGCATTTGAAATTGCAAACTATATCTTGAAGCTCACATAGTTAAATCTTCATAGTGCTTGCTCTGATGGATGTGACACTTCCATTTCATCTGCATACACTCAATATGCTGTCTTATTTGATATGAGCATGTTAAATTTCTTTTGCATCTCCTGTAAATAGACATAGACATTGAGATTACATTATTTTCCTACCATCTTTGAACTGATACATATATAGGGATACTTAGCATGCTTCCATTTGATCACTATGATGATTTGCTTATCCATTCTGCATACACTTGATATAACTATATTCAAATTCATATTAGACAATCTGTGTCGCTGAATATGTTTACTGTGATAGTGGCTTCCACACATGTTATCAAGCTCACTGTTCCTTCTATATATTGCACCATACTGTATCTGAATGATTATCACTCTTGGTTGAATGCCCATATTGTATGGATGGAAGCAATGTGGCAGTAATTTATGGTTGTATCTTCACCTACCTTATTGTGTATTGTTGTCCTCTTGATCCCTGATCATCAAGATGTTGTTCCAACCAGTCATTTATCTCTCAGTCTCAGAAAAACAATACTTGAAGCGATGAAAGATTTTGGTCCATCTTTGTGGCTCCATCTTAGTTCACTAAAGATGCTATAATGAATTTTAGATTCATCTCTGCCATAATGTTGGGTACAATACTATGACCAAAATAGTCATCCATCATTATATGATGTATTTCATTTGCAATTTTTTGGCATAGAGATGTTGGAATGGATTTGATGTTCTGGCTATCCCATACATGGATTTATGATGTTCATGATAACAGAGGTAGACAAAAACCTTCCTCTTGTCACTCTTGAGGGAAAAAACAAAACAAAACTCTCTCTACAATGGCAGGGTCCTTGATATGAGTTGTTCTCCATGTATCTATGTATTCCATTAATGATTGGTATCTCTATTTGATCTCTGTGACACCTTTACCCTTTCCATGGATATCTAGCTTTGATTGTTTTTCAATTGTAGTATGGCATATGTCACTTGTAGTCTAGTTTACTATATCTTAAATGACATGAAACTTAACTCTTCTACAGTTGATTTGAAATTGGTTTCATTCATGCAAGACAACTACTCCAATTGCTATTTGATGACTGTATATTGGATACTTCATGACTCTCATGTAATTGACCATGGCTGCTCCACTACACTTGAACTACAGTTTGATGCTCTATGGTTATTGTTTAACTGTTCCAATATCATGATCTTGAATGCATATAAGAACAATATATGATATTGTAACTTTGATGTTGAAAATACCTTTTAATTCCATACCTCATCAGGAAGCCTTGTAATGAGCTCAATGCTCATTGATGATTGTCACTTCAACTCACCCTGAATTGGTAATCATAGGTGGGCATTGAGCTTAGAGCTCATAGGATGAGTTGATGTAATATTCCTTCAGTTGACATGTTTATCTTTGCACTGTATGAGTGAGTACTCTTATTCCATCCCCTAGTAACTCAGGGGCAGCATGCTGGGCTCAACCCTTGTGGGAGCCCACTTGACACCACATGTTGATATGTCTTCGAACAACTGCATGTCTTATCCTATACCTGTGTATGAAACAAACATGTTAGATAGAATCAATGAAGTACAATTATTATTCCTTTTTAATCTCTTATGTATGTGAATGATGTATATCTGATCTCATGCATTATAGGCAATGTATTATGCCTCTTCTGATAGGCACATAGGGGAACTCATAACCAGAGCTGTAACAGGTCTTTTTCCATTTTTGCAAGTTCTTATTGGAGATCAAGAGCAAGGACAATAGGCAACCTCAGAATGCTGAAGATGCTAAACGCAATGATGGCTATGATCCTTCCCCCTCCTATTTCCAGATGCATAATATATTTTTTATATCTGTTACTAGTTCAGCTATTCCCATGGCTTGTGTGGGACATTCAATCTATTATGTTTCATTCAATGCAATGTTTATTTCTTTTATGTATCTCATTTATAAAATGAATAATCATTGTAGTGAAATGAAGTAATTTATCTCTTTGGCAATTTTATGCAAATGAATGATGATCTGAAAAATCTTTTCCTCTATTGAACAACTGAACTGCAACTTAATTGCATATCTAAAACACTCCAACAATGCAAACTAGAAATCAAGCAAATGTTAAAAATTTCTCATCTAAAAATGAAATGTACCCTCCAGTTCTACCAATTTGGATTGTAGAGAAAATTGGTAACAAGTATTAGGTGAACGGATTTGTATACCAAGGTAGAATTCCTTACATATCAAGCATGTCCTTAAGTTTGATAATGCATCTTTTCTTTTACGAAAGCGTTGCATTGCTTCTAAGGAATTGACAGCATTGATTTCCTCATCTGTCAAGTTTGACGTTGATGGTTGGGTAATTGGGTTTCACAATGATTGTTGCAAATGTTGGGCATTACCACAAGCTAATATTTGTTCCTTACATTGAATGTAATACAAGTGGCTTGCTTCCTTTTTTGTTTTTTGATACTAGAACACTGCATATTTTGTAAGGAATTTAGGTCACTATTTTCCTCATCTATCAAGTTTTGCATTGGTTCTGGCTGCATTGTACTTTCATTAGGTAAGTAAATGTGGAGTTTGAAGAATTTCCTATCTCTAGCTTATTCACTGGGTTGTCTGAATCACTTGCAATCATGATTACTTCATTAGATGTTAGTGACTGATTTTCGCGCGCTTGTTCCTTATGGTGAATATAGTATAAGTGGTTTTCTTCTTTTTTCTTTCATTTTTTGAGTTCAGTAGTTGACATATTTGTTGGAGGTTCTGTTTTCATTGTACTTTCATTAGGTAAGTAAGGCAATCCACTATCAACTATTGTTTCTTCTATGTTGAATGTGGAGTTTGAAGAATTTCCTATCTATGGTTTATTCATCAGGTTTTCTGAATCACTTGCAATCATGATTATTTCATTAGATGTTAGTGACTAATTTTTTTGTGCTTTTTCCTTATGGTGGATATAGTATAAGTGGTTTGCTTCTTTTTCCTTTTGTTTTTTGAGTTCATTAGTTGACATATCTTTTGGAGGGGTTGAGCTTTGCATTATGTTCTTAGAGATACAAGAGAATGATAAATTAAAACACTTGATAACAACATCGTGACATAGAGATAAAAATATTCCTTAACTAATCTTTGTTATAGACACACTAATTGTAATCCTTAACTTTTGCTAAATTTACATACCAATATTTTTCATCGTATTAAATAGAACCCATCTCTTAAGCTATGAAATACTAATTCAAGAGAAAAAGAATGCATATTACCAGAAGCAAAAGGTGTTGCGAGCAATAAAAGCAGCAAATACACATATATGTCCTACACCAACTACAGACGTCCAGAGGTAATATATTAAATGGGAACCAAAAGAAAAACTTTTAGAATTACTCATAGTTAAATCAATGGTTTACTCTGTGTAGAATAATAAAATGATTAAAATTATTTCATCTAAACAAATAAAACCCATCTCCTAAATTCGTAACCTAAGAAATATGGATTAAATAGAAAAAGAATGCATATTACCATAACCAATAAGCGCTATAATGATAGATTGTAACAACAAACTCCATGAGAGTGGAATGTAATATTGATGATACCCAAAAATTTCGGATGCCAAAAATGGAATGATTGATTGTGAATTGTTAACTATACTGAACACATCCAAAAGACTGGTAAGCAAACACCAAATACGTTAAAAGTTTGAACTGACTTGAATTCAAAGAACTAAACCAAGCTACTAGAATTGGGACTAGTCATATTCAAATTTTCAGCTGATTAGAGCAGAATTACAAAATACACGCATAAAAATTTCAAACGGCTGGAATAGAAGGATCCGACAGCACCAAGAAAGTCAAAACCCATAATGGTTTCCAATCTTATAAAAACCATGCACTGCTAAAATCCACAATCCTGAACCACAACAATTTTCAAAACACCATGCACAAAACCACATAATTATAGTCCTTACCTACAATTCGAATGAAATTGTGGCACTCCACCCCAAATTCAGCATCAAATCAATCCTCAACCACAGCTGGAGGATTGACCCTTATCATCGGCGCGACTGGAGTAATTCCTCCTCAAATCCACTGTTGACATCTTCAGTAGCTGAAGAAACAAATTGAAACAAATACCTTTTGGCAATTCTTTGGTTTTCTGTTCATGCTACCCTCCAGTTCACCTCAAATCTTGCAATTTGCTATGATCGTCATGATCTATTTTGAACCATTTTCCTTTTCAGTTTCCCTTTCAAATAAAATGAAGAGGTCAAACGAAATCTGTATGTGCAAGTGGATTTGGAGGTGGAGGGGCTTCCTGTGCTCCAGCATAGCGTGGCAGAATTGTACAGAAAGTCAGTGCATGACAAACGCGTGCGGCATAGGTGGTTCGGAGCCGTGTCTGCCCCAGCTCCCAGGCAATAATATTATATTTTATTATAAATGGTCTCAATGCTGGATTATCTTAATTCTGGCTATCGTAATTCCGGCAGTGCCATTCTCCTACAAATGCCTATCATCTAAAAATGAAAGGGACTAAATTATAATGGAAAAAGAAATAAATTTTAATTCAACTGGCTCAAAAGAGCTAGTGATAATAACCTTACTCACACCTAGTCATTCTGGAAATAGCGAATGTGGTCGGAAGGCTGCCAGTTACGGAAGATAGCATCCAGAATGGAGGAGCCACGGGTGTACATGTACCGCCTTTGAGAATAGCTATTGCTATTTCCATTGTTGTCTTCGTGAGGATTTAAACCTGAACTTCCTCCCCACCTATTAGGATTACCATGGTAGCCTTTATTGTGGCCAAATCTTTTTCTCGAAGCAAAACAATATCCGTTGAGAGTTTTGGGAAAACCACCAGTTGCATTAGCATTAGAAAAATAAGGTGGAGTGGCTCCACTTTTTTGGTGAGGTGTCAATGGTACGCATGTATGCAAAATGTGGAAGCATAGACGTAGAAAATGTAGAAGCCATTGCCCATACCAAAGAGACCTTGGCAAATCATTAGTATGGATTTGATGTTTGGTTTGGTAAGGGCAAAAGATAATAACTCCATTTTCATCAATTGTTGATCGTCTCTCAAGAATGACACATTTCATTACTGGCTTACAATGCAATAAATGTTGCTAATTTGTTTTTCATAAAGATAATTAGATTACATGGATTGCCTAGAAGTATTGTTTCAAATAGGGATACCAAGTTTCTAGACAATTTCTAAAGGATTCTATGGAAGTTAGGTGGTACACTCAGCTTTATTTCATCCTATCATCCTCGAAAGGTGTAATGAAATAACTTGCACAATATCTAAATATAATAGTAAATATACTATAAATACTTAATAATAATATGCCACTTCGAGGGGGCAACCTCCTAATCCACTTTGAGGGGGATACCTCTAATAGTCTTCAATAAGAACCAATACACAATATGATATGAAATGAGACTAACTACCTCCTATATATACCTATTTATGCCTAGGATATCACCCAGGCCAACCTAAACAACTAAATAACAATATAATAATGATAATATGACTTAATTAAGAGTTAAGATAGCCACAAGATGACTATTCATAACCATATACACTATAGAAGTAAGGTCATAACATGCCCCCCACCTTTACAAAAGCGCTGTCCTCAACGCTGATCAATTGTGGTAATTTCTTCATATAATCTTCATCATCCCATGTGGTAACTTCAACTAGAAGATATTTCCTTATAATGAGGTAATATGGAACTGTTGATATCCTCAGCGTATTCATGTGTGTCTGGAAAATTAACTTCAGCTCCAAGATGTGTCTTCTCTTTGCATCTAGCTCTTGATGGTGATGGATGCATTCTTCCTTTACTTGAACCTTTTGATATGCCATAGAGGAAGAGGTGAGGAACCCTTTCATTAGTTGAATAGCTTGACTAGGAACTTCTTCTTCATTACCTCCTCCTCCTCCTCCTCCTCCTCCTCCTTCTTGGTTGCTTGAGACCTCCTTTCTTGGTTCCTTCATAAAGGCACCTAACATGCTTCGTATGTCTAATATATCTCCTCTTAGGTCACACATATCCCTCTTAACCTCTTCCTTGAACTTACTTATTTCATCATTGGGATTACTATCCTCTATTTTTTCCCCATCCTTATCAGAGGATTTCCCCGATGTGGCAGCATTCTTTTTGCCTCTTATTCCAGGCCCCGTCATGATGAAAACCAATATTTTTGAAATAAATCACACAAACAAAATGTAAATTCTCTAAAATTTTTATTGTAACTTACTAGGGCCCAGATACCACTTACCCAGAAAAAATCCAAAAAATAGCAAATTTACTGCCTTGAGAGCAAATTTATTGGAAACCCTAATTTTGCAATAACTCACTTATTTTTGCTTCAATTTCTCCAATCTTTTGAATGTAGGCTCCTCTACTATGTCTTAAAAAACCCAATACAAATTATACTCCAATTCGGCAGGATGTGAGAGATATGTAGATCTCAAATAAATTATGTAGAAATCGTAATTCTGCAATAATTTACTCAAATCTACTCCAATTCCTCTAAAATTTGGACAGTAGCTTCTTTAATATAGTCTTTAAAAACTCTTAAAAAAATATTTAAAAAATTTGCTAAAATCTGAAAGTTATGCTCTTCCCAAAATCACCTCCAATGTTGAGAAAAAACTTGCCTCTACGGTGTCAAGATCATGCTCTGATACCACTTGTAATGAAACAACTTGGACAATATATAAATATAATAGTAAATATGTTGCAAATACTTGATAATAATATGCCAATTTGAGGGGGCAACCTCCTAATCCACTTTGAGGGGGATACCTCCAATAGTCTTCAATGAGAACTAATACACAATATGATATGAAATGAGACTCACTACCTCCTATATATACTTATTTATGTCTAGGATATCACCTAGGCCAACTGAGATAGCCCTATAGAAGCCTTAGGCCAACCTAAACAACTAAATAACAATATAATAATTATAATATGACTTAATTAAGAGTTAAGATAGCCACAAGCTGACTATTCATAACCATATACACTATAGAAGTAAGGGCATAACAAAAGGATGATTAAACCAAAGTTGTAAATTATAGATGTTGATGTATAAATTTGTGGGTCTAATCCAATAATAACATGGGAAGCTTTGCGAATGTGGGATGAACCTTAGAATAACCTCCAGATTTTAAAGAAGTTGGTTCTTCCATTTTTCAATGGGGTTTTGGGAAAAAGGAAGAGAAACAAGATTACAAATACAATAAAAAAGCTACCTTCCTAAGGCGATGTGCCAGATTTAACATTTACCTAATAGCAGACTGTCAAACCCTAATAGATTTAACTAAAAACCAAAGAGCATGATGCATGATTGATTACCCAATTTGATAAACAGACTTAACAGAGGCTTTAAAAAATAGAAAGAAAGAAAGAAGAGAAAGAGACACATTCATATCTGCACAGAACATCACTCCTTTATTTCAGGAAGAATAAATCTACATAAGAAAAGATTTACACAAATTAAACTATTACACCCTCATGAAAAAGGCATTGTTGAGGCAAAAATATATCTTTGTCTGCTACTCAAAATCTTTGATCTGTGTGTGTGGAACTTTTGGAACCCCCTTTTCTCTGACCCAGATCTGTGTATATATAGCCCATAAAACCAAAGAAAAATATCTCTAACTACCTCCAAAAATCTCTGCAATTAAAAATCCTGTGAATCCTGGATCTGATAACCATGACTGGCTATTCTTTTTCTGTATTTTGCCCTCCATGGCTGAAAAAATAGCTCTGCCTCCATTCTTGATCTACATGTAAAACTTACTCCCACCCATTCTCTTCAGTTGCCATGAAAAGAGGGTTGCGTGAGAAATTTTAGGGCTGCATCTTTATTTCCAGTGAGGAGTTAAATTGAGAGTCCTTGTTTAACAAAGATTCTACTTTATTATTTTTGAGGGACCCACCATTGATTCAACTCATATTTTAAATATGGTTTACTCACTCCCGTGACCTTTCATATCTTATGAGAGACTCTTATTTTTTTATTAAAAATGAAACCAATCTTTTAGCAGAAGGGCCCACCATCTGATTATAAGAAACTTCTTATTTAATATAAGACTTTAGCTTTTTTTTTCTTTGACTCCCATGACCCATTGGTATGTTAATGAGTTTTATAAAAAATAAAACAATACTTATCTGGCACCCGCTTACTCCACATGGCTTATTTACGATCATTTGATAGAAAGATTTCCTCTGAGCTCCTTAAACTCCCGTGGGACTGACACCTAGTGGATTTCTATGCATTCTTGAACGAACCCGAGTTATTGATCTTTGTTCATCGTAGGGTAGCTATGTCTCATTATCTCTATTTTATCTTGGAGACTTTATTCCTTTACTTTGAGAAAGCCACCATTGTATATTGCTCTGCATCTGAGATCCCTCGCACCAATTTTGAATCTAAGACTATGCTAGCTGAATTGATACGACTGATATGATATTATATCAGCCCACACCACTATATATGAGGTGTGCCTCTGCATCAAATGTCCTTTGACTATGTTTGATCTTTACACATAGCTTTAAAACCTAAGGTGCCATCCTTATAGCTGGCAGTGCATTACTTTACTATGGTGATTTGATTCAAACTGATGGCTTTCAATCTTACTAATCTCCACTCCATTTCATCATTGAATGATGATCATACCTTTATGTTGGCGCCAATATATAGACCTGCACCATTTATAATGCTCCTCATATGGTTTTGATATGGCTATGTGACTGTTTGACTATAAAGGTCATGCCCCATACCATGCCAAGCAACGCCATTTCTTCTTATTTGGTTTTTTATTCTCATATGGATTTTGCCTACATTATAATGTTGTGATTGTGCATGTTGACATGACTGCACCTCCATTTTGGAATGACTTGAAATCTTTAATCAAGAAGCTCGCACCATCTCTTTCAGGCCACAACTTCATTCATATGTAACTGTTCCATGATACATTGTCTGAGTTGTGATTTTGTAGAGAAAACTATGGCTTTGAATGGCTGAGGAATACCATTTAAATGACAAATGACCCTATCATGATAGGCAATCCTTCTTCTTCTGCAGCCTCATTATAAAAGGAAGTAGCTCTGTATTGGCATGGTGTCTCTTTTGATGGCAGTGCCTTCGTTACATTGATAATACCCTCTGATATCAAGGTGGTGGCTTTGAGTCTCTAAGCTATACACCTTGAATAGCTGCCGTGATATCTATACTGGTAGCATATAACTTCTAAAGCACAAATCTTTGGTGAGGAACGCCATCCATTATTGATGTTGTAATAACAAACTTACTCTGACATCATATTACTCCATCGATAGTTTGTAAGTGATGGAGATAACACCCTGTTGAGAAACATCTAGAGGTAAAGAGGGCTGGTGGAGTTGCAGATTTTCTTAGCAACCTTCAAAGCAATGGAGCATAAATCTCAGAAACAAAATAATATAACAGTAGCACAAAAATGGAATAGCAGACATAAAACTTGATGAAACAACGGAACTCACTGCTTAACTTTATTGAACAAGAGAAGAATATTTATACAACAGATTGAACAACTATCATTCTTAAATGTCTGCTAAATAGATTGACAGCAAACTGTAATAAGTTTGACAACACGCACATGAAGACGGATAAGTGAATGACTCTTGACAGTTAACTAGATCTGAGAGACAGATCTACAGTTAGTTATTGTTTCTAACTAAGACTCTATGACACATACATGCATAGCTGTATTCTGTTTGACTTATTCTAACACTCCCCCTTAAGGAAAATAGAATTTTAATTGACTCCTAATAGATTTCTACATGTTACAAATTTTATTTTGCCCAATGACTTAGTGAATATATCAACCGCATTGTCATTGGTGTTACAATAATGCAGCTCTATCTCTTGAGACTGAATTTTCTCTCTTACAAAATGGTGTTGAGTTTTTATATGCTTTGATCTTGCATGATAAATAGGATTGTTTGCAAGCTTGATTGTACTTTGATTGTCACACTTGATTGGAGTTGGTCCTCCTTGCTTTTGTCCCATATCTTCAAGAATTCTCCTTAGCCAAACTGCTTCATAGATAGCACTGCACAATGATTGGTACTCAACTTCAATAGATGAGAGAGAAATAGTTGGTTGCTTTTTGCTACTCCAAGAAACAACACCTGATCCTATGCTAAATGCATAACTAGTTGTTGACTTACGATCATATGGATCACCTGCCCAATCAAAATCTGAATAGCCTATCAACTCAATATTCAAATGGTTAGTATATTCAATGCCAAAGTTTACAGTACCCTGTAGGTATCGAATGACTTTCTTTGCTGCTATCCAATGAGTCTCAAGAGGATTAGCCATGAATTGGCTAAGTATGCTGACAGAATATGAAATATGTGGTCTTGTAGTGGTCAAGTAGTTCAAACTTTCCACCATTTGTCTATACAAAGTCCCATTGACTTCTGAAGTAACATTATCATAAGAGAACTTGAAATTTTGTTCTAATGGAGTGCATGTTGCTTTACAATCTTGCATATTAAACCTTTGGATCAACTTCTTTACATACTTACTTTGAGTAATCAAAGTCTTACAATCTTGTCTCCATACTTCAATTCCTAAAAAATAATGCATTTTGCCAAGATCCTTCATTTCAAATGCCTGTGATAAATCTTCTTTGATTTCATCAATCAAACTTATAACACTTCTTGTTATGATTAAGTCATCCACATACAATGAAATCAAAACAAAATTCCCATGTTCATCATTCTTTATGTACAAATTTGGATCATTTTTACTCTTGATAAACCCTTGTTGAAAGAAGAATTTATCAATTTTCTCATACCATGATCTTGGTGCTTGTTTGAGACCATATAATGCTTTCTTTAACCTGCATACCAAATGTTCTTTTCCCTTCTTTACAAAGCCTTCAGGTTGAACAAGATAAATTTCCTCCTTTAGATCACCATTTAAAAATGCTGACTTAACATCCATTTGATGAAGATCCCAATTAAACTTAGTAGCAAGTGCAATCATAAGTCTAATAGTATTCATTTTAGGTACAGGTGCAAAAGTATCTTCATAATCTATTCCTTCCTTTTGTGTATATCCTTTTGCAACTAATCTAGCTTTGAATTTATCAATAGTACCATCAGCTTTAAACTTAGTCTTGAATAACCATTTAGAGCCTATAGGAATTATATTTGTAGGTAATTCAACCAATTCCCAAGTACCATTATCCATAATTGAATCATATTCTTCTTGCATTGCATTCATCCATTCCTTATGATCCTTAGCTTCTTCAAAATTTTGAGGTTCATCTACACTGATTATTTGAGCCATTAGAGCATAGTCATTATACCTGATTGGTGCCTTTACTTGCCTTGTTGATCTTCTTAATGCTTCATTACTGATAGGAGTAGCTTCACCTTGCCTTAATTCATGTCCACTTTGATCATGAGTTTGCTGATCACCAATATCTAAACTTCCATTGTCTTCTTCAAGTAGTTTCCATGATGTAGTTTTATCCTCCTTTTCTTCCTCTTGAACATCACCAGCAAATTCATGAAATATAACATCTCTACAAGAAAACACCCTGTGAGTAGATGGATCATACACCTTGTAAGCCTTATGATCAACACAATAACCAATAAAAATACATTTTATAGACTTTGCATCAAGTTTTCTTCTATTCCCTTTTGGAATATGACAAAATACCTTACTTCCAAAAATTCTTAAATGACTAACAATAGGTTTAGCACCATTAAGAGCTTCATAAGGACTTTTATTTGCTATGTACTTTGTAGGTCTTCTATTAAACAAATAAACAGTTGTACTAACTGTTTCAGCCCACAAATTGTTAGGGAGATTCTTTTCTTTTAGCATACTCCTAGCACACTCAACAATTGTCCTATTTTTCCTTTCAGCAACACCATTTTGCTCTGGACTATAGGCAACTGTGTATTGCTTAAGAATACCATTAGTTTTACAATAGTTCGCAAAAAAATTTGAAGTATATTACCCCCCTTGATCTGATCTAAGAATCTTAATATCATGAGATGTTTGTTTTTCCACCATACTTTTAAACTCTTTGAAATATTCAAACACTTCACTCTTATTTCTTAATAAATACACCCAAGTATATCTTGTGCAATTATCAATAAATATAAGAAAGTAAGAAGCTCCCCCAAGTGATTGAGTTTGCATGGGACCACACACATCTTAATGTACTAATTCAAGAATATCCCTTTGCCTTTGATTAGACCTTTTTACAAATTCATTTCTATGTTGTTTACCCAATGCAAAACCATGACAACTAATTTGATCATCCTTTAATACTGGAAGACCTTGCACCATCTCTTTTATTTGTAGAGTAATACGATCCTAAAGATTTAAATGACCATACCTTTTATGCCATAGCTCTTCTATGGATACACATGTAGAAGCCAATGCTTGATGGCTGTCCACTTTCACATCAAGTTTATACAAGCCTCCTATTCTAATACCTTCAGCAATCACATTACAATTATCTTTCATATCCTTTACTTGGCGACATGTTTTCAAGAACTCAACCATAAGACCTTGATCAGTAATAGCTGAAACTAAAATCAAATTTTTCTTAATTCCTGGGAGATACATAACATTAGAAAGTTGCTTTACATAACTATTAGGTAGTTGCACACTTATATCACCACATCCTTTTACATCATGAGACCTATTATCTCCTAAATAGATCTTACTACCATCATTTTTCTCATGAAAATTTGTAAACCAATTTCTATGACATGACATGAATAGATGCCCCTGAATCTATAAACCAGTTATTAGACTCATTTGTTTTAGCTTAAAGAGCAACATCAGACATAAACAACTTTAAATCATGGAGGTTATCACTTATTTCATCCTCACCCTTCACAAAATTACCCTCATATTTGTTGTTTTTGGACTCATTATTCTTTTTTTTCCAACATTCATAAGCATAACAACCAATTTTGCCACAATAATTACAATTTCTATTTTTCTTTACATTTGATTTGGATGATGCTCCTTCTTGATACCTTTTGTTCTAAAATTTACCTCCTCCTTTGTTCTTTGACCATTGCTTTGCTTTGAATGGCATCTTGTCTTTGGCCATCAAAGCTGAATCGGCACTCTAAATTTTGTTGTCCATGTGCTTCTTCCTCTCTTCTTCTTGTAGGAGGATACTTGCCAAACTCTCAAAAGAAGGTGGCTTTTCCCTTGTAGCCAAGCTAGTAATAAAGACATGATAATCACTAACCAGTCCATTCAAAGTAACTATTACTAGATCAATATTAGAGACTTTTTCACCAATATCAACTAATTTATCCCTTAACTCCTTAATTCTGGATAAATAATCACTAATATTTTCATTTACTTCCATTTTAATAGAAAGCAATTTGCTCTTTAAAAACAAAATTTTGTTTGTATTTGTAATCTCATACAAACCTTTCAATGCTGTCCATGTATCTTTAGAGGTAGAGATATCTCTAATATGAGGGATCACTGAATCCTTTACTGACATACGCAAGAGAATCTTAGCTTTGGATTCTCTTTTCTCCTAATCTTTAACAGTATCAGGTGGTGCTATTGGTTTAGCCTCAGTACCAGTTACAATACTCCAAACATTGTAACCTTCCATTAAATTATGTATCTTGAACTTCCAATTAACATAATTGGAACCATCTAACTTATTTGATTCAGTTAGATAAGTATCTGAAAGATTTGCCATCTTTTAAAAATAAATCAACAAAGAGAAATTTTTACCAATTTCTTACACCTTTAGGCCAGCACTTCTTAGTCACCTTGGACACTATCACAATCAGTAATTTTCAATAGCAGACTAAGGCACAACACTGCCTCTTGGTAACCTCAATAGCAGACGCAAGTGCAACCACAGCACTCTAACTAATCCACGCTCCTCCTCTCAACAGAGGCAGCCTTAGCAGTAGCAGTCTACACATTTGACCTTAGCCTCCACATGTGAAGCTCAGGTGCACCGTGGAACATCCTCAATCTCTCTAGTTCCGACGTTGGCAATTTCCCAACAGGAACATGCACAACAATCTGAATTTGAGCACCAACAACACCAAATGGAGTTTACACAACTGCTGCTCAAAGGAAACTCGATGTAAACTCTCACTTATTGCCAAGCTCTAATGCCAAAATAGAATAATATAACAACAACACAAAAATGGAATAGCAGACATAAACTTGATGAAACAATGGAACTCACTGCTTAACTTTATTGAACAAGAGAAGAATATTTATACAACAGATTGAACAACTATCATTCCTAAATGTCTACTAAATAGATTGACAGCAAATTGTAATAAGTTTGACAACACACACATGAAGATGGATAAGTGAATGACTCTTGACAGTTAACTAGATCTGAGAGATAGATCTACAGTTAGTTATTATTTCTAATTAAGACTCTATGACACATATGTGCACAGCTATATTCTATTTGACTTATTCTAACAAGTGGATGCCTCTATTTTCCAAGGAATGCAATGACTTCTAACGATATGACAATCATGCTTGTTGTTTCTTCATATGCCTAAGCCAGGTTCATTAACTAAATGCCACATTACCCTTTTAGACCATGCCTATATCATAATGGCTGAGCAATGGCTGAATAGTCCGAGCCATACTATAATAGTTTCACCTTAAATTTCATATGGCACTTTTGACCATGATGCCTATGCCATATAAACAATAGTTCATTCCTATTTATACTAAGCACCATTAATAAAATCTATGCATATATTGGAGGTGATTGAGCTATCCTTTCAAAACACTAGCGCCATACTACGTTACTAGTGCGCTCTTTCCCTAAGGTCAATCCTTATTCTATAGTGACTATGGGAATCTCTATTATAAGGATGACATGTCTTTCTAAAATTCCACCACCTTCTATGGTAACCCACATCATATTTATGTTGCTTTGAATTAAGGATGCCTCCAACATTTGATTACACCCTCCTATTATGAGTTTGAGCCTTTTGTATTGGCATTCCATTGAAAATAGACACACAACCTTTATTTCCTACAGACACTACAAGGGTAGAAGGTTCAGTAGGTTCACAAGGTTCACAAGGTCCTTTAGAAACTGATTAAGGCTCTTTTGATGAATATAGAACTAGGCTTATATTTTCATATACATTTCCTAAAGTCTTTTTCAAAGAGGATTAGACTGAGCTCAGATCTCCATAAGGTCCATCAGATGCATCCTAAGTTTTTGGTAGAGAAAACTGAAAAGGAGTTAGCTCCCCAATACAATGACTTTCAAATACTTGATGAAGCCCTTCTGGGGAAGAGTGAACATTTCCTATGTGCTCTGCACCAAAATTCTCTAATGTGTTATGCAACCCCTTTGGTGAAGACTATACTGGACTAAGGTCTTCAATAGAATGCCTTTTAATTTCGGATTGATGTCACCATTCTTCCATTTTTGTGTCTGTAACAGTAGGAGGATTTGAGCCATTTCCCATAGTAACTCTTAACAATGCATTAAAAATGTAGTAGGAAATAGAAGTGAAGCAGCTTGCAGGGGTGGCAGAAACTTTATCAAACTATTGTGTATCAAAAATTTCAAAATGGTGCAAAAATAATCAACAGTTCTTGCCAACTAGCTGGGTAAGTAAGCCTCCTCACTGAGAACTCTAGAATATCTAGTTTTGCAAATTAGTGTCATATCCATTGGGCATAGAGTCAAATATGTAACACAAAAAATAATCATAAAACTAAAAATAGAATGCAACTAAGATCTGTGCAACTAGAACTGATACCGGCTGCCTAGAAAAATGCATAAAGCTGAAGCTAAAGCATTACTGAACCAAACAGATTCCGCAACCAATAGATCACTGAAACTAACCACTGATCCTATGGAACTAACTTTGCATCTTTGTATTGTAGTTGAGATTTATTGAAAACAAAATAACTGAAACTGAAAACTAATGCTACTGCTGTACCTTATTCTAAACACTGAAACTAATTACTAACATATGAGACACATAAGGATATGCCCATTAATCGGGACATCAAAGTAACTGCTAGATCGGATAATATTGCTCTATCGAATCCATATTGCATTGATAATTGACCTGATGAAATGTGTAAAAAAGTATAGCAAGATTTTGTACCTTTTCACCTCTTCGCACTCCGGAGGCTCATCCTTTGCACAAAATATTAGTCAGGCTGATCAACATGCTACTTATACTTCAACGGAGGGTGGGAAGGGAAAACCAAGTGTTGAAACTCACTTCTCTGCTTGCATTTGAAGGCTTCTACTAACAAAACTCCATCAATGATCTCTTTTGTAGACTCTTTATTTGAATGATGATCCATGATAGCATCAAAACTAGGCTTGTAGGTGACAAAGCTACTCATCACAACCTTGAATCTCACTGGGATTCCTTCTTGCAAGTAGAAGGGTGTATAATGTGACTTGGTATGTGACTCAATATGTGACTCTTCACTTTTGCAAATGTCCCTTCAGACTGTATCATTTTATAGCTTTGAATCTTCATCAAGAAGAAGACAATATCCATTTTCAAAAATAGAGGACAGATTAGCTCTTAGATCTACCTATGTTTCAAAATTTTCTCCATGATCACCTTCAATAGGCTTTGGAAAATAGTCATTCACTTGCTCAATGGTAGGGTGTTCTGCATCCAAAAGCTAATAGCCTTGTTGAAAATGTGAGAACAAATCCTCATCTTGCTGCCCCTCATGTTGGTCATGCATCTTTGTGCTATCTTCTTCAAAATGTGAAAACTCATGATAGAAATAAAGACACTTTGTATTCATAGATGCAAAAATTTCCTTTGCAACTTCTTCCTCAAGATGAGGTACAAATTGTTCATCACTATTTACCTAGCACTTTTCAGCTTCAAAGCCCATCTTGAAGTACTTTTCAGCTCCTAGAAGTGTTACCTCATAAGCATCTTCTGAATCTTCTTCATGATTTGATAGAATCTCTGAGTTGCACTTTCTCATAGGTGCATGATACTCAAGATCATAGGGACACACCGAATGAACATGAGTCACCTTCTTGCTTGCATTTTGATCATTGCAAGACTTGAATCTTCTTTAATCTCAAAATGACAAAACACCTGATCTAAACTTCCTATGGATGGGTTTGTAGATACGAAAGCTTGTAAAGCATAATTTCCAAGATAATTGGGCATCCTTTGATTATATTCATATTTCTATTCATATAGTCCCTGAGGCATGAAACTCAGATCATCATGATGCAAGGTTTGGTTTCTTAGCTTATTAAGCTCTTGGGCAAAATATTTTATGAGTTCTTTTACCTCCATCATCTCCTTATGATTTGGCAAATCAACAAGGATGGTGGGTGGATTTCTACAATTATGCATCTAGCTACAAGAAAGAGCCTGAGATGAGATATCTACATGAGGCATCAATTTACCAGCCTCTATGAAGTTGTTTTCAGCCCTAATGGCAAGATTATATGATTGAGGTAGAGTTTCACCTCCTAAGGCTTGAATCATAATAGATATTTCAGGGTCTAAAACCTTTAAATAATACAGGAATGCAAAAATTGGAGATGGCCTAATATCAACAGAGATTTTCTTCCATACCTTATCAAATCCTGAATTGAAATCATGTATGGGCTCCATTGGATGCCTTTTGATGGTGATGAGATTCTGGGTGAGGGTGCCAACATCTATCCTATCTTTGAACTGATTGTAGATGACTCCTCCTACCTGATCCCATCCATAGATTGAACTAGGCTGCAAACTTCTATACCATTCTTTTGCTTTGCCTTTGAGGGAAGATGCAAGAAATAGAGGGGCATGATTCTCAGTTGTGATATTATAAATGGGGCATAAACTTCCAACATCTTGAATGTGATGTGAAGGACAAACTGATCCATCTCCAAGAAAATAAGGAATTGCCTTCCATGCTGTGTCAGAAACTTGACCCTATTGCTGAAGGACAAGAGGACTTGAATCCCAAGTCACAAAAGGTAGATCCTTGGTAGGAATATTTAGATGCACATAAATGTTTGAGGCTACCATGGTCTGTAGAAGAAAAGACCTGAGAAAGATTCATGCTCCTATGAATAGATAATTTTGTGATTTTCCACCAAAAGCACAAAATATAGGGAAAAGATTCAGTGAAAACAAAGACCCAAGTCTTTGATACTAGTCCCACTGGGAGTGCAAAAAACTATTGATGAATAAATTTGTGGGTCTAATCCAACAACAACATGGGAAGCTTTGAGAATGTCAGATGACCCTCAAAATAACCTCCAGATTTTAAGGAAGCTGGCTCTTCTATTTTTCAATGGGGTATTGGGAAAAGGGAAGAGAAACAAGATTACATATACAATAAAAAAAACTACCTTCCTAAGGTGATGTGCCAACTTTAACATTTACCCAATAGCACAGTGTCAAACCCTAATAGATTTAACTAAAAACCAAAGGGCATCATGCATGATTGATTACCCCATCTGATAAACAGAATTAACAGAGGCTTTAAGAAATAGTTAGAAAGAAAGAAGAGAAAGAGACACATTTGTATCTGCATAGAACATCACTCCTTTATTTGATGAAGAATAAATATACAAAGGCAAAGATTTGCACAAAATAAACTATTACACCCTCATGAAAAAGGCACTGTTGAGGTAAAAATATATCTCTGTCTGCTACTCAAAATCTATGATCTATGTGTTGAAACTTTTGGAAGCCCTTTTATCTGACTTGGATCTATGTATATATAGCCCAGAAAACCAAAGAAAAATATCTCTAACTACCTCCTAAAATCGCTGCAACTGAAAATCCCATGAATCCCAGATCTGATAACCGTGATTGGCTATTCTGTTTCTCCATTTTACCCTCCATGGTTGGAAAAAATACCTCTGCCTCCATTCTTTACCTACATGTAAAACTTAGTCCCACCCATTCTCTTCAGCTACCGTGAAAAGAGGGTTGCGTGAGAAATTTTAGGGCTACATCTTTATTTCCCATGAGGAGTTAAAATGAGAGTCCTTATTTAACAAAGCTTCTACTTTATTATTTTTGAGGGACCCACCATTGATTCAACTCATATTTTAAATCTAGTTTACTCACTCCCATGACCTTTCATATCTTATGAGAGACTCTTTTTTTTTATTAAAAATGAAACTAAACTTTTAGCAAAGGGCCCACCATTTGATTATAAGAAACTTCTTATTTAATATAAGACTTTAACTTTTTTTTCTTTGACTCCTGTGACCCATTGGTATTTTAATGAGTCTTATAAAAAACAAAATAATACTTATCTAGCACCCGCTTACTCCACATGGCTTATTTACAATCATTTGAGAGAAAGATTTCCTCTGAGCTCCTTAAACTCCAGCGAGAGTGACACCTAGTGGATTTCTGTGCATTCTTGAACTAACCCAAGCCATTGATCTTCATTCATCGTAGAGTAGCTGTGGTTCATTATCTCTATTTTATCTTGTAGACTCTATTCCTTTACTTTGAAAAGGCCACCATTGTATATTTCTCTACATCTGAGATCGCTCGCACCAATTTTGAATCTAAGACTATGCTAGCCAAATTGATATGATTGATATGATATTTAATCAGCCCGCACCACTGTATATGAGGTGTGCCTCTGCATCAAATGTCCTTTGACTATGTTTGATCTTTCAACATAGCTTTAAAACCTAAGGTGCCCTCCTTATAGTTGGTGGTGAATTACTTTACTATGGTGATTTGATTCAAACTGATGGCTTTCAATCTTACTAATCTCCACTCCATTTCATCATTGAATGATGATCATACCTTTATGTTGGCACCAATATATAGACCTGCACCATTTATAATGCTTCTCATACTGTTTTTATATGGCTATGTGAGCGTTTGATTGTAAAGATCATGCCCCATATCATGCTAGGCAGCGCATATCTTCTTATTTGGTTTTTTATTATCATATGGATTTTGCCTACTTTATAATGTCATGATTGTGCCTATTGACATGACTGCACCTCCATTTTGGAATGGCTTGAAATGCTTAATCAAGAAGCTCGCACCATCTCCTTCAAGCCATGACTTCATTCATATGTGACTATGCCATGATACATGGTCTAAGTTGTGATTTTGTAGAGACAACTGTGGCTTCGAATGGCTGAGGAATGCCAATTCCATGATGAATGACCCTATTATGAAAGGCAATCCTTCTTCTTCTACAACCTCATTATAAAATGAAGTAGCTCTATATTGGCATGGTGTCTCTTTTGATGGTGACACCTTCATTACATTGATAGTACCCTTTGATATCAAGGTGGCACCTTTGACTCTCTAAGCTACACACATTGAATAGCTGTCATGATATATATACTAGCAGCGTATAACTTCTAAAGCACAAATATTTGGTGAGGAGTGCCATCCATTATTGATACTGCAGTACCAAACTTACCGTGACTTCATATTACTCCATTGATATTTTGCAAGTGATGGAGACAATGCCTTGTTGAGAAACATCTAGAGGTAAAGAGGGCTGGTGGAGCAGAAATCTTAGTGGATGGCTCTATTTTCCAAGGACTCCAGTGACTTCTAATGATATGGCAATCATGCTTGTTGTTTCTTCATATGCTCGATCCAGGTTCATTAACTAAACGCTACATTGCTTTTTTAGACCACGCCTATATCATAATGGCTGAGCTATGGCTGAATAGACTGAGCCCTACTATAATAGTTTCACCTTAACTTTCATATGGTGCTTTTGACCATGATGCCTATGCATTATAAACAATGGTTCATGCCCATTTATGTTGAGGTCCATTAATCAAAGCTATGCATATATTGGAAGTGACTGAGCTATCCTTTCAAAATAGTAGTGCCATACTCCGTTACTAGTGCACTCTTTCCCTAAGGCTAATCCTTATTCTATAGTGTCTATAGGAATCTCTATTATAAGGCTAAGGGGTCTTTCTTAAATGCCACCACCTTCTATGGTAACCTGCATCATATTTATGTTGCTTTGAAATAAGGATGCCTCCAACATTTGATAGCACCTTTCTGTTATGAGTTTGAGCCTTCTGTATTGGCATTCCATTGAAAATGAAGGCACAACCTTTATTTCATAAAGACACTGCAAGGGTAGAAGGTTCAGTAGGTTCACAAGGTCCTCTAGAAATCAATTAAGGCCCTTTTGATGAATATCAAACTATGCTCAAATGTTCATATACATTTCCTAAAGCCCTTTTTAGAGAGAATTGGACTGAACTCAAATCTCCATAATGTCCATCAGATGCATCCTGAAGTTTTGGTAGAGAAAACTGAAATGGAGTCAACACCCCAATACAAGGACTTTCAAATACTTGATGAAGCCCTTCTGGGGAAGATTGAACATTTCCTAAGTGTTCTGGACCAGAATTCTCTAATGTGTTATGCAACCCCTTTGGTGAAGACTATACTAGACTAAGGTCTTCAATAGAATGCCTTTTAATTTTGAACTGATGTCACCATTCTTCCATTTTTGTGTTTGTAACAGTAGGAGGATTTGAGATATTTCCCATAGTAACTCTTAACAATTCATTAAAAATGCAGTAGGAAACAGAAGTGAAGTAGGTTGTAGGGGCATCAGAAACTTTATCAAACTGCCGTGTATCAAAAATTTTGAAATGGTGCAAAAAATAATCACCAATAGACTTGGTAACATGTTGAGCTACATGATTGTTGATAGACCAAAATAGTAGGCTTTAGTACTTACAAAAGATAAGTTCACCTACAATAACTCAATAAACCTAATTACTATGAACACAACCTTCCAAATTATACATGGATGTAATCCAAGAGGGTCTACAAAGTTGAGGAGTGTGGTAGGTTTGGATGAGATGGGTGTTGAAGAAAAAGATTATGGAGAATATACATGCAAAAATTTCATCACCATGTAAAGGAGAACTCAGAAAAGAGTACATAAAGCTACAAGCAACATGTTGATCATAAAAAGAGGGAACAAGAGTCTTAAATGGGTAGTTTATTTTTTACTAATTTGAGAAAAGAGAGATTTCCAAAGGGCACCCCTACAATAATTTGAAATGGAAGAAAATAGGACCCTACAAAGTCGTATATTTTTTTAATCTAATGCATATAAGATTGAGTTTCCTAGTGAGGTTGACATCTCCTAAATCTTCAACATTTCAATCTTGCATCCATTTTATGACAAGTAGCCATATGAGTGAAGTACTTATCCAATTTTATCCATACCAAATTGAAAACTACACTTGCTAGATAAGGAACAAGAGGAAACTAAAGCCATGATTGATTTAGCGATGGTGAAAAGGGTAGAAAGTAACAAACACAAGGCTTACTTGGTGAACTAGAAAGGAAGAATTGTAGAGGACTCAACTTGGATGGCACAAACCTTAGAAGACCTCATAGACAATCCATGAGATGGATTTTATAGGCACTTTTCAATAATCCTAAAAATGAACAAGAAGAAAGTGAGGACATGATTAATTTAAGGGCAGCCAAAAGGACATAAGGCGACAAATACACAGAACACTTGGTAAAGTGAAAAGGAAGAAGAATGAATAATTCAACTTGGATACCAAAATCTTTGGAAGACCTCATGCACAATCCATGAGATGGATTTTATAAGCATTTTCTTGTAATCTCAAGTGTCTGATAAAGGAGGGTCCAAGAAAACTAACAATTCATATAAAAAAATCTAGTCTTGTTCATTTTAATAATTTAGAATATTATGTAATCAACTATATTTGTCCTTTAATTTTGGCTAAAGTGGGACATTTAAATCAACAGTTTAAACCAAATTTTCACTTTTTGACACCTATAGTAGCTAATCTATTAAGAATTTGATGATGATGTGAACTAGTGATTTTGAAGATTTTATGTGTAGATTCAAAATGTATTTTTTTAAAAAAATTAAGAAATAATTTGTGAACTTTTTTTACGTAACTTTTAATAACTTATTTTTTATAGTTAACAACATTTTTAAAAGGTGACATTTATACCATACAACATAACTTTTTTTTATAGAAAGGACACAATTATAAATTTTTAAACATATACTTGTAATATCAATATCTAGTATGCAGATATTTTTTCATATTTTTTGTCACATATTTTATTAATTAATTTTTGAAGTGAGATTAATTATAATTCAGACATAGGTCTATACCATACAACATAACATTTTCTATATGTATCCAAATTAACTTCTTCTTTTTTGTTGAAACAAGGACATCAATACCTAGTGTGTAGATATTTTTCAAAAAAAATCTCTATTTTTTATTTTTCTGTGTGTGGGGAATAGAGACCTTGATGTTTGATGAAAAATGTGTGTTCACTAGAAAATAGAAAATAACTATAATAATCAAATGAAATATATTAAATATCATACTTTTTGGAAAGCTTATACTAAGAGATACATACTTACAAAATAGAATTTCTAAATGACTTCATTTGATCCCTCAAAAGGTGAATCAAAATTTGTTTTTTATTAGCATTTTGATAGGTACAAAGGAGACTCCATTGAGGGTTTGATGTAATATTAGGGGGTTATTTCCAAGTGCTTTTGATCTATGGGGGCTTTTATCTAATCCCCTTAAATTAAACCCCTTTAGGTGGAAGCCCTCAAGGCTTAAATCATTAATTTTTATAAAAAATATGTGATTTCAGACAAAAATCAGGATGTCCCACAAATGGGACACACTATTGTATCATCACCCTAGAATCAACTCCACCTCAATGCTCAAGTAGTAAAAATGGCTGCAAATCACTATCATGATTTAAGTGTAATAAACCTCTTGACTACCACACAACTAATGGATAGATCTCTTCACTCATCTTTCTATGAGAGAAGCGTAACAAACTAAGGTGTCAAAAAAAATTATGCTTATTTTAGAGCTATATTTGACAGAAGTTTACTGGCATTGACTCATAATGATTCACTTGCAATCTTTCAATCTAGGTTAGTGAGAGAGAATTGCAGAGGTTGGGGACTCTATGGAAATTTATTTATTTTTTATAAAAATGCCTCATGGAATATTTTGCATGGTGTATTGCATAAGTGAAACGACTCAAAGTTCAAGATAGTGCTAAGGGAAAATGAGGATAGATTTAATTTGGGTTAAACATTTTTTTGAAAAAACCATCTTTGAATTGAGAACACTAATTTATTTATGGTAATATTTTATTCATCCAAATTCAAGCTAATTGTTTGACAAAATGCCTAAATAAACTTTTTACATTACCTATCTTGTTCAAGGAATTGGGTTGAGTTGATTTATGACTCTTTTAATGAATGTATTCTTAGATATTCTGTTAAATTGTAAGTTTGTTTATATGATTTTTAATGGAAAAAAAACCAAGTTGACCCCCAATCCTTGACTATGTTAAATGTACACCATAATCATTGTGTTGCCATATTTCCTTTAACAAAGAAACCATATTCTACAAATACAAACACTTCTATTTCAATAACTATTTCCTTATGCAAGGTAGTAGTAAAGTTTCACTTGATCTCATCACTAGAGCATCCATCCATTTAAGGTTTCACTAACCTCAAACCTCAAATCTTCAACAAGATCTATGGCCTTCTAGACCAAATAGAAATAGATAATATTTCCTCTATGTGTTTTCTTAAATGTTTACCTAAAATTGAGTAACATAATCATAAATTTTAATTTGAAGCTATACTATTACATGACATTACCATTGCTTAAGTTTCAACCATATCTCAAATATGCGAACAAAATAATTCTATTCAAGCATAAAATCTAGGCCAAGTGAAATTGACCTTTGATGATGATGACAATCTTGTTTCAGGAGAAATAAAAGAATGCCTAATCTTAGCCCAATTTGTACCTTGACACCCTTAGTTGAAAATCTGACTCATTAAGAAGAACACACATTGCTTTAGTCCTTCTTTTCCCACCTATAGAATTATAAGTTATAATAACAACAATAGTCCTAAAGTGCTATCGATCATCTAGCAAGAAAATTCTTCTATAAAAAAAGAAGCATTCATTGCTTCACCCATTTGATTCCCTTCTCAAAATTACATTGTTTATTTAAAAGATAACCCTATAATCTCATTAAAGAAAAGCCTATAAGAGCCACTGGGCCACTAGAAGTTCATCCACAAGCCACTACCAATGCAGCATCCTTTTAGTGGCATCATTTGATGCATAGATATTGACAAAGCGAAGGGTTCTAGTATCCATGTTGAAAAGGACACACAAGGCTTTGCTAGATAGGTTGCAACTATGAGTAATATAATGAGATTGTCACTTGACATCTATAAGAGTTACCATACCACCTCAACTTTTGTCATGATTACTATTGAAAGAGATACTATTTCTTTCTTGTTTATAATATCACCATGTTTAACTACAACTAATTTATGGTAATACTCACCTTTCAATTATTAGATACATCTTCACTCTATTGTTTAAGACTATAGCTAGAGTCCCTACCAAATGCTATTGGAATATAATATTGTATCTTTGTAACAAGGTATGGATCATCTAAAAAAATAGAGTCTATATATATAATAAAATAGATATGAATAGAAGACATAAGAATTCTATTCATACAATTAAAGACTCTATGGGGAATATCTTGTAAGATGATGTTCTTATTTACAAAGGAGGAATTAATTTTTTTCAAAATCTTCTTTCAAAAGAAAATATTAAGGTCGTGCATTTGACTGTGCTAGAAGTTATAAATCATATCCCTCCTTTGATATCACAAGAAGATAATATGGAATTGATGAAACATTTTTCTTTAGAAGAAATTAACGTAGTGGTTTTTTCTTTAGATCCAAATAAATCTCCTGGTCCAGATGGTTTTACCCCACTTTTCTTTCAAAAATGTTGGCATTTTGTAGGTAAAGATGTATGGTTGGCTATAGAGGAAGCTTGTAGAAATCATATTGTTTTGAAAGAGATTAACTCTACCTTCATTGCCTTGATTCCTAAAGTTGCTACACCTTCTTCCTTTGCTAATTTCAGACCCATTTCTCTTTGTAATACATTGTATAAAATCATTTCTAAAGCAATTACTCTAAGACTTGCTATTTTTATTCCAAAAATTATTTCAGAAGAGCAAGGAGGTTTCGTCCCAGGTAAGGAAACATCTGAAGGTGCACTGGTGGCTCATGAGGTTTTGCATTCAATTCATGATCATAAAATTTTTGCTATGTTTGTTAAATTGGATATGTTAAAAGCTTTATGATAGAGTGTCTTGGGACTTTTTGTTTCAAGTTCTCCTTAAGTTTGGTTTCTCATCTAAGTGGTGTAAGTGGATTTTTTCTTGCATTTCTAGTTCAAGCTTTTCAGTTTTGATAAATGGTTCCCAATCTAAATTTTTTAAATCTTCTCAAGGGATAAGACAAGGTGATCCTTTGTCCCCTTTTCTTTTTATAATAATGGTAGAAGGTTTGAGCATATTGATTTTGAGGCAAAATTCCTTGGGAAACTGGAAGGGGATTAAAATTCCTAGAGTTCCCTTTGCTATTACTCATGCTTTATTTATAGATGATACTTTGTTGCTTGGTCAACCTATGATGTCAGAAGCTAAACATATGAAGGATGTAATTTCAAAGTATTGTTTAGTATCGGGTCAGAAAGTAAATCAGGAGAAATCTAATTTTTTTTTCTTTTTTATGTCCTCATTAGTTCAAGAAAGGGTTGCCAAATATTTGGGGTTTAAGGTGGATGGCCTTCCTTCAAGATATTTGGGGATTCCTCTTTTCTCAGGATCAGTTAAAAATATGTTTTGGGATAAACCTATTAAGAGTATCAAGTCCAAAAGCTCTTCATAGAAAGGTAAATGGCTAATGTTGGCAGGTAAAATCCTTATGATTAAATTAGTTTTGTCGACAGTCCCTGTGTATATGCTTTCAGTGCTTATGGTGCCCAAGGCCATCCTTTCTTGCCTTGTTAATATCTTGAGGAAATTCATGTGGAATGGATCTAATTTGAATGGAAAAAAGATCCATTTAATTTCTTGGGATAAAATTTATTTTCTGAAGCAGAAGGGAGGAACTGGGATTCATAACATTGAAGCTCAAAATAAGGCTCTTGGAGCCAAGTTGGTCTGGAATTTATACGAAAAACTAGACTCTAAATGGGGAAAAATTATGCTAGCTAAATATCTAGATTCTTCTTCACCTAAAAGAATATTTACTATTCTTAATCTAAAGATGGGTTCTCAGATTTGGAATTTTTTATTAAAATGTAGACAGGTGATTTCCCCTTTTCTATCTTGGGTTATTCAGGATGGAAACTCAGCTCTTTTTTGGGATGATTCTTGGAATAGTTGTCAGCCATTGACAAATATAGAAGGTCTTCAAGAAATCAATTTATTCTTGTGCCAAGTTTCGGGAACAAAAGTTAAAGATTATATTGTAGTTGATTCTGATTCTGTAATTAATCAAGTTCATTGGAGAAATTTTGATGATTTCCCTATTCCTTTAGAATAGAAGGTCTTGCTTAGGAATATCTTGAAGGAGAGAAGAATTTTTATATCAGGAGGTAGGGATAAACTCATTTGGGTTCCATCAAAGTCTGGTCGATATATAGTCAAGAAAGGATATCTAAGTATCATTAGTAAGGATTCTTATTCAGCTACTGATTGGCCTTACAAGCTTTGTTGGAGTGGTCCTTGCCTACCTAAAGCAGGGGCTTTTGCTTGGTTAGCCTTGAATTATAGAATCCTTACTAGTGATAGATTAGTCAGACTTGGGGTTGCTAATTCCTTCTTTTGTCCTTTTTGTATTGAAGTTGAGGAATATGTGGATCATTTACTGTTAAATTGTCATTTCTCTTCAAAAGTCTGGTATTGGTTATTCTCAAAGTTGTGTTGGCAGGGCCCTCTTCCTTTCTCTCTCCTTCAATTTTTTCAATGCTAGCCTATCTTATTCTCAAACTCTATCTTCTCTACTTTGTGGTTGGTCTCACCGAGTATAGTGATTTCAATTTTATGGCTAGAAAGAAATAGCAGAATTTTTAGAAAAATTAATAGTTCTTTTGATGTAATTATTGTAAAAATTGAGAAAATGATTTTAGAAGTAGTCTCAACTTCTCTTCTTTTCAAAAAGGTAGGTTCTCTAGTTTTTACTTCTTGGGATGATCTAATGCTAAAGAGTTGGAAATTTTTACTATTGCCTAACTCAAATTGTTTTAACATGGGTAGTAAGATAGATAAGTCCTCCATTAAGTGGATCCCTCTGCATGTTTCTTTTGTAAAACTAAATTTTGATGGTGCGAGTAGGGGTAATCTTGGTGACTCTAGTGATGGATGTGTTTTGAGAGATCACAATGGTACAGTTTTAAGAGCTTTATCAGTTAAGCTTGGGTTGTGTTCAAATAATGAGGCAGAGGCTTTGGCATTATTATCAGGTCTAAATCTTGCATTAAAATGTGAAATTACTAATTTTATTTTGGAAGGGGACTCTTTGAATATTGTTAGGGCACTTACTCTTAAGTCATCACCAAGCTGGAAAATTGATTATATTTTACAATTTGGAAGGAATCTGCTTGATCATTTTCAATCATTTAAAATAGTTCATACGTATAGGGAAGGCAATTTATTAGTAGATTTTTTATCTAATTATGCTTTTTACATTAATGATTCTTTTAAGGACTGGGATTCTAACTCCCTTTTGTTGATCCCCAAAATTAATTGCATTTTAGCCAAGGAAAGTTCAAACTAACATGTTAGGCAAATTATGAAGTATTTAGTGGAAGATTTCTTAAAAAGAATATTTTGTTGGAGTCACTAAAATTAGAATCATTTCTATGCTACAGCTCTGTTTTGACAGCTAACATCATCCTTTCGTCTAAGGGCAGCTTTCATCTGGTGTGTAGTACTATTGTTTTAATTTTGCATGTAGGGTGGCAGTTCTCGCTTAATGGTATATCTTATCAAGAATGATTTTATTCATTGTATTTTGAGGGAATTTGTCTTTATTTTCTTATATTTGGTATCTCATTTTCCATCTCTTTGTAAGCTTTATTTGCTTTGCTTTAGTCTCCTAATCTAGTTTATTTGCAAGATTTAAGAATTTTGTTGTAGTATGGGCACCGTCCAGTGAAACAAAAGAATTCTTTTGCCAATTCAAAATTGGGAACGACCCTCTTTAGGTCTCCTCAATCTAAATTCCATGCAGGAAGCTTTTAAGATTTACGAAGATGTTGTTGAGAGAGCCATTATCTAGGTTTGTGGTCAGCAAGTTTTACATTTTAATAGAACTTTATATCCTTCCTAAGCTGTGTCACATTTCTTTTCAAATGCTATGGATTTATTGAAAAGTTTTGATCTGGTAAGGAATCTGGGCTTTCTGTTTGTCCATGATGATTATTTTCTTGTGGATACTTTTAATGAAGTCATAGAGGATTATGATTTGTATATGGGTTCTAGTCTTGTGGGTGGTTTGTTTGATCACAGGGATCTCTTTTACCAACCTACGCTTCATTGCCTCTTCAATGCTATGTTGCATGGTCTTCAAAACAATTGTGTTACGTCTTTTCACAATTCTATTCACTGTCATAGGAGAGAACTAGGAAGACAATTGGTAGATGATGTTACAAAGGTCTTTAATGCACTATCATTTCTTTTGCATTACATTTCTCCTCCACCACCTTCTCCCCCTCAGCTGGCAGAAGAGGAGGTTTGTCGTCAACAGGGTTTTATTGCTAAAGGATTGCAAGATGATAACTGATAGTTATGTTCTTTTTTGGGAGTTTTTTTATTTCATCATAATTTATCTGTACCAGTTGCAAATTTTGTAATAGCATCTTATTGACAAAGAAGTCAACCATGTAATATTCACAGACACAGACTTTTTTGATCGACTCATCTTTTTAAGTCATTTTTGTATTAGCTATGTTTTATAAAGACTACAACCGAAGGTTTTCTTCGCCTGATTCTTTCCTATTGGTATGCCTCATTGAATTAGGCTTTCTATAATTTTCCTTATATAATTAATATATTTTCAATGGCTATGCCACTTTTTCAAAAAAATAAAAATAAATAAATATGAATAAATTACAAATGTAAACATTGTACAAATATCCTTCTTGTGAATGACAAATATGAATAAATTACAATCACTTTGATAATCATGTATGCAAAACATAAAAGTATATATGAAGGCATGTAAACTATTTCACACATGTATGTAAAATGCAAAAGCATAGATAATCGATACATTGAAAATTTTCTAATTCAACCAGTTCACATTTGATAGTGTACTTACAACTTGTGCAAAATGGTGACTTTAAGATAGGGTATAGACATTCATCAAAGCATAAAGGATAGAAGAATTCCATCAAGTGATGTGGGTTGTGACTACCTTGGTTGATATTTGTGTAAAATGTACAAGTATTGACAAGGTGTGTAGACTATTTGATAGGATACCTTGAAGAAATTGTTTTATAATCTACAATAATTATGGGACAAACACAAAATGGATTCATTTAAAAGGTCTTAGAAACTTTTAAGAAAATGCAATCAAGTAGATGTAAGTCTATGTTTTAATAAATTTGTCAAACCTACCTTTAGCTCACACCAAATGGCAAAATAGTGTCATAGTCTATGAAAATTTAGTTATGTTTTCTCTAAAACCTATGTCTACTTCATTTTGAGTTGTCTAGAGGAAAAACCCATATTCAAAAATCTCTAAGGAAGTAATAATAGGAAATAGGGCCCAATGATGCAGGAGGATCTGGGTCCATGAGCAATCCTCATCAACTAAAAAGATTTCTTTACTTTCTTGCTTGTTTGTTTTCCTTATTGTTCTGCTGCAGGAGTTGATAATCAAATTCTAGAGAATTTCCTATAGATTTTTGGCCAAGTGTTGACTTGGTGTTGAATAAGATCCAAATGGGTGCTCACATTTCAAGGGTGAAGATCTGAGATAAATTGGACAAGTTATACAAAAATGGAACTTTAAGTGTCAACAAGATATGTGGGACTTTCCTTGCCATCAACATATATGCAGACGCCCCTTGATATTCCACATAAACATATCCAAGTGATGATGTCATCTTGTTAAATGCCAAATTGGTGTCCAAAATTCCAAGTTTTGCAAGATTCTGAGCAAAATTGAGCAAGTTATGCTTAGGCGAAACTTTGGTCTGCAACAGGATATATCCAGTTGACACCAAAATCCCTGCAATATCTAGTTGACCTCAAAATCCCTGCAATATCCAATTGACCCCTAAATCCCCATAATATCTAGTTGACCCATTTTCTCCCACTATATCATGTTGGATCACTTTTTCCCACAATATCACATTAGGTCACTTTTTCCCAATTTATCGCTTGAAAGTGCTTAGAAAGTGACAATAATAGTTTTTAACCACATGTACGAATGATCCAAGAGCCAATTAATGACGGACATGTGTCTCATTCATGTGATGAGTGTGGTGGCTGCCACAAATGCCTATAAATGGGGGAATTTCATAGTGAAAGAGGTTGACTTCTTTGTAGTGAGTTTTTTGGCTTCTACTAGAATATTGTTTTGGGTTTCATAGGAAGGATACGTTAGTCTGATCTCACTATTGGAATCAATGTAATGCTTAGGTTAAGGCATGTATGAACAACATTGTACCCTGTTGTAATGTTTTTATTGCATATGAATAAAGAATTTATTGTTTCATTGTTGTGTGTTGTTCATTTAGTTGCCTAGTTCACTAGATTGTCAAAGCCCCTGGGCCTTGACCTGCATCACCTGACAAGCATCTAGGATAGTAGATAAAATTTTAGGATAGCAAGGGAGATCAAATTGATAAATATAATAGATTTTTATAAATAAATGTAAAATTAGATTTTGCATCATTCAACATTCAAAAAAATAAAGTCAAAATTAAAAAGACTTCAATAATCCATAAAATGAATTGTAGAAGTTTAGTATTCACCAAAAAAAAAAATATGTAACTAAATTAATATCTAAATCTAGGAAGCTTAAGAAATTTATAGGGAAGGGATGAACCATTAACAAATGAGTGTATACAAAGGCATGTAATATGAAACATAATTTTGTCAAGGAAGTTGTCATGCTAAAATTGAACATAGCCAAGTAACTTTTTTGGAAATATAGATGGATAGGTATTTTCCAGTTAGTTGACTATAGTTTGTCAACAAGTTCACTATCACAACCATAGACAACAAGCTAACCAAGAAATTCTATAAATATTATAAGAACAAAAGATGGGGAGTGGTCATGGATAGGAGAATAATGGGAAGTGTGGAAGGTGGAGCTAGGTCACTCGTCATTTTGTCACTTTCTCTCATTTTCTCTCTTTCTTCTCCCCTCTCATCTTCATCTTTAATTTTAACAATAGTATTTATTATGTTGTATCTCTCTTTTGAAGTGTAGTTTGTTCTGATTTTACATTTCTTTCATCATTTTGATAGGTCATGACAACAAGGTGAGGTGACATAGGTAAAAATTTAACTCATGCATCCAAGATACATTCTCTCATCTTTATTTTTGTAATTACTTTGAGTTGATCACTTATCAAGCTTACACTTGAATGATTTTTTCAATCTTTAGGTAGAGATGTGAGACAACAAGAAAGGTAATTTTATGGGTAAGTATGGGTCCCATTTAATGTAATTTTTGGGAGTGGTACCTAGCTTTCGTGTAGACTACCATCCCCAAGGGGGAAAATATAGCACTTTAGAATGCATGAGCCAAGATGGCTATTTGATGAGGATATGGAAATCCATCTCATGATCTTCAAAGTTATGAATTACACTTCTCTTATTAATTTCACACTTTATGAAACATCCTCTAGCCTATTTAGCAGCTTGACAAAATTTTAGACCTTCAAATTGAGTTACAGGAACTTGCATTTGTTGAATAAAATTTTGTAGATCTTCAACCAAAGAGGAACCTAAGACACCTTAGGGTTTCTTAGGTAATATGTCCTTAGGTTGTAGGGTCATCTGGGTGGCCTTCCCTACTAAAATAGGTATCCCTATTTTCGAAAGGGGTGACCCTGACATCTTTTGGCATGTGTGATCTCTTTCAATTCTAGCCAGTTTAACTCTAGTTTTGCTTCTAATTAGGAGTTCTCTCTTTCTTGACTGAACCACCACTCCCCCTAACTATTTCTCCTCTCCCAATTAGAAGATTGTTCACTCCCAATCATACATGAATGATCTCTCAATCAATCTCTTGTCCGCTAACTATCATCCTCTATGATCTTCCAATTATCTCTATAGTTAGCTTCCTAACCAGCCCCACCTTTGGTGTTGCTTTGCAAGATATAAATACCTCCCTCCTCTCTTATTTTAGGGAAGGTTTATCATCATATTTTCATTTTTCTATCCTTCCTAAGAGATCTCGTTCTCATAGTGAATCACCTCTAGAGGATGAAGTTCATGCATTGCATCTCCCATAGCATTTTTATGCTCATATAGGACTTCAAGAGACTTTTGATTTTTGTTATCCCAAGCTTCTAAGATTCAACCACACCAATTTCCATTGTATCCATATCTTCTTTCCTATCATCATGTTGACGACCCTATTGCTATAGAGGAGGATATAGATCAAACTGGATCTCTTAGAACATAATCCTACTATTCACACCAATCTCTGTTTATAGGTTCTTTTCCTTTGAAAAGGTAGAATAGATTAGTAATTAGAAAACTCTCTTGACCTTGGGAAAGTAAGAATGTTATGTTTGATTTTCTTTGTTAGATTAAGATTTATTATTTTACTAAATCTAGGTTTCATTTTCTATTTTGATAGAGTAGATGCATTGTGCTTCCATTAAATTAATTCAGATTTAAAATCAAAACATGAAAGGATAAAAAATAGTAGAAAACTGCATTAGGAAAAGCCATCCTAGTTCTCAATTCATAAAGAAATTCTAAGCAAAGTAGTAACTAGATCACATTGAACGTCTCTAATAAGAACACTTTGAACGTCTCTAATACAGTTAATTTTTAATTAAATGGTATATACCATTGGCTTTTACTCAGAAAATGAATATACTGCCGGTCAAAAACACAGAGTCGTGGAAGAGCTGCTTGATTTAAAAAGAAAATGACGGGTTACGGCCATGGACTTTAAGATCCACTCCTATGAATATTTTGTTGTACAGTTGTAATTGACCGAAACATTTATGATCAGATCATGATTCCCTCACACATTTAAATATCAGTACAACTATAATCATTCATATTCTTGATGAAGGCTTGTCCAAAATGAATACGTATCTATGCAGATATTGTAGAAGTTGGCCTAGAGTTTAAATCCTACCACCTGTGTTTTTTTTAATCATGTCGACACCGATATGCTTGATGAAGACTTGCGAAACTTCAGTTTTGAGTGAAGCCGAAATTGAGACGTGCCCTCAAGATATGATTTTCCCAAAATAAAAATCATCGCCTTCCATATGATTGAATCTTTAAAGGAATATTTTTAAAAAATTTTACCATAAAATGTCATATAGGATACTTGATATGAAGTTGGTGGTGGTATCTTAGGGTTTTGGCTTAGTTTGGGTTGCATTTTAATATTTGTATCATTTTTTTTGGGGGGGGGGGGGGGGGTCTTTGTCATTTCGATTTATACTACATTTTAAGTAGGAGTTTGACATTTATTGAGGGGTTTTTTAGATTTTTTTTTTTTGGGCATTGGAATTTTTTTTTATATTATAAATGGCTATTAGTCATAGTGGTCTAGTAGTTGTTGGTAGGATCATAGGTTTACATATGCATGGTAATAGCATTGCCAAATAGACCTCACACATTCATTCTGAAAGTGGTATAATAGATACCTCTATTCTCGATGTTGTTTTGCTACTCCATATTTTTTATAATGCAAGTAAGTGGCTTGAAAGTTTTAATTTAGTACGTATTTTGTTGGAAGAATCCCTTCCGAATGCACGCTAAAAACCTAGGTTAATTCCACCTATGTCCCTCATTGGGTCTGCATAGAAACTATTCAAAACCTCACCAAGAGTTTTTCCCTTTTCCATTTTTTTTGAGGTGAAATTTGTGAAGACCATTCTTGAACATGGTCCTTGTTATATTTGTAATTCTTTGTTGGTCTTCTCTCTTGGGCTTGAGACTTTGTTTCCCATGAGGGGCATGCCCTTTGAATCCCAATCTGGGTTGAGTTTCTTGGTCTCCTTTTTCTTTGTGGCCTTTTCTTAACCATATTGTAGCCTCTTTTAGTCATGTTTTTTATTAAGATAAGAAATAAACAAGGGTACTGATCCTTTTACAAAATAGCCCCTAGGGCAACACAAAAGAAGCCCCAAGCTAGCCAGCAAAGAAAAGTGGGAAACAAGGGTCCTGACCCTATACAACAATTGCCATAAGGCAAGGCAAGACATGCCCAAAATGACTAGAAATAATAGTTGAACAACAAATCCCAAAAGGCAAAGCCACACAACAAGGCTACAAGAAACAACAACTATAACACAAGACTAAACAATAGCATAACTTGACCTAGCAGGTCATATGCCCTGGGCTCGAGTATGGGTCTGAGAAACATTCTTCGAAAGACCTTTCTTTCTTCTTTGGACAATGTTGTCCTATTTTTCTCCCCAGCCAAATAGCCCAAATCCATAAAATCTCTAAGTGTGTTTCCTCCTTAGAAATGCAAGGAAAGACTCCCCAAAATCAACTAAGTTGTAAAACTTGAGTTTTCCTTGTGTTTTCTAAACTTTCTGGAGTTTTAGAGTTTGGAGTTCTATCCTTCGTCCTTCCATCCTAACTGTCTCTGAACTTTTCCCTTTCCTTTGCAAAATAGATAAGTGTTTTAACCTTTTTAGAGTTTTAGACTTTAGACTTTTCCTCTTCCCTCTTCCTTTTTGGAAGGTGAAAGACGAAAAGCCCGAGGCTCAATATCCAATGGATGTTATCTATACTAAGGCATTCCACCATTCTGTGGAACCTTTTGGGTGGACCCCACGGCAAGCTGGCAGAACTATAGGAAGCTACTATGTGGCAGTGACATCATCAAGAAAAGTGAAAGGCAAAAGTCCCAAAGGCTAACCTCCACCCAAGAGTTTGAAAATAAAGCTAAGTGTTTCAAATTTTAGGGTTCAGACCTTCTTTCTTCCTCCTTCTCACTGAAGGTGGAAGGTGGAAGGCCTAAACTCTGAACTCCATCGAAACTTTCAAAAGATCAGCTATGTCATTGATTATCGGGGCTTGGACTTTCCTTTTTCCTCCTCTACGAAGGCAGGAGATGGAAAGCTCGAGACTCGAAGTCCGCTAAGAGTGTAATCTTCCTTTGTAAAGTGTAGTTTGGGGAACAGTCTTTTCTCCTTTCTCCTTCCCTCCTGGAAGGTAGAATGTCGAAGGCTCGAAGCCCGATCTCTAATCATTTTCGCAGTCTTCAGAAATAAAGGGAAATGAGGTTGAACCAAGGGACCTCCATGATCATACATGATGAAATCTTGCTTCTAAGGCAGGAATCCCATCCAGATGAAAGTTAAATGTCTAGCTCCAGCTGACAAATTGTGGTTGAGCATTTATGGTTCCAAAAGGTGGTTCAAAGCACAGATTTCCATCAAAGATATTTGCTCAACCACTTCTTGGAGATATTTTTCTGCATTTATGTCAAGACAATCAGATTTTCTTCTGATATTCTTTTGTAAAATATCTCTTACAGTCTCATGGGCACATTCATTGCAGCAGGTAATGGTGCTTCATTGTAAATGCTATATAAGGCATGAAGTGTAATGTATTCATGTTGGTCATTGATTGTAAAAAAACACATCTCTATTCAATTGTAACCATGCCTCTTTGAGAATAAGCAATAAATTTTTTACCTTTCCATGAATTCTACTTGCTCTATGTAATATTTCTATTTGAGTTTCCATTTGTGAATCTTTCTTTCCTTCTGGATCTCAATTAGTTTCTTTTACCTTTGCAACTCATTTATGATTTGTGTATACTTGTCTATTGTTTATTGTTATTCTTTGCATACATGGTTGACTTGAGGGCCAAACATTTAAACCTGGCATATCACCCCTTTCCACTTTCAGTTTATCCTCTTTCTCCTTTTCCTCAATGGTGCATAGATTAGGTTTACTCTTAGGAATAGCTGAATCTCCCATTTAGCAAAGGAACCAATCTCTCTCTAGAGATTTAATTTCCCTATAGGGTCCCACACCTATAAATCATCTCAATGTTTCACTAGATTGTTGGATCCCTAAAAGCCTTCATCATGGGGTGCAAATCCATGTGACAATAGTTTCTAGCACACCTGATGAAACAATGAACAAAGAATCAAACTAAAGATCTGGTGTTCTTCTCAGTATTCTACACTTTAGCAGACTCTTCATGCACTTGGTGACTCTACGAGCTTCTGGTTCTGATTAGTATCATCTTTTATGTCTATGCAAACAAGGGCATCTTCAGGAGATAACTTTCAATTTACTAAATTATCTGCTACTTCTTCAAGGAGAAGGTCTAGGTTATCTAGGTCTCCTTTGAGAAGAAATAGCACCCCTATTTTACCTCATCCAAAAGCTCAATCTACACCCCCTCCTATTAGGTCTCAACACACAAGTAAAAGCCTGCATATTCATAATTTAAATCTATATATCCCTATTATGGCAAGGAATTTTCCTTTTGTGACCTTTAATGGAGGTAGCCCTTTAGGTTTGGCTACATACAATGATATACCAGCTGCAACCCTAAAGAGTGTTTTACCTTTTATGGGTGATGGTTCTATAAGCCCTAATGAGTACATCAAAGACATATCTAGTGTGTGCTCGGTCCATCATATCCAACATGAGGACGTTGTTGTCAGGATTTTGGTTTCATCTTTTAAAGGGAGAGCTCTTTAATGGTTTAGGAGCTTGACCCCTACTTCAATTCATGATTGGGATGAGCTGGGAGAGGCCCTCTATATGTAGTTTGGAGAAAGCACAGATAATGTTTCATTGCTTGAGCAATTGACAACTATCAAAAGAGCCATAAGTGAGATGCTGACCAATTTTAATTTCATATTCCAGAGGACATGGGAGAGAATTCTAGCTACCCTCATGCCATCTCCACAAGGTGTTTTCTTGTACTTTTAAAGAGCTTTGAATTCTGATATTGTAGTAATGATGCAATTCATGGGTGTTGAAACCCTACCCACTGGTTATGAGACAACTCTAAAAGCTGAAAATTGTCTAATACAAGCTAGGAAAATTGCTCCTAGACCACCTGTACCTCTTTTTTCTAGAGCTACCTTCATGATCCTAGCAACCCATTATTGCTCCCATCCTAGAACCTAAAGCTTCAACTTCCTCTCCTTCTTAAGAAGAGAGTGATATTAAGACCCTAGTGACCAACATGGCCAACAATATTAGCACTATAACTATTCAAACTGCCCCTAAACCCCATCAAAATTATAATCAGGGGCATTCATCTAACCAAAAGTGGAACCAAAGGTACAATTCCAATAGAAACAAAAACTAGAATCAGGGTTACCAACAAAATAGATATCAAAACCCTAACCCTACTGAGTCTTTGTAAACAGTCAGACCTATCCAATAGATACCAACTGTTAATCTAGTTAGGGCTTTGCTCCCTACTCAAAAAAATATGGCCCAAGAGGCAAATTGGTGCTACTCCTGCAACTAACCTCACAATTAGTTCGCTTCTACTTTTGGAGTAGAAGACAGAGCTTTAATGGTGCACAATTTTCATACCTAGTAGGTATCATTAGCAGAGGCAACAATTAGCAACCCTGAGGTATCAAATGAGGCTACCTCTAACGCCAATATGATGCTATGGACTGCAGAGGACTTTTGTGTTGTCAATCAGCCCATGGATAGTGTGATCATGCCTATAAGTAGCATTGCAAACAATACTAGGTCCAAAAAGAGGTAGTTGGAGGCTAACCCCATGCCTACTGTGTTACAAAAAGAGCATGTTTCAAAGACAAAGGTGGCTAGTGCCATAAATCCAATTCAAAACAACAAATCTATTGCTACAAAAGAAATTCCATCAGGCCCAAAAGTGTTTGAACAAGATATAGATCAATCAAAGAATGGAACATGGATTCCATCAATGTATAAGCTAGCCACTGTTCCACTAGATATTATGGAATAGATGAAGAAAACAAATATCAATGTATCAATGTGGGAAGTAACGTCAATCGCTTCTCAAAGGGATCTTTTACAAGAGGCCTTAAGGCATTTCCCATCAGTTGAATCAACATCAACTGACTTATCAGCAAAACAAAAAGAAAAGAGCCATGTGAGTCTTGTGAAACAAAGAAAAGAACAAGTAAGTGTAGCTAAGAAACCATCTCCTTTCTACTTATCTTTGATCATTGGCAAATTTTTAGTGTACAACTATACGATTGACTCTAGGGCTAGTGTTTTAGTTATGCCCAAGAAGATAGCAGATGCATTAGGCATCAAATATACCCCTATTTCATCAGGAGTATTACAATTGGATGGAAACTCTGTGAACACTATAGGGGTAATCAAGGGACTGGACTTGACTCTACATGCATGTCCAAAATTGACTTTCAGTGAAGACATTTCATTCATTGACCTTCCTCCTTTCTTTGTCATTTGCCTATCAAGAGACTTCATAGCTAAGTAGGTGGCTATCTTTCTTCAGACTAGTCTCACATGTTGTTGAGGACTAGATATGGCACAAGGTTCACCATCAAGGCTGAACCAATTTCAAATTACCATGTGGAGAACTATGATCACAGCCTGGTAAACCCACATGTTATGATTTAGGGTGAGGAAGTGCATGACTCAGAGTCTATTGAGGTAGAATCTTCACCTCTTCCAATCCCTAATCTTTTTCTTGATGAATAGGCAAGGGATCTATTGGTGATTATTTTGAGACAGCTATAACAATAGTTAAAATTCACATAAATGAACCAAAACTGACTTGAAAGATATGAAGGAATCAGTTAAGATTCGCTTAATCCCAAGTTTAATATGGTCAAGTCTTGACTTGTTGGGAAAATTTAGTTGGTTGATGTGAAGCTGTAATGTTCAAGGGGCCTTACGTGATTTAGGGTTTCTTGTTGGTTTACTGGACTTAAACTATGCAAAAGATCATAAAAAAAAAATCAGCATGTTGTTCATTCTTTTGCATAAAGTGTTATTGTGCTACAAATCTATTAGAGGGTTTTCTTGAATTATTGCAACTTTCTCTTCTCTTAAATATTTATGAAAACTGTCTACTTTCAACTTCTGCTATTCATGCCTTTCAAATATGAAATAGTTTCCTTTGAATTTCTACGTTTTAAGGTAAGTATTTTCAGATGGGTTGGGAAAAGTTAAAAAGATCTAATCTAAACATTATCCATTCTACCAAAGGATCTAATTGTTCTGTTATGCACTGTGTAAATCGTACAACAATTTGACCAAATCCACAGACTAAAACCTTGTAAGTTCTAAGCATTTTCACAAACATACACCTAAGATTGCAAGCTTTAAGAGAAAATATTTCAAACACAATGAAGAGAAAGAAAACACTCAGAAGATAGATGCAGAATTCCAGATTCACTTGTATTAGAAACAGACAGTCATATACGATTTACAATGTCTGAATGACTCTTAGCTTCATTGATCAAACTACAAAAAGCTTACAAGCTTTACATATACAATAAGGAAGCTAGGTGTTCCACGCATTCCTCATTGTAGACACAGGTGACCTCCTTCTTCTACTCCTAAACTAAAAAAAGTTTTCGCTATTCTAAAAAATCCCTATGTTGCTACAAATCTCTATGTAGCCCCTGTGTGAAGTTTTACAGTGTATAGAGGCAGGATATATAGACTTTCTGATTGTCCTCAATACAGCTCAAAACCCTAGTTTAAACAATGGTTTAGACCCCTAGTTATAGTAATAAATGCTAGAGAACAAGTCTCCCAAAAATATCTCTAAGCATACATCAAATCTGGGCAAAATATGCCCTTCTAGAAACCCTAGCAGCTCAAAAATAACTTCTGTTGTCTGCTGCAATAATGTCTTTAGCTACATTTTGTCCTCATCAATGAAGACCCTTGACTTCCTTGCCCTTCATCCTTATCTTCCTCTGCTCCTGAGATCTAATTTCCTCTTCTGTGACGTCACCGCCATCAAGTTTCAGCGCCTTCCTCAACTGTAAACCTGCAAAAAATAGATAAGCAATAAGTATCATTTTACTTAATAAATAGCAAGAGCTAAAACACCTATTAAATCTAGTCGCGATTGTGTGAACGCATCAATCGGGCCCTGAATCCATGAAAATTGCATCCAAAAAATGCATATACAATGCTTAGAAAAGTTGAGTCAACCATCGTTGACCAAAAATATGCATTCGGGCCTCAAAATGCTTTAAAAAAACTATCACTTCCGCCTTCCTGCCCATTTCCTTGTTTAAATCTTTGTATAGCGCCCCTGTATGCCAATCGGAATGTATATTCTCAATATACAAGTCAGACGTAATACATCCACTTAATTGGATTCCAATCCTTGTCAGTTCCACGGCTTGCATATCACAATGTATATTGGTTTGTATGTTCAAAATATACCTTTGGATCCCAAATTTTATACACCACATTTTATTCATCTTCCGAGTCCCCGCAATGCACATTTCATTGTATATCCCAATATACAATTTCAACGTGAAGCCCTATATATATTGCAATTTTGATTTACCTTGAGTTCCACATTGTATGCTACTCAATGTATGTTTCAGAACATACATACAAACGCTAAAATATACAACGAATTCACTCTGGTTTATAACTTTTTTGGATTCTGCGCGATGCATATTTCATTGTATGTTATAATCTATGTATGAAATATACATTGCGCCAAATATACAATGATTTAACATTGTTTGATAACTCTTTTGAGTCCGCATTGTATATCGGGCCTTGTATACTACGAAACCCTCCTTTAAGTCCGTGGATATACAACGAATTCACTACATTTAAAACCCTTTTCATGTCCATCATTGTATATTTGTATTGTATGTTACTCAAACATGCAAGCCCACGGATATACAATGAATTCACCGTGCTTCATAATATTTGGATTCTGCGCCATGTATAAAGTGTTTGTATATTGCTTTGTATGTTTGGACCTGCCAAACATACAAACAAAAGATACATGCATCGGAACTCAAACATCTATTCATTTTCATTCTAATCTATTTCATGTACATCCTGTATGTATTTTTTTAAAACTTTATCAAATGCATACAAGGAAAAAAAAGTATAAAAACCTGATTGCTCATGCGACTAAGTATAAAACAAAACCCTTTGCATATACAAACGACCCTATATATGCAAAGCAATATACAAACTTGAATGTACATTTTACCAAAATGATCATAACTTGCAAAATATGGCAAATTTTAAGATGGTTCAAAAAGCAACCCTAGCTCATTTTTCACAAGGAATCCAACCATATCATGCTTTGGTACTGAAAATGCATTTTTTCTCTATTTTTAACAAAGCTTGCAATTTTACTCCTTTTCTCCCCTTTACCACCAATACAAAAAAACACACAAAAAAGTAAAAAAAAAACAAAAGCCACAGTAGGGGTCCTCATTTTGCTAAGGAGTAAAATGGGGCGTGTTGTGAACATCACAACAACTAGCAACTAAACAAAACAATTAAATTCAAAGCATTAAGAAAACTAAATGAAATAAATCCATAATTTCTAACTATCCTTCCCACAAATTATTATTCAACTTGAGACCTAAGGTATTCAATAAGGGTGCATGAATTTTTATTTTTAGTTTAAGTGTGTGCACGTGATTCATTATCCTCATCTTGAACATCAGTTGAACAAACCAGTGACTGATATTAGCCTACGTAGTTGAGAATGTTCCCTCATAGCCAACCGGATAGAGCCTTGCTGCTAGTGAGCGTCTATAGCCCCAGCAAGGTTATCGTTACAATTCTCCTAAGTAGAGCCCCATTGCTAGCGAGTGTCAATAGCCCCGATAGAGTTACTTAGATGGCTTAATCTAGATTTTCAGTATAATCTGCTTTATTTATTTTTTTATATTTTGATGCTTGATAGAAATTTCACAAGATATAGCAATTTGTAACTTTATGATGCAAGGAGTGAGCACTTGCTGAAATTAAGCTTAGAATTGTAATGGTAGCAAGGGTGACCTCAAATTTTTCACCTAATATCTACACTGGTAGGTTCAACAAACCCAAGGATTTTAGGTGTGTCTTTGTGAGAAACCTCCACTGAATTCTCAATCAACATTATTGAATACTAAATTTCAGAAGCTAAACAACTCTCTACATTCATGATAGTCACAAAAAGTTATGCATAAATTACAAATGATTAACCTGAATATTCTAAATTTTATACTGTTTTCAATGTATGTTAGCTTTCTCCTTAATACTCTAAAGTAAAACAAAGATCTCTGCTGAGGAGACAACAAACAAACCAAACAACAGACTGTACAAGGAAAACAAAAACAAAGCAAAAAGAAGACTGTACAAACAACAAAAACAAAAACAAAACAACAAAATAGAAAGAAACAAAACAAAACTGTAAAGATGACCCCAATGAAATCCAGGCCCCATTGTGCAAATGGTCTTGATTCAATCACAGGTTGTAATGGGTTGGCCTTATTTCTTCCCTTATCTACTGCAGTCTGACAGGTGTGGCAACTCTTAATGTGACTCTCTTATCTTTGAACATCGTGGGCCAGTAATAGCCTGCCCTCAATATTTTGTGTGTTGTAGCTAGATGGGAACCATGATCTATTCCATATTTGTCATGCAGTTCTGTCAATACCTTATCTGCCTTAGCTCTGTTTAGACATCTCAAATAAATTCCATCATGGTTCTTCCTAAATAGAAGACCTCCTTGCACCATATATTTTTGTACTTTAATCTTCCAATCTCTCCTCTGAAAAGATTTCATCTTATTTAGGTACTTTCCAGCTATTAGAAAAGCATTTAAATCACCATACCAGTCTGAGATGTCATGGGAATTCAGCACATACTGCTATTTTATCAAATCTGGGTCTGTGTTTGCTATTGTTTGCACCAACGCCTGCCCTCTAACCAGCTTCATGGGAATGATTTCCATGTAAAACTCTTGCAGTGTGGTGATCCATTTGGCTCTCTTTTCTCTAGGTCTGTTTTGCATCAGCAACATCTTTACCGCTGTGTCTAGCACTATGGCTTTAACCTGGCTACGCAGAATATAGTGTCTAAATTTTTTCACGGCCTTTATTAGTGTAAATGCTTGTCTTTCGGTATCCAGGTATCTTAATTGTGCGTCTTTCAGGGGTGCGCTCATAAAAGCTATGGGTCTTTCTTCATTATTTTCACCCTTCTGTGTCAAGGCAGCAGTGATTGAATGGGAGGATGTGAAGGAGTAGACATAAAATGGCTTTGTGTAGTCTGGGCTCATCAGTATAGGGGCATCAAAAATGGCCCGCTTGATATCTTCAAATGCAGCCCTAGCTACAGGCATCCACTCCATCTGCACATCTTTTTTTAACATGGCATTTAACGGCTGCACAATTTCCGCAAAACCCGTGATGAACTTCCGAACAAAGTTAATTTTACCAAAAAATGATTTTAACTCTTTCCTACTATTTGGTATTTGTAAATTTTTTATTGATTCTATTCTATCTAGGTCAATTGATATTCCATCTTCAAAAATGACATGCCCTAGTAATTTACCTTCAGTTACCCCAAATGAACATTTTTTAGGATTAAGGAAAATTTCGTACCTCTCACATCGCTTAAGTATTTTCCTGAAGTCTTCAGCATGAGTGGATGCATCCTTGGAATACATAGTAAGATCATCCATATACACAACAATGCACTTACCTGATAACCCATGGAATGCAATGTCCATGGCTCTTTGAAAAGTGGCACCTGCATTAATCAAACCAAAAGGCATTCTCCTATATGCATAATTTCCCCATTTACAAGTGAAGGTGGTTTTTAATCTATCATCTTTATCTATTAAAACTTGGTTATAGCCCAAGAAACCATCTAAGAAATACATCATCTTTGCCCCATTTACTGCTTGCAGCACTTCGTCTATTGGAGGCAGAGGATAATTATCCTTCTTAGATGGTTTGTTCAAGTTTCTAAAATCTACGCATAATTTGATGTCTCCATTTTTCTTCCTTACTGGTACTAGGTTAGCTACCCAGACTAAATGTCTGACTGGAAAAATTATTCCAGCAGACAGTAATTTTTTAACTTCCTCAAAGATTAAAGGCTCTAGAATGGCATTCACAGGCCTTTGTTTATGCCTAAATGATTAAACCTCCGGTCTCAAAGGTATTATGTGGGTTATGATGGACGTATCATATGTTTTCAAGTCTTCATATGTCCATGCTATTACGTGCTTATAATCTTTTAGGATATCTATAATTTCTTTTCTAATTTTCTTAGAGCAAGCCTTTCCAATCGACACATTTTGTGGATCTTGCTTTGTCCCTAAATTATGTAAATCACACTTACCCCCCTCTGTTTGGGGCAAGTCCTTTTGTCTCATCACTCCATTGAAGTCAAAAATATGTTCTAATTCAATTACTCCTTTGGGTAAGAAGTTGCTCTTCAAGTTGATTATATCCTCTTTGTCCCATGTTGTCTCAGGCCTTTCTTGTTCATCAATGATCTGAGCCTCAAATACCTCATTACAAGTCAGAAAATCAATAATTTGCTGATCCCCTCCAAATACTTGAAAGTGAGTAACATTGTCCGGGATACTGGGAACATTAACTAATTCAACAGCAAATCATCTCAGACCTGACAGTGTCAAGGGTTCTAATGTGCTAGCAGCAACTGCTAGTGCATCTGGCCTGTGGTTCAGGGATGTGCTCTATGTTGAAAGCATCAAATGAATCTATTAAACCCCATACTCTATGTCTGTAACAAATCATTTTCTTGTAATTGCAAGCATATAGTTTCCTTACTTGTCTAACTACTAGTTCAAAGTCTGAAAATACCTTAATCGTTTTCACCCTTTTCTTAACAGCCATGACAAGTCCCAAAATTAAGGCTCCATATTTAGCAGTATTGTTAGTACAGGAAAACTACAGTCTATATGCTGCTAGGTATGATTTACCCTGAGGATCTATGAGTTCAATAGCTGCACCCACACCCTATTTTGATTTGGACCCATCACATTTTAGTGTCCATATGCCATCTTTACTTTTCTGACTTTTTATCTTGGCATGGTTTGTCTCTTCTATTACTTGTGAGGTGTTGGTCTGTTTATTCATGGGTATTTCCATTTGGTCAACTTGCATATATGTATTTTTGGCTTGTGAATAAGAAAGACAACTACCCTTGTCCTTTATTCCCTCTCCTAAATTTGAAGTCAGAGCATCTACATCACTCTGAACGTATCTCTGTGGTTGATCAGGATTCACATTTTCCTCTTGTAACCCTACTCTCTTCATGCATTTTTTGTATTCATATTCAATGATGTCTTTGCACATTCCACAACTCTCCTCAGAATGTGGCCTATTGTGCGCTCTACATCTATTTTTATTCAATTTACATTAGATCGGCAGATTTTGTTTAATTCATTCTTCCACCTCTTGCCTAATGGCATGGCCAAATTTGTCTATTGCACTATTTTCTTCATCCGAAGAATTTCCATTAGACTCAATGAATAATGTTGTCTCCTTGCTGACACATTTTTCTCTAATGTTTAACATCATGATCTCTTCAATTTGCACCCCATTGTTAGTAATCCTATAAACACTAGGTTCAATAGCAGCATATAATATTTCATTTGTTCGATTATACTCTGTTATCATGTGTTTCATCTTGGGTTCTGCTTCTATTCTAATCTGGTTTGGGACACCTCTCCAAGGTAGCCACATATGTGAAAAGTCAATGGCCATATATCCATTTAATGTTTTGGAGCAATCCCTACTTAGCAACATTCCATAATTCTTAGCTATATCCACTATTTGAATGTCAATGAATTGGCTTACCCTAGGGTTTGAAGCTAATTGCATCTAAATGTTAATTAGTCCTCCTATTACACTAACCTTAGTTTTATCTAACTATGTCACAACCTTAGCTGATCTAGTGGGAGTCAGCCTGAGAGTTTTACATATCCCTAAGGGCATTACGTTGGCTGAGGCACCAGAGTCCACCATGCAATTGTCTATGTTCTTCCCACACAATCCAACAGTTAACAAGAAAGGAGGAGCATCTTTCTTATCAGCATAGATTACTACATTTGTATTGGAAGGCTGCTCAACTCTCTTACTTTTCTCTTTAGGCGGTGAATCTCTATTAGGAATAGCTATATCAGCAGCAACCTCATCTGTCATGGATGTATCCAAAGATTTTATAAAACCATTTTTGATCCCTAGAGTTTTCAATAATTCATTCAGAGGTATACTGACCTTTATTTTCTTTATTTCCTTTGACAAGTAACTCATTAATCTTGTTGGTTCTACTGTTTTAGTTTTACTCGTTTGGGCCCTTTCTACTGTTGTTCCCCTATTTGTATGATGATTAGCTTGAAGTATGGTGGGATTGTTGCTAGCAATCTGATCTGGGGTTGTATTGAAGTTGTTAGGAGGAATGGAAGTGGTGAAAGGTCCTCTTGGCCTAGTGTTGCTCCTTAAATTGTAGGTGTGGTACTTATTTGTTTGTTGAAAGGCCTACACCTCTTCTATGTCAGTTAGTACTTCATTTTCAGTTTCAAAAGGAAACTGAAAAAGCATTTAACACAAAGGCTGATTCAAGATAAAGATTTTCACAAAAGTATGGTTCATCCTCTAACAATTCATCTTCTTTCTTTTCTGTAGTTGCAAAGGTAAAGGTTTCTAAAACTAGAGCTGTATCATACCCTGAGGGTACTACCTCATTACCCTTGGGAATAAGAAACTCAGAAGTAGGAGGTTGCACATCTATATTGAATATGTTGGCTGCTAAATGGAACTGTGGACAGTCGAGCTTAGCATGGGCATTGGTATTGTGAAATATGCACCAGTTTTTTAATGATGTATTGACCATTTGGATGACAGCTGTTTGTTTTGTATCATGATTGTCTATATTCTCAAAAGGAGAAACTAGGGTACCATTGTTTGGTCTAGTGTTCCATGTTTTGGGTGGCCTAGGCTGATTCTGATTTCTGTTATTGTTACCCCAGGCCCTATTATCTATCATTGGTCCTCTATTTTGCATTAGTTGCCCTTGGTTATGACCTTGATGCTGATTATAGTTTTGGCTCTAATTTGAACATTGGCCTTGGCTATTATTTTGGTTATGGCTCTGATTGTAGTTCTGATTGTAGTGCTGATTTTGATTTGAATTTTAGTTCTAATTTTGGCCTTGGTTATAATTCTGATTTTGATTGAATCCATGGTTACCTCTTCCATAGAGGTTCTCATTTCTTAGTTGTGTCACTTCGGTGGTTAATCTTTTCAAATGTGTAGTGATCTCCTTGATTTCTTCCTTTTCCTCTTCTGCCTTTACCACAGTTGTATCTCTAGGAGGTCGGAAGAAAGGCTGACCATTATTTCGACTGTTATTAGTAGTGTTACCCATGTAAGGAATTATGGCTTGGATCGGGGTAGGACTATACACAGGTGTGTAAGAAGGAACCGGATTTAATAATGGAGTGTGATGCATAGGGACTCCATTCCAAGGTTGTGCCTGATTCTGCATCCCAATATTTCCTCCACTCACAAATGGGCTATAAGTTGTATGCTTCATCTCTTGATTTACTGAGGTTGCCTCCTTATAGGCTTTGGATATTGAATCTATGTCAGGTTTTCTTTTGACAAACATGGCAATTAAAGGATTCAAGGCAGCATAGTACATGGCTAACAAGGTATCATCATCTACAGTGTAAGGGGCTACCAACCTAGAGTAGGCTTTTTGAATTCTATCATTGAAATTATCAATTAGCTCTCCCTCTCCTCTTTTTATAGTAGCCAGTTTGTGATACAAGATACAAGGATCAATGGGTCCTCTAAATCTAGATAGAAATGCCTCTTCCATAAGTGACCAAGAAGCAACATAGCCATTGGGTAACTTTACATACCAGTTAGAGGCTTGTTCATTAAAGGTGTAGGGAAACAACCTACACATAACGTCCTCATGTTCTAATCTAGCCCTAAAGCATGCCTCCTTGAATGTTCCAATGTGGTCTTCTGGGTCTTGGTGCAACTGATATTTGGGACATATCTTTTCCAGATTTTTGGGTATCTCATTGTAATCATTGAAGTATATGGGAGACTGGACATTGAAATAAGCCATTGCAGGTATTTGCGGTTGACCTGGACCTATGGGAATACTTGGATTTCCTAGGGGATTAGGATCTTTAGGAGGACGAGGACCTCTAGGAGTACCTGAACCAAGATTTAAAGATCTAAATGAGGATCTATTAGGACTCACAAAGTGACGAATGCTAAAAGGTGATCCGGGGAGTGTTCCAGATGAACTTCCTATTTGCAATATTTTAGGATTCCAAATCAAAGGGCTCTTGCTTTGCCTTATATCAGGTAATTGTACAAATATATCCCCTAAATTGGATTTAGACCTAGTCACTCTATCATTGTTATTAGCCAGTTTTTAGTTGAAACAAAACCCTAACTCAAGTCTGCCCTCCTTCTAGCACTAGGATACTGAAATTTACAAAAAGACAACTACCCTAGTTATCAAGTTTCTTGAAGAAAACATCATCACCAGGTTTGGAACTCCCTATTCAATGGTATGTGATAATGGCCCTGCTTTCTCTTCTTTAAAGTTTTCTAAATGGGCATTTGAATACGAGATTGTTTTAAAGTTTTCTTCAAATGATTACCCTCAAGGTAATGGATTAGCTGAGTCTATGACAAAATTTTATTAGATATAATCAAGAAGCTGATTGTAAAGAGTCCTAGAGAGTGGAATACCTTGTTAAAATATGCATTATGGATAGATAGGACCAAGTTCAAAACAACCTTAGGCAGTGCACCTTATCATATAGTTTATGGGACTGATCCCATACTTCTAGTAAATCTGAGAATACCAATCTAGAAGTTTGCCAATGAGTATTTAGGCTTTAATAACCAAAGGGAAGCAAGGATAGTACAAATGCTACAATTAGATGAGAAAAGAGGTCAAGCCATCGAGAAATTTGCCAAACACCAAGCAGTAGTTAAAAGGTGGTATGATAAGAGGGCAAGAGTCAAGACATTTAGGATATCAGACTTAGTGTTGTGCTAGGACAAAGCACATGAAAAGAAGGGGAGTCATGGAAAATTTGATAAACTATGGTTAGGTCCATTGCAAGTCTCAAAAATAATAGGAGACAACACATTTCGACTCAAGACCTGGACAAGGGAAGATGTGCCATTACCAGTTAATGGCCAGCATTTGAAACATTACTTCTAGGCTTGAGGTAAAGAGCAGTCCATTTTTGTGTAATATAGTGTCAGTAATGTATAGTTTTCTTTTGTTGTTTGCTTTTGTAGGTTAGTTGTTTGTACAGTTTTGTTTTGTTTCTTTCTATTTTGTTGTTTTGTTTTTATTTTTGCTATTTGTATAGTCTTCTTTTCACTTTGTTTTTGTTTTCCTTATATAGTCTGTTGTTTGGTTTGTTTGTCGTCTCCTCAGCAGGGATCTTTATTTTACTTTAGAGTATTAAGGAGCAAGCTAACAACCATTGAAAATAGTATAAAATTTAGAATATTCAGGTTAATCATTTACAATTTATGCATAACTTTTTGTGACTGTCATGAATGTAGAGAGTTGTTTAGCTTCTGAAATTTAGTATTCAATAATGTTGATTGAGAATTCAGGGGAGGTTTCTCACAAAGACACACCTAAAATCCTTAGGTTTGTTGAACCTACCAGTGTAGATATTAGGTGAAAAATCTGAGGTCACCCTTGCTACCATTACAATTCTAAGCTTAATTTCAACAAGTACTCACTCCTTGCATCATAAAGTTACAAATTGCTATATCTTGTGAAATTTCTATCAAGCATCAAAATATAAAAAAAAAATAAAGCGGATTATACTGAAAATCTAGATTAATCCATCTAAGTAACTCTATTGGGGCTATCGACGCTCACTGGCAGTGGAGCTCTACTTAGGAGAATTGTAACGATAATCTTGCTAGGGCTATAGACGCTCGCTGGCAGCAAGGCTCTATCCGGTTGGCTATGAGGGAACATCCTCAACTACATAGGCTAATATCAGTCACTAGTTTGTTCAACCAATCTTCAAGATGAGGATAATTCATCACGTGCACACACTTAAACTAAAAATAAAAATTCATGCACCCTTATTGAATACCTTATTTCTCAAGTTGAATAATAATTTGTAGTTGGAAATTATGGATTTATTTCATTTAGTTTTCTTAATGCTTTGAATTTAATTGTTTTGTTTGGTTGCTAGTTGTTGTGATATTCACAACATGACCCATTTTACTCCTTAACAAAATGAGGACCCTTGTTGTGGCTTTTGTTTTTTTTGCTTTTTTGTGTGTTGTTTTGTCTTGGTGGTAAAGGGGAGAAAGGGAGTAAAATTGCAAACTTTGTTAAAAATAGAGAAAAAATGCATTTTCAGTACCAGGGCATGATATGGTTGGATTCCTTGTGAAACATGACCTAGGGTTGCTTTTTGAACCATCTTAAAATTCACCATACTTTGCAAGTTATGATCATTTTAGTAAAATGTACATTCAAGTTTGTATATCGCTTTGCATATACAGGGTCGTTTGTATATGCAAAGGGTTTTGTTTTATACTTAGTCGCATGAGCAATCAGGTTTTTATACTTTGTTTTCCATGTATGCATTTGATAAAGTTTTTAAAAAACATACAGGATGTACTCGAAATAGATTAGAATGAAAATGAATAGATGTTTGAGTTCCGTTGCATGTATCTTTCGTTTGTATGTTCGGCAGGTCCAAACATACAAAGCAATATACAAACACTTTATACATGGCGCAGAATCCAAATATTATGAAGCACGGTGAATTTGTTGTATATCTGCGGGCTTGTATGTTTGAGTAACATACAATACAAATATATAATGACGGACATGAAAAGGGTTTTAAATGTGGTGAATTCGTTGTATATCCACTGACTTAAAGGAGGGTTTCGTAGTATACAAGGCCCGATATACAATGCGGACTCAAAAGAGTTATCAAACAATGTTAAATCAGCGTTTGTATGTATGTTCTGAAACATACATTGAGTAGCATACAATGAGGAACTCAAGGTAAATCAAAATGTGATATATATAGGGCTTCACATCCAAATTGTATATTGGGATATACAATGAAATGTTCATTGCGTGGACTCGGAAGATGAATAAAATATGGTGTATAAAATTTGGGATCTGAATGTATATTTTGAACATACAAACCAATATACATTGCGATATACAAGCCGCTGAACTAACAAGGATTGGAATCCAATTAAGTGGATGTATTACATCTGACTTGTATATCAAGAATATACATTCTGATTGGCATACAGGGGCGATATACAAAAATTTAAATGAGGAAATGGGTGGGAAGGCGGAAGCGATAGGTTTTTAAAACATTTTGAGGCCCAAATGCATATTTTTGGTCAACGATGGTTGACCTAACTTTTCTAAGCATTGTATATGCATTTTTTGGAGGTGATTTTCACAGATTTAATGCCCGATTGATGTGTTCACACAGTCGCAACTAGATTTAACAGGTGTTTCAGTTCTTGTTGTTTATTAAGTAAAATGATACTTATTGCTTATCTATTTTTTGCAGGTTTGCAGTTGAGGAAGGAGCTGAAACATGATGGCAGTGACATCACGGAAGAGGAAATCAGATCTCAGGAGCAGAGGAAGATAAGGATGAAGGACGAGGAAGTAAAGGGTCTTCATTGATGAGGACAAAATGCAGCTGAAGACATTATTGCAGCAGACAACAAAAGTTATTTTTGAGCTGCTAGGGTTTCTAGAAGGGCATATTTCGCCCAGATTTGATGTATGCTCAAAGATATTTTTGGGAGACTTGTTCTCCAGCATTTATTACTATAACCAGGGGTTTGAACCATTGTTTAAAGTAGGGTATTGAGCTGTATTGAGGATAATCAGAAAGTCTATATATCCTACCTCTATACACTATAAAACTTCACACAAGGGCTACATACAGATTTCTAGCAACACAGGGATTTTTTAGAATAGCAGGACCTTTTTTTAGTTTAGGAGTAGAAGAAGGAGGTCACTTGTGTCTGCAATGAGGAATGCGTGGAACATGTAGCTTCCTTGTTGTATCTGTAAAGCTTGTAAGTTTTCTGTAGTTTGATCAATGAAGCTAAGAGTCATTCAGTTATTGTAAATCTTATATGACTGTCTATTTCCAATACAATTGAATCTAGAATTTTGCATCTATCTTCTAAGTGTTTTCTTGCTCTTCATTGTGTTTGAAACATTTTCTCTTAGAGCTTGCAATCTTAGGTGTATGTTTTTGAAAATGCTCAGAACTTACATTTAAGGTTTTAGTCTGTGGATTTGATCAAATTGCTGTATGATTTACACAGTGCATAATAGAACAATTAGATCCCTTAGTAGAATGGATAATGTTTAGATTAGATCTTTCTAACTTTTCCCAACCCATCTCAAAATACTTAACTTAAAATGCAGAAATTCAAAGGAAACTGTTTCATATTTGAAAGGCATGAATAGCAGAAGTTGAAAGTAGACAGTTTTCATAAATATTTAAGAGAAGAGAAAGTTGCAATAATTCAAGAAAACTCTCTAATAGCTTTGCAGCATAATAACACTTTATTTAAAAGAATGAACAACATGCTAATTTTTTTTTATTATCTTTTGCATAGTTTAAGTCCAGTAGACCAACAACAAACCCTAAATCATGTAAGGCCCCTTGAACATTATAGCTTCACATCAACCAACTGAATTTGCCCAACAGGTCAAGACCTGACCATATTAAACTTGGGATTAAGCGAATCTTAACTGATTCCTTCATATCTTTCAAGTCAATTTTGGTTCATTTATGTGAATTTTAACTATTGTTATGACTGTCTCAAAACAATCACGAATAGGATCATTGTGATTTTGATTCTTATGACACCACTAAGATAACTAACTTGGGCAACTACATGATCCATGAAGGGGATTCTTCAGTCCCTTTTGTACTTAAGCCAGATGATGACTCCAATGGCCCATGGAAATTGTTATTTGATGGTGCAAAGAGCAAAAATGGAGTTGGTGTGTGGGTTTTACTAGTCTCTTCATTTGGTAAGAAATTGCATTTTGCTCATAGATTACATTTTTCTTACACCAACAATGTAGCAAAGTATGAAGCATTGGTTCATGGTTTGCTAATTGTTGAGAAGAAAAATATTAAGCATTTGGAGATTTTTAGGGACAGTGTGCTAGTGGTCCACCAAGTCAGAGAAAGATGTGAAATAAAAAACTAGCTTCTAAGAGTGTACAGACATAGAGTTTGGGGCATGTTTGAGAGTTTTGATGCTCTCAACCTATAGGTAATCCCAAAAAAATTAAATTAAAAGGCTGATAAGTTGGAAATAGTAGGGGCCTAATTTTCTCCACCTACAAATTTGTTTCAGGGCCCTGATTAGCATGCGAAAATAGTTGTTAGGCCTTTTGTTCCTAATGATGATATATATTGGCAAGTCTTCGACAATAATGAATAGATTGCAAGCTTCATCTAGAATGAAGTTGAGTTCTCATCAATGACACAACCCAGGCTACAAGAGGGATATGGTGAGCAAATCATTCAATTGAAAACCAATAAGATACCTAAGGTTTTAGTCACTCTTGAGGCCATTTTTAGTGCCATAATGATGAGTTCAGGGGTGAAAGAAAGACTATGACATTCCAAAAGGGAGATTACTAGAAGGTTACTATCACCCACTTGACAAAGAGTTATTGCTGGGAAAGGTATGTCATAACACTGAGCAACAAGATTTTATATTCCTTTCTTAGAAATACAATGATGTTTTGGGATGGACGTATGAGGATCTTAAAGGTTTCAATCTAGATGTGGCCCAACATGCCATCGACCTAGATCCAAATTGCAAGCTGGTCTATTAAAAGTAGCAGCCCATAAACCCTAAGATTGAGCCACTCATGAGAAATGAGCTTTCCAAGCTCATATAGGATAGGATTATCTTCCCCATTAAATATTCTGCATGGGTTGCTAATCTAGTGCTTGTGAGGAAGAAAAATGATGAAATAAGGCTCTATGTAGACTTCAAACACCTGAATCAGGCCTCTTTGAAGGATCATTACCCTCTTCCCTCTATGGATCAAATTTCACAAATTGTTGTAGGGGCAGAGAGGTTTTCATTATTGGATGGATTTTCTAGCTATAACCAGATCTTTGTTAAAGAGGAGGATAGATTTAAAATAACATTTATGACCAAGTGGGGAACCGTAGCATATGCAAAAATGCCATTTGGTTTGTCTAATGCCAGTGCCACATTTCAGAAGGGAAATGAATATTACCTTCAAAGGATTTATAAAAAAGTTCATCCTAATTTATCTAAATGACATTATAGTCTTCTCCAAGAAGGGAGAAAATCATATGGAGCATCTAGAGAAAGTCTTCCAAAGATGTAGAGAGTTTGGGGTATCTCTAAACCCTAAAAAGTGTATTTTTTCTATTGCTCAAGGTAAGCTTCTAGGCTATATAGTGTCCTCCATAGACACTAAAAGGACATCTTCTCTCCTTTCTCTTCCCCTACCTACTCACAAAAAGGCTTTACAATCATTTCTGGGGCAGATCAATTTTGTCAGGAAGTTCATTACTAATTATGTTGGCTTGGTGAAGCCTCTAACCCTTATGCTCAAGAAAGATGTAATCTTTAGATAGACTAAGGGAAAGATGTCTTTGAAAAGATCAAATAAGATATTGTCTAGGCACCTACTCTCATGAACCCAAATTATGAGAAGGACTTCATCCTTTATGCACATGGAGGAGAGAACAACATTCTTGCAATTCTGATGCAATATAATGAACAAGGAATGGAACAACCTCTGGCCTTCTTCAGTCCAACCTTGAAGGATTATGAGGTTAGGTATAGTCCCATGGACAAATATGTATTTTCCATTGTAAGAGCATTGAAGAATTTTAGATATACGCTGGCAAATAACCATATCAAAGAGTTAGTTTCTCATCCTAATGTGAGAGACTATATAATGGGAATTGAGATTAGTGAAAAGATTGCAAGTTGGGTCACCAAGATCCTAGAATATGATGTGACTATTAAAGCCACTAAGATGATTAGATGTAGAGGATTTTGTGAACAACTAGCTCAGACTTCTGTAGATGAGGTGAGTTTTTAGCTGAGTTCTTGGACAACAGATATGGCCAAATTCCTATCCACTGGTGAGTATCCCTATGGATTGGATAGAACCAAAAGAAGACATTTTAGGTTGCAGTCCATCCCTTATGCTTTGGTGGATGGTGTTCTCTTCAAAAGAAATTTGGATTGAGTTTTGTTGTAGATAGAAACATATTAGGTTGATAGATTACTCGGTTAGTTCCATGCTAGTCCAGATAGAGGTCATTTCTCTGATAGAGCCACAACATTGAAAATAATTAGAGTAGGTTACTTTTGGCCCACATTATTCAATGATGCCCATGTATGGGTAAGAAAGTGCAAAAAGTTTGCTCTCTTTGCTGGAAAGAAAAGATTGGCAACACTTCTACTCCACCCTATTCAGGTTGATCAACCTTTCTCACAATGGGGATTAGACTTTATTGGCATGATAAACCCCACTTCCAGTGCTAGTCACAAGTGGGCTTTGACTACAATGGACTACTTTACCAAGTGGGTTGAAGCAGTCCCACTCAAAGAGGCCACTGAATCAATAATCATAGATTTCACACCATTATTTTTGATAACGCAAAATCTTTCACTAGTTTTAGAATTACTTACTGGGAACTTAAATACAATGTGTTCTTAAAGACTTCATCCAACTATTACCCCCAAGGTAATGGTTTGGCTAAATTTACCAATAAAAACCTAATTAGGATCCTGAAAAGGACCATGGAAACAAACCAGAGACAATGGCATAATAAGATCAAATTAGCTCTTTGGGCTAATAGGTTCACCTACAAAAGAGCCATTGGAAACTCTAATTTTGTTCTTATGTATGGAAAAGAGGCTAGATTGCCTATATCCTTGAAGCTTCCTATATTAGAATTGGCTCAGCAATTAGAATTGGAAGGAGAAGATGCAAGGTCTGTCAAAATGGGTGAATTAACTAAATTAGAAGAATAAAGATAGTTATCCATGAGTACATTGGAAGTGCATCAAAGGCAGACCAAAAAGTATATTGATAAGAAGGCCTAGTTTCAGACCTTCAAGGAGGGTGATCTTGTTCTAAAATGGGATGCTAACAGAGCCAAACCAAGAGGCCATAGCAAGTTTGATGCACTTTAGAGTGGGCCATATATCATCATCAACTGCAAGCAAGCCAATGCTTTCATTATTTCAAGGTTGGATGGTGAAGTTCTACCGATCTCAGTCAATGGGATCCATCTCAAACCTTACCATTAAGGTTGGTCTGAGATTCAGTACATATTATTTTAGTTTATTTACGCTTTAGGTCTTCCTTTTCCTTAAGTGCTTTTGCATAGGCTACATTGTCATTAGGAGAATGCATGCCTTGTTTCTTTTTTGGTTTGTTTTGAGGCATGGTTTTAGTTGTTTTGACCTACTTCAGTCCTTTTGACTCCATGCCCAATAAATGCTTAAGGCCATTGGTTCCCTTTTGTTTAGCAGGCAGACACCCCTGAGAAGTCACCAAAATGTTGTCCTATTTTTCTCCCCAGCCAAATAACCCAAATCCATAAAATCTCTAAGTGTGTTTCTCCCTTAAAAATGCAAGGAAAGACTCCCCAAAATCAACTAAGTTCCAAAACTTGAGTTTTCCTTGTGTTATCTAAGTTTTCTAAAGTTTAAAAGTTTGGAGTTCTATCCTTTGACCTTCCATCCTAACTGTCTCTAAACTCCACCCTTTCCTTTGCAAAATAGCTAAGTGTTTTAACCTTTGTAGGGTTTCAGACTTCAAAATTTTCCTCTTTCCTCTTCCTTTTTGGAAGGTGAAAGACAAAAGGCCCAAGGCCTAATCTCTGACAAATATTATATATACTAAGGCATTCTACCATTCCATGGAACCTTTTTGGTGGACCCACAGTAGGTTGCTAAAACCGTGGGAAGCTTCCATGTGGCGGTGATGTCATCAAGAAAAGTGAAGGGCCAAAGGCCCAAAGGCTAACCTCCACCCAAAAGATTGAAAATAAAGCTAAGTGTTTTAGATTTCAGGGGTTGGACCTTACTTCTTCTTCCTTCTCACTGAAGGTGGAGGATAGAAGGCTTGAACTCTGAACTCTACCAAAACTTTCAAAAGATCAACTAAGTCTTTGATTTTTGGGGTTCAAACTTTCCTTCTTCATCCTTCTCTATGAAGGTGGAAGATGGAAATCCTGAGGCCCGAAGTCTGCCAATAATGTAAGATCTTCATTTGTAAAGAGGAGTTCAGGGAACAATCTTTTCTCCTTTCTTCTTCCTTCTTGGAAGGTAGAACACTGAAGGCCTGAGGCCTGATCTCTGATCATTTTCACAGTCTTCAAAAACAAAGGGAAATGAGGCCAAACCAAGGGACCGCCATGATCATACATGATGAAATCTTGCTTCCAAGGTGAGAATTCAGTCTAGATTAAAGTTAAATGTCTAGCTCTAGCTAGAAAATTGTGGTTGAGCATTTACAGTTCTAAAAGGTGGTTCAAAGCATAGATTTCCATCAAAGATATTTTCTCAACCACTTGTTGGAGATATTTTTCTACAATTATGTCAAGACAATAATATTTTCTTCTGATATTCTTTTATAAAATATCTTTGGCAGGCCCATGGGTGCATGTTGCAAGTATGTGCTAACTAGTGTTGTCATTGATGTCAACATGTTTGTGTTGTTATTGGTGCCAACTGTGTCTTCTGATATTGTTGTTCATTGAGTGATTGAGTTGTCATATTAAGGACATTGTCTGAGTATTTTGCTCCACATTTTCTTTGTATTGAAGACTAAAGTATGATATTTGGATATGATTTAGAGAAGTGTTTGAAGATGCTAAATCTAGAATTTGGTGTGTGGATCACTATGCAGGAAAAGTTCTATTCACTAGTTTGAAGACGATGCCCGACAACATTTGTAGTGTGATAGGGAGAAAGTATTTTTCTCCACATTTCTCCATATTTTGGATTTTGGTCTTCTGATTCTAGACTAAGTTTACAAAGTCATTAGCTATCTTTGTTCCAAAGTATTTGTGATTTGGTGTTCCAGAAAGCAATTTTTTGAGTAGCAAAGTTTGACACTGTTGTTTATGAGCAAACAATGAATCCTCCTCAAATGAAAAGTGTTGTGGATCTTTTTGGTGATTCTCTGGTATATGAAGGTTGTTCATGGATGTCTCTAAATCATGTTGAAGTGTTGTACCTGGTCTGCAAGCCATGCTAGTGCTCTTGGAAACGTGTGCCTAAAATGTTTTTGGTATTTACACCAATTCTGGCCAACTCGATTGTTTACACTTGTTGCGGAGGTAATTTGTGAATTATGGAAGTGTGTTGAAGCATGTGAAGACATAATTGAGTATGAGCTAATCCATGAAGTCTTCATTCTTCAGTCATTTTCTCCTCAAGGTTGTTTAGGTCTAGACCTAATCGAAATTATGTATGTATGCCGACCTTGGAGAAAATTCCAATGGTTGTAGATTATATTACAGACCTTGATGAATGTTCCAAGGTCGATGATTGGTATAAATATATGTAATGAATTCGTGAGTGATGAGTGTGTGTACAAAGATACCAAGATAAAGTTTGTGTGTTGTAAAGGCATAGTAGAAGAGATATATTGTGCTTCAATGGAACTGAACTCAGGCATGTTGTAGATGCTAATATATCAGTTCATGGTAGTGAGCATTTTGGGTAGTGAGCCCTAAGGAAGTGAGGCTTTTTTTATTTGGTTTTGTTACTACATTATATTGTGATCTAACACTCACTATGGTTTTTCCCTTTTAGGGTTTTCCATGAAAAAATCTGGTGTTCATGTGTGTATGGTGTTGATGTGTTTATGTTTTGATTCTACTATTAATGTTTAATCTTCATAACAGAATAAGAAGTCAAAGTAAGTGGATGTAAATTTGATTGTGGTTAAAGAAGTTAAGGTTTTTGATACAACGGATTCATCCCCCCTCTCAGTTGTCTTGTGCCTTCAATAATTGGTATCAGAGAAAGGTTCCTTAGAAGAAATCCTAACATCTTAAGGTAGATCCAAGATGGTACAAAAGAAAAACATTCCTTAGTTTGATGGATTTGACTATGCTTACTAGAAGGTACGAATGCAAAGTTATCTTATTTCTATTAGTTATAATGTTTGGACAATGGTTAAAGATAAATACATAGTACCTAAAAATGGTCTGAAAACTGATGATGAGATTAAGGATTATGAGACTAATCACAAAGTTAAAAATGCTCTATTAAATGCTTTGTCTAACACTCAAATGGTGAAAGTTGTGGATCTGGAAACTGCTCATGAGATCTAGGACAAATTGAAAAACATCTATGAAGGTGATGAATTTGTCAAGAAGGCTAAGTGACAGAACTTGAAGACCACATATGAAACCATGCAGAATGGCTAAGGATGAGAGCATAACAAGTTACATACAGAAGATTGATGAAGTTGTCAACAACATCAAGGGTCTTGGTCGAAAGCTAGAGGATGTGGACGTTGTAGATAAGATACTCAGAACTCTTCCCAAATCTTATATTCATAAGGTATCTGCCATTGAAGAATTGTTTGATATGGGTAAGCTTACAAAAGTTCAATTCCTTGGTAAACTAACAGCTTTTGAGATGAGATAATTTGGTACTATTGATGGCCCTGTGAAAACTAAGACTGCCTTTAAGGCCAAAGAAGAAAAGACTGCTAGATCAGATAAATATGCTATGGAATTAGATGAAGAAGATTTTGAAGAGCTAGAGGCAAAATTTGCAAGTAGAATAAAAAGTGGTAGCAAAGGAAAGTTCAAAGGTAAGCTACCTTTCAATTCTTTCAATTGTGGTAAAATTGGTCACTATGCTTCAAGATGTCCTGACAGAACTTTGAGGATCAAAAACAATGAAAATAAAGAAAAAATGGTAAGAAATAGTTACTATGTTAGAGATGACAATGGTGTAACTGATAATGAACTTGATTCTGATGATGGTAATAGTAGTGAATGTTTGTTTATTGCACTTAGAGAAGAACATGTTTCTGCTAACCTTGCAAGCTATGTGAAGGAAGGAAATTAAGGAGAGTTGTCTGCATTTCTTGTTGAAAAGGAAGATGAATGGATCATTGAAAAATATGATGGAGGACTAGTTAGGTTTGGTGATGATACAACCAGTAAGATTTATGGAAAGGGATCAATTACTTTTGATGGTAAGCATAATACAAATGATGTTCTTTATGTTAAAGGCTGAAAGAATAATCTTCTAAGCATTGGCCAAATGTGTGACAAAGGGTATAATCTGGTATTTAAGGACAATGGATGTGAGATAAGGAAAATCTCTAGAGCTATAATTGCTATTGGTAAGAAAACTCGTGGTAATGTTTATCATTTGAAGGGTACTAATAATTGTTGTTTATTGGCTCAGACAAATGAAAGTTGGTTATGGCATAGGAAAATGTGTTGCATTAACTTTGAAAGTTTGGTGAGAGTAAGCTCAGTACAAGTAGTAAGAGACCTACCTAAGATTGTGCAGCCTTCCAATGTTATGTGTAAAAAATATCAGTTGGGAAAATGACAAAGACTACCTTCAAAAGAAAAGAACAATTCTCTACCAATTTCCTAAAGTTGGTGCATACAAACTTATGTGACCATATAAGAACAAGAAGTCCACATAAGGTGACAGGTACTTCTTGCTTCTTATTGATGATTATTTAATCTAATGACTTGGGTTACCTTTCTTAAATAAAAATTAGAATCCCTTGACAAGTTAAAGGCATTCAAAGCAATTGTTGAAAATAAGTTGGATTTGAAAATCAAGTGTTTGAGATCTGACACAGAAGATGAGTTTAACTCAAATGAGTTTAATGCTTTTTGTGAAGAACATGGAATAAAGAGACATTTATCTACCCCAGGACTCCTTAGCAAAATGGAGTAGTTGAAAGGAAAAATATAACTATTCAAGAAGCTACTAGAACAATGATTAAGGAAGAAGATCTAGTGGAGGTATGTTGGAAAGAAGTAATACACACTATTGTCTACATTTAAAACGGAGTGCAAATTAGAGAAAAAGAAAAAAAGACACCTTATGAGCTGTGGTATGGTAAAACTCCTATTGTCAAATACTTCAAAGTTTTTGGAAGAAAATGTTACATCAAAAGAGATGAAGAATTATGAAAGTTTGATGCTAGATGTGATGAAGGTATATTCCTTGGGTACACTACTAAGAGAAAATCTTACTGGTACTATAACAAAAGACTAAGAAAGATCCTTGAAAGTGCAAATGTGAATGTAGATGAAGATATTCAAAAAACCTTAGAGCTAGATAGATATGAATTAGATGGATTTGTTGATACAAAAAAGGTTCAAAAAGACAAAGAAAAGGAAGTTCAGACTGAAGTGCAAGCTTCTCCTGAAGAAGAAGAAGAAGTTCAAGTTGAAGCTGCAGAAAGAATTCCAAAAACCCCCAAGTATGTGCAAAGAGATCACTCTGAAGATCTAATTATTGGTGACAAAAGGAAAGGTGTGTTGATAAGAAGTAGAGTTACAGAAGAACAAGTAAACCTCTATTTACTCTCAAAAGTGAAACACAAAACAGTAAATAAAGCATGCAATGATGAACATTGGGTCAAAGCAATGAAATAAGAACTAATGTAGATTGAGAAGAACAAGACATGGGAACTTGTTCCTAGGCCTACAGACAATAATGTGATTGGAACAAAGTGGGTATTCCAAAACAAATTGAATGAAGTTGGAGAAGTTGTGAGAAACAAGGCAAGACTTGTGTGTAAAGGCTACTCAAAAGTGGAAGGAATAGACTATGAAGAGACCTTTGCTCCGGTGGCAAGATTGGAAGCTATCAGACTATTTTTGGCATTTGCAGCACATAAAAATTTCAAGGTATACTAGATAGATGTGAATTCTTCTCTCTTGAATGGTGAGTTAGAAGAAGTCTACATAGAGCAACCGAATGGGTTCTAGCTATCAGAGAAACTAGACGTGGTATGCAAGTTGAAGAAGGCTTTGTATGGATTGAAGCAAGCTCCTAAAGCTTGGTATGCAAGACTAGATAAGTACCTATTGCAACAAGGATTCAGTAAAGGGTTCACAGATAGTAATTTATACACCAAGATAATTGGAGATCAAATCTTGATTGTTGAAGTCTATGTTGATGACATTATATTCAGTGCAAATGAAGGTATGTGTAAGAAGTTTGCAGATGAGATGCAAAAAAAGTTTGAGATGTCTATGTGTGGTGAGATGAACTTCTTCCTTGGACTACAAATCAATCAGACTGATAAAAGTATTTTGATTTCTCAATCCATGTATGCTAATGAATTGTTAAAGAAGTTTGGAATGGACAACACTAAACTGGTACGTACTCCTATGATTACTAGTTGTAAGTTAAGAAAGAATGATGAATCTCCTAAGGTTGATCAGAGAAAATATAGATCAATGATTGGAGAACTATTTTATTTGACTTTTACTAGACTGAATATCATGCATGTAGTCTATCTTGTGGCCATATTTCAATCAGATCCCAAAGAATCACATGTTGTGGCCGTGAAGAGGATATTCAAGCACTTAAAGGGTACTCCAGATCATGGCTTGTGGTATCCTAAGAACAATGACTTTTCCTTAAGTGCCTATATAGATGCAGATTGGGCTAGATGTGTTGATGATTGGAAAAGCACAAGTGGAGGTGCATTCTTCCTTGGAGATAGGGTGGTGTCTTGGCATAACAAGAAAGAAGAATTAGTTTCCTTGTCTACTACAGAGGTAGAATATACTACTACAACATCATGTTGTACTCAGGTGCTATGGCTGAAATAGATCTTGAAGGATAGAAAAGTTGAGTAAGATGAGCCAATCCCTATTCTTTGTGATAATCTACAAGTGCCATAAATATTTCAAAGAATCTAGTGATGCATTCAAAGACAAAGCATATTTCAATTAAGTATCATTTTGAGGGAGAAAATTGTAGAGAATGATGTGAAGCTTGAGTATGTGCCTACAATAGATCAATTTGCTGATATATTCACTAAGGCTCTTCCAAAGGATACATTTGAGTATCTCAGGGAGAAGTTGGGTGTGTGTAAGAAGTTGTGTCCACTTATTGGCCAAAAAGTGGAAGTGTTTTCCCTGATTTTCAGAATTTCTCACATTTAACCTAAAAATTTGAAGCACTTAATGGTGGAATCTTGGAAGAATTCACTAAATATGAAATATAGTACTCGGAATCTAGTTTCCAAATATATAATTTTTTTCAATACCCAGATGATAGAAAGTGATTTTGAATAGGTGTTTCTAAAAACCACTGTTTAAAAGTCACTTTTTTTTTACTATACCATATACGTGTACGTCATCCATATTTTGACCTAAATAATCATATTTTTCAAAATCCTTTCGGGAAAATATTTGTAGCTCACTGAAGCACGTTTTCCATATTTTTTTGTAATTTTTTATTGAATTTTTTTTTTTATTAATTTTTTATTGGCCATTTTTGGTCTTTTAAAAAATCATTGTGTACGTCACGCATAAGATGACCTAAACTTAACATTTTTTGAATTTTTTTTTTTTAAATTGAAAAGAATTGTCTAAAGTACGTTTTCCTACAATTTTTTTTACTAAAAAATATGTTAATAAAAAGTTATTAAAATACTAAAAAACCCTAATAATTCATGTTTATGGACCTATTTCATCAGAAATTGATTAAAAATTAGAAAAATATATCCAATTGTAAAAAAAATTACATATTTAGAATCTACACTGTCTCATCTATAATGGGTTTTAATTTCGTCAAAATATTCTGCAAAATAGACCTTTAAATATATGCCCAAAGTCACTATTTTATTGTGACATTGGCAGGACCTTCAAGTTACAAGTCAAACCTAGTCCAGAGGTCAGGTTCAGGTCCCCAAAGCATTTCCCGAACCAGGTTACAAAGCAAAACCCGAGCTTAAAATTCAAATTTTAAATAACGGGATCCCGTTTTAAAACGGGATCCCGTTTCATAAAAGGTTAATATTTTAACCTTTATGAAACGGGATCCTGTTTTGAAACGGGATCCCATTTCATAAAGGTTAAAATATTAACCCTTTATGAAACTCAAAATGGGATCCCGTTTCTTGAAAACGGGATCCCGCTTTTGGCTCGGGAACCTGAAGCAAAACGGGATCCCGTTTTGGTTAACCCGATTTCAAATTTTTTTCTAACTCTGAAACTTCCACCTTAAGTGAACACAACTTCTTGCATTTACCCAGTTAGGGGTTGTTTCCCATCCTTCCTTGGATAGACACATAAGGAGATGCACTAGTCTAGTGTGCCTTAAAGTACATTTCTCCTTTTTGGATTGATGTTGGAAGCTACCTCTCAGGGGGAGAAGGTAGTGGTTTAAGATGATAGTTGCAGTCAGGGCGAGTAAAGAATGATTTCAGACTGATCAAAGTAGCATTGTGCAAGTATGTGCAGTAGAAGAGTTATGATGCCCTTTGCCATTGATATCAAAGGGGGAGAGAGATTATGTGAAAAACTCAGGGGGAGAAAGAGTTTAGATGTGTAAAAAGAAAGGGGGAGTCCTAATGCAAAGTTATGTCTTGATGGAGGAATGTGTTTTTCACATCATATGTTGCCATCAATGTCAAAGGGGGAGATTTTTGAAGGTATGTGCTAACTGGTGTTGTCATTGGTGCCAACCGTGTCTTTTGATATTATTTTTTGTTGAGTGATTGAGTTGTCATATTAAGGACACTATCTGAGTATTTTGTTCCGCATTTTTCTCTATATTGAAGACCAAAGTATGAGATTTGGATATGATTTAGAGAAGTGTTTGAAGATTCTAAATCCTGAATTTGGTAGTCCAGATCGCTGTGCAGAAAATGTTCTATTCACTAGTTTGAAGACTATGCCCGACAGCATTTGTAGTGTGATAGGGAGAAAGTATTTTGCTCTGCATTTCTCCACAGTTTGGATTTTAGTCTTTCTATTCTAGACTTAAGTTTATAAAGTCCTTAGCTATCTTCATTCCAAAGGATTTGTGATTTGGTGCTCCGAAAAGCAACTTTTTTTATTAGCAGAGTTTGACACTGTTGTTTATGAGTAGACAATGAATCCTCCTGAAATGAAAAGTGTTTTAGATCTTTTTGGTGATTCTCTAGTATCTAAAGGTTGTTCATGGATGTTTCTAGATTATGTTGAAGTGATGTAACTGGTCTACAAGTCATTCTACTACTCATGGAAATATGTGCCTAAATGTTTTTGGTGTTTACACCAATTCTGGCCGAATCAATTTTTTACACTTGTTGTGGAGGTACTTTGTGAATTGTGGAAATGTGTTGAAGCATGTGAAGACATAATTGAGCTTGAGCTAAGCCGTGAAGTGTTCATTCTTCATTCATTTTCTCTGCAAGGTTGTTTAGGTCTAGACCTAATCTGAATTATGTATGTATGCAGACCTTGGAGAAAATTCCAATGGTTGTAGATTGTATTGCCAACCTTGATGAATGTTCCAAGGTTGATTCAATCAATATAAATATATGTAATGAATTCATGAGTGATACATGTGTGTGTGAAGATGTGAAGACAAAGTGTGTGTGTTGTAAAGGCAGAGCAAAAGAGATATATTGTGCTTCAATGGAACTAAACTTAGACATGTTGTAGATGGTAATATATCAGTTTATGGCAATGAGCCACCCATCCTAGCAGTGAGCCACCTTTTGGCAATGAGCCACCTTTTGGTAGTGATCCACCCCTTTTGGTAGTGAGCCACCCTTTGGAAGTGAGCCTTTTTGCAGTGAGCATTTTGGGTAGTGAGCCCTAAGGCAGTGAGCCTCTTTGTTATTTGATATTATTACTACATTATATTGTGAGCTAACACTCACCATGGTTTTTCCCTTTTAGGGTCTTCCATGTAAAGATCTAGTGTTCATGTGTGTATGGTGTTGATGTGTTTATGTTTTGATTCTTCTATTCATGTTTAATCTTCATAACAGAATAAGAAGTCAAAGTAAGTGGATGTGAATGTGATTGTGTTTAAAGAAGTTAAGGTTTTTGATACAACTGATTGACCCCCCCTCTCAGTTGTCTTGTGCCTTCAACAAAGCATTCATTGTAGTAGGTAATGGCACTTCTTTGTAAATGCTATATAAGGCATAAAGTGTAATGTATTTAGGTTGGTGATTGACTATAAAAAATCACATCTCTTTTCAATTGTAATTGTGCCTCTTTGAGAATAAGAAATAATATTTATACCTTTCCATGAATTCTACTTGCTCTATGTAATCTTTCTATTTGAGTTTCCATTTGTGAATCTTTCTTTCCTTCTCTATCTCAATTAGTTTCTTTTACCTCTGCAACTCATTTATGATTTGTGTATGCTTGTCTGTTGTTTATTGTTATTCTGTGCATACATGGTTGACTTGAGGGCCAAACATTCAAACCTGTGTATCACCCCTTTCCACTTTCAGTTTATCCTCTTTCCCCTTCTCCTCAATGGTGCATAGATTAGGTTAGTCTTAGGAATAGTTAAATCTCCCATTCAGCAAAGGAACCAGCCTCTCTCTAGAGATTTGACTTTCCTGTAGGGTCCCACACCTGGAAATCATCTCAATGTTTCACTGGATTGTTGGAGCCTTAAAAGCCTTCAACACAGGGTGCATATCCATGTGACAATAGACAACAATCTAAAAAACACCATTATCTATATCTACATAAATAGATGATGTAGGAGGGGAGACTCTCACCAAATCCCCAGAAGGGGGTGGAGCCTAGGGAGAGGAATGCCTGACCAGGGAAGATGATCTAGAAGAAGTTGTCACAACAACTTTCCCAACCACGAACAATGCACCAACAATAGAAGCCCCAATCACAGATGGCCCACCCAGAACAACAACAATAGGGGAGGTCCCTGCAACAGATAGCATCTCAGTAGCATATGAACCTTTCAAAATTGTAACAAATGGCTTAAGGCCATCACAAGGAACTAAAGTAGTAAAAGGAATCAAGAGTGATGGAGGGGTCTCCTCAAAATTAGCAGGAGGTTCAGAAGCCTCTACGACAGAATCAGAATCATCATTAACAACATCCACCATAAGGTGTTCCTATAGACCATTTGTCCACTAAGATGAAGAATGCAAGACCTTCAAGCGGGTGCATTCCAAGGCCAAATGACTTGTATCAAAGCACCACCAACAACGGAATGAGATACCTTCATAATCAAAGGGCTGACACCAAGAACGATAAACAAATTGTAAAAAACCTCTACTAGGAGAGGCATAGACAAATCCTATTCCACAAATATACGAGCATAGGTTGTGTGAGAGAAGAAAGTAGTGGCTTGATCCACCATGATAAAATGACCCACCGAGTTACGTCATGTTGTTCATGTTAAAAAAGATAGATTTTTGTCACTCAAAACTTTATATGGTTATATAATGAATAGGTTCACTAGCCTTCCTTCCTAAGCCAGAGATGACATTATTAGAGAGATTCCTTCATCTTAATCTCATCTCCCTTCAATTTGAATGCTCCCACCCCACTATTGATGTTACTAACCTTCATTCCTAATAAAAGGGTTTGTTTCAAGGTTAACTTGTCAAATTGGTGAGCAATATCTCACTCAAAGAATCATGTATCTCAATTTCCCTAGTACATGCTATAGGCACATCAATCCTTTAAGCCTAAAATCAAGGATTTTCCACTTGTCACCCAATGAGGATGGATAGACTACAATAGATAGTAGGAAGAACAATCATTGTAATGGATTGAAGGGTCCAATTTCTAATGAGCCTCCTAACTAATTTGTTGGTCAACAAATTTATTTACATAATATGGTAAGGATGTTGTTTCTTTAAATCATATTGCTAAATCCTCCAAAGAGCCAAGCAAGCCTTGATATATATTAGAACACCTTTTATTAACAATTTTTAATCTTGTCAACCTACTATGTAGGCAATATCTCCTTGACCAATTTCCTGGGGGGCTTGTAACTTAGGTCTTGAGGTGGAGGAAGAAGGATATGTGCTAGACCAATTGTGTAAAAGACTCACAGAGGAAGAATTTTTGAAGAATATCTATGAAGCCCTTAATGAGCTTGATAGAGATCTATAGCATACTACTTGATTCCACTCTTAAATGAATTTTCCTTCATGGACTATTTTGTAATGTCCCATTTTAGCTGATGTTGTTTGCAAATGGTTTAGCCTATTCCTGACCCTCGTAGGCTAATGTACATGGTTAGGGGGTCTTCTTGAGGCAGTCACCTGGTCGATGGTTGGGTTCTTGGATTCAGTTGGATGGGAAAAATAAGGGAGATAATAATTAAATTAATTATTTGTAAGGTTATTAAATAAATAAATATTATAAAGTGACCTTATATTTAATTAATTTAATAAACTGACTTAAATAAATGTTATTACATAAAGTCACTAAAATAAAAAAATATTATTTTTCTAGAAGCTTCTTGAAGTGGGATTGAAAAAGTATAAAGGAAGGGGCAAGGCAAGCTTCCAGGCATCTGATTATTGTCATTTGCATTTGATGAGTTTTGTGGAGCCAAGGGTTTCTGCATATTTGGTCTTTGGGAATGAAAACTCCCATAGATTAGCATAACTGAAGTGGTGAAATATCCTCCGAAGGGTTGCAAATTGGAAGGGATACTTCAGTCCTTTCATTTGTGCTTAAATCTACAGTATTAACCAAGGGTTTGGAGGTATTAATTTGCATATCAGAAGTTTTTCTATTGGCTACTACAGTGCTATGAATAGTGCTGCTACAGTGACATGAACAGTACACTATAGTGTTCGCTACAGTATGCTATAGTGATTGCTACAGTGCCGTGAACAGTAGTGCTACAATATAGGGCAGTTGGGAGAAGGTTTCAATTTGGGTTTGGAAGGGACTCCTTTCCTTGGTTGATGAGTAGGCTGGGTGCTACACTTGAAGAGGTATGATTTGGGCTTGAGAGGGATGTTTATGAGCTGTTTTGAGGGCTACCATTCCTTCATCTTCATCATCAATTCATAGCAGCTTACATTTCTAGGTTCTTTCATGACTTAGCATATTCATATCGGCATTGTTTCATAGTTGTCATTTGTTCTCAGATTTTAGGAGTTGTAAAGCCAAGAGTCTTGGCCATTCATATCAGCATTGTATTAGACAATATATCTCAATAAAGGAGTGATAAGTTGTAGGCCATCTATTTGATGTAATGTACATAGTAATATCCTTCATGATTAGCATAATAGTATGCATGCCAAGTGTTTGTAAAAATGCTATTTGGCTGTAGGTGCACATTCTTCATATAGAGATCAAGTATTTGTTTTAGAAAGCTTAAAAAGAATTGCATTTTCACCTTAAACCATTGCCTAGACATTGTAGCTTTAATTTGCAAGCAATTTAACTTCAATTGAAACCACTCCAAGCAAGCAAGCAAACTGAAAAAATACAGAGACAACAAATTAAGAGGTTGTGTGCAAAGTGTTTGACGATATTCCTTGAGCCTTTAATCAGAAAATTGAGGTCCAAATTGTCAAGTGATATTACATGTTTAGGATTGATAGACCATAGAAAGATGCATATCATGTGGGATACTTAAAAAATATTTATAAATCTCTATATTCTTTGTTTACAGGAATTGAGAATTTCTCATTTTTTTATTTTAGTTGTTTGTCATGTTATATGGCCTTCTATCTAATTCTCATAGTAATCATGACCCAAGTCATGGTGATCTTGCTATTATTATTACTCCTAGATGGCAGTAGAATTTAGTTGATCAAGACTGCAACCCCACTTCTGGTGCCCTATGGTCCCTCTTTAATATTAATAATCACTCTTTTAAGGTTATCAATATTTATGCTTCTAATAATACCATTAAGAGATCAAGTCTTTGACATTATATTATTGAATCTCTACCAAACACTTCTTGGGTCCTATGTGGGGATTTTAATATGGTTGAGTTGGCTTCTAATAAATGTGGTAACCTTTCTATTGGTTGCCAAAATGACTATAACTCAAAACTCTAAAACATACCTAAATCACCTAGGCTAGGGATTGTCATTAGGGTGATAGGAAGAGGTTTATCAATAAGTTAGGGACTATTTTGGCCAACTATAGGAGTGGGTAGACTCCTCTGCACTTCAAGAACATCTTAGACTCTAGAGGGACATTCCAAGGGGTATACCTGAATAGATATTGTTGTCATATTTTTCCTAATGCCAAACTATCCCTGCCCCCCTCCTTCTATCAAATAGATCCGATCAGAGATAGCCCAAATAGAAGGAGGATTTCCTTGGATTCTTCATTTCCTCATGGTATGCCTTACAGAAAATCCTAGAAACATGCTTGGGGAATCCTTGCAAAAAACCTAGAAAAACCTAGAAATCCTTAGCTTCAAGTGCCTTCTATCGCAAGGTTTTTTCCATTTTCATACTTAGTTATTTTGATGAGGATATCCTGATGACATCATCTAGATCCCCCTTTCCAAAGAAGTTAATATGACCTTGATGACATCCAGATATTTCTTCATCCAGATGCTAAGTTAACCTCCATCATGTTTGTAAAAGTGATTGTGATGTCATCTAGTCTTTCCTTTGACAAAATCCTTCATGCTGATGTCATCACCCTAATCTTAGCCAATATCCCTCATCTTTGTGAATGTGACCCTCTATGCAAAGTGACCCTGACATCATCCAATTTTACCATTTGACAAATCCTTTATGGCGATGATGTCACCCTCACTTTTCCAAACATCCCCGATCTTAACTAATATCCCTAATATTCATGAATGTCTTGATAACGTCACCTCAACTCTTCGTCTATATGATGATGACATCACCTGGACATTTCCTAATATCTAGTATGTTAGCTAATATCCCTCATCTTTGCTAATATGACTGTGACATCATCCAAATCCCTTTTCCAAAGAGCTGCACATAACAATGACATCACCCAGACTTCTGCCTCTAGCATATCACCCTATATCCATCAGGCATCCTGATGATGCCATCCAGATCTCCCTTCTGACCAAGTTCTACATGATGATGATGTCATCGGGATGTTTCCCAATATCCATCAGGATATTCCCCCAGTGCTAATGTGACTCTGACATCATCCGGACCTCTCCTCAACAATGTTGCATATGCCAATGACGTCACCATGATCTTCAGGGGCATCCAGATATTAGAGGTTTATATATACATCCAGATATCACCTAGTCATAGACTGATCAAGCTCAGATCACTCTCCTTCTGTGCAGTTATGAAATGACAACACGTGGACATGTTAATGCCAGTTTACCATATCTTTAACCACGGATATCTCCTTCATCCGAAGAAACTTTTACATGCTTCAAAAGCCAAAAGTTCCTATTTTTGCCTCCTCTTTCTTTTAGCAGGCTTTTGAGGGTGATATCGTCACTTTGAAAATATGACCCAAATATCAAGATCTGGATGTGCACATCTGAATATCAGGGTGATCACCAACTGAAGCTAAATATGCAGATATGAGAAATAAGACATCTTAGCAACTGCTTGGCATGTCACAGAGGTTGATATGTTGCATTTATTCTAGTTGGTGAGCTTTGTAGTCAAATTCATGGGCAAATGGCTTCATTCTTCAATGTGTATGGGCTTTGTGTCTTGCTAGCAGATCTTCCTGTGTTTTAGTGATGACTTTGGGGCTCATTCCTTCAATGCCCTGTCTTATCTTCCATGTGGGCTACTAGTTTCTCTAGTTGCAGACCTACTAGCAACATGGTTTCTACCCTTTCACCATGCCCCTGTCTTTTCACCCCTATTCCTACATTGATGACCCCGGATCCTGTGGAGCAACTTCAATGTCTTCTGCACAAGATTTTGATCTATATATTGTTTTGTAACCTCATTATTGAGGAGGGTGGTTCATTTTTGGGTTGTTATGCTACCAAATTTTTTGTAGTCAGACGTCTTAGCATAATTGTAAGGTATGGGAATGTGACTCATTGTGTCTGAATCTTCCTATTTATCCACCAATGAATGTAAGTAGCTATACCGTGTCTTTTCTTGCTACTAGATATTCTATAATGTAATGGTTTCTAGCCTTCATGATCAATATATCCATGATTTCTTGCCTCTCTTATTTCCTAATTTTTGTGTTTTACTTGGAGTTATAGTCTTTTCTATGAGTAAAGCAACTCCTCTGCAGGTTTGATCTTCATACCAAAGCCTCAATCAGTCTCATAAGTCTATGCGAATCCCCTTCATGATTGAGATCATTGTTGTGTCTACACCAAGATCACCATCGCTCACTGAATTTGGTGCATCACCCCTATTTCCTTTTCAGCTTCCTTCTAACCCTTTCCCTTTGCAAGTATTAGAACTATGTTTAGTCATATTTCTCTAAGTAATAGGATTAGAAAGAGGAACCAACCTTATTTGGAGGTTTGATCTCGATTGCAAGGTCCCACACTTTGAGATCATTCCCATTGTGTCATTAGAATGCTCAGAATCTCTTTGAGCAGGGTGTAATTCTATGTGACAATAGTTTCTAGCACACTTGGTGGGACAACTCTGTTATGAGTGGGAGCTAGACTAAATATTTGGTGTCATCCGAGGTTTACATGCTACTGTTAAAGCAAAAAGACACTTGGGGACTCTCTGTTGATCTAGTTCCTTCAAAACATTTAAACGTTTCATGCCTGTGTAGACAAGGTCTTCTTCTAGAGTTAAATTCTACTTCGTTGAACTTTCATTTGCTGCTAGAAGAAGAAGAAGGTTATCTAGATCCCCTATGAGGGAAGATCATTCAAACCATACAAGGACACTATCCATCCCTCCTCCATTAGACTTTCAAGTCAGGTTCCAGCATTTAATCAGAAACCTCTTTATCCCCTCTATTATTAGCCTGAACATACACATCATGGCAAGGAATTTGCCATTTGTCACCTTTCAAGGGGATAGCCCTTTGAACCTGACCCAATATGATGACATCCCCACATTAGCCTTGAAGGCTATACCATTTTTCAGTGATGAAAATTTCACCACCCCTACCGAACACATTCAAGATGTTGCAGTGTCTGTTCAGTCCATCATGTCACTGCTGACAATGTGGTTGTGAGGTTGATGGCACTTCATTCAAAGATAAGGCCTTACAGTGGTATAGAGGCCTTTAACCTAACTCAAGATAGAACTGGGATGACTTGGGCACAAAATTGTGCCAACACTTTGAAGATAGAAGTGACCATCTGTCACTTATGGAGTAGTTAGCCTCCATTAAGAGAGCTCCACATGAGTATATGGTAGATTTCAACTACTAATTTCAAAAGACATGGGACAGGATGCCTCAGATGGTGAAGCCCTCTCCAAACATTGCATTTATCTACTTGTTGCGATCACTTAATCGTGATATTGCAGTGATGATCCAATCTATGGGCAGAGTTGTCTTGCCTGATGCATATGATACAGCTATTAGGGTAGAAAATTACCCTATTTAGGTAGGGAAGATTGCTCCAAGGCCACCTATGCCTCTATTTCCAAAAGCTCCTATCATGCATCCTGCTACCATCGCTCTAATCCCTACTACAGTCAATCCTATTCCTTCTTTAGCTTTACCTACACTTGAGCAACTGGAGGAGAGAGATGCTCAAATCAAAAAGTTAACCAATGAGTTGACATTGGTGAGGAGGTAGAATACACAACCTAGCCAGCCATACCAGTAGCCCATTCAACATTATCAACCCTTTAATTAGGGTTATCAATAGAATAGGCCATCATATCAGCATAATATGCAAAGACAAGGTCAACCTAGTTACATCAGGCTGCTTAATGTTGTTAATCCTAGTGCAACCACCACTTTAGGGCATCTTGTGCCTATTCAGAACAATCTTTCTCAAGACAGTGACTGGTGTCACCCTTGTGATCAGCAACATAGCCAAAATTTGTGCCAAGGGAGACATTTCAGTTATGCCTGCACAGTGCAAGATCATCCATCGAGCTCGGGTCATCAAGGAGATATCAACCAAGGGGTGGTGGACATTCAAAAACAAATGCAACATGATGCAACCTTAATGAATTGGACTCATGATGATCACTATTGTGTTACTCAAGGTGTTGGTCTAGTTGCGTTCAACACAAGGGCAAAAAGAAAGGTAGTTGAAGATACATCAGTGCCTACAGCCAATCATGCACCTATGCCTAATATGACTCCAATCCAAGCTACAAGAGAGAAGACACATATTGTCCCATCAGACCAAGTACATCTAGTTGTTGGTAAGGTTGATTCAATCCCAATAGTCAGGCCAAGTGAAGAACAACAAAAGAGGATTGGCCCTACAGTCACTAAAACATGCCAAAAGGATAGCCAAATGCCTTTCAATATAGTGGAGTAGATGAAGAAAACTAAAATTGGTGTCAATATGTAGGATGCACTGTTGATTCCATCTCAAAGGAACCTACTCCAAGAGGCTTTGACTGATATCAGTCATGCTAGTGCAGAGATAACAAGTGAAAAATCTACTACCCCAATCAATCTTTGTCAACCCAAGGAGGAGGTGAGTACAAGAAAACCTAACAAGCCCCCTCTATCCAATGTCTCCCTAGTCATAGGTGACAAATTGCTACATAATTGTATGATAGACTCTGAGATGGGTACCTCTGTCATGCCAAAGGTCATTACTAAGAGGTTAGGGATAAAATATGAATCTATAAACAAGGGTGTAGTTCAATTAGATGGTACTGCTATCAAGATAATAGATGTTATTAAAGCCATAGAGCTCACCTTACATTCATGCTTTGGCTACTCTATTTCATAAGATGTATTTATCATTGACCTCCCTGCATACTTCAGTATTTGCTTGTCTAGAGAATTCACCACCAAGATAGGTGGATATTTGTCATCTAACTAGGCACACATGTTTTTTAGAACTAGATATGGTACCAAGGTGACCATCAGGGCTGAGCTAATTACAAATGACCATATAGAGCCCTATTCTCCAAACACTAACAACATGAATTGCACTATACATGAGTTGGAGGATAAAGATAACAGCAAACATGAGGCTTCCACTCTTGTGGATGAAATACCAGATATCCTACTTGATGAGTGGGCTGATTGCTTTCAGTTTGACACTCCTGATTGCATAAAGGATACTAGAATGGGTATTTATTGTATCCATGAGGAGGATGCCACTATCCCTAATCTGGAAAAGGAAAAATTAGATCCTATCGGGATATGGCAAATGTACTTTGATGGCTCTAGAAGCAAAAATGGAGCTAGTGCTGGAGTTGTACTTATTTCACCCTAAAAAAAAAGTTATTTCTCTTCATTTAGACTATAGTTCAACTATACTAACAATGTGGCTGAATATGAAGCCTTGATTCATGGCATACATCTAGCTCAAAAAAGAGGAATAAAGGTGTTAAAAGTATTTGGTGATAGCGAACTTGTTTTCCACCAAATTAGAAAACTAAGTTTTTCAAAGAATGACTTGCTAAAGTCATATAAACATAGAGTCTGGGACCTAATTGAGGACTTTGATGCCTTCAGCATTCAGGCAATTCCCAGATAGTAAAAGAAAGAAAAGATGAATATGACAGTGAAGAAGCAAGACTACCAAGAGGTGGAGGTTGCACATGGTAAATTTCTAAAACATGGCAAGGTAAATACTCAAGGTAAAAGGCAAAGTTTCATTAGGCTTTGTGATGAATTTAATAATCTAATTGCTTGGGATTATAGAGATTTAAAATGTTTTGATCTTAGCTTAATCTAGCATACTATTGACCTAGATCCTAATGCCAAGCATGTCCACCAAAAACAAAGGCCTGTTAACCCCAAGATAGAACCTTTAATGAGAAAAGAGCTATCCAAACTCTTAGAGGCTAAAATCATTTATCCTATCAAACATTCCTCTTGGGTAGCAAACTTAGTTTCGATTAGGAAGAAAAATGGAGAAATCAGACTGTGTGTGGACTTTAGAGACCTGAATAAGGCCTCACTTAAAGACCACTATCCTCTCCCTTCCATGGAGCAAATCCTACAGATAGTAGTAGGTGCTAAAAGGTTTTCACTCTTAGATGGCTACTCATGTTACAATTAGGTCCTAGTAAAGGAATCAGAGCAATATAAGATAGCCTTTACCACCAAGTGGAGTACTCTGGCATATCAAAAGATGCCTTTTGGACTAACAAATGCTTGAGCCACATTTCAGACAGCGATGGTCTTGGCCTTAAAGGGACTTATCAATGAGATCATCTTAGTGTATCTTGAGGATTTTAAAGTTTATTCCAAGCATGCAGCTAACCATTTGGGCCATCTATGAAAAGTCTTTGAAAGATGTAGAGAGTTTGGGATGTTACTGAATCCCAAGAAGTACATATTTGTTGTCCCTGAAGGTAAGCTACTAGGTTCTCCAAGGAAGGATTGACCATTGATCTAGAGAGGACAAGTGTCATTCTTGATCTTCCTCTTCCAAGCCATAAGAAAGGTCTACAGAGCTTACTGGGAAAAATCAACTTTGTGAGGAGGTTCATACCTAATTTTGCCTTGATAGAAAAACCCCTCACTATTATACTAAAGAAGAATGCCACATTCATCTGGTCTAGGGAAGGTAAGGATAGTTTTGAGGCTGTCAAGTAGGCTATTGTGCAAGCCCCCACCCTGATAAACTCTAACTATGAGAAGGATTTCATCCTTTATGCCTTTGGAGGCAAGGAGGGTGTATCAGTCATCCTGACACAACAAAATGGTGAGAAGCTAGAAGAGTCGATTGCTTTCTTCAACCAGCCTCTCAAAGATTATGAGCTAAATTATGATTTCATAGAAAGACAAGTGTTTGTGGTGGTCAAAGCCTTGAAGAAATTCAGACACATGGTCTCAAACAGCAAGATTCAGCTAATGGTGAATCACCCTGGTGTCAAAGAGTTTCTCTTAAGCAGAGACGTTAATGAGAAACGGGCTGGGTGGATCACCAAAGTAATGGAGTTTAACATAGACATCAACATTACTAGGCTAGTGGGCAGTAAAGGCCTATGTGAACAGATGGCATTAGATGTCAAAGATAAAAGTGATGTCGTATATGTCCAAGAATAGGCACAATTAGGTGAGCCTCATACTCCAACTAACTAGCATCATGACATGATCACATTCCTATAGTCAGGTAGATGTCTAGATGGATTGAATCAAGCTAAAAGAAGGTATTTTAGACTCCAATCCATCCCCTATGTTATTGTTGATGGTGTCTTGTTTAGGAAAGACATCAATAGAGTTCTTCTCAGATGCATTAAGCATGATCAGATTCCTAAAGTTTTAGAAGAATTACATAATGGCCCTGTTGGCAGCCATTATTCTCCCAGAACAACTGCAATGGAAATCGTGAGGGCTAGTTATTACTGGCCTAGTCTTTTCAGTGATGCACATAAATGGATCAGAAAATGCAAAGAGTGTGCATTATTTATTGGGAGGCAGAGACTGGCAACTCTCCCCCTCCATCAAATCCAAATAGATCAACCTTTTATCCAATGGGGTTTAGACTTCATTGGGGTGATCAATCCCCCTTCTAGTGTAGACCATAAATGGATCCTTACAGCCACTGATTACTTCACTAGATTGATAGAGGTAGTTGCCTTAATGGATACCACAAAGGCATCCATTGTTAATTTCCTTGAGGACATAGCCACTAGGTTTGGTGTGCCATCCACCATCATCTCTGATAATGCTAAGGCCTTCATAGGCACAAAAGTTAGTGAATGAGCATCAAATTATGGAGTTTACATAAAGATTTCATCTAATTACTATCCTCAGGGCAATGGTTTGGCCGAGTCCACCAATAAGAACTTGATCAGGATCATCAAGAAGACCATGGAAGGTAATCAAAGGACTTGGCATTCCAAGCTGAAGATTGCTCTTTGGGTGGATAGAATCACTCCCAAGAGAGCCATAGGCAATTCCCCTTTCATGTTGGTATATGGAAGGGAAGAAAAGGTTCCATTGTCATTGGAGCTTCCTTCACTTAAGTTAGTGTAGCAGCTAGATTTAATAGAGAATGATGCCATGACCGTCTAGCTTGCAGAACTGATGGAACTTGCAGAAAAGAGAGATGCTGGCATGAGGAACCTTGAAGCTCATCAAGATCAAGTTAAGAGGACCTTTGATGGAGCCAGTGTTGGTAGAACATTTAGTGAGGGAGCTATAGTACTAAAGTGGGATGCAGATAGAGCCAAGGCTAGAAGACATTCAAAGTTTGATGCCTTGTGGGGTGGTCCTTACATCATCATTAGTTGCAAGCAAGCTAGTGCATTCCAACTCTCTAGGCTAAATGGTGAGGTCCTACCCATCCCAGTCAATGGGCTTCACCTCAAATCCTTCTTTTAGAATGATTGTGAGGTATTGTAAATAAGGTAGATTTCCCTTCAATAAGTGCTCTTGCACCCTGTTGTATTCTCATTAGGAGATACATGCTTGTTTTCTTTTGTTTTGCTCAAGTTACATAGGCCCATGTTGTTCCATGCTCCTCTATTCTTATTATAGTCCTCTTCCTAACTCCATGCCCAATGGATGCTTAAGGCTACTGATCACTTTGTTTAGTAGGCAAACATCCCTGAAAGTTGCCAAAATGTTGTCATATTTTGCCTAATGCCAAAATATCCCTACCCCCTCCTTCTATCAAATAGATCTGATTAGAGATAGCCCAAATAGAACGACAATTGCCTTGGATTCTTCATTTCCTCATGATATGCCTTGCAGAAAATCCCAAAAATATGCCTGGGGAATCCTTGCAAAAAACCCATAAAAAACTAGAAATCCTTAAGCTTCAAGTGCCTTCCTTCGCAAGGTTTTTTCCATTTTCATACTTAGTTATTTTGATGAGGATATCCTGATGACATCATCCAGATCCCCCTTTCCAAAGAAGTTAATATGAACTTGACGTCATCCAAATATTTCTTCATCTGGATGCTAAGTTAACCTCCCTCATGTTCGCAAAAGTAACCGTGACGTCATCTAGTCTTTCCTTCGACAAAATCCTTCATGCCAATGACGTCACCCTGATCTTAGCCAATATCCCTCATCTTTGTGAATGTGACCCTCTATGCAAAAGTGAGCCTGACATCATTCAAGTTTTCCCTTCGACAAATCCTTTATGTCGATGGTGTCACCCCCACTTTTCCAAACATCCTTGATCTTCACTAATATCCCTGATATTAGTGAATGTCCTGATGACATCACCTGAACATTTCCTAATATTTAGTATGTTAGCTAATATCCCTCACCTTCTCTAATATGAGTATGACATCATCCAGATCGGTTTTCCAAAGAGCTGCACATGATGATGACCTCACCCAGACTTTCACCTCTGGCATATCACCCTACATCCATTAGGCATCCTAATGATGTCATTCAAATCTCCCTTCTGACCAAGTTCTACATGATGATGATGTCATTCAAATATTTCCTAATATCTGTCAGGATAATCCCCCAGTGGTAATGAGACTCTGATGTCATCCGGACCCCTCCTTAATAAAGCTGCATATGCCGATGATGTCACCATGATCCTCAAGGTCATCCAGATATTGGAGGTTTATATGTGCATCCATATATTGCCTAGCTGTGGACCGATCAAGCTAAGATTACCCTCCTTCTGCGCAGTTACGAAATGATGACACATGGACATGTTGATGCCAGTTGACCACATCATTGACTGTAGTTATCTCCCTCATCCAAAGAAATTTCTACATGCTTCAAAAGGAAAAAGTGCCTATTTTCACCCCTTTTTCTTTTAGTGGGCTTTTGAGGGTGATATCCTCACTTTAAAAATATGAACCAAATATCAGGATCTGGATGTGTGCATCCAGATATCAGGGTGATCACCGACTGAAGGTGAATATGCAGATATGAGTGACAAGACATCTTAGGGAGCCATTGGCATGTCACAGAAGTTGATATTTTGCATTTATTCTAGTTGGTGAGCTTTGCAGTCGAATTCATGGGTAGATGGCTTCATTCTTCAATTCGTATGGACTCTATGTCTTATTGACAGATCTTCTTATGTTTTGGTGATGACTTTGGGGCTCTTTCCTTTTAATGCCCTATCTTATCTTGTGTGTGGGCTACCATTTTTTTAGGTTGTAGACCTACCAGTGACATGGTTCCTACCCTTTCACCATGCCCCTATCTCTATGCCCCTATTCCTACATTGATGACCTTGGATCCTATGGAGTGAATTCAACGCCTTTTGCTCAAGATTTTGATCTATATAATATTTTGTAACCTCATTGTTGAGGAGGATGATTCATTTTTGGGCTGTTATGCTACCAAATTTTCTGTAGTCAAACCTCTTAGTGTAATTACAGGGTATGGGAATGTGACTCACTGTGCCTGAATCTAGCCTCTAATGTCTTCCTATTTATCCACCAATAAATGTAATTAGCTATACCATGTCATTTCCTGCTACTAGATATTCTATAATGTAATGGTTTCTAGCCTTCACGATTAATATATGCATGCTTTCATGCCTCTTGTGTCTTGATTTCTATTTTTGACTTCGAGTTATAGTCTATTCTGTGAGTAAAGTGGCTCCTCTACAAGTTTGATCTTCATACCGAAGCCTCAATCAATCTCATAAGTCTATGCGAATCCCCTTCATGATTGAGATCATTGTTGTGTCTACACCAAGATCACCATTACTCATTGAATTTGATGCATCACCCCTATTTCCTTTTCAGTTTTCTTCTAACCCTTTCCCTTTGCAAGTATTAGCACTAGGTTTAGTCATATTTCTCTAAGTAATGGGCTTAGAAAGAGGAACCAGCCTTGTTTGGAGGTCTGATCTCAGTTGCAAGGTCCCACACCTTAAGATCATTCCCATTGTGTCATTAGAATACTTAGAATCTCTCTAAGAAGGGTGCAATTCTATGTGACAATAGGTATTAAGTTCAAACCAGATGAATGACTAAAAATAACTAGACAACCAAACCCAACTCAACCTCTTAACTCCAACGACTCTCACTAAGTCAAGAATGATTGGCTATCACATAACCCCTATATAGCTGATTTAATTGTGTGAATGTGCATGCACAAGAAAGATGGTTTTTTCCCTAAACCAGAAGTAAATGATTTATTTTATTTAAAATGGTGATTGATCCCTCTTCACTATGGACTGGTGCCTACTCCAATGGGTAATTGAGTCAAAAGCACTAAAGAGGAAGAAAGGACTGAACCAACATTAATAGAATACTAAAATGTATTCTCATACATTTCTCAGATTATACTTCATTCATTAGATATAATTAATTATCCAAAACCAAATTATAATGACCCATTTGCAATAAAGAGAAGACCCAACACAAGGCATGCATTGACTTAAATGCTGTCACAAATTATCAAATCTCTATTACAATTGCACCAACAAATGTGGTGAATGAAAACATACAACTGTGATTATACATTCCCCTGAATCATTACAAATGACCATGGAGACATACCCTTGCACCAAATATGCGTTACAATTCATTCCTATGCTACATCAAACACATTCTTCCATTCAATACTCTAACTGGCTTGATTTGAAGCCCTGAGATTTTCCTGAGGCATTGTAGACTAGATAATTGGCTTAGTGAACAACCTTGAACATGTCTCAAAAAAATGCATATATAGAATTACAATTCAAACTGATTGCACCAATTCCCAATGATGTACTCAGTTAATGATTACACACCATGTTGTATTAAATTCAGACCTAGAAATTGCATGTTGGAAGCTTACCCACACCTTGACAACTATAAAACTTGTAGGTGCCCATGCCTTGGCATCCTTCAATAATGAAAGTACCTACATAAATATTTGCTTGCTGGGACACTTTATCCACTCATTCAATTTTGGTCCTTTTGCAATGAAGACTTATATTGTTTCATTTACCGACAACTAATTGATCCCCCACAATTATGGTACATTTTTAGGTAGAGAAGCACTTGAAATTTGATCCACCAAAATGTTCCTGCAAAGCTCTTTATACTATTCCAAAATATTCTAAACTATGTTTAAAATATTTCAAACTATTATATTTATTATTTTCTTTACAAAAAAATTGATCTTTGTTTTAATTTTCTACCTCTAATCTCTATTTTTCCTTTAGTTGGTGAATTTTCATCTTTAGGAACCTCTGTGCCCTCATCATTTTCCTTCCTTTATCTCCCTATGTCATCCTGGGCATTATTCTAACTTATTAGCAAAATATTGATTTCATGAACTAGCTAGCCCTTTCCTTCATTTTATCTTCATATGTTTTCGCCTTATCGGTGATTCCCATATTTTTTAAACCAAGCCCTTATCACCATATCTGTTGGCAACATTTACATTTATTGAATTTTTTATCTTTCCTCCATATTTTCCTTATCGGTAAACCATACCTTTCTCGAACTTGGCCTTGATTTCTCTTTTGTCAGTGAAATGATCCTTGTTCGAGCCATGGCTTGTAACACCTCATTCTTCTTTTCTCTCTCCTATTAGCAATTTTCATATTTTTTGAACTATCCTTTCAGTGCCATTTTCCTCCTTGTCCTTTCTTCTTTATCAGCCACTTTCATTTCTGCCAAACCAAGTCCTCATTTCTATCATTTGTCATCAACTTTGCCCTTTGGTGAACTACTTATCTTTTGCCTCCATTAGAAAATATTTAATTTTCCAAACCTTTTCTTTTCCATCTCCTTGGTCAGCTAATTTGCCCTCAAATCTTCAAACTATTTAGCAAGTTTGTCTTTCCATTGATTAGCCAATAAAGCACTTTTCCTTAATCATTTTTAACTTTATCGACAACTTTCCCTTTTTTCAAACCAAGCCATGGTGTCACTTTTCCTTATTGGTACTTTTCAATTTTCTTGAACCACATTGCCTTTCCTTTATTTTATCACCTTATCGGTGAATCATGAAAAACTTGAACTTTTGGAAAGTTCAGGACTTAGTTGACTCTCTAACAACACCATTCTTACTTAGCTATTTTCATATTTTTTCACCCTTTATTTGCCTTGTCAGAAAATATGAATAATCGCAAACCTAGCCACTTTCGTTCCTCTTTGTCTATTGGTAAATAATCCATTTTTTGAACCAAACCATTAGTTAGCAAATCATTGGCTTGTCTAACTAAGAACTTAGCTGACAAAAGACCTGAAGCCCTTGTATCTTATCTTCCCTCTATCGGCAAATTGGTCTTCGGGAGAACCTCCTATTAGTGAACCTTTAGGTTTTCAAACTAAGGATAATGCTGACAAAAACTCCATCTTCCTTTGCCACTTCCATTGGAGTGTTTCCTTTGTTGACTGACACCTCCCTGTAGCACTATTGGCAAGTCAAGGAATTGACAAACTTCCAAAGTAGTTTGCTAGTTCAAAAATTCATTGATTCCCTGATTGAAGGAAAAAACTAATGAATTTTTCCAAGGAAAGAAGGGGGAAAGTAAAAGGGACAATACTTAGTCATTTTTTGAACTAAAAATCCCTATAAAAGAACTCTCTGATTGGTATTAAAAAGGGGATTTCAATTGCAAAGGCAAAAATGGGAAAAATGATGAATTTTTTGGATTTTTTTGGGAGGAAATGAAGCATTTTAGAAGCTGGTTTTTCTAGGCAGCAACACTAGTTCTGGTTGGGGACATGTGGCAAATTTTGGCATAGCAAGGATCTAGGATATCTGTAGGAAGACTAAAAACAAAAAATGAACAGGGGAAACAACCAAAACGTATTTACAATAAGGGTGTATATACAAGTGAACATATAGTCATAAAGAAAAATGATTGTAAGAAAAATTTCAGATCATTGCGAGCCAAACCTACACAAAATTGTTGCAACTAATTGCTTCTATCAAAGACAAGTTAAATGAAGGAGTTGATCTCCTTTAAAACAAACATGCAATTTTCACCAAGCTGCAACAATTGAAAACTATCCCCAGCATGCATGAATCGACAACAAATGTTTATGAAGACAAGACTAGCTTCACCACTGAAATCACTACTGCAAGGCAACCATAAAAGATAGGTACTTGACGTAGTCATATCCCTATTATGCTTGTTCCCAATAGTAAGGGGTGAGAAACTAAAATTTAGGTCAACAAAAAAAGAAACAAATGAAGGAAAGCCTCCATTATAATGTGCCAAGCTATCACACCTGCTAACTTTTTCATGCAAATTGAGGGAAAAAGAAAGTACCTTCAATTCACATGGAAAAGAAAACTATGCCTGAGTGCACTATTGATCCACAAGAGAAGACACTTCATCTTGTAGAACAAGCTGGAAAGACTCCAACTCTATCATAGCCTCAAGTTCGGCAAAAATATGTTAATCTTCAACTTGGCACTCATGTTGTTGCCCAATGTCATTATTATGTGTATACTGGGCCCAAACAAAATATTCAAATTTAGGCATATCATCATTACCCACAACAATATACACTTAAGCTTCATTAAAAATGAAGCATTCATACTCACAAGTGTCAAACTCTTAGATAATAAGATGCCATCATACACCACTTTCGTAAATGTTGATGTTTTATTCCACACTTGGATCATAAACCTAATCCATATCTTCATCAACATCATCAGCATAAGAATCAAAATGAGGCTTTTCAAATGATGGACTGCATCCATCCCACAACCTCTTTGTTTCTATCTCAACTGGGCAACTCATTGTATTATAGTTGCTACTACATACATGTACAAACTATTTTCCTCCACACCACCACAATGAATTCTATCTGCTACCTACATAGCTATATCAACAACAAATGATCATCATGGAAATCACTTTTTATCAATGTTAATAGTTATAGGATCATCCAACTAGAACCAGTCAGTATACAAATCATCAGTAAAGGAGGAGTAAGTGTGAGAAATATCACTTGAATCACAAGACACCTTGACCTCCCCACAAGCATCATCAGCACCATCTAACTCATCATTGTCAAAAGGGACAAAACCTGGGAGCTCACTAAACAAAATTTCATCATTGCCATGACTCGCATGAGTTGACCCATCCAAATGCAAATAAGTGCATACGTTTCTCTCATCCTTTGCATTGTTAAGAGATGTTGCATCAAACACCTCTGCCTTCATGTCCTCATTGTTAGATTGCACATGCCTAATATTGCATTCATCAGCATCACAACCCACAACAAGGTCATCAGAGTGAAACCAAATGTCTACACCTTCATTTGTCTTAGATTGGTTATCATTGGGTGAACACATATGACCATCATCTTTAATTTCAAATTGAGGATCACAAGACAAAGCATCAATATCATCATCCACAAGGGATGATGCATCCAATTGAAGGTAGGTAGCCACACTATCTTCACTCTCAGCAAAGTTGTCATATTATGTTGCCTCACATGAGTTCATTTTCCTAATAGCACTTTCAATCTGGTTTGCAGTAATGTTGCCTGCCACATGCTCATCATTCACAATACTCACTTTGGGAGGTAACAGCCCAACAACATATTCATCTCTCATTTTAACCAAGGCATCATGAGTAAGGTAAGCCTACTGCAAACTAATCAACTTCAAATCTTCTTATACTGAGCTTAATCCAACTTCATAAGATTCAAAAAACAAATTAATGCAAGTTGGAATAGAAGGTTTGAAGGCATCTAGAATTTTAGATAGTGCAACAACAAACCAATGGCTCAGATCCATGCTAAATTTACCCTCATGGCTTTTGATATTTTCAAATTCTTGGACAAGAACAATAGGGTCCAAAATACCTGCAAACCTTTCAAATGCAACCACCAAATGATCCCAAGAAGCAAAGTGATGGTTAGGGAAACCAACGAGCCATTTCCTTGCCAATCTACATAGAGATCTGACAAAGAACCTCATCCACATATCCTCATCCTCAAATTGGAACTTGTCCATGAAATCTAAAAATATGAGAAGATGTGCCTTCCCATCATAAGCTTCACACCCATCAAATAACGACATCTGATTGTAAATCTTATTGAGCATGGACTACTTCTCATAATTAAACCATGAAGGTCTAGTTGTTTGTATGTGGTATCATTAGCAATGGGAGGGGGTTGAAAAAGTGAGATATTGACAACAATAGGAAGGGCACTGGATTGTGCCTTGGACTGACGTAGCATGATTTGATTTTCTAATTCCCTTTCTTGTTGTAGTAAAGAATCCAATAGTTTTTTAGATTTATCAACTTCATACTGCAGTCTATTTGAATTATTCTGATTATACAGGGGTGTTTGAGATTGTGACAAGGGAGTACAAGGCATAGGACAATCTGAGTAATAGGATGAAACATTATCATAAGAATGATAATCATCTTCATCCTCACAACATTCATAACTAGAGCATGAGGCATAGGACAATGTACAAGAAGGATCTGCCCTAGAACCATGAGTGTAATATGAATTTTGAGGATGGTCATGGGAATCCACTCCTATATAATTTCTAGGGTCTGATACACATGAAGACTCGGGTAAAGGAGCAGCGCTAGAATATTCATATTCATACGAACCATCCATGACTAAAATTTTCCACCATGTAGGGTGACACAAAACATAATAGAATAATTGCCTTTGTATTTTGGAGGAAGCTTGAATTGGTTATAAAAAGAAACCATGTGTACCTTAACTTTTAAGCTACTATTCAAAAACTTGGCACATTTGAATCATCAAGAACACAACTAGAATAGCAATGACCAAATTTTAGTTCCAACAGTGGAGTCACCACCTCTTTTAAAGAGGAAATCCTTGAAGTATGACTAATCTTTAAGGCCACAAACTAATTTTGGGTTCAGCTCACCAGTAGAGTCTTAAAATGATTTTAGCCTAGCACTTTACTCTTCCTTGGCAACGACACCAAAATGTCAGCATAAGTTGATGGGTTGCCAACTTACACATAGCAACAAATTGTACCCAGCAACAGTAACAACTATTAATGGGGTCTTCAAGTTGATCAACCTTTTAATTCATTCCCCAACAACGATGCCAAAATGTTGATTCCAAAAATGATTGCAACTCAAAAATCTAAAATATTTCTAAATCACCTAAGCCAGGGATTGTCGTCAAGGTGATAGGAAGAGGTTTATCAACAAGTTAGGGGTGATTTTGGCCAAATATAGGAGTGGGTAGACTCCTATACACTTTGAGCTTAGCTTAGACTCTGAAGGGATATTCCAAGGGGTATACTTGAATAGGTATTAAGTTCAAATCAGATGAACAACTAAAAATAACTTGACAACCAAAGTTGATTCATCCTCTTGACTCTAAAGACTCTCACTAAGTTGAGAATGACTGGCTATCACATAACCCCTATATAGTTGATTCAACTATGCGAATGTACATACACAAGAAAGATGGTTTTTCCCTAAACCACAGGTGAATGATTTGTTTGATTTAAAATGGTGATTGATCCCTCTCCAATATATACCAGTGCCTACTCCAATGGGCAACTGAGTCAAAATCTCTAAAGATGAAGAAAGGACTGAACCAACATCAATAGAATACTAAAATGTATTCACATACATTTCTGAAATTATACTTCATACATTAGATATACTTAATTATCTAGAACCAAAATAAAATGACTCATTTAGAATAAAGAGAAGAACCAACACAAGGCATGTATTGACTTAAATGTTATCACACATTATCAAATCTCTATTACAATCGCACCAACAAATGTGGTGAAAGAAAACATAGAACTGCAATTTTACATTCCCCTAAATCATTACAAATGGCCATGGAGACATACCACTGCAACAATTATGCATTACAATTCATTCCTATGCTACATCAAACACATTCATCCATTGAATACCCTAACTGGCTTGATTTGAAGCCCTGAAATTTTGCTGAGGCATTGCAGACCAAACAATTGGCTCAGTGACCAACCCTGAAAACATCTTAAAAACATGCATATATAGCATTACAATTCAAACTAATTGCACCAATTCCCAGTGCTACACTCAGTCAGTGAGTACACGCCATGTTGTATTAAATTCAAGCCCAACAATCAGTCAGAGAAATTGCACGTGCGAAGATTGCCCACACCCTGACGACTCTGAAACTTGTAGGTGCCCATGCCTTGGCACCCTTCAGGAATGAAAGTACCTACAGAAAGATTTGCTTGCTGGGACACTTCATCCACTCATTCAATTTTGGTCCTTTTGCATTTAAGGCTCATACTATTTCATTTAATTTCAATTGACTGATCCCCTATACTTATGGCATGTTTTCAGGAAGAGAGGTGCTTGAAATATGATCTACCAAAATACCTGTGTAAAGCTCTTTATACTATTCTAAAATATTTTAAACTATGTTTAAAATATTTCAAACTATTATATTTATTATTTTCTTTCCAAAACATTTAATCTTTGTTTTAATTTTCTACCTCTAATCTCTATTTTTTCCTTAGTCAGCAAATTTTCATTTTCAAGAACCTCTGCACCCTCATCATTTTCCTTCCTTTATCTCCCTGTGTCATTCTGGGCATTATCTTGCCTTATTGGAAAAATATTGATTTCACAAACCAACTAGCCTTTTCCTTCATTTTATATTCATATCTTTTTGCCTGATCGACAAATCCCATCTTTTTCAAACCAAGCCCCTCTCACTATATCTATTGGCAGCTTTCAAGTTTTTCAAACCTTTTCTCTTTTCTCCATATTTGCCTTATCAAAAAATATACCTTTCTTGAACTTGGCCTTGATTTCTCTTTTGTCAATGAAATGATCCTTTGTCAAACCATGGTTTGCAGTGCCTCATTCTTCTTTTCTCTCTCTCTTGTCAGTAATTTTCATATTTGCTAAACTATCCCTTTGGCACCATTTTCCTCCTTGTCCTTTCTTCTTCAACTTTATCTGCCACTTTTGTTTCTGCCAAACCAAGTCCTCATTTCTATCCTTTGTCAGTAACTTCACCCTTTGGTGAACTACTTATCTTTTGCCTCTATCAGCAAATTTAATTTTCCAAACCTTTTCTTTTCTATCTCCTTGGTCGGCTAATTTTCCCTCAAATCTTCAAACTCTTTAGCAAGTTTGGCTTTCCACCGATTAGCTGATAAAGCACTTTGCCTTAGTCATTTTTAGCTTTATCAATAACTTTCCCTTTTTTCAAACCAAGCCATGGCCTCACTTTACCTTATCGACACTTTTCTATTTTCTTGAACCACATTGCCTTTCCTCTATTTTATCACCTTATTGGTGAATCATGAAAAAGTTGAACTTTTGGAAAGTTCACGACTTTGTTGACTCTTCGACAACACTTTCTTACTTAGCCATTTTCACATTTTTTGCACCCTTTATTTGCCTTTTCAGAAAATATGAATAATCACAAACCTGGCTACTTTCATTCCTCTTTGTCTATTAGCAAATAATCCATTTTCTAAATCAAATCCTTAGTCAGTGACTCGTCAACTTCTCAAACAAAGCACTTAGCTAACAAAAGACCCCAAGCCACTTGATCTTATCTACCCTCTATGACAAAGTGGCCATCAGGCGAACCTCCTATCAACGAACCTTTAGGTTTTGAAACTAAGCATAATGCTGACAAAGAATCCATCTTCTTTCACCGCTTCCTTAGGATCCTTTTTGTTTGTTGACTGGTGGCTCCCTACAACACTGTCGGCAAGTTGGGAAATTGGTGAACTTCCAAACTAGTTCGCTAGTTTAGAAATTCACCAATTCCCCAACTAAAGGCAAAAACTAATGAATTTTTCCAAGGAAAGAAGGGGGAAAGTGAGGGGAATGATACTAAGTCATTTTTTGAACTAAAAATCTATATAAAAGATCTCTCTGATTGTTTTTAAACAGGGGATTTCAATTGCAAAGGCAAAAATAGGAAAAAAGATGGATTTTTTAGATTTTTAGGGAGGAAATTCAAAGCATTTTGGAAGTTGGTTTTTCTAAGCACCAACACTTTGTATGTTCTCAAAATCTAGAAAATGAGAAGATCGGTATTCTATGTGCAATAAGTTGGGGATTTTTAATCCCAATTATGGCTGCCATCATTCTAAATTTAATTGGTTTACATGAAAAAAATACTAAGCACAAAAGGGATTCTCAATCAGATTAATAAAATCTTGTTGTCAGTTAAACCTATCTTTTGTTTTGCCAATTGATTTCCATTACCAATTGAACCTTTGCAAAAAAATCCTTTCTGGCCATTTTTGGATTAACTTTTGCATTGAATGGAGAGCTAGCACCCAAGGTGGAGAAAATGTAATTTCTCACAATACATCATTATTGAGTCCTCTTTTTGGTTTTTTAGGTCCATTTAATAATGTTGTTTATTTCATTCTTCCTTTTATGTGTTGGTTGTAGAAGGCTTTGGCTACTTACTTGATAATGCTATTTCTCATTATTGTGTCAAAGGTATTTTCCTTACCAACACCACCCAACATATTGTGAATATCCACTTTGCGAATGATTATTTTCTTACTCTCTCGGAATAAGAATAAAACATTGTCAAACATTCTCTACTACATTTTTATTGTTTTTGTTTAGCTTCAAGATTTAGCATACTATGGAGAAAACCTAATGCTAGTCATTGATCTTTCCATCCTAAGCCTCCCTAACTCAATGCCTTTGATTGGATAGGGATTGATAAGATATTTTTAGGTTTCTTGGAATTCCTTTTAATTTGTAATCTCCTTCTCTTTGGTAATTTGTTATTACTCATGTTGAGAAGAAAATATAGTATTAGATGCACAAGCCCCTCTCTATTGCTATTTTTTTAAGATTTTCTCTATGGTGCTAGCTACCATGCATGTTTACTATTATTCTTGTTGGGATCCTTTTAAGGCCTCCTCCTAGAAACATGAAAAATTACTTAGGGATTTCTTATGGGTTTCTTCTAAGAAATAAAATGGCTTTCATAGAGTCACCTGGGAATTTTGTTGTCTTCTCCATGACTTTGGAGGTCTTAGTCTCATTGATTATCATCAAGGGTTGGCCCTATGTGCTAAATGGATTATCAAAGCTCTTAAAGGGAATGAGCCTTGGAAAATATTGTTGTAGAATTGTATCTCTTATGGGGTCCCTCATGAAAATCACTAGGCTTGAAAGGGATTAGGATTTCACTCCATCCTCATTATGAAGGTGCATGTTCAAATCCAATGCACTTTGGTTGCAAAACCATATGGAAATCCTAGTAGGCTATCAAACCTTGGTTAGTCTAGAATGGGAAGGACTATAGAAATATGATTTCTATCAACCAATACTCTCTTTAGTGGTCTTCTATGATCACTTTCTATGATAGACCTTTGAACCCAAAATCCCATGAATTCATGCTTTCAATCTCTTTAATAGAGGGATTTCATTAATTTCAAACCTCTTTTCTAGAACCACCAAAAGTTTGTTATCATGGCTTGAATCCAATGTCAAACTCAAGCTTTCCAATTAGGATTTTGAGTGCTTCTATACCATGGTTGATCCAATTCATTCTAAAACACTTCACAAGATTAGGGTTAGATGCACCAAACCTTGAAGGAAGGATTGTAAATTGTATCTAGATATTCCTTTCCATAATTACAAGATTTATAAAGTCTATGCATGACTTTCTCTACATCTTCCTATGATCTAGGACTAATAATAGATCATGTTTACATTTTATGGCCACCTTATGGATTGATTAATATTTCATATAGTTTGGACAATCATCTAAGAGCCCAAGCTTGCTCATTTTTATTTGTGCATTCTTTACTAGGGTCTACCCATTTGATCTCATATGGTCCACCTAGGTGTTTATAATGCTTTTTATCATTTTTGTAATCATACCAAAACACTTAAGCACCTCTTCTAATTCTACCCATGGGTTCAAGATACCTAGACTTGGATACATAATTTCTTCAAGACTTTTAGACTCTCTTTTTTGGGACATGATTCTTCTAGGTATTTGGTCACATATTCTAGATAAACTCACCCAAATTTTAGCATGCTTTCAAAGTGGAGATTTTCTGATAGAAACCTAGAATTATTTTCAAGAGATTTTATTAATTCGTATTTCTTCTTGTATACTAATCAATTATTTGTTCTATCATTCTATTATAGATTTAGGTACATGCTAATAAATTTCCCCTAGAAGTTGGACATTTGTAAATTCTTATTATCCATTAGGATAATGTACCCTATACTACTACATGCATACCACTTTCACCGTCTAGTAGGGGTCTTTCCCCTCCTTGAGGATCCATATGTCATCATAGCCATAATGATCATGCTTGACATTTGTTCACATGGCTCCCATGGTTCTCATCATCAAGGACGTGGATGGTCCCAACAAACATAGGTTCCCTTTGCCACTTCCCATCCTCACAATAGTGATGCCTCTAGTTGGATTAATAGTGACAAGGTTCCTCACCTAAATCTATCTATAAATCTACTATTATAAATATTCCTCAACCTCAAGAAGAGAATGGAGAAGGCAACATTACCAGGTGGGAGCCAATTCATAATGCAAGAACCTCTCAAACAGCTAAGAGAAAACCTTTAATAATGACCCACTGACTCTTGTTGGTTTTATAGCTATTGTAGCTTAGTGGTTTGATATTTTTCCTACTTTTCATTTCTATTTAAGGTTTTTCCTTTCCCTAACATTTCAGGGTTTGATCCCATTTTTTCTGCTTCTTTATGAATTAGTGTAATATCTCTCTCTTAAAGTAATTTAATAGACACTTATTCATCAAAAGGATCATAATTGTATGCCCTCGTCATAATATAATAATCAAATTCTTATTATATATTTTAATCCATTAAAATAAAGAGATTATATTTTATTATTCAAGTGGAACAACCTCCCTATCTTAACAATCACAACCTATAGGCTACAACTATACATATATTTAACTCAAGTCCATGTGTTAGCTTGTTATTTGCATATTATTTATATTTTTCTTAAAAGTTTGAAGCCACAATTTCTATAAAAAAATCCCTTAGATATCTTTGAAATGTAGCACCTGGATCTATCTAGAGATTATGTAGATAAAACAACAATCTTCGATCCTCGTTCCAAACCATCTAGGGTACACTAGACATTTATTACATCTAAAAGAATATGCCACTATATCAATACTAGGAAAATCTAGTACCTTGGGTGTTATTGTGGCTTAAAGAACATGCCCCAGTTCTTTTAGAATTGGGGACCCCCTTTTTCAAATTTCAATAATCTAGTGTGTTTTAATTAAATGTGCTTTACATTCACCTTTGCAATTTTTCATTTCCTTGTCAATAACCAATCTAAGAGTACTTATGTTAATTTATGAAACTTTTGCTCTAGTTTTCCATGTGCACTAATACAATTTGCATTTGTTTCCTCATAGCCCATTCTACCTACATATAAATGTTGCAAATACTCTATGCTTAAATTGCACCCCTCATGTTTTATTTTATTATCGAGGAGCTTTTCCTTAGTCCATGCACTATTTGTTCTAATCATGCATTTGCTTGTAATGACTAGTTTTGAAATGCTTAAGTTATTTTTCTTATAGTATAAAGGCAACTAGAAAGTACCTAATGGCCCCATTGTGATAAATTAGGATAGTAATTGTATATATGTCTATGAACCCATGATAGTTCATGGGTGACCACATGTCATTCCTAGGGTAAAATGGATAAATATTTTATCTTGCATCTTTGTCAACATCTTTTTACCCTAGGGCATAGATTTTAGTATGCTTTTGTCAAACTCCTAGATCATGTTGCACTTTAGCAAGCTTAACATTATGCCTATGCTCTAATTCTATTTGTATAATAATCTATGTAGTTAGTGTTGATAACTGAGAGGGAGGGTGAATTAGTTATCCTAAACTTTCTTCCAATTCAAACATTCAGATCCACTTAGTTATTTATTAGCATAGCAGTTAATCATCCATGAAAGCATAAAGCATAAACATCAGAGCAGATAAACATCAACACATTGAACACCAAGATTTTGACGTGGAAAACCCAGTTAAGGGAAAAACCACAGGTTGATTAACCCAAGGATTATTCTCTGTTAGAAGAATAAGAAAAAGATGGCACCTGCCAATTAGGGCTCACAGCCCAAGCACATTGCTCACAAAGAGGCACACTGCCTACAAGAGACACACTGTCTACAAAGTGATAAGAATCACAATCTTGAACTGGTGAATGACATCATTACTATGTCTGGATCAGTTCCATTTAAGCTCAAAACACTTGCTCTGCCTTTCACACTTCTCTTCGCTATGCCACACACATCCACACCACACACTTCAAACTGAATTCACAAACCCTTATTTATACAAGACATCGACTTAGGAACAATCATCTAAGTCAGAAAACATCCATAATAGCATTCGCAAGGCGTGTAAAACATTTGATCGGCCTGTCTCCAGAAGAACACCAACAACAAGTGGTCATTACATCAAATCCAAACTCTAACTTCAATGTAGACCACCAACACGAATTGGACATGATCCAACGATCATCATAACCTTCCCTAAATCACTAGGAACATCCGCACTTCATCAGCTTACCAAAATTTTTCTCTTCATCATCTGGAACTTCAAGAACATAGTCTATCACCACTGTCACAATGCAAAAGGTACTTCCGAACCTCCAAACCATTCATAAATTGAGATGGTACATCACAAGGACATCCCAAACACTCCTTCCAATCCACAAAATAGGAGAATACAATTTTGGATCACATCGAACCTTTTTGTGACCCTCTGTTACCTCTAAACACCTGCCGAAACTGGTTTCACACAAACAGCCATAACTTCTTCAGTTCTTTATGTGGACCTCTGAAATCTTAACTGGAACATCTCAAGACTCATTTCTATAAACCTTTTAATCTGCATCCTCTGATCGTCAACCTATACAGTACTTTTGCCTTCTTCTCATCATTGTTCTTCACTGTTCCAGATGGAGACTAATTTCCTCATTAACAACAGTACACAACTCATCCAATCCTTATTACCAATGCAATATGAGTATGTTGACATCAATGACAACACTGGTTAACCTCATACTTGCAACAATCTCCCCCTTTGTCATTGATGGCAACATATGATGTGAAAAACCATCAAGACAAGAATTTCTCCTTTCTGTCACAGCTCCCCCTATTAGCAACATGTCTTCTCTTCCTTTACTGCTCCCCCTTTGATCATCAACCACTTATTTTTCACATGTCTTCTCTCCCCCTTTGACATCAATGGCAAAGGGCTCATACTAACACATCAGAATCATACTAGCTACTCCCCCTTAGTAACAGCTCCACAACATCAATCCAGATCACAAGATATGTCTGTGATATCCACCAAACTGATGCACAACAGTGCATCCTAATGCATCACCGGAGGGGCCATGACCCCTAACTTCTCCCTGAGATACTCAAAAGAGTCCTTGGGAAGAGGTTTAGTAAAAATATTTGCAAGCTGATCCTTGGAGGGCACAAACTCCAATCTAACTTCACCTTTGTTCACTTGTTCTCTCAAAAAATTAAATTTGATAGATATATGCTTGGTCTTAGAATGCAATACCGGATTCTTAGAAATATTTATTGTACTTGAATTATCACAAAAAATTGTGATAGGCTCCTCATATTCTACTTGAATATCTCTTAACATTTGCTTCATCCACAAAAGTTGAGTGCAACTACCTGCTACTACAATGTATTCTACTTCTGTTGTAGACAAAGATATTGCTTCTTATTTCTTGCTTAACCAAGAAACCAACCTTTTTCCCAAAAAGAAAGCTCCTCCACTTGTACTCTTCCTATCATCCACATCTCCTACCCAATCTACATCTGTATATGCATAAAGAGAAAAGTCATGATCTCTGGGATACCATAGACCATACTCAACTGTTCCTTTCAAGTACCTAAAAATTCTTTTGATTGCCATAACATGAGATTCTCTAGGATCAGCCTGGAATCTTGCCACAAGGCCAACTACCTGCATTATATCTGGTCTAGTCTGAGTGAGATACAATAACCCACCAATCATTGATCTATACTTTGTCTGATCTGTCTTAGCAGAGTCATCATCTTTACTCAACTTACATCCGGTAGCCATAGGAGTGTTCATTGGCTTTGAATCTTCCATTCCAAATTTTTTTAATAGTTCTTTCACATACTTGGTCTGAGAGATAAAGATTCCTTTCTTTGTTTGAGTGATTTGTAGACCCAAGAAGAAATTCATTTCACCGAGCATTGACATTTCAAACTCACTTTTCATTTGGTTTGCAAAAGTTTTACACATACTATCTTTTCCTCCAAAAATGATATCATCCACAAAGACTTCAACAATCAAGATGTTTTCATGATCAATTCTAAAATATAGATTACTGTCAGTAGTACCTTTGTTGAAACTAATCTTCAAAAGATGTCTATCTAGCCTTTCATACCATGCTCTTGGAGCTTGCTTTAAACCATACAGTGCCTTCTTCAGTTTGCAGACCATATCACCATGCTCAGATAACTAAAACCCATCCAGTTGTTCAATATACACCTCTTCTTCTAGATCACCATTCAGGAAAGCAGATTTGACATCCATCTAATATACTTTGAAATCTTTGAAGGCAGTAAATGCAAGAAATAGTCTGATTGCTTCAATTCTTGCCACCGGAGCAAAAGTTTCATCAAAATCAATCCCTTCTATTTGAGAGTAGCCTTTGCAGACTAATCTAGCTTTATTTCTGATTTCTTCACCATCTTCATTTAATTTGTTCCAGAAGACCCATTTGGTTCCAATCACATTCTTGTTACTAGGTCTGGAAACAAGATCCCAGGTGTGATTTTTCTCAATTTGCATCAACTCTTCTTCCATAGCTTTGGTCCAATTTTCATCATTGCAGGCTTCATTTATTGTCTTAGGTTCAATCTTTGAAATCAGACAACACTCATTTGGATTTTGAGCAACATTCCTTCTAGTTTGCACACCTTTGCTTATGTCACCTATGATCTGATCTTCAGAGTGGTTCAGTCTTACATACCTTGGAATTTTGGGAGTATCTTGCACTGCTGCTTCTTGATTAGGTTCATTCAGACCTCTCTCTTCTTCCTAATTTACTGGATCAGTCTGACTCTGACTTACCGGAGAGGATTGAGCTCCTTGAACCTGAACACCATCTTGGTCATCTTCATCAAACTCATAAAATCTTGAGGGCTTCTCAATTCCTTCATCAACTTTCACATTAGTACTTTCTATCATCTTTCTAAGTCTCTTATTGTAACATTAGTATGCTTTGCTTTGAGTGGAGTAACCCAAGAAAATTCCTTCATCACTTCTAGCATCAAACTTCCCTAGATCTTCATCTCTTTTAATATAACATTTTCTACCAAATACTCTAAAATATCTCACAGTAGGAGTGATGCCAAACCAAAGTTCATAGGGGGTCTTACCGGTATTGTTTCTGATTTGAACTTGATTGAGAGTGTAGACTACAATGCTGATAGCTTCTCTCCAAAACATCTGAGGAACATTTGGTTCCAACATCATTATCCTGGCAGCTTCCTAGATGGTCTGGTTCTTTCTCTCAACTACTCCATTCTACTATGGCGTTCTAGGAGCAGACAACTGTCTCTTTATGCCATGTTTCTCACAAAAGTCTATGAACTCACTGGATGTGAATTCACCACCTCTGTCAGACGTCAGACACTTTAGTTTTAATCCAATTTGATTCTCTACCATAGCTTTGAAGATTTTGAACCTTTCAAAGGCTTCTGACTTCTCTTTCAGAAAGGTGACCCACATTATCCGAGAATAATCATCAATTAGTAACATGAAGTATCTATCTGTAGGAATAGACAACACTGAGAGGGGGGGTGAATCAGTGTTGTTAACAATTTTAACAATTTTTACACCTTTTGATTAATTTAATTTCACAGTTATAGAATTCTTCAGATAGAACAAAAATTATGCAGAGTATCAACACAAAATTCAACACAAGAAATTTCCCGAGTGGAAAACCCTCTTGGGGTATAAAAACCACTCAACTACCTCACTGGCTTAACAAAAATTTCAGATTACAACTGTCTCACTGACATTACAATTTTGCCTCACTAGCATATTGTACTTCTCTGCATGTCTCACTGACATTACAATTTTGCCTCACTGGCATATTGTACTTCTCTGCATGTCTCACTGACATTACAACATCAAAAATTTCAATGAAAAATATAACTCAGGGGGTTTCCCTGTTTCAGTAAGAATAAAACCTTATTTCTCCCTTTTAAAACAAACAAAAAGATATTCTTTGCAATCAAACTTCAACTGTCATCATCATCTACAATCAATCAATTTTGATCTTCAAAATACTTCATACCTCTTCAAAACAATCTCAAAAATTAATTCACCATTTCATGAACTTTCTCACTGTGCACTACTGGACAATTGACCCTCTCTAAGAAATTATTGTCTTTTAACACTTCCACCTTCTCTGAGCAAATATTGATCCATCTTGATCATTGAAAAACTCCATCCATTTATTGCACCATCATTATTTCAAAAACTCAACATAATTCCCTGTCCAAGAAAATGTTTCTTCATACCTGCAATATACAAAAATACATCTCATAGAAAAATACCACAATAAAAACTTCTTTCACTCTTCAAGATTATCTCTCATCTGCTTCAACAACACCTATCATTAAAATCTCACTATATATAAAATGAACTTCCACCATTCAATATATATTTCATTCGATTCAACTTCCAACACCTACTTTTCATCTCATTCATATCATATTCTCTTAAAAAAAAAAACAACAACAAAACAAAAAAAATAAAACAACTTCGAAGATCACATTCTTTTCATATTCTTCTCTTTTAGAAACTTTCCAAATTTTACTCTTTCTTTCACAAAAAATCCAACTTCAATGCCCCTTCAACTTCGGTGAGAGATGTGAAGATTAACATGCTTTATTGCCTTTTTAAACAACAATGGGCATCAAGTTTAACAAGTTGAACTAACCGTTTGAAGATACTTTCTAATTCAAACTCATCCCTCCAATCTGCGGTGTTCGCCGTTTCCAAATTAAACTTGAATCATTGGATGCGAAGCCTTTTAAAACAACTTATGTCCACTGTTTGTGCTAGGGCATCGGGGTCAAGATGACTTACCACATCACGACTAATGCAAACTTTGACCGGTCACTATTGAAATAGAACCTACTACCACCGGTCACTGCAAAATTATAACATAAAGTGCAAAAATGATGACGGGCAGACTATGATTAGTTGAAATGAGTGTTGAGCACATTGTTTAAAACTTGTTAGGTATTAAGCACTAACCACAATTACCACTCCAAGGACTCTAAACATCATCATATCTTTAGCATAGCAAAATGAACCGTATTTCATCAGATTTGTAAAATGTGATGCCACTGTCATGATGCCAATTAGGTGTAGTTAGAATGACACATATTAACCCTTGTGATGTGATACAACTCCAAGAACCTTTCTCTCATTCAACACTGATAATATGTAGTGAATGCCACTAATTAATATGACAAACCAACATAAGAGATGCCATTGATTAAGCAATTGTAATCCACTGAAATGACCAAGTCAGAACAACTTCACACAAGATCAAGACATATAACTTGCACTAACATAAATTAACATAGAAGGCATGATTTGAACTAAGATCAAGACTCCTTGAAGTACCCTTCTACCAACCATATTGAAGATCAATACTATGTCTTGTCATGATCATCATATGATGAGAAGAATTCTCATGAACAACATAACCTCCATTGAAGAAGATAATATCCTTGCTTGAACAAACATCTTGTGAAAAACAACATCCTAATATCTCATTGTAGTACTTATATCACTACATGAACTCCTGTAAAAAAGATGAGTTATCAAACAACCTTGCAAGATCATTGAAGCATCCTATCATAAAATATAGCCATCATCTAGCATGAATGATTGAAGTAAGGTGAGCTCCCATCAACACAAACAAATTAGCATCAATATCTTATGTGATCAACAAATGATGTGATCAACCTCATCAAGTGATTCCTGTGATCATGAAAGAAGATGATGAATAATGATTACCATCATAAACCAAAAACTGATAACTCCAAGGACCAATATGAACACTACACATTAGGATCATGAGAAACCATTTGAAGTTATCCTTAACAACCACATCCTACATCCTTGATAGACCTGACACCTGATGAGCAACAATGATTAACTAATGAACTTACTAATGATACTGTCAACTGCCACTGTTATTTACTGTCAAATGCCACTGTATAAAACCATGTCAACCATGTCAAGAGCACAACCAGTTACTTTTAATTTCAATCATATGACCCCAAATGTATGACATCAAACTTATGATCAATGACATTCTGAAAGAAGACTTTGCACAAGATCAACACAAGTTATCAAGTTAATAAGCTCCATCACCTGTATAAGCAACTGAACCACTTATCCTAATTGAGTGAACAATTCCTAATAGATTCCTTCCATAAGTGAATAACAGTGAAATGCATGATCATTAACAACCTTTTGACATCAATGACAAACTATTACCATCAATCTCCCCCTTTATCATTAATGGCAAAACCATCTGATTGCAATTTTTCTTTCTCCCCCTTTTTGACATCTGATGACAAAGACTATTATCTCCCCCTAAGAAAAATAACTCATATAGATCATCGGCAAGAGATTAGCAAAGTATGCCGATATCAATCAATTCTCATTTCTTGAATCACAAGCACTATTACTCACCTTATCATCCTTCATACCAAAATACCACTTAAGGCACTGATTATTTTTGCAATTTGCTGTCCAAAACTTTTCTTGATAACTCTGAGCTCTTTCCATGTTCATCTACATATTGAACAACCATAAAAACCTGAGAGCAACAAGACATCAAACAATCATGTAAGGCATATCAAACCAAGCACCAAACCACTGTTACAAGCTGCCCATAGACTGCACTATACCACTTCTAATCATAACACAAATTTGTAGATGAAGATGAAACACTGACATCAATGAGATCCTCTGATTACTTCCTTTAACAAACTCCTGAAACACTGATACACTTCTTGACTTAACCTTGAAGTAAACCATCCAATTACTGACATCAAATCATCAGAACACTTTTGCAAAGAAATCATAAACATACCAATACTCTTTGATGAACAATTTTGCAGCCAAAAAAAATGGAGACTCCTCATCACACAGTTCCCAACACCATATGACATGATGACCATTATCAGCAGATTCAAGACCTTTACTTGCCTCTGATTGACTGATAAACTTGAAGAAGAACAAGGCACCACCATCAATTTCATAAGCAACTCTAGATGTCATAGCTTGACACACATACCTTACCACTTCAAAACAAAAGGCACACAATTTTCACATACCTTTCTGAATCATATTAATGAATAAAAACATGTCAAATTATTATACCAATGAACATTCATTCTACAACAAAGAATGAGGATCATCCTCCTACACAAGATACCTTTTGCAATCACAATGTCAAATCTGATATCATATCTGAAATAAACTGCAATCAACATTTTCAAAAACACTTTGGATTGCAATACCATAACAATTCAACCTTTGTAATCATTAACATGATCAGGATCATTTGTCAAACAATTTGTGCATTTGAACTCTTGAAACATCTTTTCAATATCTTGAAAGTATAATAGGCCAAAGAACACCTGAAACACTGTTAGCAACATCATTATCAACTATTTCAAAGTGTGGCAAGACAGACAAGATCATTATATCAAATAATCTCCTTCTTGAAACCTCTTGGGGTGAACTGATAGAACATTTGATACCTCCCCCTTACTTCATGCTATGTTATGCAACAGATGAAATGACTTGTGCAAGATGCACAAGCTTAGATTCTGACTTCTCTTTACTTTCTTTCTGCTTCCAAGTTTTCACAGGTGCTTTCTTTCTCCAAACCTTTTCTATTTCTTTCCATTTCCAACCTATCAAATTAGATGATGCTTTTCTGCAACTAAATGCTTGTGACTAGGAGAATTGCAATTATAACAAACTATATCATAATCAAATGACTGATAGTACCTTTGAGAACTTATGTTAGACTTCCATACAGAATCATACCTTTTACAATTTCTTTGTATATGTCCAACATGATTGCATTTGTAACAAATAATGTTAGTATTCCTTCTGTAATTAACTAATTTGTGTCCAAATTGATTACAAGTATAACAATAACCTTAAATGAATAGTTATACCTGTACATGTATGCTTGTCTAACAGGAGCACTTTTTCTGAAATTTCTTCTACTTTGATTATGTATTTTGTTTTTAGTGGTAACATTCAAATCAATCTTTTTTTTGGGAGTTTCTCTAGCTTTTGAACATTCTCCTTCTTCAAAACCAAGTCCAGTAGTGTCTCCATATAGTTTTTGTTTACCAAGCATCTTATGTAGCTTGCTTGTGCTTTCTTCAAACTCCTTATACTTCTTAGATAAAGCTTTGAGACCATCATACTCTTTTCTCAGATTGATAATATCACTCTCTAGTTTTAGATTCTCAATCTTTGCAACTTCAAGGTTAGATATTTAGACATTAGCTATCCTCTTAACTTCTTCAATATATGATTTCAAACTGACAATTAATTTGTTTGATTCAGTTGCTTGATTCTTCAAGTCTACAATCAGGTTTCTAGCATCTTCAAGATCTATAAGAGCTTTGTCTTTTAAAACTCTTTCTTGCTGTAATTGCAACATTAATTTCTTTTTCTCCTTCTTATAATTCTTGAGTTCAGTTAGAGCATATATGAGCTCTCCTTCCAGATCAATCTCACAGTCTTGTTCATCATAATTCTGATCATCATCATCTTCTGAATTTGATTGGGTCTCAACTTCTTCATGTGATTGTCTTTCATTGCCACTTTCTTGACAGACCAGAGTGTCCTCTTCTTTATCATTACCTTGGTAAATTCTTATTAGTTCTTTCCAGATATCCTGAGCTGTTTCACACTGCACAACCTTACAAGATATATCATTAGATAAACCAGATAAAATAACTTTCTTGGCTATATGATTTCTTTTAAGAGCCTCTTTGTTATTTGAAGAATTACCATTCTCAACTAACATTAAAATATCATATGCTAAGGAGGATAAATACACTTGCATTCTAACATACCAAACTAAAAAATTTGAACCATCAAACTGAGGAACATCTGAAAAATTTTCTTCTAAGACAATATCAGATTCAACTTGGAGAACATCTTTATCAACTTACTTTATATCAACATCTGGATTTGATATGGATGATTTCTTTTGACTAGAAAGAATCTTAACATTTCTCATGTTCTTAATTCTCCTGCACTTACCCATTTAATTCCACTACCAAAATCTACCCGAGCCTATTAGACTTCAAACAGGGAACCTTGCTCTGATACCAATTGTAGGAATACACAACACTGAGAGGCAGGGTGAATTAGTGTTGTTAACAATTTTAACACTTTTTACACCTTTTGATTAATTTAATTTCACAGTTATAGAATTCTTCAGATAGAACCAAAATTATGCAGAGTATCAACACAAAATTTGACACAAGAAATTTCCCGAGTGGAAAACCCTCTTGGGGTATAAAAACCACTCAACTGCCTCACTGGCGTAACAAAAACTTCAGATTACAACTGTCTCACTGACATTACAATTTTGCCTCACTGGCATATTTTACTTCTCTGCATGTCTCACTGACATTACAATTTTGCCTCACTGGCATATTGTACTTCTCTGCATGTCTCACTGACATTACAACATCAAAAATTTCAATGAAAAATATAACTCAGGGGGTTTCCTTGTTTCACTAAGAACAAAACCTTATTTCTCCCTTTTAAAACAAACAGAAACATATTCTTTGCAATCAAACTTCAACTGTCATCATCATCTACAATCAATCAATTTTGATCTTCAAAATACTTCATACCTCTGCAAAACAATCTCAAAATTTAATTCACCATTTCATGAACTTTCTCACTGTGCACTACTGAACAATTGACCCTCTCTAAGAAATTATTGTCTTTTAACACTTCCACCTTCTCTGAGAAAATATTGATCCATCTTGATCATTGAAAAACTCCATCCATTTATTGCACCATCATTATTTCAAAAACTCAACATAATTCCCTGTCCAAGAAAATGTTTCTTCATACCTACAATATACAAAAATACATCTCATAGAAAAATACCACAATAAAAACTTCTTTCACTCTTCAAGATTATCTCTCATTTGCTTCAACAACACCTGTCATTAAAATCTCACTATATATAAAATGAACTTCCACCATTCAATATATCTTTCATTTGATTCAACTTCCAACACCTGTTCTTCATCTCATTCATATCATATTCTTTAAGAAAAAAAAACAACAAAACAAAAAAAATAAAACAACTTGGAAGATCACATTCTTTTCATATTCTTCTCTTTTAGAAACTTTCCAAATTTCACTCTTTCTTTCACAAAAAATCCAACTTCAATGCCCCTTCAACTTCGGTGAGAGATGTGAAGATTAACATGCTTTATTGCCTTTTTAAACAACAGTAACAGGTTGAACTAACCGTTTGAAGATACTTTCTAATTCAAACTCATCCCTCCGATCTATGGTGCCCGCCATTTGCAAATTAAACTTGAATCATTGGATGCAAAGCCTTTTAAAACAACTTATGTCCACCGTTTGTGCTAGAGCATTAGGGTCAAGATGACTTACCACATCAAGACTAATGCAACCTTCGACCAGTCACTATTGAAATAGAACCTGCTACCACCGGTCACTATAAAATTATAACATAAAGTGCAAAAATGATGACAGGCAGACTATGATTAGTTGAAATGAGTGTTGAGCACATTGTTTAAAACTTGTTAGGTATTAAGCACTAACCACAATTACCACTCCAAGGACTCTAAACATCATCATATCTTTAGCACAACAAAATGAACCGTATTTCATTAGATTTGTAAAATGTGATGCCACTGTCATGATGCCAATTAGGCGGAGTTAGAATGACACATATTAACCCTTGTCATGTGATACAACTCCAAGAACCTTGCTCTCATTCAACACTGATAATATGTAGTGAATGCCACTAATTAATATGACAAACCAACATAAGAGATGCCATTGATTAAGCAATTGTAATCCACTAAAATGACCAAGTCAGAACAACTTCACACAAGATCAAGACATATAACTTGCACTAACATAAATTAACATAGAAGGCATGATTTGAACTGAGATCAAGACTCCTTGAAGTACCCTTCTGCCAACCATATTGAAGATCAATATTGTGTCTTGTCATGATCATCATATGATGAGAAGAATTCTCATGAACAACATAACCTCCACTGAAGAAGATAATATCCTTGCTTGAACAAACATCTTGTGAAAAACAACATCCTAATATCTCTTTGTAGCACTTATATCACTGCATGAACTCCTGTAAAAAAGATGAGTTATCAAACAACCTTGCAAGATCATTGAAGCATCCTGTCATAAACTATAGCCATTATCTAGCATGAATGATTGAAGTAAGGTGAGCTCCCATCAACACAAAAAAAATAAGCATCAATATCTTATGTGATCAACAAATGATGTGATCAACCTGATCAAATGATACCTGTGATCATGAAAGAAGATGATGAATAATGATTACCATCATAAACCAAAAACTGATAACTCCAAGGACCAATATGAACACTACACATTAGGATCATGAGAAACCATTTGAAGTTATCCTTAACAACCACATCCTACATCCTTGATAGACTTGACACCTGGTGAGCAACAATGAATAAATAATGAACTTACTAATGATACTGTCAATTGCCACTATTATTTACTGTCAAATACCACTGTATAAAACCATGTCAACCATGTCAAGAGCACAACCAGTTACTTTTAATTTCAATCATATGACCCCAAATGTATGACATCAAACTTATGATCAATGACATTCTGAAAGAAGACTTTGCACAAGATCAACACAAGTTAGCAAGATAATAAGCTCCATCAGCTGTATAAGCAACTAAACCACTTATCCTGATTAAGTGAACAATTCCTAATAGATTCCTTCCATAAGTGAATAACAATGAAATGCATGATCACTAACAACCTTTTGACATCAATGACAAACTATTACCATCACTGTGACCTTGCATACTCTTGACTCTTGTCAGACCACATAGATCAGTATGAACTAATTCCGATAATCCAGTAGAGGACTGATCTTTGCTTTTGAATGAAACTCTGCTCTATTTACCTAGCTGACATTCTTTACATAAACCATTTGTAGGTTTTACCAATTTTGGAAGATCTCTAACAGCCTAAGTATTGCTTATCCTAATGATGTTATCAAAATTAACATTACACATCTTCTATGCCATAACCACCTCTGATCAATTTGAACAAGCAAACAACTTTTATCAGTACCAACCAAGTGAAAGATATTACCTTTAGTTTGAGTACCAAATGCAATCTCTATTCCAGATCTTTCTAAGATTCTGCATTTTCCATCTTTGAATCAGAGATCATAACCTTTGTCCACCAACTTTCCAACACTTAGAAGATTGTGCTTCAGACCTTCAACATACAACACATTACCAGTTTTGTTTCTTCCATTAAAAGATATAGTTCCTCTTCCTTTGATTCTACCAGCTGAATTATCACCAAACTTTACCACTCCTCCTTCATATCTTTCCAACTCTAAGAACTTGTTCTTGTCACCAGTCATATGGTGAGAGTATCCACTATCAATAACCTAGTCATCCTTTTCTTGAACTTGGGTAGCCAAAGCTCTTTCTTCAACCTTATGATTGATAGATATTGGATCTTCTTCCTTGATAGCAATAAGCACCCATTTGTTTCTGGATTTGTCTCCTATATCTGATTCATCATCTATTACTCCTTCATTATCAGCTTCTTCATGAACATAATAACAATGCTTTTGAAACCTTTGTCTATTAGAATCTGACCTTGTAGATCTCTCCAGACATCTTGAGGCAAAGTGACCAATCTTATTGCAGTTGAAGCATTTAAAAGGTAATTTTCCTTCATACTTACTGGATCCTCTTGGCAGTCTTTTTGCAATGAGGGCTTCAAGTTGAGCTGTTTCTGCTTCTTCCTCTTCCATATCTTTCCTTGCTTGTTCATACCATGACAGCTTCCTTGAGGAGTTCTCTCCCGGATCGAATCTCTATTTGCCTTTCACATAGGCACTAGCTTTGAATGTAGATTCAGTCTTGGGGTGATCATCTCCAAACTCAGTCATTTCAAATGCAGCTAGTTTGCTAGCCAATTGCTCTCTTGTGACAGTTGTATGGGCTCTGAATTCATCAATGGCAACAACCTTGATTTTGTAGGCAGTAGGAAGAGATCTTAGAATTTTGTAAACAATCTCATTTTCATCCAAAGTTCCACCAGCATTCCTGATTCCACACACTAGCTCATTTACTCTTGGCATAAAGGTAGTGATATTTTCATCATCTCTCATTTTCAATCTTTCAAATTTCCCTTTGAGACTTTGCAATCTTGCACTTTTAACAAGCTCATCTCCTTGATGCAGAAGTTCTAGTTTAACCCAGATCTCATATGCAGTTGGTAGGTCAATAACATTTGAGAGTTCTGAGTCAGTCAAAGCGCTTAGAAGAGCTTCTCTGGTCCACAGATTATTTTCAGCATCTATGATTTCATTCAGAGTTGTTGGACCACCCTGCGAGGGTACATAGGGTTTTGTGACTATGGATAAGTATGCCTTTCCCATACACTCCAAGTGACATTTCATGCGGCCTTTCTAGAGAGTGAAGTTGGTTCCATCAAACTTCAGACTGTCCTTCTTATATGACGACATCCTGGATCTCCTCAAGTGATTAAGCTCTCTTCAGAGGAACTTGGCTCTGATACCAATTGTTGATAACTGAGAGGGGGGGTGAATCAGTTATCCTAAACTTTCTTCCAATTCAAACATTCAGATCCACTTAGTTATTCATTAGCATAGCAGTTAATCATCCATGAAAGCATAAAGCATAAACATCAGAGCATATAAACATCAACACATTGAACACCAAGATTTTGACGTGGAAAACCTAGTTAAGGGAAAAACCACGGGGTGATTAACCCAAGGATTATTCTCTGTTAGAAGAATAAGAAAAAGATGGCACCTACCAATTAGGGCTCATAGCCCGAGCACACTGCTCACAAAGAGGCACACTGCCTACAAGAGACACACTATCTACAAAGTGATAAGAATCACAATCTTGAATTGGTAAATAACATCATTACCATGTCTGGATCAGTTCCATTTAAGCCCAAAACACTTGCTCTACCTTTCGCACTTCTCTTTGCTATGCCACAAACATCCACACCACACACTTCAAACTAAATTCACAAACCCTTATTTATACAAGACATCGACTTAGGAACAATCATCTAAGTTGGAAAACATCCATAATAACATTCGCAAGGTGTGTAAAACATTCGGTCGGCCTGTCTCTGGAAGAACACCAACAATAGGTGGTCATTACATCAAATCCAAACTCTAACTTCAATGTGGATTGCCAACATGAAGTGGACATGATCCAATGATCATCATAACCTTCCCTGAATCACCAAGAACTTTTGCACTTCATCAGCTTACCAGAATTCTTCTCTTCATCATCTGAAACTTCAAGAACACAGTCTGTCGCCACTGTCACAATGCAAAAGGTACTTTCGGACCTCTGAACCATTCATAAATTGAGATGCTACATGACAAGGACATCCCAAACACTCCTTCCAATCCACAAAATAGGAGAATACAATTCTGGATCACACCAGACCTTTTTGTGACCTTCTGTCACCTCTGAACACCTGCCAGAACCAGTTTCACACAAACAGTCATAACTTCTTCAGTTCTTTATGCGGATCTCTAAAATCTTAACTGGAACATCTCAAGACTCATATCTATAAACCCTTTAATCTGCATCCTCTGATCCTCAACCTATACAGTACTTTTGTCTTTTTCTCATCACTGTTCTTCACTGTTCCAGATGGAGACTGATTTCCTCATTAACAACAGCACACAACTCATCCAATCCTTCTTACCAATGCAATATGAGTATGTTGACATCAATGACAACACTAGTTAACCTCATACTTGCAATTGTTAGTTCCAATCACATAAGTGATTTTCCTATAATGTAGAGGAAATTGGTAAATTCCTTGTAGCCTGTAGTGACCCATTAGGATTGTCATGGTATATTTGTCCACCTTGAGGTAGTTCGTCAAAGGCCGTGTGTTTCTCATAGGTTTAAATAGTTAAATTAAAAATTGATCAACTTACCTCCAATGTTTAGGTCTAGGTCATCGATCATCATGAAATTTTTCCACACCATTAGATCTTCACATGCTTTAGTCCATATGTATGGTGCACCTAATGATTATAGTCCTTATGTTAATATTTGGGTCAACAACTTTTATTAAGGTCATGTGCTATGCTACAAATAATAATTTTTTTATAAACAAGGAACTAAGGCTTGATTTAAAATACTCTAGAGGACATGTGTCAATCATGAGATTAAATGGCAAAATGTAAAAGCATGCAATTGTAATTCAAGCATTTAGGCCTAAGCCATTGATCTTGGTTTGATATTTCTACACCCTTGGTTCTTGATAGAGCTTAAAAAGTATAGAAAAAATAGATAAAGTGGATCCTACATATAGGTTGTAGATGCATAATATCTTATGTGTCATTAGATTGAAATGAAAGGAAAAAATGATGCAAAATATGCTACATACCCTAGACTTTGAGGGGAGGTATTTGTAAAAACAAAAGATCTTATATATCTATAAAAAAGAATACATAAAGATATTATACCATAAAAATATGTGTCATATCCATGGGTCAAATTCATGACACAAATATGGTGTGCAAATCTAGAGCCCAAATTCTAATATGCCCTCCATGATAAGTCAACAAGTGAATCATAGTAAATTCTCTAATGCCTTTGTAATGCTCAATAAATCTATCATATCCAGTAATGAAATTGGGTGCTCCATTTTGGCTCCATAATCTCCCCCAAAAGATGCTTTGTAATGTGTCATAATATCTCTTACACCACATCTTTGTCCAATATTCTTACACATCCTTGATGACAAGATATTCAATTACACATCATTATTCATGTCATAATATGGCATACACATGACATAATGGCCAAGTCATAAGTGCGAGACCCTTTTCCATATGGGCTCACAAATAATAGATATAAATAATATTAAATAATTAATTTTAAATGTTGGAATTGCAAGGTGTATGACACACCTACCTGAATATTCTCCCTTTTTTTATATACCTTGCAACAGAAATGGTGAAGACCAACACTACCAACTAACTGCAAGGGGCTATGAAGCCCATAGATTCACTATACGAGGTCTAAACTTATCTATTCTCATAGGTTTTGTTAATTCATCTACAACACTCACCAAAGTATCAATCTCTTTTAACATCACCCTCCCATCCTCTACCATTTCATGAATAAAAATGGTACTATACACCAATGTGTTTCATCCTCACATGAAAGGTTAGGTTCTCTTCTAGACACTATGATATCTCTTTGACTTAGGTCTACATCTAAACACAATCTCTTAGGATAGATGGTTTCCTTACAAGCATGAGTAGCTACCATGTACTCAAGCTTTGTAGAAGACAAAGTGACCATAGCATGCTACTTACTAATCCAACTAATAGCATCACCAAATAAATTGAAAACATAAGCACTAGTGGATCTTCTACTATTGACATCACCTACCCAATATAAATCCACAAGTACATGAATATCCACAAGTTCTAGTCCCTTATAAAATCATCATGATAATAGATAGATTACTTAGAGGTACCCCATAAATATCTAAAGATTCACTTAAATACATCCCTATGATCTCACCTAGGATTAGCAACGAAAGGGCTAAGGACTCCCACTGCTTGGGTAATGTTTTGTCTTGTACAATCCATAGTGTACATCAAATTCCCAATAGCACTAGCATAAGATATTCAAACCATGTCCTCCATCTCATTAGGTGAATATAGACACTACATAACATTGTCCCCATGAAATAGGAACACTAAAAGGCTTACAAAAAAACATGTTAAATCTCTCCAACACTGAGTGAACACATACTTTCTCTGACCCAACCAAATATTTTTGTTTTCTCTATCTCTTATAATCTCCATGCCCAAAATGTACTTAGCTACTCTCAAGTCCTTCATGTGTCAAATTACGCTAAAAGTTGAGTCTTCAAATCCCAAATCACTTTCTTATTGTTACCAAAGAATAGCATTCCATCTATGTACAATGTGATAACAAGGAAATGATCACCATTCATCTTGTAATTAGAGTGCGCACCCATTTGCTAACTCTTTCCGTGTCCTAATTTTTCTATAATTGGATTTAAGTTCAAATTGAGTTAAATGTGATATGATGTAATTGTATGATGGATATATGCCTTTCTAGATTACATATAATTTATGGGTTATTATATGTTTCTTTGAGTATAATCTTTGTTGTCAAATTGGATGTCTTTCCTTGAGTGTGCAAAATATATATGAGTGTGTTTGTATTGCTATATGCTTGGATTCACTAGTGTTTCAAACATACTATTGTTATTACAATATGTGAATCATATGCTCATTGAGTTAAGCAATGTGACTATTTATTATCCATTTATATACCCGAGTCATTCTAGTGGTAGATGATTTTTAGTTAGATGTGGATATTGACATTTTATTTATTATCCATTTATATACCTAAGTCATGCTAGTGGTAGATGATTTTTAGTTAGATGTGGATTTTGACATTATCTTGTTAGTAGTTATATGTATAATGTGCTTCATTTATACTTGGGAAATTTTGGATACATTTATGATAAGTCATAGTAAAAGTACACCATATCACCCTTAACCCAATGGGGTGAGTGAATCATACAATAATATCCTAGAATAAGAATTAACAAAAGTTTGTAAAGAAGATACACTTTATTGGAATTGGGTCAACCCACAATATTGTGTCCCACTTTTTGGCCAAAGTGGGACATTGAAATCAACATTTGTAACAATCTCATCAAAAACTTTGTGGGAGATAGTATTTTTAACCATCTCATCACAAAAGATATTATCTATTATCTAACTAGATTATAGAATAAAGGTGACAAACCTAAGAAAAAGGAAAATAAAGTTGCAAATGCACTCACTGGAGTGATAGTTTGAGGGTAGTTTCTGATGCAGGAACTTCTAGATATCATAACTTTTGACTCGGATGTGGGTTTTCTATGAGATTTTATGGGTGGCTGAGTTATGAGGTGGAAAGTGGTTTCGTAACCAACTCTAGTGGGTTGCCCCCCATTTTGGCACTTTTTCAGGGCTTGAGACTTTCATCTTGGCCCTCAAAATAGCAATTTAGTGTTTTTTTCTAGATTTTTTTAATAAAAAAAAGTTGTTTTTGTAATAAATTGAAACTTATGTTTTGAATTTAGAATATTAGTTGGCATTTCATCCTACCTTAGTTTTAGGAAGCTTTTGGGAAAAAATAGGATTTTCAAGGTATGATTGTAAAATTACCTAAAATGGCAAAATCTGACAATTGTCAAAATCTGCCAAAAGAGGTAATTTTTTGATTTTTTTATTTTTCTTGGATATAAGAGAGTTTTCTCTCATTGTAGTAGCAGAGTTGATTAATAGAAGTTTTTTTATGTTCCAGTCTTCAAATCTTTAGCTCTCACATGATTAATGGCAAAATTGTATTAACTGTATGTTGTGTCTTGCATCATTTGGCACTAGAGCAGGTTGATCATGAGTGTGCAGAGTATGCACCAAGACCCAGAGGAGTTTGTGAAGCAAATTATTTTCCTATGTGTTGAAGTATGAGAAACTTTTGTAATTGCAAAAAAAAAATTGATTTTGTGAGATATATGTTCATTGTCCTCTAGCAGAGATAAAATCTGGGTAGAAGGTTTGGAAACTTCTTCCATTGAGAGAAAGAAGGTAGAAGAGGCCTTGAAGAGGTGCATCTTCTAGAGTCTTTGTTGGGTAGAGGAGAGTTAAATTTATGTGAGATATGTTGGTTGTGCTCCATCAGAGATAAAGCTGGGTAGAAGGTGTAGAGACTTCTTCCATTGAGAGAAACTAGGTAGAAGAGGTCTTGGAGAGGTGCATCTTCCAGAGTCTTTTGTTGGGTAGAGGATAGTTATGAGTGAGTTTTTTTGTAGAGAGGACCTGTAACTACAGAGAGAATAGGGTCTAAAGTCTTTATGTGTGTAGGTTGTAGAAATTGCATATTGAGAATGAGCAAAATATTTTCGAAGAAGAGGATGAGATGGGTCATGAAGAGACCTATAATGATTTCATATATAGAAAAGTGGGAAAGAAAGTTTACGGATAGTCTTAATGAAGAGTTGATAAGACTTCATGATATAGTGGATCTATTAAAAGCTGAAATGAATAGAGGAAATGTTAATAATAAAAGGTGTGAGAAAGAATGTCATGAAAGTGGCATGAAAGAGAAAAAGCAAATGGTTGCAATTGAAACATGTATTTTCAAAGGCATGGATGAGATTACAACAGAGAAGAGTGATAATGAGAACCTTATTTTACCTAACATTATTTTGTTTGCAGATAAAGAGGAACATAAAGACAAAGAAGTGGAAGTCCTCAAGAATGATGAAAATGAAAAAAAGAATGAGTTTGTAGTAGGAACATGTCTATTGGAAAGCCCAAATAGTGAGATAAAAGAGGTTGTAGAGGAAGCTACAAGAGAGATTTGGTGGAGGTGGTTGGTTAGTGGTAGGTTGGATCTCACGAAGAAGGAGAGGAGAGGGGAAATAATTTGGCAAAGGAAGACAATATTTGGTGGATGCAAATCTACGAGAGGAGAGAAGAATGAAGTGCATATTTGCTCGAGGAGAGTGAAGCTTGTTCTGGAAAGATGCTGGAAAAATAGGAAAACAAAGAGAAGATTGAAGTGCAAAGGTTGGATCCAATCAAGTGGTAGCAGTTCGAAGATAGTTGCTGGAGCTGCATTCTTTTCAACAAGAGGAGAATGATGCAGGAATTTCTGGAGATCATAACTTTTGACTCAGATGTGGGTTTTCTACAAGATTTTACGGGTGGATACATTATGAGGTGCAAAGTAGTTTCGTAATCGACTCTAGTGGGTTGGACCCCATTTTGGCACTTTTTCAGGGCTTGAAACTTTCATCTTGGCCCTTAAAATAGCAATTTAGTGTTTTTTTCTTGATTTTTTTTATAAAAAAAAGTTGCTTTTGTAATAAATTGAAACTTATGTTTCAAATTTAGAATATTAGTTGGCATTTCATCCTACCTTAGTTTTAGGAAGCTTTTGGGAAAAAATAGAATTTTCAGAATATGATGGTAAAATTACCTAAAATGGCAAAATCTGACAATTGTCAAAATCTGCCAAAAGAGGTTTTTTTTTTTTTTAATTTTTCTTGGATATAAGAGAGTTTTCTCTAATTGTAGCAGCAGAGTTGATGAATAGAAGTTTTTTTATGTTCCAGTCTTCAAATCTTTGGCTCTCACATGATTAATGGCAAATTGTATTGAGTATATGTTGTGTACTGCATCATTTGGTATCAGAGCATGTTGATCTTGAGTGTGCAGAGTATGCACCAGGACCGAGAGGAGTTTGTGAAGCAAATTATTTTCCTATGTGTTGAAGTATGAGAAATTTTTGTAATTGTAAAAAAAATTGATTTTGTGAGATATATGTTCACTGTCCTCCAGCAGAGATAAAATCTGGGTAGAAGGTGTACAAACTTCTATTGAGAGAAAGTGGGTAGAAGAGACCTTGAAGAGGTGCATCTTCCAAAGTCTTTGTTGGGTAGTGGAGAGTTAAATTTATGTGAGATATGTTAGTTGTGCTCCATCAGAGATAAAGCTGGGTAGAAGGTGTAGAGACTTCTTCCATTGAGAGAAAGTGGGTAGAAGAGGTCTTAGAGAGGTGCATCTTCCAGAGTCTTTTGTTGGGTAGAGGATAGTTATGAGTAGGTTTTTTGTAAAGAGGACCTGTAACTACAGAGAGAATTGGGTCTAAAGTTTTTATGTGTGCAGGTTGTAGAAACTGCATATTGAGAATGAGCGAAATGTTTTCGAAGAAGAGGATGAGATGGGTCGTGAAGAGACCTAGAATGATTTCATATATAGAAAAGTGGGAAAGAAAGTTTTCAGATAGTCTTAATGAAGAGTTGATAAGACTTCATGATATAGTGGATCTATTAAAAGCTGAAATGAATAGAGGAAATGTTAATAATAAAAGGTGTGAGAAAGAATGTCATGAAAGTGGCATGAAAGAAAAAAAGCAAATGGTTGCAACTGAAACATGTCTTTTCAAAGGCATGGATAAGATTGCAACAGCAAAGAGTGATAATGAAAACATTATTTTACCTAACATTATTTTGTTTGGAGATAAAGAGGAACATAAAGATAAAGAAGTGGAAGTCCTCTTGAATGATGAAAAAGAAGAAAAAAATGAGTTTGCAGCAGGAACATGTCTATTGGAAAGCACAAATAGTGAGATAAAAGAGGTTGTAGAGGAAGCTACATGAGAGATTTGGTGGAGGTGGTTTGTTAGTGGTAGGTTGGATCTCACGAAGAAGGAGAGGAGAGGGGAAATAATTTGGCAGAGGAAGACAATATTTTGTGGATGCAAATCTACGAGAGGAGAGAAGAATGAAGTGCATATTTGCTCAAGGAGAGTGAAGCTTGTTGTGGAAAGATGCTAGAAAAAGAGGAAAAAAAAGTGACAGATGAAGTGCAAAGGTTGGATCTAGTCAAGTGGCAGCAGTTCGAAGACACTTGCAGGAGCTACGTTCTTTTCAACAAGAGGAGAATGATACAGGAACTTCCAGAGATCATAACTTTTGACTCAGATGTGGGGTTTCTACGAGATTTTACGGGTGGATGCGTTATGAGGTGCAAAGTGGTTTCGTAACTAACTCTAGTGGGTTGGACCCCATTTTGGCACTTTTTCGCGGCTTGAAACTTTCATCTTGGCCCTCAAAATAGCAATTTAGTGTTTTTTTTTTAGATTTTTTTTATAAAAAAAAAAGTTTCTTTTGTAATAAATTGAAACTTATGTTTCGAATTTAGAATATTAGTTGGCATTTCATCCTACCTTAGTTTTAGGAAGCTTTTGGGAAAAAACTGGATTTTCAAGATATGATTGTAAAATTACCTAAAATGGCAAAATCTGACAATTGTCCAAATCTGCCAAAAGAGGTAATTTTTTTATTTTTATTCTTTTTCTTGGATATAAGAGAGTTTTCTCTCATTGTAGCAGCAGAGTTGATGAATAGAAATTTTTTTATGTTCCAGTCTTCAAATCTTTGTCTCTCACATGATCAATGGCATAATTGTATTGCGTATATGTTGTGTACTGCATCATTTGGTATCACATCAGGTTGATCTTGAGTGTGCAGAGTATGCACCAGGACCGAGAGGAGTTTGTGAAGCAAATTATTTTCCTATGTGCTGAAGTCTGAGAAAGTTTTGTAATTGCAAAAAAAAAAATTGATTTTGTGGGATATATGTTCACTATCCTCCAATAGAGATAAAATCTGGGTAGAAGGTCTACAAACTTCTTCCATTGAAAGAAAGTGGGTAGAAGAGGCCTTGAAGAGGTGCATCTTCTAGAGTCTTTGTTGGGTAGAGGAGAGTTAAATTTATGTGAGATATGTTGGTTGTGCTCCATCAGAGATAAATCTGGGTAGAAGGTGTAGAGACTTCTTCCATTGAGAGAAAGTGGGTAGAAGAGGTCTTAGAGAGGTGCATCTTCTAGAGTCTTTTGTTGGGTAGAGGATAGTTATGAGTGAGTTTTTTTGTAGAGAGGACCTATAACTACAGAGAGAATAGGGTCTAAAGTGTTTATGTGTGCAGGTTGTAGAAATTGCATATTGAGAATGAGCAAAATGTTTTCGAAGAAGAGGATGAGATGGGTCATGAAGAGACCTATAATGATTTCATATATAGAAAAGTGGGAAAGAAAGTTTACGGATAGTCTTAATGAAGAGTTGATAAGACTTCATGATATAGTGGATCTATTAAAAGTTGAAATGAATAGAGGAAATGTTAATAATAAAAGGTGTGAGAAGGAATGTCATGAAAGTGGCATGAAAGAGAAAAAGAAAATGGTTGCAATTGAAACATGTCTTTTCAAAGGCATGGATGAGATTGCAACAAAGAAGAGTGATAATGAGAACCTTATTTTACCTAACATTATTTTGTTTGCAGATAAAGAGGAACATAAAGACAAAGAAGTGGAAGTTCTCAAGAATGATGAAAAAGAAGAAAAGAATGAGTTTGCAGCAGGAACATGTCTATTGGAAAGAACAAATAGTGAGATAAAAGAGGGTGTAGAGGAAGCTATAGGAGAGATTTGGTGGAGGTGGTTGGTTAGTGGTAGGTTGGATCTCATGAAGAAGGAGAGGAGAGGGGAAATAATTTGGTAGACGAAGACAATATTTGGTGGATGCAAATCTACGAGAGGAGAGAAGAATGAAGTGCATATAATTTACTCGAGGGGAGTGAAGGTTGTTCTGGAAAGATGCTGGAAAAAGAGGGAAAAAAGAGAAGAATGAAGTGCAAAGGTTGGATCCAGTCAACTGGTAGTAGTTCGAAGACACTTGCAGGAGCTGCGTTCGTTTCAACAAGAGGAGAATGATGCAAGAACTTCCGGAGATCATAATGTTTGACTCAGATGTGGGTTTTCTACGAGATTTTATGGCTGGATGCCTTATGAGGTACAAAGTGGTTTCGTAACCGACTCTAGTGGGTTGGACCCCATTTGCGCACTTTTTTAGGGCTTGAAACTTTCATCTTGGCCCTCATAATAGCAATTTAGTGTTTTTTTCTACATTTTTTTTTATAAAAAAAAGTTACTTTTGTAATAAATTGAAACTTATGTTTTGAATTTAGAATATTAGTTGGCATTTCATTCTACCTTAGTTTTAGGAAGCTTTTGGGAAAAAAATAGGATTTTCAAGATATGATTGTAAAATTACCTAAAATGGCAAAATCTGACAATTGTCAAAATCTACCAAAAAAGGTAATTTTTTGATTTTTTGATTTTTCTTGGATATAATAGAGTTTTCTCTCATTGTAGCAGCAGAGTTGATGAATAGAAGTTTTTTTATGTTCCAGTCTTCAAATCTTTGGCTCTCACATGATTAATGGCAAAATTGTATTTAGTGTATGTTGTGTACTGCATCAGTTTCTTACTATCCACAAAACTGAGGATCCTCGCATAAGATACACTAAAAAAATCCATAGCCTTAAAAAATTCCATACGAGAAGAGAAGATTACACACCTAGAACATGCACGTATGTAGCATACAAAATGGTGACTAATGACAAAGATCGTGACTTATACAAAACTCTAAGAGAGAAGTTGATGGATAATTTAGAGAAATCAAAGGAAAACCACCAGGATTTTAGGTACATATTAATAATCATTTTCATATCTCTCTATTTCATAAGGATATTACCATGAATTCCCCATGTGTGTGTAAATTAGACTCGACAATAGAAAAATTGATCAAAGAAAACATGGAGGGTTTCTCAAACATAACCACTTTTTGGTATGGAAATGAATCATTATTCAATAAATTCAAGAAGATCATGCAAGAGTGGGAATGTTTGAGTAACCATATTTTTACCAAAATTATAAAATGATGTAGTATTCATAGTCAACAAAATGTATACACATAGAAGCAATGGAACCATGTACCTTCCTAGTATCACCACTATCCTATGATGCATTGGATGAGGTACTGTAGACCATATAACATCTTGTATTATCACACCCAAAGGATACAACCATAGATATATTTGGAGCTTGAAGATAGTACATTGATACGAAGGCAAAGAAAGATGTTGTATAGAAAAAAGGAGAAACTATCAAAACAAACTAAGGAAAAAATGACCCTTCTCCTTCAATAATTAGGGATGTCTAAGAAATAGAGGCTACACAACTAACCATAGAACTTCCATAATGGTAATAGAAAAGACTAGGAACTACTAGTGGAAGAAAGAAACCAGAAAAAAGGGAAAATAGTAGTTTAAAACCAATTGTAGAAGGGGAAAAAGAAAACATAATGTGGAGGAAATAGTTAAAATAGAAGACAACCCACCACCAACCAACCCTCCAATAGACGAAACTACAAAATCATTTCTGAAGTTGATCTTAGAATAAAAAGGGGAATCAAAGAAAAAACAACCAAAACCTAAAAGGAAAAAGAAAATATTACACAAAAAATGTGGACAACATGCTACTAGTTTAGAGAAGGAAGAACAAGAAATTCTAGAAATAGAACAAGTTCCATAAGGAGCAAAATAAAAATTAGTGCAAGCACTAATACTAGAATAAAAGTTGTTAAGATCATTATACATTACCGTAAATCCATTAGAGATGGTGTTGGGATAAGGTGCCATCAACCTTGTAAATCCTAATATTATATTTATTCCATTTATTATTTGTAATTTGTAATTACCCATAAGGGATGTATAAGTTTCACCAATAGTGGTAAAAATTATTTACTGTCTACGATAATTATGGAGTTATTGCACGGTTCGTCACAGAGTTACCGGCAGTAGTTATGGGATGTCATTTACTATGGTAAATGGTAAATGGTCAAAGTGGGGTGCACATGTGGAGGAATAATCTATTTTTAGTGTTATGACACACGTCATAGATGCTGTAAGAAGGTGTATGAGATTCTATGACAACTGTAAGTTGTCATAAGTATCTATGACACTAATAATAGCATATGATGCGTCATAAGATGCTGTAAGTGGCTATTTTTGGCCCCAAGTCATTCAAGCTTGCATGGGAACATTTTTCCAAGTGTAGGATGCAGGTATGACAGCATTTATGACTCTGTAAGAGCCTATTCTTGGATATGGACGCCCAAGGTTGTATTGTTGACTCTTGACAAGTGTTATGGGCTTGTAAGAAGTCATTTAATGTCTTGAGGTTGTGTAAATTCTATAAAAAAACATAGCATAGTAGATGAGATGTCTATAATAGTTTACAGGTACCCAGGTTCTACTGGAGTGAAGGTTGAAGAATAGAGGAAGTGAATGTATTTGTAATCTCCTTTTGTGAAGATAATACAACTTGGCCTCTTTTCTTGGTGGAGATTTTTACCCGAAAGGGTTTTCTCCACATTAAACACTTGTATTATGTGCTTCATTCTACTTCTAGTATATTTTTGTATTGTGGGTTTATGTTTTGTTACAATCTCCATTAATAACACACAGTTAAAGTTTGCTAAAATTTATCTCGAATCAGATTTCCATTGAAGTAGTGTTGCTTTCATTTCTAACATTTAGTATCAGAGCCTCGACAGCTTTGACTCTTGGGTGGTAGTATGGAAGTTATAGCTGCAGTGGGAGATTTAGTTGTGTTTGTTTTGCAGATCTTGTGTTGTTATTATGGCTGCATCCACCATTGCATCAACCTCTCGATTGGACATTAAGAAGTTCAATGGAATGGGGTATGAGTTGTGGAAGATGAAAATGGAAGATTTGTTAGAAGAAAGAAACTAATGGTTGGCTCTCTAAAAATAGAATAAACCTGACAATGTCTCTCAAGATGAGTGGGATAGACTAGATAAGAAGGCACAGGGAACCATCCGTTTGTGTCTTTCAGATTATGTGTTGCTAAATGTCACAAAGGAAGAGACTACATACAAATTGTGGAAATGGTTAGGTGAGATCTATCAAGCCAAGAGTATGGTAAATAAACTTTATTTAAAAAGAAAATTATTTTCCATGAAAATGAAAGAGGGTGAGTCAATTGCAGAGCATTTAAATTCTTTTAATTTATTGGTGAGTTAGCTTGATTTAGTAGATGTTGAGGTTAGTGAGCAAGATAAATGTATCTTACTTCTATGTTCTTTACCTGAGTCTTGGGAGAATGTTATCCTTGTTATCACTGCTAACCTTGCGGATTCGAATATGGATGCTCTTGTTTCAGTGCTACTATCACAGGAATTGAGGAAGAAGAGTTCAGATAGTTTAGGGGATGCTCTTAGTGTCAGGGGAAGTTCTAAAGAAAGGGGACCTAAAGGAGATCAAAAGGGGGCTAAGGACAAGTCCAAGGGCTGGTCTAAGACTCCTAGTAAAAATAATAGAGTTAAGTGTTGGAACTACGGTAAAAGGGGACATGTGAAGAAGGAGTGCAGAAATCCCAAGAAACAGTGGGAGAGTGCTTCGAACAAGTCCTTGAATGTAGGTGAAGAAGTTTTACTTTCTGCATGTAATCCTATTTCTAATGATCACTGGTTGGTTGACTCAGGATGCTTGTTTCATATGACCCTGCATAAGGAATGGTTCTCCACATATGAAGAATATGATGGAGGTAATATCTACCTTGGTGACAACTCTACATATCCAATTGTCAGGAAAGGAAAGGTATTTTTATGTTTCAATGATGGGAGAATTAAAACCCTCCCCAGTATTTTGCATGTTCTTGGATTAGCTAGAAATCTGATTTTAGTTTCGAAGTTGAATGATTTGGGAATGCATGTGACATTTGACAAGCATGGCTACAAATTGGTGAGAGGGAACTTGGTGGTAGTGAAAGGGAAGAGATTCAGGAACTTGTTTAAGCTTGAAGCCACTATAGTTTGTAATGCCTCTGATGTATCTGAGGCCACTATTAAAAATACATATATGTTGTAGCACCATAGGTTGGGCAACACAAGCAATAATGTATTGAAAACTATTAAGAATAAAAATTTGTTGGATGGTTTCTCTTATTTTGATGAGCACTTTGATTTCAATGAGCATTGTGTGTTTGGTAAACAAAACAGAAAATCATTTCCTTTAGGAAGCAATAGAGTAAAAGAGAAATTAGAATTTATTCATATGGATGTTTTTGGACCTATGGATAATGAATCTATTGGAAAATCTTGTTATTTTGTCACCTTCATTGATGATGTATCCAGATTTACATGGATTTATTTTATGAATCCTAAATCTAAAGTTTTCACTAAGTTTAAGGAATTCAAAGTCTTAGTAGAGAACCAATCAGGTTTAAAGATAAAAATACTAAGATTTGACAATGGAGGGGAATATTGCTCTAAGGAATTTTATGAGTTTTGCAAGCATGCAGGTATAATCAGACAAAAGACAACTCCGTATACACCACAACAAAATGGTGTTGTAGAAAGGATGAACCAAACAATTATGGAAAGGGCAAGAAGTATGTTTAGTGATGCATAGTTGGATAAATGCTTTTAGGTAGTGGCTATGTGTACTGCTTGCTACTTGATAAATAGATCTCCTTGTAAGGCTCTTGATTTGACACCTTATGAAGTGTGGATAGGTAAAAACCTTTTGTTTCACATTTAAGGGTTTTTGGTTGTGAGGGTTTTGTTCATGTGCCTAAGGAAAAGCGATCTAAGTTGGATCCAAAGGCTAAAAAATGTACATTCATTGGATATGGTGATAATGTCAGAGGTTATAAGCTTTGGAATCCACTAATCGGCAAGATTATCTTTTCTAGAGATGTTATTTTTAGGGAACTTAGAGATATTTTTGAACTTGAGTAGCCAAAAGAAAAAGATGAAAAGGTAAAGAAGGTGCACTTTGATTTAGAGTAACACGATGCACCTCAGGAAGAATAGAATGATGGATTGGGGGGTGAAGAAGAAGAAGAAGATTTGATTAGTTCTGATGAAGATGAATCTATTGTTATAGAAGAAGTTGGTGCAGATGATCATGCATAAGAACAAGTAGAGTCTCTTACTCCACCCTTAAGGAGATCCACAAGACAACGGAATCCAGTTGATAGGTATAACCCACTAGATTTCCATTGTGTATATGCTTTATTGAGTACTAATGATGAACCTAGATCCTACAGGGAAGGTATTTCTATAGATGATAGTGAGTCTTGGTAGCTAGCCATGTAGGAGGAGATATGGCTTTAGACTCTTGTAATACCTTGGATCTTGTTCGTTTGCCCAAAGGAAGAAAGGCCATAGGATGTAAGTGGGTCTTTAAGAAGAATTTGGGAGTAGATGTGTCATTGGAGAAGTACAAGGCTAGACTGGTAGCCAAGGGCTACTCCTAGAGAGAGGGAGTTGATTTTGGTGAGATATTCTCTCATGTTGCTAGATTGACTTCTATTAGATTTCTCTTATCCATTGTTGTAGCTTATGATTGGGAGATTGAGAAAATGGATGTTAAGATTGCGTTCTTGCATGGAGATCTTGAAGAAGAAATTTATATGCAATAGCCTACAGGTTTTGAGGTAAAAGGAAAAGAACATTGGTTTTCAGGTTAAAGAGGTCTCTTTAAGGTCTAAAACAATCCCCCATAATGTGGTATCAAAAGTTTGATTCATTTATTTTGAAATTGGGTTTTGTTAGAAGCGAGGAGGATCATTGTGTTGATGATTCTATACTGGTCATTGCTTTGTATGTTGATGACATGTTTTTCAGCAACACTAAGGGTATGGTTAGTGAGCTTAAAGCCCAACTTTCAGGTGCATTTGAGATGAAGGATCTTGGTGCTGCAAGGTATATTTTGGGAATGGAGATTAGGAGGGATAGAGTTAACAGAAAGCTTTGGTTGTCACAAAGTAAGTATGTGAATACTATTTTGTAGAGGTTTAGTTTGCAGGATTGTAACTTAGTTAGAGTTCCTTTACCCATTGGTACTAAGCTTTCATTAGATATGTGTCTAAAGATTGAGGATGATCTTGAGGATATGTGTAATGTGCCATATGCTAGTGCTGTAGGGAGTTTGATGTATCCAATGGTTTGCACTAGACCAGATATTGCCCAAGCAATGGGAGTTTTGAGCAGATTTATGTCTAACCCTGGTAGACAGCATTGGAACTATGCAAAGAGGGTGTTAAAAATATCTTGCAGGTACTCCTAATCATTGTTTAGTTTATTCTGGTACTGATAATGCTAATAAATCTTTGGACATACAGGGTTTTGTTGATGCAGATTGGGCAAGTGACTTGGATAGTCGAAGGTCCACTAGTGGCTATGTGTTTACTCTATTTGGAGGTGCAGTGAGTTAGATGAGTAAGAGGTAGCCCACAGTTGCTTTGTCGACCACAGAAGCAGAGTATATGGCTGCAACACATGTCTCTAAGGAAGCAATTTGGTTGAGGAGACTGTATATAGGTATTGGTTTTGATTGCGGGGATATTCATATTGGTTGTGTTAGCCAAAGTGCTATTTGTTTGGCTAAGAATCCTATGTATCATGCTCGAACTAAGCATGTTGATGTTTAGTATCACTTTGTTTGAGAGTTGGTTGCAAATGGAGAGATTGAGTTGAAGAAGATAGACACTCAAGAGAATGTTGCAGATTCATTGACCAAGCTTGTGAGCACAGAGAAGTTCATGTGGTGCAGAGAGGCCATGGGCCTTGTTTCCAGTGTCTAATTATCTTTCATTTGATTTCCTATGGGTTGATTTCCTATGTATAATGTCAAGTGGGATAATGTTGGGATAAGGTGCCATTAACCTTGCAAATCCCAATATTGTGTTTATTCCATTTATTATTTGTAATTTGTAATTACCCATAAGGAATGTACAAGTTTCACCAACAGTGGTAAAAATTATTTACTGTCCACGGTAATTATGAAGTTACTGCACAGTAAGTCCCAAAATTACCGGCGGTAGTTATAGGATGTCATTTACTATGGCAAATGGTAATTGGTCAAAGTGGGGTGCACATGTGGAGAAATAATCTATTTTTAGTGCTATGACGCATGTCATAGATGATGTAAGAAGGTGTAAGAGATTCTATGACAATTGTAAGTTGTCATAAGAATCTATGACACTAATAATAGCATATGATGCGTCATAAGATGTTGTAAGTGGTTATTTTTGGCCCCAAGTCATTCAAGCTTGCATTGGAACATTTTTCCAACTGTAGAATGCATGTATGACAGCATTTATGACCCCATAACAGCCTATTCTTGGCTATGGACGCCCAAGGTTGTATTGTTGACTCTTGACAAGTGTTATGGGCTTGTAAGAAGTCATTTAATGTCTTGAGGTTGTGTAAATTCTATAAAAAAAAAACATAGCATAGTAGATGAGATGAATATAATAGTTTACAGGTACCCAGGTTCTGCTAGAGTGAAGGTTGAAGGGCAGAGGAAGTGAATGTATTTGTAATCTCCTTTTGTGAAGATAATGCAACTTGGCCTCTTTTCTTGGTGGAGTTTTTTACTCTAAAGGGTTTTCTCCATGACTGGTATATTTTTGTATTGCGGGTTTATGTTTTGTTACAATCTCCATTAATAACACACAGTTAAAGTTTGCTGAAATTTATCTCGAATCATATTTCTATTGAAGTAATGTTGCTTTCATTTCTAACAGATGGTTCAAACTTATCCTACTACCACCACAAGTGACAAAGAGATAATTGTCAAATTCAGTAGTTTCCTTCATACTGGCTAGCCCTTATCTCATACAACACATCACTCAAGGGTTTTTGAAGCATTTAATTTTAGCTTTGAAAAAATATATTAATACATAAAAATATCAAGCTTCCAACATAAATATTTCAATCCAAACAAGTGCAATGGAAGAAGTGGCCAAATCTTTCAATCTTTCTCCAAAAATAAATATCATAGTACAACATATACAAGAATAGAAATAAGGGACAAAACAAAGATTAGATACTATCCAATAGAACATGGAAAATGCTAAATTCTAGTAGAAGCTATATAAAGAAGCTATTGTAGCTACCCAACAAGTCTAAAAACAATTCCTAGAAAATATGGAATTAAAGATATCACAAGAACAAGATAACTCATCATAGCCACTAGACACATACCTGTTGATCAATATAGAGCAACTAGAACATATAGAGGAACCAAGACTTCCTTAGAAACTGAAGGAAAAATAACAACAAGAGGAAACTACATAGCATGAGAAGATAGAGGTATCACTTCCATTAGATACAAAGAGTCAAAATCTAGAAAATGAAATAACTAAGAACATTCTTCTAAAATAAATAGAAGAAGAAAAGGAAAAATAATAAGAAATGAAGAGGAAGAAGGACAAAATATCAAAATAGGGGAGTCATTAAATAAATTAATTACTCCACCTAAACAACAAGTGACTATTCCAATAATCAAAATAAAGGAGTCTATTCCTAGGTAGAGGAAACCAATTAAACTAGTAAATTGTAAGTCCCAACATACTAATACAAACACCTATAGGGCCTTGGATTGTATTCACACAACTATCACCTATACAAAAGATAGAGTTAGGAGAAGCATTCACTAGCAGTTCAAAGCATGATCCAATGCACAAGAATATCACACTAGAAAAAGGTATGGAAAAGATGTTCCAAAAGTTATACAAAAAATAACCATAGATACAAATAGACTTCTCCACCATAGGAATGACTCAAATAGATGGAGCTCTACAAGGACTATTTGATCATATAGATAGTTGGGATCAGAGAAACAAAAGCTAAAAAAATACATTCATAGTAGAATATGAGAAAGAGAAATTGAGTATGGCACAAAAAAAAATGAAATTGTAAGAAAGCACTAGATCAATAGATAAAGAAGCTAGATGAGGTTTGTAGTAATATTGCTACCATATATGAATACTGTACAAACTAGCCATAGGTTACCATAACTAAGAAGACTTAGTTAGAAGCCTTAGAGACTCATATTTTATAAGTTTCAAGAATTATGATATCATTTTTGACCTAGATGGATCCCAATAGCAACATAACCAACTAATAAAATAGAGGATAAATACCATTACACAAATGAAGGAGTTGGGATTACAAAGTAATACATATTTATCACTTTTGTCAAATCTTCTCTAAAAAGTAAAGCAAAAACTACTACATCAATTCAACAAACTACTTTAGTGGCTATAGAGAGATGATATGTTGACTTGGTAGCACCAAATTCAAAAATCCAAGCTATGGTACAAATATGGGAATTACATATAAGAGGATGAAAGTCAAATACTAGCACATATCACCTTAAACAAGAAAATTAGAGCAATTTTGGTACAACTCTAGTTTTTTATAGTAGATAATGTCTTGAGGACCTGATAATGATTTAATATCTAGGACGATGTTGGTAGGAAAAACTGCACCACTACCTACATAAGATAAAGAGAGTGCATGTCAAGTGTGGTTCCTCCATTCAACATACAACATATCAAAGAAATATCTCAAGTGTGAAGGACATGTCTCTCTATGTAATTATCTACATATGTAAAGGATGTCTATTATATAATATGATATGAATATATAAGGAGACCTATCTTATGGTGCCAATGAATGTGTAAATTGTTTGAATCTTTATGTTATGTATATGTTACATACCACACTCTTACGATTTCCTTCTTACTGCATCACCTTGGGGTTAACTTATCTAACATAAGTAGTGCAAACCTTAGGCCTATATTTTACTATCAACAGAGTGCACCAATGAAGTTGGCATGTGAGACTAAGATCAGATCAAATGCAATATTTAATGGTTATAAATTCTTATTCTACTAACATTACTTTGAAATTATATCTAGTTATTTTTTATGTAGGTATGAATAATGTTGAGATAGCCTAGAGTTTGCAAGGCATCACCCAATAATATAGATTCTATATTTGTTATATTTTAATTAATGCATTTTTTACTTTGGTGTGCATGTGATTAATGAAGAATCACATTAACATCAAAGTGGGTGAAAATGTAAGGGTTAAAAGTGCACTTTTACACCATGTTAGGCTCTATTAAATTGTTATAGTGCTTAAATTGACATGGGATTAGTGCAAAAATCAACCATAATATTGAAACCATAAGCCAATATCACCTTTACATCACCTTAGTTAAAATCTCTTCAATCTCAATTGTCTTTTACTATCCAAAACTAAGATGCTTATGTGGGCTATTAGCACACCATTGTTTGTGTAGACTTTTATGCCTTCTTTCCCTTGTATCCATATTCAAATAAAAGTCAATGTTAAATCTAATTAGGCTTATGTGCTCTAACTACTTCCAACTATCTTATGTATAATACTATCTTATGGGCTCTAACTGCTTCCAACTAATAGTATCATCATATTGGCCCTATCACTTTAGAGTTTGCATTCAATAGTTTTTGGACCTCCAAAATACATTTGTTAGGTCTATTTAGGTGTCTTTTACAATGGGTTTTGTGTGCAGGTGCAGGGGAGCAGTCTAAGGCAATATTTGAAGAGGATTTGGCTTGAAATCACCATGTATTAAGCCATTTGAGATAGCTAGAGTGAGTTGGTGTTAGTAAAATGACTTGAAATGCCCAAGGAGGTCCAAAACCTATTGAATCCTTCTATTTGGAATCCATCTCAAGTCTTGGAGTTGGTTAGGAAGTTCTGGACAACATTGGTGGGGTACTTTGTAAAATAGGGCTAATTGCCCCTTGGAATAGTAGGTACAATCCTTTTTCAAGGCATGTGTACCAAAACAAGGTACCTTGCATGTCAAGTATGTTACAAAGGGCCTTAATGGGTATCTAAAAAGATAAATAGTTTGGTAAGTTGTTTGGGAAGTTTGGGAGTTATGACCTCAGAACCTCATTTCTAGGGCTACAAGGAAAATAGGCAGTTTGTGAAGAAACATTGGGTAGGACAGCTTGCTAGGTCACTTGGTGAGTTTGATGAGTTTCCGTAGGTCAAATGAACATGTCTCATGCCCTCCTCAAGTGTTGACAATCATCTCACATACCCAAACCAATTTGGGCTCATAAATGAAGGTTTTAGATGCCATGTTGTACAAGTTTACTGTCCACCTCAAGAAGGATCAGTCACTCATGTTTGTGAAGGTTCAGTAGTCATCCCCTACTCTACATCAAGTGGTATCAGAAGGTCTAGGCAAAAGAGAGTTTGGTGTTTCTTTGTTTGTGTTTGTGCAGGTTGAAGAGAGAACCTGGTTGCCAAAAGACTAGGTAGAGAAAAAAGGAAGAGACCTAGGTGAGGCAAAGATAAAGAGAAGCAAGAAGAAACTTTATTAAAGAGGAGATGGGTTTGTTTAGAAGGTACTTGCAGGCTGGGGGTTCACAAAATAAGAAGTAAGAAGAAAAAGAGAGGAAGAGGAAAGAGGAAAAGATGAGGCAATTAGAGGTGAGAAAGAGATAAGAGAACTGAGGCAAACTATGGAAGAACTAAAAGAGATGAGAGAAAGAATGGAATAGAAATGGAAGGATTTTCTTAAACAAGAGCCAAGTTCTCAATTATCAATGAGCAAGAGGGTATCATGGCCTATCAAGAAGATTATGCAAAGAACAAGAAGACAAGTATAGATAGCAGCAAATGAGGTAGAGGTAAAGTTTGAATCTACTATTCAAGTTGAGCAAGGTAAGTTACAAGTTGAGATGCATGATATTCCAGTTGTGTTTGAAGATGAACAAACCTCTCTATTTGATGATGAACTAATAGAAGGGCATATTGATGTTGAGATTAATGATATGATTGCTATTGGTAATCAAGTGGTTGATGAAATTGTTGCTGATGAACCAATAGGAAGGGATGATAATGTAGGGGTTAATGATAAGGTTGATATTGAGAATCAAGTTGTTGCCGATTATAAAGTTGCTGATAAGGAATGGCAAGTCATGATGGCTCCATTAAATGTGGTTATTGATAGACAAGGAAAATATTTCATGAATGATATTGATGCTAATCAAGTTATTTTTGTGAATGAAGTTGTTATTGTATTTATTCTAGTGCAGGTACCCAGAAAGGCAGATTAGAAGAGGCAGCTATTTCCTTTTGACAGGCCCAAGTACTTAAGAAAGAGAAAGGGCAACCCAAAAGTGAAAATGAAGTGGACATTCCTTTGTTTCAAGAAGGTTGGAATGCAAGAAATGCAAGACATTAGTCAGAGACTATCAAACATATTTTTTCATGATGATATCCCTTATTTAAATGGACTTGAATTTTGTTTTCTGCGGGAGTATGGCGCAGGAGCACCTTGCTAGCTTTAAGCCTCCATGAAGTAACTTTTGGTTTTTGATCTATTTTTGGTGTTTTAATGATGTAATAAGGTCATGAATTGACCATTGGCAATGTATTAGAGGCGTTTGATTAGGTTCTAGTGGGATTTGGAGTTATTTTGTAAAGGATTGCAAAAAGTGTAAAAAGGGCAAACAAAAGAGGAATCTGAAGGGCCATAGAGAGTTTAAAAGGTAGTTTCTCATGTTGGAGGAGTTTTATTTTATTATTTTTGTAATAAAGGTCTATGTAAAACCACTCTTATGTTTTACAGGTCATTTGGTTGTGGAGCTTTAAGTTTGCTCAAGTTTAGTACTTTCTAAGTTGAGTAGTGCTAGTCGTTTGGCTATTTTTAGCCTCTTCTTTTTACATGTAAAAGAGAATAGAGTGATGGAACAAAAAAAATGGATGTAAAGACATTATTTATGCCTAGACATCTTGTGCAAGAAGAGAGATGAAGTTTAGAGAGGAAAAATGAATAGAAAAGTTCTAGTTTTCTACATTTTTAATATTTTTTTCACTGTTCCCGAGGCTAGTCCATCCCTATATGAAATCCAAATGGCATGAAATTAGATTTTTTGGAAAGGGCTCTAAGTCTTCTTTCTTTTGTCATTGGTTGCATCAAATGTTGTTATGTTTTGTGAAAGTTATGATGAATTTAGTGATTGACACTTCTAGTTTTTTACTGTAACAGTCATCTTGTTTGGAATGGTATGGATTGTATGGATCAAATATAGGTCTAAAACTAATGGGAAAAAATGAATATATGAGTCTATTTTCATATTATTTTGTTTTGGGCAATTTTCATTAAGAATTGAATGAGTTATGCCATTTTTGGTGAGGGCAACCAAGAGAGTGTGAACTCATCTTTTGTACATGCAACCCCAGAAGGAGGAGAATCCTTGATGATAAGAAGGACATTACTGAAAGTACTAACAGCCAAGGAGCCTCCACAAAGGAAGGCTTTATTCAGGACAACTTGTAAAGCACAAGGGAAGGTATGTAAGGTGATTATTGATTTTGGTTCTACTGACAATCTTGTGTCTTTGGAAATGGTAGAAAAGTTGAAGATCAAGAGGATTCCTCACTCTACACCCTACAAGGTATCATGGCTTAATAAGGGTTAGCAAGTACTTGTGAATGAGAAAGCTTGGGTGGAGTTCAACATTGGTGCCTACAAGGACAAGATCCTGTGTGATATCATCCCCATGGATGTATGCCATCTACTCCTAGGTAGGCCATGGCAATTTGACAGGAAGACTAAGCATGATGGAGAGGAGAATACCTACATGATTGTGAAGGATGGAGTGTCATACCAAATTACTCAGCTAAAAGAAGATGGTGCAACAGTCCATGAAGGACCAAGTGTGATGATGGTAAAAGAGAAGGAGTTTTTGAAGACACTAAAAGAAGAAGAGGTTAGATATGCCATCATTGGCAAGCCTATATCAGCCAAGGAAGAAACAGAAGTAGAAAAGATCCCAGATGAGGTGCAGGTCCTCTTGGACAAGTATGAAGACATAGTGGTGAAAGAACTACCAAGTTCATTGCCTCTTGTCAAAGATGTAAGCCATCATATTGATCTCATCCCTGGTGCAAGTTTGCCAAATAAGGCATCATACAAGATGACACCCCAACAAAATGATGATGTCAAAAATTAGATCCAAGATCTATTGGACAAAGGGCTGATCATGGAAACTTTAAGTCCTTATGCTACTCCAACTATCCTAGCACGTAAGAAGGGTGGAGAATGGAGACTTTGCACTGATTCTAGAGCCATCAATAGGATAACAATCAGGTATAGATTTCCTATACCCTAGATAGAATATCTAATGGATAGTTTGGGTGAGGCACGTTACTTTTCAAAGATATATTTAAAGAGTGGTTACCACCAGATAAGAATAATAGAGGGTGATGAAAGGAAGACAATATTCAAGACTAATGAAGGTCTTTATGAGTGGTTGGTAATGCCATTTGGGTTATCAAATGGCCCAAGCACATTCATGAGACTTATGAATGAAGTTCTCAAGCATTTCATAGGCAAGTTTGTGGTAGTCTATCTAGATGGCATTCTTGTGTACACCAGAACCAAAGAACACTTGCAACACTTAGACATGGTGTTGAAGAGATTGAATGAGGAGAAACTGATGATCAACCTCAAGAAGTGTGAATTCATGATAGAGGAGCTTGTCTATCTTTGGTTTGTGATCTCCAAGGGTACACTCAAGATGGATCCATCCAAGGTAGAAGCCATACTCAGCTGGCCAACTCCTAGAACAATAGTAGAGGTAAGAAGTTTCCATGGTTTGGCCACATTTTATAGAAAGTTTATCAAGAATTTTAGTCATATCTGTTCTCCTATTTTTGAATCTATCAAAGGAGATAAGAAGAGAAAGTTTTAATGGATAGAGGAAGCTGAGAAAATCTTTGAATACTTGAAGACAAGGGTGGCTCAACAACCTATTCTTGCACTCCCCAATTCTAGCAAGGTGTTCACAATTGAATGTGATGCAACTGGATATGCCATAGGTGCAGTCTTAAGTCAAGATGGGAGACTGGTTGCATTCTTTAGTGAAAAACTTAATGAAGCTAAGAGGAAGTACTCTTCCTATGACCTTGAACTCTATGCTATGGTATAGGCACTCAAGAAGTGGAGGCACTATCTATTGCCTAAGGAGTTTATTGTCTTCATAGACAACCATGCTTTGAGTTTCTTGAACAGCCAAGATAAGTTGAGTCACAGACAGATGAAGTGGATGGAGTATATGCAGGCCTACACCTTCACCATCAAACACAAGAAAGGACAAGAAGACAAATTTGTTGATGCTCTGAGTAGAAGGTCCATGATGGTGCAGGAGATCAAGTTACAGAGTGTAGGTATTGATGCACTTAAAGGTATGTATGAGAATGATGAAGATTTAAGTGATCTTTTTTTCTATTTGCAATTCGTCCCAAGATGTTTTGCACAATGAATTTTTTGAGTTTGTACTACAAGATGGTTTACTATTCAAGGGAGCTCAATTGTGTGTGCCAAGATGCTCCATGAGAGCAAATCTGATCAAAGAAAAATATTGTGGCAGCATGAGTGGTCATTTTGGTTATGACAAAATTTTGGAGTAGGTCAAGAGGTTTTATCACTGGCCTAGGGTGCCTAATGATGTGAAGAAGTTTGTGGAGAGTTGTGTGCTATGCTAGAGGACTAAAGGATCAAGTTCCAATGTAGGTTTATATCAGCGTTTGACAATACCCAATCAGCCATGGGAGTCAATCAACATGGACTTTGTTCTAAGTATGCCCAAGACACAAAGAGGTTATGACAGCATTTTTGTTGTTGTAGATAGATTTAGTAAGATGGCACATTTCATTGCTTGTAAGTCCACTAATGATGCCTCTCACATTTCTAGTCTATTCTTCAAAGAAATTGTAAGAATCCATGGATTTCCTTTAACAATAGTGTCTAACAAAGATTCCAAGTTCATTAGCCATTTTTGGAGAACCTTGTGGAAGAAGCTGGGAGAAAATCTAACCTTCAGTTCTTCTTACCATCCCCAAACAAATGGACAAACTAATGTTGTCAATAGGTCCTTGGGAAACCTATTGAGATGTCTAACAAAGGAGCATAATCAGTCATGGGATCTCCTGCTGCCCCAAGCAGAATATGCCTACAATGACTCTGTTAACATGAGCATTGGAAGAACACCTTTTGAAGTGGTGTATGGTATGAAGACAAGAGGCATTTATGAACTGAGAGACCTAAGAGGAGTAGACAATAGGAGTGTACAATGAGAAGATTTTACCATAGCCATGAAGGAGATAAATCACCAAGTAAGAGAAACTCTTGAAAAGAGTGTTGCCGAGTACAAGGAAAAGGTTGATCTAAAAGAAGAGATGTTCAATACAAAGTACGTGACATGGTGTTGGCTCATTTGAGGAAGGAAAGACTACCCAAGGGCAGATATACACAATTGATGATGAAGAAGATAGGACCCTGCAAGGTAGTCCACAAGTTTGGTCAAAATGCTTATGAGATAGAACTCCCTCCTAGAGTTGCTATCTCCCCCATTTTCAATGTTGCAGTCATGTATCCTTTCAAAGGATCTAATGTTCTAGATGAAGAAGTAGAGGAGGTTGCTGATGAGGATTGGATAAGGGATCTCCCACCTAGTTAGCCAATGAATCTTGAAACTATCTTGGACACAAGAGAGGTTAAGAGGACAAGAAACAAAGTCTACAATGAACATTTGGTGAAATGGCATGGTTTGCCAATTGAATATGCTACATGGATGATAGAAGAAGATATCAAGAAACATGGGGCCTCTGTCCAAGAGCTCATTTCATCAGGAGATTGAAATCTTTTCACCCCAGTTGTATGGTGCAGAGACCACCATAGTTAATTTTGACTTGTATGCTCACTGGGAGCCTTCAATTTTGGATTTTATGCTCATTATGAGCCTAGGTAGGGTCATGATTGGGTTTATTTTTGTAATAAGGTCTGAGTTAGACCACTCTCCTTATTTTAGAAGTCAAACTAGTAGTGGAGTTCCAAGCTAGCATGTACTATGTTTACAAAAATAGTGATAAGGCTAAAATTAGTGACCTTTTTGCCTTTTTGGATCGAGGGAGAATCTTGGATGATGGTAAGGAGATGATTTTACATTGTATTTATCCCTTAGAGCTCATGAAAAGAAAAATATTGAAGTTTGAAGAGAGAAAATAACATTGAAGACTGTTTTTATTGCCTTTTCTTGTGTAATCCGCTGCTCTTGTGTGTGGTGCTCGCTCATACAATCATTTCAAGGGATATCATGTTTTGAATGTTGTAAATGAATGTATTACCTTCCATTTGAATCAAATTAGGTGCTTTGACATTGTAGGAGGAGAGAGAACAATTTGTTGTCCTAGTTTTGTTGATTTAAGGAGGGTTTGGTAGGGTTTAAGAAGAACAACGGGGTTCTGACCCAAATCTTTGTGTTAGAGCCCCAAAATGCATGTGTTAGGTCTATTTAGGTGTCTTTTACAATGGGTTTTGTGTGCAGGTGTAGGGGAGCAGTCTAAGGCAAAATTTGAAGAGGATTTGGCTTGATATCACCATGTATTAAGCCATTTGAGATAGCTAGAGTGAGTTGGTGTTAGTAAAATGACTTGAAATGCCCAAGGAGGTCCAAAAACTATTGAATTCTTCTATTTTAAATCCATCTCAAGTCTTGGAGTTGGTTAGGAAGTTTTGGACAACATTGGTGGGGTACTTCCTTTGTAAAACATGTCTAATTGCCTCTTGGAATAGCCGGTATAGTCCTTTTTCAAGGCATGTGTTCCAAAACAAGGTACCATGCATGTCAAGTATGTTATAGAGGGCCTTAATGGCTATCTAAAAAGCTAAAGAGTTTGGTAATTTGTTTGGGAAGTTTGGGAGTTATGCCCTCAGAACCTCATTTCTAGGGCTACAAGGAAAATATGCAGTTTGTGAAGAAATGTTGGGTAGGATAGCCTGCTAGGTCACTTGGTTAGTTTGATGAGTTTCCCTAGATCAAATGAACATGTCTCATGCCTTCCTCAAGTTTTGACAATCATCTCACATACCCAAACCGATTTGGGCTCATAAATGAAGGTTTTAGATGCCATGTTGTACAAGTTTGCTATGCACCTCAAGAAGGATCAGCCACTTGTGTCTGTGAAGGTTTAGCAGTCATCCCCTGCTCTGCATCAAACTAATAGTATCATCATGTTAGCCCTATCATTTTAGAGTTTGCATTCATTATGTGTATATGTGTCATGGGTGTGTTATCAAGTCTAAGTGTCATTTTGTTTCATCCTTGGTTCAAGATCTATCAAATTTTCATGGTGGACAAACCCCAGAACTAGTCCCTCATTCTCTTTTTCCTTAAAAAATTCATTATTCTTTGAGCACCAAAATTCATATTACAAACCCATGTGTAGGCCCCTACACTTTATTTTCTTGGTGACTCTCTATTTCCAATCAAAAAATAATTTGAAACATGCATGCAATTATTTATCATTGACGACACTACCTTGGTTAGTCATTGACTACAACTTACTTTCCTATTGTTTCTAGCCCCTTGGTCTTGGCCCCAATCTCATGCTTCCACAATCTTTGCCTTGTAAGTTCTACTTTAAATACAATCCCAAAACCATGATTAACTATGTCATATCTATCCCCTCATGTCTATCCATGCAAAAGGTTTTAAGCCCCAAGGCCTCCAAACATAAAATATTCTATATTTTCTAGTTGGAAAATTGTTTGAAGTCTATGATATCATGTTTTCAATATGAGTTCACTTTAGTATTGTTACCAATTTTTCACCTACAACTCAAATTAGTAGAGCTAAAATAGTTTCATTATATTTAAGGTGAAATATTGTTGTTGATTTAATTCTAATGGCATATCATAGCATGTGAAGTAAAATGGCTAGCCTCTCACAAGGGTTGAGCTCAGTATGCTACCCCCAAGTCTTAAGGGGATTGTGGAAAGAGTCTGAAAGAGCAGCAGTGTCACAAAAAGACATCTTTCACGTGTTTATATCATATCTCAAAAACTATGATTTGAGTTTTTGATATTTTTGGATAGAAATTAGAAGATAATAAGATAAAATAACCCTTTAAATTTCTCGCCAACCCAGTTTACATTTTTTGAGAAATAGTTAGATCCACAATACACAACAAAATGAAGATAGTTGTCGTGTGTTTTAGTCATATCTCACAAAATATGATCCGGGTTTTTGAGATTTTTGGACAGAGTTGAGAAGAGAATAAAATGCAAAACCCCTTTAAATTTGTCACCAATCCAGTTTGTCATTTTTGAGGAATCTTTACAATGGCAGCGGCCAAACTAGAGTAAAAAAATGTTAAGTGCCAAATAAAGAACAAAATGCAAAAGGCCATGGTTTTTGCTTTAAGGCATTTTTTTTGCCTTTGATTTTTACATAAATCAATATCTTAGTTTATTTTTAGATGCTCATAGATATGTATAAGGTATTTTTTAAAAAGAAAAAAAAGAAAAAAACTTTGCATATTTTTAGAATTTTGCAAGTTGTAAAAGCCATGGCGGGCCCTCTTTCTATTTTGCAAATTTGAAGCTGCAAAAATTTAATGTAAAATGATATTTAAAGCAATATCATATAAATTGATTATAAATATTCATTATTTATGTAGTTAAAGGAAAGTAAAGCAAACAATATATTTCTTTTTTTGAGTTTTCTTTCTTTTGGGAAGATATGGACAAATTGAGCTTTTATTGAGCAAATAAAGCTTGTTTAAAAGCAGATTTCTAGTGAGGTCTACCTTGAGGAAGATTTTGGCAGCTTTCATATATAGATCAGAGGTGATTTGAAACCTTTATTTTTGGCTTTTCAGTGGAGCTTGAAAATGGATCAAATTGGCTATTCTAGGAAGATTTCTCAACTTTTTCCTTAGGAGATTTTTGGAGTTATAAATAGGGGAGAAAGAGTTAGTTTTTCTTAGTTCTGATTATTGTTTCTTCTCTCTTATTCACCTGTAGAGAGCTTGTGAACTTTTGTACTCAAATTCTCATAGCTACTGCTCCTTTTAATTTTAATAAAGTAGCAGAGTTCTTCTTTTCAGTTTTCTAATTGATTTTTTGCAATCAATGATTTGATATTCAATTGTGATTCAATTTTTGAATCCTTTTCCTATGTCTCATTATTGCAAGTTTGAGTTTGAAAGCTATATGCGATATAGGTTTTATATCGTGTTTAAACTAGTTAGTTGGATTGAAGCTGTGATAAGACTTTGGTTTGTCCTTCATGCAAAACTTCAAACTTCTCAAACCTTCATACAAATCATTTATGTATTGCATTAAATCCAGTGGAATTCTAAGGATTAAAGGCTTTTATAAGGCAGATTGTGAGTCAAGTTAGTGAACATATAGAATTCTAGTGCATCACCTATTAGAAGTTTAAGATTTAATTTGTAGTTATCTTTCTAGACCCTTTCCTCAGAAAGTCTTTTAGATTAGATGATTTATCAAGGGAACCAACCTGCTCTAGAGGTTCACTCCAAGTTTAGGCAACCCATAGGCCTAGGAGTGATCTTATGTGTCAACATATAGCTAAGTCTTCCATAATCTTAGCATAGGGTGTATATCTGATTGATAACAATTTTTTGGCACACCCGGTAGGACTGATTGGACTATCTCAGTCCAATTGCATGTTCATATATCATTGATATTTGGTGTGTGTATCAGTGATCTCAGCCTTTGGAGGTAGAAAAATCAAACACATCTCGCGACTCTGAGTTGAAATCTATTGGTTTCAGTATGATCAAGTGCTGATATGTTATAAAAATCACCTTTCATTCTACTTTCTAGCTTGCATATGAGTAGAAATGTCAGATTTTCATAGGCAGTATGAATACCCACCACCATACTATGAAAATGTTGTCCATAGGGTCCCTTATCAACCATATCAAATCAATCAAGTTGTTGTTTCTAATCCCATGGCCCTTCAAAATCAATATGCATAGTATGATTACCACCCACCCCTGCTCAGCTTCCTTACCAGCCATATACAAGCAATCACAATGTTGCTTTTAGTCCAAATACTCAAGATTCTTACCGCATGCCCATTCCTACCCAATCTCCTAGTCAACCTTCTTATGAGATAAAATAGTCTGAAATTAATGAGCTTAAAGACATTGTGTTAGACCTCATCAAGCAAATGGAGGAGATTAAAAGGCAACGTGAGTAAGAAAAGCACCAAGAGGAACTGGCTTATAAGGCCTATCTTCATGAGCAGGAGTTGGAGGCACAAAGAGCATAGTATGAGAAGGAGATTGCAAGCATAAAGAGTTATCAGTTCCAACAAGAAGGGGAATTTCAAGAAAGGCAGTATGAAGAATCTAATTTATAGCAGCAAGAGTTGAATCACTGAGTTTACCTTCAACAACCAGAGTAGCCACCCTGTGAGAACTTTATTTCTAATTAGGAGTGGGAGACACAAAAGAGACAGTTCAAAGAGAATCTTGAGAGAGAGGCAATTACACAAACAAAGCTTTTGCTTGCTCGAGCCCAAGTAACCCCTTTTGTTCTAGAGCAACCAACTCAAGAAGAGATTCGTAAGTTTAACTTTCCAAGTTTTACATATGATAAGCCTCTTAATGCCTAGAAAGTCAAAATCCCAAGTTTTAGAGGTTCTTATTTTGCTGAGCATGTTGGCATTCAAGACCAGTCCATTAACTGACAGAAGGAAGTTAGGCAAGTGAATTTACTGCATATAGCTATGGAACAATATTGGTTAGAGTAGCAAAATATCAAGCAAGAAAGGACTCCTCCTGATGAACCTTCCGATGTTTGCATTAATGATCCTCCTTGTTTTTTAAAAGATGATAAATTTTGTTTAGAAATTCACGTAGTGCAAGAGGTGGATTCACATAAAAAGGTTGATGTTGTTTGTGTAGAGCAAGTTGATTGAAATATGACTCTGAATCCTCTACATTTTGATTCCTTTGAAACATTTTTTGATGTTGTTCATGGTTGATCTATTTGATAATCTTCCTAACTTTGAGTGTGAAAGTGAAAATGACATGGCTATATCAAGTTCTGACCACCACAGCAATAAAAACCATCCAGGTAATGTGCTGATCCAAGAACAGATATGTAGAAGCGGCCCTGATTTGAAAAGTATAAAGCTTGAGGAGGATCCATTTCAAGAAGAAATTGAACTTTTCTACTCACATATAGAGGTTATGCCAGCATTTATAGAGGAGGGTTATCTTGAGTGGCAAAAGCAAGAAGTGGAAATAGCTAAATTGATGGTTATAAACTAGCCTTACCAGCAGCCTGGTCTTGACTGGTTAGAGGATCTGCCCTCCTATTCATAGAGCAACTTGAGACTGTTGTACAGATTGATAGCTTGTTATAAGAGGTTAGTTCAATTTTTTACTTCATTGTTGAAGAAACACTTGTTTCAGAGTGTATCTCCTCGACAATCTTGAGTATTTTGAGCCTAGTATAGTTCTTGCTAAGAATCTTCCAAGTTTTGATAGTTTTGATGAGCTATTAGCTTCTCTAATAGAGTAGGATGACCCATTAACTAAAGAGGAGGAAGCCACATGGTGGGCTATCATACAAGGTACATATCATGTTGTTGTTTCCAGCCCAAGACCTTTGAGAGGATGTCCTATGAGGTATCTAGCTAGAAGGAAATACAGAAGGGGACAGCCTCATAGTGACACTGATTTGGCTCATCAAGGAGGGTATCAAGTGGACCAATTAGCAAATGAAGTCAACTGGGCAAGTAACTGCATGTTTTTGTTCAGAGAGGTGTTGCAGCAGTTTGCTAAAGTTTTGATTGTTCTCTACCTTTTCAGGATGACTAACAAGCTCATGGAGTATTGCAAAATATAGAGGAAGGGCAATTATTTTATTGAGCCCGTGAATGGGTTTGTTTGATCAGTTTCTATAGCTGGTTAGATTAGGTTAGAGTTAGTGTTTTTAATTAATAAGTGTTTCTTGGACATTTGTTTTCAGTGTTTTGTTTCTCTAAGTGCTACTGCATGGGTTTTTTGGCCACCAGGGCCTTCTAGTTTATTTTTCAATTTAGTTTGTTTTGTTTTCTGCTGTTGTTTTGAGTAGTTTGTAGTGCTGAGTTTTAATATTTGTTTAAGTTTGAGATGAGAAGAGTATGACTCCATGTCTAATGGACAATATAAGGAAACTGGTCTGTATGCTTAGCAGGCAAGCATTTAGTAGAAATTGCCAGAAATATTACCAATTTTTCACCTATAGCTCAAATTACCAGAGCTGAAATAGTTTCATTATATTTAAGGTGAAATCTTGTTGCTGATTTAATTTTGATGGCATATCATAGCATGTGGAGTAAAATGGGCTCCAACAAGGGTTGAGCTCAGCATGCTACCCCCAAGTCTTAAGAGGATTGTGGAAAGAGTCTGAAAGAGCAGCAATGTCACATAAAGACCCTACAAAATAAAGAAAGCTTTCACGTGTTTCGATCATATCTCAAAAAATATGATCTAGGTTTTTGAGCATTTTGGACAGAAATCAGAAGACAATAAGATAAAAAACCTTTTAAATTTCTCACCAACTCAGTTTGTAGTTTTTGAGGAATAGTCGGAGGCACAATACATAGTAAAATGAAGATAGTTGTTGTGTGTTTTAGTCATATCTCAAAAAATATGATCTGGGTTTTTGAGAATTTTAGATAAAGATGAGAAGAGAATAAAGTGCAAAAACCCTTTAAATTTCTCACCAACCTAGTTTGTGATTTTTGAGGAATCTTCACAATGGATGCATCCAAATTGGAATAAAAAAATGTTAAGTGCCAAATAAAGAACAAAATGCAAAAAGGCCATGGTTTTAACTTTAAGGCATTTTTGTTGCCTTTAATTTTTGCATAAATCAATACCTTGGTTTATTTTTAGATGTTCATAGATATGTATAAGCTATTTTAAAAAAAAAAAGATAAAAATTTTGCATATTTTTAAAATTTTGCAAGTTATAAAAGCCATGGCGGGCCCTCTTTCTATTTTGCAAATTTAAAGCTGCCAAAAATTATTGTAAAATGATATTTAAATTAATATCCTATAAATTGCTTATAAATATTCATTATTTATGTAGTTAAATCAAAGTAAAGAAAACAATATCTTTCTTTTTTTAGTTTGCTTTCTTTTGGGAAGATATGGACAAATTGAGCTTTTATTGAGCAAATAAAGCTTGTTTAAAAGAAGATTTTTGGTGAGGTCTACCTTGAGGAAGATTTTGGAAGCTTTCATATATAGATTGGAGGTGATTTGAAAGCTTTATTTTTGGCTTTTTAGTGGAGCTTGAAAATGGATCAAATTGGCTATTCTAAGAAGATTTCCCATCTTTTTCCTTGGGAGATTTTTGGAGTCATAAATAGGGGAGAAAGACTTAGGTTTTCTCAGTTCTGATTATTGTTTCTTCTATTTTGTTCACCTGCAGATAGCTTGTAAACTTTTGTACTCATATTCTCATAGCTACTACTCCTTTCAGTCTTAATAAAGCAACAGAGTTCTTCTTTTCATTTTTCTAATTCATTTTTTGCAATTAATGATCTAATATTTAATTGTGATTCAATTTTTGAATCCTTTTCCTATGTCTCATTATTGCAAGTTTGATTGTGAAATCTATATGTGATATAGGTTATATGTCGTGTTTAAACCAGTTAGTTGGATTGAAGCTGTGATAAGACTTTGGTTTGTCCTTCATGCAAAACTTTAAACTTCTCAAACCTTCATACAAATCATTTATGTATTGCATTAAATCTAGTGGAATTATGAGGATTAAAGGCTCTTATAAGGTAGATTGTGAGTCAAATTAGTGAATGGATAGAGTTCTGGTGCATCACCTGTTAGAAGTTTAGGATTTAATTTGTAGTTATCTTTCTAGACCCTTTCCTCAGAAAGTCTTTTAGATTAGGTGATTTACCAGGGGAACCAGCCCACTCTGGAGGTTCACTCCAAGTTTAGGCAACCCACAGGCCTAGGAGTGATCCCATGTGTCAACAGATAGCTAAGTCTTCTGTAAGCTTAGCATAGGGTGCATATCTGATTGATAACAAGTATCACCACATTGCATCCTCTATTTTCTTTGGATGGGATCAAAGGTTCTTGCATTCCTCTTTGGACTCTAATTTACCCTAAGTTATGTTCTATCTGGCCTTTCACATATGTTCCTTTTTTGTGTTTCAAGTGTGATCACTTTCTAGACTCAACCACCTTTATGTTCTCTAGTTGAGTAGTGGCTTGAAGTTTGAGACATGTTTTATCTAGAGAGTTGCTTTCTCCATGCTTTTCCTAGTGTGCATGGACATACTACTTAGTACCACATGTTTCTCTATATCATCATTCTATGTTCCTTGTATGGCATACCTACATATACTTGGTCATTTGAGTTGACCTACATCAACTTTACTAAAAATGGGTGCCTACCATGAATCACCCTTGGTGGTGGCAAGCCCAAGTTATTAATTAGGTAGTACTTTCCTCATGATGCTATATCATTTGGTTTCATGTGGCACTTACTCAATGTGTGATAGGTGCTACCTATTTTCATTGGCTTTTATTCACATGGGAAATACCCATAAGGATGCATGGCACTCACTAGTTAGTAATGAACGAAATTCTCCTAGTGACTAATCATATTAATGCACATTTCTAATTATGCACTGTGTTATCCATTGATCTAGTGGCATGTTCAAAGATCCTGATACTTATGGTGACTTATGGAGGTCTTGGTGAAATGGGTCTAGCACTTGAATGGCCTGATATTTGGTTATTATATGTCTCAAAGTTACAAGACTTTCCCAGACTCGCCCAGACTCAACAATTCATGAGTCAGGTGACCCTAGGCAATTCTGGAAGACTTGGAAGCTAAGTACTCACTAGACTCACTGAGTCTGGGTGAATCCCAACTACTAAACTTGGCCATAGAGATTTTTGCTAAGGAGGAGTATTGTTTGCAAAGTGCAATAAAGGAGCTTGAGAAATTAATTCAAGGTGCATCAAAGGGAATAAGAGTTTCAATGGTAGAGGGGTTTGCTATAGTTCTATAGCAATGGAGGACTAATAAAATATGAGTAAATTTAGAGTGAAAATAGAGGGACTTGACAGCTTCCTAGATAATCAAATGAGGGTTTAAATGCATTTTATAATACTAGGCAAGTGAAGTAGCCATTAGAAATGCATTAGGGCGAGATTCCTAGGGTTTTTGAGTGGGATTCCTATTTGAAATATTGGGGAACACTAGTGTGATCACAATATTGTCCTTGAGGACACAATAGCATGGATTGAAGAAGATTAAGTGTCTACAACAAGGAAAGTCTTGGGCAAGCAATTTGGCACACTTATTATGGAATATAGGCATAGAAATAGGCGAATACAATCCTAGTTGAGTTCAAGGTAAATGGACACTAGAATGAATGCATGAAATACAGTAAAAAGTGTGAAGTACACAATTTTGACTGTACATAACCCCATCCCAATAGGCAACAAAATTCCAAGGAGACCACAATGTAATTTGTAATGGGAAATATAAATGATACCCTAAGTAGTTTTTATAAGCAATTGAGCTCTAGACCTCTTAGTAAGGACACACTCATCAATCATCACTCTACTACGTAGTGACTTGCAAGTTGTAAAGGGTAACAAAAAACCCTTCATTTCATGTCTAAATAATTAGAAGGAAGGGTTGGTTATTCTATACCACTATTAGAAAAACATTCTTAATTGAATAGAAGTCATCACATGAATTCTTATAACTAATCAAATTAGAAGGGAGGGTGCAGTGTCAACACAACATTTCCAACATTTTTACACACCCAAAAGGTCCTAAGTCTCTAAGAATTTTAATATCAATGTAGGTTCATACCAAGTTGATCCATGGAATGTACAAGTAGGGGGTCCAAGTGAATGTGCTTCTAGCTGGAACTAGAGAATCAAGGGCCACACATCCCACCACCTCAGTCTCAAATAGGGAAGTGCCACTACATTGTCAATAGGATTCTAGGAAGAGGCTAAGGGCTTTGATAATGATACAATATTTTTATATCTAAATGTGTTATTTCCTTTAGCTAAAATTTCTGTTTATACTTATGTGATCGATGTATACTTGTGTATTTGATCAAAGTAGCTTTTATTTGATGAGTTTATTGTGTCTTTAAGGTTCATTTATTAAAGGTTGCATGAAACAAGTTTTAAATCCTTAAAAATATCTAAACTTCATGGGTTTTTCAATTTGCCGAGTCTTTGGCAAGTCTGAGTCTAGGTCAATAATTAGCTTGTCGAGTCTTGGGCAAGTCCAAGTCTTATAACACTAGTATATCTTTTGATGGCATCATCATGTGGGACCTACATTTCTTATTTGTGTGTTCTTGACTATTTTTGAATTCTTATGTGGACTAAAAGGAAAATAGTGCCTTGCCACAAATACCTTGTAATGATAGGACCATTTATATGTCTATGAAATGTACTCTCTAGATCTTGGTGGTGAATCACTAGCTTCCACATGACATCAATGTGGCATTCTAGTGGGCCCTTCATTCTTGCATCTCCATCCAAAGACTTTTTTAGCAACTAATTATAAAAAGGTACACCTTTATATTCAACTTGACACTCAACCCTCTAATACAAATGGCCTTTCATGTGGAGGGTGAAGATCTATCCAAAGTTCAAGTAGTTTATCAACCTACCGAACACTATTCCTATTGAGTATTTACAACCCTATTGTAGACAACTAATAGATCGAGATTAAAGAAACTTAAGATTCTATGCATCAAGAATAGTCAACAATATTTCTAAAATATATTTAATAGCATTCACAGAAGTAAATGGAATAATATGTATACACAAGATTACACAAGACTTATAGATTTACATGGGAAACCCTTCTAGGAGAAAACCCATCAACAAAAGATGTTCACAATTATATTATTCAAAATTAGGGATTCAATATGGCAAGGTATATTCATAGAGTCTTAATCTACAAAATAACCTTCTATAAGCACTCTAATGTCTCAAACCAACAATTTTCTATCCAGTGACAACCTATTCAGTCTATTCAACCCTCCAAGCCTAGTGCCTTCCTATGAGATGATACATATAAAGGATAACTACAAGAAGTTGGGGAACCAAAAAGTGGCCAAAATTAAAATTCTTCAAAACAAGCTTATGTTTTGCAAAACATAACACATGTGGATTAAAACATGCATGCATTACGAAATGTACACATTTTTTAGAACTCAAGCATGTCATAACACACTCATTTTATAGTTTTAACCAATCAAATGTCTTTATTAGGCTTGGTACAAGTATTAGTTTACCAATCCTAAGGGTTGGCCATTCAATTTAGGTGACAAAGACATATTTTGTAAAAGTCATACATGTTGAAGGCACAAGACAACTAAGAGGAGGGCTGAATCAGTTGTATCAAAAACCTTAACTTCCTTAAACAAAATCACATTCATATTGACTTACTTTAACTCCTTAATCTATTATGAAGATTAAACATAAAATACAAAAACATAACTTAAACACATCAACACCATACACACATGAACTCTAGATTTTTTACGTGGAAAACCCTAAAAGGGAAAAACCATGGTGAGTGTTCGCTCCCAATATAATGTAGTAACAATACCAAATTATAAAGAGGCTCACTGCCCAAAAGGACTCACTGTCTAGAAGGTGGCTCACTACCAAAGGGTGGCTCACTACTAGGATGGGTGGCTCACTTCCATGAACTGATATAAAAGCATCTACAACATGCCCGAGTTCAGTTCCATTAAAGTGCAGTATATCTCTTCTTCTCTACCTTTACAACACACACACTTTATCTTCGCATATTCACTCACATCCATCACTCACAGATTCATTACATATATTTATACCAATCATCAACCTTGGAATATTCATCAAGGTCAGCAATACAACTTAAAACCATTGGAACTATCTCCAAGGTTGACATAGATACATAAACCAAATTAGGTCTAGACCCAAACAAACTTGCAGAGCAAATGAATGAAGTATGAACATTTCATAGCTTATCTTAGACCCAAATACATCCTTACACACTTCCATACACTTCTACAATCCAAGAAACACATCCACAAAGAATGCTAACACCTAAGTCGGCCAAACTGGTGCAATCATCAAGAATACTTAGACACACACTTCCAAGAGCTTCATTACAGCTTGTAGATCAAGCACACACCTTCAATACATTCTAGATACATCCACAAACAACATAGAATCACTTGGGAGCCAACAAATTGATGCAGGAGCATCTAGAGGTGTAAGGGCAATCTTGCATCACCCAAAAAGAAGTTAATTCAAAACCATTGTAGTTGTTCTTATTTCTTCCCATAATTAGTGTTTTTGGTTCCATAATATCCAGACTAATAATGTAGGACTTTCAGTTTTTTCAAAACTACTAAAAATAGCAACTTACCTTTTTAGGAAAGTGTACCTGTTATTTTTAGAAAGTTTGCATTTGGGCACGTAATGAAGCAAAAACTTCCAAAAAGTTACATAATGGAAATATAAGACCTTTGGAGAAGGAATTAGGTAAAGATCATTTGTGAGCTGAAAAGTATTAAAGTTTTTGTTTTCTGAAAAGCCCCTGAAAATTTATGGAACGAGATATGAGGCACTAAAACTTTTCATAACGTCTCAAAAAGTTGACAAAAATCTATTTATGAATTTTCAATGTGATAGTTTGCATCACGAGCTTTTCAGCGCTTAAAACAGTTCGTCAATTGGACACCCGGATCAAAAGTTATGCTTCTCGGAAGTTGACCTACTTTTGGAGGGAGTTGCAAAATTTGAAATTTAGCTGGAGGCCACCAAAAAGTACTATTTATGACTATTTTGGGAACCCTGGGTGGTAGTCGAGTCAAGGGGGCCAGTGTGGAGTCAAGAATAGGTGGGAAAACAGAGACCCTAGCTGATTTGGGGTCACAAAAGGCTGAAGATTCTAAAGTCTTGAGGTTGGGAAAGCTGTAATGTGTTGCAGCTAGTAGAGGATTTATCCTCTGATTGTAATTGAGCTTTTATAATGTAATGAGTTACCCAAATCAATAAAAGAAAGTTCTATTTTCTATGTTCAATATCTGTGTATTGTGTATTTTGTGATTTACCCCCTTCATCAAGTGGTATCAGAGCCAAGTTTCCTGAGTGTGTAGACAGATCGCCGACCGTGAGGCAGTTTGCACCAAGATCTGAGGTTGTGGGTTTGCTGCGGAGACCAGGATGCCTCCATGAAGAAATTGTGTTGGGAGGAATGCTTTGACAGAAGAGGGTTTTAGAGCCCTACAAAGGTAAATCGATGCATTGCAAGAGGAGCTATGAAGAGGGTCTGAGCTGAGGACAAGAGAAGAAAGTGAAGGTGAAGATGAAGAAGAGCTATCTGAGGAAGAACAAGAAGCTGCCAAAGATCCTGTAGAAGTTAGGTTGTTGAGGGCCATTTCAAAGATCATAAAGAGGCCCAAGATTGAAGTTTCTACATATTCTGGAGATTTGAATCTAGAACATCTTATTGATTGGATCAATGACATGGAGGAGTATTTTGAGTATGAAGATGTGGAGGACCCAGATCAGGTTAAGTTTGCAAAAACAAAGTTGAAGGGCCACGCCAATATTTGGTGGAAGGAGGTCCAATTAGAGAGAAATAGAAGAGGAAAAGGAAAGATCTCCAGATGGGATCAGATGGTGGAGAAACTAAAGAAGCAGTTCATTCCTATGGACTATGAGATGGAGTTACTGAAGAAGCTGCAAGGACTAAAGCAAGGCAACAAGTCTGTTAAGGAGTATACAGAAGAGTTTTATAAAATTACTATCAGGATAGGCCATGCAGAGCCCAACAAGGAGAAGGTAGCCCGTTACATTAATGGGTTGAGGCTGAGTATTCAAGAGGAGTTGAGCCTGGTCAGAATGACCACCATAGAAGATGTGTACCAATTTTCCTTGAAGGTGGAAGAGAAGCTAAATAAAAGATTTGATAGCAAGCAAAGGGGAAGAGGTCAAGGCGGAAGGATTGGTGGAAGACCCTATGGGCTGAACTGAAGATGCAATGAAAAGTGAAGAAGCTGGCACCAGTCAAAATCAGAGAGGTGATAATACCTACCGCCCTCATGACCAGAACAATGGTGAGCAAAGAGGAAGATGAAGAGGCAGACCTAGGCAAGGACCTAGAAGAGGAGGTTTCAGAGGAACTTGTTTCCAATGTGGAGAAGAAGGGCATCAAGCATATGAATATCCGCAACATCAAGGAAGGATGAATAGAAGACTTGAAGGTAATGCACGAGTTGCACATGTAGATGAAGATGCATAGTCTAAGCATTCTAAAGATGCTGAAAGGGGAGAAACCCTAGTTGTCAGAAGAACTTTGTTGAATGAGGAGAGAGAACCCAATCAGAGGAAGAGTTTATTCCGCACAAGGTACAAATGTAAAGGTAAGTATTGTGATATTATTATTGACAGTGGAAGCACTGATAATCTTGTTTCAGAGGAGATGGTTGACAACTTGAAGTTGACAAGAAGAAAGCATCCACATCCATATCGGATTGCATGGTTGCAGAAGGACCATAGAGCTTTGGTCAATGAGTAGTGTTTAGTGAAGTTCAATATTGGTGACTACCATGATGAGGTGTTGTGTGATATCATACCGATGGATGCATGTCATATGCTGTTAGGGAGGTTGTGGCAGTATGATAGGAGTGCTGTCCATGATGGCCATGCAAACACATATTCCCTAACAAAGGATGGAGTTCATCATAAGTTGAAGCCCTTGAAGGAGGTGGAAGAAAAGGTATGTAGTATTGCTAGAATTTGCTTAGTAGATGGTAGGAAATTTTTGGAGGGTATGAAGCATGAGCATCATTACTTTGCATTGATTCCTAAGATTAGTCAAGAGAAATGTGAAGATGTACCTGTAGAAGTTTCAGATATGTTGGAAGAGTTCCAGGACATTATCTCTGATAATGTACTAGAAGGTTTACCACCAATAAGGAAGATAACTCATCAAATGGATTTGATACCAGGAGCCAGTTTGCCAAACAAGGCAGCCCATAGAATGACCCCTGTAGAGAATGAAGAGCTGAACAGACAAGTTCATGAGTTGTTGAGAAAGGGACTGATAAGGGAGAGCCTAAGTCCATGTGTGGTACTTGTAGTACTAGCACCAAAGAAGGATGGAGAATGGAGGATGTGTATAGACTCTCGAGCCATCAATAAGATATCGATCAAGTAAAGATTTCCATTGCCAAGAATGGATGACATCATGGATTGTTTGAGTGGAGCCAAGTACTTCACGAAGATTGACCTAAAGAGTGGGTATCACCAGATCTGTATCAGAGAAGGAGATGAATGGAAGACAACCTTCAAGACAAAGGAAGGTTTGTATGATTGGTTAGTCATGCCATTTGGGCTAACCAATGCACCGAGCACATTCATGCAGCTCATGAATGAGGTACTGAAAGAATTTTTGGGAAGTTTTGTTATTATTTATTTGGATGATATTTTTGATTTTTAGTAAGACTTGGGATGAGCATCTGATGCATATCAGAAGAGTTCTAGAGAAGTTGAGGGAAGAGAAGTTACTAATTAATCTGAAGAAATGTAGTTTTGCAAAGAAGGAGTTGGTATACCTGGGGTTTGTTGTCTCATAGGAAGGTCTTAAGATGGACCCAGAAAAAGTAAGGGCTACCATTGAATGGCCTATGCCAAGGAGTGCAACGGAGGTAAAGATCTTTTCATGGTTTGGCAAGTTTTTACAGAAAGTTTATTAGGAATTTTAGTAGCATTTGTGCACCCCTAACTGAGACAATGAGAGGGGATAGAAAAGAGTTTAGATGGACTAAAGGAACAGACAAGAGCTTTGACACATTGAAGAAGAAAGTCGTAGAACAACCTGTTTTGGCACTTCTAGATTTTAATAAGGTATTTCAGGTAGATTGTGATGCTAGTGGTAGTGGTATAGGAGCTGTTTTGAGCCAAGAAGGTAAGCCCATTGCCTATTTTAGTGAGAAGCTTAATGATGCCAAGAAAAAGTATTTTGTTTATGATCAGAAATTTTATGCAATAGTTCAAGCTTTAAAGAAATAGAGACATTATTTGTTGCCAAAAGAGTTTGTTTTATATACTGATCATCAGACTTTGCAGTATATTAATAATCAAGGGAAGTTGAACCAAAGGCACTTAAAATGGGTTGAGTTTTTGTAGAGTTATACCTTTGTTTTGAAGCACAAGAGTGGGAAGTCCAACAAAGTTGTAGATGCCTTGAGCAGAAGGCAAAATTTGTTAACAGAAATAAAGATAGAGGTTGTTGGGTTCGATGAGCTCAAAAGTTTGTATCCTGAAGATCTAGATTTTGCAAAGGCTTGGAAAGCTTGTCTGGAGCCTGTTACTTTGGACATGACAAAATGGTTGGATTTCATAATCCAAGATGGCATGTTGTTTAGAGGAAGCCAGTTGTGCAGTCCGAGGAGTTCCATGAGAGAGAACCTGATTAAAGAGAAGCATAGTGGAGGACTGGCTAGACACTTTGGTCGAGGTAAGACCATTTCTATTGTTGGTGAAAATTACTATTGGCCACAGTTGCAGCAGGATGTGAGGAAGTTTGTGCAGAGTTGTAGAGTATGTCAGATGGCAAAAGGAACAAGTCAAAATACAGGATTGTATCAACCATTACCTGTACCAGAGAAGCCATGGGATGATATTAGTATAGATTTTGTTCTTGGTTTACCAAGGACACAGAGAGGGAATGATTCTATTTTTGTGGTGGTGGATAGATTCTCAAAGATGGCACATTTTATTCCTTGTAAGAAGACTAATGATGATGTTCATATTGTAGAGTTATTTTTTAGGGAAGTGGTGAGACTACATGGTCTACTAAAGAGCATAGTTTCAGATCGAGATACCAAGTTTGTTGGTTATTTCTAGAGGACACTGTGGAAGAAGTTAAAGACAGATTTGAAGTTTAGTTCTGCACACCATCCACAAACTGATGGACAAACTAAAATGGTGAATAGGAGTTTGGGTAACCTACTACGATGCTTAGTAGGAGATAAGCCCAAGGGATGGGATTTGATTTTACCATAGGCAGAATTTGCCTACAACAATTCTGTCAATAGGAGTATTGGTAAATCACCATTCCATATTGTATATGGTAATAGCCTGAGAAATGCTTCTGAGTTAAGGAAGCTGGACAATGGAGAAAAGACAAGTGCTGAAGCTGAAGACTTTGCAGAACATTTAAAGAAATTACATGAAGAAGTGAGAAAGCACATTAATAAGATGAATATTTAGTACAAGGCTATGGCAGATCAAAAGAGGAGGTATAAAGAGTTCCAGGTGGGAGATGAAGTCATGGTTCACTTGAGAAAAGAAAGGTTCCTAGTTGGAACATACAATAAATTGAAAATGAAGAGATTTGGACCATGCAGAATAATGAAGAAGCATGATTCAGGAAATGCATATGAGGTAGAGCTGCCGAGTGGGATCAATATTTCTCCTATTTTCAACATTGCTGATTTATCAAAATATCATGAAGGTGGAACAGAGGATGGACCAACAGAAGTGCAGTGGAGTATTCCAGCATCTACTTCAATAGAGGAGATAGAAGAGATTTTGGATAGCCGTGTGGGAAGGAGCACTCAGAACAATCAATACGAAGAATATCTAGTGAAATGGAAAGGAAGGCCTGTTGAAGATTCTTCTTGGTTGTCTAAGGTAGAGGTTGACCATTTGGGTTTTCCTCACATAAACACCTGAGACATGACAGGGTCACTTCTCAAATTACCCTGGGTGTCTGATGCAGGAGCATCTAGAGGTGTAAGGGCAATCTTGCATCACCCAAAAAGAAGTTAATTCAAAACCATTGTAGTTGTTCTCATTTCTTCCTATAATTAGTGTTTTTGGTTCCATAATATCTAGAATAATAATGTAGGACTTTCAATTTTTTTAAAACTGCTAAAAATAGCGACCTGCCTTTTTAGGAAAGTGTACCTGCTATTTTTAGAAAGTTTGCACTTGGGCACGTAATGAAGCAAAAACTTCTAAAAAGTTACATAATGGAAATATAAGATCTTTGGCGAAGGAATCAGGTAAAGATCATTTGTGAGCTGAAAAGTATTAAAGTTTTTATTTTCTGAAAAGCCCTTGAAAATTTACAGAACGAGATATGAGGCACTAAAACTTCTCATAACATCTCAAAAAGTTGACAGAAATCCATTTATGAATTTCCAGCGTGATAGTTTACATTGTGAGCTTTCTGATTCTTAAAACGGTTCATCAATCAGACACCCGGATCAAAAGTTATGCTTCCCGGAAGTTGACCTACTTTTGGAGGGAGTTGCAAAATTTGAAATTTAGTTGGAGGCCGCCAAAAAGTGCTATTTATGACCATTTTGGGAACCCAGGGTGGTAGTAGAGTTAAGGGGGCCAGTGTGGAGTCAAGAATAGGTGGGAAAACAGAAACCCTAGCTGATTTGGGGTTACAAAAGGCTGAAGATTCTAAAGTCTTGAGGTTCGGAAAGTTGTAATGTGTTGCACCTAGTAGAGGATTTATCCTCTGATTGTAATTAAGCTTCTATAATGTAATGAGTTGCCCAGTTCAATAAAAGAAAGTTCTATTTTCTATGTTCAATATCTGTGTATTGTGTATTTTGTGATTTACCCCTTTCATCACAAATCCAACCGCAATAGATCTCACTTGAAGATAACAATTATCATTTGAAGATAGATCATAGACTGTTCACAACAAACACTATCGATCTCTGTTAATTAATACCTTTTTTTTCTAGAGCACCAAATCACAAATCCTTTGGAATAAAGATAGCTAAATACCTTATAAACTTAAGTCCAAAACTGCAAGACAAAAAAACAAACTGCAGAGAAATGCGGAGCAAAATACTTTCTCTCTGTCGCACTGCAAACATTGCCAGGCATAGTCTTCAAATTGGTGAATAGAACTTTTTCTGCACAGATTCAGACCACCAAATTCTAGATTTAACATCTTCAAACAATTCTCTAAAGTATATCCAAATCTCATACTCCGGTCTTCAATACAGAGGAAATACGAAGAAAGACTCAGACAGTGTCCTTAATATAACAACTCAATCAATTAACAAATAATAATATCAGAAGACACAGTTGGCAGCAATGACAACACAAACATGTTGACATCAATGACAACACCAACTAGCACATACTTGCAACAATACAAAAAAGAAATAGATATCGAGTGTGCTCTCCATCAAGTTCATGAATAATTTGGTAAAATTCCAAGAATGAGAGAAAGATCTATGTTATCTTTCTAACCACATATTTTTTTTTTAAATATGAATATATTAAGGTCTTGATCTCTAACTAGTTGTGTTAATGACTTTAATTTTTTCCAAAAGCACATCTATTATTTTTTCTATGTAATTTTTGATCTATTCATCCAAATTTGAAAAAGTTTACATTTTCACATTCTACATCTTGTTCCATACACATTGAAAAAAAAATCAATTTTTTATTATTTTTCTCAAAATTAGGGGGTAGCATGCTCAATTTTTTGCTTTTCAAGATTTGAATACTTTAAAAATTAGTAAAATATAATTTTTTCATCAAAAAATGAGTAAAAGTATCTAGCATAAACTACATGATATTATCTATCTTTCCACCAAAGGGATTTATAAAATACTCAAAAAATCTAAACAATTTAGGGGGAGCACACTTGATGCTATGTTATATTTTTTGGGCAAAAATAACACCATTTTGTGTGCTCTCCCTATTTCACTCTTCTAATCTATACCATTTTTAAAAAAATAGTAGTTTAGAAACTATATTCCAAGCACTACTAATATTTTTTTATTATGTCTAAATTTTTTGAATGTAGATATGTTAAATTTAGAAAACAAAGTAGTCACATTTGACCCCCTTTTAGCCCACCATTTCCATGCACTTACCCTAGACATGCACATGAGAATTCCAACCATCTAATTGTCCAACTAACACATGGAATACCAGGAGTCATGCAACTATATTCTAACCATATTATTACATCATAATATACCACACATATCACCAAATATGATGTCTCTACATGAATAATCATTATGTTGTTTCTACCACACACTATGAATCAATAGTTACACCCTTAAAACTATCAATGATTTTATGTTTCCTATATAGCCACCTCTACCGAATCCACACTTGTGATAGCACATACAAACATAACGTCACTTCTAATCACTTGTGGTCTCTTTTGCCATCTTCTAGAATATTATCCTACTCTTATATTATGCCACATGAACTCTAGGTCTACCACAAGTGCTCCTACATTTCTATTCATGATTCCAACACTATTTTCCATATGTTGTTGTTAGTTCTTCAAATGACTTGTCGTTGTTGTCAAAACTAACATGTATGCTATACTGAAACACCTAAAACTAACCACATCTTACTGTGCATTACATTTTATAGACAAACTCTTCCTACAATAACTATTTGCAAGTGAATATCACCCAAGTCCAAATAGTTTCAAAGATTGTAAATTGCATGATTTAGGATTTTTTTATTGATGTAATAGTTTGAGTAACTGTGCAAGCTAGTGGATGATGATATTTTGGACACAAATGCATTCCTAGGGCCTAATCTATCCATTGGTGATTATGGGTTTTTGAGACTTGCAAGAACTAATTTGGTCATGTTGTAATCTATTAGAAATGAAGGCAAACAAATATAATATAGAAATCTAGAATTATATTGCAAATTTAAAATTTAATCCATAAAATACCAAATGGAGATTAAAGAATGTAAAATTGACAAGGAAATCAACAAACACATAAGAATCTCAAAACACAGTGTTTACTTGTGAAGAAAACCCTTTTAGATAAAATAACTCTACCAAGAAAGAGGCCAAGTTGTATTACCTTTGAAAAAGATTATAATGCATTTGCCTCCTTCAATTCTACATCTAATCTGACTTCACCTGTGTACCTGTGAACATTCAACTCATACTCTACACTCCTTAAGCTTCTATTAAATATAAAATACAAGCTACAAAAGATCACATAGAATGTGGTACCCAACATGGTAAAAGTCCAACCACATATTAGGGGAATCTAGTCAACATATTATTATCAGCCTCTTATAGTTGCCATAAACCTCTTACAAACATATGGCACCCAAGATATGCAAATCCCAATGCCCATCTTGGGAATAGTCAACAAAAAGATAAAAATAGCCTCTTACACCTTCTTATAGAGTTGTCATAAGATGCTATGAAAAGATGGTCCAATAATAGTTGATTCCCTACAACATGTAAGACACTACTAATATAAGATGCTCTTACACCTATCATAAGTCATTATTAAACTTGGATTCTCACCTTTCACTTGTAGTAACTCCTAAGACAAAACTTACTTTTACAATCACCATAAATAAATATTTACTTCTATCAATGGAACCTTCACCCCTTATGAATTCATTTACAAATAATATAGAGAATAAATAAATACATAGGATTTACAAGGTTGATGGAACCTTAATCCTAACATTATTCCACTTGGCATCACACATTGTAAATACATCCATAGGAAAACATAAATCAACTAAGTATAAGAAACAAGGCCCATAGCCTCCCTACACTAAGTAAATTTATCTATGCTCATAGTCTTGATAAGGTAATCTACAACATTCTCCCAAGTGGCAACCTTCTTCAACTCAGTTTGTCCATTTGCAACCATTTCCCAAACAAAGTCGTACTAAACATCCACATGCTTAGTCTGAGCATGATACATAGGATGCCTAGACAAATGGATTGCACTCTAGCTATCAAAACCAACTTGAATTGTCCTACAATCAAAACCAATACCTACACACAATCTATGTAAGCAAACTCCCTCCTTAAAGACATGGGTAGCATCCATACACTCTACTTTGGTTGTGGGTAAATAAATCATGGGTTGCCTCTTGCTCAACCAACTCATAGCTCCTCAAAATAGAGTAAATGCATACCCACTAGTGGACCTTCAATTTTTCAAGTCACCTACCCAATCTACATCAATAAAACCCTATATGTCCAATATCTTATCCTCATTATTAATACCAAAATAAACCAAACAATAATTATAAGTACCATGCAAATATCTTAACACCCTCTTTACATAATTCCAATGCGTTTTACTGGGGATAGACATAAATCTACTTAATACTCCCATTGCTTGAATGGTATCAGATCCTACTACAAAGCATTACATACAACAAAATTCCTACTGCACTATAATATGGCACATTAGACATATCCTTAAAATCATCTTTACACTTGGGACACATATCTAATGTAATCTTACTGGCAATTAGTAAAGGAATTCTAACTAGCTTATAGTCCTGCATATTAGATCTTTGTAAAATAGTATTCACATACTTACTTTGTGACAACCAAAGTTTTCCATTACCTCAATGTCTCTTGATTTCTATTCCCAATATTTACATTGCTTCCCCTAGATACTTCATCCCAAATGTACCTAAAATTTGAGCTTTTAAATCACTAATCAAACCCTTGGTGTTACTAAAAATATGTGAGGCAGGAGCATCCTTGGTTCAAGAGCAATATTGCATCAACCAAAAACATTTGCATTTCAATTTGTTGGCATTTTAGTTCTTTCATTTCTAGTTCAGTTCAAGCAGTTCAGTCAATAGCAGTTTTTAGCTTGTGCTCTAGTTTTGGCATTTCACATCTTGTGAATCTAGACTTAGCATCTACATTAATTCATCTACATCATATCAAGAATTTAGAGCATTCAGATCAGTTACTAGACAGATATCACTATCAAAAGTTGATTGTTCTCTCAGAGTAGGGCATTCTAACAGTCCCTAATAATCAGCTGAAGGAGAAGGCTTGTGGATCATTCCTTGACTTGTGGATCTCAATGACACATCATTCAATGTTCTTTGGTTTGTGGATGACCTTCCCCAAGCATCCGTAAGTTGTTCCATTCATTTGAGGAAGTGTTCTATGCATTTAGGTCCAACCTATCTATGAACATGTTACAACTCTTCATTGGAGTTTGTGACCTTCCTTAGTTGACGTGGAGGAATCTATTGGTCTAGATATACTTTATATTTATGTAATAGATCCTTAAGAAGGCAGTTAGAAATTGATTCATATTCCATAGTTTATATGTTGTGTGAAAGAGTTTCAAAGCCTTATCTTGTGCATGTATGTAATCAAGCCTGTGAGCCCTAATTGTAAGCCTGCATGTTGCCGACAGATCTCTTTTTTGAATTCTTTGATATACTAAATGATTGAATCTGTAATTGTTCTATTTCTTTGAGTTGTTTCCATTGTGTTTACTCTTTCTAGACAGTCCAGACAGTTCATTCAGTGAACCCTCCTATCATGACAACAACAAGTGGTATCAGAGAGAAGGTTTGATTCTTTGGGGTGAATTGGTGAAAGAGATTCTATAAGATCTTGTTGTGAGTAGATCGCTAATCAAAGGCAGGTTACTTGTGTACAACTAATCGTTGATTGAGAGGCAGTTGTCATTTGTAGCCCGATCACCAAATTTGAGGTAGTTTGCACTTGATCCTACGAAGATGCTGCCATGAAGAGTTCCTCCTATTGGTACAATGGCTAATAGAATGGATGAGATGAGGGAATTGATGAAAATAATGAGAATTCATTTGGATGTTGTTGAAGAAGTTAGGCGAAGAGGATTGACACCAAGACCTAATGTTGAAAGTGATGATGAGGAAGAATTTCAATTTGCTGAACAAATTGGTGAAACCCTAGAGGGCAATGAAGAAGAAGAATCTGATCAAATAAAGATGTTGTGAGCTATTTCAAAGATTGGAAAAAGACCTAGAGTTGATGTACCAAACTATACTGGTAATTTGAATCCTGAAGAATTGATTGACTGGATAAATGACATGGAAGGATACTTTGAATATGAAGAAATTAAAGATCTGGAGAAGGTGAAATTTGCAAAGACAAAGTTGAAAGGACATGTTGCTATATGGTGGAAAGAAGTTTAGTTAGAAAGAAACAGAAGAGGAAAAGAAAGATTACAAAGTGGGACCGGATGGTGACAAAGTTGAAGAATCAATTCATACCTATTGACTATGAGTTGGAGTTGTTGAAAAGATTGCAAAACCTAAGACAAAAGGATAAATCTATGAAGGAGTACACTGAAGAATTTCATAATATGATCATAAGGATAGGACATAGTGAAGCAAGCAAGGAAAAAGTTGCAAGATACATTAATGGACTGAGATTGAACATTCAAGAAGAACTAAGCTTGGTAAGGATGACATCTTTGGAAGAAGCATATCAGTTTGCCCTGAAAGTTGAAGAGAAACTAAATAAGAGACATGATCAGAGATAGAGAGGTAGAGGGGGTAAATTTTAGAGAGGTAAAACATTTTCCAGATGCGATAGATCATTTGTGGAGCAGAACAAGTTTGTCAGCCCAGTTAGAAAGGATGACAGAGATAACAATGCTTACCAGAGAGATGACAGAAATTTTTACTAAAGAGTAAACCCTAGTGCATACTAGAATGATGGATTCAGAAGAGAAGGAAGAGGATTTGATAAGAGGACATTTAGAGGTACTTGTTTCAAGTGTGGAGGTGAAGGACATAGAGCATTTGAATGTAATTAGGGTAGTACAAGTAAGAGGATAGAGAATAGTGGAAAAGTGACCTATGTTGAAGAAGAACCTATTGAATTACCTAGTTCCATTTGTAAACTTGAGAAAGGAGAATTATTGGTGATGAGGAGAGCACTATTTCAAATAGAAACAAATGAGGAACCATCATAGAGGAAAAGTTTGTTTAGGACTAGATGCAAATCTGGAGGTAAGTGCTGTAAAGTTGTAATTGATAGTGATAGTTTAGATAACCTAGTTTCAGAGGAGATGATGACTAAGCTGAAGTTGGAAAGATTGAAACACCCTAAGCCCTATCAGATAGCATGGATTCAAGATGATCATAAGGTACTGATGAGTGAACAATGTTTGGTGAAATTTCATATTGGATCTTATCATGATGAAGTCTTGTATGATATTATGCCTATGGATGTTTGTCATATCTTGTTGGGTAGACCTTGGCAATATGATAGAAAAGCTATACATGATGGGAGAAAGAACACATATACTATAACAACAAATGGGAAAAGAATTACTTTGATTCCTTTGGAAGATGATCCTAAAGATGTGGTATGTGGGAATGCTAGAATCTATTTGGTAGATGGAAGGTAATTTTTGGATGGTTTGAAACAAGAAAGTATGTGTTATGCCTTGATTCCTAAGAAGCCTAAAGTGGTGAAGAAAGAGACTGAACCAGATGAGATAAGAGAGTTGCTAATAGAGTATGAAGACATTATATCAGATAATGTACCTGAAGGATTACCACCTATAAAGAGTATCAGTCATCACATGGATCTTATACTAGGAGCAAGTTTTCCTAACAAAGTAGCTCACCGGATGACACCGGCAGAGAATGAAAAATTGAATAGATAGATACAAGAGTTGTTGAGAAAAGGTTTGATCAGAGAAAGTTTGAGTCCTTGTACGATACCTGCAGTGCTAGCACTGAAGAAGGATGGAGAATGGAGAATGTGTACTGATTCCAGAGCAATAAACAAGATCATAGTTAAGTATAGATTTACTTTACCTTGATGCAGAGTGTGCAACAAAGTGGTGAAAATAGATTAAAAATCTGAAACTATTACTATGGTTGAATCTTTGAACCACTTGAAACCTCCAAGTTCATTTAACCCGTGAACTCATCGAACCAAATGAACCGTTGAACCTCCAACTATAGGTTCTATGTACTTCCATTGCATAGTCTTAACACTGTCGACAGCTATCGGTTGAATTGTTGAACCGTTCAACTAGTTCAATCGTCAGTTCAACTATCGGCAATACATGCTCTTCAGCCAACTCTAAATTTCTCCTGCCAATATCCGCTTACTCTGATGAACCAATGAACCTATTGAACCTTTGAATTGGTTCAACCTTCAGTTCAACCAAATGTTTTCAACCTGATACTCTCAACTTTGAATATGTACTGTTTAACCTTCTATCACCGGTCATCCAATGAATCTTCACACACTTTGACCGCTACAGCTGGTCAATGCTTGTATCTGTAGAAAGTGAACTTCCAACACACTCTACATGAAATGTATATTTGCATATAGTTGCGATATACATAAGAAATATACCTCCAGTGAAATAACACCAAATCTAAAGATGAGGACGTCCTTTGCAACCAGACTCGTAGTCCTTATTCAGTTGAGCCCTAGCACATAGAGATGCTAGGCTCTCTACTGCGAAAACTCCTCTAGAGATTGGATCCTTTGTTCCATTCCGCCAGAAACACAAACAAAAAGAAAACAAAATAGAAAACTATGTACAAAATCCATTACACTAATTTCAAAGAAATCTACCAGTGGAATGGTTTCAATCTTGCATCTTGACAATAGAAAACTAAACTATGTAACGAACAATTTGATATAGAGAGCATACATAGAACAGTTTGATACACAGAGATTTTATACAGCACCAAGAATTTGTAAACACAAATTAATAGAATTTCTATTTCAATCAAAATTCCTTTCTCCTCTCTTCTTCCAAGAATATGTTTATATCTCTCCGCATTTAGTTCTAATCAAAACACCAGACATTGGAGTCGTTACAACTTCCAACTGGAATACCAAAAATCACATGACACATGTTTGGCATACAACATGACTTAAAGACACCTAAACATAACACAGTTGATTTAATCATCCACATACCCCAATTGCCCAAAATGTTCAAATTGGCTTATTAGGATGCCAAATTTGTAACATTGGTTCACACGATGGGGTTTTTATTACAAACATGAAATCACAACACAAATCCTACAAGACAACATGAACAAAAATAGAAATGCATAAAATGTGATAACATATTAATACCTTAGTCTTCTCCCTCAGATGTATATTTGGCTTGTTGAAGGGGTGCTCCTGCACCATACTCCCCGGGAGAAGAAATCTCAAGCGCACCTAAGTTGAGAGTTTGAAAGTCTGCACCATGGTTTGTGATCTGATGTTCAGTCATCCAAACTGCCTCTGAATTAGGTTTCCTGTGCCAAGCCACCAAGTACTCCATGTACTCTTTGTTCCTTGTTTTCTTTGCCACTCTTGAGTCTAAAATATTCTTCAATTTTGGTGGATCATGCTTAGGAATATCATCATCTGTTGTACCCTGCAATGGTTCCTATTCTACATCTGCATTCTGCTTATATGGAGTTAAATCACATACATTGAAAATGGGTGATAATCCAAGATCAGGAGGGAGTTGAATCTCATAAGCATTCTACCCACACTTCTTCAAAATCTGACATGGTCCAGTCTTCCTCTACATTAGCTTGGTATGTTTACCTTTTGGGAGCCTCTCCTTCTTTAGATTAACCCACACCAAATCTCTAACATCAAACTGTACATCTCTCTTCTTCTTGTCAGCATATGCTTTGTACTTCAATGTAGTCTGTTGAAGTTGGTTCTTGACTTGATCATGCACCTCTTTGATGGCTTATGCAAAAGCTTCTCCATCTACACTAATAGACTCTCCTATAGGCAGATCTCTTAACTCCAAAACACCTCTTGGATGAATACCGTATACCACCTGGAAAGGTGACTTCCCTGTACTCCTATTGATGGTGTCATTGTATGAAAATTATTCTTGCGGTAGGATGTTATCCCACTTCTCTCCATGCTGCCTTGTCAAACACCTTAACAGATTTCCCAATGAACAATTAACTACTTCAGTTTGACCATCTATCTGAGGATGGAAGGCTGATGAGAAGGATAAGTTGGTTCCAAGTTTCCTCCAAAGAGTCCTCCAAAAGTGGCCAATAAATTTCACATCTCTATCTGACACTATGCTCAATGGCAATCCATGTATCCTCACTATCTCTTTGAAAAATAGATCAGCAACATATGAAGCATCACAAGTGGTTTTGCATGGCAAGAAATGTGCCATTTTACTAAATCTATCTACTACAACAAAAACACTATCATATCCCTTCCTTGTTCTAGGAAAACCCAATACAAAATCCATGCTTATGCTCACCCATGGCCTAGAAGGAATTGGTAGTGGCCAATATAAGCCTGCATTAGTTGATCTCCCTTTTGCTTTCTAACATATCACACATGCCTCCACAAATCTCCTCACATCTGACTGTAATTTAAGCTAATAGTAATGCCTCTTCACAAGATCAAGAGTCTTATCTAGACTAAAATGTCCTGTCATGGCCCCACAATGTTTCTCCCTAATCATATTCAGTCTCATAGAACACTGTGGAATGCACAACTGTCCACCCTTCAAAAGTAATCCATCTTGGATCAGAAATTCAGAGTACTTAACATGATATTTGTCACCAAAGGAAGTACATACCTTGTAGATCTCTCCAAAGTCTTGATCAGCATCATACATGGCATTCAAAGAGTCAATGCAAACACTCTCCAACTGGATCTGATTGATGGTTAGAGCCCTCCTACTCAAAGCATCTGCTACCTTGTACTTGACCCCTTTCTTGTGCTTGAGTGTGAAGGTGAAAGCTTGCAAAGTTTCCACCCACTTCATATGCCTATGGTTCAGCTTCTCTTGACTATTTATGAAACTAAGGGCCTGATTATCTATGAACACTATGAATTCTTTTGGCATCAAGTAATGCCTCCACTTTTTGAGTGACAGTACTAGAGCATACATCTCTAAATCATTTGATGAGTATCTCTTCTTTGCATCATTTAATTTCTCACTGAAAAATGCAATAGGCCTACCTTCTTGTCTAAGTATTGCCCCAATTGCCACGTGGCTTGCTTCACATTCTACTTGAAAAATCTTGTTGAAGTTAGGAAGTGCAAGGACTGGCTACTATCCCACCTTCTTCTTCAATGTTTCAAATGAATCATTTGCCTCCTTTGTCCAAGTGAATCTGCACTTCTATCCTCCTTTTATGGTGTCAAGCATGGGTGCACAAACATGACTAAACCCTTTTATAAACATCCTATAGAAGGTTGCTAAACCATGGAAAATTCTAACATCATTCATAGTTCTAGGAGTTGGCCAAGACAATATGGCACTTACCTTCTCTTGATCCATTTTCAGTTTTCCCTGTGAAATGACAAAACCCAAATATATGATCTCCTCCTGCATGAACAAACACTTCTCCAAGTTAATCATTAGCTGTTCTTCATGTAACCTTTTGAGGACCAAGTTTATATGTTTGAGGTGCTCTTCCCTTGTATTACTAAAAATCAGGATGTCATCTAGATATACTATGACAAATTTGGCTATGAATTCCCTCAAGACCTCATTCATCAATCTTATAAAAGTACTAGGGGCATTGGATAAACCAAAAGGCATGACCTTCCACTTGTATAACCCCTCATTGGTCTTGAATGCAGTTTTCCATTCATCTCTTGGCCTAATCTTAATCTGATGATAGCCACTCTTTAGATCTATTTTTGTGAAATATTTAGCACCCCCCAAGCAATCAAGCAAATCTTCTATTCTAGGGATTGGGAACTATACCTGATTGTTATTTTGTTGATAGCCCTTGAATCAATACAAAGTCTCCAAGTGCCTTCCTTCTTTGGTGCTAGAATAGTTGGTACTGCACATGGGCTTAAACTCTTGCCAATTAGGCCTATCTCCAACAACTCCTCAATCTTCCTTGCTACCTTTACATTCTATTATGGGGTAAGCTTGTATGCTACTTTGTTTGGAAGTGTAGATCCTAGGATCAGATATATGAAATGGCTGATGTCCCTTATAGGTGGTAGGGACCTTTGCATTCCATTAGAGATGATGCCTTTGTACTTATCCAACAACTCTTGGACAACCGGATCTATGAACCTTTGCCTTTTCTCTCCCTTGACTTCCTGCTGCTACTCCTTGTTCACCTTTAGGCATGGAATCAGAGCATATGCTACTGCACCTTCTTCCACTATCTCTTTCATGAATTGCTTGCCTTCTACCATCATCACCTTAACTTCTTTCCCTTTTGATTCCTCCTCATTCTCCATCAATGGTAGAAACTCTATGACCTTACCATCCTTGGTGATTGAATATGTGTTCCTAACTCCATCATGGTGTGCTTTCAAGTCATATTGCCATGGTCTTCTAAATAGGAGATGGCAAGCATCCATCTTGGTAATGTTAAACAATAATCTGTCCTTGTATGTTCCAATTTGAAATTCTACCCAAGCCTGTTCTTCCACAACTATTTGCTAACCTTGATTAAGCCATGAGACCTTGTATGGGCATGGATGTGGCAATCTTCTAAACTTAATCTTTTCTACCATTTCAATGGACACAAAATTTTTAGTAGATCCAGAGTTAATCAGAACTTTACATACCTTTCCTCCTGCCTTGCAAGTAGTTCTGAAGAGAGACTTCCATTGTGGGGATTCTTTGTCAGGCACCTTCATGGTGGTCATTGCTCTCCTCATCATCAAAGCCTCTCCTCTCTCAGGATACCCATAACTGTCAGGAGCATTCACACTTTGAAAAGTGTTTGAGCTTGTTACACTTTGACAATCAGACTCTTGTATCAGATTTGTCCTCTTTTCTCCCATTGAACTTGTTGCCTTATCTGGACATCTACTAGCTATGTGGCCTTCTTGATTGCAATTATAACATCTGAGAGGTCCTCTGCCCTGAGATCTTCCTCTAAATGTTGATCTTCTGCCACTAAAATTTCCTCTTTCATTATAACTTCCTCCTTGAGTTTGACTATTGTCTCCTTTGCTGCTCTCTTGATTTGATTCACCTTGGTATCCAAATCCATTTCCTCTACCTCTAAAAGTACTTCTTCCCCCTCTTTGTTATCTCCCTCTTCCTCCACTATTCTGCTCTTGTCTTCTCTTTAATTTCTCTTCCACTTTGAGTGCCAATTGGTAGCACTTTTGGACTGTATCTGGGCTATGCAGATTTAAATCTTCTTGGATGGAAAACCTTAATCCATTGAGGTACCTTGCCACCTTCTCATCCTCAACCTCCTTTACCTTTGCCTCTACACATAGTTTCATGAATTCTTCAGTGTATGAGATGACATCTAACTCCTTTTGTTTCAAGTTTTGTTTCCTCTTCTGTAATTGGATATTGTAATCCAATGGAACATAGGCTTCCTTCACTAAAGCCATCATCTCCTTCGAAGTAGAAACTCTGTTCTTTCCCTCTTTCACCCTGTCATCTTGGATGAAAGTCCACCAAGTTAGTGCAGCCCCTTTGATTTTAGATTGGGCCATCTTCACCCTTTGGTGGTCCAGTATTTCCTCAGTCTCAAAGAAATTATTCAAGGAGGCAATCCACTCCATCACTAAATCAGGATCCATTTTGTCAGCAAACATGGGCAGGTCCAATTTCATATCCACAGTCCTTCTCTCCATGGATTTGAGGGCATTGAGCAAGGGTCTCTAGTCTGTAGGAACCTCCATCTCTTCCTGCCTAGGGATCTTCTCTTCGTCACCAGAATCTTCTTCCCCCTTCTCTACTTTTTCCCTCAACTTCTCCAACTCATTTCTCAAGGCTTGATTCTGAGCCCTAATGGCTTTACACTTTGCCAGTTGTTTCTTCACTAAAATAGCTAACTCAATGTTGGTCATCTTCATTGGGTACTCTTCTGACCCCTCTCGTTCTGACATATTGTCTTTTTCTTCTACCCAAAGGATATTCCTTTGCTCTGATACCACTTGATGTAGAGCGTGCAACGAAGTGGTGAAAACAGATTAAAAATCTAGAACTATTACTGTGGTTGAATCTTTGAACCACTTGAAACCTCCAAGTTCATTTAACCCATGAACCTGTCGAACCAAATGAACTGTTCAACCATTTATACTGTTGAACCATTGAACCTCCAACTATCGGTTCTATGTACTTCCATCGCACAGTCTTAAAACTGTTGGTAGCTATCGGTTGAATTGTTGAACCGTTGAACCGTTGAACCGGTTCAATCATCGGTTCAACTATCAGCAATACATGCTCTTCGGCCAACTCTAAATTTTTCCCGCCAATATCCACTTACTCTGATGAACCAATGAACCTATTGAACCTTTGAATTGGTTCAACCAAATGTTTTCAACCTGATACTCTCAACTTCAAATATGCATTGTTTAACCTTCTATTGCCAGTCATCCAATGAATCTTCACACACTTTGACTGCTACAGCCGATTGACGCTTGTATCTGCAGAAAGTGAACTTCCAACACACTCTACACAAAATGTATATTCGCATACAGTTGCGATATACATAGAAAATATACCTCCAGTGAAATAACACCAAATCTAAAGTCGAGGACTTCCTCTGCAACCAGACTCGCTATCCTTATTTAGTTGAGCCCTAGCACATAGAGATGCTAGGCTTTCTACTGTGAAAACTTCTCTAGAGATTGGATCCTCTGTTCCATTCCGCCAAAAACACAAACAAAAAGAAAACAAAATAGAAAATTATGTACAGAATCCATTCCATTGATTTCAAAGAAATCCACCAGTGGAATGGTTTCAATCTTGCATCTTGACAACAAAAAACTAAACTATGTAACGAATAATTTGATACAGAGAGTATACATAGAACAATTTGATACATAGAGATTTTATACAGCACCCAGAATTTGTAAACACAAACTAACAGAATTTCTATTTCAATCAAAATTTCTTTCTCCTCTCTTCTTCCAAGAATATGTTTAAATCTCTCCCCATTCAGTTCCAACTGGAACACCTGACATTGGAGTCGTTACAACTTCCAACTGGAATACCAAAAATCACACGACACAAGTTTGGCATACGACATGACTTAAAGACACCTAAACATAACACACTTGATTTAATCATCCACATACCCCAATTGCCCAAGATGTTTAAATTGGCTTATCAGGATGCCAAATTTGTAACACTGGTTCACATAATGGGGTTTTTATTACAAACATGAAATCACAACACAAATCCTATAGGACAACATGAACAAACATAGAAATATATAAAATATGATAACATATTAATACCTTAGTCTTCTCCCTTAGATGTATATTTGGCTTGATATCATGGATTGTTTGTTTGGAGCAAGATATTTCACAAAGATAAATTTGAAGAGTGGATACCATCAGATCAAAATTAGAGAAGGTGATGAATGGAAGACTGCTTTTAAGACAAATGAGGGATTGTATGAGTGGTTAGTGATGCCTTTTGGATTGACAAATGCACTAAGTACTTTCATGAGATTGATGAATGAAGCCTTGAAAAAGTGGAGACATTACTTGTTGCCTAAGGAATTTGTGTTGTATACAGATCAAATTGAATCAGAGACATATGAGATGGGTAGAGTTCATGCAAAGTTATACTTTTGTGTTAAAGCATAGGAGTGGTAAATCAAACAAAGTTGCTATTGCCTTGAGTAGAAGAAGAAACTTGTTGACAAAGATGAGAGTTGAAGTGCTGGGTTTTGATGCATTGAAGAACATGTATGAGGGAGGCATTGATTTTGCAAAACCTTGGAAAGCATGTAAGGAACCTGTTGTGATAGATAGGAGTAAGTGGCTAGACCATTTCATTCAAGAAGATATGTTGTTCAAAGGAAGTCAGTTGTGCATACCTAGGAGTTTAATGAGGGATAATTTGATCAAGGAAAAGCATAGTGCTGGATTGGTAGGACATTTTGGCATTGACAAGATAGTGGCTTTGGTAAGTGAAAGTTACTTTTAGCCTCAGATACATAAGGATGTTTAGAGATTTGTACAGAGTTGTAGAGTTTGTCAAGTTGCAAAAGGGAGTAGTAAGAATATTGGATTGTATAAACCTTTGACAGTACCAGAGAGACCGTTGGAAGGCATAAGCATGGATTTTGTAATGGAATTGCCTAAGACATAGAGAGGACATGATTCAATATTTGTAGTGGTTGACAGATTTTCAAAGATGGCTCATTTCATACCTTGTAAGAAGACAACTGATGCAGTGCATGTAGCTGACCTATTTTTTAAGGAGATTATAAGTTTGTTAGATACTTTTGGAAGACACTTTGGAAGAAGATGAAGATAGATTTGAAGTTCAGTTCTACTTTTCATCCATAGATAGATGGACAGACAGAGGTAGTGAATAGATGTTTGGAAAACTTGTTGAGATGTTTGGTTGGAGACAATGCTAGAAGTTAGGATTTGATTCTTTCACATGCAGAGTTTGCAAACAATAATTCAATAAATAAGAGTACCGGAAGAACACCTTTTGAGATTGTTACTAGAGTGAATCCTAGAGGAGTTACAGAATTGAGAGATATCAATATAGAAGAAAAGAGAAGGGTAGAAGCAGAAGAATTTGTAGATCATATGAAGACAATGCATAACTAGGTGAAAAAACATTTGGAGGATATGAACAGTATGTACAAAGAGAAGGTTGATGAGAAGAGAAGACATAAGGAATTTGAAGTGGGAGATGAAGCGATGGTGTACTTGAGAAAAGAAAGATTTCTAGTTGGGACATATAACAAGTTGAAGATGAAGAAGTTTGGACCTTGTAAGATACTCAGGAAATTTGATTCAAGAAATGCATATGAAGTGAAGCTACCAGAGACATTGAGGATATCACCTATTTTCAACATTGCAAATCTTTATTAGTATCATGAAGTAGAGTTCAGTGACAACATGGAAGAAGACTTGAAGAAGCAATTACCACAACAAGCACCGGAGCAGATAGAAGACATCTTGGACAGCAGAGTTGGATGCAACACTAGAGGAAGACTATAAAAATAATATCTCGTGAAGTGGAAAGGTAGACTGAAAGAAGATTCATCTTGAATTTCTCAAGCTGAGGTTGACCATCTTGGTTCTCCCCTAGCCCTAGCAAACTGAGGGACTCACTTTTTCAATAACCCTGGATGTCTAATGCAGGAGCATCCTTGGTTCAAGAGCAATCTTGTATCAACCAAAAACATTTGCATTTTAGTTTGTTGGCATTTGAGTTCTTTCATTTCTAGTTTAGTTTAGGTAGTTCAGTCAGTAGCAATTTTTAGCTTGTGGTCTAGTTTTGGCATTTCACATCTTATGGATCTGGACTTAGCATCTACATTCATTCATCTACATTATATCAAGAATTCAGAGCATTCAGATCAGTTAGTACCGAAAAGATATTGCTATCAGAAGTTGATTATTTTCTCAGAGCAGAGCATTCTAATAGTTCTTGATAATTAGTTGAAGAAGAAGGCTTGTGGATCTCAATGACACATCATTCAATGTTCTTTGGTTCATGGCCGACCTTTCCCAAGGCTCTGCATGTTGTTCCATTTATTTGAGGAAGTTTTCTATGTATTTAGGTTCGACCTATCTATGAACATGTTACAACTCTTCATTGGAGTTTCTAACCTTCCTTAGCTGACGCGGAGGAATATATTGGTTTGGCTATGATATATATTGATGTAATAGATCCTTAGGAAGGCAGTTAGAAATTGATTCATATTCCATAGTTTAGATTTTGTGTGAAAGAGCTTCAACACCTTATCTTGCGCATGTATGTAATCAGGCATGTGAGCCCTAATTGTAAGCCTACATGTTGTCGATGGATCTCTATTTTGAATTATTTGATATACTGAATGACTAAATTTATAGTTGTTCCATTTCTTTGAGCTGTTTCCATTGTGTTTACTCTTGCTGCACGGTCTAGATAGTTCATTCAGTGAACCCTCCTACCGTGACTGCACCAATATGTCATCCACATATAGGGAAAGAATTAGTATATGATCATCAATACATCTGATGTAGACATAGTGATCCTCTTCACTTCTTACAAAACCTAATTTTAGCATAAAAGAATCAAAATTTTGATACCATCAAGGGTGATTGTTTGAAACTATAAAGGGACCATTGTAATCTACATACCAAGTGTTATTTCCCTTTTACTTAAAAACCTTTAGGCTCTTGCATATAAATTTCCTCTTCAAGATCTCCATGCAACAATGCAATCTTAACATCTATTTGCTCAATTTCAAAATCACAAGTAGCATCTATGAATAAAAGATATTTTAGCAACAAGAGAGAATATTTTACCAAATTCATCTCCCTCTCTCTAGGAGTAGCCCTTGGATACCATTCTAGCCTTGTTCTTTTCCAATGAACCATATTTTCCAAATTTCTTCTTGTAGACCCACTTACATCCAATGGCCTTCCTTCCCTTGGGAAAACAAACAAGATCCTAGGTATCACATGAGTCTAGAGCCATCATCTACTCCTACATGGCTTGTTGCCAAAACTCACTATCACTTGCAAGAATAGTTTCCATGTAGGATCTAGGTTGATCATCAATATTTAACAAAGAAAATACATAACATAAATATAGTGGGCTATACCTATCAATCAAATTTAATTGTCTTGTGGATCTTCTCAATGATGGAGTAAGAGATTCTTCCTCTTGTTTTTTTGCATGCTCAACCTCTTCAATAATGTTAGTATCATTGTTATCACTAGGAACTACACCTGTATGCAAGACTAGAAAGCTCTGTAATTCCATGTAACATGGGACTAATTTTAGGTTGTGGGTACCCTATAATGAAATTAGACCTCCAGATTGTGGGTTGGTTCTCTTAAAATATTCTATTGGAATGTATGATTTTTTATTTTGGAAAAGGGGAAGAAGGAAACTATAAGGAAATGGAAATTGTGAAATTTGGTGATGCACCTAATATGGGTAAAAATATGCACTCTCGTTCACAATATAACTTAGAAATCTGACTCACACAATCCAATCTGGGCATAAACATCACAAAAATGCTTCTAAGGAAGGCTGGAAAATAAACTCTTTATGAAGGAAAAGGATTTCTCACAACATGAAAGGATTATTTTCATTAACACAACCTAAGACCTGCAATAACACTATGCTTAATACTATACTACAAGCAAAAGTGAGACAATAATTTTAAAGGTTTAATAATTAAACATAGTAAAACTTCATCAAATCACTTCAAACAATTAGCATTAAATGGAAAGGTAACTATTTGATTTTAAAAGAACAAAGGAAATATTACAAGAGAGACAAAAATGGAACATGTAACCTATTGATCTCTATAAAAACTGTAAAAATGGTGAGCTACAAAACATTCCTCTCTCAAAGTGTATAAGAGCAAAAAGGAAAGAACTAGCAAAAACAAGTTTTTGCTTTACAATATATAGGCTTTGCTCTCATAAGAGGCATGCAAATATATGAACTTGCAGCTAACTACCTCTAAAAATAATCTCTCATGAGCAACCTAAAAAATCCTCAAAAATAGGGGCTCAAACTGCCACAAATCAAGTAAAAATAGCTCCAATTTGGGCCTTTCCATATGTTTGACCAAAAAGTTGACCAAGAACCCTAAAAATACTCCTCAAATCATGCAAAAACCTCCTAGGTGGTGTAGATAACTTAACTAATCAATTTGCATGATTTGGCTTTAGCAAAATTGATTGTGAGTAAATAATAAAGTAAATAGAATAATTACTCTATTATTGGTTACAACTTGTACTTATTTTGATTTTACAATTTGAGAAAAATAACAAAGTAATTTGTAAAATATTACTTTATTATTTATTTACAATTGATTTATTTGTAAAATCATGCATGAAAAATATGAACTCCTTATAACTCGAAATACCAATGCCTAATTTGCATGATTTGAGCAAAAAATAGGACTTAGAGACAAATACAATCTCCTTATAGCTCTTTGTGAGAAAAACCACTTGCATGAAAATATGCCTTAGGGAAAACTATATCGTTATCTCTCCAAATACATTATCAAAACGCATAAAAAATAAGGCATTTCATATAAATCCTTATAACTCCATATTTGGTTCAAAAGAGAACAAATATCTCTTCTCTGCCTTATAGCTCCAATCACCATGCAAAAATAGCTTACTACCTCACATATACATCATGCAAAAAGTCTTAACTTGCTACTCTGCCATATGCATTAATGATGCCAAATACATTATACTCATTTTATAGCTCTTTCATCCAAAAAAAAATGATCTCTGCCACCTTTCTTGTCACCTCCTTGTTTGCTACCTTTGTCATCATTTGATGACACTTGACTTTGGCTTTGTAAGACATAAGGAAATACCCATCTTTTCGAAAAAAATATAAGGCACAATTACTATCCATTGACCATGTGATATTGGCATAGTCGACCACAAGGTAATAATCATTGTTTGATTTTCTTGCAAGGTATAACACTTACCTTTGAAGTGATCAGCCCACCACATAACATGCAAAGTATACCCCTGTTGGTCATTTCTTATGTTGATTTCTAGGAAGGCATCATTTGATATGTTGACCCCAGTCGATAATTGGATATAGTCATAATTTGCATTTTTAGAAGTCAAAAAAGAAGATGGGAAAGAAGCTTCAAACAAAACAAGTAAGAAACCTAAACTTGTTATTCACTTTCACACTTTTCCTTTTGTTGGCCATCGCTCTACAACTCCATGCACTAGGGTTTTCACTAGTTTTCATGGCTTCTATCTCTCGGCTTTTTCTTTGTCTTTCATCATGGTTCCTTGTGTTGGAACTGGATATGTTAAAACAAAAATTTTCAAAAAATCCTCACCTTGTATGCACTTCGAGATCAGTTTGCAAAATTCTTACCCTTGTTTTATCCTCATTATTCTCCTTTGGGTAAGCATCATCATTCTGTTCCTTTCCTATTAATTAGTATGTCTATTTAAGTCTTTCATTTTTTACCTTCATGTATTAAGAAGACGTCTATTTTGAACCTCCGAGCTTGAAATTTCACGTTAGTTCAATCAGTTCATAAGTTCAATTGGCTCATAAGTTAAATTGGTTCACTAGTTTAATCGGCTCATAAGTTAAATTGGTTCACTAGTTTAATCGGTTGATAAGTTCAATCGGTTCATAGGTTCAATTGGTTCATAAGCTAAATCAGTTCATAGGTTCAAATAGTTCACAAGTTCAATTGGTTCATGGGTTCAAGCGGTTCATTGGTTCAATGGGTTCATTGTTTAGGATGGTTCATTGGTTCAATGGGGTCATTGGTTCAAGTGGTTCATTGGTTCAATGGGTTCATTGGTTTGAGTGGTTCATTGGTTCGAATGGTTCATTGGTTCAATGGGTTCATTGGTTCGCATGGTTCATTGGTTCAATGGGTTCATTGGTTCGAGTGGTTCATTGGTTCGAATGGTTCATTGGTTCAATGGGTTCATTGGTTCAATGGGTTCATTGGTTCCATGGGTTCATTGGTTCAATGGGTTCATTGGTTCAATGGGTTCAAGTGGTTCATTGAGTTCATAAGTACGCAATCCTTGTTAATATCGGTAAGAGTAAGTTAGTCGGGACATAATCTTCACATCATGCCGATCTAGTACTGTCACTGACAAATTTATATCAGACTGATGTATGCGATCAAAATAAGTTTTATAGATCACCCCGACGGTACAAGATATACCGATCAACGAAGTTGTTAAAAGAGCCTCACCAATCGTACAAAGAACTATCAGTGAAAGAGGTGAATCGGGATAAAGCCTGCTAGTTTCACCGACACGATAGTCACCACGATGTCGGGGAAATGTTGTGAAAGATCTTGTCGATGCAAAACTTAGAAACCCTAAAATGATACTGAAATCCAAATGATCAAGATATTCTTCTCACAATTAAACTATTTTTTTTGTAGGATATACACAGTAGGGATCAAACTATAAAACGCCCATGAAAGGATCTTGAGGAACTAAATAAAATATCAATAAGGGAAGTAACTACTTGAGTAAATATGTTTGTTTAAATACATTTGTTTGGATTAATTGATTAGACAATAATTTGTGTTTTATTTGGATTTTTTAGGGTATTAAAGAAATCCTTGAAGGAGATTAAGCAGAATTGCAGTTGAAAATCCTTGTTTGATTCTGAGATGGTTATCCATCTGATGATTAAGACGACTATTAATTTTTTTGAATTTGTTTATTCAAACACATGTTGTTGTTCGGTTATCAACTGTCACAACTGTTGTAACTAGTCTGAAGCTTGTATGCCACTCTTTATAAGAGATGACCAAGACCAGAGAAAGGGGAAGAGGTGATATAGGGGAAAAATAGGAAGAAAAGAGATAGATTAGATTTAAACAAACACTGCTAGTTCAGTTTTGAATATATTTTATTTTTGGTAGACCATGTGCAAGCATTCTCTGAGGAAGTCAAGTTTGTAAGCATGAAGTAGTGACTGCAAATTTCAGTATCAACTATCTGTTAAATTTATTCAATTATATGACTGTCTCCTTTCAAAGTTTTCTCTATTATTCAATTTGAATTATCAAGTATATTTTCAAGTTGTCTATACACATTTGCTATTATAGTGTGATAAGATTAATTGGTTTCTACTTCTAGAATTAAATCCTTTAAATCTATCATAGTAACTGTGAAGGCATTGTCATGGATCTGTAAGAAGAGTCATATAGTTAGGGTTTGTTTTCTGTCTCCAATTTTTGTTTAATCTATTACAATTGTAGTATTATTCTAATAGATTCCTTCAAGCAAGGATTAAATCCTTTTAGATGAATGCAAGGTAATATTTTGTCAATTGGATATATGTAAGTATGGAACACTAACTATTTCCTTGTAGGGTTGAACAAGTTATATACCTATTCTTTCAGGCCAGGTAGTTTGAGTTTTTACCAAATAAATAGTCATGTATTTCATGATCATTCTAACTCTATATTAAATAAGGCACTGGTCTAATATTTTCATTATTACTTATCACAATTCATTTTTAGTTTTACTTATTTAGATTAAATTATTGTTTTAGCTTTTCAATTTAGATTATTTTCAGAATTAACTTGTTGTCTTTTTATCTGTTTTATAATTAGTTCCATTATCAATTGTTAGATTAATTATGATCTTTATCTACTTTATTAATTACAGGTTTACCCACCTAGGTCTGACAGAGCCTGAAGTGAAGGGGGTTTAGCCATATCTACCCTGTGTCAATTAGCCAAAAACGTCAAGAGAGCCTGGCACCGTCCTAGGGTTAATGACTTGCATTTTTGAGACCTAACAAAATTGGTGACTCTACTGGATTTTGGTTAAAGATCATTTTAGAGTTAGAGAATTAAAAAGCATAACTCTGTTGGTGGAAGGAAAAACCCAGAAGATTGATTAGTCCTCTAAATAGAGGTGGTGACTCTACATTAAACTTAAATTGCTTTTCTGATAAAAGTGTCATAATGGATGGTAGGAGATCTAAAGCTGAGGCTAAAAAACTACAATCATCCCCACCTTTAAGGGCTCCTACTAAGAAGACTGGGATATCAAGTTAGTCTCATATTAATAATAACCAAATCCCTCCAGAGAATACAAGTCCTCTTGGCCAAAATTATACAATATACACTTCTGCATTCCATGCTGAAGGTGACAATCCCAAGACACCAACAGATAGTTATAATGATGTTTTCAATCAGGAAGCACGGCCTCAAAGGACAGATGAGATAGAAAATTAGGGTGAGGAAAATCATGAACATATAGATGATCAAGCTATCATAGATTATGACTGTATGACTGATCAGGAACTTGCTATACATTTAGAATATCAAGAGCAAAGACTCAAAAGTAGACAACAAATGATACAGAGTTAAAGAAATCAATAGACAAATGGCCTGTTTAGATCTTCAGGCACAAAATTCAACTAAGTATGTGCCCCCACATAGAAATAATAACAATATTAATCAACATGGAATGCCTCAGAATGCTATAGCTATTGGAAAAACTAGGGTATCCCATAATACATGCAATAATCTTTCTCAGCAAAATAGGCAAATACCTAGACTTCCACCTATAAATACTGGAAATGTTCACCAATAGCATCTACCACCAGGGCATAGACTTAATAATCAACAACCGCGACCTCCTCCACAACAAAATGTGTATCATCAGCATCATGTCCAACCAAATGTGTATCCACAACCTCCATTTGGATACCAGTATTATCCACCATACCCTAACATGCCACCTCCAAATCCTATGAGTATGTCTAGACAATTTGACTTGACTGGATATCAACTATATCCTTACCCCATGGATAAAAGTTGGAGGAACAGTGTGCCTAAGTTTACAGGAAGCAGTGAGTTGACTATTGAAGATCATATCAAATGATTCAATGCTTTTATACAGGACATTGGTAATGAATATGAGGATATAAAAATGAAACTGTTTATGATATCTCTTACTAATGAAGCAAGAGACTGGGTAAATAGCTTACCAGACGCTTCAATATATTCCTTAAGAGACTTCCACAATCAATTTTTAGAATAATTCAAAAATCAATGTGCTCCAGAATTTGCTCTTCATGAACTAATAACTATTCAAAAGTATCAAAATGAACAGGTGTATGATTTTAATTTGAGATTCACTAAACTGTATAATAAGGTCCCACAATTATCCAAATTGAACAACCAAGTAGCCCTTAGCATATACTTGAAAGCATTTGACCCAAAAATAGGTTATGAACTCAGGGGCAAAAGTCCTAGAACTTTGGCAGAAGCACAAAAAATGGCTCACTATTGAAAACAATAAAAAGGCTACTGGGATGATTGAAAAAAGAGATAATATAAGAGTCCCTCAAAATCCTAATCCTTCTACAAACAAGCAAGAATACTCACATAAGAGTGAAAGACCAAGACTCCATGATATGCCATATCATACGAATTGGAAAGATGGAAAACTCGTGGATACTAACAAGAAAACTAACTATGGAAAAGACACTCTCAACCCTTTGAATAAAAGTGGAGTCCATATGACAGAACATAGTCCATGGTGTATGCATTGTAATTTACCACACTCTCCTGATTATTGTGTGGTAGCACAATCAATACAAAAAGATCAAGTATCTTATAACCCTGAGATGGAACATCATACTATAAATATGTTGGGTGTCACATCTTTCACTACTGAAGAGGACTATTCGTCTAGTGAGGAAGCAGGGTATGAATATGATGTAGGAGCATAAAAATATAATGTGAACATAGGAGAACAAGAAATATTTTTTGAACATGTAGAAGACTTAGGAAATTATGGATATGATCTCAATGCAACACAAAGTTACAATTGGTGAAAACCTTCTGAGGAAGAAAGAAAAGCTTTAACAATGGCCGTGGTAGCACAAGCCAAAGGTAGTTACAACCTAAGAAATAGAACAATCAATGCTGAACAAGGAACTCCCTGAAGTATATTTATAAAAAATCAGGCTGCCGGTAAAAATGATAAAAGTAAAGATAAGAAAACACCTCATGATACACCTCCTATTGACACACCAAACAAAAAGAAGGATGGCACAAAAACTGAGGAAAAGGGACAAACAAAAGATGAGAGGTCAAAACTAAACATAAATCCCTCATTTTATATTGCTCAAGATGTTTCTCAAATAAAAATATCTGTGCCACTTCTGGAAATGATGAAGGTGGAAAAATATAAAAATATAGTGGTGAAGATGATATCAAATGTATCATATAAAAGACCCGAACAACATAGTTATAAATAAATACGCAACAGAAATCTATCAAAATACCTGAGGTATACCTGGGTGAAACATTAATGAAAAATCCATCTCAAACAAATCCATTCTATATTACCTTGCTGATAAACAATAAATTAGTCAAAAATTGTATGATTGATTCAGGAGCAGCAGTAAACATAATGCCCATGACTATTATGAAAGAGTTAGGAATGTGGTGGATAACACATTTGGTAAATTTTATGCAATGGATAACTGATCTGTCCCTGTTGTTGGAATCATGAAAGATGTTGAGATAAAATTAGCATCTCATCCTGAAGCCTCTTATAAAATTGACATCATTGTGGTAGATATCCCACCTAACTATGGAATGTTGTTATCTAGACAATGGACTGCCATGGTAGGGGGAAGTGTGCAATTAGACTTATCTTATGCTACTATCCCATTGGGAACATAGGTAGTTAAACTCTACAGGGAGCCAAGGTATGAAGACATTATAGAGAAAATTAATCCAAATCAAATGATTTGTTTCTGTGATATAGATTTCAGTACATTTAGGGTGGAAGAACAATCTAAATCGCATAATACAGACCCAATTTACTATGAAGCCAAAATTGATGAAAATGAAGTATGGACCATGTATTTCGATGGCGCATGTCGTAAGGCATGAAATGGAGCCAGGGTGTTGTTTATATCACCATCAGGAAAAACATTCAAATATTCCTTTTCTCTTAATTTTGAATGCACAAATAACATAGCTGAATATGAAGCACTTTTAATTGGGCTAAACATTGCTAGAAAACACAAAATCAAATTGTTGGCAGTGTATGGAGATTCTGAATTGATTATTTCAGAAGTCAAAGGTAAATATTCCTCAAAAAACAAAAGATTGAAATGATACAGAAATGCAGTCCTGGATGATATAGAATTGTTTGATGCTTTCTCAATAAGTTGGATAGATAGGTCAAAAAATATAATGGCTGACTTCTTTGCAAACATAGCTGTGAAAAAGGATGATATTACCCTGATAGGTATTTCAGAAGTTGAGTGCAAAACTAGACCAACTATCCCAGACAACATATATAATTGGCAGGGTTTTGATAATGATGTTGATTTACTCAAATTTTTGCACTGTATAGATTAGTATGAGAATCAAGAGATTGATCTTAATGCTTTTGTTGAGAAGAATGATGGTAAAGAGACTTTATTTGGCAAAGAAATTGTCCAACTTAAAACCAATAAAATTCCAAAGGGTTTAGTAGCATTAGAAAGAGTTTTTGATGCAAATTATGGATCCATTTCTATAGAAGTAATAGTAAAGGAGGATGATGTGGAAGAAATAAATTTGGTAACTAAATTGTCACCTAAAAAGGTCTACATTGGAAAGAAAATAACCCCTGTAATCAAAAGCATGTTAATTACATTATTGAGAAAATATAAACATGTGTTTGCCTGGTCTTATGATGATCTTAAAGCATATAGGGAAGATTTGTTCCAACACGAAATTCTACTTAAATCTAATCCTAAGCCCTATAGATAAAAACAAAGACCCATCAACCCTGTGTTAGAACCTAAAATGTATGAGGAACTTATAAAACTCAGGGATGCTGGCATAATTAATCCTATTAGGCATTCATCATGGGTCTCAAATCTAGTTCCTATTAGGAAGAAGAATGAGGATATTAGACTTTGTGTTAACTTTAGAAACTTAAACATATCCTCCCTCAAAGATAATTATCCATTGCCTAACATGGAAAATTTGTTACAGAAAGTTACTGGCTATGAGTTATTGTCCATGATGGATGGGTTCTTTGGATACAATCAAGTAAAGGTTAAAGAATCTGAACAATACAAAATAGCCTTTACAACCCCATGGGGAACTTATGTATATGTGAGAATGCCATTTAGCCTTACAAATGTTGGAGCCACATTCCAAAGGGCAATGGACGTTGCTTTTGTAGGTTTAATAAATGATATCATGGCTGTATACCAAGATGACATTACTGCATACTCAAAAAAGTTGAGGATCATGTAAATCACATTGAGAAGATATTTATTAGAGCATTAGAATATGGTGTTTCCTTGAACCCCGAAAAATGCAAATTTGCAGTCACATAAGGGAAATTACTTGGGCACATAGTATCCAAAGATGGAGTTAGGATTGATCCCGAGAGAATAGAGGCAATAGACAAAGTCCCTATTCCAAAAATAGTCAAGGCTATACAATCATTCTTTGGACAAATAAACTTTGTAAGAAGGTTTATACCAAACTTTGTAGAAATAATTAACCGTATATCTAGATTGTTGAAGAAAAATGCAAAGGTTAATTAGATAGATGAATGCATAGAAGCTTTTGCATCCATAAAAGGAGAAATTAAAGAAGCTCCAGTGTTAAAGTCTCCCAATTTTAGTAAAGCTTTCCAGATCTTTTCCTTTGCATATTTTCATAAAGTAGCAGCAGTTATGTTACAAAAGAATAACGAGGGTTATGAGCAGCCTGTTTCCTTTTTCAGTAAATCACTCCAACATGCAGAACTTAACTATGATATCACATAAAAACAAGCTTATGCATTGGTGAACGCTGTCAAGGCATTTAGACCTTACCTGGTTGGGGCCAAAGTGATAGCTTATGTACCAAATGCAGCAGTCAAAGATGTGTTCATGCAGAGTGAAGTAACTGGGAAGAGATGTTGGTGGATAAATTGACTTCAGGAATTTGATATAGAAATTCAAATTACAAAACTAGTAAGGGGACAAGGGTTAGCCAAACTGATGATTGAAACAAACCTTGAGGCTGCCCATGTAATATTGAAGATGAAGAGGAAATGATAACAAGTATTGAGAAAACTCCTTGGTATACTGACATAGTGTATTACCTCAAGCAAATGAAATGCCCTACTGGATTTGATGATAATAAGAAAAGGACTAAAATTACATGCTTCTAAATATTTCCTTATAGAAGGAGATCTTTTTTGGAAAAATAATGATGGTATCTTACTATTTTGTCTAGATGAAGAACAAGTAAAATCTGCCTTACAAGAGATGCATCAGGGAGTCTGTGGTGGTCATTTCTCAGCTAAAACCATAGCACACAAGATATTAAGGGTTGGATACTATTGGCCCAAGGTTTTCAATGATGCCTGTAGACACCCTAAAATGACCGTGTCATCGAATCACTTGCATTTCATAATCTGTCTAATCACCTGCATTTCAACGTTAATTAAATAATCTAATTATTTAATTAATTTTCATCAAATTCTTCTAAATCTCCAAAATTGTGACATTAATTAAATAAATCCTCTTTATTTAATTAATTAAATTAAATTTCTCTATATTCTTCCACAATTAAATAATTTTTAATTATTTAATTTGATCATTATCCTCCTTCCAAAAATCAAATCCACATTAATTAAATAAACCCAATTATTTAATTAATTCAACAAATTCCCTCTTATCTAAAATTAAATAATTCTTAAATTATTTAATTAAATCAAAAATATGTTCTTCCAAAATCATGCACAACAATTAAATAAATTTATTTATTTAATTTGCTTTCAAATCTTCTAAATTAAATAATTCTAATTATTTAATTATTTCTTCCAAAATATCTTCTCTAAATTTTAATAAATCAATTATTTATTTAAATTGCTTTTTCTTCTAATTTGAGTTATCTCTAATATAACTCAAGCTTTCTTGCTCATCAATTAAATATTTCTATATTTAATAAGGCAAAATATCTTCTTTTCTCATGCAAATCTCTTCTTCTTGTTTTAAATCACTTAACTGATTGCTTTATTCTTTTAATTGATTTATCTCTTCAGTTAACTTATTCTTCTATTCTTGATAACTCCTCTCATGCAAAAGCAAGCAAGACACATGTCTTCTTCTTATTTGTTGCACATTCCTCAACTCATCTCCTCTGCTGATTCTTCTGAATTATCTGGACTGTTGATCAATTTTCCTTGAAATCTATATAAACCCCCCTCATCTCTTTCATTACCTCTCTCTCTTCGATCGTATTCTTAGGCACACTTAACAGAGCTTCAAGCATACACAACGCGTCGATTGAGCACTATAACGATCTTTTGACATTGATCTCTTGAGCACATACTTGCTTGTTGTGACCATGGCTTCGCAACTACATTGAGCAATCCACATATCTCCAAAAGGGAACAATACAAGTTTTGGTAAGAGCTTTCATTCATCTTTGATTTATGATTTATGGCTTTTACTTAGATTCGTTTCCTTTATGTTATTGGGTTCTTTGGTTTTATTTAGTTTAGATTTAATCTATTTTTCCATATACACATTCTGGCACGCCCGGTGGGACCCACTAATCCCTTTGTTTCTTTGAGAAATTTGTTTTTTTGAAGTCACAGTACAGCACAGCGCAGACGATATTGCATAGTGCGTCTGGTAGTATCTCTAAGCGCTCTTGCAGGAACAGTTCAGCGCTACTGGTGGCACGGCCGCGCTTCTGGCCGCACAGAGCAGCACTTTCGGTCACACAGAGAAGCGCTATTGGTGGCCTTGTTAAGCACTTCTGGTTAAAATTAGATTTTGACTTTATTCACAGTGCTTTTTGCAAGGTTTGTCTCATTTCAGATCTGTGATTTTGTTGGTACAAGCTGTGGTATTTGTCTTCCAAACCTGATTTTTTGATATCTCCTAAGCTGATTTATTTAGGAGTATCCTTAAGTTCTGCTAATCTATTGTGTTGCCCCGCTTTCTGAGTTTTTCAGATTTCATGACCTAGATCTATCAGATATCATTGTCCAGACAGTAGATCCACCATGAAAAGTCATTTTTGCCTGGTTATTTTGATAAAAACTAATATTTTCGGTATTTGAGACAGCACAGCACTTTTTGCTACACAGTATCGCGCTTTCAGTTACACAGTGACGCGCTCCTGGTTATTTTACAGCGCTTTTGTTATTATCGTTGCACGCTTTTGGTATTTATCGCAGCGCCTTTGGAATCACAGTACAACGCTTCTGGTTATTGTTCAACGCTGCTGGTAATATTCTGTTGTGCTTCTCGGCTGTCTTAAAGCGCTTTTGGTTTACAGTGAATCGCTTCTGGTAATACAGTAACACGCTTTTGGTCAAAGTTGATTTATTTTTTTTTGCTAACTTGTGAAATTTTGGTGGAACTAACTCACTTGTTGCAGCTTCTTATTACTCACACAGAGCCAATAGGTGTTTTCTTAATATGTTCATGCAGGACGAGCATTGAAGACCTCTTTTGATTTATCTCACTAAGTCTTAGAAACACATTGCATGCTTAAAAGGATAATTGAACAAACCTTTTTTTGTAAATCTAAGTCTTAGGAACATACTGATTTTCTTAAGGGACAATGGACATGTATGGACAAACACCTCAATTTTCTAAAGGACAATGGACATGAATGCCAAACACTTCATTTCATAAGGGACAATTTACAACTACAATCGTGTGTGTGCATAGCTTAGTTGCACCTTATTTTTCTTATAACGGGACAATTGAACCTTTGTGTGACGTGCTTGCTTTTACTTTTTTTGTAATTCCTTTAGAAGGGCCTGCTTTTGGATTGCGATTCATCCAAAAGGGACGACCCTAAGCGGAGTTTTCCTTTGAACCGCTATATAAGAGGGATAAGGTGAAAGCCAAGTCCTAACCGATGTCAGCCTTACCTTGTGGTGCCAAACTGAAAAGAGGTGTACTAGCTCTTTGTGGAAACGATTTTCACATTGAGCGAAGTGTTTGAAACTCTTAGTAGGATTGGTTAAAGCTTTTAGTAGCTTGTCGCATTGCTCGTAAGGCGTTGGTCCCTCAAAGTCACTAAGAACTAATTTAGATAGAGACTACCCGACCTACCTCCAAACATTGCGGTAATCATCAGTGCAAGGGAAATCGATTTAAACCCTTAAGATACTCACCATTGGCTCCCTTGAGAAGAGATAGTATTCCCTTGGACATAAAGCTCTTGTGACCTACTTGAGCTTTCCAAGGGGAGGGTGAGATATCCCTACCTATCGTCTCTCGTAAAGATACTAAATATCTGACACCTTTATGGAATGATATTTTTATCGACGGAGTATTAAGCTGTGAGCTGATCTACTGCAATGAAACCTTGTCTCTAGGGATAAAAAGTGCTTGTTATTGATTGCAACTGTATTAGACCTGTGGAGACATTGGGCTTGTTTGGAGCCTTAAACATACACTATCTGTTGTGTCAGTCCTTGTGCCTTTTTTGACCACTTGTTTGCTGTGTTTTCTCTTGCCAAACCAATCCAATCAGAAACAGAAAAATCTTGCCTTTGAAAAACATCAGACACTACTTCAGCGCCCCTGGTATTACAGCAGCTCGCCTTTGGTAATACAGTAGATCACCTTTGGTCAGTAGTAACCCGCCTCTGGCAAAACTCTACTTCAGCGCCCTTGGTATAACAGTAGCTCACTTTTGGTCACTGTAGCTCACCTTTGGTATAGTAGTAACTCGCTATTGGTAGCTCAGTCCGTTGCCTCTGGCCCACAGTAGTACGCTTTTGGTAGCACAGTCCTGTGCCTCTGGTCAAATAGTATAGCGCCTTTGGTCCAGTACTTTGTGCATCAGAGTTTGTCTATTTCTTCAAAGCATCTTACAGATTCCCAGCATTACATTGTGTCCTCCGTATTTCCCATGGTCACCACTAGGCTACAGCAAACCATGAAGTCTAGGCAAGTTGTCCCTAAGAAGCACAAGTCACCCCCTCGCACACCACAATCAGGTCATCTCAACATTACTCCCAAGGTGACTCCTAGTACACCCCCGGCAAAACCAATCAGCTTTCCAAACATGCCGCACATAGATGAACCAAGCAATCCTCATGAGGATAGAACCCCTTTGATAAATGCACTGCAGTATACCACAGGCTTGCCTCCAGATTTTGTCCCACAAGGTTACATCGTAGATCAAGCCCCATCTCAAGAAGAGCGACACTTTGAAATAGGTCAATCGTCTCAAGAAGATGGGCAAGATCTTGATGAATTTATACAAGATCCTAGAGCTATAGCTGCCTTTGATAAAATCCTTAGTGAGAACCAGGATCATTTCTTTCGCTTGCTTGCAAAGCAAGGCGCCAAGTTACCTCAAGATTTTGATGTGTCCACTCTCAAGGAGAGCAACAACACCCAAGAAACCATACAAGTGGTGCAAACCATGTCCACGGTGACTACGCCCTTACCTACTCAAGGCTCGCAATATAGGAATCCTCTTTTTTAGAATCCAACAGAGGAGAGGCCCATATCACCGCTTTTGACTCCTATGGAGATCTATCAAAACCAACAAGAAACTCTCCAACGTCAAGCAAAGTTATCTAAGCAAGCCACCTTAGCTCGATCGAATGTGCAACCACCTCCTAAAGTGTCCACCCCAAGCTCAAGTAGAATCTTGGTTACCCCATCACGCATAGGTTTCCCACCCAATTACAATCCGGGGAACACTTATGTAGCCATGCAACAAGGGTCTCAACATATGCCACCTCCTATATCATCACACCTGCATGTCTCTCAACCAATTGGAGTCACGCAGCCCCAACCACAACATTCTTCTACTCTCATCCTCAAGCAACCTCAACCGTCGCAAATCACTTCTACCTATGTTCCTCCACCACAACATTCTTCTACTCTCCTCTTCAATCAACCACCACTGCCGCAAATCACTTCTACCTATGTTCCTCCTCCACAATGTTCATCCATGCTCAACTTCTTTCATACATTGCCTAGCCACTCTCAACATTCCCAAGATCAGGTTTCCCAAAGCTATGTGCCACCATCACAACCTAATCAAACACACTTTAGCTTCCCCCCCCCAATACGTTTCTTCAACCATCACAAAGCCAGCATTCTTACCTAGCGCCACCTCCACCTCTACCTAATCAAGGCCTCCAATTCCAACCCAATCTGAACGAATCATACAATCCATACAATCCCAATCAATCTTACGACCCTTACAATACCAATGCGCATGGCTTACATTATAATCTTCCATATGGGCACCACCAACCGCTTGTTGGACAATAGGAGATGTTACCAACCCCTCCCACGACTATGGAACTAAAGATTGCGGAGGTGCAACAACAGCTATCTGATCTTACATTTGGCCACACCAAAAAGACCTTCTCTTTAGAGGAAGTGTGTCCTTATCCTTTTGATCGATCATTACCAATGATCCCTTTTCCTCAAAATTTCACTATTCCCAAGTTCGATAAGTACAAAGGAAAAGGTGACCCCAAAGACCATCTTAGGGAATTCTATCTTGCTTGCTTTGAGGTCTCACATAACGATACGTATCTTATGCGTCTCTTTCCTCGCAGTCTTGGAGGTCAAGCAATAGAATGGTTCTCACACTTACCTACGGGTATCAAGTCCTTCAATGAGCTAGCAGAGAAGTTTGCCACCCATTTTTCTTACAACGCAGAGCATGAGATTTCCATGACTAACCTATGCAATAATAAACAGAAAAATGGGGAAACTTTCATTTCTTTCCTCCAACGATGGAGACAAATGGCTAGTAAATTCCCTTTCAAGATTACAAAGAAACAACTTGTTAGCATATTTGTGCAGAACCTCAACCAAGAGTTAGGTTTCCATTTGCAAATTCTTAGTGCTACAACCTTTGATGAAATCACATACAAGGGTATCAACATTGAGAAGGCCCTCATTGCTAAGGGTGTGGTCAAAATCTTTAAGGAGATGAAAGATAACGCTCCTCATCAGCAATCGAACGATAAACCCAAATATTGGAACAAGAACAAAAATGTGGTCAATGATGGGGTGGTCGATACTAAGCATGTCCAAATGTTACAAACACCACTGCAACTCTCCAAACCAAGTCAAGCTCCTCCTCAACAACAGCAGCAACAAAGGCAGCCTTATCAAAATTAACAATGACAATAGGAGCGGCCTCAACAAGATTACCCTCCGCGACGTCAATTCACTCCCTTAGGAGTGCCCATCGAATCGGTCTTGCAGCAAGCTTTATTGAAAGGGCTCATCACCTTACCTGATGCTCCTCCTTATGGAGAACCTGTCTACAAAACTGCACATTACAGAGACAATGAGTATTGTGAGTTCCATAGGAGCAAAGGTCATCGAACTGCATCTTGCATGAAGCTTAAGCACCTCATCCAAAACCTCATTGACGGTAATCAAATCACTTTTGAGAATGAATCACCAACGCAACACATGAACAAGGATCTCGATATGTACAAGGAACCTTTCCCTCATCACAGTCCACCTCCTCCTCAGGATAGAGGTAAAGGTATCAATCAAGCGTCCACATCTTTCGATTCCATTGTAGGTCGTTTTGAAGAGAGTCAAGTGTCTACGCTCACCATCAAAAGCAAATCTACGGATTGTGCTGTTACTACTCGTCGAGGTCATGTCACCATCCGTGCGCCTACACCTAGACTTCTGGTTCAATCTGATTATAATCTTGTCGAACATCTAGGGAGAACACCAGCACAGATATCTATTTTGGACCTTCTACGGTCATCACCTACACATAGAGTGGTGCTAGAAAAAGCCCTCCAAGAGTCTTCTGTTCCTAATAATATAGCAGTCGCAGATTTCCAAGCTATAGTAGGTAACATTGCTTCACCCTACAATGTGGTCTTCTCTGAGAAGTACCTCCCATCCCATGATCCTTGTCATAATGATGCCCTTCATATTGAGGTTCTCATCCATAAGTGCAAAATCAAACGTATTCTCATAAATGGTGGTGCTGGTCTCAACATCTATTCTTTAAAGTTACTAAAGCAATTGGGATACTCTGAGGATCATGTCAACACTGATCATAGTATTACAATCAAGGGGTATGATGATGCAGAACGCCGTTCAGAAGGTGTTATTCACTTGCCTATACAACTGGGCCCTGTCATGCTTGAAACTAGGTGTCAAGTCCTTGACATTGAGCTGCCTTACAACATTATCCTAGGCCGCCCATGGATCCATGCAATGAAAGCTGTTCCCTCCACGTACCATCAGTCCCTCAAGTTCCCATACAATGGTACGGAGATCACCATCCCAGGAGATCCTAATCCTTTTGAATTTTGCCGTGTCTTGCAAGGAAGCTATAAGAATTGCAACCAAGTGCCTAAAAATGACAAAGCCCTTGAATCCCCTCTCTATGTTGACCCTGAAACTCTAATGCAAGCCTCTACAAGTGAGCCTACACCCCTCCCCAAAATCACAAATCGTGTCCGAGATATAGGCTTTGGCACTTATGATATCTCCAAATCTTGTTGTGTAGGGCGGATGCCTTTATCTCCAAAATCTTACGGCAAACCACCCATTGCCAAAGTTACCAAAAAAGCAGCTATTCCTCCCCCAACATTCCTAACCCAATTCCAACATGGGCGGTTACTAGAAGATGAAACCATTGAGGACATTTCTTCTTGGCTCTACAAGGAGAAAGAACCAGTCACGATACCAGTCAAGCAATATGGCAATGGCTTAAGGATAGTGAAAAACATGGGCTATAAAGGCAAAGGTGGCCTTGGGAAACAGAATCAAGGCACTATGGAGCCCATTGTGGTAACAAAGAAGCTAGACAAGAAAGGATTAGGATTTGGTAAGAAGGTACCACGTGCCTCGGACATCGAGTATATCTTCGACGAGGTAGCTGACACTTTTCCCGCCGATACGACGTCTACAGAGGATATCACCGATGACTCTTCCCTCCACATGACCAATCTATTCGCAGAATCCTCCATTTTTACACTATCCTCCGTATCCTTAACTTCCACCACCAGCACCCAGAATGTCACGCTTGTCTACCCTAAACTTATCGATTGGGACCAACAAGGGGCCCCTGTTATAGATGTATTTCAGAATGACGAAGCTCTAGCTGAGTTCATGGGACTTCGGGAAGGTATCCCTCTTGGCGATCACAAGGCAGGTTTTGTAATGGAACTAGAGCCCACAGCTTATTTTGGTGAGAATGCCAAATCCTTCAGTCGCAAAAGTGCAAATAAAGAAAGATCTCTAGGTGAAAACCACACTGTGGCACCTCCTGATCATAAAATAGTAAAAATAAAGGACGTATCCAAAGGTGAAAACCTAACTGTGGCACCTGAGGATGGAGGATTTGACCTTCCCTTACCATCTAAGTACCAAGAGAAATCAGCTCTACTAGTGGAAGATTCTACAGAGATCAACTTGGGTACAGAATAGAATCCAAAGACAACATTCCTAGCAGCATCATTATCTGACACAGAGCACAGAAATCTTAACAGCTTCTTCTTGCAACGAACCATCAACTTTGCATGGACCTATGCAGATATGCCAGGGCTAGACCCTAAGCTGGTAGTTCATTATCTCACAGTTGATCCCAAGGTGAAACTAGTGAAACAGAAGTTGAGAAAGATGCACCCACAGATAGCTCTCTTGGTGAAAGTGGAAGTACAAAAACTATTAGATGCAAAGTTCATATGACCTATTGACTATTCAGATTGGGTCTCAAACATTGTACCTATGTCTAAACCTAATGGGCGCATCCGCATGTGTAACGATTTCAGAGATCTCAATAAGGCATGTCCTAAAGATGACTTTCCACTACCAAACATTGACATTATAGTGGACTTGACAGCAGGTCATGAGATGCTTTCTCTCATGGACGGATTCTCAGGTTATAATCAGATAAGGATAGCTGAAGAAGACCAACATAAAACAACCTTTACTTGTCCTTGGGGCAATTACTGTTGGTGTGTCATGCCGTTTGGTCTGAAGAATGCAGGAGCAACCTATCAAAGAGCAATGACAGTGATCTTCCACGATCTCTTTCATTACATTATGGAAGACTATGTTGATGATATATTGGCTAAATCTTCTTGGGCGGATCACATATAGGTCTTAGGACAGATCTTCGACAGGCTTGAAAAATACCAAGTAAGACTCAATCCAAAGAAATGTGTATTCGGCGTAACATCAGGGAAGGTATTGGGATATATTGTATCTCGTAGAGGCATCGAAGTAGATCCAGCGAAGGTAAAGGCTATAGTGGAGATGCCTCCACCAAAGAACCTAAAAGCATTAAGGAGCCTCCAAGGAAGGTTGCAGTCCATTCGGCGCTTTATATCACAGCTAGCAGATAAATATCAACCCTTTCAACACTTGCTCCGAAAGGATGTTTCATTTCGATGGGACAACAAGTGTCAGGCAGCGTTTGATCAACTTAAAGAGTATTTAGCTACACCTCCTGTACATCTCCACTACAAACTCGGCCTTAGGGGCCCTGCTAGCACAGAATGATGACACAGGAAAGGAGCATGCAATTTATTACATCAGTAGAACCTTGGTGGGATATGAGCTCAATTATTCAACAATGGAAAGGGCTTGTTTAGCAGTAGTGTTTGCCTCCCAAAAGTTGCGACATTACATGCTGAACCAACACACAAATCTAATAGCCAAGATTGATCCCTTGAAGTATCTACTAGCAAAAGCAGCTCTCACAGGCAGACTAGCTAAATGGGTCATGATCCTTAGTGAGTTCGACATTGAATACACAGATCATAAGGCAATCAAAGGACAAGCCCTCGCGGATCAACTAGCAGAAGCACCTATGAAAGATACACATCCTATGGTAGCAGACTTTCCTGATGAGAACCTCTTCGCTCTTTCCAACTCCATAATGTGGAAGTTGTACTTTGATGGTTCTTACACACAGCATGGATCAGGAGCTAGCATCTTATTTGTTACACCTCAGAATGACTACATTCCAAAGTCATATCGGCTAGCATTCCCTTGAACCAATAACATAGCCGAGTATGAAGCACTCCTTATAGGTCTCAATACAGCAGTTAAATGGGACATCATAGAATTACAAGTATATGGAGACTCACAGCTAGTCATTCACCAAGTCACGGATGAATACCAAACAAAGGATGAAAAGTTGGTCCCCTACAAACATCTAGTGGATGCCTATAAACCACACTTTTCTAGCATCGTATTTGAGCAAATTCCAAGAGAGCATAACAAAGCTGTGGATTCTATGGCTTCTGTAGGGTCACTGATTGACATGCCTGCAAATACACAGAAGTGTGAATTCTTGATCGAGCAATTGTTGATACTAGCCGTCGATGTTCCTGTTACTGAAATCATCTGCGAACTTGTTGGTCCCAATTCCCCATGGTACAAAGATATCTATGAATACCTCAAGAACAATACCTTTCCCCCTGACCTATCATCCACCCAACGCAAAACTTTTATCCGTCGATCCTCTCGTTACATCATTCTAGGTGATACACTATATCGCCGGAGTCTCGATGGTATCCTCTTACGATGTCCTAACGCGGAAGAAGCCGAAGTTACCTTACGAGACATACACGAAGGTGTCTGTGGTGCGCATTCTACCGGTCCTAATCTTGCTAAGAAGATACTCAGAATAGGTTATTACTAGCCTACAATAGAGCAAGATGCTGCACAGTTTGCTAAGAAGTGTCTCCAATGTCAGCAGCATGGAGATTTGATTCATGCACCAGCTCATGAGTTACAACCTGTGACAACTCCATGGCCTTTTTCTCAATGGGGTCTCGACCTTGTAGGACAAATCCACCCTTCCTCCTCAAATGGCCACAAGTTCATCATTACCGCGACTGAGTACTTCACGAAGTGGGTGGAAGCCATTCCTATGACCTATATCACTGGTAAGCAAATAGCCAAGTTTATGCTAAACTACCTCATCTGCCGGTATGGTATTCCCCAAGCCATTGTCACTGATCATGGGAGACCATTCAAGAACCAAGATGTCCGTGCCTTATGCATACAATACAATATCCAACATCGCTTTTCAACTCCCTACTATCCGCAGAGTAATGGCCAAGCTGAGGCTTCCAATAAAACAATTCTCAAGATCCTAAAGAAAATGGTCAATGAAGCTGGTCGTGATTGGCACTTGTAACTCAATCCCGCCCTATGGGCCTACCACACTAGTATCAGAACACCAACTGGTGCCACACCCTATGCCTTGGTCTTTGGCTCTGAAGCCATCCTACCTATAGAGGTCGAGATCCCATCCCTCAGAGTATCCATGCAGGACCTGATCGGCGGGGATGAGTATCGCACTTCTAAATTAGCTGAGCTTGAACTACTAGATGAGAGGCACCTTGCCGCACTTAATCATCTCCATGTCTATCAAAACTGCCTCCGGCGTAATTACAACAAAAAGATCAAAGAAAGACAGTTTCAAGTTGGTGATCTTGTACTTAAGGAGAATCAGAGAAATCAAGCAGATCGAGAGAAGAAGGGTAAGTTTGAGCCTAACTGGTTAGGTCCCTTCATTGTGACAGCAGCATATGGATCGGGAGCTTATACTTTAGCTACACCTGATGGCATTCCTCTAGATGAGCCACTTAACAGTGTCCATCTCAAGAAGTTCTATGCCTGATCCTCAGAGTATTCCCACAAAAAAAAAGCAAAAAAATCAAAAAAAATCAAAAAAATAAAAATAAAAATAAAAAAAGCAAAAAAATAAAAAAAATCAAAAAAAAAAAATAACAAAAAAAAACAAAAAAAAAATCAAAAAATCAAAAAAATCAAATAATCCAAAAAAAATCCGTCCTCTGGTGAAAACCTGGCAAACAGGCGCCTTGGATAAGTACCATAGTGAAAACCTGGCAAATAGGCGCTATGCGTAGAGTCAGCATCCATTGTCTATCGAGTCCTGTCCACTCCTTGTCCAGTTCGCAACGCGCCTCATCCATCCACCCATAATAAAACCATTGACTTTGTTTGCATTTCCATCTCCCTATCTAGTATAGCTTGAAAATTTGTCAATGTCCATCGTCGTCTTCTCATGTCTTGGTCTGGGTCTACAGTTAACACTGTCTTGTCCTAGGTCAAGTCTTTCTGTGTCTTCTTCTGCAGTCACCCCTACAGTTTCCTCTACCAGAATGGGGGCAACTCTTTCCTTAGCTTCGGTCTAGGGTTGGTTCCTTGTTCATGGTTCGCAGCACATACTTCAATCTTGTCTCATTTCCACAGGTAACACCCTTTAACGGACACAGAGTTCATACAATAAGGCTGTTATCTTCTCAACACTTTTTCTACATCATCACACCACCAGAACTACATATCATCTTTTCAATCTTAAGGTACCTTGATCCCATGGATATGGGTATGTAGGCAGTCTGGAATACGAAGGACGTTTCCAGTACTCAGGTACATAAGATCACCTCTTCTCCGCTCTTTTCCCACACCATCAACACACTAACCAGAACTACATATCATCTTTTCAATCTTAAGGTACCTTGATCCCATGGATATGGGTATGTAGGCAGTCTGGAATACGAAGGACGTTTCCAATACTCAGGTACATAAGATCCCCTCTTCTCCGCTCTTTTCCCACATCATCACTCCAACCAGAACTACATATTATCATCATTTCAGTCTTAAAGTACCTTGATCCCATGGATATGGGTATGTAGGCAGTCTGGAATACGAAGGAAGTATCCAGTACTCAGGTACATAAGATCTCCCCCTTTCATCTTGACCCATTTCATCACTCTATCCAGAACTACATATTTATCACGTTCACCTTCCATCGTCGTGTGCCTTGATCCCGTGGATACAGGGTATGTAGGCAGTCTAGAATATGAAGGATGTATCCAATACTCAGGCACACACGATCCATCATTCTCCACCCGTTTCAATCCATCTGCATTCCATCCTTCTAGTCTTCCGTTTGTCAAGATCCATTCGCCTCGACTTGACTAACTCAAGCAGCAAGCTAGCGCATCCTTTCAAAGCAAAAGTCCTTAACAAACTTGAAGCAAAGAGGCCTACTTCCAGAGTCATCTACTGTCCTGCATACCGATTGCCAACATTAGCTAAGTACTGCTTAACCAAGCCCTAGATCAGCAAGCTTGTCTTCTTCGAAGTGTTCCATTATCGAGACCAACACACGCGTCTCCTACGACATGTGGCATTTCTTGTAGCAAGATATTGTCTTTTTAGGTAGATAGCCCCCTTTAACGGACATAGAGCTCCTACGATAAGGCTGGTATCTTTCCTATCCAATCTATCCTGAGCAACCTCTTTGGCAAGAGAATATGTTGGCTGTATGTTTACTTTGTAAGTCAGTCAATTTGTTTTATGGTTTATCTTTTTGTTCCTTTTCCCATACCTATTCAAAGCTACCTTGATTTATCTATAATCTTGGTATGTTGTGATGCAGTATGGATTGGGGGCATAGTCATTGCTTTCTGTGTGCCGTGTTTGAGGAATGATCTCTAGCATCTTTCTTAGCATTCTGTTTATCTTGTGTGTGTTACGTCCTAGCATCTTACATATTAATATTTCTTCTTGCATTCGCATGTATTGAAGTTTATTTTATGTTCAAGACTATGGCTTATTCACATGTTCCAACAAGGTGATATTATGTCTAAGGGATCTAGGTTCAAACTGTTTGCTTGCAGAGTCAACGTCCACGCACTCGGATATTACTGCACCTTGGTCTTTTATACCCTGGTGGCGAACTATCCACATACTATATCAAACTAAGGATTGCTCTTTATATACAAATGCGAAGCCATTGCAACAAGCTCATTCATCCATTTCCGCATCCTTTATATCGCTTTCATTACAGTAATCGATCAACAGTCTCCATCTCCTCTTGTTCTCCTCTCTGGTGCATATCTACAAAACCCACATGTCAGATATCACTAGTCATCACATCTATATCAGCATACATCTCTATCGTCATACATCTATAAGCCTCATATAAACAATATATGTCATCACCTGAATCCATAATCATACATACATATCATCACATTCATGACATCAAGGAATGCATACACAAAAAGCATGAACAACAGTGAGCTGAATAGATCATCATATATATATATCTATCATGTAATGGTCATCATAATACAAAGTGTCAGTGTCTACATCAATAATACAAAATGTGTATACATCCAAATATACACCAATATAGTACATCAAGGCTATCAAGAGCCCTCAAAATATACATCAGAATGCACGCAGGCATCTGTCCACAATGATACAAAATGATACAATATACATGAACGTGCCCTAGTGGGTAGAGTTGCCCTCCTGCTGTGGCCCCTGTCCTCCCCCTGTGCTCGGTGGAGGTCCCCTTGATGGTCCTCCTCCTCCCCCTAGCGGTAGGTGTGGTCCTCTAACTGAGGACACTGACTGCCTTGTCCTCCGGGATCCTGATGCTCCCGACCTGCTCCTGTCTCTATAGCTCGGTGCCTGCTGAGCTGCTAGCACCGCACCCACATATAGGCCCGTATAATACTCCGCCTCTCTACCAGCTGATACCAGCTCACCCTGCACTCGGACGAGCTCACTGTATAGGGTCCTCTGGTCTGCACCTAGTGCACGGCGTGCCTCCTCTCTCTCCTGCCTCACTCTAAAGAGTGTAGCCTCTGCTGTCAGCCGTAGCTGTACCTCTGCATCTCTCTCTCTCCTGGCCTGTGCTACCGCCTCGGCGTCTACTGCTGGTGTGGCTGGCAGCTGCATCTGTCCCTGTGCCTATACATGTACCTGGCCCTGTAACTGTCTGTATGCCTGCACCTGTGCCTGTAGCTGTGCCTGTACCTATGCTAGGGCTGTCTATGCGGCTGTGGTTGCCTGTGTCTGTGCCTGGGCTGTGGCCTCTGCCTGTCTCACCTCTGCCCGCGCTGTATCCCTGTCTCTCCTCAGTCTAACCATCCGGAGCTCTAGTCGAGTCCTCTGGGCTATCTCCTCCTGCAGCAGTCACTCAGCCTTCTGCAGATCAGTCTCTACGACTGGGCCCAATGCCTCTGCCATCTCGGCATCCTCCTGCTGGCCACCTACCTGCTGTCCACCTGCCTGCTGTCCGGCTACCCTGGCCTGCCGCCTCATCCTGGCCTCTCCGCCAAGGACTAACACCTCTCCCACGGCCCCTACTACACCTGGTGTAGTCAATCTCATCGGCCTGTGTGTCTGCCAGTACTGATCATAGTCTGGCAGTGTCCCTGGGTCTGCTAGCCCAAAGTCCCAATCCCATCTCACGGGGATAAGTCCCCGCACCTCTGCTAATGCTGTCGCCACTGGGATCACTGCGTCCCAGTCTCCCATCTCTCTCTGCGTCCTGGCATGTGTGGCCTCCCCCACTGGTAGCCCCTGTGGTAGGCCAAACTGTCTAAGTACCCGCTCGGGAAGATATCTCTCTATCATATCTGTCCATCTACTGAACAGATAGCGAGCCTGTCTACAGTACATGAGCTGCTCGTGCTCATTCGGCCACTCCTCGCATAGTAACCACGGCCTCCATATAAATATGTCCATCTCGTCAATCTACCGCCTCCAGTAGCTGACAGATCCCATCCTCCGGTGTGTCATCACCCCATCATATAGAAATGCATACGGCTCCCCTCTGTCTCGGTGGTGCTGCGCCATGGGTCGGATAACTGGAATGTGCTCCCATGCCCACACCTGTAATAGAGTCACCCCTGCTGAGAGGCTCCTGCCTCTCCTGTATACGCAGTAATGCATATCATGATATAGCTGTCCCAACACGCAGGGTCCCCACGCGTACTGTCTGCCATGAGTGAACATCCCCGATAGTACTGTCCCACAGCCAACTGATAGTCCTCTCGATCTCTTGTCCGGGCACAGGAAGCCGCCAATCAACGATGCCACGATCCAACGGATCCTGTCACAGAGTCTCGGGATGTCTGCCCATCGGATCTCCCCATTGTCTATCCATAGGTCGTCTGTGCAAAAGACCTCCTCCAAGCCTGCCTCGCCTTGTGCCGGGTCAAAGTCAACAATCTCCCCGTCTATCCGGATCCGCAGGATGCGATATACATCCTCCAGTGTCACTGTAGCCTCCCCTGTTGGGAAGTGAAATGACAAAGTCTCACTGTGGTATCTCTCCACGACTGCTGTCACTAGGGCGAGATTCACCCTAATGTGTGTCAAGTGTGCCACATGCCATAGCCCGGCATGCTCCAAGAATGCATCCTCCTCCCAGGTCAACTGAACAACCTCGTGCGCAATCACGTGGTGTCGCTCCTGCGACATCAACGGTGGCAAAATCCTCTGCATCCATAACAAATCACGTGTCAGTTCTTCCATAACCAAATCCTCATAATCCTATCTACCCCTGGGCTATGCTATGCAAACCCCAACCATCCCTTTTCCCTCTTGTCGGCTAGGCTAGGCATCTCTCTTCTATGTCCCCCCATTCTATTAAACCCTAACTTTTATTCTATTCCAACCAAAAGCGCTTTGTTTACACAAAAGCGCTGTCCCTCCCTGCCACCAGCGCCCTACTGTCCATCCAAAGGCGCTGCTTTTTTTTCTGCCAACTGCGCCTTGTTTTCCACAAGCGCTACACCCACATGCCAACAACGCCACTCTATTTTACAAGAGGCGCTTCGTTTTTCTTCTCCCCACCATTTGCGCTGTCCTACCCTAGCAACTGCGCTACACTGCCTAGCCATATGCGCTGCGGGATTTTGCATATGCGCTGCGACGCGGATCCCAACTACCAAACGTGTTGCGATTATACCACTAGCGCTGCGCCCACCTACTAGACGCGCTGCGGTGCTCCAAAAGCGCGCCGAACGACTACCAGACGCACTGCAGAAGCCTACAGCGCTTTTGGCTTTCTTGCTCACCCTGCCTAAATCTAGCCCTAATCTACCCCTAATCGACAAATTCAAAGGGGGTTTTTGATCACTTACCGCTGCCAGAGCTCCTGCTGGCCTCCCGTAGGTCCGCACCAGCTTCGCCTGATGTCTATGCACTGGAATCGGCATCTCTCCGCGTTGTCTGCTCACCTCTCTCTCAACTAAGTTTAGAAGCTCTTCTCTCTAAATTTAGAATCTCAATAGGTGCAAATGAGGATTGTGGTCCCCATGGGACCTATTTATAGTGTCCCCACCCTTAGTTTTCTTTCCCACCCCGTTTTCTGCTTTTCTTCCCACCTGGTCGCACAATCTTCTAGTCGAGCGTCACCACCTTTCCTCTGTCGCTTCCTTGTATTCCCGCTCGAGGGGGCATACGCTGGGGCAATTAGCTACACTGGGGCATAAAAATTGTATTACATCTTCAACAATCATTTTCTTTGACGCAATGCTGCAAGCTGCATTGCATCAAAGAGGGGCAAAATGTAGACACCCTAAAATGACCGTGTCATCGAATCACTTGCATTTCATAATCTGTCTAATCACCTGCATTTCAATGTTAATTAAATAATCTAATTATTTAATTAATTTTCATCAAATTCTTCTAAATCTCCAAAATTGCGACATTAATTAAATAAATCCTCTTTATTTAATTAATTAAATTAAATTCCTCTATATTCTTCCACAATTAAATAATTTTTAATTATTTAATTTGATCATTATCCTCCTTCCAAAAATCAAATCCACATTAATTAAATAAACCCAATTATTTAATTAATTCAACAAATTCCCTCTTATCTAAAATTAAATAATTCTTAAATTATTTAATTAAATCAAAAATATGTTCTTCCAAAATCATGCACAACAATTAAATAAATTTATTTATTTAATTTGCTTTCAAATCTTCTAAATTAAATAATTCCAATTATTTAATTATTTCTTCCAAAATATCTTCTCTAAATTTAAATAAATCAATTATTTATTTAAATTGCTTTTTCTTCTAATTTGAGTTATCTCTAATATAACTCAAGCTTTCTTGCTCATCAATTAAATATTTCTATATTTAATAAAGCAAAATATCTTCTTTTCTCATGCAAATCTCTTCTTCTTGTTTTAAATCACTTAACTGATTACTTTATTCTTTTAATTGATTTATCTCTTCAGTTAACTTATTCTTCTATTCTTGATAACTCTTCTCATGCAAAAGCAAGCAAGACACATGTCTTCTTCTTATTCGTTGCACGTTCCTCAACTCATCTCCTTCGTTGATTCTTCTGAATTATCTGGACCGTTAATTGATTTTCCTTGAAATCTATATAAACCCCCCTCATCTCTTTCATTACCTCTCTCTCTTCGATCGTATTCTCAGGCACACTTAACAGAGCTTCGAGCATACACAACGCGTCGATTGAGCACTATAACAATCTTTTGACATTGATCTCTTGAGCACATACTTGCTTGTTGTGACCATGGCTTCGCAACTACATTGAGCAATCCACATATCTCCAAAAGGGAACAATACAGGTTTTGGTAAGAGCTTTCATTCATCTTTGATTTGTGATTTATGGCTTTTACTTAGATTCGTTTCCTTTATGTTATTGGGTTCTTTGGTTTTATTTAGTTTAGATTTAATCCATTTTTCCATATACACAATGCCTACAGTTTTACTAGGAAGTGTGAGGCCTGTCAGAGATTCTCAGGAAAGCTAAAGTACCAAGGGGCATTACCCTTGAGACTTATGCAAGTTGATGCCCCGTTTCACCAATGGGGAATTGACTTTATAGGAGAGATTATGGAGAAATCAAGTGGTGGTCATAAATGGATATTAGTAGCCACTAACTATTTCACGAAATGGGTAGAAGCAGTGCCCACTAAACAAGCAACTAGCAAGGTTGTGATCAACTTCCTATTGGAAAACATTTTAACTAGATTTGGGGTACCTTTGAAGCTTATAACTGATAATGGAATGTGTTTTAGATTGGATGAGTTTAAAAAATTTTGTAAATCTTATAGTATTACGATCTCATATTCTTCTCCCTACCACCCACAAGGTAATGGGCAAGCTGAGTCTAGCAATAAAAGTATCCTGAAGATTATAAAAAGAATGCTGGATAATATTAAGAAAGCCTGGGACTCTAAGTTGAGATTGGTATTATGGGCTGATAGGATCATAGTAAAGAAAGCAATTGGCAAATCACCATTTGAATTAGTATATGGAGCTCATGTTAGACTCCCAATACACAACATGTTGCCAATGTGTAAGTTTATCCTCCAAGAGGATTGGGATGTCCCAGAACCAATGGAGGAAAGGCTAGAACAACTAATTGAATTGAACGAAATGAGGGAATAGTCAATACAACAAAATAAAAAAATGTAAATGTAGATGAAGTACCTACATGACAAAAAAGCAACATTTAGAAAATTTGAGATAGGTGACATAGTGCTTATTTGGAATGCTAGAAATCAAGAAAAGGGGAAGCATGGAAAATTCGATGCCCTATGGATTGGACCTTTTGTCATAAATGGTAAGGCAAGGGAGGATTCATATCATGTACAAAACATGTCTGGTGAGGAGCAAGAACTACCAGTACATGGGCAGTTTTTGAAACATTTTTTCTCTTAAAAAGAACCCGAGAGAAAAGAATTACTAGAGCGTGGACAATTCTGGTTAAACCTCTAAAATGGTCTTTTCCATGCATAGTAGTTTAGAAAAATCAAATGACTTGCTTAAGGAGAGATCTCTTAGCAGGAAATAATTTTTTTTCATAAAATGATAACCCAAGATTTCCACCACCCTTCATAGTTCACCCATCGTCAAATGAAGAAGACATTGGTCTACTCTTCTAGAAATCTGGGATCTTGCTATGTCCATAAGGGGCATGCATCCTTAGATATAGCCTATGTTGGAACTGGATATGTTAAAACCAAAATTTTCAAAAAATCCTCACCTTGTATGCAATTTGAGATCAGTTTGTGAAATTCTTACCCTTGTTTTATCCTCATTATTCTCTTTTGGGTAAGTGTCGTCATTCCATTCCTTTCCTATTAATTAGTACGTCCATTTAAGTCTTTCAGTTTTTACCTTCATGTATTAAGAAGACGTTAGTTTTGAACCTTTGAGATTGAAATTTCACATTAGTTCAATCGGTTCATAAGTTCAATCAGCTCATAAGTTAAATTGGTTCACTAGTTTAATCAGCTCATAAGTTAAATCGGTTCACTAGTTTAATCAGTTGATAAGTTCAATTAGTTCATAGGTTCAATCGGTTCATAAGCTAAATAGGTTCATAGGTTCAAACAGTTCATGAGTTCAATTGGTTCACGGGTTCAAGTGGTTCATTGGTTCAATGGGTTCATTGTTTCGAATGGTTCATTGGTTCAATGGGTTCATTGATTCGAGTGGTTCATTGGTTCGAATGGTTCATTGGTTCAATGGGTTCATTGGTTTGAGTGGTTCATTGGTTTGAATGGTTCATTGGTTCAATGGGTTCATTGGTTCGAGTGGTTCATTAGTTCAATGGGTTCATTGGTTCGAGTGGTTCATTGGTTCGAGTGGTTCATTGGTTCGAATGGTACATTGGTTCGATGGGTTCATTGGTTCGTTCGGTTCATTGGGTCAATGGGTTCACTGGTTCGATGGGTTCATTGGTTCGTTGGGTTCATTGGTTCAATGGGTTCATTGGTTCAATGGGTTCAAGTGGTTCATTGAGTTCATAAATACGCAATGCTTGTTAATATCGGTAAGAGTAAGTTAGTCAGGACGTAATCTTCACATCATGCTAATCTAGTACTGTCACCGACAAATTTATATCGGACTGATGTATGCAATCAGAATAAGTTTTATAGACCACCCTGATGGTACAATCTATACCGATCAACAAAGTTGTTAAAAGAGCCTCACCAAGCGTACAAAGAACTATCGGTGAAAGAGGTGAATCGGGATAAAGCCTGCTAGTTTCACCGACACGATAGTCACCACGATGTCAAGGAAATGTTGTGAAAGATCTTGTCGATGCAAAACTTAGAAACCCTAAAATGATACTGAAATCCAAATGATCAAGATATTCCTCTCACAATTAAACTATTTTTTTTGCAGGATATACACAGCAAGGATCAAACTATAAAATGCCCACGAAAGGATATTAAGGAACTAAATAAAATATCAATAAGGGAAGTAATTACTTGAGTAAATATGTTTGTTTAAATACATTTGTTTTGATTAATTGATCAGACATTAATTTGTGTTTTATCTGATTTTTTAGGGTATTAAAGAAATCCTCGAAGGAGATTAAGCAGAATTGCAGTTGAAAATCCTTGTTTGATTATGAGATGGTTATCCATCTGATGATTAAGATGATTGTTATTTTTTCTGAATTTGTTTATTCAAACACATATTGTTGTTCAGTTATCAACTGTCACAACTATTGTAACTAGTCTGAAGCTTGTATGCCACTCTTTGTAAGAGATGACCAAGACCAGAGAAAGGGGAAGAGGCAATATAGGGGGAAAATAGGAAGAAAAGAGATAGATTAGATTTAAACAAACACTGCTAGTTCAGTTTTGAATATATTTTATTTCTGGTAGACCATGTACAAGCATTCTCTGAGGAAGTCAAGTCTATAAGCATGAAGCAGTGACTGCAAATTTTGGTATCAACTATCTATTAAATTTATTCAATTATATGACTTTCTCCTTTCAAAGTTTTCTCTATTATTCAATTTGAATTATCGAGTATATTTTCAAGTTGTCTATACACATTTGCCATTATAGTGTGATAAGATTAATCGGTTTCTACTTCCAGAATTAAATCCTTTAAATCTATCATAGTAACTGTGAAGGCATTGTCATGGATCTGTAAGAAGAGTCTTATAGTTAGGGTTTGTTTTCTATCTCCAATTTTTGATTAATCTATTACAATTGTAGTACTATTCTAATAGGTTCCTTCAAGCAAGGATTAAATCCTTTTAGATGAATGCAGGTAATATATTTTGTCAATTGGATATATGTATGGAACACTAACTATTTCCTTGCAGGGTTGTACAAGTTACATACCTATTCTTTCATGCCAGGTAGTTTGAGTTTTTACCAAATAAATAGTCATGTATTTCATGATCATTCTGACTCTATATTAAATAAGGCACTAGTCTAATATTTTCATTATTACTTATCAAAATTCATTTTTAGTTTTACTTAGTTAGATTGCATTATTGTTTTAGCTTTTCAATTTAGATTATTTTCAGAATTAACTTGTTATCCTTTTATCTATTTTATAATTAGTGCCAATATCAATTGTTAGAATAATTTTGATCTTTATCTGCTTTATTAATTAGAGGTTTACCCACCTAGGTCCAGTAGAGCCTGAAGTGAAGGGGGTTTAGCCATATCTACCCTATGTCAGTTAGCCAAAAATGTCAAGAGAGCCTGGCACCCTCTTAGGGTTAACGATCTGCATTTCTGAGACCTAACACCTTGCGTTTGAAGGATGGAAAGAGGTGGTAAGCATTGTATTCTTCATCTTTAACTGGTGTTTCTTTCTTTCTGTGAAGCTTCTTTCATGGTCGCGGCCATTTGAGCTCTTTATGTTGTTTCTGTAGCATTTCTTGATATATTATTGCCTTTTGTGTGTTATTGCTCTCCGTATGTTGGATAAAATGTGAGGAAATTTGCAAATCAGACAAAATATCATCAATTTTACAAGGCATCAATATATTAAAAATTGTTTATTTTATTTGATAGAGATCAGACTTTCTAATTAATTAAATAAATCTTATTTATTTAATTAATTTATCTTATCATTTAGCTGACATGTGTGCCTCTTTCATTTAAAAAAGATAAGTGGTACTACAGCATTTTATTTAATATCTTTTATATGTAGTACTATTTATGTACACAAGCACACATAAGCCCTATTCTCCTTGACAATTGTCAAATGACTACAACTCCCTTGAAGAGTGGGATAACTGAATCAATCCTAGCCGTCCACATCAATCAATTAGCTTTTTAATCTTAGTCGTCCATTGGAACCAAGCCTTTTCTATAAATCAAACCCCTCACAAGCCATTAGCATGCATTAAGCCTCAAGTACCCTTATTCTGCCAAATTTTCTATAATGCATTGATCCTCAAGTATCCACATGCTATTGAAATATTATTAGAGCCTTTGCATCCTTATCAAAGTTATGTTGCAGAAGTGAGCACTCAACATTCTTCCAACAATAATCCTTCAAAATCTTGCATGCTCATGCGAGGTGGAGAAGAGTAATGGAGATAAATCGAGCATAGCATGGAGATCGGTTTGCACTTACATTTGTTATTTTGATTTTCATGTTGTCTTGTGCTTCATTGTGCATTGCTAGGGTTTTTATCATTGCTGTTTATTCATTTGCCCTGATTTATTAATAAACTATGATGATATATTAAAATGTGATAGGTGAAAGTCAGGTGAAGCAGATCAGGCATAGTCATGAAACCCTAACCCTACCATCATCAAGGAATCTAATCTAAATGAAATCAAAGAACAATGCAATTCAAGCATAACATCACCTAGACCATGCGATTCTTTGTTTGAGGGATGTGGACTGCTTCTTCAACAATGAACAAATGCAAAGCTGAAAGCTGCCATGATTGATGATAAAAGCTCAATTGGATAATCAAATGCTCAAGATGCTCAAAATGATAATGTAGGTGCTATATGATTGCTGGATGTCTCATATGGAGTGAGAGGATGTTTATATAGGACTTAGCCAAGATCAATCAACGGTGGAGACTCAGAGGCTATGTGAATGGCTAGGATTGAAAGTTACTAAATTTAGGTTTCATTAGTTGTGCATGTGAAGGATTGTAAATGAAAGTTGTCTTACAACACATGATTGACTAGACAAGTGTTGAAATGTGATAAATGATGAGGGCTTAATTCATATAAAATATTTGAATTAGTTGGGATATGAGTTGGATATTAATTAAATAAATTAGATTTATTTAATTAATAGGATAAATGAATAAAATGGGATAAACTATAATGTGGAATTAATTAAATAAATAAAATTTATTTAATTAATTGGCTTAATGATTAATGATTTAACAATGTGTTGTTAGACATGCACAAAGTTGGGACAAATTTGGGTGTCTACGATATGTGTTCGATAAACAAGTTATGCCCCAGTGTAACTGGCAGGTGATGCCCCCTCGAGAGGTAAGCTGGGCTAACCGGGAAGGGCTGGGTTGGCTCTCGATAGAAGAAAAAGGCTAAAAAGAAGGCTGACAGGAAGAAAATGGGAGTTGGATGGAAGAAAATAGGCTGTGGCATAGAAGAATTAGGGTTTTGGGAAGGGCTATAAGTAGGTTCTTCAATGGCAAATAGGCTCATTTGTGCTCATTTGTGCTCAGAAACTAGAGAAACCCAGAGCTCTTGAGAGTGAGAGTTGCAGAGCTAGCAAGATGGTTATTCCACGCAGGGATCATCGTGCCGAGCGAGTGAGGACACATGGACGACCAGAGGGAGCAGGCGCACCGATATGTTTCAAAACTTTGCCCAAAAGTGTGTAATTAATAGCCTAAAGCATAATTAATTCACACACATCACCAGAAGCGACTAGGTTAGGAAATAGCACATTTAGGTCACTTACGTAGGAATAGAGAGCGCTTGTAGTAATTCTGGTCGCTTATGGGCGCAGGTAGGTCGCATAGGGGAAAACAGGTCGCATCCCGTCAGTAGGAAAAACGCAGGCGAAAAGCGCGGAAAGAGGAATATGCGTCGCTTATGGCTAGAAAGGGCTCGCTTATAAGCAAATAGCAATCGCATCATGTAGTTTGGCTCGCTTATAGATAGAAATGGGTTGCATAGGGAAAGTAGCACACTTCAAAGGCTAGAATGGTCGCATATGCTTAGGTGGCTCGCTTATAGGATAAAACTAGGCGCATTTAGAATAAGGCTCGCGTTTAGGCCAAATAGGCTCACATATAGTATATGACGTGCACATGAAGCAAGAAGAAGTGCATATGGGGGTTGAGCTTGCTTTTAGGAAAATAGTAAGTGCATAAGGTGAAATGGGTCGCATATAGACAAAACAGCTGTGCATATGGTAAGGCTAGTCGCTAATAAGCTAGGAAGAAGCGCATGTGGTAAAATGGACCGCTTATGGTAGATGTAGGGTAAAATAGCAAATAGAGAAGCAAATTTTGATATGTATGACTAACGGAAGAGACTGACAAGGGTAAATGGATGATGCAGGATGTACTACCGCCATTGTTATCACGAGAGCCCCATCCGAGAGATTTACGGCTGGTGAGATGGTTAGATGCAGAGGAGCTACTGGTGTTAGAGATCCTGGGCTTGGAGCATGTGTCACGATTAGAGCCAGTTCAGGCACATCGAGGGCTGATGACAGCAATGGTGGAGCGATGGATGAGCAAGCACAGTTCATTCTTCTTACCGACAGGAGAGGCGACCATCACCTTAGAGGATGTATTTCAGATTTTGAGGATTTTGATAGATGGGGATCGTGTGGATTATGATCCAGAGATGGGTCCAGCTGCATTCAGGAGATTGTTTGGGACACCAGACATCGGAGCAGAGGGTTCAGAGATTTCGATGGGGAGGATGGAGGAGCTCTATGATAGATTACAGCGAGTGGTAGTGGCTATCATTAGATGGCTAGTGGGTGATAGGAGAGCCAGAGGTTTTCCCATAGGATGGGGGACAGTTATGGAGGGCATGTTTTCCTATGGTACGAGATATGAATGGGCAGAGTGCGTGTTGGGACAGCTCTATCATTATCTGCATGATTGCACATATATGTTTGGAGCCAATATGTCAGCAGGAGTGACAGTTTTGCATGTATGGGCGTACGAGCACATTCCAGTGACGAGACCAGAGGGATGGGTGGCTAGAGCAACAGGAGAGCCATTTGCACGGATGTATAGAGGAGCGTTGACATATCGACAGCGCTAAGGTGTGGTATACTAGCGGTGGAGATTGGATGAGGTAGATAGATTTGTATGGAGGCCATGGCTGGGATGTGAGCAGTGGGAGGAGGAGGATGCGGAGCTTGTCTATGCTAGACAAGAGAGATACATTTTTGGATGCGGCGTGTATATCATAGAGCGCTATTTGCCAGAGAGAGCATTGAGACAGTTCGGAGAGGCACAGGCAGTACCAGTAGGTGAGGCCATTTTTGGGAGGACGAGGCAAGAGGTGTTTGATTGGGGTCCAGAGGTTGTGGTGGACACAGCTTTGGTAGAGAGAGATGGATTGCAGCCAGTAGCATGGCAGTGGGGACAGGGTCCTGCAGATCCAGGCACATTGCCTAAGTATGATGTATACTAGGTGATAGCTAGGCTGACTCGGTTGACACGAGATGGGGAGATAGGAGAGATTGGGATGGAGAGGCTAGTTCAGAGGAGATGACGACGGGCTCCACCAGCATAGGTAGTTGTGTCAGCTGCACCAGGGATACAGATGCCAGGGCAGGCGCCAGGTCAGCCTGCTATACTAGCACAGCCTCAGACACAGATTGGAGCAGGTGATGATGTTGGCATTCAGCAGCTGCGGAGACAGATTAGAGAGGAGAGGAGATGGAGGTAGCAGGCACAGATGAGGCTGAGGAGAGTGGAGATGGATAGGCATCAGGCCATGATTAGTCTGCGGCATGTGAGAGCATAGGCACAGACCTATCAGGCTCAGCTACAGTTGAGAGCATAGGGGGGAGATGGACAGGATGACGGTGCCCTAGCTAGAGTGACAAGAGAGAGACGCAGCGAGACAGTATGAGCAGATGATGAGACTTGAGCAAGACATTATGATACAACAGGAGTAGGCTATGACAGCAGAGAGAGATGGTCTACGAGCTGAGAGAGATAGGGTAGTGTAGCAGCTGTAGGGGATGACCAGTGAGCGAGATAGAGCAGTGGCTGCCTTGGGGACTGATGGAGCTACGATGTACTTGGCCACACAGTTGATAGCGGTGTAGGCAGAGCTTCCGAGAGTACAGGGGGAGGCTGAGTATTACAAAGGCTTGTACTATGGAGCTGTGCCGGTAGAGCAGAGACAGCCTAGCTTCAGGAGCAGATCAGGGGCTTCGAGCTCACGGAGGTCAAGTGGATCTCGATCAGTAGCCTCAGTGATGGGGCCACCGAGAGATGGGGGACCAGGTACAGGACCTAGTGGCGGTGGTGGTCAGGGCGAGGGAGCTGGCAGTAGTCACTAGGGCATACCTTGTTTACATTGTATTATGATGAGGCCTAGAGCCAATGTTGTACATTCATTCTTTCAGGGCTCAGCTTGTATTGTAGACACTTGTATTTTGACACACATGTATATATATATGGCAGTTTTAGCGATTTATATGATGTTGTAATGGTTCTTATGATGTTGATATTATGATGGCTATGCATGTTATGTGGATTATATATGGATTATGGATGGATGTTTATGCAAATGGTAATGAATAGAAAATGTATGAATATGTAAATTGTAAGGATATGGATAGATGTATGCATATAGGTAGATGGTAATGAAAGATATATATGATGGACTTATGTATGGCTAACACACTTGTTTTTGTAGGAGTGGGAACATGGACAAAGGAGGATGGAAATGATTGATCTTGGCTGAGTATGATGGAATGGATTGATAGAATGGATAGGTAGGATGATGATGGGCAGCTTTCAAGTAATTGCTCAAAATGAAAAGAAATGCAGTCCTTATGTTTGATATAGCATATGGATGTTATGCACCAGGGTATAAGAGACCAAGGTGTCGAGGTATCCAATGCGCAACTAGCATGTTACCACCTTGTCAGAACACATGAGGTCAAGATGTTGAGCCAACATGCACAAGATATGAATAACAGCTAGTGTTGGACTTTGACACTACAAGCAATGGTTTGAGCTTATCTCCACTACACATAATGATAGCTTGCTGGTTATATGTATGGAGTTAGTCTTAACATAGAATAGTCTCAAATGCATAAGAGACTGTTTAACTTCTCAGATGCTAGAGATATTGATATGTAAGATGCTAATCCCAACACATACAAGATACCAATACGCATAGGAAGAGAATAAGATCATCCCGCAAACACGGCATATGAAAGCTATATGACCATGCCCCAATCCTTACTTCATCGCAACATACCAAGATATAAATAGGTCAAGGCAGTCTTGATTAGGCATAGAAAAGGGACAAAAGATAAATCAAAAGATAAAACAAAAGATACTGTCATCACGTTCTCTTGCCAAATTGTGGGTGCTCTTGGAAAGATCAAGCTGGCGCCTTGTTAAGAGGAAAGCTACATCCTGTTGAAGGCTAAAGTTGTTGATAAACTGTTATAGCAAATGGTGGCTTAAGGCATGCGGACAAATAGCTTCTGGCGTACTTTTGATTGGTTAAAGTGCTTGAGCTTTCAATATACACATGGGTTGCTTCTTGTTTGAGCTAATCAAAGAGAAGAAGATGGATGAGGAAAGAAGATGAAGAAGATGGGGTGGATCATCTGTGCTTGAGTACTAGAAACTTCCTTCGTATCCCAGACTGCCTACATACCCTGTATCCACGGGATCAAAGCACATTTACGATGAAGATGAGACATGATGAATATGTAGTTCTAGGTTTTATTGATGATGTAAGTGATGAAGGATAGAAGAATTTGAGCTGAAAGATTGAAGGATGTTTAGAAGAAAGATGAAAGATGAATGATGAAAGGGGCTATCATCTTAGCCTGAATCAGAGTGCTTCCTTCGCATCTCTGATTGCCTACATACCCTGTATCCATGGGATCAAGGCATCAACGATAGAGCTGTATGTAGTTTTTATTGATGTCGCTAATTGGTTGGATGTTTGATCAAGCGACATTTGTTGTGATTGTTGGATGAATATGGATAGATTGCAAAGATATGGGTCCTAGTTGCAAGTCGTTAAGTCACATTTGTCATTGGATATATGCCATGACTGAAGTTGATAAGGTTTGTTGTGTTGTAAGCTGAGTTGTTGGATGTGTTATGAGCTAGAGATAACAGGATCCACTTCCAAATAAGACTCAACAAATGCCCCCAGTGTGGGACGAGGTTTATTATGCAGAAGCGACAATGCAGAAAAGATGTGGCCAAGATGCTAAGGTGCCAAAAGATATAGGTATCACGACAATGTCTCAAATATGATAGCTAGCATTGGCAAAGATGAAGATGAAGACGAAAGGCTATGTGTGGCATTGCGATATGGCTTATGATTATGGCTTATACAAGATGAAATGGGAAAATATGATCAAACGAACCAAACAGATGAGGGAAGCTGGTCACTTCACATAGTGCCTGTTTGCCAGGTTTTCACTATGGTACTTATCCAAGGCGCTTGTTTACCAGGTTTTCACCAGAGGATGGATTATTTATTTATTTATTTATTTATTTTATATTTGGGGATAGCTGAGATTTATGGATAAAACTTCTTGAGATGAACGCTGTTGACTGGTTCATCCAAGGGAACGCCTTCAGGTGTTGACAGAGTGTATGCACCTGATCCATAGACTGCTGTGATAATGAAAGGACCAAGCCAATTGGGTTCAAACTTGCCCTGTTTCTCTCGATCATATTTAAATCTCTTGTAAAATGATATTGATTCCTTTATTTAGTTATGGATATTTAGTTGTTTCTGATTTATTTGAGTTCTACCGTGCCTTTCAAGCTAAATATCAGAGTCCAAATCGCATTCCTATCAACACCGAGGCATATCCGTCTTCATCCTATATAAACCCATCTGATCTTCTCAAGCCCTCATCTAGCAAAGCCGCTTCCAACCTTCATATCAAATATACCGAACATGGCCCTGGTGAATACAAATTACAAGAGTCCTATTGTGTTGGTACCCTTCCATTATCTCCTAAATCCCGTGGTAAGCCCTCTACATCCAAGCCAACTTCATCCTCCGCTGTTATCAAAGCTCCCCCTAAAGTATTCATTAAGGGTGGTTTCTTGGATGATGAAGACATTGAGGACATCAACTCTTGGATATTCTTTTATGAAAATGACCAAGTCCAACTTGAAGTAGAGCGATACAACAATGGGTTTCGCATCATAAAGAACATGGGCTATAAAGGACATGGCGGCTTGGGATCACAAAACAAGGACCTACTGAGCCCATTATTGTGTCTAAGAAGTTCAATAAGCAAGGCCTTGGTTACCAACCGAAGGTACCGCAACTCAAAGACATTGCGTGTATTTCTGACATTGACGTTGGACCTTCTTCGGTAGGAGAGACTTCTAACTCAGATACTATCGATGACTCCTCCCTTCATATCACCGACCTTTTTCAAGAACATTCCATCTTCATGTTTTCCGCAACCTCTTCTAGTCATCACGATTCCTCCATTAGCCTTTCACTCGTATATCCTGACCTCATCGATTGGGACCAACAGGGGGCACCGATATTAGATACATTTGAAAATGACGAACCCATTGCAGAATTCATGGGTTTGAGACAAGGTATTCCATTGGGTGATCATAAAGTAGGCTTCATGATGGATTTACCTAAACTAGCATATTTTGGCGGAAGTATCAAATCCTTCAGTCGTAAAAGTGAAATAAACAAAATTCAACAAAATAGGTCACTAGGTGAAAACCGCAAGGCGCCTCTTGACCGTGAAAAAGTAAAAATAAAGGACGTATCCGAAGGTGAAAACCTCCTTGAGGCGCCTGAGGATGAGGGATTTGATCTTCCTGTTGTCACTGATTACCATGAAAAATCAACTGTGTAGTTGAAAAATCACAAGACATGAACTTGGGAACAGAGCAGAATCCAAAGATTACCTTTTTGGCAGCATCACTATCAGAGCAAGAATGAAGAAACTTCACCGCATTTTTATGAGAAGAGCTATAAATTTTGCATGGACTTATGCAGACATGCCAGGTCTAGATCCTTCACTTGTGGTACATCATTTAGCAGTATCTCCTGATGCAAAGCCTATCAAACAAAAATTGCGCAAAATGCATCCACAAGTTGCCTTATTGGTCAAAGCAGAGATTCAAAAACTGTTAGAAGCAAAATTTATAAAGCCTATTGATTATCCAGAATGGGTTTCAAATTTGGTACCTGTAGCAAAACCAGATGGACGTGTTCGTTGCTGCACAGACTTTAGAGATCTTAACAAAGCTTGTCCTAAGGATGATTTCCCACTACCAAGCATAGACAACATTGTAGATCTTACAACAGGATATGAAATGCCATCTTTGATGGATGGATTTTTAGGTTATAATCAAATCTGAATTGCAGAGGAAGACCAAGATAAAACATCCTTTATCTGTCCATGGGGCACATATTGCTGGGTTGTAATGCCTTTTGGTCTTAAAAATGCTGGAGCTACCTATCAACGAGCCATGACAGTTATTTTCCATGATCTTTTTCATACTATCATGGAAGACTATGTTGATGACATCCTGGGAAAATCCAAGACAAGAGAAGGACATCTACAAGTATTGGCACAAATCTTTGATCGATTAGAAAAATACCAAGTCAGACTAAACCCAAAGAAGTGTGTATTTGGTGTAACATCAGGAAAACTGTTGGGATATATTGTGTCTCGACGAGGGATAGAAGTAGACCCAGCTAAGGTAAAAGCTATCATAGAAATGCCACCACCAACCAATCTCAAACAGCTCCGCAGTTTACAAGGTAGGCTACAATCTATCCGTAGATTTATCTCACAATTATCAGATAAATGTCATCCTTTTCAACATCTTCTTCGTAAGAGTGAACCTTTTAACTAGGATGAAAAGTGTCAATAGGCTTTTGATAAGATAAAGGAATACTTGGCAACACCTCCTATGTTAGTACCTCCGATACTTGATCGTCCATTACTGCTCTATATATCATCAACAACCGCAGCATTGGGTGCCCTTCTAGCTCAACATGATACCTCAGGCAAAGAACAAGCCATTTACTACATCAGCAGAACCCTTGTGGGCTATGAACTCAATTACTCATTCATGGAAAAAGCTTGTTTAGCATTAGTGTTTGCTTCCCAAAAGTTGTGACACTATATGCTGAACCAAACAACAAAGCTCATCTCTAATGTGGATCCCCTCAAGTATCTCCTTTCAAAAGCCCTTCTCACAGCGAGATTAGCCAAATGGGTTATGATCTTAAGTGAATTTGACATACAATATGCGAACCGCAAAGCTATCAAAGGACAATTTATTGCTGATCAATTAGCTGCAACACCCATCACATATATTCAGCCAATATATCCAGAATTTCCTAATGAAGGATTGTTTAATTTGAATTCTCCAGCACGATGGCAACTATACTTTGATGGATCCTACACACAACATGGTTCTGGAGCGGGTATCTTGTTTGTCACTCCCCAAGGAGATTGTATACCTAAATCATACAGAATAGCATTCCCATGTACCAACAACATAGCAGAGTATGAAGCTTTAATCACAGGCTTGCGCATGGTAGTACAATGGGCTATCAAACAGTTACGAGTCTTTAGTGATTCTCAGCTGGTTATCAAACAGGTCTTAGATGAATATCAAACAAAAGATGAAAAGCTTCTTCCATACAAGCTAATGGTGGATGATTTCAAGAGATATTTTGAGGATATTACCTTTGAGCAAATTCCCAGACTACAAAACAGAGCAGCAGATGCCATGGCTATGATTAGATCTCTTTTAGACATGCCATCTAACACCTATAAATGTGAATTCTTGGTTGAACAACTTTTGATCCCAGCATTTGAACTTCCACAATCTGAGCTTATATGTGAAATTGTTGGTCCCAACTCGTCATGGTACAAGGATATATATGAGTATCTTCGTCATCAAACCTTTCCACTTCAACTATCCAACACCCAACGCAAAACCTTTATCCGTCAAGCCTCTCGTTACACTATCTTAGGGGACACCCTTTATCGCCGGAGTCTTGATGGTATCCTTCTTAGATGTCTTGATTCTGAGGAAGCAAAAACAGCCTTACATGAAGTACATGAAGGTGTCTGCGGTTCGCATTCTGCTGGCCCTAGCCTTGTTAAGAAACTTCTTCGAGCAGGATACTATTGGCCAACTATGGAAAAAGATGCCTAGCACTTTGTAAAGCGATGCCTACAATGTCAGAAACATGGAGATCTAATACATGCACCAGCACATGAGCTTCAGCCTATTGTCACTCCATGGCCTTTTTCGCAATGGGGACTTGATCTCATAGGTAAAATCCATCCTACTTCATCCAACGTTCATAAGTTTATTATTACTGCCACTGAGTATTTCACGAAGTGGGTAGAAGCCATACCAATGACCTATATCACAGGTAAACAAATAGCCAAATTCATCCTACATTACATTATCTGCCATTATGGAGTTCCTCAATCTATTGTCATAGACAATGGTCGGCCTTTCAAGAACCAAGAGGTTAGAGATCTTTGCAACAAGTTCCACATTCAACATAGATTCTCTACGCCTTACTATCCTCAGAGCAATGGTCAAGCTGAAGCCTCTAATAAGACAATCATCAAGATCCTTAAAAAGACTGTTAATGAAGCTGGTCGAGATTGGCATCTACAACTACATCCTGCATTATGGGCATATAGAACAAGCATCAGAACTCCTACTGGAGCTACACCCTATGCTCTCGTCTATGGCACTGAAGCTATTTTGCCTATCAAGGTTGAGATCCCCTCTTTGCACATATCCTTGCAACATACTATCTCAGATGAAGAGTATCGAGTATTCAGATTCCATGATCTTGAGCTATTAGATGAACGCCGCCTTACAGCATTGAACCATCTTCAAGTCTATCAAAACCGGCTATGCCGCAGCTACAACAAAAAGATCAGTGCACGCAGATTTCAAGTTGGTGACCTTGTCCTTAAAGAAAACCAACGGAATCAACAACATCGAGAGAAATAGGGCAAGTTTGAACCCAATTGGCTTGGTCCTTTCATTATCACAGCAATCTATGGATCAGGTGCATACACTCTGTCAACACCTGAAGGCATTCCCTTGGATGAACTAGTCAACTGCGTTCATCTCAAGAAGTTTTATCCATAAATCTCAGCTATCCCCAAATATAAAAAAAAAAAAAGAAAAGAAGAAAAACAAAAAATAAATAAATAATCCGTCCTCTAGTGAAAACCTGGTAAACAGGCGCCTTAGATAAGTACCATAGTGAAAACCTGGCAAACAGGCGCTATGTGTAGTGACTAGCTTCCCTCATCTGTTTCGTTCATTTGATCATATTTCCCCATTTCATCTTGTATAAGCCATAATCATAAGCCATATCGCAATGCCACACATAGCCTTTCGTCTTCATCTTCATCTTTGCCAATGCTAGCTATCATATTTGAGACATTGTCGTGATACCTATATCTTTTGGCACCTTAGCATCTTGGCTACATCTTTTCTGCATTGTCACTTCTGCATAATAAACCTCGTCCCACACTGGGGGCATTTGTCGAGTCTTATTTGGAAGTGGATCCTGTTATCTCTAGCTCATAACACATCCAACAACTCAGCTTACAACACAACAAACCTTATCAACTTCAGTCATGGCATATATCCAACGATAAATGTGACTTAACGACTTGCAACCAGGACCCCTATCTTCGCAATCTATCCATATTCATCCAACAATCGCAACAAATGTCGCTTGATCAAACATCCAACCAATTAGCGACATCAATAAGAACTACATACAGCTCTATTGTTGATGCCTTGATCCCATGGATACAGGGTATGTAGGCAATCGGAGATGCGAAGGAAGCACTCTAATTCAGGCTAAGACGATAGCCCCTTTCATCATTCATCTTTCATCTTTCTTCTAAACATCCTTCAATCTTTTAGCTCAAATTCTTCTATCCTTCATCACTTACATCATCAATAAAACCCAGAACTACATATTCATCATGTCTCATCTTCATCGTAAATATGCTTTGATCCCGTGGATACAGGGTATGTAGGCAGTCTGGGATACGAAGGAAGTTTCCAGTACTCAAGCATAGATGATCCACCCCATCTTCTTCATCTTCTTTCCTCATCCATCTTCTTCTCTTTGATTAGCTCAAACAAGAAGCAAACCATGTGTATATTGAAAGTTCAAGCACTTTAACCAATCAAAAGTACGCCAGAAGCTATTTGTCCGCATGCCTTAAGCCACCATTTGCTATAACAGTTTATCAACAACTTTAGCTTTCAACAGGATGTAGCTTTCCTCTTAACAAGGCGCCAGCTTGATCTATCCAAGAGCACCCAAAATTTGCCAAGAGAACGTGATGATAGTATCTTTTGTTTTATCTTTTGATTTATCTTTTGTCCCTTTTCTATGCCTAATTAAGACTGCCTTGATCTATTTATATCTTGGTATGTTGCGATGAAGTAAGGATTGGGGCATGGTCATATAGCTTTCGTATGCCGTGTTTGCGAGATGATCTTATTCTCTTCCTATGCGTATTGGTATCTTATACGTGTTGGGATTAGCGTCTTACATATCAATATCTCTAGCATCTGAGAAGCTAAATAGTCTCTTATGCATTTGAGACTATTCTATGTTAAGACTAACTCCATACATATAACCAGCAAGCTATCATTATGTGTAGTGGAGATAAGCTCAAACCATTGCTTGTAGTGTCAAAGTCCAACACTAGCTGTTATTCATATCTTGTGCATGTTGGCTCAACATCTTGACCTCATGTGTTCCGACAAGGTGGTAACACGCTAGTTGCACATTGGATACCTCGACACCTTGGTCTCTTATACCCTAGTGCATAATATCCATATGCTATATCAAACATAAGGACTGCATTTCTTTTCATTTTGAGCAATTACTTGAAAGCTGCCCATCATCATCCTACCTATCCATTCTATCTATCCATTCCATCATACTCAGCGAAGATCAATCATTTCCATCCTCCTTTGTCCATGTTCCCGCTCCTGCAAAAACAAGTGTGTTAGCCATACATAAGTCCATCATATATATCTTTCATTACCATCTACCTATATGCATACATCTATCCATATCCTTACCATTTACATATTCATACATTTTCTATTTGTAGACACCCAAATTTGTCCCAACTTTGTCCATGTCTAACAACACATTGTTAAATCATTAATCATTAAGCCAATTAATTAAATAAATTTTATTTATTTAATTAAAATCCCATTCTCATCCACTTAGCCAATTAATTAAATAAATTTAATTTATTTAATTAATTCCACATTATAGTTTATCCCATTTTATTCATTTATCCTATTAATTAAATAAATCTAATTTATTTAATTAATATCCAACTCATATCCCAACTAATTCAAATATTTTATTTGAATTAAGCCCTCATCATTTATCACATTTCAACACTTGTCCAGTCAATCATGTGTTGTAAGACAACTTTCATTTACAATCCTTCACATGCACAACTAATGAAACCTAAATTTAGTAACTTTCAATCCTAGCCATTCACATAGCCTCTGAATCTCCACCATTGATTGATCTTGGCTAAGTCCTATATAAACACCCTCTCACTCCATATGAGACATCCGGCAATCATATAGCACCTACATTATCATTTTGAGCATCTTGAGCATCTAATTATCCAATTGAGCTTTTATCATCAATCATGGCATCTTTCAGCTTTGCATTTGTTCATTGTTGAAGAAGCAGTCCACATCCCTCAAACAAGGAATCGCACAGTCTAGGTGATGTTATGCTTGAATTGCATTATTCTTTGATTTCATTTAGATTAGATTCCTTGATGATGGTAGGGTTAGGGTTTCATGACTATGTCTGATTTGCTACACCTGACTTTCACCTATCACATTTTGGCACGCCCGGTGGGACTCACGTCCCTGATTGACTTCATTTTTTCAGAGTTGTTTTCTTTGAAGATCAGATTTTGTAGGTGCTTACAGTAAATTTCGGTCACTTCTAAACGAACATCCATCGCTTTCAAATCTCTGCGCCGCTTTTATGCTGGAACCAGCCGCATTTACCTCTCTAGATTGCCTTTAAACAAATAGTGGTCACCTTAGGTATCATTTGTATCGCTTCTATTTTAATAAGGCTCGCCTGTGATTTAGCACTATTTGCGGTTGCTTTTATACAGTATTTATCACTTTTGACCTAACAGTGGCCGCTTTTGCAAACAATCGGGTCGCTTTTGACCTAACAGTGGCCGCTTTTGCACATGTTCGCATCGCTTTTGATCTAACAGTACTCGCTTTTAAATTGATCTGAATCGCTTATGAACTGAGAGTTATCGCCTCTGCAGGTTAGGGTTTCGACTGTGTTTTTGCAGATATAGGTTGCCTTTGTCTTGCAACAGTTCGCTTCTGGGTATAGCTGGATCGCATATGAATCAACACAGGCCGCATTGGAATTAATTCGAATCGCTTATGGACTAATAATGCTCGCCTGTTAGGCTAGGGTTTTATTTGTTGGCTGTTTTTGCAGATACAGTTCGCATCTAGCCCTTAATTGATCGCATCTTGGTCTATGCACATCGCTTATGAGCTGAGAGGTGTCGCATGCTGTATTTCCAGCATCGCATATGATCTGCAGTCTTTCACCTCTGGTAAAATGAAGATCGCTTTTGATCAGCAGTGAATCGCATCTGGTCAGTTTTGTTGTTTTCAAATCTGTTTCAGTTCCAGTTCGATTTCTTTGGCTATTAATTGGGTATTTGCATAGCATCTTGTCGATTTGTCCAAGAAAGGAGGTTATCAAACTACTGACATATCTGTTGCAGGTTCGATCAGTCCAGGATTTGTGCTTTTTCACTAAATTAGGCATATTTGGGCTTGGTGCTTAAAATGAGTCATTGTTTGCTCCGTGCTTGATTTATCTTTTTGACTGCTTGCATGTGCTTGATTGTAACCCAAATTTAATGGCAAAAGTATCCTCTCCCCTTGCCTATCAAATGGATCTTGGGTGTATGAGAACTTGTCATTATCTTTAGAGGGCCTGCCTTCCCGGTGTGAGAAGGGGTACGACCCTAGCGGTAACGAGCTAAAGCCAAGTCCTTCCGAACCGCTATATAAGAAAAGTGTTTGTGTCGAAAGCCACAAACAACGGGTGCTGTTGCATTATACCGATAGCCAACCTCCCCCAAAACCCTCCAAGGCGCAACCCTTGGAGGCTGGGAGACTCCATAATGGAGAGTAGCGCTGCCGCATGTATAGCCACCCGAACGGATGCCCTTATTAGCAACTTTGTGTAGTAGCCAAAAACCTTCTATCTGTTGACACAGAGGGCAAAACCCTTGAAGCGGCCCTGATTCATGCGGTTCTTAACTGAGGTAGCACGGACAATCTAAAGGTTTGGAGAGGGTCAAGCCTTATAAGAAACCTAGATCTTGGTATGTGTGAGAATTGTGTGCAAATGTAAGGAGGAGCCAGTGCTACCAAGATCCTGGAGCTACCTGCTTTGAATAGGCGCAGCTAGGGGATTCAATGGATACTGTCCTATCATAGCCTAGGTTGTATCAGTTTGTGTTTGTTGTGAGTGTGAGTGACTGTTATCACTGTTTTCTTGCTAAAAAACTATAAAATTAGACAACTTTTGGACAAACACAGTCACTTTTGAACCTAAATTGCTCGTACAGATCACAGACATCGCTTCTGAACTGTAGTAATTCACTTTTCGCCTGAACTGTATCGCTTTTAAACAACAGCTGCCCGCATAATACCTTAACAGAGTCACTTTTAAACCACAGTTGATCGCCTTTTGCCTGAACATAATCGCTTTTATACCACAGCTGATCACCTACTGCCTGAACAATATCGCATTTGAACAACAGTTGATCGCATCTTCTTGTAACAGGTCACCTTTAAGCTGTAGTTAGTCGCCTTATGTCTGAACGAGCTCGTCTTTGGACAACAGACTATCACCTTTAGGTAAATCTGAGTCACCTTTGATCAACAGGAAATCACCTTTGAACCAACAGTCGTCACCTCTGGCATAGCATTCGCTTCTGGTTAACACTGTCATTTCTCTATTGAGCCTAAACCAGATCGCATCTGAGCTATTATTGATCGCCTTTAGCATCCTTTGAGTCGCATTTGAGCTATCATTAGTCGCCTGTAGCTAAAATACCTGCAAATCTTTATCCATCAGCTAAATTAGCCACAGGTCAAGCTTGCTTGAGTCTTAAACATCAGCTTTCAAACTTCTCTTTGATCAATAGCAAATACCTGGACTTTGTCTCCTATTTTTGAGCTTATCAATCAATCACAACTCATGAGCTTTCCATCCTTTTGAGACCCCAAGCAGCAAATCAGACATCAACCCAATCATTTCAATTAGCAAACATCCTTCAGTTTTAGCTTCAACAAACAACATCCTTTAGCTCTAGTTCCAACAAACATCAGCAGCAAACAATCTTTCCCTTGAGTGTTTGAGCTATCCTCTAGGGACAACCAATAACAACCCAACAACAACAACTTAGCCAAAACAAATCAACCAAGCGAATTAGCCAAACTAGCAAACCAAAACAACAACCAATCAACCAACCAGCCAACTATCATCTTTTGGGTCTCAAAACTTTGACAAGCTCAACTTCATCATCAACATCATGCCTCAAACTAGGAGTCAATATCGAGCTGAAATAGAAGCCAAATTGAAAGCTGAAATGGAAGCCAAATTACAAGCTGAGATGAAACAATTCACAACACCTCTTAAGGACGCAACTCAATTCGCAACTGGTATGCCTTCTCATATGTTTATACCTCAAGGATACACTATTGGCGAGTCATCTTCACAACAAATGCAACCTACACCATCCTTGGAAACTTTCGAAGAACAATCTCAAGACGACTCATCAGAATTCCAAGATACCTATCTATGGGACCAAGTTGAGAAACTCATGATATCTGAGCCTAATCGTTGCTTTCTCCAACTTGCTCGCATGGGTGCTAAACTACCTAAGGACTTTGACATATCTGCTATTAGAGAACAAGATCCCAACACTACTATTGTTGTTGCGAATAGACCATCTACTATAGTCACATCATCTCCTATTACATCGCAAACATCGTCCTCATTGCCTATTGTTGCTTCATTTGAGCCACCACGCTCAGAGCATACTTTAGAACCATTGATAGTGCCCACCAATGTGCTCCCTCTCATGTCACAAAATCTCAACATTCCACCTTTCCATGTTCCTCAACATATCTCTCCTTCTACCATGATTGTTTCCATGCCTCAAGTAACACAAGCACAAATACTTCGAGCATCACAAGATATTCCCATGTCTTATAGTGTGCAAACCTCCCAAACCACTCCAACAACACATGTTGTCCATGCCTCATGCCCATTACAATCCACTACATCTCATACGAATACCATATCCCACATACCAACTGCTAATCCTTCCACGCTATCATATAATCCCAACGTTAGTCTTATTGACATGAGTGATCCCCCCGTTTCTCAAGCCAATCCGAACAATAAGATCGCTTATGTTGATCAACTCACATCCATGTCGTCATATTCTTCCAATCCTTCACGCACCATCAATCCATCCTATGCTACCCAAAGCGTTCCTATTGTCACCCAACCTATGACACATACCCATCCTCATATCGTCTAAAATACAAATCCAAATGTTTCTGTCGTATCTACCAATCCCTCTGTCACTTACCGTGTCATGAATTCAATCCCAACTTCCCAACCATTCGCTACTATCAATCCACTATCCACTTCCCATGTGATGCACACCCAATTGCTGCTTGTGTCTCAAGGACAGCAATCCTCCAACACATACATGTCGCATACCAATCCTTTGACATACATTGTGGGTACACAACCGCAACAAATAGTCACAACTCCATATATCCCACAACCGCAACCACAGTATATCTCCTACCATACTCCACCCCCTTCGCAACAACAACAATTATCTTCAGCAGATGTTCAACAGATGATCGATGAACGGGTAGGACAAGGCAAGAAACCTTTTTCTCTCGAAAACATATGCTCCTATCCATTTGACAAGTCTCTTAATATGATACCTTTTCCACCACATTTTGAAATCCCACAATTTGATAAATACAAAGGGAAAGGGAATCTGAAAGACCATCTTCGAGCCTTTTTTGTAGCATGTCTTGATGTCTCTTATGACAATACGTATCTTTTGAGACTATTTCCTCGAAGCTTAGCAGGACAAGCTCTTGAATGGTTTTCTCATTTACCCTCCGGCATCAAATCTTTTGCGGAATTAGCAAACAAATTTCGATCACACTTTGCCTTCAACATTGAACATGAGGTAAACATGAATGACCTTGTCAATACCAAACAGCGCAACGGTGAACCCTTTTCTGCTTTTACCCAACGATGGCGTAATATAGCTAGCAAATTTTCATGGAAAATACCTAAGAAACAACAGCTTGACATCTTTGTTCAAAATCTTCATCCTAAGCTGTCATTCCAACTACAATTGCAGAGTGCTAGCACCTTTGACGAACTAGTTTCCAAAGGAGTTATTATTGAACGAGCCTTAATTGCCTAGGGCACTATCAAGATCTTTCACGACAACAAAGATTCTCCCCAAAATTCCAATGATAAGTCTCGCTTTTGGAACAAGAACAAGAATGTTGTCAATGATGGTATTGTAGACGCGAAGAATATTCAAACTATGAGAGCTCCCATCAACATTCAAGCAGCCTCTACACCAAGATAGCCTTTTCCACAACGAAGAAACCAACGCCAAACTTCCAATCCACGTCGACAATTTACACCATTAGTGGAACCCATGGAAGTTGTTCTTCAAAAGCTACTTCAAGCAGGAGACATTATTCTACCCGATGCACCACCAAATGGCGAACCACTCTTTCGAGATCCTTGGTACAAAGAAAATGAGTATTGTGATTACCATCGAGTTAAAGGGCACAAAACAAATGGTTGTATGCGCTTAAAACATGTTATCCAAGACTGCATTGATCAAGGTTTAATCAACGTCACACCTTCAACAGCTCAACCTCCTCAACAATCAACATCAAACTATGATCTAGAGACTTTCAAGAATCCACTTCCATCTCATGATTAGACAAATAACCTTCAGGCTGGAAATGCTATTCCGTATAACTATGCATCATCTACCATTGGCCGCATTGACCATGCTCGCATTTCTACCATTACCGTCCAAGGGAGAGCACCTGATTGTGCCGTAACCATGCGAAGAGGTCGAGTTACTATTCAAGGAGCTCCTCACTCTCCTCGATCTCTCTCTGACTATAACCTCTTGGATCACCTTGGTAAAACACCCGCACACATATCTATTCTTGAGCTGCTCTGCATATCCCCCGCACATAAAGCTATCCTTGATAAAGCCTTACAAGAGTCTTCGGTGCCTAATAATATTAATATCACACAATTCTAATCTATGGTCACTAGCATTACAGCCCCTTGTCATTTGACCTTTTCCGAGAAAGATCTTCAGCCCTCCATTCATCCGTCACACAACGAAGCCCTCCATATTGAAATATTTGTTAAACAACATCGTATAAAATGAGTCTTGATAGATGGGGGAGCTGGTCTTAATATATGTTCTTTGAAACTTATCAAGCAATGATATTCTGAGAAAGATGTTGACACCTCCAAGGTTATTACCATCAGAGAATATGATGACGCTGAAAGAGATATCGAAGGGATTATCTTATTGCCTATTCAAGTTGGGCCGGTCGTTACAGAAACTCGCTGTCAAGTCCTTGATATTGATCTTCCTTACAACATCATCCTTGGACGCCCTTGGATCCATACCCTTAAAGCAGTTCCCTCTACATACCACCAATGTCTTAAATTTCCACATAAGGGTGTTGAGGTTACCATTTAAGCTGATCCCAATCCATTTGAGTTCTGCCGTGCCTTTCAAGCTAAATATCAGAGTCCAAATCGCATTCCTATCAACACCGAGGCATATCCGTCTTCATCCTATATAACCCATCTGATCTTCTTAAGCCCTCATCTAGCAAAGCCGCTTCCAACCTTCATATCAAATATACCGAACATGGCCTTGGTGAATACAAATTACAAGAGTCTTATTGCATTGGTACCCTTCCATTATCTCCTAAATCCCGCGGTAAGCCCTCTACATCCAAGCCAACTTCAGCCTCTGCTGTTATCAAAGCTCCCCCTACAGTATTCATTAAGGGTGGTTTCTTGGATGATGAAGACATTGAGGACATCAACTCTTGGATATTCTTTGATGAAAATGACCAAGTCCAACTTGAAGTAGAGCAATACAACAATGGGTTTCGCATCATAAAGAACATGGGCTATAAAGGACATGGCGGCTTGGGATCATAGAACAAGGACCTACTGAGCCCATTATTGTGTCTAAGAAGTTCAATAAGCAAGGCCTTGGTTACCAACCGGAGGTACCGTGACTCAAAGACATTACGTGTATTTCTGACATTGACGTTGGACCTTCTTCGGTAGGAGAGACTTCTAACTCGGATACTATCGATGACTCCTCCCTTCATATCACCGACCTTTTTCAAGAACATTCCATCTTCATGTTTTCCGCAACCTCTTCTAGTCATCACGATTCCTCCATTAGCCTTTCACTCGTATATCCTGACCTCATCGATTGGGACCAACAGGGGGCACCGATATTAGATACATTTGAAAATGACGAAGCCATTGCAGAATTCATGGGTTTGAGACAAGGTATTCCATTGGGTGATCATAAAGCAGGCTTCATGATTGATTTACCTAAACTAGCATATTTTGGCGGAAGTATCTTGAAATCCTTCAGTCGCAAAAGTGAAATAAATAAAATTCAACAAAATAGGTCACTAGGTGAAAACCGCAAGGCGCCTCTTGACCATGAAAAAGTAAAAATAAAGGACGTATCCGAAGGTGAAAACCTCTCTGAGGCGCCTGAGGATGAGGGATTTGATCTTCCTGTTGTCACTGATTACCATGAAAAATCAACTGTGCTAGTTGAAAAATCACAAGACATGAACTTGGGAACAGAGTAGAATCCAAAGATTACCTTTTTGGCAGCATCACTATCAGAGCAAGAACGAAGAAATTTCACCGCATTTTTTATGAGAAGAGCTATAAATTTTGCTTGGACTTATGCAGACATGCCAGGTCTAGATCCTTCACTTGTGGTACATCATTTAGCAGTATCTCCTGATGCAAAGCCTGTCAAACAAAAATTGCGCAAAATGCATCCACAAGTTGCCTTATTGGTCAAAGCAGTGATTCAAAAACTGTTAGAAGCAAAATTTATAAAGCCTATTGATTATCCAGACTGGGTTTCAAATTTGGTACCTATAGCAAAACCAGATGGACGTGTTCGTTGCTGCACAGACTTTAGAGATCTTAACAAAGCTTGTCCTAAGGATGATTTCCCACTACCAAGCATAGACAACATTGTAGATCTTACAGCAGGACATGAAATGCTATCTTTGATGGATGGATTTTCAGGTTATAATCAAATCCGAATTGCAGAGGAAGACCAAGATAAAACATCCTTTATCTGTCCATGGGGCACATATTGCTGGGTTGTAATGCCTTTTGGTCTTAAAAATGCTGGAGCTACCTATCAACGAGCCATGACAGTTATTTTCCATGACCTTTTTCATACAATCATGGAAGACTATGTTGATGACATCCTGGGAAAATCCAAGACAAGAGAAGGACATCTACAAGTATTGGCACAAATCTTTGATCGATTAGAAAAATACCAAGTCAGACTAAACCCAAAGAAGCGTGTATTTGGTGTAACATTAGGAAAACTGTTGGGATATATTGTGTCTCGACGAGGGATAGAAGTAGACCCAGCTAAGGTAAAAGCTATCATAGAAATGCCTCCACCAACGAATCTCAAACAGCTCTGTAGTTTACAAGGTAGGCTACAATCTATCCGCAGATTTATCTCACAATTATCAGATAAATGTCATCCTTTTCAACATCTTCTTCGTAAGAGTGAACCTTTTAAGTGGGATGAAAAGTGTCAACAGGCTTTTGATAAGATAAAGGAATACTTGGCAACACCTCCTGTGTTAGTACCTCCGATACTTGATCGTCCATTACTGCTCTATATATCATCAACAACCGCAGCATTGGGTGCCCTTCTAGCTCAACATGATGACTCAGGCAAAGAACAAGCCATTTACTACATCAGTAGAACCCTTGTGGGCTATGAACTCAATTACTCATTCATGGAAAAAGCTTGTTTAGCATTAGTGTTTGCTTCCCAAAAGTTGCGACACTATATGCTGAACCAAACAACAAAGCTCATCTCTAATGTGGATCCCCTCAAGTATCTCCTTTCAAAAGCCCTTCTCACAGGGAGATTAGCCAAATGGGTTATGATCTTAAGTGAATTTGACATACAGTATGTGAACTGCAAAGCTATCAAAGGACAAGTTATAGCTGATCAATTAGCTGCAGCACCCATCACAGATACTCAGCCAATATATCCAGAATTTCCTGATGAAGGATTGTTTAATTTGAATTCTCCAGCACGATGGCAACTATATTTTGATGGATCCTACACACAACATGGTTCTGGAGCGGGTATCTTGTTTGTCACTCCCCAAGGAGATTGTATACCTAAATCATACAGAATAGCATTCCCATGTACCAACAACATAGCAGAGTATGAAGCTTTAATCATAGGCTTGCGCATGGCAGTACAATGGGCTATCAAACAGTTACGAGTCTTTGGTGATTCTTAGCTGGTTATCAAACAGGTCTTAGATGAATATCAAACAAAACGCGAAAAGCTTCTTCCATACAAGCTAATGGTGGATGATTTCAAGAGATATTTTGAGGATATTACCTTTGAGCAAATTCCCAGACTACAAAACAGAGCAGCAGATGCCATGGCTATGATTGGATCTCTTTTAGACATGCCATCTAACACCTATAAATGTGAATTCTTGGTTGAACAACTTTTGATCCCAGCATTTAAACTTCCACAATTTGAGCTTATATGTGAAATTGTTGGTCCCAACTCGTCGTGGTACAAGGATATATACGAGTATCTTCATCATGAAACCTTTCCACTTCAACTATCCAACACCCAGCACAAAACCTTTATCTGTCGAGCCTCTCGTTACACTATCTTAGGGGACACCCTTTATCGCTGGAGTCTTGATGGTATCCTTCTTAGATGTCTTGATTCCGAGGAAGCAAAAACGGCCTTACGTGAAGTACATGAAGGTGTATGCGGTTCGCATTCCGCTGGCCCTAGCCTTGTTAAGAAACTTCTACGAGCAGGATACTATTGGCCAACTATGGAAAAAGATGCCCAACACTTTGCAAAGCGATGCCTACAATGTCAGAAACATGGAGATCTCATACATACACCAGCACATGAGCTTCAGCCTATTGTCACTCCATGGTCTTTTTCGCAATGGGGACTTGATCTCGTAGGTAAAATCCATCCTACTTCATCCAATGGTCATAAGTTTACTATTACTGCCACTGAGTATTTCACGAAGTGGGTAGAAGCCATACCAATGACCTATATCACAGGTAAACAAATAGCCAAATTCATCCTACATTACATTATCTGCCGTTATGGAGTTCCTCAAGCTATTGTCACAGACAATGGTCAGCCTTTCAAGAACCAAGAGGTTAGAGATCTTTGCAACAAGTTCCACATTCAACATAGATTCTCTACGCCTTACTATCCTCAGAGCAATGGTCAAGCTGAAGCCTCTAATAAGACAATCATCAAGATCCTTAAAAAGACTGTTAATGAAGCTGGTCGAGATTGGCATCTACAACTACATCCTGCATTATGGGCATATAGAACAAGCATCAGAACTCCTACTGGAGCTACACCCTATGCTCTCGTCTATGGCACTGAAGCTATTTTGCCTATCGAGGTTAAGATCCCCTCTTTGCGCATATCCTTGCAACATACTATCTTAGATGAAGAGTATCGAGTATTCAGACTCCATGATCTTGAGCTATTAGATGAACGCCGCCTTACAGCATTGAACCATCTTCAAGTCTATCAAAACCGGCTACGCCGCAGCTACAACAAAAAGATCAGAGCACACAGATTTCAAGTTGGCGACCTTGTCCTTAAAGAAAACCAACGGAATCAACAACATCGAGAGAAACAGGGCAAGTTTGAACCCAATTGGCTTGGTCCTTTCATTATCACAGCAGTCTATGGATCAGGTGCATACAATCTGTCAACACCTGAAGGCATTCCCTTGGATGAACTAGTCAACAGCGTTCATCTCAAGAAGTTTTATCCATAAATCTCAGCTATCCCCAAATATTAAAAAAAAATAAAAATAAAAATAAAAAGAGAAAAGAAGAGAAACAAAAAAAAATACATAAATAAATACTCCGTCCTCTGGTGAAAACCTAGTAAACAGGCGCCTTGGATAGGTACCATAGTGAAAACCTAGCAAATAGGTGCTATGTGTAGTGACCAGCTTCCCTCATCTGTTTGGTTCATTTGATCATATTTCCCCATTTCATCTTGTATAAGCCATAATCATAAGCCATATCGCAATGCCACACATAGCCTTTTGTCTTCATCTTCATTTTTGCCAATGCTAGCTATCATATTTGAGACATTGTTGTGATACCTATATCTTTTGGCACCTTAGCATCTGGGCCACATCTTTTCTGCATTGTCGCTTCTGCATAATAAACCTCGTCCTACACTGGGGGCATCTGTCGAGTCTTATTTGGAAGTGGATCCTGTTATCTCTAGCTCATAACACATCCAACAACTCAGCTTACAACACAACAATCCTTGTCAACTTCAGTCATGGCATATATCCAACGACAAATGTGACTTAACAACTTGCAACCAGGACCCCTATCTTCACAATCTATCCATATTCATCCAACAATCGCAACAAATGTCGCTTGATCAAACATCCAACCAATTAGCGACGTCAATAAGAACTACATACAGCTCTATCGTTGATGCCTTGATCCCGTGGATACAGGGTATGTAGGCAATCGGAGATGCGAAGGAAGCACTCTGATTTAGGCTAAGACGATAGCCCCTTTCATCATTCATCTTTCATCTTTCTTCTAAACATCCTTCAATCTTTCAGCTCAAATTCTTCTATCCTTCATCACTTACATCATCAATAAAACCCAGAACTACATATTCATCATGTCTCATCTTCATCGTTAATGTGCTTTGATCCCGTGGATACAGGGTATGTAGGCAGTCTGGGATACAAAGGAAGTTTCTAGTACTCAAGCACAGATGATCCACCCCATCTTCTTCATCTTCTTTCCTCATCCATCTTCTTCTCTTTGATTAGCTCAAACAAGAAGCAAACCATGTGTATATTGAAAGTTCAAGTACTTTAACCAATCAAAAGTATGCCAGAAGCTATTTGTCTGCATGCCTTAAGCCACCATTTGCTATAACAGTTTATCAACAACTTTAGCCTTCAACAGGATGTAGCTTTCCTCTTAACAAGGCGCCAGCTTGATCTATCCAAGAGCACCCAAAATTTGCCAAGAGAACGTGATGACAGTATCTTTTGTTTTATCTTTTGATTTATCTTTTTTCCCTTTTCTATGTGTAATCAAGACTGCCTTGATCAATTTATATCTTGGTATGTTGTGATGAAGTAAGGATTGGGGTATGGTCATATAGCTTTCGTATGCCGTGTTTGTGGGATGATCTTATTCTCTTCCTATGCGTATTGGTATCTTGTATGTGTTGGGATTAGCATCTTACATATCAATATCTCTAACATTTGAAAAGCTAAATAGTCTCTTATGCATTTGAGACTATTCTATGTTAAGACTAACTCCATACATATAACCAGCCAGCTATCATTATGTGTAGTGGAGATAAGCTCAAACCATTGCTTGTAGCGTCAAAGTCCAACACAAGCTGTTATTCATATCTTGTGCATGTTGGCTCAACATCTTGACCTCATGTGTTCCGACAAGGTGGTAACACGCTAGTTGTGCATTGGATACCTCGACACCTTGGTCTCTTATACCTTGGTGCATAACATCCATATGCTATATCAAACATAAGGACTGCATTTCTTTTCATTTTGAGCAATTACTTGAAAGCTGCCCATCATCATCCTACCTATCCATTCTATCTATCCATTCCATCATACTCAGCCAAGATCAATCATTTCCATCCTCCTTTGTCCATGTTCCCGCTCCTGCAAAAACAAGTGTGTTAGCCATACATAAGTCCATCATATATATCTTTCATTACCATCTACCTATATGCATACATCTATCCATATCTTTACCATTTACATATTCATACATTTTCTATTCATTACCATTTGCATAAACATCCATCCATAATCCATATATAATCCACATAACATGCATAGCCATCATAATATCAACATCATAAGAACCATTACAACATCATATAGATTGCCAAAACTGCCATATATATATACATGTGTGTCAAAATACAAGTGTCTACAATACAAGCTGAGCCCTGAAAGAATGAATGTACAACATCGGCTCTAGGCCTCATCATAATACAATGTAAACAAGGTATGCCCTAGTGACTACTGCTAGCTCCCTCGCCCTGACCACCATCGCCACTAGGTCCTGTACCTAGTCCCCCATCTCTCGGTGGCCCCATCACTGAGGCTACTGATCGAGATCCACCTGACCTCCGTGAGCTCGAAGCCCCTGATCTGCTCCTGAAGCTAGGCTGTCTCTGCTCTGCCGGCACAGCTCCATAGTACAAGCCTCTGTAATACTCAGCCTTCCCCTACACTCTCCGAAGCTCTACCTGTACCACTGTCAACTGTGTGGCCAAGTACATCGTAGCTAGATTAGTCCCCAAGGCAGCCACTGCTCTGTCTCACTCATTGGTCATCCCCTGCAGCTGCTGCACTGCCCTATCTCTCTCAGCTCGCAGACCATCTCTCTCTGTTCTCATAGCCTGCTCCTGCTGTATCGCAGTGTCTCGCTCAAGTCTCATCATCTACTCATGCTATCTCAATGCGTCTCTCTCCTGTCACTCTAGCTAGGGCACTGTCATCCTATCCATCTCCCCCCTGTTCTCTCAACTGTAGCTGAGCCTGATAGGTCTGTGCCTGTGCTCTCGCATGCCGCTGACTAATCACGGCCTGATGCCTATCCATCTCAACTCTCCTCAGCCTCATCTATGCCCGCTGCCTCCATCTCCTCTCCTCTCTAATCTGTCTCCGCAGCTGCTGAATACCAACATCATGACCTGCTTCAATCTGTGCCTGAGGCTGTGCTAGTATAGCAGGCTAACCTGGCACCTGCCCTGGCATCTGTATCCCTGGTGCAGCTGGCACAACTGCCTGTGCTGGTGGAGCCCATCGTCATCTCCACCAAACTGGCCTCTCCATCCCAATCTCTCCTATCTCCCCATCTCGTGTCAACCGAGTCGGCCTAGCTGTCACCCAGTATACATCATACTCAGGCAATGTGCCTAGATCTGCAGGACCCTGTCCCCACTGCCATGCTACTGGCTACAATCCATCTCTCTCTGCCAAAGCTGTGTCCACCACAACCTCTGGACCCCAATCAAACACCTCCTGCCTCATCCTCCCAAAAATGGCATCACCTACTGGTACTGCCTGTGCCTCTCCAAACTGTCTCAACGCTCTCTCTGGCAAATAGCGCTCTATGATATACACACCGCATCCAGAAATGTATCTCGCCTATCTAGCATAGACAAGCTCCGCATCCTCCTCCTCCCACTGCTCACATCCTAGCCATGGCCTCCATACAAATCTATCTACCTCATCCAATCTCCGCTGCCAGTATACCACACCTCGGCGCTGTCGATATGTCAACGCTCCTCTATACATTCATGCAAATGGCTCTCCTGTTGCTCTAGCCACCCATCCCTCTGGTCTCGTCACCGGAATGTGCTCGTACGCCCATACATGCAAAACTGTCACTCCTGCTGACATACTGGCTCCAAACATATACGCGCAATCGTGCAGATAATGATAGAGCTGTCCCAACACGCACTCTGCCCATGCATATCTCGTACCATAGGAAAACATGCCCTCCATAACTGTCCCCCATCCTACGGGAAAACCTCTGGCTCTCCTATCACCCACTAGCCATCTAATGATAGCCACTACCACCCACTGTAATCTGTCACAGAGCTCCTCCATCCTCCCCATCAGAATCTCTGAACCCTCTGCTCTGATGTCTGGTGTCCCAAACAATCTCCTAAATGCAGCTGGACCCATCTCCGGATCATAATCCACACGATCCCCATCTATCGGAATCCTCAAAATCTGGAATACATCCTCTAAGGTGATGGTCGCCTCTCCTGTTGGTAACAAGAATGAACTGTGCTCACTCATCCATTGCTCCACCATCGCTGTCATCAGCCCTCGATGTGCCCGAACTGGCTCTAATCGTGACACATGCTCCAAGCCCAAGATCTCTAACACCAGTAGCTCCTCTGCATCTAACCGTCTCACCAGCCGTAAATCTCTCGGATGGGGCTCTCGCAATAACAATGGTGGTAGTACATCCTGCATCATCCATTTACCCTTGTCAGTCTCTTCCGTTAGTCATACATATCAAAATTTGCTTCTCTATTTGCTATTTTACCCTACATCTACCATAAGCGGTCCATTTTACCACATGCGCTTCTTCCTAGCTTATTAGCGACTAGCCTTACCATATGCGCAGCTGTTTTGTCTATATGCGAGCCATTTCACCTTATGCGCTTACTATTTTCCTAAAAGCGAGCTAAACCACCATATGCGCTTCTTCTTGCTTCATGTGCACGTCATATACTATATGCGAGCCTATTTGGCCTAAATGCGAGCCTTATTCTAAATGCACCTAGTTTTATCCTATAAGTGAGCCACCTAAGCGTATGCGACCATTCTAGCCTTTGAAGTGCGCTACTTTCCCTATGCGACCCATTTCTATCTATAAGCGAGCCAAACTACGTGACGCGACTGCTATTTGCTTATAAGCGAGCCCTTTCTAGCCATAAGCGATGCATATTCCTCTTTCTGCGCTTTTTGCCTGCATTTTTCCCGCCGACGGGATGCGACCCGTTTTCCCCTATGCGACCTACCCGCGCCCATAAGCGACCAGAATTACTACAAGCGCTCTCTATTCCTACGTAAGTGACCTAAATGTGCTATTTCCTAACCTAGTCGCTTCTGGTGATGTGTGTGAATTAATTACGCTTTTAGGCTATTAATTACATGCTTTTGGGCAAAGTTTTGAAACATACCGGTGCGCCTGCTCCCTCTGGTCGTCCATGTGTCCTCACTCGCTCCGCACGATGATCCCTGCGTGGAATAACCATCCTGCTAGCTTTGCAACTCTCACTCTCAGGAGCTCTAGGTTTCTCTAGTTTATGAGCACAAATGAGCACAAATGAGCCTATTTGCCATTGAAGAACCTACTTATAGCCCTTCCCAAAACCCTAATTCTTCTATGCCATAGCCTATTTTCTTCCATCCAACTCCCATTTTCTTCTTGTCAGCCTTCTTTTTAGCCTTTTTCTTCTATCGAGAGCCAACCCAGCCCTTCTTGGTTAGCCTGGCTTACCTCTCGAGGGGGCATCACCTGCCAGTTACACTGGGGCATAACTTGTTTATCGAACACATATCGTATCTTCTTTGACACAACGTTCTATCGAACATTGTATCAAAGAGGGGCAAAATGTAGACACCTAAAATTGTCCCAACTTTGTCCCTGTCTAACAACACATTGTTAAATCATTAATCATTAAGCCAATTAATTAAATAAATTTTATTTATTTAATTAAAATCCCATTCTCATCCACTTAGCCAATTAATTAAATAAATTTTATTTATTTAATTAATTCCACATCATAGTTTATCCCATTTTATTCATTTATCCTATTAATTAAATAAATCTAATTTATTTAATTAATATCCAACTCATATCCCAACTAATTCAAATATTTTATTTGAATTAAGCCCTCATCATTTATCACATTTCAACACTTGTCCAGTCAATCATGTGTTGTAAGACAACTTTCATTTACAATCCTTCACATGCACAACTAATGAAACCTAAATTTAGTAACTTTCAATCCTAGCCATTCACATAGCCTCTGAATCTCCACCGTTGATTGATGTTGGCTAAGTCCTATATAAACACCCTCTCACTCCATATGAGACATCCAGCAATCATATAGCACCTACATTATCATTTTGAGCATCTGATTATCTAATTGAGCTTTTATCATCAATCATGGCATCTTTCAGCTTTGCATTTGTTCATTGTTGAAGAAGCAGTCCACATCCCTCAAACAAGGAATCGCACGGTCTAGGTGATGTTATTCTTGAATTGCATTGTTCTTTGATTTCATTTAGATTAGATTCCTTAATGATGGTAGGGTTAGGGTTTCATGACTATGTCTAATCTACTACACCTGACTTTCACCTATCACATTTTGGCACGCCCGGTGGGACTCACGTCCCTGATTGACTTCATTTTTTCAGAGTTGTTTTCTTTGAAGATCAGATTTTGCAGGTGCTTGCAGTAAATTCTGGTCGCTTCTGAATGAACATCCGTCGCTTTCAGATCTCTGCACCGCTTTTATGCTGGAACCGGCCGCATTTACCTCTCTGGATCGCCTTTAAACAAACAGTGGTCGCCTCAGGTATCATTTGTATTGCTTCTGTTTTAATAAGGCTCGCCTGTGATTTAGCACTGTTTGCGGTTGCTTTTAGACAGTATTTATCGCTTTTGACCTAACAGTGGCCACTTTTGCACACAATCGGGTCACTTTTGACCTAACAGTGGCAGCTTTTGCACATGTTCGCATCGCTTTTGATCTAACAGTACTCGCTTTTACACTGATCTGAATCGCTTATGAACTAAGAGTTATCGCCTGTGTAGGTTAGGGTTTTGACTGTGTTTTTACAGATATAGGTCGCCTTTGTCTTGCAACAGTTCGCTTCTGGGTATAACTGGATCGCGTATGAATCGACACAGGCCGCGTTTGAATTAATTCGAATCACTTATGGACTGATAATGCTCGCCTGTTAGGCTAGGGTTTTGTTTGTTGGCTGTTTTTGCAGATACAGTTCGCATCTAGCCCTCAATTGATCGCATCCTGGTCTATGCACATCGCTTATGAGCTGACAGGTGTCGCATGCTGTATTTCTGGCGTCGCATATGATCTGCAGTCTTATGCCTTTGGTAAAATGAAGATCGCTTTTCATCAGCAGTGAATCGCATCTGGTCAGTTTTGTTGTTTTCAAATCTGTTTCAGTTCCAGTTCGATTCCTTTGGCTATTAATTGGGTATTTGCGCAGCATCTTATCGATTTGTCCAAGAAAGGAGGTTATCAAACTACTGACATATCTGTTGCAGGTTCGATCGGTCCAGGATTTGTGCTTTTTCACTAAATTAGGCATATTTGGGCTTGATGCTTAAAATGAATCATTGTTTGCTCCGTGCTTGATTTATCTTTTTGATTGCTTGCATGTGCTTGATTGTAACCCAAATTTAATGGCAAAAGTATCCTCTCCCCTTGCCTATCAAATGGATCTTGGGTGTATGAGAACTTGTCATTATCTTTAGAGGGCCTGCCTTCCTGGTGTGAGAAGGGATACGACCCAAGCGGTAACGGGCTAAAGCCAAGTCCTTCCGAACCGCTATATAAGAAAAGTGTTTGTGTCGAAAGCCACAAACAACGGGTGCTGTTGCGTTATACCGACAGCCAACCTCCCCCAAAACCCTCCAAGGTGCAACCCTTGGAGGCTGGGAGACTCCATAATGGAGAGCAGCGCTGCCGCATGTATAGCCACCCGAATGGATGCCCTTATTAGCAACTTTGTGTAGTAGCCAAAACCTTCTATCTGTTGACGTAGAGGGCAAAACCCTTGAAGCGGCCCTGATTCATGCGGTTCTTAGCTGAGGTAGCAGGGACAATCTAAAGGTTTGGAGAGGGTCAAGCCTTATAAGAAACCCGGATCTTGGTATGCGTGAGAAGTGTGTGCAAATGTAGGGAGGAGCCGGTGCTACCAAGATCCTGGAGCTACCCGCTTTGAATAGGCGCAGCTAGGGGATTCAACGGATACTGTCCTATCATAGCCTAGGTTGTATCAGTTTGTGTTTGTTGTGAGTGTGAGTGACTGTTATCATTGTTTTCTTGCTGAAAAACTGCAAAAATCAGACAACTTTTGGACAAGCATAGTCGCTTTTGAACCTAAATTGCTCGCACAGATCACAGACATCACTTCTGAACTGTAGTAATTTGCTTTTCGCCTAAACTGTGTCACTTTTAAACAACAGCTGCCTGCATAATACCTTAACAGAGTCACTTTTAAACCACAATTGATTGCCTTTTGCCTGAACAGAATCGCTTTTAAACTACAGCTGATCGCCTACTGCCTAAACAATATCGCATTTGAACAACAGTTGATCGCATCTTGTCTGAACAGGTCACCTTTAAGCCGCAGTTAGTCGCCTTATGTCTGAACGAGCTTGCCTTTGAACAACAGACTGTTGCCTTTGATCAACAGGAAATCGCCTTTGAACCAACAGTCGTCGCCTCTGGCATAGCATTCGCTTCTGGTTAACACTGTCATTTCTCTGTTGAGCCTAAACCAGATTGCATCTGAGCTATTATTGATCGCCTTCAGCATCCTTTGAGTCGCATTTGAGCTATCATTAGTCGCCTGTAGCTAAAATACCTGCAAATCTCCGTCCATCAGCTAAATTAGCCACAGGTCCAGCTTTCTTGAGTCTTAAACATTAGCTTTCAAACTTCTCTTTGATCAACAGCAAATACCTAGACTTTGTCTCCTATTTTTGAGCTTATCAATCAATCACAACTCATGAGCTTTCCATCTTTTTGAGACCCCAACTAGCGAATCAGACATCAACCCAATCATTTCAATTAGCAAACATCCTTCAGTTTTAGCTTCAGCAAACAACATCCTTTAGCTTTAGTTCCAACAAACATCAGCAGCAAACAATCTTTCCCTTGAGTGTTTAAGCTATCCTCTAGGGACAACCAATAACAACCCAACAACAACAACTCAGCCAAAACAAATGAACCAAGCGAATTAGCCAAACCAGCAAACCAAAACAACAACCAATCAACCAACCAGCCAACTATCATCTTTTGGGTCTCAAAACTTTGACAAGCTCAACTTCATCATCAACATCATGCCTCAAACTAGGAGTCAATATCGAGCTGAAATAGAAGCCAAATTGAAAGCTGAAATAGAAGCCAAATTGCAAGCTGAGATGAAACAATTCACAACACCTCTTAAGGACACAACTCAATTCACAACTGGTATGCCTTCTCATATGTTTATACCTCAAGGATACACTATTGGTGAGTCATCTTCACAACGAATGCAACCTACACCATCCTTGGAAACTTTCGAAGAACAATCTCAAGATCACTCATCAGAATTCCAAGATACCTATCTATGGGACCAAGTTGAGAAACTCATGATATCTGAGCCTGATCATTGCTTTCTCCAACTTGCTCACATGGGTGCTAAACTACCTAAGGACTTTGACATATTTGCTATTAGAGAATAAGATCCCAACACTACTGCTATTGTTGCGAATAGACCATCTACTATAGTCACATCATCTCCTATTACATTGCAAACATCGTCCTCATTGCCTATTGTTGCTTCATTTGAGCCACCACGCTCAGAGCATACTTTAGAACCATTGATAGTGCCCACCAATGTGCTCCCTCTCATGTCACAAAATCTCAACATTCCACCTTTCCATGTTCCTCAACATATCTCTCCTTCTACCATGACTGTTTCCATGCCTCAAGTAACACAAGCACAAATACTTCGAGCATCACAAGCTATTCCCATGTCTTATAGTGTGCAAACCTCCCAAACCACTCCAACAACACATGTTGTCCATGCCTCACGCCCATTACAATCCACTACATCTCATACAAATACCATATCCCACATACCAACTACTAATCCTTCTACGCTATCATATAATCCCAACGTTAGTCTTATTGACATGAGTGATCCCCCCGTTTCTCAAGCCAATCCGAATAATAAGATCGCTTATGTTGATCAACTCACATCCATGTCGTCATATTCTTCCAATCCTTCACGCACCATCAATCCATCCTATGCTACCCAAAGTGTTCCTATTGTCACCCAACCTATGACACATACCCATCCTCATATCGTCCAAAATACAAATCCAAATGTTTCTGTCGTATCTACCAATCCCTCTGTCACTTACAGTGTCGTGAATTCAATCCCAACTTCCCAACCATTCGCTACTATCAATCCACTATCCACTTCCCATGTGATGCACACCCAATTGCCGCTTGTGTCTCAAGGACAGCAATCCTCCAACACATACATGTCGCATACCAATCCTTTGACATACATTGTGGGTACACAACCGCAACAAACAGTCACAACTCCATATATCCCACAACCACAACCGCAACCACAATATATCTCCTACCATACTCCACCCCCTTTGCAACAACAGCAATTATCTTCAGCAGATGTTCAACAGATGATCGATGAACGGGTAGGACAAGGCAAGAAACCTTTTTCTCTCGAAAACATATGCACCTATCCATTTGACAAGTCCCTTAATATGATACCTTTTCCACCACATTTTGAAATCCCACAATTTGATAAATACAAAGGGAAAGGGAATCCAGAAGACCATCTTCGAGCCTTTTTTGTAGCATGTCTTGATGTCTCTTATGACGATACGTATCTTTTGAGACTATTTCCTCGAAGCTTAGCAGGACAAGCTCTTGAATGGTTTTCTCATTTACCCTCGGGCATCAAATCTTTTGCTGAATTAGCAAACAAATTTCGATCACACTTTGCCTTCAACATTGAACATGAGGTAAACATGAATGACCTTGTCAATACCAAACAGCACAATGGTGAACCCTTTTCTGCTTTTACCCAACGATGGCGTAATATAGCTAGCAAATTATCATGGGACATACCTGAGAAACAATAGCTTGACATCTTTGTTCAAAATCTTCATCCTGAGTTATCATTCCAACTACAATTGCAGAGTGCTAGCACCTTTGACGAACTAGTTTCCAAAGGAGTTATTATTGAACAAGCCTTAATTGCCAAGGGCACTATCAAGATCTTTCATGACAACAAAGATTCTCCCCAAAATTCCAATGATAAGTCTCGCTTTTGGAACAAGAACAAGAATGTTGTCAATGATGGTATTGTAGACACGAAGAATATTCAAACTATGAGAGCTCCCATCAACATTCAAGCAGCCTCTACACCAAGATAGCCTTTTCCACAATGAAGAAACCAATGCCAAACTTCCAATCCACGTCGACAATTTACACCATTAGTGGAACCCATGGAAGTTGTTCTTCAAAAGCTACTTCAAGTAGGAGACATTATTCTACCCGATGCACCACCAAATGGCGAACCACTCTTTCGAGCTCCTTGGTACAAAGAAAATGAGTATTGTGATTACCATCGAGTTAAAGGGCACAAAAGAAATGGTTGTATGCGCTTAAAACATGTTATCCAAGACTGCATTGATCAAGGTTTAATCAACGTCACACCTTCAACAGCTCAACCTCCTCAACAATCAACATCAAACTATGATCTAGAGACTTTCAAGAATCCACTTCCATCTCATGATCAGACAAATAACCTTCAGGCTGGAAATGCTATTCCGTATAACTATGCATCATCTACCATTGGCCGCATTGACCATGCTCGCATTTCTACCATTACCGTCCAAGGGAGAGCACCTGATTGTGTCGTAACCACGCGAAGAGGTTGAGTTACTATTCAAGGAGCACCTTCTCACTCTCCTCGATCTGTCTCTGACTATAACCTCTTGGATCACCTTGGTAAAACACCCGCACACATATCTATTCTTGAGCTGCTCCACATATTCCCCACACATAAAGCTATCCTTGATAAAGCCTTACAAGAGTCTTCGGTGCCTAATAATATTAATATCACACAATTCCAATCTATGGTCGTTAGCATTGCAGCCCCTTGTCATTTGACCTTTTTCGACAAAGATCTTCAGCCCTCCATTCATCCGTCACACAACAAAGCCCTCCATATTGAAGTATTTGTTAAACAATGCCATATCAAACGAGTCTTGATAGATGGGGGAGCTGGTCTTAATATATGTTCTTTGAAACTTATCAAGCAATTGGGATATTCTGAGAAAGATGTTGACACCTCGAAGGTTATTACCATCAGAGCATATGATGACGCTGAAAGAGATACCGAAGGGATTATCTTATTGCCTATTCAAGTTGGGCCGATCGTTACAGAAACTCGCTGTCAAGTCCTTGATATTGATCTTCCTTACAACATCATCCTTGGACGCCCTTGGATCCATACCCTTAAAGCAGTTCCCTCTACATACCACCAATGTCTTAAATTTCCACATAAGGGTGTTGAGGTTACCATTCAAGCTGATCCCAATCCATTTGAGTTCTGCCATGCCTTTCAAGCTAAATATCAGAGTCCAAATCACATTCCTATCAACACCGAGGCATATCCGTCTTCATCCTATATAAACCCATCTGATCTTCTCAAGCCCTCATCTAGCAAAGCCGCTTCCAACCTTCATATCAAATATACCGAACATGGCCCTGGTGAATACAAATTACAAGAGTCCTATTGCGTTGGTACCCTTCCATTATCTCCTAAATCCCGCGGTAAGCCCTCTACATCCAAGCCAACTTCATCCTCCGCTGTTATCAAAGCTCCCCCTACAGTATTCATTAAGGGTGGTTTCTTGGATGATGAAGACATTGAGGACATCAACTCTTGGATATTCTTTGATGAAAATGACCAAGTCTAACTTGAAGTAGAGCGATACAACAATGGGTTTCGCATCATAAAGAACATGGGCTATAAAGGACATGGCGGCTTGGATCACAAGAACAAGGACCTACTGAGCCCATTATTATGTCTAAGAAGTTTAATAAGCAAGGCCTTGGTTACCAACTGGAGGTACCGCGACTCAAAGACATTTCGTGTATTTCTGACATTGACGTTGGACCTTCTTCGGTAGGAGAGACTTCTAACTCGGATACTATCGATGACTCCTCCCTTCATATCACTGACCTTTTTCAAGAACATTCCATCTTCATGTTTTCCGCAACCTCTTCTAGTCATCACGATTCCTCCATTAGCCTTTCACTCGTATATCCTGACCTCATCGATTGGGACCAACAGGGGGCACCGATATTAGATACATTTGAAAATGATGAAGCCATTGCAGAATTCATGGGTTTGAGACAAGGTATTCCATTGGGTGATCATAAAGCAGGCTTCATGATGGATTTACCTAAACTAGCATATTTTGGTGGAAGTATCAAATCCTTCAGTCACAAAAGTGAAATAAACAAAATTCAACAAAATAGGTCACTAGGTGAAAACCGCAAGGCGCCTCTTGACCGTGAAAAAGTAAAAATAAAGGATGTATCCGAAGGTGAAAACCTCTCTGAGGCGCCTGAGGATGAGGGATTTGATCTTCCTGTTGTCACTGATTACCATAAAAAATCAACTGTGCTAGTTGAAAAATCACAAGACATAAACTTGGGAACAGAGAAGAATCCAAAGATTACCTTTTTGGCAGCATCACTATCAGAGCAAGAACGAAGAAACTTCACCACATTTTTTATGAGAAGAGCTATAAATTTTGCATGGACTTATGCAGACATGCCAGGTCTAGATCCTTCACTTGTGGTACATCATTTAGCAGTATCTCCTGATGCAAAGCCTGTCAAACAAAAATTGCACAAAATGCATCCACAAGTTGCCTTATTGGTCAAAGCAGAGATTCAAAAACTGTTAGAAGCAAAATTTATAAAGCCTATTGATTATCCAAAATGGGTTTCAAATTTGGTACCTGTAGCAAAACCAGATGGATGTGTTCGTTGCTGCATAGACTTTAGAGATCTTAACAAAGCTTGTCCTAAGGATGATTTCCCACTACCAAGCATAGACAACATTGTAGATCTTACAGCAGGACATGAAATGCTATCTTTGATGGATGGATTTTCAGGTTATAATCAAATCTGAATTGTAGAGGAAGACCAAGATAAAACATCCTTTATCTGTCCATGGGGCACATATTGCTGAGTTGTAATGCCTTTTGGTCCTAAAAACGCTGGAGCTACCTATCAACGAGCCATGATAGTTATTTTCCATGATCTTTTTCATACTATCATGGAAGACTATGTTGATGACATCCTGGGAAAATCCAAGACAAGAGAAGGACATCTACAAGTATTGGCACAAATCTTTGATCGATTAGAAAAATACCAAGTCAGACTAAACCCAAAGAAGTGTGTATTTAGTGTAACATCAGGAAAACTGTTGGGATATATTATGTCTCAACGAGGGATAGAAGTAGACCCAGCTAAGGTAAAAGCTATCATAGAAATGCCTCCACCAACGAATCTCAAACAGCTCCGCAGTTTACAAGGTAGGCTACAATCTATCCGCAGATTTATCTCACAATTATCAGATAAATGTCATCCTTTTCAACATCTTCTTCGTAAGAGTGAACCTTTTAAGTGGGATGAAAAGTGTCAATAGGCTTTTGATAAGATAAAGGAATACTTGGCAACACCTCCTCTGTTAGTACCTCCGATACTTGATCGTCCATTACTGCTCTATATATCATCAACAACCGCAGCATTGGGTGCCCTTCTAGCTCAACATGATGACTCAGGCGAAGAACATGCCATTTACTACATCAGCAGAACCCTTGTGGGCTATGAACTCAATTACTCATTCATGGAAAAAGCTTGTTTAGCATTAGTGTTTGCTTCCCAAAAGTTGTGACACTATATGCTGAACCAAACAACAAAGCTCATCTCTAATGTGGATCACCTCAAGTATCTCCTTTCAAAAGCCCTTCTCACAGGGAGATTAGCCAAATGGGTTATGATCTTAAGTGAATTTGACATACAATATGTGAACCGCAAAGCTATCAAAGGACAAGTTATTGCTGATCAATTAGCTGTAGCACCCATCACAGATATTTAGCCAATATATCCAGAATTTCCTGATGAAGGATTGTTTAATTTGAATTCTCCAGCACGATGGCAACTATACTTTGATGGATCCTACACACAACATGGTTCTGGAGCAGGTATCTTGTTTGTCACTCCCCAAGGAGATTGTATACCTAAATCATACAGAATAGCACTCCCATGTACCAACAACATAGCAGAGTATGAAGCTTTAATCACAGGCTTGCGCATGGCAGTACAATGGGCTATCAAACAGTTACGAGTCTTTGGTGATTCTCAGCTGGTTATCAAACAGGTCTTAGATGAATATCAAACAAAAGATGAAAAGCTTCTTCCATACAAGCTAATGGTGGATGATTTCAAGAGATATTTTGAGGATATTACCTTTGAGCAAATTCCCAGACTACAAAACAGAGCAGCAGATGCCATGGCTATGATTAGATCTCTTTTAGACATGCCATCTAACACCTATAAATGTGAATTCTTGGTTGAACAACTTTTGATCCCAGCATTCGAAGTTCCACAATCTGAGCTTATATGTGAAATTGTTAGTCCCAACTCGTCGTGGTACTAGGATATATACGAGTATCTTCATCATCAAACCTTTCCACTTCAACTATCCAACACCCAGTGCAAAACCTTTGTCCGTCGAGCCTCTCATTACACTATCTTAGGGGACACCCTTTATCGCCGGAGTCTTGATGGTATCCTTCTTAGATGTCTTGATTCGGAGGAAGCAAAAACGGCCTTACGTGAAGTACATGAACGTGTCTGCGGTTCACATTCCACTGGCCCTAGCCTTGTTAAGAAACTTCTATGAGCAGGATACTATTGGCCAACTATGGAAAAAGATGCCCAGCACTTTGTAAAGTGATGCCTACAATGTCAGAAACATGGAGATCTAATACATGCACCAGCACATGAGCTTCAGCCTATTGTCACTCCATGGCCTTTTTTGCAATGGGGACTTGATCTCCTAGGTAAAATCCATCCTACTTCATCCAATGGTCATAAGTTTATTATTATTGCCACTGAGTATTTCATGAAGTGGGTAGAAGCCATACCAATGACCTATATCACAGGTAAACAAATAGCCAAATTTATCCTACATTACATTATCTGCCATTATGGAGTTCCTCAAGCTATTGTCACAGACAATGGTCGGCCTTTCAAGAACCAAGAGGTTAGAGATCTTTGCAACAAGTTCCACATTCAACATAGATTCTCTACACCTTACTATCCTCAGAGCACTGGTCAAGCTGAAGCCTCTAATAAGACAATCATCAAGATCCTTAAAAAGACTGTTAATGAAGCTGGTCGATATTGGCATCTACAACTACATCCTGCATTATGGGCATATAGAACAAGCATCAGAACTCCTACTGGAGCTACACCCTATGTTCTCGTCTATGGCATTGAAGCTATTTTGCCTATCGAGGTTGAGATCCCCTCTTTGCGCATATCCTTGCAACATACTATCTCAGATGAAGAGTATCGAGTATTCAGACTCCATGATCTTGAGCTATTAGATGAACGCTGCCTTATAGCATTGAACCATCTTCAAGTCTATCAAAACTGGCTACGCCGCAGATACAACAAAAAGATCAGAGCACGCAGATTTCAAGTTGGCGACCTTGTCCTTAAAGAAAACCAACGGAATCAACAACATTGAGAGAAACAGGGCAAGTTTGAACCCAATTGGCTTGGTCCTTTCATTATCACAGCAGTCTATGGATTAGGTGCATACACTCTATCAACACCTGAAGGCGTTCCCTTGGATGAACCAGTCAACAACGTTCATCTCAAGAAGTTTTATCCATAAATCTCAGCTATCCCCAAATATAAAAAAAAAAAAAGAGAAAAGAAGAAAAACAAAAAATAAATAAATAAATAAATAATCCATCCTCTGGTGAAAACCTGGTAAACAGGCGCCTTGGATAAGTACCATAGTGAAAACCTGACAAACAGGTGCTATGTGTAGTGACCAACTTCCGCCATCTGTTTGGTTCATTTGATCATATTTCCCCATTTCATCTTGTATAAGCCATAATCATAAGCCATATCACAATGCCACACATAGCCTTTCGTCTTCATCTTCATCTTTGTCAATGCTAGCTATGATATTTGAGACATTGTCGTGATACCTATATCTTTTGGCACCTTAGCATCTTGGCCACATCTTTTTTGAATTGTCGCTTCTGCATAATAAACCTCGTCCCGCGCTGGGGGCATTTGTCGAGTCTTATTTGGAAGTGGATCCTGTTATCTCTAGCTCATAAGACATCCAACAACTCAGCTTACAACACAACAAACCTTATCAACTTCAGTCATGGCATATATCCAACGACAAATGTGACTTAATGACTTGCAACCAGGACCCATATCTTCGCAATCTATCCATATTCATCCAACAATCGCAACAAATGTCGCTTGATCAAACATCCAACCAATTAGCGACATCAATAAGAACTACATACAGCTCTATCGTTGATGCCTTGATCCTGTGGATACAGGGTATGTAGGCAATCGGAGATGCGAAGGAAGCACTCTAATTCAGGCTAAGACGATAGCCCCTTTCATCTTTCTTCTAAACATCCTTCAATCTTTCAGCTCAAATTCTTCTATCCTTCATCACTTACATCATCAATAAAACTCAGAACTACATATTCATCATGTCTCATCTTCATCGTAAATGTGCTTTGATCCCGTGGATACATGGTATGTAGGCAGTCTGGGATATGAAGGAAGTTTCCAGTACTCAAGCACATATGATCCACCCCATCTTCTTCTCTTTGATTAGCTCAAGCAAGAAGCAAACCATGTGTATATTGAAAGCTCAAGCACTTTAACCAATCAAAAGTACACCAGAAGCTATTTGTCCGCATGCCTTAAGCCACCATTTGCTATAACAGTTTATCAACAACTTTAGCCTTCAACAGGATGTAGCTTTCCTCTTAACAAGGCGCCAGCTTGATCTATCCAAGAGCACCCAAAATTTGCCAAGAGAACGTGATGACAGTATCTTTTGTCCCTTTTCTATTCGTAATCAAGACTGCCTTGATCTATTTATATCTTGGTATGTTGCGACGAAGTAAGGATTGGCGCATGGTCATATAGCTTTCATATGCTGTGTTTGCGGGATGATCTTATTCTCTTCCTATGCATATTGGCATCTTGTACGTGTTGGGATTAGCGTCTTACATATCAATATCTCTAGCATCTGAGAAGCTAAACAGTCTCTTATGCATTTGAGACTATTCTATGTTAAGACTAACTCCATACATATAACCAGCAAGCTATCATTATGTGTAGTGGAGATAAGCTCAAACCATTGCTTGTAGCGTCAAAGTCCAACACTAGTTGTTATTCATATCTTGTGCATGTTGGCTCAACATCTTGACCTCATGTGTTCCGACAAGGTGGTAGCACGCTAGTTGCGCATTGGATACCTTGACACTTTGGTCTCTTATACCCTGGTGCATAACATCCATATGCTATATCAAACATAAGGACTGCATTTCTTTTCATTTTGAGCAATTACTTGAAAGCTGCCCATCATCATCCTACCTATCCATTCTATCTATCCATTCCATCATACTCAGCCAAGATCAATCATTTCCATCCTCCTTTGTCCATGTTTCCACTCCTGCAAAAAAAAGTGTGTTAGCCATACATAAGTCCATCATATATATCTTTCATTACCATCTACCTATATGCATACATCTATCCATATCCTTACCATTTACATATTCATACATTTTCTATTCATTACCATTTGCATAAACATCCATCCATAATCCATATATAATCCACATAACATGCATAGCCATCATAATATCAACATCATAAGAACCATTACAACATCATATAGATCGCCAAAACTGCCATATATATATATATACATGTGTGTCAAAATACAAGCGTCTACAATACAAGCTGAGCCCTGAAAGAATGAATGTACAACATCGGCTCTAGGCCTCATCATAATATAATGTAAACAAGGTATGCCCTAGTGACTACTACCAGCTCCCTCGCCCTGACCACCACCGCCACTAGGTCCTGTACCTGGTCCCCCATCTCTCGGTGGCCCCATCACTGAGGCTACTGATCGAGATCCACCTGACCTCCGTGAGCTCGAAGCCCCTGATCTACTCCTGAAGCTAGGCTGTCTCTGCTCTGCCAGCATAGCTCCATAGTACAAGCCTTTGTAATACTCAGCCTCCCCTGCACTCTCTGAAGCTCTGCCTATACCACTGTCAACTGTGTGGCCAAGTACATCGTAGCTCCATCAATCCCCAAGGCAACCACTACTCTATCTCGCTCACTGGTCATCCCCTGCAGCTGCTGCACTGCCCTATCTCTCTCAGCTCACAGACCATCTCTCTCTGCTCTCATAGCCTGCTCTTGCTGTATCATAGTTTCTCGCTCAAGTCTCATCATCTGTTCATGCTGTCTCGCTGCGTCTCTCTCTTCTATCACTCTAGCTAGGGCACCATCATCCTGTCCATCTCCCCCCTGTGCTCTCAACTGTAGCTGATCCTGATAGGTCTGTGCCTGTGCTCTCGCATGCCGCAGACTAATCACGGCCTGATGCCTATCCATCTCCACTCTCCTCAGCCTCATCTGTGCCCGCTGCCTCCATCTCCTCTCCTCTCTAATCCATCTCCGTAGCTACTGAATACCAACATCATCACCTACTCTAATCTGTGCCTGAGGCTGTGCTAGTATAGCAGGCTGACCTGGCGCCTGCCCTAGCATCTGTATCCCTGGTGCAGCTGGCACAACTGCCTGTGCTGGTGGAGCCTGTCGTCGTCTCCTTCGAACTGGCTTCTCCATCCCAATCTCTCCTATCTCCCCATCTCATGTCAACCGAGTCGGCCTAGCTGTCACCTAGTATACATCATACTCTGGCAATGTGCCTGGATCTGCAGGACCCTGTCCCCACTGCCATGCTACTGGCTGCAATCCATCTCTCTCTACCAAAGTTGTGTCCACCACAACCTCTGGACCCCAATCAAACACCTCCTGCCTCATCCTCCCAAAAACGGCATCACCTACTGGTATAGCCTGTGCCTCTCTGAACTGTCTCAACGCTCTCTCTGGCAAATAGTGCTCTATGATATACACGCCACATCCAAAAATGTATCTCGCCTATCTAGCATAGACAAGCTCCGCATCCTCCTCCTCCCACTGCTCACATCCCAGCCATGGCCTCCATACAAATCTATCTACCCCATCCAATCTCCACCGCCAGTATACCACACCTCGGCACTGTCGATATGTCAACGCTCCTCTATACATCCGTGCAAATCGCTCTCCTGCTGCTCCAGCGACCCATCCCTCTGGTCTCCTCACCGGAATGTGCTTGTACACCCATACATGCAAAACTGTCACTCCTGCTGACATACTGGCTCCAAACATATATGCACAATCGTGCAGATAATGATAGAGCTGTCCCAACATGCACTCTGCCCATGCATATCTCGTACCATAGGAAAACATGCCCTCCATAACTATCCCCCATCCTACAGGAAAACTTCTAGCTCTCCTATCACCCACTAGCCATCTAATGATAGCCACTACCACCTGCTGTAATCTGTCACAGAGCTCCTCCATCCTCCCCAACGGAATCTTTGAACCCTCTGCTCTGATGTCTGGTGTCCCAAACAATCTCCTAAATGCAGCTGGACCCATCTCCGGATCATAATCCACACGATCCCCATCTATTGGAATCCTCAAAATCTGGAATACATCCTCTAAGGTGATGGTCGCCTCTCCTGTCGGTAACAAGAATGAACTATGCTCACTCATCCATCGCTCCACCATCTCTGTCATCAGCCCTCGATGTGCCTGAACTGGCTCTAATCGTGACACATGCTCCAAGCCCAGGATATCTAACACCAGTAGCTCCTCTGCATCTAACCGTCTCACCAGCCGTAAATCTCTCAGATGGGGCTCTCGCGATAACAATGGTGGTAGTACATCCTGCATCATCCATTTACCCTTGTCAGTCTCTTCTGTTAGTCATACATATCAAAATTTGCTTCTCTATTTGCTATTTTACCCTACATCTACCATAAGCGGTCCATTTTACCACATGCACTTCTTCCTAGCTTATTAGCGACTAGCCTTACCATATGCGCAGCTGTTTTGTCTATATGCAAGCCATTTCACCTTATGCGCTTATTGTTTTCCTAAAAGCGAGCTAAACCACCATATGCACTTCTTCTTGCTTCATGTGCGTGTCATATACTATATGCGAGCCTATTTGGCCTAAACGCGAGCCTTATTCTAAATGCACCTAGTTTTATCCTATAAGCGAGCCACCTAAGCGTATGCGACCATTCTAGCCTTTGAAGCGTGCTACTTTCCCTATGTGACCCATTTCTATCTATAAGCGAGCCAAACTACGTGACGCGACTGCTATTTGCTTATAAGCGAGCCCTTTCTAGCCATAAGCGACGCATATTCCTCTTTCCGTGCTTTTTTCCTACGTTTTTCCCGCCGACGAGATGCGACCCGTTTTCCCCTATGCGACCTACTCGTGCCCATAAGCGACCAGAATTACTACAAGCGCTCTCTATTTGTACGTAAGCGACCTAAATGTGCTATTTCCTAACCTAGTCGCTTCTGGTGATGTGTGTGAATTAATTACGCTTTTAGGCTATTAATTACACGCTTTTGGGCAAAGTTTTGAAACATATCGGTGCACCTGCTCCCTCTGGTCGTCCATGTGTCCTCACTCGCTCCGCACGATGATCCCTGCATGGAATAACCATCCTGCTAGCTTTGCAACTCTCACTCTCAGGAGCTCTGGGTTTCTCTAGTTTCTGAGCACAAATGAGCACAAATGAGCCTATTTGCCATTGAAGAACCTACTTATAGCCCTTCCCAAAACCCTAATTCTTCTATGCCACAGCCTATTTTCTTCCGTCCAACTCCCATTTTCTTCCTGTCCGCCTTCTTTTTAGCCTTTTTCTTCTATTGAGAGCCAACCCAGCCCTTCCTGGTTAGCCTGGCTTACCTCTCGAGGGGGCATCACCTGCCAGTTACACTGGGGCATAACTTGTTTATCGAACACATATCGTAGACACCCAAATTTGTCCCAACTTTGTCCATGTCTAACAACACATTGTTAAATCATTAATCATTAAGCCAATTAATTAAATAAATTTTATTTATTTAATTAAAATCCCATTCTCATCCACTTAGCCAATTAATTAAATAAATTTTATTTATTTAATTAATTCCACATCATAGTTTATCTCATTTTATTCATTTATCCTATTAATTAAATAAATCTAATTTATTTAATTAATATCCAACTCATATCCCAACTAATTCAAATATTTTATTTGAATTAAGCCCTCATCATTTATCACATTTCAACACTTGTCCAGTCAATCATGTGTTGTAAGACAACTTTCATTTACAATCCTTCACATGCACAACTAATGAAACCTAAATTTAGTAACTTTCAATCCTAGCCATTCACATAGCCTCTGAATCTCCACCGTTGATTGATCTTGGCTAAGTCCTATATGAACACCCTCTCACTCCATATGAGACATCCAGCAATCATATAGCACCTACATTATCATTTTGAGCATCTTGAGCATCTGATTATCCAATTGAGCTTTTATCATCAATCATGGCAGCTTTCAGCTTTGCATTTGTTCATTGTTGAAGAAGCAGTCCACATCCCTCAAACAAGGAATCGCACGGTCTAGGTGATGTTATGCTTGAATTGCATTATTCTTTGATTTCATTTAGATTAGATTCCTTGATGATGGTAGGGTTAGGGTTTCATGACTATGTCTGATCTGCTACACCTGACTTTCACCTATCACAATTTTCAGAATTAACTTGTTATCCTTTTATCTATTTTATAATTAGTGCCAATATCAATTGTTAGAATAATTTTGATCTTTATCTGCTTTATTAATTAGAGGTTTACCCACCTAGGTCTGGTAGAGCCTGAAGTGAAGGGGGTTTAGCCATATCTACCCTGTGTCAGTTAGCCAAAAATGTCAAGAGAGCCTGGCACCCTCTTAGGGTTAACGATCTGCATTTCTGAGACCTAACACCTTGCGTTTGAAGGATGGAAAGAGGTGGTAAGCATTGTATTCTTCATCTTTAACTGGTATTTCTTTCTTTCTGTGAAGCTTCTTTCATGGTCGCGGCCATTTGAGCTCTTTATGTTGTTTCTATAGCATTTCTTGATATATTATTGCCTTTTGTGTGTTATTGCTCTCCGTATGTTGGATAAAATGTGAGGAAATTTGCAAGAAATGATAAATACCTATCAACAGGATGCCGCCGCCATTAATGTCTTGTTCTCTACAACAAAGGTAGCTCCTCTAACTGTCAATATCTTTCTTTCACTGCATATAAGGGAGACAAGAGTCTCAACCTTTTTTTTATGGGTATTTTTAATTCTCTTCTTCTCTATATGGCCACATCCATTTCACTTCTTTTAGTCTATTTTTAACTTCTTGGCATAAAAAATGAAGGTTGCTTGACATACAAAAAATAGTGTTTCTCCTGAAATGCATACAAATGCATTATCCATGCATGGACACCTGTAAACACATGTTATGAGCCTTCTTTTGACTACTTTCTGTAAAAAGATGGAGGGTTTAAAAAAAATATGACAAGGGTTTGACCAAAATTGCATATATTGTCATTTTGTAGCACGACCATGATAGAAATGGTTGTATCTCCATTCCTTCCTTCTAACATTAAAGGATATGCTATGGTTTTTACAAAAACCTCACATGGGTATCACAAAAAATGAAACTCTCTATCATGGCCATGCCTGTAACACACTATAGCATCATTCTTTCCTTGAAAATGTAGAAAAAGGTAGGGTTTCTCAAAAAATCATATGGGTATCTTAAATGCTTCTCTTCATGCTACAACCAGGATATAAGATTTCTCTATAACTCCTCTTCCTTCACTTGGGCTCATGAGATGAAACCTAAGGGTTTGAGGAAATGAGGGTTTCTTGAAAAATGAGGGCAAAACTCCACTTTATGTTCATGACTATGGCAGAAAACTTTACCGTGTTTGATTATTGACTGTATGCAAGAAAGTTTCTAAGGCCCCAAACCCTCCTATAGAAATTTGTATCCATGTGAATTCTATAGCTTCTTCTCTTATCTTTGAACACTTATTAGTGATGATAAATCTCTTTTCTATAACTTTGAGCAATATATGTGTTCATTTCTATAGAAGAAAATGCATAATTCTTGATGGCATCTCTTTCTCTATAGCATACATTTCCAAAAAGACTTGTAGTTTGTATTATTCATGTTTGTCTTCTTTAGCATGTTCAGTATGTATTTTATCTTCTTTTGAACAGGGCATATACTTGTAAATTTTGAGACTGTAAGGTTGTAGCATTATCTTATTTCGACATGCCTTCATCTTTACTGTATCAATTAGATGGTCTATTCTTGATGTATCATTTCAATATGTGACCTGGTGGCTACATATCATATGCTCTCCATGACAAACCTTTGCATACTCCATGATAACCCTTGCATACTAGTTGCTTTGATTATGAATAGTATCATATCTCTAGATTTTATCCATCTTCCTATATCTGTATGTCGTGACCTCCTGTCATTTGAATGTTATGACTATTACTTTAAAATTTTAGGTTGTCCTTCATTATATACCTGCACTTGTCAAAACTGCAACATGATATTTGTTTGTTGTTCTATGCACATGATTAGATTACTCTTTTGATGTACCTTGTAGCTCATGTGCATAAGTTTGTTTCCTAAAAGCACTACTCTATCACTCTTTTATCATCATCAGATGGTAATGTGAACACTCATATGGTATTGACTAAAAGAAATGCATTAGTTTGGTTATGTCATTTACTCTTCTTTGAACATCATATGCATAACAAATAAAGGCTCCTATAGCCTATTCTTTCCATCTGATATGCAATAGGAACTTGCTTAACATATGTGATCATGCCTGCACTTGATGACTGTACTTATCTCTATTCACTCTTCTGTCATTTCTTAAGTCTAGTTTTGAAAATTTGACATAAAACATGATAGAAAAATGGCATTCTGATAATGATATGAAAGAGCTAAAATACCTTCTGTGGCTATAACTCTAATTTCTACACCTTGCCAACTTGATTTGGGCATTTTAAGTTAATCTGATTTGCTTCAATCAGTTGTAATGAATGTCATGATGATATAGATTTTTCTGTAAGTTGATTAGATGATGCATAGTGTAGCCTGGAATGATGCATCTTGTCTTTTCTGATACTCTTTTTCAAATGAAAAATAAAACATGTTGGGCTCAAACCCTTGTGGGAGCCACGTTTAATCCACACGTTTATTTATCTTCAAATCAGGAACAATACATGTCCTATACCTACACAGTGAACAAACAAGTTAGCATAAAATATACCTGATGGTATTGATTGATCTTCTTCATGCTTTTTTCTAATTTGTAGCACTTATCTGATCTGGTCTTTCATATTCAATGCATGATGTGGTAAGTAGATATTTCTGTTTGATAAAAGCATATGATAACTTTAAACATCTGGAGTGCTAACAGGGTTGTCCCCAAATTTTTTGCAGGTTTGACTGATGATGGGAGCTAAAGATAAAGATTGAAGACTAAAGATCAACATCAACAAAACAACCTTCTTGCTCAGGCAATAATGGATGTTTCATTTTATCATGTGTTTATTTCATTTCTTTTATCATCCAAATGTATAGCTTGCATGTCTGCAATTGCTCAGTCTAGTTACTCTCATAGCTTGTGTGGGACACATTTGAACACTTCTTCTAAACATAATCAATTAATTTATTTTATGCATTTGATGTATGTGTATTTCTTTTTTGATCAATGCATAGAATAAAGTAACAGATATTGAATGTATGTTCAAAACATGACATGAAATAACAGTTCAATACAAATATATTTTTTTCTTTATTCAAAATCTGATTAACTGAATAATCAATCTAAGTTATAACTCCCGAAAGATAAAACCATGTTAAAACAAATGTATTTCTTGAATGATTGATACCTTGACTATCTAATTATCTTGTCATGATGACTCATCATTCTTGATTAGACTGATGGGTTATCTTGTCATCTAAAGTCTATCTCTGTTCTGTCAAGATATATACTGTTAAAAAATGCATAACTTCAAATTTTTTCTTTTATTCCTTTTGAACAACTGCACTTAGGTCAAACTAATTTTAGTGTAAACAAAAAATTAGTAACAATCATCCTACTCAAAACTCTCACTTGAACTATCTTCTTCCTCTCCATCCTCAAATTCATCATTTTTTTCTTCCTTATGTGCATCTTCTTGCTTCAATTCAAAATGCAATATCTTTTTCCCTTTTTTATCTTTTGGTTTTTTAGGATCAAAAATAGCTCTAAGTTCCTTGAAAAACACATCTCTAGAATAGACTGTTGCAAGTATGGGCCTAACTAGTGTTGTCATTGATGTCAACATACTCCTGTTGCATTGATGTCAAGGATTGGATGAGCTATGTGCTAAGGATATTGAGAAAATTAGTCCTACCAGGAACAGAGAAGAACAGTGAAGATAGTGAAGCTCTTTGAAGTAAAGATCCTAGCTAAGATGAAGATCAGAGAATGTACATCAAAGGGTTTGTAGATATATGTCTAAAGGTGATCCATTCAAGATTTGAGAGGTCCACATGAAGATTTGGAGAAGTTATGGCCATATAAGTAAAACTAGTTTTGGCAGGTGTTCAAAGGTGACAGAGTGACACAAATAGGTCCGATGAGATCTAGAAATGCAATATCATGTTCTACAGATTTGGTGGAGTGTTTAGGAAGCCGATGTGAATTGACAACTCAATTGGTTCATGGTCATGATAGTGATGACAGAATGTGTTCTTGAGGTTCCAGATGAAGATGGGAATGATTTCAGTAAGTAGAAGTGGTGTGGATGTTCTTGGTGATTTAGGCAAGCTTGTGGGGGTCTCTAGATTGTGTATAGTTTGTGTTGGTGGTCCACATTAAAGATTGAGCTAGTAATTGAACATTTACTTCTAGATGATGATGTTCTTCCTAATCATGGCCGACTGGATGATTTACACATCTTGCGGATTATCTTGAAGATGTTCTGCGAAGCATGGCATGTTCATCAAAGAAGATTGAAGTCCCAAATATGTGTATCTGATAGTGTGGTGATTCGCATGAAGTCTTTTCTAACAAGTCAACTTATATTTGCATATTTGCTTTGTAATAAAATAAAGTATGTATTGTGCTGACTTTGATGATTATCCCAAAGTTGATGTCTTGTACAAATAAGAGTTGTGAAGTCATTTCAAAGTATTCATGTCGAGATGAGGAAGTGGTAGAGAGGAGAAGAGTGAAAAGTAGAGCAGATGTGTTGAGCTTATATGGAACTAACTTAGGCATGGTGAAGATGCTAATCTTCAGTTCAATTATGTAATATTTATTATTCTATAGACAGTGTGTCTTTTGTAGGTAGTGGGCCTCTTATGAGCAGTGTGCTCGGGCAGTGAGCCCTAATTGGCATGTGCCATTTTGTTCTTCATATTCTTTTAATAGATAATACAATCTTGGGTTAGTCACCCATTCCATGTTAAAATCTTGGTGTCATATGTGTTAATGTGTTTTTGCTCTTGAATTATTGCATTGTGCTTCCATGATTGATTTATTATTATGATGTTGAATTACAAGAAGGATTTAAGTGTTTAAAGAAAAGAAAGTTTTGGGACTACTGATTCACCCCCTCTCTCAGTTGTCTGTCCTAAAACTGACAATTGGTATCAGAGCTAAGTTCCTCTAAAAGAGCTTAACCACTTGAGGAGATCTAGAATGTCTTCCTACAAGAAGGATAGTCTGAGGTTTGATGGAACTAATTACACACTTTAGAAAAGCCACATGGAATGTCACTTGAAATGTATGGGAATGCAATAATGGACCATAACTTCAAAGAAGTATGTTCCTCCAAATAATGGTCTGACAACTATAGATGAAATCAAAGATGCTGAAGATAATCTTCGGGCTAAAGAATCTTTACTAAGTGCCTTATTTGATTCAGAGCTGACAAATATTATAGATTTAAATACTGCATATGAGATTTGGGACAAAATGGAACTTCTACATGAAGGAGACAAATATGATAAGTGTGCCAAGCTACAGAGACTGAAAGGAAAATTCATAAATCTGAAGATGAATGAAGATGAGAATATCACTACATTTATGCCAAAAGTTAATGAGCTTGTTTGTGGCATTAGGTGTGCTAGTCGAACCTTGGATGAAGATGAGATTGTTGCCAAAGTTCTCAAATCCCTACCGCCTACTTAAAAACACAAGGTTGTTGCTATTAAAGAGTTCAAATCTTTATCAAATATCACAAGAGATCAACTGGTTGGAAAATTAGTTGTATTTGAATTGGCTGAGTTTGGAGATGCCCTCCCAAGACTGAATCTGCATTCAAAGATAGTGCCTCTGTAAAGGGCAAACAAAGGTATGATTCAGGAGAGAACTCCTCAAAGAAACTATCATGGTATGAAAAAGAAAGAAAAGATTTGGAAGAATATGAAGCAAAAGTTGTTCAACTTGAAGCCCTTATTGCAAAAAGATTGCCAAGAGGATCTGGTAATTATGAAGAAAAATTGCCCTTCAAATGTTTCAACTGCAACAAGATTGGTCACTTTGCCTCAAGGTGTCCGGAAATATTTTCAAGGACAAATCCAAACAGATCAAGATTCCAAAAGAAATGTTACTATGTTCATAAGGATGATGATGATGAAGGAGTAACAGATGATGAATCAGAGACAGCAAACAAATTTGCAAGTGACTGGGTGTTTATTGCCATCAAGGAAGAAGATCCAATGCCCTCTGAATCTGTCAAACATAAATTGATAGAAAGAGCTCTGGCTGCCCAAGTTGAAGAAAAGGATGATTGGGTCATTGACAGTGGATGCTCCCACCATATGACTAGTGACAAAAATAAGTTCATAGATCTAGAAAGATATGAAGGAGGAGTTGTAAAATTTGGTGATAATTCTGCTGGCAGAATCAGAGGCAGAGGAACTATTTCTTTTGATGGAAAGAACAAAACTAGTGATGTCCTGTATGTTGAAGGTTTGAAGCACAATCTTGTTAGTGTTGGACAGTTGGTGGACAAAGGCTGTGATCTTTGATTCAAAAATGGAAAATGTAAGATCTTTGAAACTTCTAGAACAGAGATTGCATCTAGTACTCAAACAAAAGGTAACATCTTCCACTTGGTTGGTACTGGAAAAAGTTGTTTATTTATTTAAATTGATCATATTTAGTTGTGGCATAGGAGAATGTGTCATGTGAATTTTGATAATATCATCAAGATAAGAAACACTCAGGCTATAAGAGATCTTCAAGATTGGTGAGACCTACTAATAGCTTGTGCAAAGAATGTCAGTTGGGTAAACAGAGAAGAGTCACATTCAAAAGTAAGGAACAATCTTCTACTGGATTGTTGGACTTAGTACATACTGATCTATGTGGATCAGCAAGAATCAGGAGTTTGCAAGGTGATAGATATTTCACGCTACTAATTGATGATCATTCCCAGATGATGCGGGTGACTTTTCTAAAAAAGAAATTTGAAGCTCTTTAGAAATTCAAAATATTCAACGCTATGGTAGAAAATGAAATTGGATTAAACATAAAGTGTCTTAGGTCTGATAGAGGTGGAGAATTCACATCTAGAGAGTTCATAAAATTATGTGAGAAACATGGGATAAAAAGATAGTTATTTGCTCCAAGGACTCCATAGTAGAATGAAGTAGTGGAGAGAAAGAACCGGACCATCTAGGAAGCATCTAGAACCATGATCATGGAAGCAAATGTTCCTCAGATCTACTAGAGAGAAGCTGTAAGCACTGCTATCTATACTCTTAATCGAGTATAAATTAGAAGCAATACTGGTAAGACCCCTTATGAACTCTAGTTTGGCATCACTCCCACTGTAAAGTATTTTAGAATCTTTGGTAGTAAATATTACATTAAAAGAGATGAAGACCTCGGCAAATTTGATGCTAGAAGTGATGAAGGAATATTCTTGGGTTATTCTACTCAAAGCAAAGCATACCAGTGTTATAACAAGAGATTGAGAAAGATTATAGAAAGTACAAATGTGAAGGTTGATGAAGGCATTGAAAAATGCTCAATGTTTTATGAATATTAAGAAGATGATTAGAATGATGTTTTGGTTCAAGCCCCTTCTGAAATTTAGATCCAAACTAATCCAGAGAATCCTAAAATATAGAAAGAAGAGATAAGTTTGAATGAAGCTATCCAAGAAATAGAAGTGCAAGAAATTTCCAAAACTCCCAGATATGTAAGACTGAATCATTTTGAAGACTAGATCATAGGTGATAAAAGCAAGGGTGCTCAAACAAGAAGAAAGATTGCTCAAGACTCAGAAAAGTATTGTGTGATTTCAAAGATTGAACCAAAGACAGTAAGTGAAAGCATGCAATGATGAAAGCTGGACTAAAGCCATGAAGGAAAAGTTGATTTAGATTGAGAAAAACCACACTTAGGATCTTGTTCCCAAACCTAGAAACAAAAATGTGATTGGAACCAAATGGGTCTTTTGGAATAAACTGAATGAAGATGGTGAAGTAGTCAAAAACAAAGCTAGATTGGTCTGCAAGGGTTATTCTCAAGCAGAAGGAGTTGATTTTGAAGAAACTTTTGCTCCGGTGGCAAGAATTGAAGTAGTCACATTATTTCTTGCTTTTGTTGCCTTCAAGGATTTCAAAGTATATCATATGGATGTCAAGTCTGCCTTCCTAAAAGGTGACTTGGAAGAAGAAGTATACATTGAGCAACTGGATGGATTTCAATTGTCTGGTCATGGTGATATGGTCTGCAAGTTGAAAAAGCATTGTATGGACTCAAACAAGCCCCAAGATCCTAGTATGAAAGACTAGATAAGCATCTTTTGAAGATTGGTTTCAACAATGGTACTGCTGACAGTAACTTGTACTTCAAAACTGATAATGAAAATATCTTGATTTTTGAAGTATTTATTGATTATATCATTTTTGGAGGAAGATATAGTATGTGCAAAACTTTTGCAAATTAAATGAAAAGTGAATTTGAGATGTCCATGTTTTGGGAAATGAATTTCTTCTTGGGTCTAAGAAAGGAATCTTCATTTTACAGACTAAATATGTGAAAGAATTGTTGAAGAAATTTGGGATGGAAGACTCAAAACCAATGAATACTCCCATGGCAACCGGATGTAAACTAAGCAAGATGATGACTCTCCTAAGGCTAATCAGAAAAAGTACATGTCAATGATTGGAGGACTATTGTATCTTACTCAAACTAGACCTGACATTATGAATGTTGTTGGTATTGTTGCTAGATTCCAAGCTGATCCTAGAGAATCTCATGTCATGGCAATCAAGAGGATTACCAGATACTAAAAGGAATAGTTGAGTATGGTTTATGGTATCCTAGAGATCATGATTTCTCTCTTCATGCATATACAGATGCGGATTGGATAGGAGATGTGGATGAGCGAAAGAGTACCAATGGTGGTGCATTCTTTTTGGGGAGAAGATTGGTTTCTTGGCTGAGCAAGAAACAAGAGGCAATATCTCTATCCACTATAGAAGAAAAATATATTGTAGCAGCAGGTAGTTGCACTCAAGTATTGTGGATGAAGCAAATGCTAAGAGACATCAGAGTGGAGTATGAGGAACCTATTACAATCTTCTATGATAACTCAAGTGCAATAAATATATTAAAAAATCTGGTGTTGCATTCAAAGACAAAACATATATCCATCAAGTTTCACTTTTTGAGAGAGCAGGTGAACAAGAATGAAGTTAGATTAGAGTTTGTGCCCTCTAAGGATCAGATTGCAAACATTTTTACTAAACCTCTACCTAAGGACTCTTTTGAGTATCTCAAAGAGAAGTTAGGGGTTATTACCCCTCTAGTTCTGAATTAAGGTGCATAGATGTGCATCAGTCTGGAGGATCTCATAGTCACATCTTGTGATCTGGATTGTTGATAGGAAGCTGCTACTTAGGGCGAGCAGTCTATATGATTCTGATTGATGCAACTATGTGCCCTTTTCCATTGATGTCAAAGGGGGAGAGAAGACATGTGAAAAGAAAAAGTGGCTGCTAATCAAAGGGGGAGAAGTAAAGGAAGAGAAGACATGAATGATTGTTGTTGATAGGGGGAGCTATGTCAGTCAGTGAGGAGAAGTTCTTGTCTTGATGGTTAAAATAATTTTTCACATCATATGTTACCATCAATGACAAAGGGGGAGATTGTTGCAAGTATGGGCCTAACCGATGTTGTCATTGATGTCAGCATACTCCTATTGCATTGATGTCAAGGATTGGATGAGATGTGTGTTGAGGATATTGAGAAAATTAGTCTTACCAGGAACAGAGAAGAATAATGAAGACAGTGAAGCTCTTTGAAGTAAAGATCCTAGCTAAGATGAAGATCAGAGAATGCACATCAAAGGGTTTGTAGATATATGTCTGAAGATGATCCATTCAAGATTTGAGAGGTCTGCATGAAGATTTGGAGATGTTATGGCCATATGAGTAAAACCAGTTCTGGCAGGTGTTCAGAGGTGACAAAGTGACACAAATAGGTCTGGTGAGATTCACAAATGCAATATCATGTTATACAGATTTGGTGGAGTGTTTAGGAAGCCAATGTGATTGACAACTCAATTGGTTCATGGTCTAGAGGTTTGTAAGCATTTATTCTAATGTGACAGTGATGACAGAATGTGTTCTTGAGGTTCCAGATGAAGATGTGAATGATTTTAGTAAGTAGAAGTGGTGTGGATGTTCTTGGTGATTCAGGAAAGCTTGTGGGGGTCTCTAGATTGTGTCCATTTTGTGTTGGTGGTCCGCATTGAAGATTGAGCTCATAATTGAAGGTTTACTTCCAGATGATGATGTTCTTCCTAATCATGGCCAACTGGATGATTTACACATCTTGCAGATGATCTTGAAGATGTTTTGCGAAGCATGGCATGTTCCTCAAAGAAGATTGAAGTCCTAGATATGTGTGTCTGACAGTGTGGTGATTCACATGAAGTCTTTTGTAATAAGTCAAGTTGTTTTTTTGTATTTGTTCTATAATAAAATAAAGTATGTATTGTGCCGATTTTGATGATTATCCCAAAGTCGATGTCTTGTATAAATAAGAGTTGCGAAGTCATTTCAAAGTATTCATGTGAAGATGAGGAAGTGGTAGAGAGGAGAAGAGAGAAAAGTAGAGTAGAAGTGTTGAGCTTAAATGGAACTAACTCAGGCATGGTGAAGATGCTAATCTTCAGTTCAAGTATGTAATATTTATTATTCTGTAGACATTGTGTCTCCTGTAGGCAATGGACCTCTTGTGAGTAGTGTCCTTCGGTAGTGAGCCCTAATTGGCATGTGTCATTTTGTTCTTCTTATTCTTTTAATAGAGTATACAATCTTGGGTTAGTCACCCCATGGTTTTTCTCTTAACCGGGTTTTCCACGTTAAAATCTTGGTGTAATATGTGTTAATGTGCTTTTGCTCTTGAATTATTGCATTGTGCTTCCATGATTGATTTATTATTATGCTATTGAATTACAAGAAGGATTTAAGTGTTGAAAGAAAATAAGGTTTTGGGACAACTGATTCACCCCCCCTCTCAATTGTCTGTCCTAAAACTAACATAGACAACTTTCTTAGTTAGAGGATTCCAAATCTTATAACCTTTAACATTCTCACCATATCTAATGAAGATGCATTTTTGTACTTTTGGATCCAACTTAGAATTCTTTTCTTTAGGCACATGAATGAAAGTCTCATAAAAAAAACCCTGAATGTGAAATAGAAGGTTTCTTACCTATCCACACTTTATAAGATTCCAAATCAAGAGCAGTGCAAGGAGATTTATTAAACAAGCAAACAATAGTACTAAAATCTTCTACCTAAAAACATATGTTCAAGTGTGAACCACTTAACATACTTCTAACTTTTTCCATTATAGCTTAGTTCATCCTTTTTACAACCCCATTCTATTGACATGTGTAAGGAGTAGTATTTTTCCTTATTATACCTGCATGATTGCAAAATTCATCAAATTACTTAGAACAATATTCCCCTCCATTATAAGATCTAAAAACATTTATCTTTTGTACTGATTGGTTCTCTACTAAGACTTTAAACTATTTAAACTTAGTGAAAACTTCATATGTCTATCTCATCAAATAAATCTAGGTAAATCTTGAAACACCATTAATGAAAGATGAAATATTAATATTTTCCAATAGAATCAATATTCACAGGACCAAATACATCTATTGAATAGTTTATAATTTACACTTTGATCTATTACTTCTTGAAGGAAAAGAGACTCGCTTTTGTTTCCTAGGCACACAATTCTCACAAAATCAAAATACTCATCAAAATGGGGAAAACCTTCAAGTAATCTTTTATTCATAATGGTTTTTAAACTTTTTTTACTTATGTGGCCCAATCTAGATGGTGCCACAACATCCATGTATTTTTTGATTTTTTAGTCACATAGGTGGATCTACATAAAGTAGTTACATTTAGCATAAACATAGTTCCCAATCTTGTCTCTATTGCTACCACCAAGCTCCCTCTCACTAGTCCATAACCATACTTATCAAATGTTACATGCATCCTAAATCATTCAACTTAGATACATAAATTATATTTCTAACCAATCTAGGAATATGTAATACACTAGGGAGGGTTTTTATCTTCCCATCACTAAAACAAAATTGTACCTTTCCCCATTCAACTATTAGATATGAACTATTGTCCCCAAGGTAGACTTAACCTCAATCATATTTTTCATATGTGTAAAACCACTCCTTATGAGGAGTCATATGATATGTGTTTGTTCCCAAAATGCACTTCAAAATCCTAGAGCATTTCTCCTCCTTCCAGGCCAAGGGTGTTGTCAGAAAGGTGAGAAAGGAGATCATCCACAGATTGAGGATGTTTAATGCCAACAAATGAGAGTGGTTATTCTCTCCTACACTTTGGGGTCAAATAGACCCATGTGGATATTCTTAAAGGAATGAGATGGAACGCAAATAAACACACACAGACATACCCAATGGACACTTAAACCCCATAGCTGTCACTAGGTCAAGAACACTGGCTACATAAAACCTCTAATAAGGCTAATTAATGCACCTTGCACATGTACCCAAAGATGATAACATGATATCCCACAAAATAAATCCAATTAACTCCACATAGACAAGTTGCAAGGTGTCAGAATGCATGAACATGATTCACAAATGATTTGAACTATTTCAAATTACTTGAGGTTTGTCCCTAGTTGTTATACTGAATCATGAACATCATGTAAGACCTAACCTAACCCTACTCCTACTCCTATGGCTAATAGAATGAGGGTCTAATTGAAAGAGAGTGTTTGATCCTTCACCAATATGGATAGGTGCCTACTCCATTGGGCAACTAAGTCATAAGAAACGAAGGGGAGGAAGATATATACAACACCCATCAACAAAAACATGAAATATATTCACACACAAATATAAGATATATAAACATACAATGGATATACTTAATAATCATGAGTTGAACTGCAATAACCCTCATGTAATAGAAGAAGACCAATACAAAGCCTTTGTATTGCATTAAAATGTTGTCATACATTCATTTGACACTATTGAAATAATGCGAACAAATGTGGAAAGAGGAAATAATGAAACTATGATTTCAAAACTCCCATCAATCATTCTAATTAGCCGTGGAGACATATCACTACACTAGGATATGCATTGAAGCCCTTTCCTATGGATTGCTAAATATATTCCCTCATTCACTACCTAGACATTATGCTTTGCTTGATGCCCGAAAGCTTCCTTAGGTGATTTTAGACCAAATAATTGGTTCAGTGACCAACCCTTATTACATCTTCAGAACATGTATATATAGCATTATAATCTCTATTGTAGCTAGACAAGAAATTAGAGTGTCTTACATACTTGCAGGTCATCCATAAATGCTTTGTCATGCCCACATAGGTCGTTTCAAGAAATTCTACAGAAATGGAGTGTTTGCCCATACCTTGGTACAAAAATTCATTAAATGAGGTTTCTACAGTAGAATTGGAGAAGCTATCGAGCTCCAAAATGAGCATTAATGGTGTCTTAGAGGGTTACTGGAAGATCCCATCGCGTATCAAATAGTAAAATGGCTGGGAAGAAAAAAATGTCGATCCCTCACAAATTGAGCTTTTACCAAGTATTCCACTTCTTTATTGGGAGTAGGAGATCCCCTATAACTTTGACAAGTGCAAAGGAAGGCAAAAACCATCAGGGTTCAAGAAATTGGGCTTATATCAAACCATCATCTTTTAAGCAGATGAACAAGCACCATCCCAAACTTTGAAGTCCGCAAGAAAAGGAACACTTATCGAGCTTCAATAGTTGAGCTATTGTAATACATCCTTCTCTAAAAAGGGGTGTAGAAGGGGATCCTAACCTTTGAAGTCTGAAGAAACATAGGGAAACACTTATTGGGGTTCGACAATTGGGCCTTCACCAAGCATCCAACAATCAAGAATAGGAACCAAAGAATCCCCGACCCCTAAAGTCTAAATGACTTAGACAAAAATCTATCATGCTTCGATAGTCTTGAGATAATACCATTCTTCCTTCCAATAAACAAGAGAAAAGAGGCCCCTAATTTCACTGTCCCAAAACACTTAGAATAACTTTGAAGTTGTCAGGAATCAAAGATTTGGTCCACCATGAGATGTATGCTTCTAAAGTAAGAGATAATTAATACAACTAATGCCCTAACTTTGAAATACTTAGCCAATTTTGTAAGAGACCAGGGGACTTCGTAGCCAATGAGAATAGCATATGCTAGTAAGGGAAAGTCTGATACTTTGAAAGGCCAAAAAAGATATAAAACCTAAGGGTGAAAGCTAGAAACCTTTGAGACTTAGATTTTTATAGATCTTCATGGCATTTTGACACACAGGGAACCCACTTATGATATCTCAGATCGATTATCAATAATGAGTCAAATGGGCCAAGGCAAAATTAGAGGCAGGAACAAGGACATTTGATGGATCACAGGTAGCAAAGAAATGAGGAAAAACTAGGCATCAACAATGGCTCTAGTTGTGGACATGTGCCACACCTGGAATAACAAGAAGGAGCTATTTCCAGATCAACCAAAAATGCAAAATAAAACAGGAGAAACAAAACAATATATTTACAACAAGGGCATATATACAACAAGGCAACATAGGCAATGAAGGAACAAAAGAAATAATGATTGTAAATTTTTTTTTAGAACAATGCAGGTTGACCCTACAAAAGGAGGATGGAGCTAATTGCATCTATCAAAGACAAGCTGAAAGGAGTTGATCTCCCTCATACCAACACTATTTTTATCACTCAGTTGCAACAGAAAATGACTGTATTTGTATGCACCATTATCTACATCCAATATCTATGAAGCAAAGGCTAGCTCTAACATAAACAACACCACAGCAAGGAAACCATAAATAATAGGTGCTTGACCTATTCCACATCATATCATAGTTGTTCCTAGCAGTAATGGGTGAGACATTAAAATTTAGGTTGGCATCAAAAGACAAGGATGGAAGCAAACTTCCATAATCACCTGCAACTTCACTACACATGTTGGCCTCCACATGTGAGTCAAGAAAAAAAGAAACTTCTTGCAACTCACATGGAAAACAAAAATATACCTAACTACAACCCTACTCAACACAAGGAAGGAAATCATCTTGCATAATAAACTAGAATGCCTTAAGCTCAGGTACACCATCAATTTGGGCTATAACATGTTGATCTTCATGTTGATATTGTACACCATCATTCTCATTTGTATGCTAGACCTAAACAAAGGACTTCATCATAGGAGCACCATCATCCCCAGCAGCAAAAAGCTGACCTTCAAAAATGAAAGCTTCATAGTCACACACATCAAACTCTTGGATAATAGGAAGCCAACATACATCACTATCACTTGTGCTGCTACCATCATTAATATTTGAATCATAAACATGATCCAAGCTGTAATCCAAATCATCAACACAAGACTCAACATCACCATGAGACACCTTAAGTGAAGAACCAAGTTCTTCAATTTATCTCTTTGTTGCTTGGTCATTTTAGCAATTTGTTGTGTCATATTCACTATTGCAAATAGACTAATGACACAATTGTTCTTCCACATTCATTCTTATAGTATTTCCTTGTGGATGACTTGAACCACATTCTACATGAGGAAGACAACAAACCTTACACCAAAGAAACATGTTCTCATATGCATCCACATGATCACCATCTTTACATTCATCAATGGCAAGTTTTTCACACTAAAGTTCCATGGCTGCACTAACACTTATCTTTGATTAGTTATCATCAAATCAAGCCACCTCCATGTGATCCTCATGCAAACAAACACTAACTGCTTCATCATTACTAATAGGAACAAAGGAGGGAATCTTCTCAAACAAGAAACTAGTTTCTTGCTCACTCTCTATTTCACTTACCTATGCACAATCTTCATAATCAACTTCATCAACTAATTCAATTGGCTTCTCATTCCTACACACACCTTCCTCATTGTTCAACTAGCCACATACCTCATTCTTAGTCTAGAATTTATCATGCATCTCGTCATCTTCATCTCCAATAGATAAACTTTCTAGTTGAAGATGGGTCCACACACTACCTTCATCATCTGCATCACTGTTATACAATGCACCACCTTCACATTCTACCCTTCTGACTACACAATCATCATAATTTGATGCTGCACTCATTTAATTAGCTATATCCACAATGTTGTTCATATCATCATGTTCTTAACTAGTTGTACTAACACTTGCAAATAACAACTAGTCTAGGCATTTGTATGCATTCTATAAACTTGTTATTTTCAAATATTTCCACACATAACTCAATCCAACTTCATATGCTTCAAAAAACATATGAATGCAAGTGGGAGTGTTAGGTTTGAAACACCCAAGAATGTTCGAAAGGGAAACAACAAACTTGTGATTGAAGTCCATGCTAGACTCAACCTCTTGTCTTTTGATTCTTTCTAATTTCATGACAAGATAAGTAGGGTCTAGACCTTTTACAAACTCACCTTCAAATGCAGCCACAAGTTCATTCCAAGAGGCAAAGGACTACCCTAGAAAATTTTGAATCCATTATCTTACCTCTCCATGCAATGACTTAACAAAGAATCTCATCCACATGTCCTCATCTTCAAATTGATGTTCTTCAATGAATTCTAAAAATTCATCAACATGTGTGCCCCCTTCCCAAAAGTTGTACCCATCAAACTTGGGCAACTATCTATAGACCTTGGTTGGAATACTCATTGTTTTGTAATCAACCCAAGAGAGGTCTAGTTGATTATAAATAGGATCTAAGTGATAAATAGGGGATTGAGAAATTTAATTTTTATGGGAAATAGGAAAAACATTGGACTACACCCTAGACTCTGAATCACAAATACATTACAACATCACACACTTCCTTTTCTAACAACAAAGTCACCACCTCTTTCAAAGAGGAATTCCTTGAAGTGTGAAAAAACTCCAAGGCCACAAATTAACTCTAGGTTCAACTCACCAACAAAGTCTTCAATTTCTTTTTAGCCCAGCAGCATTATGAGTTGGCAGCCTGTTGAAATATACCAACAAGATTTGTTCCCTGGGAGGATGCCATTCTATTGGTTCCCAAAAACATACTATAAAATCCTAGAGCATTTATCCTCCTTCCAGGCTAGGGGTGTCATTATAAAGGTGAGAAAGGGGATCATCCATAGATTAAGGATGTTTAAGGCCAACAAATAAGAGTGGGTATGCTCTCCTACACTTCAGGATTAGATAGACCTAGGAGGGATATTCCTAGAGACATGAGATGGAACATAAATAAACACACATAGCCATACCTAATGGACGCTTGACCCCCATAGTTGTCACTAGGTCAAGAAGATTGGTTGCATAAAACCTCTAATAAGACTAATTATTGCAGGTTACACATGCACCCAAATATGATAACATGATATCCCACAAGATGAATCCACTTAACTCCACATAGACAAGTTGCAAGTTGTAGGAATACATGAACATGATTCACAAATGATTTGAACTATTTTAGATTGATTGAAGTTTGTCCCTGGTTATTATACTGAATTGTGACCAGCATGTAAAACCTAACCTAAACGTACTCCTACTCCTATGGCTAATAGAATGAGGTTTTGATTGAAAGAGAGTGTTTGATCCTTCACCAATATGGACTAGTGCCTACTCAATTGGGCAACTGGGTCATAACCAAAAAAGGGGAGGGAGATACATACAACACCCATCAATAGAAACATGAAATATAATCACACAAATCTAAGATATATAAAGATATGATGGACATACTTAATAATCTTGAGCTAAACTGCAATAACACACATGTACTAGAAGAAGACCAATAGAAATCCTTTGTATTGCATTAAAATGCTTTAATACATTCATCTAACTCTATTACATTCATGCCAGCAAATGTGGCAAGAGGAAGCATTGAAACTATAATTAAACACTCCCTTGAATCATTCCAATTAGCCACGAAGACATACCACATCACAAGGATATACATTGAAGCCCTTTCCTAAGGAATGCTGAATATATTCCATCATTCACTACTTGGACATTATGCTTTTCTTGATGCTTGAAAAATTCCTTAAGCAATTCCAAACCAGACAATTGGTTTAGTGACCAACCCTTATTACATCTTTAGAACATCTATATATAACATTATAATTTACTGTTGTAGCTGGATGGGAAACTAGAGTGTTCTACATGCTTGCAAGTCATCCATAAATGCTACATCACGCCCACATGGGTCATTTCAAGAAATTCTATAGAAATGGAGTGTTCAATGATATCTTGATATAAAAATTCATTAAATGAGGGTGCTACAGTAGCATTGGGGTGCAAAGAAACCACCTAACACGCTATTAAGCTCTAGAATGAGCATTAATTATAGCCTAGAGGGTCACTGGAATGTTCCATTGCGTACTGAATAATAAAATAGTTAGGAAGGAAAAAATGTTGGGCCTCATAAAAATCAAGCTTTCACAAAGTATTCTACTTCTTTATTAGGAGTAGGAGACTCCCTGCAACTCTAACAAGTGCAAATTAAAAACCCATTGGGGTTTGGCAAATCAGGCTTACACCAAACCATCATCCTTTGAGTAGACAAATGAACACCAACTTGAACTCTAAATTCTGTAAGCAAAGGAACACTTATCAAGCTTCCATAGTTGAGCTGTCGTGATACATTCTTCTCTAAAAATGGGCATAGAAGGAAACCCCAACCTCTGAAGTCTGAAGAAACACAAGGAAACACATATCAGGCTTCTACAATTAGGCCTTCACCAAGCATCCAACAATCGAGCATAGGAACCAAAGACTCCCCAACCCTTGAAGTCTAAAATACTTAGACAAAAATCCATTGAGCTTTGACAGTTAGGCCAATAAAATTCTGCTATAAATCTTCAACAGTCAGGCTAATACCATTCTACCTTCGTCAAATAGGAGAAAAGAGGACCCTTGATTGCATGGTCTAAAAACACTTAGAATAACTTTGAAGTTGGCAAGGATAAGGGATTGGGCCCACTGTGAGATGTATGCTTTTGAAGTAAGGGAGAATGAGGATAACTAACACACCAACACAAAAATAGTTAGCGAATTTTGTAAGACACCAGCAGGGTTCAGAGCCGATGAGAATATCATGTTAGTAAGGGAAACCTTAAAACTCCAAAAGGATGAAAAAGGTTGAAAACCTAAGGGGAAAAGATAGAAACCTTTCAGACTTAGTTTTTTATGGATTTTTGTGGCATTTTTACACATAGGAAACCCACTTAGGATATCTCATATTGGTTAACAATAATGGGTCAAATGGATTAAGGAAAAATCAGAATTAGAAACAAGGACCTTTGATGGATCACAAGCAGGAAAGAAAGGAGGAAAAACTAGGCACCAACAACATGAACATCCTAAGTCAACCAACTAGTTTTTGTTAGAAATAATATTACATGAAGAAAGAAAAACTTCATCACCTGATTCTAAGGACTTTTTTGTAAAGGAATCCCACTATTGCTTCTTTTCTCTAAAATCCTTTTTAACATGTCCCCTCTTTCTATAATTCTAACACTTCACTTTGTTCTTTTTACTAGGACTTTTAGATATGCCCTTAAACTTGTCTTTATGCCACTTCTGTTCTCCTTTAGATCAACCTTTTTCCTTGGACCTTTCCTTGGCATTAAGAGCATATGTTGAACTAGCCATAGCTTTCTTTCTCATTTTCTGTGACAAAAATGTTGCAACAAGAGCATCAACCTTGGGGTCTTCAAGATTGGCATTGATATTAAGAATGAAATTCTCCCATGACTTGGGTAAAGAACAAAGAAGAATAATGCATTTATCTTCTTCCTCAATTTTAAAATCGATTGAGGCCAATTGACTCAAACTCAAATTAAAAGTATTTAATTCTTAATAATAAAATCACCTTCCTTCATTTCCAGAGAAAATAATTTTCTTTTCAAATATAATTTATTTACTAGAATTTTATCTTGGTAGATCTCACCCAAATGTTTCCATAGAGAGTATGCATTAGATTCTTCAGCTACATTTAACAAAACCAAACTTGCAAGACAAAGCCAGATCATCCCCCAAACTTTCTTATCAATCTTGTCCCACTCATATCAATCTATTTTGTATAGATTCTTTTCCTTTGTTGCAGCCAACCATTGATCCATCTCTTCAAGGACATCCTCCATCTTTAGCTTTCATAACTCATAGTTAGTTCCATTGAACTTATCAATATCTAATCAAGATGTAGATGTAGCCATGGCTTCCACACACAAATCTGCAAAACAAATTTAACCAAAACTCCCATTGAAACACAAAAAACCTTCACTCTTCCACCCAAGAAGCAAAGTTGGCTAGGATCTAATAACAAATGTTAGAAATGAAGGCAAACCACTACAATATAGAAATCTAAAATTATATTAAAAATCTAAAATTTAATCCATAAAATGCCAAATAGAGATTAAATAATGTAAAATTAGCAACAAGGAAATCAACAAACACATAAGAATCTCACAACATAGTGTTTACATGAAGAAAAGCCTTTCAAGTAAAAAATCCACCAAGAAAGAGGCCAACTTGTATTATCTTTGAAAAAGGTTATAATACATTCACTTCCTTCAATCCTCCATGCAAATTTACTACACCTATGTACCTATGAACATATTTTCATATTCTACACTTCTCAAGCCTCTATTAATTAGAAAATACAAGCTACAAAAGAACATATAGAATGTGGCACCCAACATGGAAAAAATACAATGCAATATTTGAAGAATCTAGTCAATAGGCTATTATTAGCCTCTTATAGTTGTCATAACCCTCTTACAAACATATGGTGCCCAAGATATGCAAATCTCAATGCCCATCTTAGGAATAGTCAACAACGAGATAAAAATAGCCTCTTACACCTTCTTACAAATTGTCATCAGATGTTATACAAAGACAGTCCAATAATAGTTGATTCCTTACAACATGTAAGGCACTAATAATGGAATATGCTCTTACACAGGTATCATAAGTCATTATTAAGCTTGGGCATCCACTTGTTGGTGCTTCCAACTGATTGTCACAATCCTCTAAAGATTTAGCTAGTTTCTTGTGATTTAGGAATCCTCTGCACTTTTGGTTTTGCAAGACTAAGGTGGGTGTAACTTTACAACATCCAAGGGTATTTCTTGACTTATTCTAGATGTTGTTTAATTAGAAAGTTCTCTATGAAAATATACCAAGGAAGTGACCGACTCCTATTAGATTAGCTTAATCCTTTGGCAAATTAGTTTAGACTAGGATTAAGAATGGTTATTACTCCAATTCTACTCTAAAACTATACAGAAATAGAAATGAATTTGATTGTTGGGTGGATCTGAATCAACATATCATCACAGTGAGAGATCGGTGCCTAATCCTAAGGTTACAGAGTCAAGCTGCAGAAATTAAATGTATCATTCAAGCAATATTGCTTCATCACAAATGTACTAGTAGCATTAATGTCTTACGTTAATGCTTCTTGTACAAGAGAATTGTAAAATTATCCATTAAACTACAATGTAGAACAAAGTTAACAAAATTTTTTCCAAGCAATTATTCCTCCCCTTGAGAGAAAGCCATAGAAAATATATACAATATAGAGAGCTGCAAAGATGAACCAGAATATTCTTGATATTGAGCATTCATATTAACTTCATTGATTATACAATATGAAGAGAATTCTACAAAAAGTATGACAATACATTCAGGACTAAAAATGATGCATTGCTCTACAGATTTGAACACAAAATAACATGCAACTTTGTAAATAGAAGGAACAAGGAATCTCCAACATCCACCTTCTTCTTACAAATAGAAGGAACATTTGTTGAGGGGTTAGCCATCGAGCCTTCCTACATTTGTCTTATTATGAAGAAGGTAGAAAGAAAGAAGTCCAAAACTCCAACCTCTGACAATCCGCACTACTTAGAATATTTTTCATTATCTATATAGCTTAGCAAAAAGGCATGCTGATGAAAAGTTGATTCATCCTTTAATCCATGTGGCGGCCTCCTGCACTTCCACCAAGATTTTTTCCTCAATAGAATATTCTTTGCATAATGGTGAAAACTAACTAAAGCACACAATGTATCGGCCAATGATTCCCGTCAGACTTTGGACCTCGGGGCTTTTCCCTAATACGTGCCATGAAGAAGACTGAAGACCAAAGGCCCAAAGTCTGACCTCTAAAACACTTAAAAGAAAAAGAGCTTGTCAGACTTCAGCCTTCAAGACTTCCTCCTAATCGCAACACTGAAGAAGATAAAAGGTCAAATCTTAAACCTCTGAAACTCCAAAAGAGGTGAAAAATACAAGGAAACACTTAGATTTTTTTGGACCTAGTCACTTTTTAGGTTTCCTATCTTGTATTTTCAAAAGGAAAACACATGGAAACCTATGGAAGATATCTCTAATCAGTTATAAACTATATGTTCAACAATGGAGGTATAGAATGGGACTCAAATGGAACTTGGGGGCAAAATGGGGCATGTCCAGGAACAAAACATTATAGGTGCCAACATATGAAGCCAGGGAAGATTTCTCACAGTCGTAATAGTGGCTTTAGTTGGGGACGGATGACCACAATATTATCACAAGGATCCAGAATCTTCAGGGACGCAACCGACCATAAGAAATAGTAAATAGGGAAAAGCACACAAAACAACACACCTATTTACATTAAAAGTATGAATGTGCATGGATATGATCAAGCAAAGAATTTCTTCAAGAACTGTCCATGCATTGGAAATACTTGGATTTCACTATTCAAGGCCTGGATGAAGTATGAATCTCCTCCATGATAATCTGTTATTACATAGGTACCTAATCACAAGGCTTCAATTTTTCCATGCTTTCCCTTGTCTTGTGCCTTAGCATTCTATACCAGAACCATGTCATTCACTTTGAACTTCCTATCAAAAGCTCTTTTGTCAAACAAATATTTAGCCTTCTGTTGCATTTTGAGATTGTTCCTTTGTGCATCTCTTCTGACTTTATCTAGTTCAATTAACTATTCAATCCTCTCCTCTATTGGCTCAATGATGTCTAGATCCTCTTCTTGGATGAACTTATAGATAGGTAGGAGATTATTCACTAGCAACCTAGCCTGAGTGCCATAAACCAATTTAAATGGTGATTTGCCAATATCCTTTTTGATAGTCACCCTATTAGCCCATAAAGCTAGACTTAGCTTAGAATCCTAAGCCCTTTTGTTTTTATCTAACACCTTTGTGATGATTTTCTTTAGGCTTTTGTTGCTTGACATAGCTTGACCATTCCCTTGGGGGTGATAAGGGGAGGAATATGACATCTCAATGCCATATGTATTGCAAAAACTTATGAATTCATCAGATCTAAAGCACATAGCATTATCCATTACTAACCTGACTAATGCTCCAAATCTGACAATGATGTGATTCAGAATGAAATCCATCACCACCCTGCTTGTGGCTTTTCTAGTAGGGATGGCTTTTATTCACTTGGTGAAGTAATATGTAGCTACAAGGATCCATTTATGGCCTCCACTTGATTTCTCACTAATTTAACCAATAAAAGACATGCTCCATTGATAGAAGGGGGACTCAACTTGCATGGGCCTGAGGGGAAATGCACCTGAATATTTGAGTTTTCTAGAGAATTTTTGGCATGCCTCATATTTTCTTATGAATGCATGGGAGTCTGAAAATAAATTAGGCCAATAATAGCCATCTTTTAGAATTTTGTGGGCTATTTTTTTGTTGTAAAATGACCTCCACACACTCCTTCATGCATTTCCTTAAACATGCTCTCATCTTGGTTCTTATCTAAGCATAATAATAGGAAACTATCAATGTTTTTCCAATATAAATCACCTTTAAAAAACACATACCACACAACTTACAACTTCAGTGTTCTTTCTTGGTTCTTGCTGAGCCCATCAGGACACCTGAGGCATGTCAAGTAGTAGATGATATCAATATACCATGAGGTCATCTGTAAGCTACATATTACATTTTTCTCCTCCTTAATAACACTAGTCTGAGTAGCCTCCATGTTAGCCTCAGCCACCATTTTGGCAAGTCCTTGTCCCTTGACCAATTTTGTGATCTGTGTGTCAATATTAAACTCCTAGATCTTGTTGATCCATCTACACCTCCAACCAATGGCCTCCTATTAGACTAACACATCCTTTACAACTGCATTAGGCACATATGCTTCTACCTTTGCACCAACTAAGTAAGGTCTAAAATTCTTTATGGCTTTCACCAAAGCATATGCCTTCTTTTCACCATATCATACTTTATCTCAATGGCTTGAAGAGACTTGCTAAAAAATGTAATGGGTTTTTGGAAACCTTCTTCATTTGCTTGCAGCATAATTGCTACAATAGTGTGGAATGAAGAAAATGAGAAGATCTAAAAAGGCTTACTAAAATATGGGGATTTCAACACTGGTGTTTCCTTGATAACTCTTTTTATTTCTACAAAAGCATTAATAGTATCATCATCCCACAAGATTTTAGGCCCTTTCTTTAGCATCTTGGAAATAGGTTTAATAATTTCTATAAAATTAGAAATAAACCTTCTCACAAAGTTGATCTGGCTAAATAAAGATTGTATTGCTTTGATAGTTTTGGCGATTGATATCTTATCTATAGCTACCACTCTCTATAGATCTATCCTTACTCCATACTTAGATACAATATGTCCCAATAGCTTCCTCTCTGATACTGCAAACGTGCATGTCTTGGGATTAAGAGATTCCCATACTCAAGAGCCCATTTGATGATTTGTTCAAGATGCATGTAGTGATCTTCAACCTTTTTTGAAAAGCTAGTCAAGTTATCTTGATACACAACCATGATTACATTAATCAAGTTTGAGAAAGCAACATCCATGGCTCTTTTGAATGTCATTCCATCATTGGTCAGCCAAAATGGCATCCTAATGTAGACATACGTGCCCCAGGGGGTAGTGAAAGTTGTCTTATATTGTTTTGATTTCTTAACTTTTACTTGATTATATCCTGAAAAACCATCCATCATGGATAGCATGTCATTCCCTATGACCCTTTGGACCATTATTTCCATATTGGCCAAAGGATAATTATCCTTTAATGATGACACATTCAAATTTCTAAAGTCTACACAAAGTATTAGATCCCCATTCTTCTTCCTTACTGGTACCAATTTTGAGACCCATGTAGAGTACTTGATTGGTTTGATGATTCCACCATACGTCATCTTTTCTAGTTCCTGTTACATTTTTGGAACATGTGTTGGATTAATGGGCCTTTGCTTTTGCCTAAAAGGCTTTGCATCTGGTTTCAAGGGAATCTCATGCTAGAATAGATCCTTTCTATAGGATTTCAGGTCATCATAGGACCAAGCAAAAACATGCTTGTATTTTCTCAATAAAGCAATAAGCATTGTTCTTACCTTGGGATAGATCCTTTTTCTAATGTATGCTTTCCTAGGTTAGGTAGCAGTCCCTAAATTAACCTCCTCTAAATCTCCATGGACTGGTACATGCTTTTGAACAATGTTGTCATTGTTATCAAACACTCTTTCCAAAGCTACCAATCCCCTAGGGATCTTATTTGTTTTTAGTTGAATTACTTAAGTCCCAAAAATAGTTTTCTTCTAATCAATAACTTCTACAAATGCATTGAAATCTATCTCTTTTGAAAGGTATTTATCTTCACACTGAAGGAACTTTAGCAAATTTGTATCATCATTGAAAACTTGCTAGTTGTATATATTGTTAGATACATATGGTCTGGTTTTAACCTCAACTTCAGAGATTCCAAATAAAGTAATATCATCACTTCTTAGGGCTATATTGGCCAAGAAATCAGCCATCATATTCTTGTTTCTTTCTATCTACTCAATGGAGAATGCATCCAGAATCTTTATGGTGTCCCACACAACATACTTGTATTGCTTAAGTCTTCTATACTTTGTCAAATATTTATCTCTCACCTATGAGACAGCTAACTCAAAATCTCCAAAAAATTTCAAACACTTTATACCATGTTTGACTACCATGTTTAAGCCCAACAGTAATGCTTCATACCCTGCAGTGTTGTTTGTGCAAGAGAAATTTAGCAAAAATGAATGTTTAAATGTTTTTCCACTAGGTGCAATGAAAATTATGCTTGCTCCTACTCCTTTAGAGAATGCACCATCAAAGTGCATTTGCCACAATCCTTCTTGATTTTCTTGAACTTCATCTTTCAGAGGATTACTGCACCTTGGAGCACCCTGATCTAGTTCAACTCTGAAATTATCCATATCACTACTACAAAAGTTGACTTGTTGATTAGGGTGATTAGGATTGTTAATATGCTCTACTACTGTATGGAACCTAGGTTCCCTATCCAATTTGACTTCCTTTCCATTCATTGGTATAGTGGCATAAGACAAGTCCAACTACATGTTTCCCCCAACTGTTGCAGTCCATTATCTTGACAAAAGCATCCCATAATGAAGTGGGATATCCACAACAATTATGTCTATTTTGTATACTTTATTAGGAAATGCTACAAACCTTAATTCAATACCCTTCATTATCCCAATAACTAGAACAACTCTATTATCCATGGTATAACACTTTCCATAGCATCTATCAACCCAAAGTACCAACTCTTTCATAACCTCTAAAGGCATAATATTTATAGCAACACCTGAGTCTATCATATAGTTTCTAATTATCTTCTTATTTATAAGCAAGGTAACATAAAAGGGATCAATCTAAGATGGGGATATTGTTAATTCTTCTCCTACGTATACCTCAGGGGTTCCCATCTCTCTACTCTTAGCTTCACTAACCTGCTAGTTTACCTTTTGGGAAACAAGTGATTCCTTGGGAACTTTAGGTGATACTTTAGATATACTTGCAATTACTTTCAAAGCATTGTTCTTATGTTCATCTATTTTCATCATTTCTGGTAAATAACTGAAGCTTTCTTTTGGGATAAAACTAGGGTCATATCAAACATGGGAATTGCAAATGAATCCTAGATAATGTTACTCACCTCTATTTTCTTGACCCTCTTCCTTTCAATGGAAGTAAGAACTTTAGGAACATCATGTTTATCTGATTCCCTTTATGTTTTTATTTCCTTTTGACATTTAGTTGGCACATTAAACTGTACCTTTTGATATTTTAGAAACTTCCCCTTCTCATCTAATTTCTTTATGGTCTTAGGACTCTTGATAGCAGCAAATGTTTCTTTGATAAAGAGACTACTAGGCTTGCCATGATTAGCATTTATAGTTCTATTTCTCAAAGTGTAACTGATCCTAGCTTGGGCAATAGTAGCTACAATAGGGATTTGATTTTGTCTTCTGACAATCTTCTCAAACTAATCCCTCTCATTCTAGTATCTATAGCATACACATTAGCATTCTTTGTGCCATTGTCTTCATGGTCAGAGAAAACCTACTGATGATAATTTCTCCACAATACCTCTAGTTATTCACATCAATTTCAGCATCTTCATCTTCAAAGGAAACATATTCCTCTATCAACACATATGATTTAGAGGATAGCATATTGATTGTATGATCTTGGTTGTAGCTGTCTTCATCATACTCCACATTAGGCATACTAGACTCCTAAAGTGATCAGGCCACCACACACTAATTTGGGGAATGAGGCAGTTGGCATGCTATGCAGTAGAGATTGTCTTCAACCATATTTACACTAGGTCTCTTCAATGGATGAGGAGTTTCTCTGTTAGGTGTATTTTCAGATTATTGTATACTAGCTTTCCATTATTGTGGTATTGTAGGGTTGATAAAAAAACCTAGGCTTTCTCTCATGCTTTTGATAATTAGACTTGTCATTGAATAACCCCTTCTCATTCTTATTTACTTTGTAACTCAAGTCCTTAAGAGCACTCATGACTTTATCCAATTTATCCTCAAAAGATAATGCCTTATCCTAAGGTCCTTTGGGGTCTTTTAATATTTTGACATCATCTCTCTTACTAACATTCCCAAATGCTCTCCTATTACTCTTCATATGCATAGCTATTTGGAAAGAATCTCTCAAAGAATGAGGCCCTTTACCTCTTAATTCATACCCTACTTTGGGATCAAAAGCATTACCATATATAATACCAAACACATGGGTTCACTTGGTCTCAAGTCTATAGGGATTTTGTGCATGAGTTTAACATATCTTTTGTTAAAATTTGAAACCATTTCATTATGACCCTTGGAAATACTAGTAAATACATTGATCAAGAATCTAGGATTTGTTTTGTCACCATACTATTCATTGTATACCCTCTTGAATTCTTCCCATGATCCTATACTTACATCACGTAACCTCTATACCAATCCTTGGCATCCTTAGTCAGAGATTGCATGAATAACTTCATAATTACATCATCATTCTCAACTTCAAAATCATCTATCAAATTCAAAAATTCCTTAAGTGGCTTTCATCTAAAAATGCATTATTTCCAAAAAATCTGACAAGTGTATTTCTGGGTTTATTAGGGATATCTTTAATATAACCAAGAATTCTACTAAAGTCCAATTGTCTATATCTTCCTGATTGTAAAGGTCTTCTGGTAAACTAATAATTTTGTTGTTGTTTCATAGTATCCTAAACCTCCCCACCTTGTTTTCCTTTCTGGCTTACATTGTGTCCACTAGGAAGAGTGCTTGTATTTGTCTTATAAGGTGGGTGTTGTCCACATCCACCAATGTTATGTGGCTTGGGAGAGGGGGGAAGCTGACCTCTGTGTGTTGATATTTGAGGTCCAATTGAAGAATAGGGAGGGGATAAAGTTAAAGGAGGATTCTAGGAACTAGAGATTGTCATACTTCCATACTTGTACGAAGTCTTTAAGAAGTCAATCTTTCTTTGCATTTCTTCTTTAGCAGCCAACTGCTCCATTCTCTCTAAATCCTTTTTTAAATCCTCAACTTCCTTTTTCAATTGCAAGTCCTTTTGATTTTGTGCTTCAAATCTAGTGAGATTTTGGGATGAATGATCTGCATAAGAGCAAGTATCCTTTTATGGGATTTATGATTAAGGGCTTCTTCCCTCTATCCAAGCCCTTAGAAACTATACTAGTAGTAGAAGTTGGTAGAACCAAACTAATAATAGGGGAATCACTCCATGTATTGGTATAAGTGTTTCCGAAAGGAATATTTTTAGTGTTTCTACTAATTGCATTGTTAGCCTTGGGATTACTTGACTGACTAAGCCTAGCAGAGGGACTTTCTTGACAGGATGATTTCAGATGCTCAACTCTTCTTTTTAGTTTGTCTCTGAAGTTCATAGCCTCTCTTATCTTGTTTTCTTCCTCCTTAGCCTTCTGAAGCCTAACTTCTTCCAATTTATCCATCTCCTTTTGGAGCTCAAGGACCTCTTGCAACAATTCCTCCTCAGCTGGCAAAGCAATACCAAATTCTGAAGTATCAAGGTAGTTTATAGCAATATTAATAGGACCTTGGGGAGAATTAGGATTAGGATGTGCAAAGTCTTTATGATTAGGGCTATTTAGAGGAACATATTCTTCAGGATTGCATCTTGAGGCTTTAGGATTTAAGCTCTGGGCTATTCTCTTAGCATCAAATTCATATTGCAAATACTTTTCTCTTTTTCTTTGCTACTTAGCTAATACATCAGGATGAGACTACTCTTTACTTACAGCATGTTAGATTACTACATTAAACTCTCATTTGCAGGAGATGATCTAAAATCAATAAGATTTACACGATCATCGTTATTACTACCATGAGAAAGCATTGAAATAGGAGGAGGGGTATTGACAAACTTACTTGTATCTCTTTTCCTCCATGTTTATCGAGCATTGTGAGGTAGCTCACTCTTGAGCTTCTTCTCAGGATCCTTCTTGTATTGAGATTTTCTTCCTTCCATCACTTTGTTAGTCTACTTAACTTTCTTAAAGTAATTTGCATTGGTAAGGAGAAATCAGAGTCACCATCCAATTAAGTGAATTCAGAATATTCAGATTCTTTAGAGAAGCTTGTGAAGATGGAAGTGAAGGATAGATCCTTAAAAAGGTACCTGACAGAAATATGCAAATATAACCAAAAACCATCAGGAAGACACTAGGAAGTGACAAATGGTAAATGAGCCACAAGAGGTTGGCTATTTTGCAAATCAGAGAGCATAATAATTGATTTGGATATAACAATTCTCAGAAATACATAGGGATCCTTCCTTTTTCACACACAATTACTCTTTTCTTTGATCAAGCAGTAAGGAGAATATTAGAGCCACCACCCTCTAAAGGGAATAATACTGCACTATATATGTGCAAACTCTAAACACCCATGACAGACCACTGGAAAAAATCTTGACAGTTATAGACTAGGTCCCCAGTAGAGTTGCCAATTTGTTGGTGCTTCCTGTTGATTGTCAAAATCCTCTAAAGATTTAGCCAGTTTCTTGTGATTAAGGACTCTGGGTCAGTGGCCAACGAACATGATTCAACTTAGAATTTGTTGAAGTCCTCTATACCTTTGGTTTTGCAAGACCAAGGTGGGTGTACCTATACAACCTCCAAGGGTATTTCTTCACTTATGCTAGATTTTTCTATATAAGAAGAAAGTTCTCTATGAAAATATACCACGAAATTGATTGCATCCTATTAGATTGGCTTAATCCTTTGGAAAATTAGTTCAGACTAGGATTGAGAATAGTTATTACTCTAGTTCTACTCTAAAACAATATAGAAATAGAAATGATTTTGATTGTTGTGATGGATCTGAATCAACATATCAGTCTAGTGAGAGATTGGTAACTAATCCCAGGGTTACAGAATCAAGTTGCATAAATCAATGTATCTTTCAAGCAATATTACTTCATCACAAATGGACTAGTAGCATTAATGCCTTACATCAATGCTTCCTGTACTTAGAATTATAAAATTATCCATTAAACCATAATGCAAAACAAAGTTAATAGAATATTTTCCAAGCAATTATTCCTCTCCTTGAGAGAAAGCCATAGAAAATATACACAATACAAAGAGCTTCAAAGATGAACCAAAATATCCTTGATAATGAGCATTCATATTAACTTCATTTCTTATACAATATGGAGAGAATTCTGCAACAAGTATGATAATACATTGAGGACTGAAAATGATATATTTCTCTAAAGATTTGAACACAAAATAACTTGTAACTTTCTTCTATTACTCTAAACTAAGACATAGACACACTACTACCCAAAAAAGAGATTCAAAACCTTGACAAATGGCCCTAAATTCCCTCTTATAGAAACAAGGGAGCAAATAAGCTTCAAGCCACAGAAATAGGTTACATTTCCATTTGACAACCTCATCATAACAAGATATAGGTGCAACCACCCTTGGAGAGAATACTTAAAAGGACAAAGAAAGTTACACATACAAATGCAATCCTTAGCGGCCAAAATGCATTTGTAAAAGGTTGTTGCAACACAATTATTATTTCTTCAACAACCTTCTTGAAATCCCAAAAGAAGACAAAAAACTTGTTAAGACTTGAAGGATGCATGTTGAAGCAATACTAGACTCCTTTGGCGCATCTGAAAGAACAAGGAAGGCTAGGAAGTTGAGCTCTGACAAATTGAACTTCAGAGCTTGGGCCTTTTGCCTTCTAGAAGAGAGAACAAGGAAGCTCCGATGTCCTCCTTCCACTTTGCAAATAGACGAAACATTTGTTAGGGGTCGAGTATCGGGCCTTCCTTCTTTTATATTATTATGTAGAAGGCAGATAGAAAGAAGTCTAAAACTCTGACCTCTGACATAGTAAGGAAGAAGGAAGGTAGAAACACCGACCTCTGATGCTTCTCACTACTTAGAATATTTTTCATCATCTTTATAGCTCAACAAAAATGTGTGATGATGAAAAAGCTAATTCATCCTTTAATCCATGTGGCAGTCTCTTGCACTTCTGCCAAGCTTTTTTCCTTAATAAAACATTCTCTATAGAATGGTGGAAACCAACCAAAGCATGCCACACATCGACCAATGATTCTCGTCAGACTTCAGACCTTGGGGCTTTTCCCTGATACCTACCATGAAGAAGACTGAAGGCCAAAGGCCCAAAATCTGACCTCCAAAACACTTAGAAGAAAAAGAGCTCATCAGACTTCAGCCTTTAGGACCTCCTCCTTCTAACTGCAACACTAAAGAAGATGAAATGCCGAAACTCTGACCTCCAAAACTCTGAAAGAGGTGAAAAATACAGGGAAACACTTAGAGTTTTTTGGACAAGGTCATTTTTTAGGTTTCCTATCTTGCATTTTCAAAAGGCAAACACATGGAAACCTAGGGAAGATATCTTTGATTGGTTATAAACTATAGGTTCAACAATGGAGGTATACAATGGCACTCAAATGGAACATGGGGGAAAAACGGGGCATGTCTAGGAACAAAACCTTGCAGGTGCCAACATATGAAGCCAGGGAATATTTCTCACAATCCTAACACCACTGTTCATGTACAATAACTCCCATTATAAAACTAATTTTTATTGTCGTCATAAATAAATATTTACTGCTATCAATAGAACCTTCATCCATTATGGATGTATTTACAAATAATATCAAGAATAAATAAATACATATGATTTACAAGGTTGACGGCACCTTAATGCTAACATAATCCACATATTGCATGGTTTTGTCTCATTCTTCTTGCTAGCGTCAAGAATTTGAAGGCTTCTAGTGCATTCTTTGTCTATTGGTAATGTGACTATGCCTAGTCTAGATCACCCAAGCCTATAATTGTTGTCTCAAATGTTTATCAATTTCTATGCAAGGTATGGCTAGGGGTATTCATTTTGTGCAAGTGTTCCCTTGACTTGTTGCTACATTTATTATGAATACCTAGGTAGGACATAATGTGAGTAGACCATTTGTACAATGCATAGGTGTCTTCATTGTTGTTGCAGACCAAAGGATTCTATTTGGGCCTATTAATTGCAAGGGAGATGATCATCCATGTTTTGTTGTACCTTGGGATTATGATCAAAGAGGGATTTTCTTCCTACCATGTCATATCTTTCTCTCTATGTGTGTATTGACATCGACAATGTGTGGATAAAAGAAAGAAGTTGGGTTCACATATAGGGGAAGTGTCGTGGAAAAAAAAATCCCGATAGGAATGGGCACCCGAGCCTAGAATGGGTACCCATTTTGTTTTATAGAACAGGTACCCATTTTGTTTTTTATTATTTTTTAGAACGGGTACTCATTTTAAATGGGTACCCATTTTATTTTCTATTGTTTTTCAGAACGGGTACCCATTTCTAAAATTTTGAATTTCACACCCACGCTTTTGGTTTGGTTTTATGCTTGGGAAAGGCATGGGTAGCCAACCTTGAGCCTTGGACCTGCAAATATTTGTCCCAGTATAGAACAAGAGGAAAGACTGACTTTACCTATATGGCTGATGATATTTTTTTCTAAATTTTTTTATGAAATTAAAACCCATTACAGACGAAAGTGTCTAGTTTTTAAATATGTAATTTTTTATTGGACTTCTTTTTCTATTTATTATTTAATTTATGAGAAAACTGGTCCAAAAACTTGAAATGACGTGTTTGCATTTTTTTAATAACTTCTAATTTTTAAAGTTTTTTGAAAAAAAATTATACATCATCAATCTACACATCATTCTTTACAATGGAAAAAAAAAATCATTTTATGATTAGTTTTTCTCAAATTATGTTGGTCGTACATGAGGGTTTTCAGAAACAACAATTAGGGCCGATAAAAAATTAATTAAAAAAATATTTGGAAAAAAATTATAAAAAAAAATCCTCATCAAACATCACTATACTACACATCTTTCCCCAAAAGGATTTAGAAAAATACTTTTATTTACATCAAATTATGTTTGTCATACACATGCATGGTATGGGGAAAAAAGTGACTTTTAAACAGTGGTTTTTAGAAATGCCTATTGAAAATCAATTTGTATCATTTGGTATTAAAATAAATTACATATTTGGAAACTAGACTCTGAGTACTACATTTCATATTACTAACTTTTTTTAAGATTTGATTTTTAAGTGCCTCAAATGTTTAGGTCAAATGTGACAAATTTTGAAATCAGGGAAAATACTTCCACATTTTGGCCAAAAGTTGGACCTGACTTCTTGCACTAACCCATGTAATTATTGATTTGGTATAGTTTGCCACCTCCTGTCCACATGCTTAAAGTAGTAAACTAAGATGTAATGTTATATAAGAATGCATGAAGGATGCGATTAGTTGGATGGTCTATTGGTTAGTTCTAGGGTTTTTCCCTATTGTAAATCACTTGCAATTTGGTCAAAATTTTGTAAGAGCTACCCATCTTTATTTTCATTCTCACAAGTTGTAAGTTCGTGAAAAGGTGTTGAATGTAGATTTTTGTTGTTTATAATGTCTCCATAGTTGATTGTACTTGCTTAGGAGGTAGCATGCTATGTCTCCCTCTAAAGTACATTTGCTATTTTGGTAGCATTGTTGATTAGTTAGTCCATGCACTGAAGATAAAACTGCTCAAAGTGTATTTGATTTTTCCTTTTTAGTATGTTATGTGGGTTTGTTTTATTTGGTTATGGATTGTTTAATGATTGTTCAAATGCAACATTTTTTTGTTACTAAAAGATATGGAATTGTTTGTTATAGAGACCAAGTTATGCTTAATACTTGCATGCTTAAATGTTTCTAAAATAAAATAAAATAACTCTTAAGTAAATAAAAAAACTCAAAACTCTATCTCTTAGCATTTTCAAAAATTATTTTATTTTTATTTATTTAAGAGCTATTTTATTTATTTATAAAATTAAAATAAAATCATTGCAAAGCTACAAAGAAATAGTACATTAATTATTAAATTAGAAAACTTCTATAGAAGATATAATGGCTATTCAATATAGAATTCAAGTTTTGTTTTAAAACAAATATTTAGTAAATATATTGTTTTAAAATTTGTTTAAGGTTTTTACACTAGAGGATAAAAGTGTGTCTCAACAAATGATTACTTTATTTCAAATAGATTTTAATTTCACTAATAAATTCTAAACTATTAGATTGAGGTTTTCTAAAAAATTAGATGTCCATTTATTTCATAGAGTATATATTATAAATAAATTTATTAAATAATTTAATTTTATAATTTATAATTATTATTTTTATCAAAAAATTGTTTAATTAATTAAATTTAATTAGTAAGATGATATGATTATACCATCTACCAAAATTAATCCTTAAAATACAGTTGACCAAATTCAACCCGTAAATAATTTTTTAAAATTTATTTTTGATAGAAAAAGTGTTCTAAATATTCAAAATCAAGCTTTCCAAAGCTTCAAATTGTAATTCTAAATACCTAATTTCTAATACCCAATGTAGAACCCACACATTACATCTAAAGAAAAAAATTGGAACCTACACATTACTTTATTAAAAAGTTGGAATCCAAGGTCCACGTCGCCCCTACAGTAGACTCTAATTCCTTGTGAAACCAGAATTTAGGGCTACCTCTACTTCAGATCTTCACAAAACAAATACAACAAAATCTATGATCGCCACAATGTTAATGGTAGAGAATACTAAAATTCTTGAAGCCTCATTGGTATTAGAGGGAGTTGAGCCTAGGTTGGCCCGTGTAATTTGAGTGTCTATGCCAGTAGTGGAAGGAGAAGTATTAGGAGCTCCTGAACCTGCTTACAACAAAAGTATAAATCAAATTCAATTTATTTACCATCTGCGAATTCGTAACCCAAAACTAATTTGAAAAGCACTTGTATACACCTAAAAATATCAAAGACAAGTTAAATAAATATTTATTATTTATTTAATTCCCATTCTTCTATCATTTAATAAATTCATCAATTTATCTATTTGATTCACGTTCATCATTAATAGTTTAAATATTAAATAAATATCAATTTATTTAATTAAATTGATTAAACCTATTCTTCTAATGTCATCCCTTAATTAAATAATAATCAAATTATTTAATCACAAATCATCCTACTCCAAAGTCTTCATTCATAATTCCACATCATCTAATCCACCTCTCCATGTTGCACATGTAATTAAATATTTTAATATTTAATTAATCTATTTTCCCTCACCCACATGTCCTATTATCTCTCTAACTATCCCTATTCCAAAGGACATGGTCTCTCCATGTCACCATGGTCAAAGGGTGCTTTGAGACACTTGTCCCATGAATCCTTATTTTCTTTCTAACCATCCTATAATCATGGTCTCCTTGTTTGACCTTCTCTCTTTGGTAATGGTGAGCCTTATGACGTGTGGAGTCTTTTCACACCTTTCTCTCCTCCATGTTAGGGTGTGAGAAACATCTTCCCTCTTTCTCTCCCTCATCTCAACCAACTCAATCCTCACCATACACCTCTCAAGATTTCTTCTCCACCATTAAGATCTTAACACATGGATTTTCCCCTTCCTTGGCCTATAAAAGGAAGCTCATTCCCTCATTCTATCATCCACAAGCTATAGCAAACTTACTCTACCAGAATTATACTAGCGTACCTTTGGCAAAGCATCCATATTACTCATTGCATTATCTTCATTGTCCTTATATCCATGCAATCATGTCTTCAATCATCCATCTCTCATCTTCATAAGAATTGCATTGTAGGTAATCTCCCTTACATTATCCAACTACATCCATTCAAGTATTGTCATCTTCAATAGTGAGGAAGTGCACACTTCTAAGAGCTCTATTCATCAATGAGATCAATACAAGATAGGCAACAATAGAAGCTTCGAGGTAAATCAGTCTTCAAGGTAATATATCTTTGTTTATTTGATTTGCATCGTATTTCATTGAGTTATTGGATTACTAGTAGTTTAATACAGTTGACAATATTTCCTCTAACATTTTTGGTGTACATCATGGGGAATTGCCCCATTTTTAACTTCTATCTAAGTGTTTTGTGAAGGTTCTATCACAACAGGTTGTTCCTGCACACACAAATTCTAGTTCTACGCATTCAACATTTCATTCTCCACTTATAACTTTCTGCACATCCAACTTGTATTGTTGCACATCTGACACATTTTGGTGCGCTTTTGATCCTTCTACTCATATACAACGCAGTCCTATGATTTTGATTCTTATTGCTATGCATTTCAAATATGCGCATGTGCATCGCAGTGCTATGCATATGACCTGCAATCCTTCACATCTAATTTGTCAAAGAAAGTTGTAATATTTTTATGAGATTTTCCATACTAACTCTCATTTGTAGTTGTTAGGAGCTAGACTTAGTCATTTTAGCTGCATTATTAAGCCACCTAGAACTAATTAGGAGAGAGTAACTTAATATGTTCATGCAAATCATCACATAGGCATAACTAGAAAGCAAGTAAATCATTTTGTTGCATCACAACTTGCATCTAGTCCCAACCTAGGGGTTAAAACTAAACAATTTCTTTATGTTTTTACTATCTTGCACTACAATCTATCACATAGCTTAATAGGGGAAAGTAATACTTCTTTATTTCTTCAAACAACAATCTACACCTAGACTTGTTAGAAGGTTAAAGTTAACAAAATCTTTTCCAAGATATTTCTATCTTGTTAAGAATTTATGTTCTTGATAGAGTTAACACATTTAGTTATTTTTCTTTTAACTAAGGGGATAAAGAACCACTATTTTTTGTGCTTGAAAATGATAATAGGCCTATGCTTTCCCCTTAACTGGGTGACCAAAATTCTAAACTTATCATTTTATCTTTGTCACCTTTAGAAGAGGCTTGCCCTTGGAATTTTGTCCTTCCATATGGGATGATCTCGAGTGATAACAAGCTAAAGCCAAGCCACCTCCAAGTCACTTAAAATAAATTGTGTTTGTGATGAAAGTTGCAAACAACAGGTGTTGTTGTGTTACACGAAAAAAGTTCCCCCAAAACCTTGTGGAGCGTAACCTCTACAGGCTGGGAAGCCTCCTTATTGGAGCAAATTGCCGCATGTGTAACCACCTGAATAGATGCCTTGACTAAAATCCATTTGTTCTAGTAAGCCAAAATCCCCTATTTGTTGATGCAGGAGGTTAGAACTTTGAAGCCGTCAAACATCATACACTCATCTAACATGGAGATAGAAAGTTCAACTCTTCAGAGGAACTGTACTTGCTATCCATGAGAAGTGAGTGTCGTGGAGGGGAGTCGGTGCTATCAAGTTACTATCTATCAAACCTTTATGCAAGTGGCTAGAGTAAATCCAAGTTGGAACTCATCAAATATTGGCTTTGCCATCCCTAGAATTGTAATTGTTTATTTTTAATTTTGTCAAGTAATCATGGAAACCTTTTGTTCTCTATGTATTCTAGCAATAACTTGAACCAAGATCAGCATTGCAAACCTTAGATTAATTTAGAAAAGCATTCCAAAAAAATCAAACTGTCAAATTGAAGTAGAAGACCAAGTACTTGCAGTTCTGCGCATTTAAACAATTCTACTGGGCATATAACAAGTTTTTCTATGTATTTGATCTTGCTGTACATTTGATCCTGCTGCGCATTTAATCCTGCTATGCATTTTACCCATTATGCTACACATTTGAACCATTTTGCTCTGCATATGGTCTTTTAGCACATTTGACACATAGAGTGGTGCATATAAATCATAGTATTGCACATTCAAAAATTAGAGCATTTCAACCAGATCCTTGCATTTGACCCATAGAGTGGTACATTTGACCCTTTATCCTGCACTTTTGAAGCTACACATCCAAAATAGAGACATATTCCATACATTGTGGGGCAAAAACATTATCATTTTAGAGTACCCTTTTTTGCTATAGTTTAAACCTAAAAAATCAGTTATACCTTGCCATCACCTTTTCATATCATTTTCACAAACATCTTCTTTCCACATCATTGGGTGTTGCCACAAAAATGGGTTACACTTTCGAGGACATCCTGATTTTTGTTGAAATCACATATTTTTAGAAAATATAATGATTTAAGCCTTGAAAGGTTCCATTTAAAGGATTTTAATTGAATAGGGTTTGATCAAACCCCCTTAGATTCAAACCCCCTTGGATAGAACCCCACTAGTTTTAAACCATACCTATAATGGAGTCTCCTCTACACCTATAAAAACGCTGATAAGAAACCACTTTTGATTTACCTTTTGGGAGATAAAATGTATTCATTTAAAATTTATGTTTTTTAAGTATGTAGTCCTTATTATAAGCTTCCCAAAAAGTATAATTTTAAATATATTTAATTTGATTATTATATTTATTTTTTATTTCTTGTGAATGTAGGTTTTTCACCAAACATCAAGTTCTCTGTTCTACACACATAGAAAATTAGTTAATTCGTAAAAAAAAATTATGGAAAATATCTATGCCCTAGGTATTGATGTCCTTGTTTCAACAAAAAAAGAAAAATTGAATTTCGATACATACAGAAAAAGTTATGTTTTACGAAATATGCCTATGTCTAAATTATAATTTGTTTGACTTCAAAACCTAATTAAAAAAAATATTCAACAAAACATTATAAAACCAAATGCATGCCCTATATATTAGTGTTACCAATCTAAATTCAAAAGAATCAAAATTTTATCCTTCGTAGAAAAAAAGTTATCTACTACAGAATACACATCACTTTAAAAAAATGTTGTTTACTATTAAAAACTAGTTATCAAAAGAGACACAAAAAAAATTACAATTTAACTCCAAAATTTTTTTAAAAAATTATTTAGAATCTACAAACAAAATCTCACAAATCACTAGTTCACATCATCTTCAAATTCCTAACATTTTAGTGGCTATAGGTGTCAAAAAGTGAAGATTTAGTTCAAAATGTTGATTTCAATGTCAAGTTTGGCAAAAATGTGTAACCCATTATTGTGGGATGACCCCATTTCCTTGCTATCAAAACACCTCAAGTCAAACCACAACTTTCTTCTAGGACCTAGTTGATACTCTACCAATCCAAACAAGAGATAGTTAGTTTTTATATTAGGATTTCAAATCATCCTTTTTCCAATAAAAGCTATAACCTTGACAAGAGAATAGTCTTCATCAAATAGAGGTATCAATCTATCCCTATTTAGACTGCCCCTTGTATAACCACTTCGATAGCTATTAAGCATTATAGCTCAAGAATTACCTTGTTAGAGGCAAACATAAAATTAAAAAAAACCTTAGTAAAATCTATTCCAATCAAACTCACCTACCATATCACACCACCAATCAAAATCAAATCCAACAATTCTCACAATCTAACTTTATCCCATCCCAAAAATCTTGCATGGTGCAAACTAGATCTCAATCAAAATAAGAGCAAAACATGGACAACCTCAACAACATATCTGATCTAGATGAAGAGGAAGTCACTCAAGAGGAAATCCTCTAGCACCTCCAAGACCCTAAGTTCTAAAGGATAATGGATAGAGTTGTTGCTACGGATCCTCAAAAGTATTTCCTCATGCTCGCTCAATAAGGAGCAAAGATGCCCATAGACTTTGATATCTCTAATCTACGAGAGAATTGTTGGCAAGAGACACAGTGTAGCTTCATGAGTGTTATCATTGATGGCAACGAAGTTCATCCTACCCATCCGTAGGACATGGTGTGCTTATACCGAAAGTCAGATTGAAGAGTGTTGTGGTCCGGTAAGCAAGAACAGAGCATCTAGCAAGGTCTGACAATCATGTCCGGACCTCTCAGAGGAAGTATCTTAGTAAGGGGCAGACTTAGGGAAGTCAAGAGGAGTACCTTGACTGATAGATTCCAAGGATTGAGCCTCCGGTGATGAAAGAGTGATGAGATATGAGGAACTAACTATTGGGTTCCTATTTGACAGAGTAGACTGAGGAAGAATTGACTGGCAGAGCATTGGACCTTGATCTAGATGAATATTGATGGTGATCAAGCTTACTGAGGTATCATTCATGATTGACAAACATGATTGATGACTTCTATGAGCATCTCTTTGATATGCATCACTTGATAAGAAAGGATTTTGCCGACAGACCAAGAGTTTGGGAAAATAGTAAGTATTTTGGATGCTGACTAGAAAGTGGATGAAATCCTTGGTGCAAATATATATACCAGATTGATTTTGGTATGAAGGTGTGTGTTGTGTAGTGTAGTATGAAGAAAAACAGAAGAGCAATGTGAAAGCAGTAAGGCAGGTCTGGTATGTGATAGGACAGCAACACCAAGAAGAGGAAGAATGAAGTGCAGTAGATCAGTGTATTGACCGTAACTGGAACTGAACTCCAGCATATGTGGATGCTTCTCATCAGTTCAAGTATCTTGTTACTCTCTGTATAACTTGTAGGCAGTGAGCCTCTTGTGAGCAGTGTGCTCGGGCAGTGAGCCCTAATTGGCAAGTGCCATTTTGTATTTCTATTCTTCTAATAGAGAATACATTCTTGGGTTAGTCACCCCATGGTTTTTCCCTTAACAATGTTTTCCATGTCAAAATCATTGTGTTATGTGTATTGACTTTGTTTCTGCTTTCATGATTATGGATGCTTATTTGCTTTGATGCTGCACTAGTTATTAAAGAAGAATAGAAAGTTAAATTAATTAAGATAATTGATTCACCCCCCCTCTTAGTTATCAACAATTGGTATCAGAGTTAAGTTCCTCGAAATAGAGCCTAATAGCTTGAGGAAGATCTGGGAATTCAAATGGATGTGTATGGTATGAGGGAACAACTTCAGTCTGCTCTAGATGATCTTGAGCAATCTAACTCTGAAGTCAATGAATTAAAGGAAAGACTCAAACAGGCTAATGATTTCATAAATGAACTAAAAGGGAAATTGAGTATCTCTATGAAAAATAGAAAGGATCTACTTTAGCAATTGGCAAGTCAAGGTGAAGCCAATGATATAAATGAAGATGTGAAGGAGAAAACAAAGTTATGTGAAAAGTTATCAAAAGAGATCATTATGGTAAGACATGAAATGGAATCAGGAGTTATGAAATTGACCCAAGAAATTGAAGAGAAAAGAAAAACTAAAGATGATCTAAGACAATCTCTCGAGGAGAAATCAAAAGACTGCCACAAAATGGATAGAATAATCAGGCATCTAGAATCTGATCTTGAAGAAGCTAGAGATAATGAAGAACAACTTGAGAATAAGATTGACACTCTTAAAAGGGATCTTCAAACAACAAATGAATACAAAGATAAATTCAAGATAAGATCTGCTCAACTTGAATTTCTTCTTCAAAGCCAAAAGAGGGTAGATGACAAGCAAGGCTTGGGGTATGAAAAAGGTGAAAGCTTTGAATCCGGTCAGAAGAATTCCATATTAGAAAATCCAAGAAACAGGACTAGAAGACCTCCAGTAAGGCAACCAAATGCTCAAAGATATCCTTCCTTCAATGGATACTGCCACAATTGTAATAAATTTGGTCATAAAGCAAATCAGTGTAGAAGAAGAATGAATCAGACTAATTCATCCTTCTCCAGACAGTGCTTTAATTGCAAAAGGTATGGTCACAAAACTCATGAATGCAGAAATATGCAAATGAACAATTCATTCAATGGGAGATGTTTTGCATGCAATAGAATGGGACATACATCTAATCAGTGTAGATCAAGAGGATATCAGTCAAATATGCAAAGAAATGTTGTTTGCTACAATTGCAATAGATCTGGTCATATTGCCAAATTTTGCAGAAGTAAGAATCAGGACAAAAACGGTTTGGTGCATCATAATCAAAACCAAGACAAAGGAAAAGAAAAAGTGAATGCGGATGAAATTCAAAGGGCAATGAACAAGCTATGGGTGAAGAGAAGTATAGAAAATGATGGGGATGGATCCGCACCAGAATCTGGTGCTAATATTCCTTCCAGAAACTAAATAGATGAGCTCTGGCTTAGGGGGAGTAACAGAATTAAAACATTTTCCCCCAGCTAGTCAATAGGTGCCTGAAATTGGCACATGAAAGGTTGTGGATTAAAGGGTTCTCAGAGAAACATCTAAATAACCCTTGGGAAAGATATGGAAGATCTGCAAGGAATTTGAAGAGATTAATCCGGTTTAATAGTCGTCTGGTAAGAACAGGATTTTCATAGTTAGATCTGGTATGATTCAAATTTGAGGTATCTTGACCTGCAGATAGAGCAAATGTTTGGGGAAAGGAAGGTAGATTGTCATTAATCACCAAGAAAAACTCTATGTATATCTCAGTGATCCGGAAAAGATCTTTCTTAGAACAAGGAGAACAAGGCAACCGGAATGACTTAAGTTGTGCATTTATTCCAATATGGAATTAGGGTTTACTCAAAGATAAAAGGGTTCATTTTCTCATCATTTGCACATTTGCATTAGTGAAAAAGATAACAAGAGCTCTACAAACAAGTTTGCTTCATCTCTCTCAAGGATCAACCGCAGAATTCAAGTCAACTGACGATCTTTTTAGCTCATTTCGTGAACCCTAAAAGTATAAAAGGTATTTTCTGTTCTTGAAATCTCTCTCAAAATCTTTTGAAAGATGGCTACTCCAAATGTTGTGAAGATCACTGATAGACCGCGTCCTAAATTCAAGAAACATCCATACAAATCCCTAGAAGTTGATCCCCTAGGTGCCTTTTCAAACATTCTGCATGGGATTTTTCATGTAGAAGATGTTAGGGCATATATTCATGCTAACATTGAGGAATTTGGTGAATCCAAGCTAAGGGATATCTATCACAACCAGTTAATAGATGACTCTTTTGAACTCAAACCTCAGTACAAGGCTATCCAGGACAAGCATTTCAGACATTGCATCCATTTGCCCTATTTTATAGAAGATGAATGGGTCTAGTATGTTCTGAGTAGAATGCATGACAACTTTATGTGGTTGATGAGACCATTCAAGATAACCAAGGATGCCATTAGGGCAGTTACCAGATTGCACTCATCCGGTGGGTTACCTGCTCTTAAATCTGTCAAGAATCAGACAGTGAGTGAGGCAACCAGATCAACATTTGATAAGAGAGCAATGACTATTGAAGATATCACTTATCCGGATATCAAGTTTGCCTCCATGGTAATTAGTTACAAGATATATCATTCTAGCAGGGAAAATTTAGTACCCGAAACTACAATCTACATAGCTTATCAGATGCTAAAAGAAAACACTAACTATGATCTTTGTGAGCTTCTCCTGAACCAACTTTTAGAGAATCTGCAGAAGATAAAAGACAACAAGAATTCCTTCAAATATGGTGGCTTGATACTTTGTCTATTCTTCTATTACATGAATGAGCTACCTAAATCTAGTAGCTAGATGTGGCAAAATGATAGACCTGTAGCCATACAAATCAGGGATTATTTGCATGGACTTGGTGATGCCAAGGCACAAAACACAGCACTCTAGGGGTACTTCAAGAATTTTCAAAATATGATGTAAACCAGAGAAAGAATTCCCAAATCATTGGTTGAGAAGTATAAAAATACAGTGTGCTTCATGGTAGACACTGATCAATGACTAATGGAGGTAGTAGAGCCAAGGATAGTATGGATCATGCCAATGGGATATGAGGCTAATGAGAAAATCTTAGAGTTGCGCATTCAACATCTTTTGAGTTAGCCCAAGGACCCTAAGGCGAAAAGGTTTGGAACCTTTGAAGAGTTGAGTGTAAAGATTCATGTGAAGATTAGACAAACGGAGATGAAAAGAAAAGTGAGAAAAGAAGTAGAGAATGTTGCCCAAGGTATGGCATTTCAAAAGAAGCACTTGATGCCAACAGAGAGAAGATGGAAAGGGCAGAAAAAGAAAAGGAAGAAGTAGAAAAAGGAAGTGCTCCTATAGAAGCCCCCTTCTAGACTAGATCCTCTAAGAAATTTGCACCTGCTACTGCTAAGAGCTCAAAGGCATCAAAACCAAAAGCAAAATCATCTAGTAAGGGAGAAAAGAGAACAAAGACAAAGGCCACAAGGTCTTATATCAGTCAGAAGGATGATGAAGAGACAAAATCTTATGAGGAGATCAAGAAAATGAAGAAGAAGAAGAAATCTGGTGAAGTAGAGGCAGAAGAGTTTATTGAAAGGCCCACTCTGTCCATTGATGATGTAGTCAAATCAATCACTATGGATGGGAACCTAAAACCAATGACTGAATTCTATGATGATTACAATGAAGCTGACCAGAAGATCTTGCAAGAAGCTACAGTCAAGTATCTGAATATCTATAATAAGGCATTTATTGAAATCATATCTCTAATTCCTAAGAGCCTAGAGAAGCAACTAGAAATAAGGAAAAATAATGCTAAGGCAAAGGACCTTGAGATCTAGGAACAGATAGCTATTCAGCTCTATCCTTCAATCACTCAGAAATAAATGACTATGATTTTCAAAGATTGCAAGGATGATTTCAGAGTAAAACTAGAATGAATCAGCTTATGCTTGAAGAAACTGATAAAGTGGCAAAAGAAACTGAAGAGATCCTCCGGAATGCCTATAAAAGATTTAATATTCCTATCATAGAAGACTTAGGTGATGAAACCTCTGCCATGAATGACAAAGAAGAATCTACAAAAACAATGGCAGAAGAAGTAAAGGAGACAAGTGAAGAGAAAGCTAAGGACTTAGATTCCTCTATTCCAGAAGAGGAAGTCCAAGAAGAAGTAAATATCTCTCATTCAGATTCTCTTGCAGACTCTAGATCCAAAGGAGAAGAAAGAATAGAGGAGAAAACCAATCAAGGAGAAGAAGTAAAAGAAAAAGAAGAAGGCCAAATAGAGAAGACTCCAGGAGACAAGTTTGAGACTACAGAAGGGAAGAACACTCTGTCTCCAGCAAGAGACACTGCAGAAACTGTCAAAGAGTTCTTGACGAAAGAAATGATGGAATTTGATGAACTAGAACTGCTTCAAGGACCATTCAATTTTGATTCCCTCTCCCTGGTTCAAACCATGAAGCTAGCATCCTTTACTCAAGCAAAGGCAAAAGAAAAACTTCTAAAGTCTCACATGGAAGACTGTGAGCTCATAGAAATTACATCCGATCTATTGGAGAAGATCATGCCATCCTTCCAAAAGGATCCTTCAGCCTCCACATCCGATAATCTAAAGTCTCTTGTAAATTCTATTAATACACGTTTTGACTCTTTAGATAAAGCAACAGAAGAGAAAGTCCAGAAAGAATTTTCGGATAAGAGATTCTCCAAAGTGCAGAGTCTAATTTCAAATGATAGGAGAGTTATGGATATTGGGATAAAGAGCTTAGAAAATGCTCTCAAAGATGGCGGAGATATATATATATATATATATTGTTTATCCTGGCCCAAAGTGACCAAAGATATTGAGAAGAAAGCAAAAGAGCAAGAGGATAAACTGTTAAGTTTATCTCAAAGTTTTGATCCTCTCTCCTCTTCCATAATAAATCAAGAGTGTCAGACTATTGTAGTCACAAATGAAATAAAGAAGCTTGAGAAGGAGAAGAAAAATAGAATAAACAGGTTGAGTGAACTTAGAGGGATAATTATCCCTAAGTTAGAAGCCATGCATGCGACCCTAAGTGATGCTCAAACCACAGCCCGAACCAGTGATCTGACAGATCTAAAAAGGGCAGAAGCTTTGGCATTCATGTTGAGTGGTCACATCTCAATTTTGGACAGGATGAAGAAGAGTTGGGCATCAGAATTGGTACAGTTGAAGACCACTTTCGTAGATATAATTCAGTATATGTAAGTAAAACATGTATATATGTTTTATACGGCCAAGTATAGATTGTTTTTGGGAAATTTTGGTGTGCGGACCCTACCCTTTGCCATTGATGTCAAAGGGGGAGTGAGGAGTAGTGAAAAATGTGGAATCTAGCTAAGGGGGAGCTTTGGTAAAGTGTACATTAGAATAGAGCATCGGCCAAGGGAGAGTGTAGTGTGATACTTAGTCATTTTTCACTAAGTCTTGCCATCAATGCCAAAGGGGGAGATTGTTGGCAAGAGACACAGTGTAGCTTCATGAATGTTGTCATTGATGGCAACAAAGTTCATCTTACCCATCCACAGGACATGGTGTGCTTATACCAGAAGTCAGATGGAAGAGTGTTCTGGTCTGGTAAGCAAGAACAGAGCATGTAGTAAGGTCTGACAATCAAGTTCGAACCTCTCAGATGAAGTATCTTAGTAAAGTGCAGACTTAGTGAAGTTAAGAGGAGTACCTTGACTGATAGATTCTAAGGATTGAGCGTCCGGTGATGAAAGAGTGATGAGATATGAGGACCTAACTATTGGGTTCCTATTTGATAGAGTAGACTAAGGAAGAATTGATCGAAAGAACATCAGGCCTTGATCCAGATGAGATATTGATGGTGATCAAGCTTATTGAGGTATCATTCATGATTGAAAGACATGATTGATGACTTCTATGAGCATCTCTTTGATACACATCACTTGATAAGCAAGGATTCAGCTGACAAACCAAGAGTTTGGGAAAATAGTAAGTATTCTGGATGCCGACTAGAAAGTGGATGAAATCCTTGGTGTGGATATATACACTAGATTAATTTCAGTATGAAGGTGTGTGTTGTGTAGTGTAGTGCGAAGAAAAGCAGAAGTGCAATGTGAAAGCAGTAAGGTAGGTCTGGTATGTGACAAGATAACAACACCAAGAAGAGGAAGAATGAAGTGCAGTAGATCAGTGTACTGAGCCTAACTGGAACTGAACTCCAACATATGTGGATGCTTCTCATCAATTCAAGTATCTTATTACTCTCTCTATAACTTGTAGATAGTGAGTCTGTTGTAGGTAGTGAGCCTCTTGTGAGCAGTGTGCTTGGGTAGCGAGCCCTAATTGGCAAGTGCCATTTTGTATTTCTATTCTTCTAATAGAGAATACATTCTTGGGTTAGTCACCCTGTGGTTTTTCCTTTAATAGAGTTTTCCATGTCAAAATCATTGTGTTATGTGTATTAACTTTGTTTCTGCTTTGATGATAATGGATGCTTATTTGCTTTGATGCTGCACTAGTTGTTAAAGAAGAACAAAAAGTTAAATTAATTAAGATAACCAATTCACCCCCCCCTCTCAGTTATCAAAAATAATAATGCCTCAAATGAAGTTGAGTCATCGAAAGATGGCTCCAAAACTGACAAAGAGGCTCCAAAAATAGAAAAGGCTAAGGATACACTCAACCCCTTTGTTACATTGACAAACCAAATCCAAGACTTACAACATCAATTGGTAGATATCCAAAGTGGAACAACAATGAAACATTATTCCCTTGAAGATATCTCACTTTACCCCTTCAATAAAACCTTGCCCATGATACCTTTTCCTATAAGATTTGAACTACCAAAATTTGACAAGTATAGAGGAAAAGGAGATCCTAGAGATCATATCAGGGAATTTAGTGCCGCTTGTCTTGAAGTCGCTCACAATGAAACTTATATAATGTGACTATTCCCTAGAAGCCTAGGAGGACAAGCTATGGATTGGCTTTCACAACTACCTCCCAGCATCCGTACCTTTGATGAATTAGTGGACAAATTCATCACACATTTCTTTTATAACATAGAACATGAAATCTCCATGCTAGACCTTTGCAATAACAAACAAAAGGGAGGAGAATCATTTGCATCTTTCCTACAAAGGTGGAGGAAACTTGTGAGCAAGTGTCCCTATCACAAACTTGAAAAGCAGATGATCAAAAAATTTGTACATAATCTGTCCACTGAGCTAAGCTATCAAATATAGATTCAATGCCCAACAACTTTCAGTAAGGTCATTGAGATGGGGATTCTCATTGAGATAGCCTTGATGGCAAAGGGGCAAGTAAAGATATACAAAGACACCCCAAGCTCTAACAACAATGTGGATAAGTCGTGGTTTTGGACCAAAAACAAACCCATAGTGAATGATGATGTGGTAGATGCGACACATGCAATACCAAAGCAACCTATTTTCAACCTATCCAATTCACAAAACACACCATCTACCAAGCCTCAAGGCATTAAACAAAAACAAAATAACTTCCCTCAAAGAAGAAAGTTCACACCACTTGGTGAGTCACTTGAATCTGCACTTAGAAAGTTAATTGGGGGGAACCTCATCACACTTCCACCGATGTGTGAATACAAACCCAAGTTCAAACCTTCTTGGTGGAATGACAATGAATTTTGTGAATACCATAGAAGTAAGGGTCATAAACCAATGATTGTATGAAACTCAAGCATGCCGTTCAAGACCTCCTTGACCAAAAACATGTATCCATCAATGAAGGACATACTACCAACGATGAACATATAGCATTCAAGAATCCTCTTCCTCATTATGAGAAAGGAGATTCTTCAAACCAAAACAACCACAATGGTGCTAACAAAGTAAACTATAACAATGCTTCTTTTGAATACACCGTCAATCATATCTCCCAACGTGATTCACACATCAATACATGATCACCATCAATAATCAGCCTGACTTTAATGTGACCACATGTCATGGAAAAATAACTTTGCAAGAGGCTCAATCAAAGCCATCTTCCACATCCAAGTCACCCTCCGCATCAAATCAATATGGCATCATCGACTAGCTTCACAAAATGCCCATGCATATATCCATCTTGGAGTTATTGCATTTATCACCATCCCATAAAGCCATTTTAGAAAAAGCTCTCTTAGAGACAATTGTTCCTATGAACCTTGCCCAAGATCAATTCCAAGCTATGGTAGGTCATCTTACCACACCATATTTCCTATCCTTCACTGAGAAGGGTGACATGTCAATAAATCAACCACACAATGCATCCCTACACATTGAGGCCCAAATACATAAACACAGAATAAAAAGGGTCCTAATAGATGGAGGGGCTAGTTTGAACATTTGTACACTAAATTTAATCCTTGCATTGGGGTTTTCTGAAAATGGTGTTGATCCCAAGAAAAAGATAATCGTCAAGGCATATGGTGAGGAAGAAAGAACCTCCAAAGGAACGGTGGTTTTGCCAATATGAGTTGGACTAGTAGAAAGAGATGTAGTGTGCCAAGTTCTTGACATGGAGCTTGCATATAACATTCTTCTAAGTAGACCTTGGATCCATACAATGAAGGCGGTCCCATCAACTTATCACCAATGTATCAAGTTTCTGCATAAAGGTCAAGAAATACCCATACAAGGGGACCCCGATCCATTTCAATATTGCAATAACATATAGTCTAAACCAGAAGTTGTAATACCCACCAATAGAGAAGCATCTTCTTCCTCCAACCAAGTGGATCTATGTTCCTTATCTTCCACCTCAAAAATGTCAGAGCTTAAAATCAAAGTCAAAGACAAGGGCATTGGAGAGTATGTTATTGAACAATCTTTCTCTCTAGCACAATTGTAACTATCACTGAAGATTTATGAAAGACCTTCCATGAACAAAGCTAAGTCACTAGAGAGTTCTATGCATCCTTTCATTAAATGGGGAAGCTTATCTGATGAGAGTGATGAAAAAGATATCTTACAATGGCTTTTCAAAGATGAAGATAGTCAAACCATACTAGAGGACCAACAACCTAAGCTTCCTACAAAATAGTATGATCAAGGTTTTTCCATGTTGCAAAGGATGGGATATAATGGTCATGGTCCCATAGGACTAAGAAAAGATGGTATCATAGAACCTATCAGACCCCCTACTCAAACAACCTGAGACACTACTGGGTTAAGATACCAAGGTAAGTAGAAGAACAAAGGCAAAGGTAAACAAAAGGTTGAAGATAGACAAGCAACCACCACTAACTTAGTGGAACAAATTCACCGCTTGCAAGAGGCTAGTGAAATTGATTCAAATGAGTATGAGTGGGATAGCCTCTTTGAGATGTCTTGTGAAGACAAAGGGATTGATGTTGTAGAACAGTATAGCAATACTCCAACAATGCATGAGGGACAAAGCTCTAGGGTTAGACCACTAGAGTCTAAACCACAACATGGAAAGAATGAACCTCACAAAGAGAGTATGATTTCAATTCTGACAAACCAACTTGAAGATAATACCATAATAGACCTCTTCAATACCTCATCCCATTCAAATGAATACTCCATCCTAACCATAACTATCCTTGAGTCTGACCAACCAGATGATCCCTTACCTCTAGTTCACCCTGAGTTAATAGATTGGGATCAATCTGAAACATCACCTAAGCTTGACACCTTTGAAAACAATGATGCCATCATTGACTATCTAGAGATTAGAGAACACTTAGCCATAGGAGACCACAAGGCTGGCTTCACCATCAACCTTAATGATAGGGAATACTTTGGAGAGAGTGCCAATCCTTTTAGTCATAAAAATGTCAAAACAAAAAATGATTTAATGGTGAAAATTGCTCTGCAATAGTGTTAGATCATGAAAAAGGAAAAATAAAAGATGTATCTAAAGGTGAAAACTTCTTTGAGGTGCCAACGGATGAAAGGATTGACCCTCTCCCCCTTTTTGCACATCTAGAAAGATCTTCAATATTGATTGAACCAACAGAACCAATCAACATCAGTACAGAGGCACATCCAAGACTCCTTTATCAAATAGAGTCATTATCTGTACAAGAAAGAATAGAGTTTGCTAAGTTCTATAGAAGAAAGTAGATAAACTTTGCTTGGTCTTATGCCGATATGCTAGGTATTGATCCTAATCTAATCATGCACCATTTGTCACTAGCCCCAGGAGCTAAGCCGGATAAATAGAAGCTGAGGAAAATGCACCCCCACATAGCTTTAATGGTAAAAGAAGAGCTCAATAAGTTACTAGATGTGGGGTTCATTAGAGCCATTGACTACCCAGAGTGGTCTGTAATATTGTACCTATTTCAAAGCCTAACAAGAGAATTAGATTATGTAACGACTTTAGAGATTTAAATAAGGCTTGTCTGAATGATGACTTTCCTTTACCAAACATTGATATCATTGTTGACCTCACAGCAGGTCACACCATGTTGTCTTTAATGGATGTTTTCTCCAGATATAACCAAATCAAGATAGCATCGGAGGATCAACTTAAAACCACATTCACATGTCCATGGGGTACCTATTGTTGGTGCGTTATGACATTCGGTCTCAAGAATGCAGGGGCAACATATCAACGAGAAATGAGAACAATCTTTCATGACATGATGCATGCCATCGTGGAAGATTATGTTGATGATATCCTAGGGAAATCACTCACTAAAGAGGGACATCTTGAAGTCTTGGACAAAATATTCACAAGACTAGAGCAGTTTAATATACGGTTGAATCCTAAAAAGTATGTTTTTGGAGTAACATCCAGAAAACTACTTGGGTACATCATATCAACAAATAGAATAGCAGTGGACTAGGCAAAGGTCAAAGCAATTATGGAAATGCTACTACCAAAGAGTCTAAGTTAGCTACGGTCTCTACAAGGAAAGTTGTAGTCAATTAGAAGGTTCATCTACCAACTGGCAGACAAGTGCCATCCATTCTCACATCTGCTACATAAAAATGTTCCATTCAAATGGGATGATAACTGTGAGCAAGCATTTCAGCACCAAAAAGAATATCTAATGAATCCACTTATCTTAATGCCAGCCATTCAAGGAAAACCTCTACTATTATATATCTCATCTACACCCACAGCTTTGGGAGCACTGCTAGCATAAGAAAACCACAAAGGAAAGGAGCAGGTAATCTACTACATTAATAGGATGTTAGTAGGTTATGAGCTTCAATACACACCAATTGAAAGGGCATGCCTTGCAGTCGTCTTCACTTCACAAAAGTGGAGACACTACATGCTCTTTCACTCCATAAAGCTGGTAGCAAAGATTGACTCGCTAAAGCTACCCTAATAGTAGAATATCTAAATGGGTTATGATTCTCAATGAATTTGACATTAAGTATGTGGATAGAAGAGCCATAAAAGGATAGGTCATTGCATATCAATTGGCGGATGCACCTTTGATTGATAACAACCCATTAAGTTTTGAGTTTCCTGATGAATCTATATTCAACATCACAACAATAGCTTGGAAGCTCTACTTCAATGGGTCATACACACAACATGGATCTGGAGCAGGTATCTTTCTAGTAACACTACATGGGGATAGAATCCCTAAATCATACAAACTTTTGTTTCCATGCACCAATAATGTGGCCAAGTATGAAGCTCTGGTTATAGGCATAAAGATGGCAATCGAGTGGAAGGTCAAAGAACATCATGTGTATGGAGACTCACAACTTGTCATTAATCAAATAAATGACGAATACCAAACAAAGGACAAGAAGCTGATACCATACAAGTGTATGGTGGATGACTTCAAGGAATATTTCATTGTGATCTCCTCAAGCAAATAGCAAGGTTGGAAAACAAAGTAGCAAATGCAATGGCCACTATTGCATCCCTTCTGGATATCCCTAAAAATCACTCACGTTATGAGTTTTTGATGGAGCCAGTCTACTATCTAGCCTATGAAAGCCTAGAAAATAACACCATTTACCACATTGTAGGAGCTGATTCTCCTTTATATGGCAAGGTTGACACCTATCTTAAAGAGAATATCCTACCTCTCAAGATGTCACACAACCAAAAATGTTTGTTCATATGCCAATCATCCTGATATACCATTATTGCCGACACCTTGTATAGACAAGGTTTAGATGGTACTCTCCTTAGGTGTTTGGATAGTGATAAATATCAAACTACTCTAAGTGAGGTTCATGAAGGAATATGTGGGATGCACTCTAGTGGTCCTACTCTGGTGAAGAAACTCATGTGTTTAGGATATTACTAGCCGAGCATGGAAACAGACTCCTATAATTTTGTCAAGCAGTGTAAAAAATGCTAGATTCATGGTAATTTGATACACGCACTTGCTCAGGCATTACAACCCTTAACAGCACCTTGGCCCTTCTATCAATGGGGACTTGATCTAGTAGGAAAGATTCACCCTTCCTCCTCCAATATCCATAGATTTATTATCACAGCCATAGAGTATTTTATGAAGTGGATTGAGGTCATTCCATTAACCATTGGCACAGGGAAACAGATTTCATCCTTCATTCTTAACTATGTCATATGCAGATATGGTATTCTGTTATCCATTGTCACAGATAACGGAAGACCCTTCAAGAATCAGGATGTATAGGAACTCTATGGTAAATTCCATATCTAGCATTGTTTCTCCACTAACAACACTAATCCATAAAAACATTTTACCTTGACATTGACTAACAGAAGGGGTTGTAACTTTGCATTCACCTGGTAGGACCAAAGTTCTAGTTCTATTAATTGACAAACTATTAGCTATAAGCAACTCGCAGAGATAGGAGGCCTCATTCTGCACAATGAAAGCAAGGGCGTTGCAACACCCTGGCGTAGGTGCATAATCTTTTCCTATCACATAATTCACACATGGCATTAATCTCACCAGTGTGTTGTTATAGCTTGATTGTACCACCATCATGTTCTTTCCCACAGTAGACATGAGCGTCACAATGCTCAAAATCAAGGCAATTGTCAACATTGTTTACAACAAGGGCATATATACAACAAGGCAACATATGCAATGAAGGCACAAAAGGAATAATGATTGTAAACAAAATTTTAACACAAATAAATGTTGACCCTGCAAAAGGAGGATGGGGCTATACTTACATCTATCAAATACAAGATGAAAGAAAGAGTTTATCTCCCTCATACCAACACCATTTTATCACCCAATTGCAACAGAAAACAACCACCCCCTGCATGTACCATTCTATATCCAATTCCTATGAATCAAAGGCTAGGTCTAACACAAATAATACCACTGCAAGGTAACCATAAATAATAGGTGCTTGACCTATTCCACATCATATCATAGTTGTTCCTAGAAGTAAGGGGTGAGACATTAAAATATAGGTTGGCAACAAAAGATAAGGATGGAAGCAAACTTCCATAATCAAGTCTATAACTTCATTCCACATGCTGACCTCCACATGTGATTCAAGATAAAAAGAAACTACCTCCAACTCACATGGAAAACAAAAAATACTTGACTACAACACTACTCAACACAAAGAAGGAAATCATCTTGCATTTCAAACTGGAATGCCTCAAGCTCAGATACACCATGAAGTTGGGTTGCAAAATGTTGATGTTGTACAACATCATTCTCATTCATATGCTAGACCTAAAGAAAGGACTTTGTCTTAGGAACAAACACCATAAAAACCTAACCTTAAAAAATGAAAGATTCATAGTCACACACATCAAACTCTTGGATAATGGGTGACCAGCATACATAACTATCACTTGTGTTGCTACTATCATTAATATATAAATCATAAACATGATCTAAGATGCAATCTAAATCATCAATACAAGACTCAACATCACCATGAGACACCTTAAGTGAAGAACCAAGTTCTTCCATTTGTCTCTCTGTTTCTTGGTCATTTTGGTAATCTGTTATGTCATATTCACGGTTGTAAATAGACTGATGACACACTTGTTATTCCACATTTATTCTTATATAATTTCCTTATGGCTAACTTGAAGTACATTCTACATGATGAAGAAAACAAGCCTTGCACCAAAGAAACAAGTTCTCATATGCATCCACATGATCACCATCTTCACATTCATCAATGGAAAGTTATTCACACTAAAGTTCCATTGCTACAAGTGCTAACACTTATCTGTGATCAGTATCATCAAATGAAGCCACCTCTATATGATCCTCATGCAAATAAACACTAACTGCTTCATCATTACTAATAGGAATAAAGGAGGGAATCTCCTCAAACAAGAAACTAATTTCTTGCTCACTCTCTATTTCACTTACCTATGCACAATCTTCATAATCAGTTTCATCAACTAATTCAATTGGTTGCTCATTCCTACAGACACCTTCCTCATTATTCAACTAGCCCCATATCTCATCCTCAGTCTAGAAGTCATCATGCATCTCATCATCTTCATCTCCAACAGATGCATTATCCAACTAAAGATGGGTGCACACACTACCTTCATCATCTGCATCATTGTTATATAATGCACCACCTTCACATTCTACCTTTCTGACTACACAATCATCATAATTTGATGTTGCAATTATCTAATTAGTTTTATCCATAATGTTGTTCATATCAGTATGTTCTTCACCAACAGTACTGATACTTGTAGATAACAACCTCACTATGTAGTCATCCATCATTTTTTCTGAGTAGGCTAGGCATTCGTATGCCTGGTACAAACTTGTTATTTTCAAATCTTCCCACACATAACTCAATCCAACTTCATATGCTTAAAAAAATATATCAATGCAAGTGGGATTGTTAGGTTTAAAATCCTCAAGAATGTTGGAAAGAGAAACAACAAACTTGTGATTGAAGTCCATGCTAGACTCAACCTATTGTCTTTTGATTCTTTCTAATTTTGTGACAAGATCAATAGGGTCTAGACCTTTTGCAAACTTATCTTCAAATGCAGCCACAAGTTCATTCCAAAAGACAAAGGACTACCCTAGAAAACATTGAATCCATTCTCTTTCCTCTCCATGAAATTACCTAACAAAGAATCTCATCCACATGTCTTCATCTTCAAATTGATGTTCTTCCATGAATTCTAAAAATTCATCAACATGTGTGTCCCCTTCCCAAAATTTATACCCATCAAACTTGGGCAACTATCGATAGACCTTGGTTGGCATACTTATTGTTTTGTAATCAACCCAAGAGAGGTCTAGTTAATTATAAATAGGATATAAGGGAGAAACATGGGACTGAGCAATTTAATTTTTATGGGAAGCAAGGAAAACATTAGACTACACCCTAGACTCTAGAAGCTTAATATTCTCTTCTTTTTCTTTCTCTTACTGCAACATGGACTCTATCGGTTGTTTATTTTTATCAATTTCATATTGCAACCCAATAGTTTCATTTTGATTTTGCATGGGTACATATAGGTTTAGGTCTATATAAGGTGTAGAGCCATCATGGGCAAAGATTTTTTTAGTGGTGAATATTCACCAATTGGCCAATATCATAGATTGGCCTTGAGTCAGAATTGGTGAATAAATAGCATCCAACAGGGTGGCCAAATCACCTGGATTTTATGTATTATCAATCGAATGCATATCCATTCACCATCAATTTATTTTATGAGAATCAATTAAGTAATATTTTGCCATAACAAACTACGCGTTTCAAATGGGCTGACTAATATTTTCACCTGGAATCTCAGAAAAAAGTACTAAATCACATATATATATTCACCAATACTATTTAAATAACATTGTGTATCAAGACACGTTTCACCAATGCCATTAAATGGTCACTACATGTGTGGACCTATTTTGCCAATGAAAATTTACAACTAGTTGATTATGAGGGCCCATTTCACCAATAACATTAAAAAATAATTACATTTGAGGACACATTTTGCCAATTGTCATGACACCCCCATGCTAATCATAGGATCATATTCACCTTGGAAATTACAAAGTATCTACTCCATCGAGGTTTGATTCACCGACACTTAAACATATTCCTTATATAATCATGTGAGAATCGCCAAATTTTTTAATATACCATTTAAAAATCCCAGGGAATTTGCCAAATATAGATTGATATAAATATAATCGAAACTCTAAGTTATTCTTACACATTTTTTTCATTTCTAAACTTGTGAGCTCTTGATTCAGATTTCAGAAGTTGGAGTTGGAACCTTGAAGTTGATCATAGGCAAAGTTACAAACTTACAACACAAGCATTCCTACATTAACGAATAGCAAGTCAATGAAAACCTAAACTTAAAGGTGAGTAATCATTTCTTCATAGTATTAGTATTGTAAGATTTATTTATCTCTTTTTCATTCTTCCTTCAATATTAAATAATATATTTAGTAGGGAATGGGATCTATATTCTATGAGTATGTCCTTAAAAAAGCATACATTTTTTTCTATCTTTTATTTGAAGTGAGAGATCAAGATGTAGAGCAGTAGGTGCGACAAGGGTAAGATTCCTTAGGGTGGTGAAGGGACTGGCAGGCCATCAAAACATGACAAGGGTAAGACTCCTCAAGGTGGTGAAGGGACTGGGAGACCATCAAAATGCTGAAAATGTGGAGTTAGTACCATACAGTCTTACTTTGGAATTGGCAATGTTTCTAATCCATCAAATCAAGATGGAGCTACATCATCAACTCTTGCACCAAATATTAATGAAGAAGCCATTCACAATACCTCACCACCGTAAGAAAGTGGGATTGTCATTGAGTTAAATGAGTCAAACGAGGATGGAAATACCGTAGAAGATGTTCCAAAGGATATCCTAGTTAGCTAGAATGAGATAATTAACTTGGATGAAAATGCTAGTACTATAGATGTTGTTGGTAGGAAGAAAAGATAAGGCAAATAAAAAATAGGGTGCGAGTGGGAAATAACAAGGAACTTTCATCTTGATTGGGTGTCAAAGTACCTATTACCAAATTGTTCTTGTGGCCCAATTAGGTTGGGCTATGACAATAGTTATCAAAAGGGGTAAGAAAAAAGAAACTTGAATACATGGGTCATTCGGTCAACATCTACTATCTTGGCAAAGAATTGTTTCAAGATCATGTAACAGCTCAAATTGAGCTATTACACAATCAAGATCAATGAAAATGCCTAAGCAAGGCGGGAGACATTCAAAGGATGATAGGTGATCGAAGCTAAACAAGTCATTGTAGTTAATGTTTTCAAATGTGTTATTGCAGTTCATTCAGTGCAATTCAATGTAGTTAAAAAAAAGGTACTTATAACTGGTCAATTCTTCATGATTATAAACATATGTTTCAAATAATGTTTAGTTCATTGTATGTAATTGATTTGTAAAAAGAGTTACACATAAGTCATTACATGAGATGAAATAGCTAAAAATTTCAAAAGAGAAATGTTTATATAGCCCCACACAAGCCATGGGAGTAACTGTATCCGGTAAGAGATAAAAGAGAAACTACATAACATGAAAAGAAGATATATAGAAATAAGGATGGGACCCATCATTGCCTAGATGAATGATGAATGTTGTTGTTCGAGGTTGCACTAGCATCTCAAGTTGCCCAAGTGCAGCTCCAGGAGAAAACCTGCAAGGGGAGGAGAAAAACTGATGTTAGAGCTCGGGGTACAATCCTTGATCCTATATACATCAAGTCAAGGGTACTTGCTATTCTATAGTTGATCAAAAAAATGGAACAAACAAAATGAAGGAGATGAGCAGACATCATATGTAGATACCAAATCATGAGATGAATCAGAAAAGAGAAGCATCAGATCATACAAATCAAGAGAGAGGCTTTAGCCTCTATGTTTTTATCTAACATGTTTGTTCACTATGTAGATACAGGTACTTGAGGACAAATCATTAATGGTAATTTTCAAACTATTACAAGTAGTCATAAATGAAGAAGCAGCCAGTATGAAAGAAGCACAAAATCAATAGATATTCAACCTGTTTCTTATTGAGTATCAGATCAGAAATTCAAAAGATAAGAGCATCACAAGATCAAAATACACCAGTATCATAAAGATCAAAAAAGGTGAAGGATCTTTCAATCATCATAGGAAGCTCTAGGCTTCTTAATTTTTTTTCTAACATTTTGTTGAATGTGCAAGTACAGGTCAAGTGACATTACAAGATACATGCATGATAACATATCAAAATTATAGTATGTGGAGAAAATGTGGCTCCCACAAGAGTTGATCCCAGCATGCTAAAAATGACAAGGTCTTTGATGTTTGAAAATCATATGTAACACAATTTATCTTTCAAAGGAGAATCTACATGCAAAGCAAGGACAATTCATAATATGAAGAATATAACAACCTATCATGATAAATGCACATTTAGTGGATAATGAGTGAAGGAGCAGTACCAAGAGGTAGAACATTGTCATACAGGATAGAAACAATGAGGAGAGTATCCAGGAGAACCATGTCATACATCTAAGCAATCAAAAGGCGTCATTAATATGATTGTCCTAGGATTGTAAGAGGTTCAAACAAAGTCAGGGGTCTATCACAAATGTCTAGGTATGACTACTCCATCAAGTTCTAATAAAGAGTGGTAAGGAGGAGTGATCTCATGGGGAGAAGTCCCATTGAAGGAAAACCATAACCTCCATCACATCCTTAATGAGACCATCATGAGAAACCTATGGGTAGTGAGCTAGAAGAGTCACAGTCCAAGGTAGAATGAAAAAGGTGCTAGTGAAACAACAATGATACTTGGTGATATGTTCATTATCACTGTCAAATAATGAATACATGAAGCTAGTATTATAAATGTATTAGACAAATAGTACATAGAGCAGCATTGGAAAATGAATTGTAGTAGTGAACCTTCAAAGATTAATGCATAAATATAGTGGAAGTGTTCCAAGATAAGCCAATGATACCATGATGTAAGAAAAAGGACAACATAACTTATTACTATCTAGATCATGCATAGTGACCTCATCACAATCAAGAATTAGAAGACAATCATGAAGTCATTGTCCACTATGCAGTCAAGCTCAAGGAGATAGGGATGAAGGGAATAGTGACTGCGATATATGGTCAATGGCTAGTATAAATATAGTGAATGATGCATGAAGACTCATAGTAAAACATAAGGCCTTAAGAAGCCTTGTATAATCTATACATCAAAGGGACAGCCATGCCATTATCTATGCAATGTTAAGAATGTAGTGAGTTCTCATCACAGTCAAAATACAATGAAGTTGTTCAATGCTCCATCATCAACTCACCAATGTAAAAGTAGTATAGAGAGATCTAAGATAACATTTGATTGGATTTTTGCCAAGGAAAATAATGACAGTGATGTAGCCATTTCATGACAACATGGGTATGTAGGACTCAGGGATAAAGAAAAGAAATATGCATGATAGACAGTCTGTAAGAGGTAAAAGGATAGTATTGAAAACCTAACAGTCAAGGTCTAGGAGCATTCAACTCAAGGGGATAGTGTATGAAGGATGGCAGCCCAAAGAGAGATCAATAAAAAAAACAAAGGGTAAGGATAGTTGTTCTTTCAAGATTGGATAGCACTTCTTTTGCAAGGCTATGTTGGAGTACCAGGACCACTGAGGGGGGGGGGGGGTGAATTAGTGGTCTATAATTCTTTAACCTTTTTACAACTTTAAATTGTTTGATTGATAAGAGAGAAAGAATCAGGATAGAAAGAATCAAGATACATCAATCAATTTGTCACTTGAACCACAAAGAAATAGGATTAATAACTTAATCAACCAAACCAATTAAACCATAGACAAGAGACACCATAACACAATAATTTATGAGTGGAAAACCCTCATAGAAATGAAAAACCACTCAGGAAAGATTGCCTCACTGGCTTAACTGAACTTCCCAACTACAAAGCCTCACTAGCATACAAAGCCTCACTGGCTACAAATAAGTCTCACTAACCAATCATGCCTCACTGGCAATACATAGAGTCTCATTAGCAAAAAAAGGTCAACCTATGTCTCAATGACATGATCTTATGTCTCCTTAGCATGAAATGACAAATCCAGAGGATCACTCTGTTTCCATACAAACCATTGCTCTATAGAAAACACTGAATAACATGATCAAAACCAAGAATACTAAAGACCATCAATACTAGATACCCATTCACACTTGTCCATAAACCTCTTTCATGGATAATAAAAAGATCACACACTTCAATCCTATATTCCTCCTGTAGTAATGAATGAAGACTCTAATAGCAACTTATCAAGATCTTAATGTAGAGATTGCATATAAGGTATCACTATTGCATATTTTCACTGTCTACACTAACCCTTGTTCATAAATATTTTCAACTGATTGAAGGTTTTATCATCTTCAACAAAATAGAGATATTCATGAAATCATTTGAGTGTCAATCTTAATCAAAAAGAAAGAATATTCAAAACATAATACACCTAAAAATCATTCAATGACTCTACTCTCTGTCAACTTCTTTTATAGATCAATCACCCTAAATTCTCACTTGAACAATATCTTAAGCCTATTGCAGGAATTGCAAATAGGGCACCTAATGTCTCTTTTAAAGAGCTTGCTTTACCATAGTAGTAGTTTGATTTATTGGCAAATCACCTTCCATAAAAGAGCCATTTCACTGTTAGATTAGGCTTTCTGCCTTCCACATTAATCCACAACGTAACCAATGTTCAAAAAGATCTCCATCATAAAATAAAATCAAAGAACAATACATGTAGACAATTTAGAACCCTAACTGTTCAAGCATTTGTTACATGAATGTTTTTGTGCCCATCAATGTTGAAACTTGATTTGTGACCATTTCCATTCAAACTAACCTTAAATCTCTTCCACTAATCTTTGATTTGCCACTCTTTGTAGATTAAACCTTGTCCTTTGATTTCTTTTTACTGCCAAAGACCTTAAGTGATTTCGAAGATCACCAGTTTCCCTAGGCACAGGGGCCAGTTAAACCATGTTTTGATAGCCCTCAAGACATAACTTAAACTAATGTTAACCTTTTATCATAGGTCAATTTAAAATTAGAAATAAAGTAAATATTTTTGTGATGGGTAAGTCCTAGTTTGCTTTTCCTTAGGATTCCTAGGGTTTAGGATTGAAACATGGATATAGGGTTTCAATAGTGTAATCAACTTTCAACATGAAGAATTTACCTTTTATCTCCACTTGATAAAGATCTGTAATATGTAGGGTAGCATGTTTTTGGAGATCATCTGCATGAGGTATCCATATAAGAGTATTTCAACACCTTTACCTTACACCATAGAGATCAACATAACACTTGCATCAAACTCTTTGCAACCTTTGTACAATTTATATTATTCTGAATAGATTCCATAAAACATTGACCTAGATAACATCTTCAAACAATTGATGGCACCATGTTGGAATTGAAAATTATTGAGCATCCTTATAATGCTTTAGCACATTCTTCTTAAATTCTTCTTGATTGCTCTATTTCACTGCTAATGCATCAACTTATCTAGATGCAACAGTTAGACTTGTATCATTATTCCTTTACTCTACAATGTCACTTCATAGTGTCAACTTGTCAACATTTGACTATACGCTTAAGACCTTGTTACTAATAACCATTGAACTGGCATTATTATACTTACACTTTGTCATTGACATCATTGTCCTCTATTTGATCACTGTTCACACCTCATATACTGTCCATACTCCTAAACCATAACAAAACAACATATGAATGACCTCACTCCTGATTTAATCATGAAGAATATGAAACACAACAACATCTAAATGAAGTCCCGATTCCATCAGCATGATTGACTCCAAACAACATGTGTGATAAGCAAAAAAGCATCTGAGCAATAAGGCATCCTTCTATCATGATGAACAACCAACTCCTAATCAATGACTCCAAACAACTCAAATATGATGATCCTACTAACATCAACTCTTGATAAACTTCTAATATCATCTCACACCTTTGTCTTTGACACCTCACATATTTGCCTTTGACATCAATGACAAACTATGCCATATGCTAAAGCAACGAACTCCCCCTTTGGCATTGATGTCAAACTAACTAATCATTGTACCTTCTTGGTTAAGCTGACTAATCAACTAGAACACTGACTGATCACTTTCTTGGTTACTAGAACATTTGTATTTTCTCCCCTTTTGACATCACATGACAAATAATTCTTGAAGATAAGTACTCCCCCTATGAAAAATATATTGTCATCTTATTGTCTTAAGTAAACAATATGAAATCAAAACAAAAGGAACAATATCAACTGTCTCTTCTTGTTTCAGTTAGGGCAATAATTACTTGTACCAAGTACAACCTTCAACAATACTTTTGATCCCTGCCTTGGAAACCATTGAAGTGAATGACTGTACCACTTGTTGTTATACTTGTTTCACTATACCTTCTATGACATTTGACTGTACCTGACTTTGTGTGTCCTTTAATCTTTACACCTCATGAAAAATAGAAACATTAACTTCATTCTAAGTAGTTGATGACTATCCTTATAGTCTCATAGACCTCTATACTATGAAAGACACTAAATGACTTACTATTTTTGGTATTGATCTTCATTTTCTTCAAAACCTTTCACTATCCTATGATAGACTACCAGTACCACTAATTCCTTTGCACTGTGCCACTAAACCTCTTTACTGAGCACCTCACCTTCTGATCTACGTGATCAACTACTTACTTTATGATCTGATTATGATGTCAAACCAATTGCTACATGATCAACTTGACAAACTAATACCTCTTATAGACCTGCAACACTACCCCAAAATCATGTACTCTTATAGACCTCTTCGAAAAAACAAATACCTCTGTTATCAGACTTTATCTCTCTATACACTATACTTATTTGTATACTGTTAGCAAAAAGACTCCAATACTGCAATAAAACATAAAGATCTCAAAAAAATATGAGAAGTCTGACACTCAAGATCCAAGTTTGATACACAAGAGAACTAATAAGTCTACAAAAACACTAACTACACCATTATGTTCATGTTAGATCTAATATAAACAAAGTTTGCATCAGTGTCTGCATCAAAGACAAGAATTTGATCTAATCATATTGCACCAACAATAAATGTCTAATTCAACAACAACTTCACAAGAATATAAAACAAAGACAAACAATCAATGTCATCATGACTGAATAACTATCCTATCCCTGCATAATAATTGTCCTGCCCTGCAACTCAATAAACTTGTCTGCTTGTCAGTTCTTCCTAAAAAGAAGAAAACATGTCCTCAATAAAGCCTGACTGTCTGCAACTAATTCAACAAAGATAACAAGAAGATAATCTACACTTTCCAATCAAGAACCCCAAGATATCTACACCTGCACCTGCCAACAATCAACAAAATGTTCTAGTCTGCCACAATACAATGTTGCCACAACTAAATATCTAACAACTAAATATAATGTCTGATCTTCAAGTTTGATCTTCCATCAATCAACAAAATATCTGTCATCCTAATCTTTAATGCTTTTCAATAAGGCATCAAAATAATCAATCTTCACACCACTTCATGTTACTATCATGCACAAAATGACTCTGATTGATGTCATAAAACTATCTGGCATTGTCTACCAATTTGTCCCCTTGAAAATACATGTGCCTTGTCCCTTTTTCTACCTCAGCTATACATGTAGACAAGATGCATGAAACTGCCATCTCTCCATGCACACATTAGTTCATAATTAGACATTGCAACAAAATAAATACCTATTCATTACTGCTTATCTCTATATGCTTTCATTGCATCATGAGAATAACTAAAGCATGAGACATCATGAACATCTGCAATACTATTTCCATTATAGCAAAATCACCATCACCAAAGCAAAACCACTGATATGTCTTCATGGGGATAAATAATGATTCCTTACACATCATCAACCACTCAATCTAAACATCATACCTATTTGGCAACTTGTCACATGTTTTAGAGAACCATACTCAGAGAACAAAGAGAATTCTTTTAGAGAACCATACTCAGAGAACAAAGAGAATTCTTAGTACAATACGTTATCCTGATTGAACACACAGTCCTGCCTTGTTCAACATACCCAAAACTAATCCAAAACTAACACCTCTTCCTAATTTTCTTCAGGGGTTTGATAAATGTTACATAGAGTCAACTCCCCCTCAATTTATGCTTCCTTTTTATGCACTTGTGAATGAAACTTGTGTAGTATGCCCAAGTTTAGATTCTTTCATTTCCTTTACTCATTTTCTTCTCTAAACTATCATAGTCCTTGTTTTCTTGTGATGATTAAATGGATTCACATGATTAATCTTATAGTGTAATGCTTTATGTCCATCTTTATGGCATCTATAACATATGATTTTAGGACTAATAGGAGGAACAAAAACAAAATTTCTTGACAACCAGCAATTCCTTGCTCTATGACCAACTTTGTTACATTTATGATAGACATTGATGAAGTCTTGATTTGTCAAACTATAGGAACTCTTAACCTTATCCCATCTAAGACCATTTCTTGATTGAATTCTACAATCTCTAGCTCTATGACCATGTACATGACAGGAATAACAATGACCATGAAACTGAGAATAATTGTACTTGAAAGATGGTGGTTTTAAGGGCTTGTTTGTCCTTCTACCTTCATCAATACACTTGTTTTCTATCTTATCAGTAGGAGCAGCAGCATGATGACCCAAATCAATCTTCTTCCTTGGTGTATTTTTAACTTTGGATGACTTCCCTTCTTCATAACCAAAACTAGTAGTATCTTTGTGAAACCTTTGCTTACTTAACATTTAATTTGACTTGTTGGTACTATCATCAAACTTTCGATACTTATCTAACTATTTTCTAGCATCCTTAAGCTCTTTCCTTAAATAAACTACTTCTCCTTGAAGCTTTTGACATTCATTAGTTTTGACTTCAAGATCAGATTTTGTACACTCAACTATCCTTTTTGCTTCATCAATTTCAGTCCTTAAACTAATGTCAAGTTCATGAACTTGACTCTTTAGTTCCACAATCAGATTTCTTGCTTCTTCAAGTTCTAAAGAAACTTTTGCAAAATCTTAACATACCTTGTATTTAGAATCTTTCTCTTGTTGAAGTTGGTCTTCTAACGTCTTATTCTCCTTTCTAAGTTGCTTGATTGAATCCAAGGCACACAAGAGTTCTCCTTCTAAATCAATCTCACAATCTTGTTCATCATACACCTGTTCATAAACATATTCGTCCACAAATAGGTCTCCTTCTTCATCATCAATTTCAACTACAAAATCATCTTGAAGTACTTGTCTACTAACATTCACATTGTCAAGACTCTTAACTGTAGGACTGATTTCTTTGTGACATTTTGTATCTACATTCATGGTTGACTTATGCAACAACTCATTGCTGGACTTAATTGAGGCTTGCTTATCAATTTTTTGATCAGCGTCTTTCTTTTCTCTTTTTGAGGCCTTATGTGTATTCTTTTTACCCATTGTACTCCACTTGCTAGGAACCCTTAAGTTGGTTTGACTTCTTGCAAGGGTCTAGCTCTGATACCACTTGTTGGAGTACCAAGACCACTACGAGAGGGGGGGTGAATCAGTGGTCTATAATTCTTTAACCTTTATACAACTTTAAACTGTTTGATTGGCAAGAGAGAAAGAATCAGGAAACATCAATCAATTTGTCACTTGAACCAAAAAGAAACAAGATTAATAACTTAATCAAGCAAACCAATTAAACCACAAACAAGAGACACCATAACACAATAATTTATGAGTGGAAAACCCTCATAGGAATGAAAAACCACTTGGGAAAGATTGTCTCACTAGCTTAACTAAACTTTCCAATTACAAAGCCTCACTGGCATACAAATATCTGTCTCACTGATATACAAAGCCTCACTAGCATACAAATATCTGTCTCACTGATATACAAAGCCTCACTGGCTACAAACAAGTCTCATTGACCAATCATGCCTCACTAACAATACATAGAGCCTCACTAGCAAAACAAGGTCAACCTATGTCTCACTAACATGACCTTATGTCTCTTTAGCATGAAATAACAAATCCAGATGATCACTCTGTTTCCATACAAACCATTGCTCTATAGCAAACAATGAATAACATGATCAAAACCAAGAATACCAATATTAGGAGTATCTTATCCTTTGTCATTCGATGACAAAAAGGGGGAGAGAGAGAAAATGCATCATGTAATTTTGCCATCAATGACAAAGGGGAGATTGATGGAGATTAATTGTCATTGATATCAAAAAGGTGTTGAGTTCTAAGTTTGTTTGATGTCATCAGGGTCAGTATAATTAGATATACAAATGTAGTAAGAGAATGGATGCTCCCATTTGATCAAGATATATTCATGCTTGTCTCATAATGGATACTCATGTTCTTGATGTTTGGTGTTCATATTGGTTCATATTTGATCATCATGTTTATGATAGGACTTGTTTTATCAATTTGATCACATCAATTGTTGATGCTCACATAAGATATTGATACTAACTTGTTTGTATTGGATATACTTTCTTCATGCTTGAACAGGAGGCTTCACATGAAGAAGATGGTTTAGTATTTTCAATTTGATCTTCAAGATGGTGATGAAGGAACATGACAGATTGTCTCATGCAGAAGATTTTGTTTCATTCTTGTGAGATGAAAGGATAATTTTAGTTGGTTTAGTAATGTCCATGTCTCTATCTATCAGTGATAATCAAGGTAACATGTGTTTTCATGATGTTGATTACAAAGGAGACTTATAAATTTGATTTGTTTGTGGTTTGATAGAGTTGCTTCATACAAGGATCACATTAGTGATGGTTGCTTCAAAAAAATATGAAGCATGCTTGTGGTACAGTGCTTCAGATGTGCTTCACATGTTACATCAATATTGTTGTTCAAGGCAAAAGAAAGAGAAGAAATAGGATCTTCATTCATCATATTTCATAACATGATGATCAAGTTTAGGAATGGTTGGTGGAATAGAATGTCATTACAAAGTCAAGAGTTTGAGTGAGTTGTAGACCAAATCATGAGAGGTTGCATCAGGAGGTGACAGATGCAATTCATATGCCTAATATTCATCATGTGCCTTATATTTTTCATGTCATAAGTGTAGGATAGTTGCTTATTAATTATCTTTGCATTGTGGTAATCATCAGATTATCTTGAGAAATTTGTGTTTATCCATGTTGGTGTCTTTGATGCATTTGAATTGACATCTTACCCCTTTTCATGTCTTGATTTATGGTTCATGTCCTTAAATTCGTAAAAACCCTAAAAGGCTCAAGAAAACCCAATTACCTACCTGTCATATATCAAATGAACTTTATGTCTTCAATTTCAGTTGACCTACTATCTCAGGTTGAGGTCACTTAAAGTGATCTTCTAAAGGGTTCTTATCACATTCTCCAATCGGCCTCTTTAAACCTTTTCACTATTTGCATAGGTCTTCTCATGAGCACGCGGGTGCCTAAAAAGTAATCAATGGTTGTGTTTAAAAAGATATGAGGGCGCGATTTGGATAATTGATGGTTGGTTTTTAAATTCTACCTCTCACTCCCAAGTCTGGACTTCGATGTGCAGAAGGCCGTCTTTAGATTTCTTAAAGACTATTATTAGTGTTGTCTTGGACTCCAATAGGCTAAATGTTACTTTGCCTTCATTCTCTCAATATATTTTAAGAAAGAGTCTCAAAAAGCTTTAAGGCTCTACATGTCATAGCCTTGCTTAGATAAACACAATGATCATCAAATAATGTATAGGTTGTAGAGGTTCCAAAGTACAAAGAAGATAGCAACAAGGGTATAGTGTAAAGGAGTGTGTTAACCATGCAAGAGACAATGATAAGGATACAACTTGGCAAAGTCAAAGAAGAGATTCAAAATTCCACAGTCTTAGATAGAGAATGCAATGCAAGGTATAAAATAAGTCAAGGTAGGACAGTATGACAGTCAACAAAATGTAGTGAGCAACTGATTACAGGCTTAGGGAGTAATGAGAAGGTAGCCTCATTATTACAGAGACCTTGAGTTGTAGTCACAGAGTTTGCATGACAAATATCATTCACTAGAACACAGTAACCATCTTTTCTTTCTATTCACTGTGAGACACAAGATGGGAGTTTGAAACATAGTTATGAGTGATGGAATAGTAATGTATGTCTCATGGAGGCAAAAGACATGAAAAGCAAAAAAATTTGAGTGTTTATTTTTCATTCATTCATAAAGAATATAGCAGGTGGATAAAATATGCTCATGAAACAAGCAACATTATCACTATACCTTTCACCAGATACTAAATATGGAACAACAGTATCAAATGATAAGAATGATAGTACAGTATTGAAGATCATCATAAGCAAATTGGAGAAGCCCTTATAAAGCACACAGAGTTCATTTCCAAGTTTTTTTAACCAAGATAACAAGCATGAGAAGAACATAGATCTATCCATAAGGCAGTAAGCATCAAGTTTTTATTATTTTGTTGTGTATCAAATCATTAGCAAGGGTAGAAGCATGATAAAATACAGAATAAAACAAACTCTTGCAGAAACCCTCATAAGTGAACAAAGATAGCAAATAGATAAAGAAGTGAAGACCAACTGATAGTTTCACCACGTCTCCACAGCAAAAGGCACTATTTCCTCTTAAAGAGATTACATATAAATCATTCTAAAGTCATTTTTAACCCTTTTCTTGAAGAAAGAATAATAGAGATAGAAGAAATAGTTTACCAGAGGCAAGAAAATGGAGATTTTTTCCTTGTATTTGCAAAAGAGAGCTAACCAGATGCTTGAAACCATGCTTCGAAACCCTCAAAAAACCTCATAAAGAACAACAACATGGTGGCGCTAGTAGAAGACAAAGTGAGGAATGAGAGAATGTTTTATGGTTTGTAAGGATTTTTGCTTGAAATGCCCTAATGAGCTGAAGATTCTTTTTGACTTATCTTTTAAGGGAAAAGAAAATCATTGTAAAACTTATGAAGCCCATGGTCAAGACCTTGCAAGTGGTAAAAGGCTAGGAATGCATATGAAGCTTGCGAAGATCTCAAGGCAACAATGATATTCTTAATGTCTCGATGTCTTTTTGACCTTTTTATTTTTTTAAAAGAAAATCATAATTTAACTCTCTTTTTCCCCATGGTCAAAACTCAAGTTCATACAACCTAGGAAATATTAGTGAGCCCTTGGGAGTCATAAGGAGGTGATAATTTTTTCTGATTATTGAATATTATTCAAACCTTGGAGTCAAGTGAACCAGTGAGTTGACCAAGTGAGTCAAGAGGGCAGAATAGAAGATTATTTTTTCATGTGCAAAGGGAGAGGTTATTTTTTGCCTCTAAGAAATATTATTTTCAGTTTAACTCTACCACTTATGTTTAGACAATCAATAGGCAAATTCATTAACTTAACAATTATTAAATGCGATAAATTATAAATAGCTTTAATATTTGTTATGTAATAAACATAAGAGAGTATCATGCATTACATAGTAATTAAATTAAATCAATCACATTGATTGCATTTAATAATTGCTAAATTGGTTTAATTTTGCCTCTCAATCATACAAAAATAGGAAGGAGAGTTAAACTGAAGTGCAAACTCATGCAAGAGGGAGTTTTGGAGTTCTATCTTTGGCTTCAAGTCAAAGTATAGTGCTTTTTGAGTTCTCTTTGGTCAAATTGATTGAGAGAGGGAGTTTGGAGCTATTTTAGCTCAATTTGGAGCAGTTTTGGGCCTTCGTTTCAGGGCTTTTCAGTTTTGCTCGTGGATCACCTTTGGAGGAGAGTTTTTGAGTGTGGTTGAGTGGAGTTGACCTTTCTAGGTCTTTTGGAGACAAATTTTGATGTATTATAGGAAAAAAGACTTAGTCTTTTTCCTCAGTTCTTGATTTAAGCTTTCTCTTGAATATTGCAAAGAAGCTCTTAGTTTTGTAAGTCACATTTTTTACACAATTATTTAATATTTAGCAGCAGATTATAGGTTATTTCATATCAGTTTATGGTTATTCTTTGTAGTGATTCCTACTAATTTTCAAATATAATCAGGGGTTTATCTTATCAGATTCAGGTATCTTGGTTCATTTTAGTGATTTGATAAAGGATTGTCTATGTTTCCTTGTGAAACCTTTAGGTTCTTTTATCTCATTTTACTAAATGCATGTAAACAAAGTTTGGGTTTCAGTATAGGTCACAGGTTGTGCAAGTTATCTCATGTTTTTTTGTGAAACAATTATGTGGTGAAATATATCAATTTGAGTTGTATGAACAGGTTATTGAAGATTAGTTGTGAATTAGATTACATGTCAAGTTATACATTGGTGCATCACCCCCTTTTAGGATAGAATTTTATTGGAATTTTTAGTTATTCAAGTTTCTCCTCTCTTTTCCTCGTTAATTATCTGATCCAAAGGGGCTTTTAAAGGGAGCCAGCTCTTCCCAAGGTTTGTTCTCGAAATAAACAAACCCACATCTAAGAACATTCCCATGTTGCATAGGATTGCCAAGCTTGTAGAGGCTTAGCATTCAGGATGCAATCCTTTGTGACAACAATTTTTGGCACGCCAGGTGGGACACTGAACAGAGTTTCAGGCAACTTTAACACAATTTTTTCTTTGTTGATTGGTATGCACAACAAGGTTTTCAGCCTTTCAAACGTAAAAATTGTTGGCAAGAGACACTGCTAGGCATGTCAAGTGTTGTCATTGATGGCAATTGAATCTATCTTACACATCTGCATTGCATCATCTGATCATAGTGAAAGTTAGAGTGCACATTTGTCTAAGTCTAGATAGACAGGAACAGAGCATATGACAAGGTTCAACACATATTGTGCTGTGGATTTGAGGAAATGTTAAGGGGTGTCAGGGCTACCTAATTCCAAATTTTTATCCTTTGGTGATGTAGGGATTGAAAGTTACAAGCATCTGAGTATCATGTTTTGGTTAGACAATTTAATCTGATGAAGAACAGGTTGACTTGGTGTTTGATCCTTGTGCAGATTGAGAGAAGTGGTTGATTGAGTAATTTATGAGATCCAATGGTATTGGATGACATGTGTGGTGACTTGAATACATAAGTTTTGGTCCGTATTGATGTTTGTGCATTGATTTAGCTGACAGAACAGTGATCTTGAAAAGTTTCTAAGTTTTCTAAAGGCCGACTACAGTTGATGAAATTTCATGTTGCGGATATATATGATCGATGGGTTCGAGCATTTTGAGGAATGGATATGCGAATATAATGTGAGAGGTACGAAGTGCAGTAGTAACAAGTGTGAAGCAAAAAAATCTAAGGTTTAGATCATGGTAGAATAGTGAAACAGAGTAGTGAGAGATGAAGTGTGTGAAGTCAGTATATCAAGCCTAACCAGAACTGTAATCCTACATTGTTAGATGCTATTGTTTAGTTCAAATATTTTAGTGAACTCCTTGTAATTAATCTTGTAGGTAGTGAGCCTCCTTTGAGTAGTGAGCTCTGGGCAGTGTACTCGAAGGCATGTGTCTTCCCATTAGTAATACTTTTAACAGAGTATAAAATCTTGTGGGTTAACCCCCACCGTGATTTTTCCCTTAACCAGGTTTCCATGTAAAAATCTTGGTGTTCATGTGTGATGATCTTGTTGTTGTTGTTCTTAAGTTCATGCTTCTTTCTTTTGAATGTATGTGGTAAATTTATAAAGGAACATAATAATAAGTTTTACAGAACACTAATTCACCCCCCTCTTAGTGTTCCTTATTTTTAATAATTGGTATCAGAGCTTGGTTCCTTGGAAGAAGTTTAACAGCTTGAGGAAGATCTGGGAAGGTATTTCAATGGGTTCATTCAGGTATTCTGATGGCATCAATGAAAAACTTTAGGTTGCTTTAGAAGATCTTGATTAGTCTAGAGCAGAAGTCAAAGAACTGAAAGAGAACCTTAACGATGCTAAGGATTTCATTCAGACTTTAAAAGGGCAACTGAGCAAATCTATGGAAAAGAGGAAGGAGCTACTTCAATGGTTAGCAAATCAAAATGCAGACAATGACATGGATGAGGCTCTAAAGGAGAAGACAAAGGAATGTGATAAGTGAGCAAAAGAAGTTTTTGTCCTAAAACATGACATGGAATCTAGGGTGATGAGACTAAATGAGGAAATCAAGGAAAGGAAGAAGACTGAGGAAAACCTGAATTAGTCTCTGAAAGAAAGATCATAATAGTGCTGCAGATTGGACAAAATAATTAGCCATCTAGAATTTGATCTACAAGAAACCAGGTATAATGAGGAACAACTTGAAAGGCAAATTGTCAATCTCAAACATGACCTAGAAGCTGCAAATGAATACAAAGAGAAGTTCAAGATAAGCTCAGCTAAACTTGAGCTGATGCTTGATAGTTAGAAGAAGGTAGATGATAAGCATGGTCTGGGATATGAGAAAGGTGAAAGCTTTAGATCTGGTCCAAGAAATCATGAAGTAAGAAATCAAAGGAATCCTAGAAGGCCTCTAGTAAGACAACCTAATGCTCAAAAATACCCATCTTTCAATGGAAATTGTTTTAATTGCAATAAATTTGGTCATGGAGCTACTCATTGTAGAAGTAGAGTGACTTAAAGTGGTCCATCCTTCCCTAGTCAATGCTTCAATTATAAAAGGTATGGTCATAGATCTAATGAATGTAGAAGTATGGTGATGAATAACTCCAACAATAGAGGAAACATCAATTCTTTCAATGGTAAATGTTTTGTATGCGATAGATTTGGACACATGGTCAATTAGTACAGATCAAGAGGAAGTCAAATTAATGAGAAAAGGAATATTATGTGCTTTAATTGCAACAGATCCAGTCATATTGTAAGATTCTACAGAAGCAGGATTGATGATAAAAAAGGTCCAGTAAACAAAAACCAAAATATGTAGAGACAAGATAAAGGCAAGGGAAAAGTAGATATGAATGAGATCTAGAATGAAATAAACAAAACAAGGGTGAAGAAAAGTGTAATGAATGATGGTGATTGGTCTGCACCAGAATCAGGTGTTGATAAGTCCTCCGGGAATTGAAATAGGAGCTCTGGCTCAGGGGGAGCTACATTAAAAATCTAATTCCCCCTGCCAGAAAGTGGGTACCTGAGTCTGGCACAATGAATGAAGATAAAGAAGCCTATTACAGATTTATTGAAGCAAATTCTGGAAGAAAAGAAGCTAGTGTGATTGATTGTGGAGTAATTCAAGATTGATTGTATTCAGAAACAGTGTATCCAGAAGAGTTAGGGTAAAGCATTTATTAGAATGATGAATTGGGTTTTGCAGAGCATAAAAGGTCATTTACTCAACATTTGAATCACTTTGCATTCGAAGAGAACAAGGAGAAGAGTGCCTAAGCTAAGATTTCAAAGATTTGGAGTGCGAAAAGTGAATTCGACAGCTAACCCTAATCCCGTGGAGAAAAAGGTATTTTTCTACAAAGCTTTGAAATTGTGATCTTTTTGAAATGGCTACTTTGTTGGTTGTTAATATCATTGAAAGGCCCTAACCTAAATTTAAAAAGCATCCACACAAATCTGTAGAGGTCGATCTGCTAGGTGCCTTCTCTAATGTTCTGCATGGAGTGTTACACATAGAAGATATTAGGGCTTACATTCATGCTAGCATAGATGAGTTTGGGGAATCGAAGTTACTAGATTTGTTTAAGAATCACCTGAGGGGTGAGATTTATGGTCTTAAACCTGAGTATAAGTTGCTGCAAGACAAACATTTCATTCAGATTATAGGGTTCCCATCCTTCGATGAGGACGAATGGGTCTGGTATGTACTGATTTAGATGCATGATGAATTTATGTGGTTGAAGAAACCTTTTAAGATCACAAAGGATGCCATCAAGGTTGTACAAGGATTGAACTCATCTGGTGGACTGCTGATGCTAAAATTGGTAAAGAACTAGACTGTAACTAAAGCTACCAGATCAAAGTTTGCAAGAGGGAAATGATAATAGATGATATAATTGATCTAGATGTCAAATTTGCATCTATGGTGATTGGGTATAAGATATACCACTCCAACAAGGAAAACTCAGTGTCTCGTATAGCCATTTATGTTGCTTATCAGATGTTAAGAGAAAATGCTGACTATGATTTGTGTGAGCTTCTAAAAAACTAGCTAATGGAGAACTTGAACAAGATCAAGAAGGATAAGAAGAACACATTCAAGTATGGTACGTTGGTCTTGTGCTTGTTCTTTTATTTTATGAATGAGTTGCTTGGGATGAAAATCCTATGTTGGACTAGTGACAAGCCTGTTGCCATACAAATAAGAGAGCACTTGCACAATATTGGTGACTCCAATGCCCAAAGGACTGCTCTTTGGGGATATTTTAAGAATTTTTAGAATATGATGTGATCAAGGGAAAGAATCCCTAAGTCTGTGGTGGAAAGGTCCAAGGATACAATTTGCTTCATGGTGGAAACAAATCAATGCTTGATGGAAGTAGTTGAACCAAGGACTATATGGCTCATGCCCATGGGGTATGAAGTTGATGAACAAATACTGGAAATGTATGCTCAACATCTTCTGAGCAAACCAAAAGATACCCCAGTTGAGAGACTCAGTACATATGATGAGCTTAATTTAAAACTGCATGTTGAGCTTCAGAGACCTGAATCTAAGAGAAAGATCCAGAGGCAAGTTGAAATGTATGCAAAAAGTATTGCAATAACCAAAGAAGTTGTGAGACAAAATAGGGAAAGGATAGAGAAAGCAGAGAAGGAGAAGCAGGACAAGGAATAGGGAAGTGTTCTGGTAGAATCCCCTTCTAAATCAAGGACTACTAGGAGTTTTGGTACAACCTCTAGTGCATCACCTTCTCCTATTGCAGAGAAATTCAAAGAAAAAACTACCGGTAAAGAAAGAAAAAGGACAAAAGTAATTGGGAAAAGGTCATATGTTAGTGTGAAGAAGGATGAAGAAGAAACTGATTGTAATGATGAGGTTAAAGAGTTAAAGGCCTCAAGCACTAAGGCTGCTAAAGTATCCAACAAGAAGCCCTCCGGAAGCAAAAGGTCAAGTAAAAGGCAAGTCAGAGGCTTATGTTGAGAAGCCTACTCCTTCTATGGAAGACATTATAAAGTCAATCACTGTAGATAGAAACTTAAGGCAAATGACTTAATTTTATGATCATTACAGTGATGTTGATAAGAAAATTTTGGAGGATGCTACTATTAAGTACCTAAATACATTCAATAGAGTACTTGTGGAAATTTTGTCAAAAATCCCTAAGAGTCTAAGAGACATTTTGGAGATGAGGAAAGAAGTTGCTAAGGCAAAGGATTTGGAGCTAAGAGAACATGTGTTGTCCAGTCTATGTTCGATAATCTCTAGAAAGGAAGCAAATCAAATTTTCAAAGAAGTTAAAAATAAATTAAGAAGCAAGAAAAGGATTAATAAGATAATGATTGGAGACATTGATGAAGTGGTCAAAGAAATAGAATAAATTCTGAAGAAAGCCCTAGATAAGAATAAGTTGTATGTGGTCATTGAAGAACCTATTGATGCTGATGATACATCCATTTTGAATGATGAACAATTGCAGAAAAATGAGCAACAAGCTGAGGTAGATGATGTCTCTATTCTAGAAGAGGAAACATTGAATAAAGGAGATGAAGAGATGATGAAGGAAGATAATGTTGATTATGTAGAGGATACTCAAATTCCCTAGACCAATCTGGTAAAGAAAATATAGAGATGAATATGGAAATAAATGCTCCTACTGAAAGTGATTCGAAGAAGAATAAAGAACAGAAAGTAGAAGAAGTTAAGGACAAGGAAGATCAAGGAAAAGAAACTGATGATGGAATTGATTCCTCCATTCCAGATGTCAAGGAATTTGATAATGCTACTACTGAGGATACACAAAATCCTTGAGAAAATAATGTAGAAGACATTTCTGATAAAAAGAAGGATGCCTCTGATGATAATGCAGAGAAAAATAATGAAAATGATAAGCAAGACAATGTGGTTGACTCTGGAAAGGGAGAAGATGCAGGCCCTGAAGAGCATAAATCTGAGACACTGCAAAAGCAAAGAAAGAAGTATTGGAGAAAGATAAACAAGTTGCAGAAGATCCAGATATAGTACAAGGTCCAATCAATTTGGATACTCTCTCACCAGTACAAAAGATAAAGTTGGCCTCTCTTGTACAAGGTAAGGCTAGAGAGGATATCTTGAAGTCCCATCTAGAAGACATTGAGTTGCTTGGTCTTGCATCTGGGATTTTGGAGAAAATCATGCCTACATTTCAAAAGGACTCATCAGCATCCCCCTTCGCTCAGTTGAAGAGTCTGATAAACTCTGTAAGTACTCATTTTGAAATTTTTGAGAAGTCAACAAAAGTTAAATTCTGAAATGAATTTAATGAGAAGAGATTTTTTGAAATAAAGAGAATAAGTAGTTATGATAGATCAATTTTTGATACTAGTGTAAAGAGAATTCAAAATGCCCTCTCTAAAGGTGCAAAAATTAATAAGTTTTGCCTAGCTCGGTCTAGAGTTGTTGAAGATATTGAGAAGAAGATTAAGGACCTAGAGCTTAAATTGTCTAACATCTCTTAGCCCTATAGTACCTTAATTGAGTGTGTAATAACTAAAAAATTTCAAGTAGTGAGTTTGCTTGATGAATTGAGCAATTTGGAGAAGGAAAAGGCTAAAGTTTTGGGTAAATTAGATAAACTCCGGGGACTGATTTCTCCTAAGTTAGAAACAATGTTCAATGCATTGATAGAAGCTCAAGTTGTTGCTCTGACAAGTGATCCCACTAATCTATAGAAGGTAGAGTCACAGGAATTTCTATTAAGTGGTCATATTTTAGTTTTGGATAACATGAAGAAAAGTGGGGACCGTGAACTGGCACTGTTGAAAAATATTTTTGGTGATGTGTTTAAGTTCATGTAGACAAGACATAAGGATTGTTTGTATATATACGCCCATGTACATGGAATTTTTGCATGAATTTTGGTATGCAGATCTCAGCCTTTATCATTGATGTCAAAGGGGGAGTGGAAAGCAGTGAAAAATGAGGAATTCATCTAAGGGGGAGCATTGGAAATCACAAGTGTACATAGTAAAGGGGAGCTCTTCTAACACTTAGTCATTTTCCACTAAGTGTTGCCATCAATGCCAAAGGGGGAGATTGTTGGAAAGAGACACTACTAGGCATGTCAAGTGTTGTCATTGATGGCAACTAAATCATCCCCATTGCATCATCTGATCATACCATAAGTCAAAGTGCAGATTTGTCTACGTCCAGATAGATAGGAATAGAACATATGGTAGGGTTCAACACTTGGTCCACGTTTCTCCATAGTTAATCATATTGTGCTGAGATCTGAGGGAATGTTAAGGGATGTCAAGGCTATCTAAATCCAAATTTTTAGCCTCTAGTGATGTAGGGATTGAAAGTTACAAGCATATGAGTATTAGGTTTTGGATAGACAGTTCAATCCGGTGAAGAACAAGATGACTTGGTGTTTGATCCTTGTGCGGATTAAGAGAAGTTGTTGGTTGAGTAATTTATGATATCTAATGGTATTGACTGACATGTGTGGTGACTTGAATACATAGGTTTTGGTCTACATTGATGCTTGTGCATGGATTCAACTGACAAAATAGTGATCTTGAAAAGTTTCTTAATTTTCTTGAGGCTGATTATAGTTGATGAAATTTCATGTTGCGGATATATATGGTCAATGGGTTCAAGCATTTTGAGGAATGGATATGTGAATATAATGTGAGAGGTGCGAAGTGTGGTAGTAACAAGTGTGAAGCAAAAAAGATCTAAGGTTCAGATCACGGTAGAATAGTGAAAAAGAGCAGTGAGAGATGAAGTGTGTGAAGTCAGTATATTGGGCCTAACCAGAGCTATAATCCTACATTGTTTTTTTTTAAAGAGCTATAATCCTGCATTGTTAGATGCTATTCTTCAGTTCAAATATTTCAGTGAACTCCTTGTAATTAATCTTGTAGGTAGTGAGCCTCTTTTGAGCAGTGAGCTCTAGGTAGTGTGCCCAAAGGTATGTGCCTTCCCATTTGTAATACTTTTAATAGAGTATAAAATCTTCTGGGTTAACCCCCACCATGGGTTTTCCCTTAACCGGGTTTCCACATAAAAATCCTGGTGTTCATGTGTGATGATCTTGTTGTTGCTGTTCTTAAGTTCATGCTTCTTTCTTTTGAATGTATGTGGTAAATTTATAAAGGAACATAATAATAGGTTTTGCAAAACATTGATTCACCCCCCTCTTAGTGTTACTTATTTTCAACAAAAACAACATACTTGGTGACTCAAAATTTTAATTTTTTTTAGATCTAGTGGATTTAGCACATGAGAAAGGTCCAAATGAGAGGAAGTTCAACTCCATTTGAGTATCTACATCTCTCACCTCCAAGGAGAAGAGGTAGAATAGTAGTAAGAACACCCAATCCAGTATGGAGAACCCAATCTACTCCTAGTCTCAGGACTACAAAGTTTGATCAAAGAAATTTGGTGATAAATTTGCAAATTAAAACTCCACATCATCCCCAAACTCCTCAAACTCCACAGACACCTCAAGCTCCACCAATGGCAAGAAGATATCCTTTTGTACAATTCAATACTAGAAGCCCATTACTGCTTGCAGTACATGATGACATTCCAGTGGTAGCCTCGAGAGGTTTACCATTCTTTACAAGAGAGGATCAAACTACTCCAATTGAACACATAAAAGATGTGGCCACATTATGTTTATTCCATCACATTACTCAACAAAATGTTGCAGTGAGATTGCTAGCTGCATCTCTGAAGGGTAAAGCCTGTCAATGGTTTAGAGAATTAGTTGTAGGTTCTATTACATCACGGGACTTGTTGGGAGATGCATTGAATAAATAGTTTGAGGACAAGTCAGATAACCTGTCTTTGATGGAGCAACTAAATACAATAAAAAGAGCTCCCTAGGAGCATATGACTGATTTCAATTCCACTTTCAAAGCATATGGGACAGAATTCTAGCAGCAGTAAGGCCTACATTTCAACATGCTTTTCTTTATTTTTTTAGAGCATTGAATAGTGACATTGCTGTTATGATCCAATTAATGAATAGAACTGCATTACCAGCAGCTTATGAAGTGGCAATAAGAGCTAAAAACAACCCGATTCAGGTTGGTAAAATAGCTCCAAGGTTGTCAATGCCTATTTTTCCAGAGATACAACCATCAATCCCATTACAAATCCCACCTCTTGTTGTTGTACCTACTATACCATCACTCAATTATCAAATTTTAGCCCAAACAAATGCTACTACAACCCCATCTTAAGAGGTAAAAAGGGAAACAAAGTTACTACAAAAGCAAATAGAGTTATTACAAGGATAAGTAGAACTGCTGCATAATATTGGCAAGGATTTGGTAAGCATGAAAAAACAACCAAACCAAATTTATAGGCCTTATCAGGCCCCTTACCAGAACTAGCAGCAAAACAACCAAAATAGATAGCCCAATAATTAGCCAAATTAGCAAGGCAATTAGCTGAATAGACCTCAATTTCAACCTAAAAATCAAAGGCCAAGAAGAAACTTCAATGCAAGGCCTTATCATCCCTACAACCAGCAAGCTACCAATTCATCTAGAGAGTTGGTACCAGTGCAAAATAATATGGCACAGGAGCACGATTGGTGTTACCCCTGTAACTAACTCTACAACCAAGCCACCTACTCAAATGACATTATTAATCATGCCTTAATGGTGCAGAGTAATGTTGTTGTCCATTAGAATATAGTTTAGGAGGTTTTAGGACATCAAATTTATAATTCTGAACAAGAACAACTTGATGCAACTTTTATGAACTAGCAGGGCAAGGAATTTTATGGGGTTAATCATGCACAAGGACATAATCAATCTACCCAGTCCATTGTAGCTAACATGAGAGCCAAAAAGAGGGTTGTGGACTTAGGACAACAAGATGTAAAAGGTCAAAATCAAGCCCAACCGAGCCATCCAAGTGTTATTGGTCCATCATAGCAATCAAACATTCATGTTTTGCTAAGAGGACAACCTGTCCCAACTCAAAACCAACCCAGAGGACAACCACAGCAAGCAACATAGCAAGTTGATCCTCCTACCTAGAAAGGACATCCAAAGGTTGGTTCATTCTCCTTCAATATTATTGATTATATGAAGAAGGCAAACATTAGTATGTCCATATGGGAGTCTTTATCTCTACCTGGTAAAGCAGATTTATTACAAAAGGCATTATCCAATTTTTTTGTGTCTAATGAGCCAAGTCTAGGTTAGTCTAGAGACCAAAATAGAGTTGTGCTTGCAAATGACCCACCATTTCAGAAAGAATAGCAAGCACAAGAGGTCAAAGTGACACCATTTTATGTGTCCTTAATAATTGGTACGCACCTAGTGCATAACTATATGATAGATTCAAGTGCTAGTACTTCAGTCATGCTGAAACAAATAGTCGATAAGTTGGGACTAACTTATGAACCAATGTCCAAACCTGTAACATAGTTAGATGGTTCATCCATTAACACCATTAGAGTCATAAGAAATTTAGACCTCACATTACATGCTTGTCCAAATTTTGCAATTCCTCAAGACATATACGTAATAGACTTGCCTCCTTACTTTGTTTTATGCCTTTCAAGAGATTTTACAGTAGCATTAAGAGGTTATTTGTCAGCTGATTAGACCCACATGTGTTTTAGAATGAGGTATGGTACAAGGGTAACCATAAAATATAAACCTTTTGTGAAAGATCACTTAGAACCCTAAGTTCCTAGTGTTGTTAATGCTAATCTTACCTACCATGAGGAAGAACAACTTGTTGTTCATGAGAATCATACCCCAATCGAGAGCATTACAGACCTATTTTTAGATGAAATGGCATCTAAAAACCATGAAGAAGATCCCTATAAGCATATGGAAGAAGTTGGATTAGGAATCTATATGATTCATGTGCAGAATCAAGTTGTTCCTAACCTTACAAAAGGTGAAGAATAGTAGAAACAACAATCTGAACATGTTGAAAATGACATGTGGCAGCTGTATTTTGATGGTGCATAGAGCAAAGAAGGTATAGGAGGTGGAGCTATGCTTATTTCACCTGAAAATGAGAAGTATTATGTAGCCTTCAGATTTGCATTCAACTGTTCAAATAACACAATAGAATATGAGGCACTAATTCATGGCTTAGAATGGGCCAGAAGGAAGAATATAAGGTGTTTAAAGGTGTATGGTGACAGTGAACTTGTTGCAAATTAGGTAAGGAACTTGAATGTCACCAAAAATGACATTCTTAAGTCATACAAACATAGAGTATGGAATCTGATTGAAGATTTTGATGCTTTTAATCTGTTGTCTGTGCCTAGACATTAGAACAAATAGGCTAATAAGCTTGCATCCATGGGGGCTGAATTTGACATACCCAAGGAAATCATAAACACATAACAATAGCAGTATGTGAAGGTGGTTGTGAGGCCATCAGTACCTGATAATAATATACATTGGTAGGTTTTTGAAAGTGATGATCAAAGAGCAAATTTTCTCATTAAGGAGGCTGAGTTTTCAGCTGGTAATCAGAAACAATTGCAGCAATAATTTGAAGACCAGATTGTGCAATTAAAGACAAATAAGCTACCAAAAAGTTTGGTGACCTTGGAGTCAATTTTCAATTTAGATGACCAGCTAAGGAAGGAGAAAGCCAGCATTCTTATCAAAGAAGAGCACTATACATTGGTTGAAATCTTCAAGTCCAAACTGCTCAAGTTAGGAAAGGTATGTACAACCAAAGATAAACCTACTTTTGTGTTATTATGCCAAGAATTTGATGATATTTTTACATGGGAGTACAAAGGCCTCAAAGGTTTTAACCCTGAGCTAGCTCAACACACCATAGAGTTAGAACTAAGGGCAAAACTAGTGAGGTAGAAGCATAGGCCTCTTAACCCCAAGCTGGAAGTTATGATGAAAACAAAATTAAATAAACTTATTCAAAGAAGCATCATTTTTCCAATCAAACACACTTCCTAGGTCTCTAATCTGGTTCTTGTTAGGAAGAAAAATGGAGAGATCAACCTGTATGTTGATTTCAGGGACCTAAATAGAGCATCATTGAAAGATCGCTACCCGCTGCCCTCAATGGAACAGATTTTGAAAGTAGTTTCAGGTGTTGAAAGGTTCTCTTTGCTAGATGGTTTTTTAGGGTATAACCAAATTTTGGTTGAGGAAGACCAGTACAAGATAACATTCACAACCAAATGGGGTACTATGGCTTATCAAAAGATGCCATTTGGGCTGTCAAATGTTGGGGCAACTTTTCAAAGGGCCATGGATATAGCTTTTTAGGGCATAATGAATAAGTTTGTTTTGGTATATCTAGATGATATTACTATTTTTTCTAAGGATGCCAAAGATCACTTTTCCCATCTTAGACATGTGTTTGAAAGATGTAGAGAATATGGAGTTTCACTCAATCTGAAGAAGTGCATCTTTCCTGTCCACAAGAGTAAGTTACTAGGTCATATTATTTCCAAACATGGGATAACAATTGATCTAGAGTGAGTAAGTGTTATTTCAGCCTTACCCCTACCAGGGCATAAAAGAGGACTATAAAATTTCTTGGGTAGAATCAATTTTGTTAGACAGTTTATTCTAAATATTGTAAGTTTATTAAAGTCTCTAACAACCATGTTGAAGAAGAATATTGGTTTCAGCTAGACTATAGAAGGCAAGGACAACTTTGAGGACATCAAAGCAACCATAGCAATAGCTCCTACATTGATCAATCCTAACTTTTCAAAAGATTTTATCCTATATGCCTATGGAGGAGTTGACATTATCTCTGCTATGCTGACCTAGTAGAACATAGAAGGCCAGGAGCAACCAATAGCCTTTTTCAGCTAGGGATTAGAAGGCTCCGAGCAAAGGTACACATTTGTTGAAAAACATGTACTTGCTTTCATAAGAAGCCTTAAAAAATTTAGGTACATGTTATCTAATAACAAAATTCAGCCGATGGTTGCCCATCCAAGTGTGAAAGAATTTTTGTTGAGCAAAGATCTGACAAATAAAAGAGCTGGTTGGATAACTAGAGTGAGGGAGTATGATGTCGACATCACAGTTACCAAGCTGATTCAATATAAAGGATTATGTGTGCAGCTAGCTAAAAAAATAGAAAATGAATTTAAACTGTCAGAAGAAGTGGTTTTGATGGCAAAAAATGATGTTGTATCTGCTACTCTAGCCAGTAACACTAGCTAGACAAGAGATATGATACACTATTTGAAGACCGGAGAATGCCTAGTAGGGCTAAATGCGGCAAAATAAAGATATTACAGGTTGCAAGGTATTCCTTTTGTCATGGTTGAATATATCTTGTTTAGAAAAGATTACAATGGAGTGCTTTTGAGATGTGTTGAAACTGATCAAATTAATAAAGTATTACATGAGTTTCTTAATGGGCCAGCTGGTGGCCACTTTGCTGTCTGAACAACAATCTTAAAAATTATGAAGGTTGGATATTACTGGCCATCTCTTTTCAAATATGTGCATTCCTAGGTTAGAAAGTGTGTTAAATGTGTAGTATTTGTAGGTAAAGAGAGCTTGGCAACCATGCCACTCCAACCTATTTCTGTTGATCAGCCCTTCACAAAATGGGGCCTTGATTTTATTGGTACAATCAATCCACTTTCCAGTTCTAGTCATAAGTGGATATTGACAGCAACTGATTATTTTACTAAGTGGACTAAAGGAATAGCTTTGAAAGAAGCTAATGAAAGTGTTGTTTTGAACTTCTATGAAGACTTAGTGGCCAGGATTTGTGTACTAGATGCAATTATTTTAGATAATGCATTAGCTTTCATAGGCTTAAAATTAACTGATTGGGCCATCAAACATGGTGTCTACCTAAGCACTTCATCAAATGACTACCCTCGGGGGAATGGGTAGGTTGAATCCACTAATAAAAATCTCATTAGGATCATCAAATGAACAATAGAATATAACCAAAGAACCTGACACTCAAAGTTGAAATCAACCTTATGGGTTGATAGAGTGACTACTAAGAGGGCAATAGGTCAGTCTCATTTTGTTTTGGTTTATGTTAAAAAAGCAAATCTACCTATCGCAACTAAGCTACCAGCCCTAAGTCTTATGAAAGAACTTGAGTTCATGGAGGATGGTCCTATGGAGGTACGTCTTACTGAATTAGTAGAGTTGGAAGAAATAAGGAAGCAAACTACCCAATAGTTAGAGATATATCAAATGTAAATGAAGAGAACATTCGACAGGAGGGGAAATTTTAGAGTTTTTAATGAAGGGAACATTGTTCTTAAGTGGGATGACCTAAAAAGTAGACATGGTAAGCACAACAAGTTTGATGCTATGTGGACTGACCCATTTATGATTACTGAATGCAAACAACACAATGCTTTTCAGTTGGCTATAATGGAAGGTGAGGTGTTACCCATCCCTTTTAATGGGATTCACCTCAAACACTACTTTTGAGAAGCAAAAGGTTGCAAATGTACCATAGTTAAGTAGAAGTTTTCCATTAATAAGTGCCACTTGCACAATAGTTTCTTTTCAGTTTTGTTTTTCCAAGAAGTGATGTTGCATAGCTAGTTGGCCCTATTCAGAGTCATTGTAGTTTGCTTCCAGTTTTGTTTTGCTACTGTCCGGTTCTAGCAGCTGAGTTACAGATAGTTTTCAAGGTGTTTCAGGCCAAGAAAGGACTCATATGCCCAATGAATATGTAAGGCTACTGATCATATTTGTTTAGCGGGAAAACACCCCTAAGAGGTCACCAAAAATGTTACCAAATTGTGCTTGCGGCCCAATTAGGTTGGGCTATGATAGTAGTTATCAAAAGGGGTAAGAGAAAAGAAACTTGAATACATGGGTCATCCGGTCAACATCTATTATCTTCACAAAAAATTATTTTAAGATCATGTTATTAGGATCATGTAGTAGCTCAAATTGAGCTATTACACAATCCAAATAAATGAAAATGCCTCAGCAAGGCAAGAGACATTCAAAGGATGACAGGTGATTGAAGCTAAACTAGTCATTGCAGTTCATGTTTTCAAATATATTATTGCAGTTCATTCAATGCAATTCAATGCAGTTCAGAAAAAGGTACTTATAACTGGTCAATTCTTCATGATTATATGTTTCAAATAATGTTTAATTCATGTTATGTAATTGATTCGTAAAACGAGTTACACATAAGTCATTACATGAGATGAAACAACTGATAAATTCAAAAGAGAAATGTTTATATAGTGCCACACAAGCCATGGGAGTAACTGTATCTAGTAAGAGATAAAAGAGAAAGTACAAAACATGAAAAGGAGATATATAGAAATAAGGATGGGACCCGTCATTGCCTAGATGAATGACAAATTCTATTGTTGGAGGTTGCACTAGCATCTCAAGTTGCCCAAGTGTAATTCTAGGAGAAAACTTGCAAGGGGAGGAGAAAAACTGATGTTAGAGCTCAGGGTACAATCCTTGATCCTATATACATCAAGTCAAGAGTACTTGCTATTATATATTTGATCAGCAAGATGGAATGAAAAAAATGAAGGAGACAAGAAGACATTGAATGCATATACCAAATCATGAGATGAATCAAAAAAGAGAAGCATCAGATCATACTAATCAAGAGAGAGGCTTCAACATCTATACTTTTATCTCACATGTTTGTTCACTGTGTAGATACAGGTACTTGACAACAAATCATTAATGGTCATTTTGAAACTATTACAAGCAATCATAAATGAAGAAGCATCCACTATGAAAGAAGCACAAAATCAACAGATATTCAACCTGTTCCTTATTGAGCATCAGATTAGAAATTCAAAAGATAAGAGCATCACAAGATCAAAATACACTAGTATCATGAAGATCAAAAAAGGTGAAGGATCTTTCAATCATCATAGGAAGCTCTAGGCTTCTTAATTTTTTTTCTAACATTTTGTTGAATGTACAGGTACAGGTCAAGTGCCATTGCAAGATACATGCATGATAACATATCAAAATTATAGTATGTGGAGAAAATGTGGCTCCCATAAGAATTGAGCTCAGCATGCTGAAAGTGACAAGGTCTTTGATGTTTGAAAACCATACCTATAACATAGTTTATCTTTCAAAGGAGAATCTACATTCAAAGCAAGGACAATTCATAATCTGAAGAATATAACAGCCTATCATGATAAATACATAGTCAGTGGATAATGAGTGGAGTAGTGCCAAGACGTAGGACACTATCAAACAAGATATAAATGATGACGACAGTAACTAGGAGGATCATGTCATACATATAAGCAATCAAACGGTGTCATTAATGACTATCCTAGGATTGTAAGAGGTTCAAACAAAGTCAAGGGTCTGTCACAAATATCTAGGTATGACTGCTCCATCAAGTTCTAATGAAGAGTGGTAAGGAGCAATGATCTCATGGGGAGAAGTCTCATTGAAGAAAAACCATAACCTCCATCACATCCTTAATGAGACCATCATGAGCAGTCTATGGGCAGTGAGCTAGAAGAGTCATAGTCTAAGGTAGAATGGAAAAGGTTCTAGCAAAACAACAATGATACAATGATATGTTCATTGTCACTGTCAAATAATGAATACATGAAGCTGGTATTATAATTGTATTAGACATATAGTACAAAGAGCAGCAGTGGAAAATGACTTGTAGTAGTGAACCTTGAGAAATGTATAGTGAAATTCATCTTCATATTGGAGGTTTCAAAGATTAATGCATAAATACAGTGGAAGTGTTCCAAGATAATCCAATGATACCATGATGTAAGAAAAATGACAAGATAACTTGTTACTATCTAGATCATGCACAGTGACCTCATCACAATCAATAATGAGAAGATAGTCATGAAGTCACTGTCCACTATACAGTCAAGCTCAAGGAGACAGGGATGAAGGGTACAGTGACTGAGATATATGGTCAATGGCTAGTATAAATATAGTGAATGATGTATGAAGACTCATAGTAAAACATAAGGCCTTAAGAAGCCTTGTATGATCTACACATCAAAGGGACAACCATGCCATTATCTATGCAATGTTAAGAATGCAGTGAGTTCTCATCACTATCAAAATACACTGAAGTTGTTCAATGCTCCATCATCCACTGACCAATGTAAAAGTAGTATAGAGAGATCTAAGATAACATTTTATTAGATTTTTGCCAAGGAAAACAATCACAGTGATGCAGTCATTTCATGAAAACATGGGTATGCATGACTCAGGGACAAATAAAAGAAATATGCATGATAGATAGTCTATAAGAGGTAAAAGGATAGTATTGAAAACCTAATAGTCAAGGTTTAGGAGCAGTCAACTCAAGGGGGTAGTGTATGAAGGATGGTAGCCCAAAGAGAGATCAGTAAAAAAACAAAGGGTAAGGATAGTTGTGGTTTCAAGACTGGATAGCACTTCCTTTGCAAGGCTAAATGTTACTTTTCCTTCATTTTCTTTATATATTTTAAGATAGAGTCTCAACAAGCTTTAGGGCTCTACATGTCCTAGTCTTGCTCAAATAAAGACAATGATCATCAAACAATGTCTAGGTTACAGAGGTTCCAAAGTACAAAGAAGATAGCAACAAGGGTACAGTGTAAAGGAGTGTGTTAACCATGCAAGAGACAATGATAAGGATACAACTTGGCAAATTCAAAGAATATTTTCAAGATTTCATAGTCTTAGACATAGAATGTAATGCAAGGCATAAAAGAAGTCAAGGAAGGACAATATGATAGTCAACAAAATGTAGTGAGCAACTGATTATAGGCTTAGGGAGTAATGAGAAGGTAGCCTCATTATTATAGAGAACTTGAGTTGCAGTCACAGAGTTTGCATGACAAATATCATTCACTTTAACACAGTAACCATCTTTTCTTTCTATTCACTATGAGACACAGGATGGGAGTAATGATGAGAAACAGAGTTATGAGTGATGGAATAGTAATGTATGTCTCATGGAGGCAAAAGAAATGAAAAGTAGAAAAACCTAAGTGTTTATTTTCCATTCATTCATAAAGAATACAATAGGTGAATACAATATGCTCATGAAACAAGCAACATTATCACTATACCTTTCACCAGATACTAAATATGGAGCATAAATATAAAATGATAAGCATGATAGTACAATATTGAAGATAATCATAAGCAAACTAGAGCAGCCCTTATAAAGCACACAGAGTTCGTTTGCAAGTTTTTAAGCCAAGACAACAAGCATGAGAAGGATGTAGATCTATCCATAAGGAAGTAAGCATCAAGTTTTTACTATTTTGTTCTATATCAAATCATCAGCATGGGTAGAAGCATGATAAAATACAGAATAAAACAAACCCTTACAAAAACCCTCATAGGTGAACAAAGATATCGAATAGATAAAGAAGTGAAGACCAACTACTAGTTTCACCAAGTCTCCATAGCAAAAGGCACCATTTCCTCTTAAAGAGGTTGCATATAAATCATTCTACTGTCATTTTTAACCCTTTTCTTTTTAAAAAGAATAACATAGATAGAAGAATCAGCTTACCAGAGGCAAGAAAATGGAGATTTTTGCCTTGTATTTGCAAAAGAGAGCTACCCAGATGCTTGAAACTGTGCTTCAAAACCTCAAAAAACCTCATAGAGAACATCAACATGGTGGGACCAATAGAAGACAAAGTGAGGAATGAGAGAATGTTATAGGGTTTGTATGGCTTTTTTCTTGAAGTGCCCTAACAAGCTGAAGATTCTTTTTGACATATCTTTTAAGGGAAAAGAAAATCATTGTAAAACTTATGAAGCCCGTGGTCAAGACCTTGCAAGTGGTAAAAGGCTAGGAATGAATATGGAGCCTGTGAAGATCTCAAGGCAATGATGATATTCTTAAGTCTTGATGGATTTTTCACCTTTTTATTTTAAAAATAAAATCATTTAACTCTCTTTTTCCCCATGGTCAAAACTCATGTTCATACCACCTAGGAGATATCAATGAGCCCTTGGGAGTCATAAGGGGATGATGATTTTTTTCTGGTTATTGAATACTATTCAAACCTTGGAGTCAAGTGAAGCAGTGAGTTGACCAAGTGAGTCAAGAGGGTAGAATAGAAGATTATTTTTGCATGAGCAAGGGGAGAGGTTATTTTTTGCCTCTAAGAATTATTATTTTAAGTTTAATTCTACCTCTTATGTTTACACAATCAATAGGCAAATTATGTAACTTAACAATTATTAAATGCAATAAATTATAAATTACTTTAGTATTTGTTATGTAATAAACATAAGAGAGTATCATGCATTACATAGAAATTATTAAATCAATCACATTGATTGCATTTAATAATTGCTAAATTAGTTTAATTTTGCCTCTCAATCATGTAAAAATAGGAAGGAGAGTTAAACTAAAGTGCAAACTCATGCAAGAGGGAGTTTTTGAGTTCTATCTTTGGCTTCAAGTCAAACTTTAGTGCTTTATGAGTTCTCTTTGATCAAACTGTTGAGAGAGGGAGTTTGGAGCTATTCACACACAAATCTAAGATATATAAATATATAATGGACATACTTAATAATCCCAAGATGAACTGCAATAACCCATATGTAATAGAAGAAGACCACTAGAAAGACTTTGTATTACATTAAAATGCAAGTTCATACATTCATCTAACTCTATTACATTCATGCCAGCAAATGTGGAAAGAGGAAACAATGAAACTATAATTTAAACACTCCCCTCAATCATTCCAATTAGCCATGGAGACATACCACTGCATGAGGATATATGTTGAAGCCCTTTCCTATAGACTGTTGGATGTAGTCCATCATTCACTACCTAGACATTATGGTTTGCTTGATGCCTGAAAACTTCCTTAAGTGATTCCAGACCAGACAATTGGTTTTGCAATCAACCCTTATTACATCTTTAGAACATGTATATATAGCATTATAATCTACTACTGCAGGTAGATGGGAAACTAGAGTGTTCTAGATGCTTATAGGTCATCCATAAATGCTACGTCATGCCCACATGGGTCATTTCAAGAAATTCTATAAAAATGGAGTGTTCACCCATACCTTGGCACAAAAAATCATTAAATGATGGTGCTACAGTAGCATTTAGATGTGAACAAGCCACCTAACATGTTATTGGGCAAAGTAGAATGAGCATTAATTGTAGCCTGGGGGGTCACTAAAATGTCCCATTGCGTACCAAATAATAAAATGGTCAAGAAGGAAAAAATGTTGGGCCTCAACAAATCAAGCTTCCACCAAGTATTCTGCTTCTTTATCAGGAGTAGGAGAGTCCCTGCAACTTTGACAAGTACAAAGACAAAAACCATCAGGCTTCAACAAATCAGGCTTACACCGAACCATCATCCTTTGAGCAGACGAACAAGCACCAACTTGAACTCTGAAGTCTACAAGCAAAGGAACACTTATCGATCTTCGGTAGTTGGGCCATCGTGATACATCCTTCTCTAAAAATGGGTGTATAAGGGAACCCTTACCTCTAAAATATGAAGATACAAAAGGAAACACTTATTAGGCTTTAGCAATTATGCCTTCACCAAGCATCCAACAATCGAGCATAGCAACTAAAGAATCCTTGACCCTCGAGGTCTTAAAGACTTAGACAAAAATCCATCAAGCTTCAATAGTCAAGACAATACCATTCTGCTACCAAGATTGAACAGTTAGCCCAATACCATTTTGTCTTCTATCAAATAAGAGAAAAGAGGGCCTCTGATCACATGGTTTAAAAACACTTAGAATAACTTTGAAGCTGTCAAGGATCAGGGATTGGGCCCATGATGAGATGTATACTTCTAAAGTAAGGGAGAACAAGGATGACAAACACCCTGACACCAAAATAGTTAGCCAATTTTGTAACACACTAGGGGGAGTTTAGAGCTGATGAGAATAGCATGTTGGTAAGGGAAACCCTGAAACTTTGAAAGGATAAAAAAGATAGAAAACTTAAGGGGAAAAGTCAGAAACCTTTTAGACTTATATTTTTATGGATTTTCGTGGCATTTTTACACATAGGGAACCCACTTATCTTAGATCGGTTATCAATAATGGGTCAAATGGACCAAGGCAAAATAAGAGGCAGAAACAAGGACCTTTGATGGATCACAAGTAGGAAAGAAAGGAGGAAAAACTCTGCACCAATAATATGAACACCTAAGTCAACCAACTAGTGTTTGTTAGAAATAATATTACATGAAGAAATAAAAACTTCATCCCCTGATTCTAACGACTTTTTCATATAGGAATCTCACTATTGCTTCTTTTTCTACAATCCTTCTTAACATGTCCCCTCTTTCTGCAATTCCAACACTTCACTTTGTTCGTTTTACTAGGAGTTTTAGATATTCCATTAGACTTGTCCTTACGCCCCTTCTATTCTCCTTTAGATCCATTTTTTTTGGACCTTCCCTTGACATTAAGAGCATATGTTGAACTATCCATAGCTTTCTTTCTTATTTTTTGACAACAATGTTGCAACAAGAGAATTGAACTTGGGATCTTCAAGATTAGCACTAATAGTAAGGATGAAATTCTCCCATGACTCAGGTAAAGAACAAAGAAGCATAATGCATTTATCTTCTTCCTCAATTATAAAATTAATTGAGGCTAATTGTGTAACATCCCCTTTCCTAGACAGTGTTAGTCTATGCTTGGTTCCCATAGACTAACTATTATGGTTAGGGAACCCAATGAGGTGTAGCCTTGGTTGGTTATGTCGGTCATCGATGGATGTTGTTGGATTTAGTGAGACCTTCAGTTTGGATCTTACTAGAATGTTTTTAGTCACCTTGGTCGGACTTGCTATTTTTAGCAAGTTAGGGTTTCTGTCCGTTTCAGGAATCTCAGAGTTGGATGTGAAGCATTTTGGTGAGACCTTTCCAACTTTCTATAGATCTCAAGATTTTGATGTGTTTTGGGCCTCCTTTTCAAGTCCATAAAATAGTAATGTTTATTTTTAAAAAGGGACTTTAGAACATGTGTATTAAGTGACTCAATATAATATTTTTATAAAATATAAAGTCACATTACTTTGGGTGCCCAAGTATAAGGAGAAATAAAAGATTAAAATATTCACATTCCCCAAAAGTTGTGTTGGGGGTATAAGTAGGAAAAAAGAACTTCATTTGGGGTATTGACTATTGCATTTTTTGATATTGTCTGAGCTTGCTTGAACAAGGGTTTCAAACCAATGTCAATCGAAGACAAAAACCTCCATTGATAGGAGCATATGTAGGGTTTCAAGGCAATCTAAGGATTATTTTTGGGTGTGGCTTCATTCAGGGGTCACAATAGAGCTTATTTAAATGAACCAACATTATTGCGGATGCATTTGCATTGCCATAAATATGGATTTTTTCATTTGTAATTAGTGGAGAATATAGAAGAACATATTGCAAGTTAGAGACAATGATTTGGGGAGGTTTTGTTATCATTTTTTCTCTCTACATAGGTTGTATCAGCTATTATACCTTGTTGTACCCGCTAGGGAAATCATGGTGAGTTTGCATAGAACTTTGAGGTAGATTTCTTTCATAGACATGGGCATTTGAAGGCTGCACATATCTCAATCTAAATACAATGAACAAAGCAGCAAATTTGAGGGAGTTTAATGAGTGTTTGAGCATTAGATACACTACTATAACAACCATACCAGACCGGCAAGGTCATGGGTTCTTAGGGAGATATTTAATCTTGATCGTGTCACCATTGGAGGGGCCAACATTTAAAGAAGGAGCTATTATATGCACTGTTCCATCTCAGCGTATGTATACTAAAAATATAAATGGTTTTGGAAGCTCCCAGCACACTATAACAAGCTATTTTCTGATTTGTACTCTCTTTCAGCTAATGGGTATGCAAGATTCCTATTGCTAAACTCTTTCTTTCATATGGGTATTGCATCTTGTTGATATGTAATATATTTCCATCATATCTTAGCATCTAGAGGTATTTCCATTTTATTGGTTTTCAAATATATATGTATATGTATGTGTTCCTATATCAAAATGCAAAACACCAAAATGCAACAGGTATCAACTTAACCACAAAAAATTTAAAAAAAAGGGGTCTCAAATTTGGGGTGGGACATTTCAGTGGTATCAGAGCTAGTTTTCCTGCTAGCCTATTATATTTCTATAGTTGCATGTCAGTTGTGAGACTACCCACATAGTTGCATGTTAGTTTCAATGATCATTCAGTGATTGCATGTGAGTTTCTATGAGAAGTAGTGCCAGAAAACATAGATATCTTGAAATAACAAGAAAAAGAGAAGCTAAATAGGAACATTGGGAAGCATGGCCTTAAGGGTTTGAGGAATAACCATTAGTTCTATACAGTGAACCTTTAGAACTTGAGGAACAATAATTAGTACTCTACAGTGAAAAAGAACCCATTGCACAAAACATGGGTGATCGAGATGGTAGGTCTAGTAGAGACCATCATGATGAAGGAAGAGTGTATATGGCCAGTATGTTGCATGCATTGAATGATTTAGCTAGAGGGAAGTGTGACATGTTTGACAAGATGGATAGATCCCAAACAAAAATAACCTAGATTCTCACCCGTTTAGTACCTCATAATAACTGGAACAATGACAATAAAATTAGTGGTGTGGATCAAAATGTGGGAGGAAACAATGGAAATAATAATAATAATGCAAACAATGGTAACAATGGAGAACACGCAGTGAATAATTGGGCCACCACGCAATGCACCTATGTAGGATCAACTAGCATGAGGCCTCTAATGCCTCAGTTTATATAGGAAAACAACCCACCAGAGGAGGTACACGAGCCTATTGAAACGGTTCATCATACACAGTATTGGTGGGATTGGAGAGCTATGGATGTAGGGTTTCGTGCCAATATGTCTTTTTAGGCTTACTTGACTTTTAGATAATGAAGTAGACCTCAGGGAGAAGGGGGAGTGAGGCATCAGAACCAAGACCTACAAAAGAAGAAGGGTAAGATGAACATTCCTTACTATGATGGCTCAGGCAAAACTATAGTCAGAGCATGGGTACAAAAGGTACATACTTATTTGTGACTTAATCCTATGATTAAGTGGGATTTTATTGAGTATTCTACCTTGCATTTGGATGGGAGTGCACACAAATGGTGGTACCATGGTCTTGTTACATTGGGCCACGATTAGATTGTTTCCTATGTAGAGTTTACTACGAGGTTAATAGATGGATTTGACAAAGGGGATCTTGAGTTGTATTTCAAGGAGCTAGCACAACTCAAATAGTTTGGAGGAGTAGATGTATACATTTATGAGTTCCAGAGGCTGTTAGTCATGGTCACTGACATTTCAGAGCGTAGGCTCATTGTGATGTTCATAGATGGACTATCTGAGCCCTTGAGAGGATGGATTAAGGGGTTTGATCTGCCCACATTACAAAAGGCAATCAAAAAGGCCAAAGACATGGAATTCTCTTCCTATAGAAGAAAATTTCAGTCAAAGATTTTCTTGCACATGAAGAATAAGTACAAGAAGAATTCGTCTCAAGATAATGTGCAGCAAAAGAAACCTTTTCCAAGACATGATGATGATGCTCTCAATGAATACAAAAGGAAGAAATTTTGTTTTAAATGCAAAGGCCCATAGGATCCAAATCATAATTGCCCAATGAAGGGGCATGTGAAGGAACTAGGATACTATTCTACCAAAGAAATAGTTTCAGAGAAATCAAATCATGAGAGTGATTGGGAGGATAGTGATGAGGAGAGTGTAGTAGAAGTGGTGTAGGTTGTACGGGATGATGAGATACCCACAGCACATCTTTCTGCCATTTAGAAAGATTTTTCCTTTAGGATATGGGGGTATTGGAGGGATAGAGAGTGACCACTTTGCTTGAAACATGAGCTACTCATAACTTCAGTGATGAAGGGCTAGTAGCATGGAGGGGACTTAAGACTAAGGAGTCCAAGGGTTTCAAGATTAGAGTTGCAGATGGCTTTGTTATTACCTGCAAACAAAGAATCCCAAACTTAACCATTAGGTTAAGTGATTATAAGTTCTAGGCCGAGTATTATATGGTCAGTATGGGGGACATGGATGTAGTCCTCGACATGAAGTGGCTTCATGCAATAGGAGAATTCTACGTCAACCTACAGACCATGGAGATGAAATTTGAGGTGGATGGTCAGAAGCATATTCTTAGGGGGATGTCAGATGGTGGTTTGAGAGTAGTGTCCATTAGCAGGATGGAGATGATACTATGGCATGATTAGGTACAACGGACAGCTAAGGTACTTGTGATGCTTGAGGTGCCTAAGTAGTAGAAGCAGGAGTATCTAGTTGAGATTCAGTCTTTTTTGACTAAACACTCCAAAGTGTTTAGTGATATACCACCAAGTAGACCTCTTAACAAGGGATTTGAGCACATCATTGAGTTTGAGAAGCGTGCCAAGCCAATCACTACAGTACCTTACAAGTATCCTAAGTGGTACAAGGATGAGATTGAAAAGGCTATTTAGGAGCTTCTCAAGATAGGACATATTAGGCCAAGTAAGAGCCCCTTTGCTTCTTTTATTGTTCAAGTTAAGAAGGATGTTACACTCATTTTGTGCATCGATTACAGGGAGATGAATAAGAAAACAATTAAGAACAGGTATCCCATCCCTTGTATTGATGAGCTCATTGATGAGTTACATGGTGCATGCTACTTCTCCAAGATTGATTTGAGATCTAGTTATCATCAAATTCAGGTCAGAGAGGAGGATGTAGAGAAGACAACATTTAGGTGTCATTATGGGCACTTTGAGTTTCTAGTTATGCCTTTTGGCTTAACCAATGCACCAGCCACGTTCCAATCTTGTAGGAACAAGGTATTCAAAAAGTAGCTAAGGAAGTTTGTGCTTATATTCATCTTCAATAGGACGTGGGAGGAGCACCTGAAGCACATAGATATAGTGTTGAGCATTCTTGAGCAGGAGTCCCTTTATGCCAAAATGTCTAAGTGTGAGTTTCACATGACTGAGTTGTTATATTTGGGACACAGTATCAGTGCAAAAGGTGTTCATGTCGATCTAGAGAAGATCTGGGCTATTACAGACTCACCGCCACCAAAGAATCTCTCTTAGCTCAAGGGATTATGTGGCCTTTATGGGTTATACCGCCGCTTTGTAAAGGGATTTTCTCAGTTAGCTACCCTCCTTATAGATTTGACTCAGAAGGGTGCTTTTGAATGGTCTACTAATGCTCACCAGTGTTTTGACAGATTTAAGGAGGTGATGTGTACATGTCCAGTCTTGGCCATTCCAGACTTCACGAGACCTTTCGAGCTCCAATGTGATGCCTCAAGGAAGGACATTGGAGTGGTGTTGATGCAGAACAAACACCCCATTGCATTTGAGAGCAAGAAGTTGAGGGGTGCAGAGAGGAGCTACAACATATATGATAAGGAGATGCTAGCCATTATGCATGCATTGGCTAAGTTTAGATAGTACCTGGTTGGAGGTAAATTTGATGTCAAATCTAATCATAACAGTTTGAAGCATTTCCTTAGTTAGAAGGATCTAAACAATTGGTAGCAAAATGGGTCAGTAAACTATAGGCATATGACTTTGACATAGTTTTTGTCAAAGGAAAAATAAACGTAGTTGCTGATGCACAGAGACCTCACTTATGTGCCTTGGAGGAGATTGCAGAGGATTGGAGAGATTTGATTTCTGCAGAGTATGAGAAGGATAAGTGGGCTTCTGGGATTGTTGATGGCACCATTAGTGATGACAGGTATTTAGTTGTAAATGACTTGATCATTTACAAGAGCATGATTTATTTGGTGCAAGATCTACTATGAAGCAGAAGATCTTGAGGGATTTTCATGACTTGCCTATGGTAGGATATTTAGGTTTCTCCAAAACCTACAAGAAGGTTAGGGAGCACTTCACTTGGAAAGGCCTCAAGACTGAAGTATTAAAGTATGTGAGGGAGTGCCCAGTGTGTCAGTAGAATAAGCATGAGCACTCTTTCCCAGGAGGATTCTTGCAGCCCTTACCCATTCCTAAGAGGAAGTGGTAGTGTATTTCGATGGACTTTATTATGAGTTTTCCCAAAGCCCAAGGCAGGGACTACATCTTTGTCATGGTTGATAGGTTAACTAAGTTTGTACACATTTTTTATATTTTATTCACCTATACAGCAGCTCAAGTTGCTAAATTATTCTTCAAAGAGGTATTCTGACTACATGGATTGCCATGGAGTATAGTGAGTGATAGGGACAACAATTTCCTAAGTAACTTTTGGTAGGAGCTCTTTAGGTTGAGTGGGATAGCTCTCACCCCTAGCACAAGTTACCACCCTCAGACAGATGGCTAGACTGAGATAGTCAACAAATGGGTGGAAGGGTACCTCAGAAATTACATAACAGGGCAGTAGAAGGCATGGGTAAAGTGGCTTCACTTGGGTGAGTATTGTTACAATACCACTTACCACATGAATATTCAGATGTCACCATTTATGGCACTTTAAGTGTAGGAGGCTCTGAGTTTCTTGGATTTGTTATTTAGGGACAATAGAATACCTAAGGCCAGAGACCTCTTATAGGAGAGTTGGGACATTATGAGGTCCTTGAGAGAGAACATCTAGAAGGCACAAAACCAGCAAAAGCAATATACAAATCAATACATGGTTGAGCATTCTTTTGAGTTTGGTGATATGGTATATTTGATGTTGCAACCTTATAAACAATCCACTCTTAAGAAGAGTGGTGCAGAAAAGTTGAAGCCACGATATTATGGACCATTCAGGATCTCCAAGAGAGTTGGAGAGGTAGCTTACGAGCTTGAATTGCTAGCAGATAGCAGAGTTTGTAATGTTTTCCATGTGTCTTGCCTCAAAAATGCATTGGGGCACAATGTGATTCCTTCTTCAAAGTTGTCTCATCTTGATGAAGAGGGGAAGTTGGTTTTAGTACCTGAAGTCATCATCGACACTAGGGAGTGTACATTAAGGAAAAGGGTTAACATAGATTATTTGGTGAAGTAGAAGAACCTGTCAATAGAGGATGCTACATGGGAGAGGGAGTATATTCTGATGCATCTAGATCTAAGATTGCTTGAGGCAAGCAATATTGGGGAGGATAGATCTTAGGGAGGACAGACTGTAATGTCCCTTTCCTAGACAATGTTAGTCTGTGCTTGGTTTCCGTAGACTAACTAGTATGGTTATGGAGCCCAATGAGGTGTATCCTTGGTTGGTTATGTCAATCATCGATGGAGGTTGTCAGATTCAGTGAGATGTTTAGTTTGGAGCTTTCTGGAATGTTTTCAATCACCTTGACCAGACTTTCTATTTTTAGCAAGTTAGGGTTTCTATCTGTTTCAAGAATCTCAAAGTTGGATGTGAAGCATTTTGGTGAGACCTTTCCAATGGTCTATAGATCTTAGGATTATGATGTATTTTGAGCCTCCATTTTAAAGTCCTTAAAATAATGATGTTTATTTTAAAAAAGGGACTTTAGAACATTTGTATTAAGTGACTCAACATAATGTTTTAATAAAATATAAAGTCACATGACTTTGAGCACCCATGTATAAGGAGAAATAAAAGATGAAAATATTCACTTTCCCCAAAAGTGGCATTGGGGGTATAAGGAGGAAAAAAGAACTTCATTTGGGGTATTGACTATTGCATTTTTTTATATTGTCTGAGCTTCCTTGAACAAGAGTTTCAAACTAGCATCAATCAGAGATGAAAACCTCCATTGATGGGAGCATTTGTAGGGTTTCAATGCACTCTAAGGATGTTGTTTGGATGTGGCTTCATTCAAGGGTCACAATAGAGCTTATTTGAATGAACCAGCATTGTCGCGGATGCATTTGCATTGTTGTATCTATTGATTTTTGCATTTGTAATTAGTGGAGATTATAGAAGAACATATTGCAAGTTAGAGGTAGCAATTTGGAGAGGTTTTGTTATCATTTTTGCTCTCTACATAGGTCATACCAGCTACTCTACTTCCCGTACTAGCTAGGGAAATCATGGTGAGTTTGTATAGAACTTTGAGGTAGATTTTTGTCATAGACACGGGTGTTTGAAGGCTGCACATATCTTACTCTAATCACAGTGAATAAAGCAGTTGATTTGAGGGAGTTTGATGAGTGTTGGAGCATCACATACACTGCTGTAACAGTTGTACTAGACCAACAAGGTCCATGGGTTCTTAGGGAGCCATTTAATCTTCATCTTGTCACCATTGGAGGTGCCAACATTTAAAGGAGGAGCTATTATATTTACTGTTACATCTCAGCCCATGTATACTGAAAATATATATGGTTTTGGAAGCTCCTAGCATGCTGTAACAAGCTATTTTCTAATTTTAACTCTCTTTTAGCTAATGGGTATGCAAGATTCCTATTGCTAAACTCTTTCTTCCATATGGGTATTGCATGATGTTGATATTTAATATATTTCCATCATATCTTAGCATTTGGGTATTTCCATTTTATTGGTTTTCAAATGTATATGTATATGCATGTGTTCGTATGTCAAAATACAAAACACCAAAATACAACATGTATCAACTTAACCATAGAAAACTAAAAAAAATGGATCTCAGATTTGGGGTGGGACATTTCAAACTGACTCAAAATCAAATTAAAAGTATTTAATTCTCAACAATTAAATCGCCTTACTTCATTTCTAGAGAAAATAATTTTCTTTTCAAATATAATTTATTTACTAGACATTTAGCTTGGTAGATCTCACCCAAATGTTTCCATAGATAATATGCATTAGATTCTTCTGCTACATTTAACAAAACCAAACTTGCAAGAGAAAGCCAAATCATCCCCCGTGCTTTCTTATCCATCTTGTCCAACTCATATCGATCTATTTTGTCTAGTTTATTTTCCTTTGTTGTAGCCAACTATTGATCCATCTCTTCAAGGAGATCCTCCATCTTCAGCTTTCATAACTCATAGTTAGTTCCATTGAACTTCTCAATATCCACTCAAGATGTAGATGTAGTGATGGCTTCCACACACAAATCTACAAAACAAATTTAACCAAAACTCCTATTGTAACATAGAAAACCTTCACTCTTCCACCCAAGAAGCAAACTTGGCTAGGCTCTAATATCAAATGCTAGAGATGAAGCCAAACCACGACAATATAAAAATCTAAAATTTAATCCGTAAAATGCCAAATAGAGATTAAAGCATGTAAAATCAGCAACAAGGAAATCAACAAACACATAAGAATCTCACAACATAGTGTTTACATGGAGAAAACCCTTTCAAGTAAAAAATCCACAAAGAAAGAGGCTAAGTTGTATTATCTTTGGAAAAGATAATACATTCACTTGCTTCAATCCTCCATGCAATTTTACTACACCTATGTACCTATGAACATATTTTCATATTCTACAATTCTCAAGCCTCTATTAAATAGAAAATACAAGCTACAGAAGATCACATAGAATGTGGCACCCAACATGGCAAAAATCCAATACCATATTTGGGGAATCTAGTCAATAGGCTATTATTATCCTTTTACAGTTGTCATAACCATCTTACAAACACATGGTGCCCAAGATATGCAAATCCCAACACCCATCTTAGGAATAGTCAATGTAACAAGATAAAAATTACCTCTTACACCTTCTTATAAATTGTCATAAGATGCTATGCAAAGACAGTCCAATAATAGTTGATTCCTTACAACATGTAAGGCACTAATAATAGATGATGCTCTTCCACCTTTCACCTATAGTAACTCCCAATATAAAACTTACTTTTTATCGTCGTCATAAATAAATATTACTGCTAGCAATGGAACCTTCATCCGTTATGGATGAATTTACAAATAATATCAAGAATAAATAAATACATATGATTTACAAGGTTGGTGGCACCTTAATCCTAACATAATCCGCACATTACATGGTTTTTTCTCATTCAAGTCTTGCTAGCATCAAGAATTTGAAGGCTTCCAGTGCATTCTTTGTCTATTGGTAATGTGACTATGTCTAGTCTAGATCACCCAAGTCCATAATTGTTGTCGCAAATGTTTATCAGTTTCTGTGCAAGGTATGGCTAGGGGTATTCGTGTTGTGCAAGCGTTTCCTTGACTTGTTGTTACATTTATGATGAATACCTAGGTAGGACATAATGTGGGTAGACCATTTGCATAATGCATATGTGTCTTCATTGTTGTTGTAGACCAAAGGATTTTATTTGGGCCTATTAATTGCAAGGGAGATGATCTTCCATGGTTTATTGTACCTTGGGATTATGATCAAAGAGGGATTTTCATCCTACCATGTCTTATCGTTCTCTCTATGTGTGTATTGACATCGACAAGGTTTAATTATTGATTTGGTATAGTTTGTTACCTCCTCTGCACATGCTTAAGGTAGTAAACTAAGATGTAATGTTATATAAGCATGTAGGAAGGATGTGATCAATTAGATGATCTATTGGTCAGTTCTAGGGCTTTTTCCTATAGTAAATCACTTGCGATTTGGTCAAAATTTTCTAAGAGTTGCCCGTCTTTGAAAGTTATACTCTATTTTATTTTCATTCTCACAAGTTGTAAGTTCATGAAAAGGTGTTGAATGTAAATTTTTGTTGTTTATAATGTCTCCATAGTTGACTAGACTTGCTTAGGAGGTAACATGCTATGTCTCCCTCTAAAGTACATTTGCTAATTTGGTAGCATTGTTGATTAGTTAGTCCATGGAGCCCGATTATAAAACTGCTCAAAGTGTATTTGATTTTTCATTTTTAGTATGTTATGTGGGTTTTTTTAATTTAGTTATGGATTATTTAATGATTGTTCAAACACAATGTTACTAAAAGGTATGTAAATGTTTGTTATAGAGACCAAGTCATAGTTAATACTTGCATGCTTAAATGCTTCTAAAGTAAAATAAAATAACTCATAAGTAAAAAAACTCAAAACTATATCTCTTCGGCATTTTCAAAACTTATTTTATTTTTATTTAAAAGTTATTTTATTTATTTATAAAATTGACATAAAATCATTGCAAAGCTACAACTAAATATTACATTTAATATCAAATTAGAAAACAAATAAATATTTAGTAAATATATCATGTCACAATTTGTTTAGGACTTCTACAGTGAAGATAAAAATATGTCTCATTTGTAATGGTTACTTTATTTCAAATAGATTTTAATTTCACTAACAAATTATGAACTATTAGACTGATTTTTTAAAAAAATCATAAAATTAGATATCCATACATTTTATAGATTATATATTGTAAATAAATTTATTAAATAATTTAATTTTATAATTTATAATTATTATTTTTATAAAAAAAATCTTTAATTAATTAAATTTAATTAATAAGATATATGATTATAGCATCTACCAAAATTAAATCCTTAAACTACAGTTAACCAAATTCCACTGGTAAATAATTTTTTTTAATCTATTTTTGATAGAAAAAGTGTCCTAGCTATTCAAAATCAAGCTTTCCAAAGCCTCAAATTGTAATTCTAACTACCTAATTTATAATATCCAATGTAGAATCCACACAACATTTTTAAAAGAATTAGAACCCACACATAACATTTTTAAAAGAATTAGAACCCACACACTACTCTTAAAAAAAGTTGTATCCCGAGGTCCACGTGGCCCCTGCAGCAGACTCTAAATCCTTTTGAAACCAGAATACAGGGCTACCGCTACTTCAGATCTTCACGAAACAAATACAGCAAAAACTACGATCGCCACGACGTTAATGGCAGAGAATACTAAAATTCCCGAAGCCTCATTGGTACTAGAGGGATTCGAACCCGGGCTGGCCCGTGTAATTTGAGTGCCTGTGCCGGTAGTAGAAGGGGAAGTATTAGGAGCTCCTGAACCTGCTTACAACAACAGCAATAAACGAAATTCAATTTATTTACCATCTGCGAATTTGTAATCCAAAACTAATTTGAAAAGCACTGAGCCACAAAAACATTTTACCTTGACATTGACTAACAGAAGGGGTTGTAACTTTGCATTCGCCCGGCAGGGCCAGAGCTCTAGTTCTGTTAATTGACGAACTATTAGCAGTAAGCAGCTGACAGAGACATGAGGCCTCATTCTGCACGACAGAAGCAAGGGCGCTACAGCATCCTGGAGTAGGCGCATCATCTTTTCCCGTCACGTAATTCACACACGGCGTTAAGCTCGCCAGGGCGCTGTTACAGTTCGACTGTGCCTCCGTCGTGTGCTTTCCCACCGCAGACATGAGCGTCACAACGCTCAAAATTACGGCAATTGACGGCGAAAGTTTTCTTTCTGTTACTCTTCCAGCCATTGAAAACTAATAAATTTCCTCTTGACGTCGCGGTTTCGAAACAGGGGAGTAGCGTGTTGCAGAGGTATGGAAGGATGGGAATGCAGGGGCGTGTTTATGTAGGGGAGATTGAGAAATTTCAAGTTCTACACGGAAGCGTAGAAGACAAGGCTATTGCCGTTCACCAAACGTCGTTCACCAAGACTTTCTCTTTGCACGATTTAGCATGCCAACGTTATTTTTGTTCAGGCATAATTGAAATCGAAGTATTCGCGGCAGACTTTAGGAAAGTAATAAACATACACAAGTCGTATGTCCGTAGAACTACACTAGACTATTCTGGCAGTTGTGGATTAGGTCTGTTTGGGAAATGAAGAAGTATACCTTTAAATTAGTAGTTGTCTTTTGGTTAAGTTGTTACGAGTTAGGTTTAATTTGTCAAAATCATTGATCATAAAATCTAATCTAGTCTAGTCTAATCGATCATTAGGTTTTAATCTCCCATCCTTACTAATTAAACTCAACCAATTAAATAATAATCTTTCAATAACTTTAAAAATTTACAAAATATAATGTAAATTAAAAATATTATGATTTAATTTGGAGAGAAGGTGATGGAAGTGACTAGAAACAAACAAAAAGTAACAAAAGCTATTGTCACTTAATTAGGGCAAAGGGAGATGGATATTCAGGTAAAGACGTTATGCATTGTGTCAATGTAAGGAATTCTATGAAGGTGAAACATTTTCTCCTTGATAGCTCCATGCGAGAGGGAAACTGCGAATGCACTTACCTTTCCCTTTGTAATCAAATATTTGACTTTTCAGTGTTGGAAAGGTTGTTTCTTCACTAAGCAACATAGGTGTTTTTAGAGATGTAGAGTTGTAGGAAGAATTATTTTATGGCTACATGTATACAAGAGCTTCAATTAAAACTCTCTCAAAATGTTGGCAAGGAGAAAATATTAGAAGTGGCATGGGAACAAGGATCTTTGCCAATATTATTCTAGTTTAATTGTTACCTTATCTTCCTCGCTCGTGTACATTCTCAATTATTATTGATTATTGTAATCTCGAGCTTTGATTTGGAACTATTGTTTTGAGGTTATGGATGGTTATTATTAAAAAAAAATATGCAATTATTATTTTTATTTAGAACTACTGTTTAATTTAAGTTCATAGTATAGCCTTATTAAAATTATATCTATAAAAAGCAAATGTCTATTATCGTAAGAAGATTTTTTTGGAAATATTTATATATGTAAAATTAGAGAAACAAAATGAAAGGGATAAAAGGAAAAAGTGGAGGCATTTTTCACTACTTTCTATTTGTTAGAATTCTAAAATAGATTGATAACCCAAAAACTTTATAAGAGAAATTCTAAGCTAAATAAACTAGAAAAAGCATGAACAATGCATACCAGTGACTCGAGAGATATGCAAATGTCAGGATGACATAATTGCATTAAGAGCTCAAAGAAGAAGCTACACAAGGCTGACATAATTGCCATACAAGATGCAACAAGATGCAAAATACAAGCTAGGTAGTGAGTTTATATATACCAGGGAGACGGTTGGAGGTGGAAAAATTGACCAATAGGGAGAGACCACCAAACAGTCTAAACATATTAAATGCAACTCCATCATATAATGGTAACACCTCAAACAACCCACTCACCTAATTAAACTCACTTTATTTAACCTAAGGAAGCTTAATAAAAGTGTAGGAAAAACCTAGGAAATAGGGAAATAAATAACCCGACCATGGAAATAAAAACCTACACTAACACCCCCTTAAGCATAGATTAGGTGGGTGAAAAGATGGTTTCTGACAAATCAAACCTAATGAGCTACCCATGTACAAAGAAATCCCCCCAAAGAGGAGAAGCCCCCCACAAAACAAAGGAGTAGAAGCCCCCCTTAAATAAAGAGAATACCCCACCGAATAGAGAGTAAAGAGAAGGACAAAGAAGCCCCCCAAAGTGGACACCTACCATACCCCCAACAATGCTCGCAAATGAAGGAACTTGCTCTCAGTGAAGGGTTTGGTGAAGATGTCTACAATTTGTTCTAATGTCAGATAGTACCTTAGATCAATGATATGCTCATGAATTGGCTCTTGAATGTGGTGCATGTGGATCTTAATGTGTTTGGTCCGTTGGTGATGGATCAGATTGCTAAAGATCTATATCACACTCTAGTTGTCACAAAAGATGATTGTAGGCTTCTGGAATGGAATACCAAACTCAATGAGAATGTTGTGAAGCGAAATGGCTTCAATAGTAATAGTAATTGCTCCTTGATACTTAGCCTTTGTAGATGAAAGAGAAACTATAGACTACTTCTTGCTCAACCAAGAAATTGGACTAGAACCAAGTGAGAAGCAATACCCAGAAGTAGACTTGTGATCCTAAGAATCATCTACCCAATATGAATCTATGTGTCCAACCAAGTCAATATCCATGCCCACTGTATAATTTATCCCAAAAAGTTCTATGAGTGACCTATACATAGTGAAGAGTCTACTTAGTTGTTTTCCAGTGTAGCTCATGTGGCTCCTGCATGAACCTGGAGACTAGACCCACCCGTATGAAAGATCAGGCCTCACATGAGTGGAAGAATTTCAACTAATTGGCGATACAAGGTAGCATCTACCAATGGTGAAGTATAGTGAGCCTCAAGTTTGACCTTAATAGAAATCAAGTCGATGCATGCTTATAGTTAGCCATGTGAAATCTGGAGAGCATATCAAGTGCATACTATTAGACACACAAGAATACTGAGAGGGGGGTGAATCAGTATTTAAACAATTTTCAATTTCAACAACTTCAACTTATCTGGAGTAGATTAAACCTTAAGCATCACAATATTAACATGAGCATGAAAGAAGCCCCCCACAAAATAAAGGAGTAGAAGCCCCCCTTAAATAAAGAGAATACCCCATAGAATAGAGAGTAAAGAGAAGGACTAAGAAGCCCCCCAAAGTGGACACCTACCATACCCCCAACAATGCTTGCAAATGAAGGAACTTGCTCTCAATGAAGGGTTTGGTGAAGATGTCTACAATTTGTTCTAATGTTAGATAGTACCTCAGATCAATGATATGCTCATGAATCGACTCTCAAATGTGGTGCATGTGGATCTCAATGTGTTTAGTCTGTTGGTGATGGATCAGATTGCTAAAGATCTGTATCACACTCTAGTTGTCACAAAAGATGATTGTAGGCTTCTGGAATGGAATACCAAACTCAATGAGAATGTTCTAAAGCCAAATGGCCTCAATATTAACAGTAACTGCTCCTTGATACTTAGCCTTTGTAGATGAAAGAGAAACTGCAGACTACTTCTTGCTCAACCAAGAAACTAGACTAGAACCAAGTGAGAAGCAATACCTAGAAGTAGACTTGTGATCCTGAGAATCATCTACCCAATATGATTCTGTGTGTCAAACCAAGTCAATATCCATGCTCACTGTATAATTTATCCCAAAAAGTTCTATGAGTGACCTATACATATTGAAGAGTCTGCTTAGTTGTTTTCCAGTGCAGCTCATGTGGCTCCTGCATGAACCTGGAGACTAGACCCACCGGAATGAAAGATCAGGCCTCACATGAGTCAAGTATGCAAGACTTTCAACTAATTGGTGATACAAGGTAGCATCTACCAATGGTGAAGTATAGTGAGCCTCAAGTTTGACCCTTAATAGAAATTGAGTCGATGCATGCTTATAGTTAGCCATGTGAAATCTAGAGAGCATATCAAGTGCATACTATTAGACACACAAGAATACTGAGAGGGGGGTGAATCAGTATTTAAACAATTTTCAATTTCAACAACTTCAACTTATCTAGAGTAGATTAAACCTTAAGCATCACAATATTATCATGAGCATGAAAGATTAACACAATGCACATCAATACATAACACTAGATATACATGGAAAACCCTAGACGGGAAAAACCACAGTGAGGATTAACTAACAATATATGAAGCTCAAATAATAACTTTGTTTTAGGGGCTATAACCCAACGAAGCTGCTACTCCCTAAGTAACTTTGATTTAGAGTCACTCCCAAGGAAGCTTCCACTCTGTGATAACTTTGTTTTAGGGTCACTCCCAAGGAAGCATCTACTCCCTGAATTGAGAACACACTTACAAAGGATTACACTTGACAATCTTTCTACTGTCTAAAAACTGACATTGAAACTCATACCTTTGATGATTGCACTTCTACCTCTTCAGACTTTCTTCTAATGATCTAATCAGTCAGCCACACTCTATACTTGATCACTGTCACAAATATGTATTCAAGATGAATCAAGACAACATCAACAACTTCTGCTCTTTCTCCCTCAATCACTCATCAATAATGCATTCATTCTGTCTTTTATCTGCTTGTGAGATTTTCAATCATATTGCAATCACACATCTCCTAACTCAATTTGATTCACTATTTATACATGATATTACATTGATTACATTGTTGGTCGGCCATGTTGGCACCTGCACAAATTTTATTCCCATTCTGTCCATTTTGCCCCCAAAATCCAAAAATCATTTGAAAATTGCTTAGCCAAGGTCACCATTGGATAAAGAATCCAATTCTAGGCAACTTTGCCTTTTGAACCACCTCAAAATTCTTTAAAATGAAGAAGTTATGCTTGGTCAAAGTTTGGCCTTTTATGTTTTTGCCTTGGTTAAAAATCCTCATATTTGGCTCATTATCGGCAAGTCAACAAAAGTTCCAACGTTTGAAGTTGTTTCCAAGTTCCTTTTCTTGTTGATTCACTGATATTTGTATTTGTCAACAATACGAAAGGAAGGCACGAGAAGATTTGTTTCGGCAAAGTTACTTTGGCTCATATTTCTGGTGGTTCACCAATAGTCAGTTCAATTTTGCTGACAAAGGGCATAGCATAAAGAATGAGGACAACGTTCTAAAAAGTTTCATTTTTCAGATAAAGAAAAAATTGTCTAAGGCATAAAGGGGAAGAAAGTATTCATTCGGCATATCGGCGGATGGCCGAACTAAAGAACTACTTCAAAATTGTGGTGGTTCACCAATAGGTGTTTTTTCTGACATGGTAAAAAGGGAAGCAAAAGATAGTTTAGCAAAAGGCAATTTTACCGATAAGGGAGAATCAGTACCAGGCCCTTGGTTCAAGAAAATGTAGATTCACCAATAAAGGTGAAAAGGTAAGGAATAAGGGGCCAGGTTCATGATTCTTCACTTTTGCTGATAAGACAAATGGGACCCAAGGAAAAGAAAGAATTCGACTAAGGAAAGATAGGAAAGTATGCCTTTATCGGGGAATCGGCAAAGGGTTGAACTAAGGTGTAGTTTAGAATTTTATAAGTTTGTCGATGTGCCTTTTAGCTGACAGTGAAGAAAAGATGAAGAGTTCAGAAAAATGTGAAATCACTAATAAAGGGGATAGGTTCTAAAATGTTGCATTTTGTTGACAAAGGTACAGAAAGGAAGAGTTTGGCAAAATAAGTTTTTTCTGATAAGTAGAACGTTCGCCAAAAGGGAGAAGACAAGCCAAGTTCAAGAAAGCAATATTTTTCTGATAAGGCAGAATAATGCCCACGATGATGCAGGGAGATAAAAGGAAGGAAAATAAGGAAGGCACAGAGGTTCCTGAAAGAGAAAATTCATTGATAAAAGGGCAAAATAGATTCAGAGCTAGAAAATTAAAAGGAAAATCAATTTTTTTGTAAAGCAAATAACAAATGTAATAGTTTGAAATATTTTAAACATATTTTAAAATATTTTAGAATAATGTAAAGTTCTTTACACGGGAAGTTTTGGTGGATCATATTTCAAGTGCCTATCTACCTAAAAATGTGGCATGATTATAGGTGATCTGTCAATTGTAGGTAGATGAAATAGTAGATATCTTCAATGCAAAGGGACTAGAATTAAATGCTAAGATAAAGTATTTCAACAACAAATCTTTCTGTAGGTACTTGCATTTTGGAAGGCGCCAAGGTGTGTGGGTAACTTCCTTCTGACATTCTCAGAGTTGCAGGGTGTGGGTTTTCTTCCTAGCATGCAAATCCTCTGACAAGGGAGTGGGTGTGATTTAATGTAGCGTGGGTTTTGCTTGTTGATCGAGTTTCAATGCATGGGGATGCACAAGAATTGTATTGCTATATATACATGTTTCTTAGATGTTTTTAGGGTTGGTCGTTGAGCTAATTGTCTAGTTTACAAAGCCTTAGGATATTTTTAGGGCTTCAAATCAAGCTAGTTTGGGCAGTGAATGGAAAAATGTGTTTTGATGAAGCGTAGGAATGAATTGTAAAGCATATTTTATACTTTGGTATGTCTTCATGGCCATTTGTAAAGATTCAGGGGAATGTATAATTGGAGTTGTATGTTTTCTTGCACAAAATTTGTTGGTGTGATTGTAATAGAGATTTGATAATGTGTGACATCATTTAAATCCATTCATGCTTTGTGTTGGGCCATTTCTTTATTGCAAATGGGTCATTGTAGTTTGGTTCTGGATCATTAAGTATGTCCAGTGTATGAAATATAATCTAGGAAGTGTATGTGAATACATTTTCAGCTTTCTGTTGATGTTGGTCCTATCCTTTCCTCCCTCTTTATTGTTTATGATTCAATTTCCCAATAAAGTAGGCACCAGTTCATATTGGAGAGGGATCAAACACTCTTTTAAATTCAAACAAATCTTTCATCTATGGTTCAAGGTAAAAACTATCTTTCTGATGAAAGTAGATTGTCATTGATGTCAAAAAGATGTTGGTATTGATAGGAGTTGTTCATATACTTCAGGTTGATATGTTGCTTCATGGCTAAGTCAGGAAATGCTAACTTGTTTAAATGGGCACGAATATCTCATGCCATGTTTAAATGATGGTGAGCAAAGGCATGTTTTAAATATTCATTCAAAGAACTTTGTTTTATGAAGAACCTTATTTAATGGGAGCTCCATTTATTAAAAAGCATCCAAATATATTTGAAGATCAATATTTAATGGGAGCAAATTGGAAGGAGAGCTCAAATTGCTTTATTTAAATAAAGTGGAGTTTATATGCTTAAAAAATGGGGAGCAAAAGTATTGAATATTTAAATATATAAAGTTTGATTTTTATCCTATTTTGTTGATCCCCTTTAAATGCCATATTTTATGACATAAATAAAAATGTGAAGTTATAAAGCCACTTTTAAGGAGATTTTAAGGAGATTTTTGTGGGAGATTTTGTGGGAGTTTCTATGAAGATTTTTTTCTTCTTTCTATTTTTTTAACTCTCCTTCATGGCAAGAAGGATATTAAGGAGTAGTTTTTTTTTAAAAAAAGAAGGGAAGTTATTTTGAGAGATATTTCTTATTTTGATGAGAAGGTTAAAAGTTTTTTTTTGTGGAGAATATTTTTATTTTGCAGATGGTTTTTTGGAAGAAGAAAATGAAGAGAAGCATGGAATTTTTTTTTCTTGAAGATATTTTATTTTGCAGATTGAAGATTTTTATGAAGAAGATGAATTGACTGAAGATTTTGTGTAAAGGATATCATTTATGGTATTTTATTTTGGAGAAAATGAAAAGATTGATGAAGTTGAAAATATATATTCAAGGTCATTAATTTTTTTAAATACAAGTGAATATACAGAGAAGATGAAGGGTTTGAAGAAGATGTTTTTTTAAATAAAAAATATGAAAGAGATTTTGTTTGAAAAGATGAAAGGATCTTCAATTTTTTATGAAGATGAATTTTTGTATTACAGAAAAGAAGAATATTTTGATGACATTGGAGAATAGGGATTTTTATGTATTCTATAGGGAATATGACTAGATTTGAAGATTGAAAATATGGAAGATATTTTTTTACAGGGGCAAATCTTTGAAGACTTTATTTTGCATTTGATATTTTTGCAAGGGCAAATTGATTATGATTGAAGACTCCAGAAATATGAAAGTTATTTTTGTGAAGATGATTTTATTTTTCCAAATCCTTCATGAATGGAAATGGTCATACAAGTGAAATTGATTTTTGTAGAGATGTTAATCAAATTGAAAAAATAAATAAATATGAGAGGGATTTGAAAAGTCAAGTTATTTTGTATTGCAGGAGAAGAGTTGAATGTGAAAGGTCACATGATTTTTAATGACGTGACAGGAACTTGGATAGGGTGTGTTGTTGTGCACATCAACATGCAATGGTGAAGATAATTTTATGATTCTCTTAAAAGGAAAAAAATTGTAGTGAAAAGGACACATTTTTTGTGAAATATTATTGATGGAAGATTAGGTGATTTCAAGGATGAATTGTTCAGAGGATTGAAAGAAACGATGAGATATGCACCTATTAGAAAATGTAAAAGAGATGAATGAGGGTATGCAATGGTGCAGATCATATTGAGTTGCAATCATTTCTTGCACACAAGATTTTATATGTTTATCATGGTGATTGTATTTTGCCAATGAGGCTTGTGGTCAGTGAGACCTTCCTATACTAGTGAGGCTTGTGGTTAGTGAGACCTCTGTATGTGCCAGTGAGGCATCTTGCAAAGCTAGTGAAGCTTCTTTGGTCAGTGAGACCTTCATGTAACCAGTGAGGTTTTGAATAAGCCAGTGAGGCAACTTTGAGTGGTTTTTCTACCCCGAGAGGGTTTTCCACTCTAGAAATTTTTGTGTCATAATTTGTCTCTATGTGTGCATATTTTTGTTTTGTTTATAAGTTTTTTGGTTCACATCTTTCACTATAAATCTTGTGCATATGAGCTCAATAGATCATTAATGTCTTCCTTTCTACTTGTCTTGTAAAGTTTGCAAAAAGTTAAGAATTTACACAACACTGATTCACCCCCCTCTCAGTGTTGTCATTGATTCCTACAATTGGTATCAAAGCCTAGGTTCCCTTTTTGAAGTCTAATAGGCTCGGGTAGGTCCTGGTAGTGGAGTAAAATGGGTAAGAAGAATAGAATTAATGTCTCAAATAAAAAAGAGAGAGATGCTGATCAAAAGATGGTAAAATAAGCCTCAGTTAAGCCTAGCAATGATTTGTTGAATATGTCATTGCTGATAATTGATACAAAGAATGATTCAGCAATTGAGAATTTTGATAAAAAGGAAGAAATTAATGTGAATGATGAAGAAATAGGTCTCTTTGTGGATGAAGTTGATTGTGAAGTTGATTTTGAAGGAGAACTTATATATGCTTTGAGTGAGCTCAAGAATTATAAGAAGGAGAACCAGAAATTAATGTTGCAGTTGCAACAAGAAAGAGTTTTAAAAGACAAAGCTCTTACAGATCTTGAAGATGCTAGAAACCTGATTGTAGACTTGAAGAATGAAGCAAGTGAATTAGATAAATTGATTGTCAGTTTGAAATCAGAAATTGAAGAAGCTAAGAGGATAGCTGATGTCTCAATATCTAACCTTGAAGTTGCAAGGATTGAGAATCTAAAACTAGAGAGTGATATTATCAATCTGAGAAAAGAGTATGATGGTCTCAAAGCTTTATCTAAGCAGTATAAGGAGTTTGAAGAAAGCACAAGCAAGCTACATAAGATGCTTGGTAAACAAAAACTATATGGAGACACCACTGGACTTGGTTTTGAAGAAGGAGAATATTCAAAAGCTAGAGAGACTCCTAGAAAGAAGATTGATTTGAATGCTACCACTAAAAACAAAATACATAATCAAAGAAGAAGAAATTTCAGAAGAAATGCTCCTGTTAGACAAGCATACATGTACAGGTATAACTATTCTTTTAATGGTTATTGTTATACTTGTAATCAATTCGGGCACAAATCAGTTAATTGCAGAAGGAACATTGATATTATTTGTTATAGGTGCAATAATGTTGGACATATTCAAAGGAACTGCAAAATGATGAATAGAATGAATGAATCTGCATGGAAGCATAACATAATTGCTCAGGAGATGTCAAAAAGGTACTATCAGTCATTTGGTTATGATTACAACATTATTTGTTATAATTGCAACTCTCTTGGTCATAAAGCTCATAGTTGCAGGAAAGCTCCACCTAATTTGAATAAGTTGAAATGGAAAGAGGGAGAAAAGGTTTGGAGAAAGAAAGCACCTGTAAAAGTGTGGAAGCAAAAACAGAGTCATGAGAAGGTAAATCCCAAACTTGTGCATCTAGTACAAGTTACATCATCAGTTGCATAACAGATAGCATGATGTGAGGGGGAGTTGTTCTTGTTCTATCTTTTATCCCCAAGAAGTTATAGGAGATCAATTGATCTTGTCTGTCATACTTGCCTGATAATGTTAATTTCTGATGTTGTGTATGTCAGTGACATGTTTAGTGGTTCATAATGCATATAAGGAGTTCAAAAGTTCTCAGCACAAAGAGTTTGATAATGTTGAGAGTTTTGGTTTATAAATGGTCCTATACATATTTTGTTCATAGCATGTTGTTACTGACAATGGTTGAGTTGTTATGATGCAGTCCGATGGGATCTTGTTATTGAAAAGTATTGGTTATCATGGCAAAGAGCTTTAGTTGTTTCAAAAAGCTCTTATCAGATATTTGTCTGTGTGTTGGCTAAATGAAAGAAGTCAATTCATAACACTTTTCTCTGCATTTGGTTTTGCAAAGTGTTGTTTTAGGAAAAGCTTGATGGTAAAGGTTGTGCAATCTTGATAGGCTGATTTGTATAATGGATCTTGGATATTCTCAAGAAGTTCTCTTTAGATGTTATCATGTGTTTGTTGATTGAAGATTAAAGTATGTTTCAGATGTGGTGATATATATATCATATTTGACAGTGTGTTGTAAAAAGATGTGTAAAAACAGCAGGATGGTCTTCATTTTTTTCATGTTAAAAGGGGTGTGCAAAAATAGATTGGTTGCAGGATAATAGTTCATTGACAAGGACATCTCTTGTGTGATATTCATCATGGATTGTGATTCATACTAATTGGTGAAAAGTGTAGTCATTGCATGAAATTCAAGTTCATATCAATGAAGTCAATTTGATGGTCATATCTACTACCTTGTTGAGTTATGTTTTTATGGCATATGTTTTGCATAAGTATTGAAGCTTTCAGGTGATTTGGAGATAGTTTTTCACTTGTTTCATTGATGATCTTGTCACTAATATGTTTCAGACAGAGTTCTTCAAGCTATGACATTGATGACATTGATGGTGATATCATGCATTTCATCAGAGGAAGTTAAAGGTATGTTTTGAATCAGCAATAGCAAATGGTAATGTTCAAAAAGGTTTGTCATATGTTGGCTTCAAGATTGTTATCATCATAAATCATTACTTGTTGAAAGGTTAACAGGAGTTTATGCCTTCAAAGTGTTCATAATTCAATATGCTTATAATGGTTATGATCATGCTATAACATCTTTAAGTGGAGTTGTTCTCAGGGGGAGTTAATCAGAGGATTGAGTTGTCACTATCTTGGGAGATTTGAAAAGAGATATGTTTTCTTCATGCTCATATTGGTATTTCTTGTCAGGACTAATTTAGGAAGTGGATAAGTGCTGAGTTGAGTTGAGTTATGTTGATTAGTCTTGTCAGTGTTTACCAATGGTATTTCTAAGCAGTGTTTTGTTTGTGAACTTTAACACATGGGAGATCTTGGAGATTTGTTATTTCAGGTCAAAAAGTGTTGGTTTAGGAGTTTGTTAAAGGAAGTAATCAGAGGATCTCATTGATGTCAGTGTTTCATCTTTGTCTACAAATTTGTGTTGTGATTAGAAATGGTATAGTGCAGTCTATGGGCAGCTTGTAACAATGGTTTGGTGCTTGGTTTGATATGCCTTACATGATTGTTTGATGTCTTGTTGCTCTCAAGTTTTTATGGTTGTTCAATATGTAGATGAAAATGGAAAGAGCTCAGAGCTCTCAGGAAAGGTTTTGGACAGCAAACTAAAAAATAATCAGTACCTTCACTGGTATTTCAATTCTTGGTTGGTATGAAGGATGATAAGGGGGAGATAATAGCCTTTGTCATCAGATGTCAAAAAGGGGGAGAAAGAAAAATGTATCAGGTAGTTTTGCCATCAATGACAAAGGGCGAGATTGATGAAAGTAGATTGTCATTGATGTCAAAAAGGTGTTGGTATGGATAGGAGTTGTTCATATACTTCAGGTTGATATGTTGCTTCATGGCTAAGTCAGGAAATGCTAACTTGTTTAAATGGGCACGAATATCTCATGCCATGTTTAAATGATGGTGAGCAAAGGCATGTTTTAAATATTCATTCAAAGGACTTTGTTTTATGAAGCACCTTATTTAATGGGAGCTCCATTTATTAAAAAGCATCCAAATATATTTGAAGATCAATATTTAATGGGAGCAAATTGGAAGGAGATCTCAAATTGCTTTATTTAAATAAAGTGGACTTTATATGCTTAAAAAATGGGGAGCAAAAATATATAAAGTTTGATTTTTATCCTATTTTGTTGATCCCCTTTAAATGCCATATTTTATGACATAAATAAAAATGTGAAGTTACAAAGCTACTTTTAAGGAGATTTTAAGGAGATTTTCAAAAAAGAAGGGAAGTTATTTTGAGAGATATTACTTATTTTGATGAGAAGGTTAAAACTTTTTTTTTTGTGGAGAATATTTTTCTTTTGCAGATGGTTTTTTGGAAGAAGAAAATGAAGAGAAGCATGGAATTTTTTTTCTTGAAGATATTTTATTTTTCAGATTGAAGATTTTTATGAAGAAGATGAATTGACTGAAGATTTTGTGTAAAGGATATCATTTATGGTATGTTATTTTGGAGAAAATGAAAAGATTGATGAAGTTGAAAATATATATGCAAGGTCATTAACTTTTTTTAATACAGGTGAATATACAGAGAAGATGAAGGGTTTGAAGAAGATGTTTTTTTAAATAAAAAATATGAAAGAGATTTTGTTTGAAAAGATGAAAGGATCTTCAATTTTTTATGAAGATGAATTTTTGTATTACAGAAAAGAAGAATATTTTGATGACATTGGAGAATAGGGATTTTTATGTATTCTATAGGGAATGTGATTGGATTTGAAGATTGAAAATATTGAAGATATTTTTTTATAGGGGCAAATCTTTGAAGACTTTATTTTGCATTTGATATTTTTGCAAGGGCAAATTGATTATGATTGAAGACTCCAGAAATATGAAAGTTATTTTTGTGAAGATGATTTTATTTTTCCAAATCCTTCGTGAATGGAAATGGTCATACAAGTGAAATTGATTTTTGTACAGATGTTAATCAAATTGAAAAAATAAATAAATATGATAGGGATTTGAAAAGTCAAGTTATTTTGTATTGCAGGAGAAGAGTTGAATGTGAAAGGTCACATGATTTTTAATGACGAGACAGGAACTTGGATAGGGTGTGTTGTTGTGCACATCAACATGCAATGGTGAAGATAATTTTATGATTCTCTTAAAAGGAAAATACAGATGAATGTGTTGAATTAGCTATATAGGGGATAAGTGACAGCCAATCATTCTTGACTTAGTGACAACTTTTGGAGTCAAGATGATGAGTTGGGTTTGGTTGCCCAATATTTTTAGTTGTTCATCTAGTTTGAACTTAATACCTATTTAGGTATATCCCTTGGAATATCCCTCCAGAGTTTAAGCTAAGCTCGAAGTACAGAGGAGTTTACTCACTCCTATAGTTGGCTAAAATCACCCAGAACTTGTTGACATATCTCTTGTTGTGATGCTTACAACATGCCCCATTTTACCCTTTAGCAAAATGAGGACCCCTACTGTGGCTTTTGTTTTTACTTGTGTGGTTTTGCTTTCATGGCAGTATAGGCAAAATGACATGGATGCTTGAAATTTGAGTCGTATAGCATTTGGGTATAAGTCGTTGTTACCAATAGAATCTGCATGAAAAATCAGCTAGGGTTGCCTTTTGAACCATTTGAAAATTCTGCATATTTTGAGGGTTATGCTTGTTTTTAGGAAAAGTCAATACTGAGTTGATAGTAGTCAACATGTATCTAATATACATTGTTATTTGCATGTATATGTTATACTTTTGGTTTGTTAGGTTACTTTATTCATCGTATAATGTATATTGCATGCATTAAAAACATTCAAGTCCAGGCCCGATGGCATTTTACGGTGAACTGTATAAAACGTTAAAGTCTGCAGTTGTATTTTGTATATGATAACTCATGTATTAGAAATAAAAATACAATATATACATGGGTGAACGTCAAAATAAGTTCAAAGTGGTGCATAAGGTAGTATACATTTCGTTGGTATGCTATATACATGGTTTTTGTATGCTTTTGGTACAAATATACAAGGCCGGACCCGAAGGTTAAATTCAATTGAGTTTAGAAATGAAAGTGAATGCATATGTTTGGATGTATTGTTGTATGTATAAACTGCTTGTATCTTATATACAAATACAAAAATCAGACATGATCCAAAAAGTAAAGCAAAATGAATTACAACTAGAGTCTGAGTTTTTATATTGCAGATGCATGTATTATATATGCAAAGGGTAAAAGATGCATTTGCATATTCAAACTGAGTATTAAATATGGAATAAAGTGCATGTGTTCCTAATGAAAAGACAAAGAATTAAACATCGTAGATGTTTGTATATGCACGTGTATATGATATACATGGTGATATACAAAAGATCACTATACAAAGCCTGACATAATTAAAGATTTGAATATTATATGTTTTAGTTGGGGACCACATATGTATGTTGGAGATACAAGAATGCGAAATACAAAGAGTGATACCAAAAGCTTATATGTATAAAGACTGATTCAAAAATATTTGTAATATGTTTCATAAATCCACTGGAGTCCGAGTTTGTATATTTCGATGATGTATAAGATATATACATAGACATATACAAAAAGTAAAAGAGAAAATGAGATACAAAATTCAAAAGTGTAGTGAATTAACGTACACAAGATTCAAAATATGAATTGAACGGCAAGTTAAACTCAAATTGAATTGTATGCCTTAATTACAACATTTAATGCACATCTACTATTGGAAACCTAAATTCGAAAGAAGTAAAAGAGAATTTGATTATGTTAATTCTCACAATTGCATTCAAGAGTTAAAATTCCAGAGCATTTTATAGAGCTAAGGTAAAGGCGATTCAAAGTGTGATTTGAAATTTGGGAATGGTAGCTATGTACAATTTGAATGGTAAATTTCTTGTTAATGTTCTTAAAGTCAAGGGGTTGCAAAATACAGGTATGTTTTGGAAACCTCACTGGTATTTTAACAGAATACGATTATGGAATTTCTTATCGTGATTACAGTTGAATAAAGGAATAGGATTAAATTAGTTAATTGTTGTAATCTAATGTGATAAGATCGTAAATTCAAACACAATAGGAAAAGATGCATAATTCAAATGAAAAGAGGCTTAGGGTAAAAGGTTAAATGGTGAATATGCATGATAAAAACCTTAGTAAACATAGACACAATTGTAAAAGAAATGTATATCTTTTTAGGATGCCGCCAAAAGGAAAGTAAGTGGAGAAGATGGCTGGAAAAGCCGAAAAGAAAGAAAACAAAGTTAAAGAAGAATTTGCAGTCAGAGGTTATCCTTCGAACATATACTATTCACATAGGGCACTGGATACTGAAATTGAAGATTTCTATTTTGAGGAGATATTGAACAAGATCCGAGAGCCTAGTGTGGTTCTAGCCATGAAAAACATTTGGGATGTTGGGTTGTCCAAGGTTGCGGGGTTTCCACTAGCAATGGATCCAAAGGACCTGGTTATTGAGTGTTTATAGAGATATGATTTTAACACCAGGAAGGTAAAACATAATTGAGTGATATTTGCAGACTTGTCTGTGGATGGGATAGTAGAAACTTTTGGATTGAAGACAACTAAAAAAATGAAAGAGGTAGATGTAGAGAAATATTCTGAAGATTTTAAAAAGAATGAAGCAACATGTAAAAGTGCCATATTTTACAGGTGGTACCCCTTAGACAAGAAGCCAAAAGTAGCTGTCAGGGTGCCTAAGATTCTATACAGGCTAGATTTTAAGGAGGTATATATCATGATTACCTTATTGAGCAGAGTAATAGTGTTGGAGGATGTAGCTTCATTTGAACCTTGGATGTTTTTAGTCATACAATTCATTAGGGAAGAAACAAGGTATGTACATTGGGCTTTGGCAATCAATAATGCAATTTATGTGCAAGCCTTAAGATTCAACAAACATAAGAAATTCTTCATGTCCTCATACATTGTTGTGCTGCTAAAATCCAATTGAATGGAATACCAATGATAGACACATTGGGAAGTGGGCCAAGACAAACTATTGTATATGAACATTACCCAGAGCTACAAGCACAAAATGTGGGGAAGAATTGGATAAGAGTGAATGATGTATTCTCTATGTATTTGGTAAGGATTTTGATAGGGAAAAAGATCAAAGACTATCAGAAATAGCCAAGAATGCAATCACATTGCATAGTTCTTGGTACATTCAATTCTCCACATTTACATACATTAGAAATAAAGGATTCAAAGGCAAACCATTTATATTACCAAGATACCCATCTGACAAGGTAGTGTTGCTGGAGTTTACTAGGAAAATATTAGATGTATATGCAATGTATAAGGCTCAGTGTAACATGGGTAACATCAAATTCCCCTTTGTTATTGGAAGGTATCAGTTCTTCAATGAGGATGTGGCCAAAAGATTAGAAGATGAATTATTGTATTATGGTTTTCCAATGTTTGATATAGTTAGACCTTTTGATCCTTTCAAAAGGACTCAAAACTTTATAGATAAGAAGTATAGACATCAACCTCACATTGAGGATTTTTGGGCAGACTGTGATAATGAAGTTGAAGAGAAGAAGAGATCTCATCAACGATTAAATCTTGATCAGATGAGAACACTAGGGGGAATTGAAGTACCCCAAGAAATCACAGATGATGATGAAAACACTTTGCATATAGGTTATGATAGCACAAAGGAGATTTTGATTGAGCCAGATTGGGATCAATCTGAAGAAGTTTCAATAGATAATGTCTCAAAGTCAGTATTTACATACTCAGACACCTGGTCAAGAGAAAGAATAGAAGAGTTGAAAGTAAAAGGAGTGACAATCACTTACCAGAAGGGTAAGAAGAGAAGTTGGGACAATTAGAAAGATTTTGATGATTTTTTGAGAAAAAAGAGACAGGTGGTGGAAGCTAGAATAGCAGAGGCCAATATAGGAGCCACAATCATGGATCACTATGCATTAGGGATAATAGTTGCTATACCTGCAGGGACATTTGTGTATACCATAGAGAGGACATCTACACTTGTTGTAGCTACTTCAATAGGACAAGGTCCAATATAAGCAGAGGTGGTATCACAACCACCATCCACACCTACAGTGCTTGTATAGGCATCTAAACAAACAATTTTGGAGACACCCATGGCTGCAAAACAAACCCAACAAAAAAAATTGTAGGGTTTTATCAAAGGTAAACAAGAAATGGCTAAGGAAATGATGACAGCCAGGACATCTAAAGCCCAACCATCTACCAAAGTAGAAATAGTAGATGTAGATCAAATTGAGGAGGTAAAGGGAGATGAAGAAAAAGGTGAAAAGGAAGGTAGTGATGATAGCCTTGAAATGAGCAATGAGGAAGAAGAAGACAAATGAGGACCTAAATCTCCTCTACTCTCTAAGCAATCAATAAAAAATATTAAAATAATTGATCCTTTTGAAAGTATGGTTCCAAGAGATCTCATGGAAGAGGTCAAGGAAGCAGCCCAAGGGATATTGAAGAATCAGGATGGGGAAAAAGAAAATGTAGATATGGAGGAACAAGGAGATGATTATGGACAAGATCCACCATAGGAGGGTCTTAAACCTAAAATACCTCATGAGGAGGAACAACAAAATGAAGAAAATGTTCAACCTCAATAGCAGCAACAGGTCCCTCCACAACATGAACAACAACAACAACAATAGTAGTAACCAAAGCAAGAAGAGGAAGAAGTACTCATAGAAGGAGGTCGAGAAGAGGTTTTGAATGAGGAAGCCATAGATACAAATAAGAGGTGTTGGCTTGGTTAGAGTTTGAGGTGAAACAGGACACAACAGTCAAAGTGGCGCCAATTGACATCAAGACCTTGTTCTAGCTAGTGAGGCTAGGAGAAGAGGTAGAAGAAAGGATAGAACTATGTCAGCCATAAATAGGGATTCTTTTGGTGGAAGGATAATGTAAATAGTAATTCCCCAGGCAGATAAGGAGAAAGGAGAAATAAGTGCAGATGAATATAAAGTAATTAGTGTGGATCTTGGTCATGTGAAATGGTATAATACATTGAAGAGTTGCAAGAAATGACTGAGTTCACTACTAGCAGATTGAAAAAATATAAGTAGAAAATAAGGAATTTGAAGGGGTAAATTGCCCAATATGAACAATTCATTCAAGGAATATTTGATCCCACACAAACTATGCCAGAGTTAGCTCTAGAGTTAACTATTCTCTCTAAGGAATAATTAGAAGGAATAGAGAATAAAAAGCATGAGGCTAATATGTTAGATGATTTTGTTAAATTATTCATTCATAAAGGAGAAGAGGTAATAAAAATTGTCATTGGCAATTGGAACATCACCCTGATGGAGCAAAATAATTGTGCACACATTGTACAACAATGTCAACAAAGAATAAGGCAAACTAGAGATGAATTAAAGAAGCTCAAGGCTTTAGAAGGACATACACAGTCCTTGGTGAATGAAGGTATTATGACCATGTAGGCTATATTTTAGGTCCCTAAGATGAAGATGGAGCTAAAATATGAAGAAGGGATATTGAGGCCTTTCTTGGCCAATATACAAGAATTGGAAAGTAATATTCAAGTTTTGTTGAAGAAGCATGTTAAAATGGTGGAGGATCTGGTTAAACATCCATGCCCACAAGTTCAAGTATTTGATGCAGATACAACCATAAAAGAATTCATAGGAAACTTTTAGCCCTGCATTGATGATCTTGTAAACCATTTAGATGAGGAGAAAATGGAAAATATAGTGAAACAAAGTGCTAAGATCAGAAAATATCACAAGAGAAGAGAAGATAGAGAGAACATAGCCCAGTCCTTGAAGACTAGCATAGAAATGCAGCAGTACACCTGGGACGAGTCTCAGAGGACTAGTCATACTTCTATATCAACCCTAACAATAAAGTTCACACAATACATGAGTGACAAGAACAAGCATATGTAGATAGAAGATGATAGTGATAGTGAATAGGTTGTTTATTAAGTATTTGTCACATGTTACAATTTTGTATTAATATATAGTCAAATTAGGGTCAAATGTTTTAAAAAAGATTCTAAAGGCATCTTTTTGCCTGAGGGAATATTCTTTAAGATATTTTTTAAGTGACAACTGGATGAGAAATTTAAATTTGAACTATTGATAGTTTTGTGACCGCAGTAAGGGATTTTGAGCCTATATAAGGGGCTTTGTTATGTATAGTTTTTTACACATGTTTGGTATAGAAAAATAATGGTGAATTTGCAATAGAAGTGATTTGTGAGGATACTTTGAGCATAGGAGTTTGTGTTAGTAATTTTCCTGTGTCTGCAGTGGAGATAATTTAGAATGTCCTATTTCTCGTTGTATCTGGAAAATGTTTGTAAGTTTGATTTAGTTTGCTAATACTTTCAAAGAATTTGAAGTCAAAATGCATTGTAAATTTAAAATGGCTTTTATATTGATAAGTAGGAGGTATTTTCGTAGCATGCCAAATTATGATATTTTATTTCAGGGTTTAACTACGTAGTTTTTGAGTCAAACACATGACCCATATTTCATGAGTAGTGGTTCACATGAACCCATCTCTCATGTTAATGAATGGTCCACTTAGCACTCATTGCATCTAGGTGATGCACACAGGGGTGAAGCATCGGGACTTCCCGCGAGGTCACCCATCCCAGTACTACTCCGACTAAAGCGCGCTTAACCATGGAATTTCCCCCAAGATCAAGCCCACTTAGCTTGCTACCCCATTTGCAAAACCTTCAGCAAGTGTTGTGCCTTATGAACTATTCATTATATAGCCCCTTTAGCTCATCAATTGATAAGTAGGAGGTATTTTCGCAACATGTCAAATTATGATATTTTATTTCAAGGTTTAACTGCGTAGTTTTTGAGTCAAACACATGACCCATATTTCATGAGTAGTGGTTCACATGAATCCATCTCTCATGTTAATGAATGGTCCACTTAGCACTCATTGCATCTAGGTGATGCACAAAGGGGTGAAGCATCGGGACTTCCCGCGAGGTCACCCATCCCAGTACTACTCGGACTAAAGCACACTTAACCATGGAGTTTCCCCCAAGATCAAGCCCACTTAACTTGCTACCACATTTCCAAAACCTTTAGCAAGTGTTGTGCCTTATCAACTATTCATTATATAGCCCCTTTAGCTCATCAATTGATAAGTAGGAGGTATTTTCGGAGCATGTCAAATTATGATATTTTATTTCAGGATTTAATTGCGTAGTTTTTTAGTCAAACACATGACCCATATTTCATGAGTAGTGGTTCACATTAACCCATCTCTCATATTAATGAATGGTCCACTTAGCACTGATTGCATCTAGGTGATGCACACAGGGGTGAAGCATCGAGACTTCCCACGAGGTCACCCATCCTAGTACTACTCTGACTAAAGCACACTTAACCATGGAGTTTCCCCCAAGATCAAGCCCACTTAGCTTGCTACCCCATTTGCAAAACCTTCAGCAAGTGTTGTGCCTTATGAACTATTCATTATATAGCCCCTTTAGCTCATCAATTGATAAGTAGGAGGTATTTTCGTAGCATGTCAAATTATGATATTTTATTTCAGGGTTTAACTGCGTAGTTTTTGAGTCAAACACATGACCCATATTTCATGAGTAGTGGTTCGCACGAACCCATCTCTTATGTTAATGAATGGTCCACTTAGCACTCATTGCATCTAGGTGATGCACACAGGGGTGAAGCATTGGGACTTCCCGCGAGGTCACCCATCCCAGTACTACTCCGACTAAAGCGTGCTTAACCATGGAGTTTCCCCCAAGATCAAGCCCACTTAGCTTGCTACCCCATTTGTAAAACCTTTAGCAAGTGTTGTGCCTTATGAACTATTCATTATATAGCCCCTTTAGCTCATCAATTGATAAGTAGGAGGTATTTTTGTAGCATGTCAAATTATGATATTTTATTTCAGGGTTTAACTGCGTAGTTTTTGAGTAAAACACATGACCCATATTTCATGAGTAGTGGTTCACATGAACCCATCTCTCATGTTAATGAATGGTCCACTTAGTACTCATTGCATCTAGGTGATGCACACAGGGGTGAAGCATCGGGACTTCCTGCGAGGTCACCCATCCTAGTACTACTCCGACTAAAGCATGCTTAACCATGGAGTTTCCCCCAAGATCAAGCCCACTTAGCTTTCTACCCATTTGCAAAACCTTCAGCAAGTGTTGTGCCTTATGAACTATTCATTATATAGCCCCTTTAGCTCATCAATTGATAAGTAGGAGGTATTTTCGCACCATGTCAAATTATGATATTTAATTTCAGGGTTTAACTATGTAGTTTTTGAGTCAAACACATGACCCATATTTCATGAGTAGTAGTTCACATGAACCCATCTCTCATGTTAATGAATGGTCCACTTAGCACTCATTGCATCTAGCTGATGCACACAGGGGTGAAGCATCAGGACTTCCCGCGAGGTCACCCATCCCAATACTACTCTGACTAAAGTGCGCTTAACCATGGAGTTTCCCCCAAGATCAAGCCCACTTAGCTTGCTACCCCATTTGCAAAACCTTCAACAAGTGTTGTGCCTTATGAACTATTCATTATATAGCCCCTTTAGCTCATCAATTGATAAGTAGGAGGTATTTTTGCAGCATGTCAAATTATGATATTTTATTTCAGGGTTTAACTGTGTAGTTTTTTAGTCAAACACATGACCCATATTTCATGAGTAGTGGTTCACATGAACCCATCTCTCATGTTAATGAATGGTCCACTTAGCACTCATTGCATCTAGGTGATGCACATAGGGGTGAAGCATCGGGACTTCTCGCGAGGTCACCCATCCCAGTACTACTCTGACTAAAGCGTGCCTAACCATGAAGTTTCCCCCAAGATCAAGCCCACTTAGCTTGCTACCCAATTTGCAAAACCTTCAGCAAGTGTTGTGCCTTATGAACTATTCATTATATAGCCCCTTTAGCTCATCAATTGATAAGTAGGAGATATTTTCACAGCATGTCAAATTATGATATTAAATTTCAGGGTTTAACTATGTAGTTTTTGAGTCAAACACATGACCCATATTTCATGAGTAGTGGTTCACATGAACCCATCTCTCATGTTAATGAATGGTCCACTTAGAACTCATTGCATCTAGCTGATGCACACAGGGGTGAAGCATCAGGACTTCTTGCAAGGTCACCCATCCCAATACTACTCTGACTAAAGCACACTTAACCATGGAGTTTCCCCCAAGATCAAGCCCACTTAGCTTGCTACCCCATTTGCAAAACCTTCAGCAAGTGTTGTACCTTATGAACTATTCATTATATAGCCCCTGTAGCTCATCAATTGATAAGTAGGAGGTATTTTCGCAGCATGTCAAATTATGATATTTTATTTCAGGGTTTAACTGCATAGTTTTTGAGTCAAACACATGACCCATATTTCATGAGTAGTGGTTCACATGAACCCATCTCTCATGTTAATGAATGGTCCACTTAGCACTCATTGCATCTAGGTGATGCACATAGGGTTGAAGCATCGGGACTTCCCGCGAGGTCACCCATCCCAGTGCTACTCTGACTAAAGCGCGCTTAACCATTGAGTTTCCCCCAAGATCAAGCCCACTTAGCTTGCTACCCCATTTGCAAAACCTTCACCAAGTGTCGTGCCTTATGAACTATTGGCAATTATAACACTTACCTACAAAGGTGTTTGCACTTCTTCCACCACCAAATCTACCTCTAGTGCCTCTGCCTCTGAAATCTATAGTTTATCCTTGTTTGAAATCTACACCTTATCCTTGTGCCTTGCTCATCTCTTATTGGCTCTCATTGACTTGTTTTGCATTTGTAAAAGATCCTCTACCTCTAGAGTTGTTGCCTCTGCCTCTAGTTGTCTTATCTTGTCTCCTTTTTAGTTGTTCTTCCACTCTAACTGCCATTTGATAACAGTCTTCAACACTCCTTGGATTTGCCAACACTAGTTCATCCTGCATGTTAAACCTCAAACCACCAATATACCTAGCAACTTTTTGCACTTCACTTTCATTATAACCAGACCTTATACTTAGCTTATAAAACTCTTCAGTATATGACTTAACATCCATTTCCTTTTGTCTTAAGCCTTGAAGTTTTTTAAACATTTAAACTTCATAATCTTTAGGTAAGAACTTGCCTGTGATCTTAGCTACCATCTTGTCCCATGAAACAATCTTTGTCTTTCCTTGCTGATAATCCCACCATAATAAAGCATGACATGTCAGCTTGGTCTTTGCAATCTTCACTTTCTGCTCCTTAGGAACTTCATCACACTCAAAGTGGTTGTCCAATGCTGCAATCCAATAAAGCAACTCTTCATCATTAAGACTTCCTCCATACTTTGGCACATCTATCTTCATCTTGTGCTTGTCTTATTTTACTACTCTCAGCAACTTTGCCATCCTCTGATCCTCAGGATCTAACTCTTCTTCGACATCTTCATACTCTGCTTCCTCTTCTTCCTCAGATTCATTCTCATCACCTAGAGCCATTCCTCTTTTTTGATTTTGTTCTAGAGTAGCCAGCCTTTCATTTAACTCTCTCAACTCTTTAGCATGTTGCTCCTTCAGCTCACTCATCTCTTGAGCCATGTTTTTTCCTCTTGGAGGCATCTTGACAAACTTACCACATTTTGTTTCTCAACCTACCACTTCTCAACCACAATAAATCTATTAATTGTGCTCTGATACCACTTGATGCAGAGTAGGAAAGGGATAGGTAGGGCAGAACAAGGGTTAAACTCATCAAGACTTCAAAGATTCAGTGATTGATCATGCATGGACATGACTGCCCTCTCACAACTCATAGCTTCAACACTAACCAAAGACACCTCCATGGGGTTTACTTGCATGGGCTCCTTCCCAAACCTCCTAGACACCATGGTCAACATTGATGAAACTCCTCAAATACTCTGACTACAACTCCTTCTAGCCTTTCCCTTGCAATTAGCCCTACTTCCTTGTAGCCCTCCAAACAGAGTTTTTACTTCATAACTTACATAAAACATTGAAACCCACAAACAAATTGGTGTTTTAGATACCCATTTATCTTTTACACAACATATCCCACATGTAGGGGTGCTTGTTTTGGACCAAATGCCACTAAAATTGACTGTACCTGCTGTTCTAGGCCTAATTAGGACTGTTGAAGTAGTAATTTTGACATAATGTTCTGAAAATGACTCAAACCCACAAAAGAAATGGCTTTTTAGATACCCATTTGGCTTCTTCACAACATATCTAGCATGAAACATGGGTTGTTTTGGAACATCTGCCTCAAACATGGACTGTACCTACTGTCCTAGGCCTAATTAGGCCTCCTTTGTGAAGTAACAATGCAAAATACACCTTCTGAACTCTCCCAATCTGATCTAATGACTCAAAAAAGTTGAAAATAGGTGGATAAAACTGATTTTTGGGTTCTTGGGCTACCATACAACTCTCATGCATCGATCCTATACTCTAGCTATGCAAACATGCCTAATACATGAAGATATTGGGCCTAATTTGTGCAAATGGCTACTAAAACACTATCCCTTGCCTCCATCATGAAAACCTAGTTGAAAATAAGCCAACATAGACCCATTCCATCCATTTGGTGTCATTGGCTCAGAAGGAATGGGTCCAAACCCATCAAAACTCTTAAACCCTCAAAAATAAGGGTTTTAGGACTGTTTTTACAAAAATGGTGATAAAATGGTTCAACAGTGATGAAAACTCCTCCTACCACCTGAAAATGAAAGGTTATTCAATTCTCTAACAAATTTTTCCCATTAGAAACCATGGCAAGACTATACGGCTCCATACTAGCTTCTGCAACAGTCAAAAAATAGTGAAAAATCAGAAAAAATAGAAAAGAGTGACCTTTTTTTCTAATTTTTTTCTCCACAACGTTCTCCTCAATAAATTTTCATGTATATGCATCAATAATGCCTTTTCCAACATAAAAAAATCCTTAAAACCTTCCCTTTCCATTGTGGGAAAAGCCCCAAAATAAGGAAAAAGTTTGACTATCCACTAAGGCAACTCAAAATAGCAATTTTTATGTTTAGGCAAAATGTTAAATATTTTTCTCCTCCATAAGCTCCACTACATGATAATGCCTCTAGTGGCTTATTACAACATATTTCAAACAAAAAATCTAGGCTCAATATTTGAGCAAGGAAAAACAAAAAAAAAAAAGAAATTCCATAATATGTCTAGGTGCTCCTGCACCAAACTTTTAACCAATTATGAACATTAACTTATCAATTACTTATATTATGATATAAAAATGAAAGCAGGAAATGAGAAGCTCAACACAATAACATAATCAACATAGGAGACACTAGATTTTTATGTGGAAAACTCTAAAAGAGAAAAACCACAATGGGTGTTAGCCCACACAAATATATAAGTTATATCAATACCGAAAAACAAAGGCTCACTACCTACAGGGCTCACTACCCAAATTGCTCACTACAAGAATGGCTCACTGCCTATAGATGGCTCACTACTGAATTATGGTTCACTACTAGATTGGTGACCTAATTGAATAACATTTAATCCATGCCAGGGTTCAGTTCCATTGAAGCGCAATAAGACTCCTCTTCTCTGCTCTTTCATACCCTCACACCTATCATCTCATCTTCACTCAACACACACTTTTTTGCAACTATATTACATGCTTTTATACAATTCATCAACCTTGGAATGTACATCAAGGTCAGCATTACGTTCATCAACCATTGGAACAATCTCCAAGGTCGGCATTACAAACATACATAAAATAGGTCTAGACCTAATACAAATTTGGTTAAGGAAAAGATGTAAAGATATATATGGATCATGCCATGCCTTAGCTAGGACTCAAACACAATCCTCCATGCCATGACATGCTACTACAATCTTTGATGCATCTCCACAAATAATGAATTCAACTAGGTCAGCCAAAACTAATGATAACACTTGGTTTGCAAGAATAATCTTTGCTCATGATCCACTTTACTCTTTGCAAACCAATCCAAATGTAGGAACATGATCAAGAGACATCCACAAGGACACTGTAATCACTAGGAACAACTACACAATCTCTAATCACTCTGTCAATAAGATTCTTCAAACTGGAGCACAAGAACAACACTGTCAGCCGCTATCATAAGTAAAAGATAGCTTGCGGACCACGAAACCATGAATCATTGTAGTGGAAGGATCTTTACATCATCACATACTTAATTCTAGAACCGCAAACCAAAATACTTCAATGCGGAGGAATGCGGAGCAAAACACTTTCTCCCTGTCACCATCAAGCATACAGAAAAAGTAGTTTTCACATTGGTGAATATAACTCACTCAAATCTTCATTCCAGAGGCTCAAACTTGGAATATAGCATCTTCAGATAGGCTTCTAAATAACTTCCAATCTGCAGACAAAGATATTCAATCTACAAGAAATGCGGAGCATTCTTCTGATTCTTCAGAGTCTAATACATTGTTTCGACTCCAACACACTGTTTCCACCGGAGGGCTAATTTTCTCAATATCTCAACATCAGAATCACTTATATAGGTAACTACAAAGTATCTCACTTATGATAAGCAAGCAGCAAAATAAGAGCACAGTTGACACCAATGACAACACAGATATGTTGACATCAATGACAACACCGATTAGGCACATACTTGCAACAAATATGCCCCAGCAGCTTACCTTCTTCTACCCCAAACTAACATTTCTTGGGATTTGAAGAAATCCCACACTTCAAACATCTATCAACGATCAATTCCAAATGATTGAAATGATCTTTCCTATCTTTGGAGAATGTAGTGAGATCATCTTGGTATACTACCATGATTACATCAATGAGGCCTAGAAAGACAACATCTGTTGCTCTCTGAAATGTTGATCCTGCATTTTTCAACTCGAATGACATCCTCAAAAAAACATAGGTTCCTCAAATCTATTTTTTAGAAAATACAAGGGTCTAACTAACCCCACAACAAGGTATTCCTCAACAATACACATGTAAGGAAAACATATAAAAAAATAACACATGCTACCAACAACACACAACCACACTAGGACCCCACACATGCTTGAACACAAAAAGAAAAAAACACAACATAGAGCTCCCAATGTTCCGGCATAGGATTTGATACCAAATGTAATGCTCTCACTTACACTCAAGACATTAATAGAAAAAATAGGACAAACAATTTTTTTGCAATACACAACTAACATTAAGCAAGTCACACTAAACTCTTACATGCCCAAGGTGTCACAATAACATGTAATGATGCATTTGGAATGCATACCAATGCACAATGAAGGGTGTCACAAGCAGAAGACTTTAAAATGCCATGAGATAGAACACTAAGATTGACACAAAAAATGAGACATAGAGATGAGTCAAAATTTCCAAAGTCATTAAAAAACCATTACAACATCCCTACAAGATCACCCTTTATATGTCTTAGAGTTATGGGAAGTACAGAGTCAAAACTGGTAAAGGTTTACATTTGAGAAAAGACTTGCAAAATTTTAGACTTTTCCTTTAGCCTTGTAACTTGACTTTGTATTCTAGAATTGCATTTCAAGTTTCTTTTCTGAGTTACAACTAGGCCTAACACTACCACTTTGAACTTTGGCAACAGGCTTGCACTTGTAGCTTTCAATACCCACCTAGATTTTAGATTTTAAGAAACATTTGTAGTTTATATTTTGTGAGGTACAAGGAAAGTATGATCCTGATGGCTTAGGCTGACTTCAAACTTCTAGGTCTAACTACAACATGCATTTGATACTTCTAGTCCAAAAAGCAACTTACAATATGCAAATGCCCAACAAGAGTCCATAATAGGACACCTTTAACAATTCAATCTTTGGGGTCTCATTTGCAATTGTAACTTGTAAATTATTGGGTCAACTCTAAACCCTTACCCATCTTGATAACTTAGACTTTAGAGACTAATTGCAACTTTCACCCTACAATATGCATCAAGACTCTAAATATCAAACCCTTTGCATTGTCACGTTTTAGAGACTGATTACGATATGTAACATTGAATTGGTATACTCATTTCACATGCAAGTATGGATTATTTTCTTGACTTGAAAAAGCAAAGAGCAAGAAAAATAATTAAGTCAAAAATAGCAAGGTCTATTCTTCACACTCCATGTGGCGTAACTTCCTTGATTGTTGATCTACTAAAAATTAGTTTGGGTCAAAATTGTTGGTGTAATTAAATAGTTAATTACACTTTATTATGTTTACTTAGGGATACTTTTAGTCTTAGGTTATTCTTAAGTCATATTAGGGTTTTCTCTAACTTGCAAATATAAAAGCAAGTTCTCACATGTAATTCTAAAATCTATTTCATTAATTCATCCTTATTGTACAAATTATTCCTCTTTACTTTTTTCTCTTGTGGAAGGTAAATCTTAATTTTTGTAGGTGATCTTTGTACCTTGAGTTAATTATCAACTTCAACATGGTATCAGAGCAGATCTACAAGCCCCTTCTCAGATTTGGAGAAAAAACTTAGCAAGAACCATTTGTTAGGTCTGTTTCTATGTAAAACAGAGTATTTCATTAGATTTAGAGCAGCTGGAAAAGGTAGATTTGTCTTTTCTTTGGCTGAATTTGGCCTCGAGAGGCTAGATCTATGAAGGTTTTAGTGGGTGTTTTTTCTGGATATCTAGAGGAAAGCTATTTTTCGGAGCGTTTTGGGCCCAAACGGACCTCACCATCACGCTCAGAAGGGCCGAAAACCCTAGAATCACCTATTCACTCACAAAAATTAGAGATTGAAAAAAATCTCTGTGATTTTTTTAGGGTGCATCCTTTTATCTAGCGGTCCGAAGGGTGCTTTAGTGTCTTTTTATCCAATGGTCCAAAGGGTGCTTCCGCAGGGTGTATCGTTTTATCCAGTGGTCCAAAGGGTGTTTTCACAGGGTGCATCATTTTATCTAGCAGTCCAAAGGATGCTTCTGCAGGGTACATCATTTTATCCAGTTGTCTGAAGGGTGCTTCTGCAGGGTGCATCGTTTTATCTAGCAATCCTCCATCCTACCCTCTTGTACATGCCCTAATGGAGTAATTTCACGAAAACTGTCATAACTTTCACATTCCAAGTCAATTTTTCAAAAATGAAATATTGTCAGAAAGCTAGTTCTGTACACTTTTTGATGGTATGATCAGTTTTTTCTGCTTTTGTTGTTTGACACCTTTTTTTTTTGTTTGAAGTCAAGGCATTATTTTTTTCTTTCGAGCTCCGTTCTTGCACCAAGAATCTCTGTTTGTTGAAAACGAATAGGTGTTGGAAAGGTTTCAGCGACCTCTACATAGCCACCTATATAATTTTTTCAGATTCACCCCCATGTATATTTTAATCAGTTTGTCAATTTTATGGCTTGTGTTGGTGTAGACACCCAAATTTGTTCCAACTTTGTTCATGTCTTGCAACACCTTGTTAAAACATTATCCTAGACATCATGTAGCATTTTGTCCTAAATCCCACTCTCAATCCCATTTATCTATTAGCTAATTAATTAAATAAATTTTATTTATTTAATTAATTTCCACATCATATCCTAATCCAACTATCCAATTAATTAAATAAATTTTATTTATTTATTTAATATCTAACTCATATCCCAACTAATTCAAATATTTTATTTGAATTAAGTTCTCACATTTCATTATAAGCTGACTTTCCAATTAATTAAATAAATTTTATTTATTTAATTAATTTATCTTATTATTTAGTCAACATGTGTGCCTCTTTCATTTAAAAAGATAAGTGGTACTACAACCTTTTATTTAATATCTTTCATATGTAGTATTTTTTTATGTACACAAACACACATGAGCCCTATCCTCCCTCCACTTGTCAAATGACTACAACTCCCTTAAAGAGTGGGATAACCGAATCAATCCTATCTGTCCACATCAATCATTTAGCTTTTTAATGTCAACCATCCATTTGAATTAAGCCTTTCCTATAAATTAACCCCCTCATAAGCCATTAGCATGCATTGATCATCAAGTACCATTATTCTGTCAAATTTTCAAAAAGGCATTGATCCTCAAGTATCCACATGCTGTCAAAATATCATTAGAGCCTTTGCATCCTTCATCTATCATTCATTCTATCATCTTCATCTTAATGTTATGCTGCAGAAGTGAGCACCCAACAATCTTCCAACAAAAATCTTTCATAATATTGCATGCTCATGCGAGGTGGAGAAGAGCAATGGAGATAAATCAAGTTTGACATGGAGATCAGTTTGCATTTACATTTGTTATTTTGATTTTCATGTTGTCTTGTGCTTCATTGTGCATTGCTAGGGTTTTTATCATTACTGTTTATTCATTTGCCCTGATTTGCAATTTTACCCTAACTACATTTGGCACGCCCGGTGGGACTCACTTTGCTTGATCTTTTTTGCAGGTTTTTGTAGTAAAAATTTGTATTCATCTAATCCCCATTGTCAAGTTTTGCAGGTTTAATTAACTTTTTGTTGCATATCCACTATTTTTTTGACAAAACCCTAGGTTTTAAAGATTTTATCATATCTTCCAAATGGCTTTGAATTTTTATACAATATTTTAGAATAAGTTTTTCCATGATATAAGGAAGTTGCAGCAAATTTTTTTTGGGTTTATCGTAATTTTTGCGGCATTTATCATGTTTTTATGTTTTTTCATAAAATCACAATTCTGGGTGCAAATCAGCCAATTTTTTAGAAATTTTTATATTTATGGAAAGCTCTTGAAATTCTAATAGGGGTCTATGTTTTACAAATTTAATTTGGAGGTCGTTTATAGTGCAAAAAAATTAGATCTTTGCCGACTGTACCATTTCCATAAATCTGCATTTCTGGGTGTAAATCAGGGAATTTCTCTGATTTCTTTACATTTTCAGAAATCTCTCTAAAAATTAATGGGGGTCTCTTCTTTGATTTTTTTATTTTCAAATAAAAAATGTATCGAAATAATCAAATCTAATTCGGCTATGCATCTAAAATTACAATATTTCTTGCCTGATGAGCCTATTTTTTATGCCTGCATTATAATATCATTTTTTTTATATTGATGGTGATCATAAGGAGATGGAGCAACATTGACATCAACATCTACAGCAATTTGGATAGCGAATTAATCAGGTGCAATCATTTCATTTCTCATCTTCTAATCACTGTTTGCAAACACATTTCGATTTGGGCATAAAATGAACAATTGTTTGCAAATTCACATCAAAAAATTGGGCTAAAACGAACCATTGTCTTTCATCACATTTGGATTTGGGATTTAAAACAAACAAGTGCTTGCATTGTCTTCCACACATTGAATTTCTAAGGTTAATGAACCCCATGCGAGTGTGACCAAGTAAATGTGTATGCTCTCTCCTCATGTCCCAACAGGAACTTGGAAATCAAAAATATTTACTTGTGTTGCTTTTGTTTAGCCTTAGAGAGGCTTGCCTTGGTATCCACCCCAAGGGAACGACCTCAAGCGGTACTTTCATCTGGTTCACTATAAAAATTAGAGGATAAGGTGAAAGCCAAGTCTAACCAGTATTAGCGCTCACCATACAGTGCTAACTCGAAAGGAGGTGTACCTTTGTGTATATTAAAACTCCTAGTAGGGTTAGTTAAAGTCTTAAGTGGCTTACTGGATGCTCGTGGGGTGCCAGTCCCCTGGATTTTCACTAGAACCTCCTTGTGATAGTGGCCTTGCCTTGACTAGGACTTGTTGAAGTGTCTTCATGTGCTTGCTTAACCATCATCACATTTTTCTAAACTAACAACTTGCTTATGTGTCTTGTGTGAGTGATTCATGTGTGTATATGCATAATCATTTGTTTGAATATTGCCACATCAATCTCTAAACACCCAAACACATAAAGACAAGTCATCCTACACATTCTTCCAATAACATTCAAACCCAATCACTTTCATCCCAAACATAGCCAAGTCATCCAAACAAGCCACATCATCATTAAAGTCTCTAAACAAGCACTTGCTAAAAGGACTTAAAACAAACACTTGGGTGACAACATGTCTACAATAGAGGACCTAGAAATCAAATTCCAAAGGTTCCTCCAAAATCTTTATCAAGGATCACAACCCCTAAACCAAGATGCCATTGAAATATTACAATTCTTCCTCCAAAGAGCTCAACCCCATGCAAGCCAATCACCTCAACTACGACACTTCATAGCCCAAGTCCAACACCTTTTAGCCACTAGTCAAGCCCAACAAGTACAACAATCCTTAGCCACTCTATACCAACCTAATCCACTTCATAGCCACATGTCATAGCCATCCACTTCCTATCAACTTAATCCACCTATCCACCAAGTCAAAGCCACATCAACCTATGAACATCCACCTCAAGCTTATCCAATCCCTCATGCCACCATTCCAATGCACTACCAAGCACCATTGATAGACCCAAGTACACCTTTTCAACAAGACCACTAAGCACCATTGATAGATCTAAATCCACCTTTCCAACAAGAATCATATCCAAATCCCAATGGCCCCTTGTAAATAAATCAAATGAGTCCAAGTTATCCCATGCAAGACTTAATTACCTTTGACAAGGGATATACCGATCTAGAGTGGCCTTCATCATCTAATCACCCACCAACACATGAGCCAACAAGTCCTATCCCAACACCACCATGTGATCCCAATCATATTTCATTAATCCCTCCATCTTCCAAACCACCAAGCCCTCCATTACCTTCATCACCATGTCATTCTAATCCTTCACCAAAGGATGCGGCTGAGATAGTTTTACAAAGGATGCTTGAAGCAAAAATCATTGAACTTCCCGAAGTCAAACCATGTGAAGAAAGTCCATATGATGAACATGATTATTGTGCATACCATAGGACCAAAGGCCATGATACAAATACATGCCCCATGTTTTTCCCAATTATTTACAAGGTGTACCTACCTACAATAAGAAATCATGCCACATCATCCCAATCCCATGTGTCACACCCATCTAGTCCACATCCTAATCCATCAAACTCCATTATCCTTCCATCCAATCAAAATCCTAGTCCTACGCTTACAACATCATCCTCTATTATTGCTCATCCATTATATTGCCCATCCACTCATACCCTTGCGAAGGATGTGATCCATTGGCTACTAGCTAGGATTAAACTATCTCCATGTCAAACACCCATTTGTGAGCCTACCAATGAACTTCCAAAGGTCATGTCCAATCATATATCCCCATGCCAAACACCTATCCTTGAGCCTATCCAAGAGCCCTCAATTAACATGCCTAATCCTTCAAGCCCATCATGTGACATACAAGCCATCAAGCCTATTCAAGAGTCTCCTATCATTAATCCAAGTCAAGAGTCATCATGTTCTCATGTTGTTGACCAAGAGCCTATCCAAGAGCCTTCCACTTCCATTCAAGCAACCCAAGAGGTATGTCAAAGGTTTATTCCTAAGCATGTGGAAACATTAAGCCCTAGTCCAACTCATGATCAAAACACTTTCATACAACCTATCCATAATATCTACCTTCTTTATGATCAACATGATACCTATAAATAAGCTATCCATGAGCACCTTGATCCTATCCATAATCCTATATCCATCCATGAGCGAGATATCCAAATTGCTCCTAGTCATCCTCCATCTAGCCCTATACGTAAGGAGCAAACATCCACTTGTCATGATGAGACACTTGTCCCCCAGGTAAGCATAGAAGATCAAATAAATAACTTGGATCTTAGTGAGCACAATGCTAATCAAGATCCTAATGATCCCCCTTCCACATCCATCATCGATCCCATTTCAAATCCATCATGTCCACTTGGTCTTACCACCCTCATCCATGAGTATTCTTCCTTAGGAAAAAAACAACCTTTATCCACTTCACCTTCTCCATCCAATAACAAACTCAAGTCTAGCTCCCAAAACACATCTAGTCCCATAGTCAATCGCATCCTCCAAAACATGAACTACCAAGGCAAAGGCCTAGGCCTTTATGAACAAGGTATTTTGGAGCCAAACCATGTCAATATTCCTCCATGCTCATATGGCCTTGGATACACACCCCAAGGTAAACAAGGCCAAGATGTTGGTAATCCCTCCATGCATCCTAAACCTACCACTTTCCATCGTACCCCCCATCATCTACCCAAGACATATGTAGCCATTCCATCTCCATCATCTTATAAATGTCAAAAGCATGTGACCGTACACCTTCCACCATCTAATTTGCCTCCACTTTTACCAGCTCCAAATATCCCTCCATCCACCTTGCCACCGTTGCTTCCAACACCTAACATACCTAGCATTCATAAGTATCCTTACATCCCTAATCATGGCCAACAAAAGCACACATCGTTTAAGCATAAAGCTTCCAATCATTCCATCCACTCCATCCACCCCATGGGATTCCAAAATAAACATTTGGATGCCTTTACTTATAAAGCCAAAAATCCAACTAAAACTCTTAAGGACCCTCATGCCTTAGGGTATCAATGTGAAAAGTCTCTAAATCATCCATCTCCTAAGCAAAGTCCATTCACAAAGCTATCCAAGCCCATACCTCCAAAAGCAAAGTCTAAAAGCAAAATGGTTTGGGTTCCTAAGCAAATAGCTCATAAGTCAAATGAGGCATCCTCCTCTACATCTCAAGAATCCCAACCACCTATCTCCATCCAAAATCCTACTTCCATCCAAAACTTCCATTCCCTTCAAAAATCCCACAAGCAAAACATAAGTACTAAAAATACTAAATCTATGTGGGTTCCTAAATCACTTCGTCAACCATCCCCTAAGCAAACAATCCCATTGCTTCCTACACCACCATCTCATCAAAAGCTTCAATGTTTATCATGGTGTGTGCAACCATTGGTCATGATTCCCTTCCACTCCGCAGCACCTCCATACAACTACATCTCCCCATCTTCCATCCATTATCCTACATATCTCCCCCATGCTATCCCTATGGTCCATGCTTTAGCATAAACTTTTCATCCATCTTCATTCCATAAGCCTATATAAATCCACACCATAAGCCACTATCCCCATCCATCTATCCTTGCATGAACCTTCCATAATCCGCATCATAATCTATTATCCATCTAATCCATCTCCCATCCATGCAATCCCTTATCAACATCTATGAGCATATTGACATGGTCCATGAAAAGACATCATCCATCTCTAAAGGGACACTATCAACCTTCATAGCACTAGACATTTGAGTCCCTCCTATCCATTACCATGGTGAAAACTTGGTAAACAGGTGCCATGTGTAATTGTCAACCCATCTAAAAGAAAAAAAAAAGCAAAAAAGAAAAAGAAAAATTAAAAAAGTAAAGAGAAATCCCTTCGTCCAATGGTGAAAACCTAGTAAACAGGTGCCTTGGATAAGTACCATGATGAAAACCTGGCAAACAGGCGTCATGTGTAGGTTGATCTTCTATGTCACTTACACTTGGGGGCACATTGTCTCATCCAACCTATCCATTTCCAAACTATCTATCCCATTATATCATGTCCTACCATTCCCATACCATCCTTAGTCATTACATCCACATACCTATCATGTTGAGTTTATCCATCCTCCCCCCTTTTGATTTTGATGAAGACATAGGGGCAAAATGTTGAAACATGTTTGGATCTTTCTTGACATACCTTATTTCCAAACCAAGTCCTATCTATTGACCATTTATCCATCCCATTCAAACTAATCCATCATGTCATCCCTTGGTCATGAACTTTTTCATGTAAAAATCCTAAGCATTACCACCTAGAATGGGGCAAGTTCTTCCTATGCAACATAGCCTTTGAAGATCACATCCTAGCTCCCTTATGATCCATCCACTATGGCGTATCCTTATCACGAGCTTTCCATCTTATAGCTTATCCCCATCTGTTTATCTTGAGCTTTCCATCTTATAGCCTACCTATCCATTTACCATGAGGCATGCATCCATCCCTTATATGGCCTATCCTCTCTTTTATCCACCCATTTCTCATGAACTTTCCATCCTATCCATCTATCATGAGCCTTTCATCACATTTACTATGAGCTCATCCTTTTATCCATCCTCACACCTAGACTTGGTTTTTCCCTTGTCATTGGTATCTAGCACAAAGGCTACCCAATTGTAAATCCATTGGCATTTTCTAAAACATTTCAAAAAAACACAAAAAGAAAAAAAAATCAAAATATTCAAAAAAATCCAAAAATCAATATCTAACGAAAAATCCAAGAAATAAAACCAATCATATCATCCAAAACAATCCACTCCATCAACATTCAATCAATTCTTCCTATCAATAACATTCATTCATCCATTTCAATCAATCACTTCTTCCAATCATATCAATCCAATCAATCTAAGCAATGATTTTAAATCCAAGTCACATTAATCCATATCAAGCAAGCCAATCAATCAAGGAACATTATCCAATCACATCAACAGGTTTTTGATCCTAATATTGTCATGAACTAAATCAATCGTTATCAATCATCATCAATGGGATATAGCGTTCCCACATCTTTGTGTTGATCTAGGGATATAGCTTTCCCCGCAATGACAACACTATCTATCAAACAAATCAAACAATCAATCATTGGTTTATGACTTGACAAGGGCATACCTTGTTTGTTTTACATCTTTCGAGCACATTGAGAACACTTGCTTATGCTTAGATTGAGTGGATACTCTAATCATTACACCATCACTATCATCATTCAAAACAATACAATCATCAAACAAATCAACCTAGCAATAGCAAACATCAAAACCAAAGCACATCAAGCCAACCATCAAAACAAATACTATCAATCATCAGCATCAACACCAAAGAAAATCAACTCAAGCACATCAAGCCAACCATCAAAACAAATCCAATTGAAACAAATCAAAAGCAGCTCAATCCACCACAAATCATCCATCCTTCATCAAATCAATCTAATCAACATTTCATCGCTCCAAATCAACCTAATCATCCATTCATCAAGTCAAATCAATCCAAAGAATCAAAACAATGATCCAAATGCCAGCCCATCCTTAATCCATACCAATCAAGTTAATCAATCAAGCCAAGTTATCCAAACACAATCAATGGTCTTGATCCTAGCCTTGTTGTAAGCCAAATCAATCAATCAATCAGCCAACTAGCCAACCAACTCAACAAACAACCTTGTGTTGATCTAGGGATATAGCTTTCCCCGCAATGACAACACTCTCAACTATCAACAATTAGCAATTAATCATTGGTTTACAGCTTGACAGGGGCAATACCTTGTTTATTTTTGAATCATTTGTGCATGCTTGCTTGCTTGCTTGTGTGTGCTATCATTTTTTCTTGCATTTGTATCATATCCAAATCATTCTAACTAATATTCATATCTTGTGTATGTTGGAATAGCTTTTTGCACTATCCTTTGCATCTAAGGTCATATCATACCTTTTGTGCATTAGGACTTCAATGCTCTAAGTCTACTTCCTCATATGTCAGACAAGGTTGTATTATGCTGGGGCACAAGACAAATCGTCACCTTGGTCCTTATACCTTGGTGCATAACGTCTAGTGCTATATCAAACATTATGGTTGCTCACATTCATTGCAGCATAACGCATCATCATTTCTTCTATCCATTCCCTTATCTATCTTTCTTAACCAATCCATTTCATTTCGAGAGCCTACTCGTGTTTGTCCAACCCACCTAACCTCTCAAGGGGGCATCATCATACTATCTTTCTATCATCATCATCTTATCATCATCATCAGCATCCCTATCAATTATCCATACCTTAACTTCTTTGAAATGATGTTACTCGACACAAAGCTCATCATCTTGAACATCATCTCAAAGAGGGGCAAAATGTAGACACCCAAATTTATCCCAACTTTGTCCATGTCTTGCAACACCTTGTTAAAACATTATCCTAAACATCATGTAGCATTTTGTCCTAAATCCCACTCTCAATCCCATTTATCCATTAGCCAATTAATTAAATAAATTTTATTTATTTAATTAATTTCCACATCATATCCTAATCCCACTATCCAATTAATTAAATAAATTTTATTTATTTAATTAATATCCAACTCATATCCCAACTAATTCAAATATTTTATTTGAATTAAGTTCTCACATTTCATTATAAGCTGACTTTCCAATTAATTAAATAAATTTTATTTATTTAATTAATTTATCTTATCATTTAGCCAACATGTGTGCCTCTTTCATTTAAAAAGATAAGTGGTACTACAACCTTTTATTTAATATCTTTCATATGTAGTGATTTTTTATGTACACAAGCACACATGAGCCCTATCCTCCCTCCACTTGTCAAATGACTACAACTCCCTTAAAGAGTGGGATAACCAAATCAATCCTATCCATCCACATCAATCATTTAGCTTTTTAATCTCAACCATCCATTTGAATTAAGCCTTTCCTATAAATTAACCCCCTCATAAGCCATTAGCATACATTGATCCTCAAGTACCATTATTCTGTCAAATTTTCAAAAAGGCATTGATCCTCAAGTATCCACATGCTATTGAAATATCATTAGAGCCTTTGCATCCTTCATCTATCCTTCATTCTATCATCTTCATCTTAATTTTATGCTGCAGAAGTGAGCACCCAACATTCTTCCAACAAAAATCCTTCAAAAACTTGCATGCTCATGTGAGGTGGAGAAGAGCAATGGAGATAAATCAAGTTTGACATGGAGATCGGTTTGCATTTACATTTGTTATTTTGATTTTCATATTGTCTTGTGCTTCATTGTGCATTGCTAGGGTTTTTATCATTGTTGTTTATTCATTTGCCTTGATTTGCAATTTTACCCTAACTACAGTTGGATATCCTGGACATATTGCCTCTTGGAAAGGTTCTATTTTCTTTGATAGGCTTTTGTTATCAGCATAAATCTATTTGCATGTTTTGATCTCTAATCATCTAAGGATATGGGATTCTACCATCAGCATAAATCTAATTGCAGATATTATGGAAGTAATCAACACGAGAAAGAGACGTGTCCTCATTTCTCACATCATCTTTTTAAAATGCTTGCTTTGATCACTTCTCCTCCTGATGAGATCATTGCTCCACCATCACCTATTACTACTTTAGATTTTAGTGTTGCATCATCATTGGCTTCTAGTGATTCTGTGCAGTAGGTCAATATTAGTCTTCCTGATCCACCTCATTGGGATTCCTATCTTGCAGACATATCATCTCTGTTTGTGGAGTCTCACGTTGTTGATTTGGAGAAAACATTTGAGGTTTTATCTCTCTTGTTTGATACTATCTCAGGTGGCTTTGCATCACCACCTTCATCTTCTATGTTTCCAGATGTAGTCCATATCATATCCTTTCATGGTTCTTCTTCTCTGATTGGGCAGACAGTTTTTGTTTTGGAGAAGACATATTTTCTCAGTATGAGGTCACTTGAGTTGTATTTAGAGGCACACATTTTGATATGGATTCCCTATTCATCCAAGATGTGGGAATGGCTTCTACATTCACCAGTGGATTTGTTTCTTCCAAAAGGGAGAAATGTTGTTTGGAGGTAGTGGATTGGATTTTGTCTTCAAGATCTCTTTATTGGTTCTAGAGATTCTTCTTAAATGGGATTCATATTCTCTTGTGGCTCTCTCTTATGGGGGTGCACTCATGATTGTACTTTTGTGATGGATTCAATTCTTGTGGGTCTTAGTGTTAGTCCTTCCATCACATGTTCATGTACTTATATTTTCTCTCTTTTGGAGAGGAGTTTTCTCCCATTGGGTTTTTCTCTTTTTTCTCTACTTTATGAGAGATTCTTGTTGTTCATGGGTACCTAACGTAGCCTTGTAGCTGGGACTCATTCTTGCATTAGTTGCATATTTTTCATTTCTTCCTAAGTTGCACTTATGGGGGGTGTTGGTGTAATTAAATATTTAATTACACTTTATTAAGTTTACTTAGGGCTAATTTTAGTCTTAGGTTATTCTTAAGTCATATTAGGGTTTTCTCTAACTTGCAAATATAAAAGCAAACTTTCCAACATGTAATTCTAAAATCTATTTCATTAATTCATCCTTATTGTGCAAATTATTCCTCTTCTCTTTTTTCTCTTGTGGAAGGTAAATCTTAGGTTTTGCAAGTGATATTTGTGGCTTGAGTTAATTATCAACTCCAACAAAAATTTAGGGGATCATGGGCTCCAAGTTAGCCACACAAGGACCTCCTAAAAGGTATGGCTCCCAAGGAACAAGAAGAAAAAAACACTTTCTCCCAAAACACAATGGAAACTAATTTTTAAAATAAGACAAAAGTGCTACAAAATGTATGCACATTTGACACCAACATCGACACATTCCAAAAACAAGAATATGATCATCACCAACTATATGGGAAAAATACAATCCAACAATAAGGATTCTATAACATAAATACAACATGACATAATTTAACTTTAAAATGCCAATATATCATGATTTTAGCATTTCGAACACATTAACAACCTCACAAAATGAGGTGTGCAAAAATACATAATATTATCAATATCTTAATAAATTTAAAGGGTCTCACCCTAAACATGGATGGATCACAACCTACAAATGAAATTATATCAAAGCATAACCATAATAATATTACAACAGTCTCGAGGACCCCTTTTACCATGATTTGAACATTACAACAATTGAAAGATACAAATGCATAATATCAAGAGAGTCCAACACACTTACCAATGATAATATTCTAAGATAGCCTATTCCCAACAATGGTTTAGTGGCACCCAACCATGTGGTACCCTCAGGCCCACCTCACTATTTTAGGAGATAAGTGAATTAGGTAAAAGCACACTCACACAACACAAGGAGTACATGGAAACACTCATGCTAATCAATGCATATAACATCATGTGGAAACTCATTCCAAACCAAAGCTTCTGAGATAATACCTGGCACACACACCAAAAAATGAACATATAAAATCACATATCATGTCAAATATAAAATCTAACTAAAGGTAAGGATGAGGATCCTAGAGCTAAGACAAGCAGAGTCATCATAGTAGCATGACGACCATGTGGATTTTAGGGGTAGAACTTGCTCATACAAAGATATTCAATGACATTCACCAACTTCCAAGAGTTGTGAAATGTTCTACATGAGGGATATGAATACATCCAAGGCATCCAATCGAGGCATGGGCATCTTAATTGTAACTCATGTTTTATTATCCCAATGTGTATTACATTATCACTTAATCAGAACTCTCCCTCGCTCAATCTTTACATATCACTCTAGATTACGAGAAGTGGTGAGAGACCATTTTTTCCTAATCTATACCTTAGTCCTAAAGAACCAATGCTCCAAATTCACAATTTCAGCATGGCATGGAAATAAATACAAAAGTTTATGACACATTGCCAAAAGCTATAGAATTCTTAGATATTAGGGACAAAAATCTTCCTACAAAATAAAGCTTTCATTTAAAGTTCTAAAATGCAATTTTCATATTCTCAAAAATTTCTGAAACCATGAAAATCCCAAAATTCACCATTGATGAACCTTAAGAAAAGTTCATAAATATTCATTTCTAAAATTACAACAAATTTCAAACTTTCGAGAGTGCCCTTTTGATCTAGAAATGTAGAACAACATTTCTATGCATTCAAATTTTCCAAAGATTGAGAATTAAAGATTTTAGAAAAAAATTCCATAAATTGGCCTCAAAATCCATGTTTTTAAAAAATTAAAACACAAAATTAAACTATAATTTGAAACCTAGATTGTCCCTATAGAATGATGCCATATGCCTCCACCGAATATGGGTATGGAAAAAAGGAAGGATTTTATTTTTAAAAAAAAATTAAATGATAATATTACCTCCACTTCAAGCTCACACAAAGGAGAAAATCCTATTGGTAATATGTGTTGTCATTGATGTCGACACTTAGAGTGAGGTCAACACTCAGTTTGTGATGATGATATACCAGTGTAGTAACATAGATGCAGCATGGGATGCAATGATGTTCCTGATGTTCATGGTTGGATGTCATGCCTTGATCAGTGCCAAGTCACATTGTTTTGAGCATGCTTGTGGTCAACAAAGATGATTTCATGATGAAATATTAAGATGGGAATTAGAAGCACAAAGATGAATGATGAAATAATAAGATGGAAATTAGAAGTACTAAGATGAATGATGACATATTAAGATGGGAATTAGAAGCTATGTCGAGGATGATAAGATGTTTCTGATGACTTGTGGCATCTTATATGATCCTTCCTCTTGTTCCTAAGGACGTATGTGTGGTTATATGAAGGTTTTGGCCTCCGAAAGTTGGTGAAGTTCTCTGTTGCATGAAGCTGCCTGAAAGATTGTCTATTAAAATGCTCCGCATTCCTCTACATTTGAAGCTATGGCCATGTGGTTCAAAAGTTAGGTTAAGGATGTTGTAAAGGTGCTAAATCCAAAATTTCATATCCTTTTCTCCTCCGTAGTGAAAGTTACAAGTGACTGAGTTCTGGTCCATGCTCTGGTAGAGTAAAGTATTAATGAAGGCTAACTGGAATGCTTTGCATTCCTTCACAAATAAAGATTTGCTCATGTAGTTTTAAGGATATGTTTAGAGTAGTGTATGAGTGCATCCATATGAGTTTCAGCTGATTTTGAGATTTGCAAGTGCAATTTTCAAATGACAGATGTGATACAGATAGTTTCGGATGCCTAGTTGTTCTCAAGACACAAGTTCATGATGTGACCCAACTTGTTGTTGCATGAAATGGTACAATGACTGATGGAAGATGGTCTTAATGATCTTGTGTTGTCTCCAGTTTCTCCACAAGGTGTTTTTTTTCTCTCTTTGGAACTGGCTGAGGTTTGGAATGATGGTGTTGCTGGGTTATGCTCTTGCCTAGCCAACATAGGAAGATTGATGATATGTGCCACAAAGTTGTTGCTCTATGGAGTTTAAGAAATGTTTGGAGATGTTGTGTAGGTCCTACCGACTCATCTAGAAGAAGTGTAAGCAATGTTTAATCTCTCATGAGTACTGCCAAGTTGAAATGACCATTGTGCTACAAGCTTCATGTGTTCTTACTTAAGGGTGACCCAATTCAAATTTGTGAAGTGTGCAGATGTTATTCCTTGAAGAATGATGTTGTGAATGATGTTTAAGACAGAAATAAACATGTATTGGGATCTACATGGCATGTGTTTCCTTCTGGAGTAGTGTGTGGTTCATGATAAGGCTTGCCCTATGCATTTTTTATGTTGTGATCTCTAGCCGACTTATAAAATGTAATATTATTGTTGTATTGTCTAACTTGTAATGAAATCAAAGTAATGTCATGTATATATAGTAAACCTAGTTGATCTAGGTGAAGTATGATTGTGAAAATGAAAATATGAAAGTGTGAAGAGCAGAGTATGAATATCATATGGATTGTGATGTGCAACTAAAGGAGAATGAGCAAAAGTGTTAGAGGTTGTCCTAATTCATCTTGAAGACATTTTTGTGATAGAAAGGAAGTGAAGAGTGTGCCTAATTGATCTAATCATCATAAGGAGTAGAGTTACAATCATCAAAGGTGTGTGCTTCAATGTCATTTTTTTCAGACAGTAGACCTAAAATAAAGTTTGTAGGGAGTTGTAGCTTCCTTGGGAGTGTCCCTTAAACAAAGTCTTCAGGGAGTGGTAGCTTCATTGGGTTGTAGCCCTAAAACAAACTCAATAGGGAGTAGTAGCTTCCTTAGGTTGTAGCCCTAAAACAAATTTGTAATTTTGAGCTTCATATATTGTGAGTTAATCCTTATCATGTTTTTTCCCTTCTTTGGTTTTGCACATACATCTAGTGTTATGTGTTGATTTGCATTGTGTTGATCTTTCATGTTTATGTTGATGTTGTAATTCTTAAGTTTTAATCTACTTTGGAGGATTTGAAGTTTGTATAGATACTGATTCACCCCCCTCTCAATATCCTGGTGTGTTCAACAAATCCTCCTCTCGAGAAACATATGCACCCATGAAACTTTAATTCCATTTCCAAGCATTCACACTCCAAGCACAAGTACTTCAAATCTAACTTCAAGCAAATCCATCCACTATTTTTTTTCTCCAAATCAATTTTTTAAAAAGAAGGGAGAGAGAGAGAGAGAGAGAGAGAGAGAGAGAGAGAGAGAGAGAGAGAGAGAGAGAGAGAGAGAGAGAGAGAGAGAGAGAGAGAGAGAGTGTGCAAAATAAGAATTGAAGTAAACAACTCTTCTCTTTTTCCTTTTATACTTTTCCTTCTATTTCTTTTTCTATTTTCTATTTTCTTTTTTTTTTCTTTTTTTTTTGCAAAATACTTACTAACAATAAATAAACCTATTTATCGATTCAATAAACTATACACTAATCTAATTCTCATTGATATTTTTCCATAGCCAAGAAATTATATCAATTAGATTAAATAATTTTTTAACTAGAAATTATTTCACTAAGCCAAATATTCTATTTCAATGACTAATTGAATTCATTTAATTAATTTTCCTACCAAAATATAATTATGCAAAAGATCTTTTTCTACTAAGGAAAAATTATTATATTTTTGACACAAGAATTAAATATTTCACAAACATGGAAGACAAGCATTTTGAAACAAATTTAAATACAATGCAAAAAGATAAAACAAATACATGTAAAAGACTCATACACTCTTTATGGGCTTCCACAACATGCAAACTCTAGAATCATCACCAATGCTAATCTAGGTTTACACAAGGATAGACAAGACTCATCTTGCACTCAAATTAAGTGAGATAGAGGTTAACACATAGACTTTTTACCTAAATATGACCATCTCTAATATAACTACAATTGGGGAAAATATTGTACCTGCACCACTCAAGTCAAACATTTAGCATATCTACTCTACATAATAATAGCTAAAACAACATGATCCACCCAATATTGTATGAATCATAACATGATATTAAGCCATCACATCTAATTGTAAATCATCCATGACTAGGATGATCCAAGAACAAGATGCATAATCAACCATAATCTATAATACCAAAACAAATATAATAATCACAAGTATATCAAATATAGAAAAAATAATAATAAAGTTCAAATGCTATAATGATCTAACAAAGGCACATCATATGCATCCCAGAATGCATAGTCAAAAATCCAATGCCAATCCAAAACCTCATTGAAAACATATTGATCGTCAAAGAAAACATCTTGACAAAAGCATCTAGAATAAACCATTAGAGCACCTTGATGGCATAACATGCCTCATTAGTAAGTTTGACACAATGGATCATAACACAATAATGACATAATACATTGAGGAAACACCCAACACAACATATATCATATGAATAAAAAAGAACACAAGACAAACACACTAGTGGGCATTACATAGTTGTAGTGAAGTGATCCATGAAGATGAAGAGGATTATCTAATGAAGTAATCAACTAAAAAATAAAAACAAGTTGTCTTACCAAAATAATGAGACCTACACACATATGATTAAAAATAATAAACTTACATTTGTGAAAGATGAGATAAGACTATTGCCACCAACATGTGTGGATGCTGAAGGTCCAGTATCCACCTATTGAACACCAAATTATCATTTTAAGATCAAAATTACCATATGAGGAACAAATTGGCATGTAATGTATTTACTAATTTATTACAAATATACTTGAAGAGTTGTTAGGGTAGAAAAAGTATGAGATGAAGTTGCACGGGAAGTAGGATGGAATATCTGACCCTAAAAATTTATAATAAAATACACATTTTTTTGGTAATTTTCATTCATAATAGATTTTAATATAATTAATTCAATAGGAAATATACTAAATTAGATATATTTATTTAAACTTACTTGTGGGTCAATAGAAAATGTCACCACTAGTAAGGCATCTATTGTCATCACACTCTCCAACATGGAATGATGATCTAACTCACACTATGTGGCATACTCCTCAGTGTGTAGAGGATCCTACTCAATATGTGGAGCATGCTCCTTAGCTTCAGTAGCAGTCTCATTAGTATAAACAACTTATTCTCCATGCCTCAGCATAGAGTCCTCTATCTTATGAATGCATGCATTCATATGTGTGGTGATACCTCACGCCTTGAAGGATCACCCTCATCAATATATGATAGATGTATGCTATGCTCACCCAGGGGCTATATGAGAGAAATAGAGTGAAATGTTTAAACCTCTATGCTCTCCTTCACAACTAAAGGGACTATGACATGCTAAATCGATGGCTAACCAAGGGGTCTCACAAGCCAATCATGTGCATATGTGCCCCTTCTCTATCCTATGTAGAGCCTTTGCCTCTACCTTATAAATCATGAATATCAAAATAATTTGGGCTCTTGTTAAGGACAAACTCACAGTAGAGTGCCCTCAAGAAATATTGTGGCGCTTCGTGGTTATTACATGGAAGCTCATAAAAAACCATTGACCACCTACCCAAAAAGTTATTTTTTTTTTTCTAGTAGTTGCACTAGTGGATTTGAAATATTTTGTAACTTGTTTCTAATGGTGCATTATTTTTTGGGTCAATAAATAATGCACACAAATTGTCTTTGGTAATTTTTTTGTCCTTCACTATCTCATAAGATAATTTTTCTTCTTAAAACTAATGATTATTTTCTCTATGGCTTGCCCATGTGTTTATTTTCCCTCTGATGGAATCAACGTGAGATATGAAAGATTCCAATGATGTTGCAAGAGCTTATCAGTAGTGCATGCTTGTTGCATTAGGATTTTTAACATCTTTATTAACACTTTAAGCTCAATTTTGTTGTTTTTCCTATTCTCTAATATATTTTGTTGTTTTTCCTATTCTCTAATATATTTTGTTGTGTTTTAGGAGGATGCATGGGAATTGCATCAGGCATTTGAGGGGGTTTTGTAGGTTGTGTTCATCTACCTCATTTTATTCATGCATTTCATTAGGTGGAGGGTTTTGAGGTGGAGGAGGGTTTAGATTATCTAAAAGGAAAATTTAGCAAATCAAAATCAATTTAAGAAAACAAAATTTAATTTTAACTATAATTATCAAAAAAAGATATAACTTACCTATTACATCTCAAGGCATCGTTAGGAAGGATGAGATGGCTTCAATTCAACAAAAAATGTGGTCATGCTTTCTCCCACACACATTTTACTCTTAATGAAGAATATGAAATCAAATAAGGTAGCTCCCAGTTGCTACATTTTTTGGTTTTATGTTAGCCTAACATGCACATTATAATGTGCTTGCTTTAATGTGTTCACATTTAGATTTGAATAAATGAAAACTAAATCTGCTCACATTTATAGCTTGACTAATCCTTACATTTAAATCTTGATTGATCCTTAATTCACTCATGTTATAACACAAATGCTTCATGTTTTTATAATGCAAGTCCACCATCTTTTATTTCACCTTCAAAAAACTTTTTAGCCACTTTTTGGCCCCCCATCTTTCTGCACATACCCTAATGTGGAAGGAAACATTCAATAAGCTACATGATCGCATTTGTCTTGCAACCATATTAGATAATCCTTATAGGCCTTTATATGTTCTTCACCTAATCAAAATCTGTCATATCAATATTTTGGAAAAAAACTCATTGCAATTTTTTGGTAACTCATGGGCTAGACCTACTATATTCAAAGGACTATTTCCTAGAAAGTAGTGAGTTGGGACAACCATTTGTTGAGTCTAACTATAGAAACAAGGTCAACCAATTGAGGATCTACTTAGATATTGAACAAATAGATTTCACTTGGGTCAAAGGGGGTGTAATGGATGTAGGTATACTATTGGAAGTTTCAGTAGACCTACATTTTAATTTTTCATTATCATCCCTAATCTTTCTATACATTGAGTGAGATTTTACAATGTAGATTCAATTTTGATAGATTTGAACACTTTGGCGATTCTATTATATTCTAGTTTTAGGCCCTCCTTCTAGTGCCAACTCTATTGATCAATGTTTTGACATACCAACCTAAGTCGAACAAGTTGTTCCTTCTTGAAAGGGAAATGATTCCACCAAGGTTTATATTAATAGGTCTTGCATTCTTGGATAATGTAGTGGTTGATAATGAATGGTTCATTCAAGGGGCTCAAGTGGAAACTAAAGAAAATGAAACACAAACTCCTATTTGCAAAGATGCTCTAGTTAGAAAATGAGAGTCACAAGTTTAAACATAGCTAATCAAAGATCGCATTCATCATATGTATGTAAAAAATAATAGTAATAAAGACTTGTAAGTGAAGAAATTTAAGAATTCAGAAACAAGGTAAAGCTTGAATCAAATTAAATTCTAATATATATGCTAACCTAATGGACTACTTCTAGCATTTTTTAAATAAAATGAAAAAGATAAAGGGGAAAACATAAAGTTTAAGAATGAACTTATTTTATCCTACCTCCAAATTTGAGTCTAAAAGACTACAAATCCAATATGAATCCAACTCTTGCTCAATGAGTCTCCATAAAGCAAGGGACATAGAGTGGTGTAGTCTTCCAAGTATAATTTTTTTTTATGTTGACAGGTGTAGACAACCATTGTATTTTATGTGCATATTAAATACACAAACCCTCACAATTGTAACATCTCATTCCATAATGCTAAAAAATTAACATAAATATTCATCTTAATCAAGAGATTAGTTATCAACATGATTATCCAAACAAAAGTTAAACAATAATGATTCATTATCATTTCAACAACTATGCATGTTATTCTAAACAAAATATAACAAAGCTTACAATTACAATAATCAATTAAATATCCTTAGTGAATAACTTTCACTATGCATGTACAAGTCATGCTCAAGGCATCAAATATCAAATTATACATAATAACTGACTATCAAGTCATATAATGAAAAAGCATTGCATCTAGAACTCTTGACATCTGTCTACATAAGACTCGACTTGTCTCATGCTTGGGAAGGAGAGCATCATCCTGGTGCTTTTCCTCCAACCACAGACCAGTGGTCCCTTGCACAACTTCCTACATGGAAGTGGCCATACCCTTCATCGAAGCGATAGATATAAGGAACCGTTAGGTTATCCATCTAAGTATATGATGTTGTGTCCTTCATAATGCCTCACGATCACACAACTATAGATCCGCTCTAACTATGTATGACACTACTAGAGACATTATGCCATCTAGAGCATTGTGGACCGATAATGGATATAGAGATAGATGCATTACTTTGGCCAAAGATTTACATACATATACATTTTGCAATGAACGTAGTCATATGTCCACCATCCTTACTCGACTTAGAAGCTGTCTCATCCTACAGTATGCTTAGTTTGACCTCTCTAGCTCGAGTAAAAGTGAGTTCAATTCATTCTTAGTCCAAGTTTAGGAAAATCAACTCCTATCCTAGGAGTACATTCAATTATGTTACATTACTTTCGCAATAGGGAACTTGTGACTCCTCGTCACTCTGTTCCATCTTTTCAACATAACAATAGCCAAAACAAGTAGGTTTCTTTCACAACAAGGAACCTGTGACTCCTCATCACCCTATTCCATTTTCCAAAATATCAATAGTTAAAACAAGTTTTCCAACTTCTGACCTTCCTAGGCTCACAGTTTCATATTGACCTATCACAGGGTTCACATTCAAATTCATGACATTTAAGATGTATATCATAATAGTCTAATAAGATGGTCTTATTAAAAAGACTCTACCTAAAGTATCCTCATGGGTTTTAATATCATATACGTCATTTGTAAAGTATGGCCATTTGAAAAGAGATGGCTTTCATTTATGTTGCAAAACAAGAGTTTCATACTAACCATAGTATTTATTCTCATGTAAGTATATAATTATTTAGGAGAATTAGTTCCTCCAATAAACCTAGCATGCACTAAATGCTGCCTACAAGGCAATACAACTTACATCTTATCTAGTTTCTCCTTCTTCAGCCAGGAGTCAACATATCTTTTAAATACATAAGATGCATCATAGTTATCATAATAACTATCATTAACAATCAAGCACTATTATAGGGAATCTATGACTCCACATCACTCTATCCCGTACTTTCATATTGAAATAAACTCATTCATGTTTTCAACACTTAACCTTACCTAGTTGGTGTTTTACTTTATTTACCTAAATTCAAGGTTTGTATTCAAAACATAATATCAATGGGTGAACTTGTAGTGACTCATAGAGTTGATTCCTTTAAACAAAGGTTCTTTTCCAAGAGACCCTCGTGATACCAATTCTTAAAGAAGAAACCTAGCCATTTGAAAAGAAGGTATTCATGTACTATTATATAACATATTATATTGATATGATTCAACCCATAGAAGTCAGAAGATAATAACATGACCATATGAGACTTCTCATTACCATGAGAAACACAATAATATCAAAGTACATTACATGCACAAAGGACTCATTACATGTAGTTGATGTTTTGTATCTTTCACTTTGAGCTGATAGTGATAATATAAATAACAATGGTAGCAAAAGAGAGTTTTTCATCAAGACTGAATCAGCCATTATCATAATAGGGTTCATCCTCTACTTGCTATCATAAGAAAAGTTCTAGTTATCGAGTACATGATTCTAGGCTCTCGACTATCATAGCCATTTACAATGGAGTTGCCCTTTCAAAATTTATAGTTTAAACAAAGACTTTGATCCTTCGTAGCTACCATCCAAGCATTATGAAATATCATAACAAGTTCAGGGCTTGAAAGCCATTTAACAAAAATGATAACCCTATTGGGTTTTAACAAAGGTGTTCAATGATAACATTTATCCCATTGACACCATCATCATGCAATGACATAAGAAATAAAAGTTTTAAGTAGAGTTTAATTCTCTTTCTAACGGCACACCGTGAGCTTCATGTATGCATTCCGCATATGTTACCAACTCAAGTGGCCATGGTTTATATGTATACATAGTAGTGTACTTACGATAATAACAATGATAAAAGAAATAATTATTCACCTTCTTAATACACAACAAACAAATAAGATTTCATTATGGATTTGTAAGCCATAGAATAGCATTGTATTCCTAAACATGTTGACACCATTGACTGTTTCTCTCATATGCATGATAAAAGACTTATAATAATAAGGATATTGGATATAGAATGCAGAGCTTCAGTTTTATAACTAAATTGGAGTTTACTCAAATGTAACAGCTAACTCAAGGTTTACACGGTTCTTACCTTGGCTTTCTTGAGCTTCTATTGTACCCACGATGTCCATGTACAAAGAAAACTATCTATATCTTTCCTTCGAGAGTCGTATCTCCCAGAAACACACACCAAAGACAACCTCCCCAAAGAATACTTGCCAAACTGAAAACAAGAGAGACAAGTCTCTTTTCTTCCAATCAGTAATAACCAATTCTTTACGCATGCATGCATAACATGATTATCTTTCCTAAGATTTGGCTGCCACCCTCCTTCCCACTCCTCGTGGATGATGACTGGCTGAGTGCCCCCACCATCTGATAACAACATTAAATAAAATGATAATATGATTATCAATCATATTCAGCCTCAAAAACAAAATTTAGCCAAATGAATTATGTATATAAATATACTTACACACTCATATAAGGGTTTAGGGATACACATAAGTGTTAATAATATCAACTCTATTAGTTAGGGTCAATTACTTATGATGCAACTACGGGGTTGAGCATTGCTCCCCTAGAAAGAATTGTTCACCTCAAAACATAGATAATCAAATAAATATAGACTCTAAGCAAAATGTGGAAAAAGAGCATGGGACTAGAGAGTCCCTGGCAACCTTGCCGAAATTGTAAAACAACTCAACATCACATCCTTGCAATCAATGACTTTTTGATAATACAAAAATAAAGATTTTGAGAGTTCAATGGACAAAGTTTGATACCTAGATGGCTAATTAATCCCTTTTCCTGACATCTAACTCTTCCTCTCAGATGATAGTCTCCTTCCTTCTTCGAAGGATGTTGCATTTTCCTATTCACACTCAGGACCATAAAACCATGATCAATGCATCATCATCTATTTCACAATTCAAATTAATTATTAAATACTCATATGAACAAATAGTTGCATAACTAACTATCATCAATGATATTAACTTCATAATCAACGATTAAATCAGATATTTCCACAATATCAAATCAGTTAACTATGATTAATCCTCCTAATTAACATGCAAGGTTAAGAGTAGCTCTAAAATTTATAAGTTGGGGATGTAACATATATCCCCCCCATAAGAATCATCATCCCTGATGATTAATTATCTTCAGAGTCTAGTTTGGATGTCCTCCCAAATTTTAATGGAACTCTTCTGGGGTTTTACCCTTAAAAGGACTTTCTCTAAGAAATGCCTTTCAATGCACTTAGCATCCACATAACTCTTTTCCCTATCATTGGCTTCTGCTAGCCTTCTCTTAATCAAATGGACTTTGTCTTCCATCTGTGATAGCATTTCTAGACCAAGGCTAACCCTACCTTCTAGCTTGTCCCAGCTTATAGGGATTCAACACTTTCTTCCATACGATGCTTCAAATGGGGCCATCTTAATAGCAAAATGATAGGAATTATTGTAGGCAAATTCCACTAGAGGAAGATAATTTTCCCATTTGTATTGCTGATCCATGCGATACATTCTTAATAAATCCTCCAACACTTGGTTTACCCTCTCAGTTTGGCCATCTATTTCAGGATGATAAGCAAAGATTATATTCAACTAGATTCCAAGTGAGGAGAACAAGGTTTTCCAAAACCTCGATGTCATTCATGTATCCCTGTCTAAGATAATCTCCTCAGGTATGCCATGCAATCTAAAAATCTCTTGAACAAATTTTCGAGCAATGACGGGTGCCCCATCCATCAAGTTCCCAGGTATAAAATGGGCGGCTTTGGTGAGTCTATCCAACACAACCAAGATAGTATTGTTCTTGTTCCCTGACATAGGAAGCCCTTGCACAAAGTCCATGCTTATAATCTACCATTTCCACTCAAGAATTTCATGAGGCTACAATAATCCTGCCAGGCACTGATGATGTTTTGCCTTCACCCTTTGGCATTCCATACACGTAGCTACAAAATTTGCAGCATCCCTCTTCATTCCTTTCCAGAAATATAGGAGTTTAAAATCAGCAAGTAACTTTGTTACTCCAAGATGCCTAGAATATGGTGTAGAATGAACCTCTTTCCATACCTTATTCCTTAACTCTATCGAGTTAGGTACATATATCCTTCCTTTAAACCTTAATAACCCATTTGGTTCAAGGTTGAATCCTTCATATCTCAAATTCTGGGGGTTTTCTTCAAGGGCTTGTTTTACCTTCTCGTAAAACTCATCTCCCTTCGATTTCTGTAACCCCTAATTCCTAAAATTAGAATGTATGGAGATCATGGAGGAGATGTATCTTTTCCTACTCAAAGCATCTACCACTCGATTTTCTTTTCCTTAAATATATTTAATCTCGAAATCATAATCCAAGATGAATTCCAACCATCTTCTTTTTTGAACATTAAGATGTGGCTCAGTAAATAGATATTTGAGTCCTTGATGATATGTTTTTAACTCAAAAGGTTTCCCAAGTAAGTAGTGTCTCCACATTTGCAGTGCATGAATGACTGTTACCAGTTCAAATTATGTGGGGCATAATTTTGTTCATAGTTTTTCAGTTTACGTGATTCATACGCAATGACCTGTCCATCTTCAACTAGTACACCACCTAAGCCTTCTCCTGAGGCATCGGTAATGACTACAAATTGACCCTCTTGGTGCTGAAGTCAATTTTTCCTTCAGTAGGTCAAAGGCCTCCAGCACTTTTCTGACCACTCAAATCTCTTGCCTTTTCTCTGCAAGGAAGTTATAGGGTATGTAATGTTTGAAAATATTTTCACAAAAAATGACTGATGCTCCCTAGGGTGACGCATTGGGTCTAATCATCTCTTCATCAACAATTCATGTAATTGAGCCTTTAGCTCCATTAAATCTATAGTGGTCACTCTATATTGATTTTTAGATATAGGTTCTAACCTAGAATAATATCAATAGAGAAGTCAAAGGGTTTTTTTAGGAGGTAATCATGGTAGTTCATCTGGAAATACATCCTCAAAATCTCTAAGAAAAGGATACCTGTCCATATCTGATCTCTTCTAATCTATGGACTCCCTCTTCCTGACTCAGAAAAGGAATGTTGGTATACCTAACGGTACACAATGGGTTACATCATTTTTCCTGATTTGCAGCCAACTATGATGACAAGAAAGCATCCCATACTACTTGTTGTCAACACTAGCTAATGGACTAGGGTAACAATGTACACATTCACAACCAACTATGATGACAAGAAAGCATCCCATACTACTTGTTGTCATCACTAGTTAAAGAGTAGGTATAACAACATACATCACTTGTGGCTAATAAAAAGACTTCCACAGCCCGCTAAACCATCAAATTGGTGGATCCTGACATCTATCACCTCCATGCCATTGGCAATAGTCGGTCCAACCTAGTATGGGGTAGCTCCTGGCATCTACCATCTATATAGTACTGGTGAAAGATGGCTAACCCTAAGATACAACAGATAGCACCTGGTATCTATCACCTCCACAGTATAGTGACAACCAACTAAACCGCACCTCTATCATAACTTGTCCCAAGTTAGACTTGTAGATCTCAAGCCTAACTCCATTTTCTTATTCATCCACCATGTGGATGCTGCACCCGCCAACTAGTATGTTCCCCATACCACTTTGGTGGTCTCATTATAGTTTCTTCTTTCAAATATTTTTCCATTTTCGTAAGTCATGCCTCTGCGGCATCTCCGCTTATCGAACCATTAAACTTGGGGGGCATAACTCTTTTTTTTTATGTCTTGTGATAGTGCCAAAGCCATATGGTTCCTTCTATACTCTTCTTGGTTAGCCTTGGAGGTATTCTCTCCATGCTCACTTTGGGTGGTGTCATTATGATGTACCTCATCATCACCCCCATCATAGGCATCCCACCTAGGTCTTTACCAACCCCTGACTTCCTATTCGAGAGTTCCTACTCTCGCTCTCGTCTCTTGAAGCATAGCAAGGATCTAGTCAAATTTAGATTTAGAGTGCCCTAAAGGTTGCCCTTCATCCTGGATGTCTCCCATCCTGGTTCTAATCTGAACCTTGCTGCAATCTACTTCTTCCTGAAGTTTGTAGATTAATCATGGATTAGTTTCCCATACCATTGAATCCATTCATGATATAAATATATTCTCTTTCATGTAATCTTTAACAAGAAAGGAAATATTTGCCAGAATCTTTCATTGCATTATAGTTTTCCATGGATTACATATAATCCATCCAAAATTGCAAAATTTTGTTTACACCTTGCTACTGCAAGTCATTTACAGATTGGGATACCTTCCCAAATTCACTTCTCATTCTTGAGATTGACCAAATTAGTTTTAGGAGGTGGATGTACTTGTAAATACTCATCCACAACCTCCCTAATATCATTAAGATCCTTATGATCTTTTTCCAAGTTTGGTGCTTTAGGTACAGAGGGTTTCACTGATTCATTTCTAGGGACAGGAGCATTAATCCTAACTTCTTTCCTCATCTCCTGCTTGATGTGTTTATTAGAATCAGCAAAGGTTTCATTATCAACCAACCATGCACCTACCAAGCAACCATTTTGTTCAAGGCGTTTCATTCATGAGGCTCACTCCATCAAGACCTTAAGGTAACATCCATTTTCTGTCACCTTCTTTTTGGGTGTTCTTATTCTTACCATTCTAGCATAAGAACATCCAAGCATTAACAGTCATTAATGTTGGATAAAGAAAATCATTGTGTAGTGAGCTCATAGGTCCATGTATTGAACCCGGTAGCTCTGATACCATATGTAACATCTCATTCCATAATGCTAAAAAACTAACATAAACATTCATCTTAATCAAGAGGTTAGTTATCAACATGATTATCCAAACCAAAGTTAAACAATAATGATTCATTATCATTTCAACAACTAAGCATGTTATTCTAAACAAAATGTAAAAAAGATTACAATTACAATAATCAATTACATATCTTTAGTGAATAACTTTCACTATGCATGTACAAGTCATGCTCAAGGCATCAAATATCAAATAATACATAATAACTGACTATCAAGTCATATAATGAAAAAGCACTGCATCTAGAACTCTTGACATCTATCTACATAAGACTTGACTTGTCTCATGCTTGGGAAGGAGAGCATCATCCCGGTGCTTTTCCTCCAACCACAGACCGGTCTTCCTACTTTGAAGTGGCCCTACCCTTCATGGAAGGGATAGATATAAGGAACTATTAGGTTAGTCATCTGAGTATCTAGTCTAGTGTCCTTCATAATGCCTCACGATCACACAATTATAAATCCACTCTAACTATGTATGACACTACTAGAGACATTATGCCATCTGGAGCACTGTGGATTGACAATCCATGCAGAGACAGATGCATTACTTTGGCCAAATATTTACATACATATATGTTTTGCAATGAACGTAGTCATATTTCCACCACCCTTACTCAACTTAGAAGTTGTCTCATCCTACAATATGCTTAGTTTGACCTCTCTAGCTCTAGTAAAAGTGAGTTCAGTTCATTCTTAGTCCAATTTTATGAAAATAAACTCCTATCTTAGGAGTACATTCAATTATGTTACACTACTTTCACAAGAGGGAACCTGTGACTCCTCGTTACTCTGTTCCATCTTTTCAACATAACAATAGACAAATCAAGTAGGTTGCTTTCGCAACAAGGAACTTTTTACTCCTCGTCGCCCTGTTCCATTTTCCAAAACATCAATAGTCAAACAAGTTTTCCAACTTTTGACCTTCCTAGGTTCACAGTTTCATATTGACCTATCACAAGGTTCACTTTCAAATTCATGACATTTAAGGCTTATATCATAATAGTCTAATAAGATGGTCTTACTAAAAAGACTCTATCTCAAGTATCCTCATGGGTTTTAATATCATATACATCATTCGTGAAGTATGGCCATTCAAAAAGAGTTTGCTTTCATTTAAATTGCAAAACAAGAGCTTCATACTAACCATAGTATTTATTCTCATAAGTATATAATTATCTAGGAGAACTACTTCCTCCAATAAACCTTAGATGTACTAAATGTTGCCTACAAGGCAATACAACCTACCTCTTATCTAGTTTCGACTTCTTCAGCAAGGAGTCAATATATCTTTTAAATACATAAGATGCATCATAGTTATCATAATAACTATCATTAACAGCCAAGAACTGTTATAGGGAATCTGTGATTCCACGTCACTCTGTCTTGCACTTTCATATTGAAATAAGTTCATTCATGTTTTCAACACTTAACCTTACTCGATTGGTGTTTTACTTTATTTACCTAATTTCAATGTTTGTGTTTAGAACATAATATCAATGGGTGAACTTGTAGTGACTCATAGAGTTGACTCCCTTAAACAAATGTTCTTTTCCAAGAGACCCTCGTGATACATATTCTTAAAGAAGAAACTTAGCCATTCAAAAACAATGTATTCATGTACTATTACAAAACATATTATATCCATATGACTCAACCCATAGGAGTCAGACGATAATAACATGACCATATGAGACTTCTCATTACCATGAGAAACATAATAATATCAAAGTACATTACATGCAGTTGATGTTTTGCATCTTTCACTTCAAGGTAATAGTGATAATATTAATAACAATGGTATCAAAAGAGAGTTTTTCATCAAGACTGAATCAACCATTATCATAATAGTGTTCATCCTCTACTTGCTATGATAAGCAAAGTTCTAGTTATCGAGTGCATGATTCTAGGCTCTCAGCTATCATAGCCATTTAAAATGTAGTCGCCCTTTCGGGCTTTATAGTTTAAACAAAGACTTCGAGCCTTTGCAGCTACCATCCAAGCATTATGAAATATCATAACAAGTTTAGGGTTTGAAAGCCATTTAACAAAAATGATAACCCTATCAGGTTTTAACACAGGTGTTCAATGATAACATTTATCCCATTAACACTATCATCATGCCATGACATAACAAATAAAAGTTTTAAGCAGAGTTTAGTTCTCTGTCTAACGGCACACCGTGAGCTTCACGTATGCATTCCACATATGTTGCAAACTCAAGTGGCCAAGGTTTATATGTATACATAGTAGTCTACTTACGACCATAAAAATGATAAAAGAAACAATTATTCACCTTCTTAATACACAAAAAACAAATAAGAGTTCATTACGACTTTGTAAACCACAAAATAACATTGCATTACTGAACATGTTGACACCGTCGACTCTTTCTCTCATATGCACAATAGAAGACTTCTAATAATAAGTAAGGATATTGGATATAGAATGTAGAGCTTTAGTTTTATACCTAAACTAGAGTTTGCTTGAATGTAACAGCTAACTCAAGGTTTACACAGTTATAAGCTTGACTTCCTTGAGCTTCTGTTATAACCACGGTGTCCCTGCATGAAGAAAACTATCTATATCTCTGCTTCGAGAGTCGTATCTCCCAGCAACACACACCAAAGACAACCTCCCCAAACAATACTTTCCAAACTGAAAACAAGAGAGACAGTCTCTTTTCTTCTAATTAGTGATAACCGATTCTTTACGCATGCATGTATAAGAGGATTATCTTTCCTAATATTTGGCTTACCACCCTTTCCATCCTTCGATTGGTTGGCAAGGATAAAGGCATGGAAATAGGGCTCACTCAGCCGCCACCCTCCTTCCCACTCCTTGTGGGTGATGATTGGATGAGTGCCCCCACCATCTTATAACAACATTAAATAAAATAATAATATGATTATGAATCATATTTGGCCACAAAAACAAAATTCATCCAAATGAATTATGTATATAAATATACTTACACACTCATCTAAGGATTAAGGGATACACATAAGTGTTAATAATATCAACTCTATTAGTTAGGGTCACATACTTACGATGTGACTATGGAGTCGAGCATTGCTCCCCTAGAAAGAATTTTTCACCCTAAAACATAGATAATCAAATAAATATAGACTGTAAGCAAAATGTAGAAAAAGATCATGGGACCAAAGAGTCCCTGGCAACCTTGCTGAAATTGAAAAGCAACTCAACATGACGTCCTTGTGACAAACGCCTTTTTGACAATACAAAAATAAAGATATCAAGAGTTCAATGGACAAAGTCTGAAACCCAGATGGCTAATTAACCCCTTTTCCTGACATCTAACTCTTCCTCTCGGATGATACTCTCCTTCCTTCTCTGAAGGATGTTGCATTTTCTTGTTCACACTCAGGACCATAAAACCATGATCAGTGCATCATCATCTATTTCAGAATTCAAATTAATTAAATACTCATATGAACAAATAGTTTCATAACTAACTATCATCAATCATTAACCTCATAATCAAAGATTAAATCAGATATTTCCACAATATCAAATTAGTTAACTATGATTAATCCTCCTGATTACCATGCAAGGTTAAGATTAGGTCTAATTATAAGTTGGGTATGTAACAACAATCCTCTAAACAAAAGATATAATAGAAGTACTCAATTAGAATTCTCATGTTGAGCATATAATAGCTTCATAATTATCAAGACTAAATATATAATATGGAGAACCTCAGTTGGATTCATCAAATGCCTAAGTGAATTATAGGTAAAGGCCTTAGGATATCATAACTCATATTGGACAACTTTCAAACAAACAAGAGTAAAGGAAAAAAAATAGTATTTCAATAACAAAATTTTATAGTGAATGGTCTCCAACCATTAACAATGTCAATTGATTTGGAGTCTATATGTTTTCTAGGGAGGAAACACTCAATAAATTTCCCTACGATCAACATCAAATTTAAATTCAATTTCATTTTCCAATATAAAACTCTCCTAAGTTTGAGGGGGGCCTAATTAAATTCCAAGTAACAATAGGTCATCTTTGAAAGCATCAAGTTGGCCCCCTTTCCAAGTAGTAATTGAATGATAAATTATTTATGGCAAGTCCTCCAAATGAGGTCCTATAATAAAATATTAGCTTCCACAGTCCCTGGTCTTCAACAACTTCATAGTAATAAATGGCAATTGTTTACGTTAGATGACTCCCTTACATAGCTCTAATAGTATTCTAGATTAGCACATTGCTGAAAATAAGCATTCACATCCCAATTAATCCATGGTCCCATAATAGTTCTTCACAAAAAAGCAGTATCAAATCCTAATAAAAACAATAAAAACAATTCTATTAACCTCTCTATACTCTCTCAAGTATCAAGTAAATCCAACTTGTGCATTAAATTTAGTTATAATGAGAAGGGAATTTTTAAAAATTATTTGGATTAAAATATAAACAAATTTTCATCCCTATGATTCTCCTTTTCATGGCACATCCATTCCCCTATTCATAAGTTCCCAACTTATCTCAATGATCATATATTGTCATATTCTAGGCCTCAAATTATTATCATTGTGATGTATATTAGGGTTACAATTTAGTGCCAAATTAATAATCTAAGTCAAGATCATAGTTGTAGACATATTCATCATTTATAGTACACTGAAAAGCTCTAAACTTTTTAGTTGTAGAGCTAGTGACTTCAAGTTCAAAAGTCCTAATATTTGTTATATTAGCAATCTAATATCCTTGCAGTACACTCTATAATGCCACAACAAATTTCCATTCTATATATGACCATAAAATTTATTTTAACTCAATGTATATGTGTCATTTCATCATAGGCAGAACAAAGGTGTAACATGCATTCTCATATTACTCAGAATTAATCAACATTTTACTAGGAAAGTACATGAACATGGTAAACATGAAATAATTTTTTTTCTTTCTTAAACAATTGCATAATTACAAAGAAATAAATACATATCATTTCTGAATATTTTTCAACCTTGAAATTCATATATTCAAAGATAAATCATCGTGAGATACACTTCACTTTATATTTACAATTTAAATATTGCACTTGGAAAAAAGAATAGTTTTACATCATAACATAAGAATGTTACATCTAGAATCTTGATATCTATCACTCAAGTCTCGGTGACTCTTCTACTACTAAGGAAGAGCATCATCTGAGTGCTTTACCTCCAACCACAGACTAGTGGTCCCCCACAAACCTTCCTTCCTAGAAGTGGCCCAACCCTTCACGAAGAGTATAGATATATAGAACCAACAGGTTTGTTATCTAAGTTCTAGTGTTGTGTCCTACATAAAACAATTGACCATACAACTCTATAAAAATTCTTCTAGCTAAGTACATGTGATCATCCTAATGGGTTATGCCATCTAGACACTATGAACCAACTAATGCATGTAGAGATAAATGCATCAGTTTGGCCAAAGTTTCTATATAGATAAACATTTACAACAAGCGTAGTTGTGTGTTCACTCACCTCTAAATCGACATGGAAACTATCTCATCCTATAGTTTGACCTACTTTGACTATTATCCCTAGCCATAAACTATATTGATTTTGCTGGCAAGAGACACTGCTCTGATGAATGATTGAATGTTGTCATTGATGGCAACAAAGAAAAGAAATTCCACCGGCATGGCAAAGAGACTTTACTTCGTAAGGATAAATGACTAAGTATGGGCAATATACATCATATAGTGTAAATGACAGTGTTTAGGTCTGTATCCCTCCATAGGTGAAGATCATTATATACAGTTCAGGTATGTGGTTCATAGCTATTAAATGATCATATGTTCCAATGTTCAAGTCCTGACTTCCTCTGGAAGTCATATGGTAAAATATCTAAGTCTACATTGCAAATTGTGCACAAGATCAAGCTGACAAGGTATAACATTTGTATACATGGTTCATGTTTGGCTTGCCAACTTAATTGTGAGATAAATATTATAGCTAATATATATACTCGATGGACTTTCATGTTGGAGGTGTGGAGAAGAGTGATAAGTGTGCAAATTTAATGTGTATGCGATCCAAAGCAGAATTATGACCAGAAAAAGATAGTAAGGGCAGAAGAGCAACGTTTATGTAAAGCAGAGTAGAAAAAGCAAAGTAGACATTATGAAGACATTTGAGTCTGTATACTGAACTATAAATGGAACTACACCTCAGCATTCTATAGATGCATTTGTAGCAGTCATTTCCTAGCAGTGAGCTAATACTTCTACTATCTTCTCTTTTCTTCGGCCGTGAGCCTATATGCAGTGAGCATCTTTGGGCAGTGAGCCCTGGGTAGTGAGCCTTCATGTAATTTGGTATTGTTATCATAATATATTGTGAGCTAGCACTCATCATGATTTTTCCCTTTTTGGGTTTTCCACATAAAAATCCTATTGTCTATGTGTTATGTCTTTATGGTTACTATTCTTATGTTTGTTTTGATTTCAAGTTATTAAATGTGGTAAATGGATTAATAAAGCTGTGAAAGAGAAGATTTATAGAATACTGATTCACCCCCTCTTAGTATTCTTTGTGATCAACAATTGGTATCAGAGCAAGGTTCCTTGGATAAAGCTTAACAGCTTGAGGAAGATCTAGGAAGGTGAACACATGGCAGCAAGAAGGTATATCACTTCTTCATAAGAAATTTATCTAGGTAGTGTTAATGAACAACTACAAGCTGCTCTTGAAGATCTTGACAAGTTGGAGGCAGATATCAAAGATTTGGTGGAAAATATCAAAGAAGATGATAATTTTATTCTGAAACTAAAGCAGCAAGTCAAGAAGTCTCAGGATAGAAGGAAAGAGTTAAGTGACCAATTAAAAGCAACAAATGAATCCATAGACAGTCTATCTATACTAGTTGAAGAAAAGATAAAGGTTGAAGATCATCTAAATCAGGTTGTGAAGAATAAGTCTGAGGAATGTGAAAAGTTGGCAAAAGATGTATTACTTTTGAAATATGATCTGGAAGTAGCAAATAGTTATAAAGAAAAATTCAAAATAAGCTCTGCAAAGCTTGAGGAGTTGATTGAAAGTCAGAAGAGTCCAGATGACAAGAAAGGCTTGGGATTTGAGAAAGGAGGGAGTTCAAATTCAGGTTGAGCAAACACTGAGATGAAGCAAAACAAAGACAACCAATTCTGGAATCAAAGAAGAAGACCTAAAAGACCTTCGGTTAGGCAACCAAATGCTCAAAGGTACCCATCTTTCAATGGCCATTGTTTTAATTGCAATAAGTTTGGTCATAAGGCTACTCAGTGTAGGAGTAGAATGAATTAGAATGTTCCACCATTCTCTGGTCAATGTTTCAATTGTAGGAAAATTGGTCATAGATCAAATGAATGTAGAAGTCTGGTAAGGAATGGTTTTAACAATGCAAGGAATACTCAATCCTTCAATGGAAAGTGTTTTGCATGCAATAGATTTGGGCATATGGCTAATCAATGCAAATCAAGAATGAATCCAATCAATAGAAGGAATTAGGGATAGAGGAATGTAGTATGCTACAATTGTAATAAGTTTGGACATGTTGCAAGATTCTGCAAAAGCCAGAATGAGAAAAGAGACTATCCTACAGAGAAGAGGAAAATAGAGCAGAGAGAAGATAAAGGCAAGAACAAGATTGATCTAGTGGAAATCAAGAAGGAAATGAGCAAGGTCTGGATTAAGAAGGATGTTAATGAGGACATGGATGGATCTGCACTAGCCTCTAGTGCAGATACTTCCTCCAGGAAGTAAATTGGGAGCTCTAGTTCAGGGGGAGCTATAATGAAAATCTAAATCCCCTAGCCAGATAGTTACTGTTGGGATCTGGCATGAAGATATAAGGTAAAGATTTATATGACAAATCTTTTGAAAAAAAAAATTCTAGTAGAAAAGAATCAAATGTGTAATATTGCGGAGCGATCTCAATCAACTATACTCCACTAAGAAGGGTTTGACAGCTTTTGAAAGACAAAATTATGGCAATTAGGTTAAGGAAAGTAAAAGGTTATAAAGGAGCTCAGTCAATGAACAACTCATTTTGCATTCAAGCTCTCAAGTGTCTAAGGTAATCTGAAGCGAAATTCTGAGTGACTACAGTAATTTCCAAAGTAATTCAAGGCAAGATCAAGTAAAACCCTAATCCGGGAAAAGATGTATTTTTCATATTCAAAACCCTACTATGAATTTATTTGAATCTTTGCAAAAATAGAAACACCACATGTGATTTATATAACTGAGAGAGCCCAACCAAAATTCAAGAAGCACCCATTCAAATCAACAGAGGTCGATCCAAATGGTGTATTTTCAGAGATTTTGTTTGGTGTGATGCATGCGAAAGACATTAGGGCTTATATTCATGTTGCCCTAGAAGAACAAGAAGATAGTCAATTCACAAACCTATATCTAAGACATCTAAGTGGTGATCAACTTAGATTGAAGGAAGAATATAAGGTATTGGAAAAGAAGAAATTCATTCAGTATATAGATTTTCCAATTTTTATAGAAGATGAATGGGTCTGGTATGTCTTAAGCTAAATTCATGATGAATTTATGTGGCTTAACTCTACATTCAAGATCACTAAAGATGCCATAAGGGAAGTCACAAGATTAAACTCTACCAGTACAGTGCCTATATTGAAGGCTGTGAAAAATGATATAGTGATGAAAGCCACCAGAGCAAAATTTGACAAAAGGGCATTGATAATCACTGATATTGAAGATCATGTAGTTAGGTTTGCATCCATGGTGATCGACTACAAGGTCTACTTCACAAACCATGAGAACTTTGTCTCCAGTACTTCCATATATACTACCTATCAAATGGTTAAGGAAAATACAGATTATGACCTATGCGAACTGCTCCGACAATAGGTAATGGACAAACTAAAGAAGACAAAAGAAAACAAATATACATGCAAGTTTAGTATGTTAATTATGTGCTTGTTCTTCTACTTTATGCAAGAGTTACTAGGCATGAAGAATCAATTTTGGACTACAGACAAGCCTATTGCAATACAAATTAGAAACCTATTGAGCAGCATAGGAAATCTTGATGCACAAAACACAGCCCTACGGGGCTATTTCAAAAACTTGCAAAGGTTAATGCAATCCATGGAAAGGATCCCTAGATCAGTTGTTGATAAATACAAGGACACCATATTCTTCATTGTGACAAAAGACTAATGCTTGATGGAGGTCGTTGAGCCTAGAACAATATGGGTTATACCAATGGGCTATGAAGTAGATGGAAAGATACTAGAAAATTATGCTCAACATATGCTAATTAAACCAAGGGATCCTAACGAAGAAAGATTTGGGACATTTGAAGAGCTATCAACAAAAATTCATGTTGAAGTAAGGAAACCAAAAATCTCAAAGAAGGCCTAGAAGATGGTAGAGGATTATGCCCTGAAAATGGGTTTCACCAAAGAACAAATTAGAGAAACAAGAGAAAAGGCTCAAGCAGAGAGGGAATCAAGAGAAAATAAGGAAAGTGAACCGGTGAAGGCTCTGGAAGAGCCTAAGAGCAAACTAGATAAACCAACAGTGACAATAAGAAGAACTAGAGGTTCAACCTCTATAGAAGATGCTTCTGCATCCTCTAGTCCCACACCCTATGTGGAAGGACTACAAAGAAATTTGCTGAGAAAAGGCACGAAAAATTAAATAACAAAAGTAAAAGGATGTATGTAAGTATTGGAGAAGATGATGAAGAAACAAAATCTGATGAAGAGGTTAAGAAGATGAAAGCAAAATTCAACTAAAGCCTCCAGTACTGGTCAAGGGAATCCCTCTGATAAGGTTAGAAATAAGAAAAGGCCAAGACATGATGTGTCTCAGATAGGAGAAGACACTAAGTCTTGAAGATGTCCTAAAGGCCATAACTGTTGATGGCAATTTGAAACCCATAGCCCAACTATATGATGAGTATGATGATCCAAACAAGAGAATCATTGAGACTAGGCTATCATCAAATACTTGGAAATCTACAACAAAGCCCTTATTGAGATAATTACTGATCTCCCAGACACCTTGGGCAGTATCATGTCTACAAGGAAAGATGCTGCTATGGCAAAGGACATTGAACTTAGAGAGCATACATTGATAATGTTATGTCTGGAGATCACCCCTGAAGACAAAACAAAAATCTCCAAAGTGCTCAACAAGGAATTCAGAATAAAGAAAAGGATGAATACTCTCATGTTAGATCACATTGACAAAGTAGTGGAGACTGAGGAAATCACTCTGAAAGTGTTGAAGGAATTTCATCTTCCAACTATACATGATAAAGAAAAAATAAATATTGGAAATGATACATCTATTCCTGATGTGAACATAGATCAAGGGCTAGACAAAAGTGATGAAGAGCTGAAAGAGAAAGAAGATTCAGTGCCTGCTACTAGTTTGAATACTGTTGTTTAGGATCAATCTAAGACTAAGGAGAAAAATGAAGTTGATGATCAAGAGGAAGAACAAGCTGAGGAAAACTCTGTACTAGAACAAAAGGATGATGCAAATATGGCCATGTATTTAGAACCTCTAGAACAAAACCAAGAAAAAGTCTCTAGTATAGAAAGAGACACTGCGGAGTCTATTAAGAAATTCTTGGAAAGAGAAAAATAAGTCTTGGATGAGCCCGAGTTTTTACAGGGACCAATAAACTTGGACTCAATGTCCCCGGTGTATAACTTTAAATTGGTATCAACTATGCAATCAAAGGCACATGAAGAAATATTAAAGTGACACATACAGGATAGTGAACTGATTGGTGAGGCATCCAACATTTTAGAGAAACTGATGCCATCATATCAAAAGGATACATCAATGTCCTCAACAAATCAACTCAAGGAACTCATAAACTTAGTAAGTATGCTTTTTGAATCTTTTAAAAAGTCTGCAAAAACAAAAGTAAGGAAAGAGTTCAATGAGAGGAGATTAGCTAAGTTGAAGAGCATGTTAGTTAATGATTAAACTATGTTAGACAATTGAATAAAAGGTATACAAAGTGCCATTAAAGAAGCTTGTGACTTGTACAATTTTTTTTTATCATGGCCGGAAACCACAAAGGAGTTAGGAGAAAAGATCAAGGATCTAGAACTATAGTTAACAAATATCTCTAAGTCATTTGACTCGACAGTTGAGTCAGTAAGTAGCAAAGAGATACAAGTTATCGATATTCATAATGACTTAAGTAATCTATTGGATAAGAGGGATCAAATGAAAAACAAAATATGTCAATTGAGAGGGCTAATAAGTCCTATAATAGATTCAATGGCTAATCTTGCAGTAGAATCCATGAACATAAAAGAAATAACTAATACACGCTCAGATGTGTAGAAGACAGAAAAATTAGTGTTTCTGATAAATGGCCACATTCAAATTTTGGAGAGTGCAAAGAATCGATGGGATGGAGAGTTGGCACAATTAAAGATTGTGTACAGTGACATTCTTTCATCTTCATTCAACTAATTTGATAAATTTATTTGTACATATGCGGCAGAGTATGACAATTTTGCAGTTTTGACACAATTTTGACCCTTGCACATACACCTTTGCCATTGATGTCAAAGGGGGAGAAGAAGCCCAGTGAAAAATGGGCAAACACCTAAGGGGGAGAAGAAAAATAGAGTATATTTAGAAAGGGGGAGCAAATAAGCATTTTTCACTAAGTGTTGCCATCAATGCCAAAGGGGGAGATTGTTGGCAAGAGACACTGCTCTGATGAATGATTGAATGTTGTCATTGATGGCAACAAAGAAAAGAAATTCCACCGGCATGGCAAAGAGACTTTACTCTGGAAGGATAAATGACTAAGTATGGGTATTATACATTATATAGTGTAAATGATAGTGTTTAGGTCAATATGCCTCTGAAGTTGAAGATCATTATATATGGTTCAGGTATGTGGTTCATAGCTATTTAATGATCATATGTTCCAATGTTCAAGTCCTGACTTCCTTCAAAAGTCATATGGTAAAATATCTAAGTCTGCATTGCAGATTGTACACAAGATCAAGCCGACAAGGTATAACATTTGTATACATGGTTCATGTTTGGCTTGCTAACCTAATTGTGAGATAAATCTTGTAGCAAATATATATACTCAATGGAATTTAGTGTTGGATGTGTGGAGAAGCATGGTAAGTGTGTGAATTCAATGTGTATGTGATCCAAAGTAGAATTGTGACTAGAAAAAGATAGTAAGGGAAAAAGAGTAAAGTTTATGTAAAGAAGAATAGAAAAAGTAGAGAAGACATTTGAGTCTATATACTAAACTATAAATAGAACTGCACCTCAGCATTATGTAGATGAATTTGTAGCAGTCATTTCCTAGTAGTGAGCCAATCCTTCTACTATCTTCTCTTTTGTTCGGCAATGAGCCTGTATGTAGTGAGCATCTTTGGGCAATGAGCCTTCATGTAATTCGGTATTGTTATCATAATATATTGTGAACTAACACTCATCGTGGTTTTTCCCTTTCTGGGTTTTCCACGTAAAAATCCTGGTGTCTATGTGTTATGTCTTTATGGTTACTGTTCTTATGTTTGTTTTGCTTTCAAGTTATTGAATGTGGTAAATGGATTAATAAATCTATGAAAGAGAAGATTTATAGAATATTGATTCACTCCCCCCTCTCAGTATTCTTTGTGATCAATAGATTTAACTCAATTTCCTAGTCAATCTGACTTAGAATTTAATCATGAATTTAAGATATAAAAATTGTATAGATTTAGAAGATTAAACCTTTTTAGAAAGTTATTCTTTGCATTCTTGCAACCATTAGAGTCTATGACTTCCTGTCATTCCACTCATCAACTTCAAATATTAAGCACTTAGGTGTTATAAGTCATGTTTTTGACTTTATTTAAGTACTTCTTCGATTTATGTTCTAATTTACTCAGTTTGAAAACTATAGTTTTCTTGACTATAACTGTCGATCATAACAATAGACAAAAACAAAGTCATATTCGACATAAAAGTTTTGGGATCTCTAAACTCTTCTAAGTTGATTCTAGAGATGTGATTTTCTCGAACCTACAAACAATGAATTATCAAATACTCTTGATTTTCATAAGTTACTAATTTGTACTTAAATAGCATAAATAACATAATCCTCTTGTCTATCCTCAATCTATTGGGTATTCATCACATTATCATTTCTCAAAACACAATCAAATAAGATACATGAGGTTTATCCTCATTAATATTAATGAATGAATGAAATCATCATGACTAAATATATAAGTATATACAATCTTCCAATCCTAGATAGGTTGAATTGATAATAATAAAATGACCATAGTTTCGACCACTAGGGCTTCTTGAGTCTATCGAATTGTGCTAAAAGGGTATGAACTCCCGTGCATAACTTTTCATATAGAAATATACATGTCATAGTTGTTGAATACATATATCTCAATAAATACACATTTAGCATCTATAGGTGTTCAAAAGATATTTACATCATTTATATATTCTGAAGAATGAGTGATACCTATCACTAAGTTTTGATAATATAGAGCATTATTTATATATAAACTTGGAAAAGAAAACCTATTCTATCTCAATTTGAACAAGCTTACCTATAGGTTAACACTTAGAATCTTCGAATAGTTAAACTCAACTCTTACATATATCTATTGTTATGATATACTATAGAGATAGCAGAAAGATACTCAAAGTTTATCAAAGAACTCAAATACTTCTCCTTAAACTTCTAGTTCACACAGTTTAAGAATGACTGAGTCATCTAACAAAAAATACCTTCTTAAATATTAATAAGGCAACTAAAAGAAAGAAAATAACTCATATCCTACATATCAGTTTAGTTACTAATGATTGAATGATAATAAATACTTCAACCTTCATCTTCAGCCTGCAAGGTATTCTGCATTTTAAACATTAGAAAGATGTTGTCACCAAAATTTCTTGGCCTATAGACCTGCAAATATTTACTACAAGTTCAGGTTATCCAACTAAAGTGAGAAAGTTATCCTTCACAATATTCTCATGAGAAAATATGGTTTTTTCTTTATTTTCTATTCTACAGTTAAATAGACTTAACAGTGTTAATATCTTAACACATATAGACTCAAGAAGCCTTGGCTTACCTGAGTGTTGTCATAAAGTAAAAACTTTGTTCTCTATACTAAAAACCCTACTTACTAAGTCTCAGTCTTATGACAAATACAAAAAAATGAACCATAGAGATAATAAATAATAAAGTCATTTGAAAAGAGATTATCTTAGATTTTAGTGCTTTTGGAATAAATTGTGTGCTTTTTTATCTCAACGTTTCCATGATCCATCATCAGGAGGAAAGGAAGAGAATGCAAATCATTGAGATAAAAAAGCACACACAGTTTATTCCAGAAGCACTAAAATCTATTGTCATCGACTGTGAAAATATCATGTCTACAAGAGATTATCCTACCTCTTGATATCATTGTTATAGTCTAACTCCTCCTACAGTGAAACTTGTCTAAGCTTAATGGAGTCTCTCACATACCTACCTGTGAACTCGCGTGCTCCTTGTAATGAACATAGTCTGCAACTTTTTTTTTTTTCCTCCCATGCAAAATTAATGTTCAATAGTCCTTATCTATGTTATTAACATCCACAATATAGCCTTTTAGAAAGGCTTAACTTCTCTCTTCTCCATCCAGCAGAGTATTAGGCAGAAAAAGTGCCTAATAAGGATCCCATGAAGACATGAAGAATTGGTGGAGATTATGGTCTTAAAGACCACTCCACAATCGGACTTCAAAGCTCCTCCAGAATATCCAAGTTAGCTAAGGAATAAAGGTGTTGAGCTAGCACAACTAAGAGAGTGGTTTACAATAAATAGGGATCTCTATCATGTATTTATTTCAACCAAATACATTGAAAGAGTCTAGACTTTAAACTATAATTAAATAGATAAAAATATATTAAAAGAACAACATATTATCTACTTATACAACATATACTCACGTTGCTTTAGCACTTGATGAGATATGAGATTAGGTTCGATGTGTTCTCCCCCTCTCTCTATCTTACCAATGAAAATAGATGAAAGTAACATACTAGGATCCCAATCGGGTATTCAATACTAAAATAATTTAGCTATTGTTGACTATTTCTAGTCTATGGTCATATACTAACCTAATCTAACTTTTCAATAACCTACACTTAATATTTCTTATCGACAAATTGACAATTGTCTAGTCAAAATCAACTTAAACTTATTGGTCAAATCCAACTTACCAATCTCATTGATGGTTCACTAAACTATAAAGGCACAAGACTTAAATGGAACCAATTTGTTCCTTCCATACATCTATTCACTTATCACCGATGATGCTCTCCTAGTCTTTCTTGGAGGGTGAAAAACCTATTTTCTTGATTACAATTTACAATCAACCAAATTAGGATTAGTGCATCATGAGTCACTTCATATCTTATGAATAAATAATGATGACATCATATAATCACATGTCTATTTCTAAATATATAAACTCAAACTCATGAGATCATTGATTTATCCTAACATTTTCACATAACGTCAAATCATTAAATCATGTAAAATTATCTTCTAATTACATACAAAAGAAGTAAAACATAGTCAAAATTAGGGATGTGACATGTCTCCTTCCATAAGATTCATCATCCTCAATGATCCAATGTATCCAAAAATTAATAACATAATAAAGTTTTCTTTCAACTTTGAAAAGCACAAAACAAATGAGGAAATCTCTGATAAAAATCCTAATAATCTTCCCATGTAGCACTATCCTCTGTATACTGGTCCCACTAGACCTTGCATTGAGTAATCTCTATGTTACGCAAGTGGAGCTTGCAAACTTTAAGTACTTTGAGAGCCTTGATCATGACCACCCCTCGGTCTTGTACCTGTAAAGCATTCCATTCAAGAATATGATTATCACCTGTTATATATTTTTTCAAATATGAAACATAAAAAACATTACACATCCTAGCAAGTGCTAGTGGTAGAGTAATTCTGTAGGAAATTAGATTGACCACTTCAAGTACTTCGAAGGGTCTTATATATCTAGGAGCTAGTTTGGATGACTTCCCAAACTTTATGGAACTTTTCTGAGAATTGACCCTTAAAAGAACTTTTTCTCCAACTGAGAATTGCCTTGGTGTATGCTTAGTGTCAGAGTAAATTTTATGTCTATCATTTTCTTCCGCTAATTTCTTTTTCTGATCAGCTTAACATATTCTTCCATTTATGCCAACATTTCTAGACCAATGGTAATACTATCTTGTAGCTTATCCCAGCTTATAGGGGTTCGTCATCTTCTTCCATATAATGTTTCAAATACAGACATCTTAATAGCAAAATTTTCAAAGTTGTTATAACCAAAATCCACAAGTGGCAGATACTCTTCCCACTTATATTGTTGATCCATACAATACATTATCAACAAATCTTCAAGAATTTGATTTACCCTTTCTATATGACCATTTGTCTCAAGGTGATAAGCTAATCTTAAATTGAGTTGAGTTCCTAATGATGCAAATAGAGTTTGCCAAAATCTTGACGTCATGCGTGCATCTCTATTTGAGATAATCTTCTTAAGAACTCCATGCAATCTAAACACTTCCTGCACAAACTTGTGAGCTATGAGTGGTGCTCCATTAGTTAAATTCCTAGGTATAAAGTGGGCTACCTTGGTGAGTTTGTCTACCACCACTAAAATAGCATCATGTCTATTTAAAGACATTGGGAGACCTTGCATAAAATCCATGCTAATAACCTACCACTTCCACTCTGGAATATCATGCGGATACAGAAGTCCTGCTAGATGCTGATGCTTAGACTTGACTCCCTGGCACTCTAAGCAACTTGCTACAAATCTTGCAGCATCATTTTTCATTCCTTTCCAGAAATAAATGGGTTTCACATCGATTAGGAGTTTAGTCACTCCTAGATGACTTGAATATGGTGCAGAATGAACTTCTTTCCATACGAGGTTTCTTAATTATGTCAAATCAAGAACATACATTCATCCTCTATATCTTAGAAGCCCATCTGGTTCAAAATTGAACCCTTCATACCTTGAATCTTGAGGATTTACTGTAAGTGCTTGTTTAACTTGCTCATAAAACTCATCACCTACAGAATGTTACAGCACTAATTCCTTGAAGTTCGAGTGACTGGAGACAATTGAAGAGATATACCTCCTTCAACTTAGAGCATCCGCTACTCGATGCTCTTTGCCTTCGATATAATTTATCTCAAAGTCATAGTCAGATATCAACTCCAACCATCCTCTTTGTCAAGCATTCAGATGAGGTTGGGAAAATATGTACTTAAGACCATGATGATCTGACTTCAACTCAAAAGGCCTACCTAGCAAGTAATGTTGCCATACTTGCAAATCATGCACAACTACTGCTAGCTCCAAATAATGAGGAGCATAATTCTAATCATATGCTCTCAATTTCTTATATTCATAGGCTACCACTTTCCCATTCTGCATAAGTACTCCTCCCAAACCTTCTCTTGAGGCATCAGTAATGACAACAAATTGACTTTCTGGATAAGGAACTTTCAATATTGGGGTAGTTGTCAACCTTTCTTTCAATTGGTCAAATGCCTCGTGACATTCTATTGTCCAGTCAAAGTGCTTTCCTTTTCTCTGAAGTGAAATGATTGGGCTTGCAATCTTAGGAAAGTTCAAAATAAACTTTCTATAATATCTAGCTAACCCCATGAAATTGTACACTTCATGCACATTCTTTGGCACAGGCCACTCAAGTATAGCTTTTATCTTTGCAAGGTTGACAGATATTCCTTCAAACAATATAATATTCCCTAAGTAATGTATCTCTTTCTAAAATAAAGTACACTTAGAAAGATTTCCAAACAATTTAGGCTCTCTCAGTCACTACAAAACTATCTGTAGATGTTGCAAGTGCTCTTCCTCATTCTTAGAATAAATAAGAATGTCATCTAGAAACACTAGCACAAATTTATCCAAGCAATCTTAGAAAATGCTATTCATCAAATTCATGAATGTTGTAAGGACATTTGTAAGTCCAAAAGGTAAAAGTGTGAACTCATAATGTCCATATCTTGTCTCGAAAGTTATCTTATGAATATCCTCATCTTTTATTCTCAGCTGATGGTATCCAGATCACAAATCAATCTTAGAAAATAGTCATGCACCATGCATCTGATAAAAAAGATCATCAATACATGGTAAAGGATACTTATTCTTTATTGTTGCTTTGTTAAGCATATGATACTCTATACATAGATGCAAGGTTCCATCCTTCTTTTTGACAAAGATCATAGGTTCGCCTAGGGTGAAACATTAGGTCTAATCAATCGTTTAGCCAACAACTCCTGAAGGTAGGCTTTCAATTCCATCAACTCTGTAGTAGTCATATGGTATGTCACCTTTGAAATTAGCTTAGATCCAGGTATAATACCAATCAAGAAATCAAAGGCCCTCTTTGAAGGTAATCCTAGAAGTTCCTCTAGGAAAACATCTCAAAAATATCTAAGAAAAATAGTTCTCTAAAGATATACCTTGTTTACTAGGATCTTCTTCTACTTGCTCCATTTTGACTGCAAAAAGTTTACAACCTTTTCACCAAGCTCTCTTCAATTGCATAGCAGAGATTGGTCTGATCTTGGCTTCTCTCTAAGTGCCTTGCAAAAAGACTTTATTTCCACCATTGTCTAGATACTCAACTATTTTTACAAAATAGTTGACATTGGCTCTATGCCTCCATAGACAATTTATTCCTAAGATAACATCATAGGAACCTAGGGGGCTACAAACAAATTCACCTCAGTCAACAAACTAGGGAGATCAATCTCATCTTCAAATAGGCATTGCTCTACTTGAGCTTTAGTCTAGTTATTATATTCTATTGACCCTGGGGTTTAGACATATATCTAGCTCTCATAGGAAATTTACTTAATACTCTTAGAGAAATAAAACTTTCAGTTGCTCCAATATCAATCAAAATGAGAAAGGAACTCCAAACACAATACATGTTATTTCTATGGGAGTAATCTGGTACTCCGCCTGGCAATTGTCCAATGCCACATGAATCCTCTATTGAAAAGTTGCTTGCTGGGTTGGTAGAGTATTACCACGCTATTTAATTCCTTGATTCTTGGCTGGGCATTGGTTTGTATAGTGATCTCCACCACAAGTGAAACATCCTCTAGGAGGTCCTTGCTTCTCAGCAGGTTTACTTGAATTATTATCATTCCTTCAAACATTGCCATTGTTCTTCTTCTCATTTCTAGGTCCATCATTTCTACAACTCTTGTCACTTTTCTTAGCCACATCTTTCTTGTCATTCCTTTTATTGAAAGGCTGTGAAGTTGGTGTCTTATTAAGCCTCTTGCAATTCTTCTCGCGATATGCAGAAATTAACTTCAATTTTTGTTCTTGCTTAATTACGTTCTCCAAAACTTGGTCCATAGTAGAATGTCCATGCACATCCACTTCTCCACCTATCTAGGCATTCAGACCCATAATAAATTTTTTGATCCTAAGCATTTCATCTTTTTGATATTGAGGCACATATTTTAGGAGATGGGTGAAATTTTCCCAATATTCAACCACTAGCATATCCCCTTGTCTCATATTCTAAAAATCTATTATCTTTTGGTCAAAGAAAAGTTGCAGTAACCACCTCTAGAGAAATAAGACCACAAATTGATCCCATGTTAGACTCAAAGAACTTAACCCCAATTCCATCTTCTTGTTTATCCACCACATGGATGCTTCTCTTGCTAGTTGAAAATCACCCCATACTGCCTTCGTTATCTTAGAGTAACTTCAGATCTCAAAATATTTTTCCATCTCTATCAACCAAGCTTCAGTAGCATCACCACTTTTTGTTCCATCGAACTTAGGTAGCATGACTTTCTTCATATCTCTAGATAGCTTAGAGGCAAATCTACTTCTCTTCTCTTCTTGAGACTTAATCTTATCAACATTCTCCCTTTTCTCACTATGAATACTATATTCATGGACATATTCTTCATCTCCTTGATGTGAATCCTCATGTCCTACTTCGGATCTACCTTGACCCCTAACCTCTTGTTCCAAGTTTCCAAGCCTTTCTTTAGTTTCATTCAACATGGTCAATATCTGATCCAGCTTAGCCATAGGGTTTTCAAAAGGATTTGACTCTCATTGACTATCTTCAAGAGTTGTTTGAGTTCGAACCATGATGATACTCTATATCACACCTGAGCATCATGACCACATCTAAATGGCATGTCATTTCTAGTAGATGGTTTACTTGATTTAACTACACAAGAAGGAGCAATGGGTTTCTTGGCTAGTTTGATATGTTGTTTCCTCTCTAGTCATATACGCTTAAGAACATTAGCTAAAGTCTCAAAATCTTCTAGCCATGCACCCTCGGTATAATTAATACACTTCTTGAGTTCCAACTCCTCAGTAAGTTCTTTCTTAACTTCTAACTTAGGCAAATTCTGGGGAACAAACTTTATGGCAGTTTTCTTGGTTCTTCTCCATGCCATTCTGGCATCAAACCAATTTCAAACATTAGCTAATCTACTGAATGTTGACAAGTTTTCTCATAGTGAGCACCTAGGTCCATGTGTTGAACCTGATTAGCTCTGATACCATATGTAGCATGCCTTCTCATATTACTCAGAATTACCCAACATTTTACTAGGAAAGTAAATGAAAATGGTAAACACGAAAGATTTTTTTTTCCTTTCTTAAACAATTGCATAATTACAAAGAAATAAATACATATCTTTTCTAAATATTTTTTGACCTTGAAATTCATATATTCAAAGATAAATCATCATGAGATACACTTCACTTTATATTTACAATTTAAATATTTCACTTGGCAAAAAGAATAGTTTTACATCATAACATAAGAATGTTGCATCTGTAATCTTGAAATCTGTTACTCAAGTCTTGGAGAGTCTTTTGCTATAGAAGGAGAGCATCATCTGAGTGCTTTACCTCCAACCATAGACCGGTTGTCCCTCACACACCTTCCATCCTGGAAGTGGCCCTACCCTTCACAAAGAGTATAGATATACGGAACCAATAGGTTTCCCATCTGAGTTCTAGTGTTGTTTCCTACGTAACATAATTGACCATACAACTCTAGATAAATTCTTCTAGCTAAGTATGATCATCCTGATGGGTTACGCCATCTAGACACTGTGAACCAACTAATGAATATAGAGACAAATACATCACTTTGGACAAAGTTTCTATATAGATAAACATTTACAAAAAATGTAATCGTGCATTCATGCACCTTTAACTCGACTTGGAAACTATCTCATCCTATAGTTTGACTCTCTTTGACTATTATCCCTAGCCATAAACTATCTTAATTTAAGTCAATTTCCTAGTCAATCTGACTTAGAATTTACTCTTGAATTTAAGATATAAACAATGTATAGATTTAGATGATTAAAACTTTTCAAAATGTTCTTCTTTGCATTCTTGTAACCATTAGAGTCTATGACTTCTTGTCATTCTACTCATCGACTTCAAAGATTAAGCACTCATGTGCTATAAGTCATTTTTTCAACTTTATCTAAGTATTTCTTAGATTTATGTTCTAATTTACTTAGTTTTAAGGATATAGTTTTCTTGACTATAATTGTCGATCATAAAAATAGAAAAAAACAAAGTCGTATCTGACTTAAAAGTTCTGGGATCTCTAAACTCTTCTAAGTTGATTCTAGAGATGTGATTTTCCTGAACCTACTAACAATGAATTATCAAATACTCTTGATTTTCATAAGTTACTAAGTTGTACTTAAATAGCATAAATAACATAATCCTCTTGTATATTCTTGATCTCTTTAGTATTGATCATATTATCATTTCTCAAAACATAATCAAATAAGATACATGAGGTTTATCCTAATTAGGATTAATGAATGAAATCATCATCATGACTAAACATATATTTATATACAATCTTTCAATCCTAGATAGGTTGGATTTATAACAATAAAATGACCATAGTTTTGACCACTAGGTCTTCTTGAGTCTATCGAATCTTTCTAAAAGGTATGAACTCACACTCATAACTTTGCATATAGCAATATATATGTCATAGTTATTGAAAACATATATCTTAATAAATATACATTTAACATCTATAAGTGTTCAAAAGATATTTACATCATTTCTATATTCTCACCAATGAGTGATACCTATCACTATGTTTTGATAATACACAACATTATTTATATATAAACTTGGAAAAGAAAACCTATTCTATCTCAATTTGAACAAGCTTACCTATAGGTTAACACTTAGAATCTTCAAATAGTTAAACTCAACTATTACATATATCTACTATTTTGATATACTACAGAGATAGTAGAAAGATACTCAAAGTTGATCAAAGAACTCAAATACTTCTCCTTAAACTTCTAGTTCACACGGTTTAAGAATGACTGAATCATCTAACAAAAAATACCTTCTTAAATATTAATAAGGCAACTAAAAGAAAGAAAAGAACTCATATCCTATGTATTAGTTTAATCACTAATGACTGAATGATAATAAATACTTTGGCCTTCATCTTCGGCCTGCAAGGTATTCTACGTTTTGAACATTGGACTAAGATCTCTTGGTCTCTCAACCACATCAGAAAGGTGTTGTCACCAAAATTTCTTGGCCTATCGGCCTTCAAATATTTACTATGAGTTCAAGTTTTCCAACTAAAGTGAGAAAGTTTTCCTTCACAATATTCCTCATGAGAAAATATGGTTTTTTTCTCAATTTTCTATTCTACAGTTAAATAGACTTAACAGTGTTAATATCCTAACACATATGGCCTCAAGAAGCCTCAGCTTACCTGAGTGCTTTCGCAAAGCAAAAGATTTGTTCTCTATACTAACAAGCTTGCTTACTAAGTCTCAGTCTGATGACAAATATAGAAAAATGAACCATAGAGATAAAGGAATAATAAGCCATTTGAAAAGAGATTATCTTACCTCTTGATATGGTTGTTATAGTCTAATTCCTCCCTACAATGAAAGTTGTCTAAGATTAATGGAGTCTCTCATGTTCCTGCCCGCAAAATATCATGCTCTGTCTCTTTGTAATGAACATAGTTTACAAATTTTATTTCTTTCCTCCCATGGAAAATTAATGTTCAATAGTCCCTATCTGTGTTTTTAACATCCAAAATATAGCCTTTTAAAAAAGGCTTAACTCCTCTCTTCTCCATCCCACAAAGTGTTAGGTAGAAAAAGTGCCTAATAAGGATGCCACAAAGGCACAAAGAATTGGTAGAGATTATGGTCTTAAACACCACTCCATAATCAAACTTCAAATCTCCTCCAAAATCTCCAAGTTAGCTAAGGAGTAAAGGAGTTGATCTAGCACAACTAAGAGAGTGGTTTATAATAAAAAGGAGCTCTATCATGTATTTCTTTAATCCAAATACATTGAAAGAGTGTAGACTTTAAACTATAATTAAATAGATAAAAATATATTAAAAGAACAACATATTATCTACTTATACAACATTATTTATATGATAATGTTCTCTGCCCCTTTCTTTCAGCTTGTTGGTCTTAGCTCTATTCTTAATTAAGTTGGTATGGTCCACTGCCTAACACTCTTGTTGAGCTTTTCAGAAGTTGGCCCATTCTCTTCAAAGGCTCTATATTCTCTTCTATCTAGATTGTTTCCCCTTCTACTGTGGTTTGGAGTCTTTGGTTGGAGAGAAACAGGAAGAATCTTCAGAAAAATAGTAAAGAGTTAGATAATATTTTGTTGGTTATTGAGAAATCTATTTCTGAATTGGTTATGAATTTTCTTCTTAAAAATGGTTCTTCTAATTTGTTCTTTGCTTGGGATGATAAACTTTTAAAGGAATGGAAGTTTTTGAAGCTAGTTCCAGATTTAGGTTTGCCTGTTGTTAAGGTTGATAGAACTGTTATCAAGTGGCATCCTCCTTTTGTAGATTTCATTAAACTAAATTTTGACGAGGCCTCTAGGGGTAACTCGAGCCCTTCCTCTCTGGGGTTGTTTTGAGAAAAACTAGTGGGGAATTTATTTAGGCTTTTGCTTCTAAAGTTCTAGAAATGAGTAATAATCAAGCAGAGATCATGGCTCTAGTTGAGGGTCTTAAGTTGGCAATTAATCTTCAGATTCCTAAGTTACATATTGAAGGGGATTCGTTGGTGGTCATCAATGCTCTGAAAAGGCAATTTGAATTATCTTCACTATTTCCTTCAAGAAGATTGGGGTTTATTGAATGCTTTTGAGTCTTTTTTATATTTCTCATTGTTACCAAGAGGGTAACTATTTAGCTGATGCTCTAGCTAATTTATCTTTCAATATAGAAGGGCTTATTTTGGTGGTGAGGTCAGATATTGCCAGTGTTTTTCCCAAACTTTATGAAATTGTGGCAGTGGATTATAAAGGCTATGTGATTTAATCGTCACTGTTCTTTTTTGCTAACATTTATGTTTTTCACAGGTTCCGTGTGGGTTATCTGTTGTGAAGCATGTCTATTTATGGGTATAATCTCTCTTTTTAGATCATATATGTATCTTCTTCTCCAGTTCATTATGGATCCTCTGCAAACGTGGTCATCAATGGATACGGTCTGTCAGGTTTGCAATCATTTTTTGATGTGCTTGTTCTTTTATACCCTTGGATTGTGGCTTTTATTTGTGCCAATGCTTTGTTCAAAATGGAAGTTCAGTTGAATAAGCAGTTGTTCTTCCCAATTCAAAAATGGGAGAAGGCTTTTTTGGGGGGCTGTTGATTCAGATGGTTTGGCTTCTATATTTGCTATTGATAATGTTGATGTTGAGGAAGCCATTCGGGTTGTATTTGGAAAGGAAATCTTGGAAGGAAGGGTGCAGTCATTGTATCCATCTGAGATTTTCTCTGTGTTTGCCTCTAATTTAATGGACATGTCTCAAGATCCTAACTTAGTAAGGTTGCTGATCAACAAATTTGTTCATCATTTTTTTGTTTTCTAAGGAATCTCTGGAAATGGCCTTCCAGAATTATGATATGTTTAAATCTAGAGCTTTGATTGGAGGGTTATTCTTGAAATGCCAAGTCATGCATACCTCTGTTCATAATTGTGTGTTCAATGCTTTGAGGGTGGCCATTAACCATGAATGTGAGGATATTCTACATTTCTCTCTTCATGCTCATAGTAATGATATTGGAGAGGTGCTTGGTAATCTTGTGGATGCAAAGTTTCAAGTGGTGATGCTTCTTACTCAGTTTCATCTGCATGTTTCGCCTCCTCCTGGTTCTCTAGTTGAAGATGGTCATGGTGTTGGTGACGGTGGTGTGAATTATCTACTTCAAGATTTAAATGATACTATGGGTGCTTAATAGTTTGGTCTGGGTTGCTCTCCCTTCCTCCTTGCTTCGTTGGGTTTTCTATTATTTCCTTACTCATTGGCATATCTAGTCTCTTGCCTTCGTTTTGGAGGCTCTATCCAAAGTATGTGCTTAGTTTTGTTTTGGTTTCATTTCAGAAGGTTTGTTGTTAAAGGTTGTTAGTAGGGTGCTTTCACCCCTATTTTTGTAACCTTTTGATCTTATGAGACCCGATGTTAACTTTAGCCTCATATAGTCTTGAATTTTATCAGAATATGTTCAGAATATGACTATTGTAAAGTTTTGGTTCCCTCTCTGGGACATTTTTGTAAGAGATTCTATATTTTTTGAGCTATAACCAGAGGTTTTCTTCCTGGTTCTTTCCTGCCGGTATGATCATTGAACTAGGCTTTTTGTAATATTTTTTTTAAATATAATATATTATAGTGGCTTGCCACTTTTGTCTAAAAAAAATTAATATTTTTGTTGAGTTGTTGGTTTGTATTTCATGTAATAATTTTTTAATAGCATTTCCATATAAATGAGTAAAATAAAACATTTTTTTTTAAAGATTGAGTGAAGTTGAAGTTAATATAGATAAGTGTATATTACAATCACATGAGCTTGAAAAACTAGCTCAAGATATATAGAAAAATGCTATAGAAAATAACAAACAGATAAAATTATATATCCACAATAGAAGTTGGATAATTCACTTCAAGTTTAGTTGACATATCATGTAAGCCTTGTGTATAGTTATACAAGACATGGCCAATCTCTACATGGAAGAGGACCCTTTGTTATAGAAAATTAATATGTTTGTTTAAGTTGCCTTAATTGATTTTTAATTGAGAGATATATTAGTGAATATGTTCCAATCTTTTTGCCAATTACTTGTTTACCTTCAATGATTCCTACATATAAAATCTCAAATTAGAATTAGAAAAGAATTTTCAAGTATTTAAATGATAGTTTCTAGATAAAATCACAATTTATTAAAAAAAAAATTTACATCTTTCTTTTACACTATAATTAGAATTTTTTTCTTTAGAAAATCATATAACATTATCCTTAATACCAATATGAAGCAAAGTATCTTTCCAACCAAATGGACCACTGAGATGTCTTTCACAATAGCTTTCCAATGATAACAAGTAAACTGATAATCCCATTAAGATATGTTTAACATGCTCAAACAATGTACAAGATGAACAACTAAACGACTAGGTTTGGAAGAATCTTAACCTTTCTCCTACAAAACTATGCAATAAAAATTTAAAATAAATGTTAATGCCCACTAAACTTATAAAAGAATAGAATGAACACACACAGAAGAGACATATATTCTAATTAATATTTAAAATCACATAAAAAATTAAAAATAAAAGAAAACCAAAAAAATTAAGATTTTGTTATTTAAAAACAATATTAATAATTAATTATTCATTTATTTAGCATTAATAATTTTTGTTTAATAAATAATAATTTTTATTTTTCTAATTTTTCTACATTTAGCATCACTTAAATAAAATGAGTGCTAGTAGACCATTTGTACCCATAAGAAATAAGTTATTGTAAGTGTAATATAATTTATATTATATGTAATTTTATTTTGTTCTCTCTCTCTCTCTCTCTCTCTCTCTCTCTCTCTCTCGTCTCTCTCTCTCTCTCTCTCTCTCTCTCTCTCTCTCTCTCTCTCTCTCTCTCTCTCTCTCTCTCTCTCTCTCTCTCTCTCTCTCTCTCTCTCTCTCCACTTCCTTGTTCACCCCCTCAAATCCCATCTCTCACTCACATGATATCTGAAATCACATGGAATCAAATTTAATATTAAATAAAAGCATAAAAAGGAAAAAAACCACAAGTTAAATTCAATCCCACATTATTTTTACAAAATAAAATCACTATTAAAAGAAAATACATCTTTCCACCTAAAAAATAAAAAGAAGAAAAGCCCTGGATTCAAATTATTTATGCTTAGTTTTTTAAACAAATCAATTGTACAATCTCTTTTTCAAGCCCCAAATTGAAATCATTTATGCTTAGCTTTTTAAGCAAATCAATTGTAAAATCTCTTTTTCAAATGATTAAATTTATTGCATATAACCCTATTTAGCAGAGTGAAAATGACACACTTAAAAATTGAATCTATTGCCATCAAATTTTCTGCTCAAGTTACTTTCCATTGAAACCTACACTTTAAATAGACTAGGAATTCATGCAAAGCTCTCTAAATTGAATCTGAACCTTTCACATTCCAAAATTTGCACAAATTTAGTGAATGCAATTTTAGAATGCAAGGGAAGTACAACACCCAAGTAGGTGCCTCATCTTTTCTCATCATGTAATCTAGACACAATGTTAAGCTTACTAGTCCCTGTTTAGCTACAAAATTATGAAGTCATGTTTAGCTACAAAAATGCCATGTGGCAATATACCTTTTTTTTTCCCATTTATTTTATAATTTAATAACTATAAAAGGATTATAATTTAGTAATTGTTTTAAATAGATAGGATTTTTTAATGGGAATATTGGTTACTAAAAATTACTTCAAGAATTTGGATAGTGCATATTTTAGAAAAATAAGTTGAACAATTACATGAGATCATGTTGTTAGAGGCATTTGTATACTTTTGATAGGAAGTAAAACACACTCTTTAAACTATCTAGAAGGTATATGAATTACATGTAATTTAAAACCTTATAGATATTTTTATCGAGCTTAATCTAATAATACAACTTAAGTAATTAACTTAATTAACTTAGGTGTAAATAGACATGTTGAATTGAAATAATAGGGATTAGGGTTTTGCATACCTTAAACTACTAGAAAGTGATTTTTCTTATTTTGATGAATTAGTATCTTATATACTATTTTGTATAAAGAATTATATTACACTGTATCCACATAAAAAAATATGGGTGGAATAACATCACACTACAAAGTTTATGCAAGGCCAAGACAAATGATTATATCAAAAGAGACAAATAGCAAGCAATTAAACCACTAAGTAACAAGAGATGTAGATCCAACAAGAGGTGAAGGTAGGTCATGATCATCAGGCTTGCTCCAACCATCAGGAAGGTCTTGGTCCTTTGGAATTTACTGCTAACCCATAATGACACCTTCTTCATTAACATGTTCTCCATCTAGTGGCTAAATTTCATTCTTGGTGGGGGTTTTCCCCAACCATTAGGAAGGCCTTGGTCATTTGGAATTGGCTCCCAACCCATAATGGCACCTTCTTCATTAATATGTTCTCCATCTAGTGACTAAATTATAAATTCCTTATTTTTCATAACCAAGTTCCCACCCAAATTGAAGAGGCTACCAAAAACAAGTATGCAAGATGATTGAAACGTCGTCGGTCATTCGATTTCATTGTCACTATTTTTTATTCTCTGTCACCGTTATTCTTATCTCCGTCATTATTGATTGTTATTAATAATGTCATTTGAGATTTAGTGGGAAAGTGTCCTCAATTGTTGGGTGACTTGCCATAGCATATTATTTTTATTTTAATTGTCAAAAGGAAACAAGGCCAAGTATATATGCATGTTGATGCACTATTCATACTACACAACTACTTCTAAGATTCACATGTTATTCACATTGTCATGGGATAAGAACACCATTCCTCATTAAAAATAATAATCATATAATATATAGTCTCGTGAACTATGTTGTAGAGATGATCCTTCGTTGGGGGAATTTAAGCCAAACATCTTGCAAGAATGGGGCTTTATTTGAGATACTATTTTTTAGGAGTAAATGAATACTCTGAATTTTTTTTTAATTGAATAACTTATGGTTATAATAATAGTTGTTAAGTATATTTGATTTGAAGGGAAAGACTTTCTTTTTTGGAGTTTATTGGAATGATTCCTTTTATATTTTTAGTCACAAAATAAGAGAGACCAAACAAACAAGCACACATATTCATTTGCAACTATGCAACTGCTTAGCAATTATATAAGTAGGAGCATCAATTCCATTGTGACACTCTATTGACATAAGGATTATGATATACTAGAGTATATATGTTTGCATAGACCATGTCTTTCAATCAATTTAGGATTAATTTTTTAAAAGACACATTCATAGCCATAGAAACAATTCGAAGACACATAATTTTCAGTCATGTCTAACTTGAAGAGAAAGGTATTTTTAGAATCTTGTAGGAATTAAATTTTTTTAGATTTTTTAGTCACATTAAAGGAAAGGGAAAGTCGAGCAAGAAAACAAGAATATTCATCAATAACCAATCAAGCATTATATTAGCAGGAGGACCACTTCCATTGTGGAATTGCCCCTCTCGAAAAAAAGATTGTGGTATATTGGAGTGTATATGTTGTTGTGGACCCAACCTTCCAACCAATGCAAAATTAATTTTTAAGGATGAATATTTTATAGTCGTTAAAACAATTCCAAGTCACACAATTTTTAGATGTATCCAACTTGAGGGAAAACGTATTTTTTTAAAGTTTGTAAAAAATATTTTTTGGGGCAAATTTTTTAGTCAAAGAAGTGGAGAGGGGAGATACGTGTTTTAGACGGTTCTGATAAAAAAATCAAGTACCCTTTAATAAGGTACTTAGTGGCTTGTCTAAGTCATGAGCTCAACCTCATCTCTTATGATATTAGGCACAAACCCAACCTCATCTTTTATATTATTGATAATTTGAAGATATATAATTTTGATAATTGTTTAGTATATTTGATTTGAAGGGAAAGAATTTCTTTTTTGGAGTTTGTAGGAATGATTTTTTTAGATATTTTAGTCACCAATAGGGGAGACCAAACAAATCATTTGCAAATATGCAAATACTCAGCGATTATATTAGTAGGAGCGTCAATTTCATTGTGACATCAACTCTATTGACATAAGGATTATGATGTACTAGAGTATATATGTTTCCATAGACCATGTGTTTCAATCAATTTAGGATTACTTTTTAATAATGAGAATTTATAGCTGTAGAAACAATTCCAAGACACATAATTTTCAGTCATGTCTAACTTAAAGGGAAGGATATTTATCCCCTTTAGATAAATAGACTTCAAAATAGAAAGATGGTATCTTCTCTATTATTATCTATTCCTCTATCACTCTCTCTCTCTCTCTCATGATTGAACCCTCTTTCACTCTACATATTTTCATAATATATACTAGGAGTAATACAAGAGATTAAACACAGAGTTTAGGGTACCAATCTGGATAACAACATTTGTAGTTTAATTTTTTTAAATTTTGATAAAATTAAATTTACAGCCATTTAAATTATATAGTAAAACCTTCTCTCTCTCTCTCTCTCTCTCTCTCTCTCTCTCTCTCTCTCTCTCTTGTTGGTGTGAACACATTATTCACACATGTTAAGTTGACTTAGTGAGTCTTCTAGATGTCTAGTTGAGCCTAGCTGTGTGTTGAGTTGTTTATAGTTGGAGTGAGTTGTCATATCCTCCACATGTGCAATTAGTTATCATCCTCTAATTGACACATGTTGTAGGAATATCTCCACTTTCCACTCCACCTTTCACTCCACCCTTCTAGCTCTCACCTTGCCTTTATAAGTAAGGCTCACTCATTATAATTTATACACCTTCATATGATCTTTGTATAGATTCTTGCTCCATTGTTTTAGCATCTTCTCTTGTCATCTTTGTGTGGAAGGTTTTCTTGATTGCAGGTGATCCTAGCTTATTGAGTCACATTGACTCTTACATGGTATCAGAGCCTAATCTGTAATTTCCTTCACTCATTGGAGAGGTTCTGCTTGGAGTTGCATCATAGGAGCATCCTAGAGCAAATCTGACATCACGGTTGCAATCAGAAGGCCCAAATTTGTACAAAATCAGTTGTTCATTTGTTGAATTTTGTCATAAAAATTTTTGGCAATTTTTTTTTGCCACTAAGTCCTTGCGAAAATCTGTACGGCCGTACCGTACCCTACACCAGATCTGCATCATCGGTTAGCATCATCAGGTTAAAAGAAATTTTGGCAAGATTCATCACATGCCCATTTTCCAGTGGATAAACCTTGGCGGACTTTGTGGTTTCATTACCACCCAGAAACCATTGCAGCAACTTAACTACCAATGATCTTCATACTGTGATCGTAGTCTTTGTAGTGGCTCCCTCCTTCATTGACAGACTCAGATCTTTGAGATTAGTAGGTGCTTGAGTCCCGCCATTGGCGGCCACTGGTCTCACATAGATCAATTGTTTTCATATGCATGATCTAAATACTCGAAGGTCGTGAAGTCATCGCACAGCGGTCTTACTCTGGCCATTCATTTTTTAATCGATGGTAAACATTTACACTCTGCAGTCAGTGGCAGTTTCATTTGCATCATCAAGATTAGGTCTCTGGCAGTCTGAAACACTTTACCCAATAGTCTAAATTATAAACCTTCGACGGCTTTTGCAATCTCTGGTGTTTTTTCTTAACCGACAGTGTTTGTTTCCGTAGTCAGAGGTTGATCCGCCTTTGGCAGTCTTCAAAGACCATTGGCAGTCTCACAACCCTGCAGCAATCAAATTAACCACAGTGGCAGCCTTTGGTTTACACCCGCTGTGGTTAGCCACAACCAAACATTGACAGTTTTGTCTCACACCGGAGATCTCCATATCCTCGTCAGTTGTTTGTAGCAGTGGTCGTTTATTTCCTTCGACAGTGGCATTAGTCGGCATTCACACTTTAGTGACTGGCAGTCTTCAACGACTAGCATCAAGAAGTCGACCATAGTGTTTTTCTAGCAGGTTTTGTGAGATGTGAATGGGCTCACATCGAAAAGTTTTCTATCCTCGTCGGTGGTAACTACATCAATAGTTTAGACCTTTCAACAGTCGGCATCCAACGGTCATTTACTCCATTCCATTAAGAGTCTTCGTCGACAGTCTTCACATCTTGACCGGCAACATTCTTGACAAAATTGGACACCGGTAGTTTTTGTGAGTGATTGGCAATTTTTTTCTTTCCAACAATGTTTTTTTGGCATCGATTGTTTTGAAAGCCTTTAGTTGTTTTGGTGGACCGGCAGCAATCACACATCTGCATTCCTATACTTATCGGTTGTTGCTGTCAGCATTCACATTTCTTGCAGTGTTAAAAAAAATGGTGGTTTACTATCATTGAAGGGCAGTTTTGTCACTTAGAATGGCAGATCCAATATAAGTGTTTTTGACTTTGACCCAGATAGTGGTTTTCCATTGTCATAGCAGTTTTTCTCTTCCGATAGTGGTTTTCTGAGATCTAGGGAATATTCTGGTTAGGGAGAATATTATGTTGCCCACAGTGTCAAAATCAGGCAAACAAGATACCGTTGGAAATCTAATAGAGAGCACTTCATAGTGGTATCAGTCATTTTCAGAGATTTTTCTGTTTGACAGCATTTATTGCAGGTTGAATACAAATCACTCTTTTTGGCTCCCGAGCTCATAACTTTTTGCCACAAACTCCAATTTTTGTAATTAAAGTGGCATCGGAAAGATATTCAGGATCTCTACACAGCCATCTATGCAATTTTCTTAGATTTTACTCCAAGTGTTTTTTATTTCATTTGTCAGTTTTTTGGCATTTGAGTGATAACTTGGACAATTTGATACTTGAGGAGGTGAAACTTGTTTTGAGAGGATTTGTTTGTTGTAATACATCATTGTGAGTAATTGTAATTCCACTTGGATCTCTTTTTTAAGAGATTTTGTTATTTTCCCAATTTTGGTCCTTTGTGGACAATTGTAAGTATAAAGTGCCACAACAAATTGGGGGCTCTCTTACATAGTAAAGGGGTGTTGTTGTCTTGTTTTCTTTCTTTTTTATCATGGATGTGCTACAATTTCCACTTTTAACTCCATATAATTATATTGAATGGAATAAAAACATGGAGTTTGTGTTGTATAAACAAAAGTTACATAGAATAACTTTAGGCACAGATCTTGAACCCACAGGTGCTACTAAGACAAGAAAATGGTTAGACAGAAGAGATGAGGCTTTTGGCACACTTTGTCTTGCTATCACTCCAGATCTGAGATTTCATGTTGAGTCTTGTACAACACCAAATGAGATATGGACAACACTAGACAATCTCTTTGCCAAGCAAGATAAAATAAGAAGGTTCAAATTGGAGAATGAGATAATTGCACTTAATCCTCAAGACTTTGATCAAATCAAAGATTTCTTCACCAAGTTTAAGTCTCTCAGGTTGTAACTCAAACAAAGTGGTCTTGAGAAAGAAGATGAACAATTGATTCTATCTATTCTTGCAAAATTGGGTCCTGCATATTCATTTTATGTTTCTACCTTTTATGCTACAATGGATGCCTTTGGTAGTAAGTTTACTATGCCTTCACTTGAGGAATTTGCTGCACAACTCACAAGAGAACAAGCCAAGCTACTACACATGAGCACATTGAAGTCTCCTAGAAAATAGGCTCTAGTTGCAACACAAAGCACAAAAGATCCTAAGGCTTCACATAATAAGGGAAAGAAACAAAAGGATTCAAACTCTAATGAGAAAGAGAAAGAATCAAAGGAAACCCCCAACTCTTCTTCCAAAGAGGAGTCCAATAAGAAGAAGAAGCCAAAGTGTTCTTATTGTAAGAAATTGGGTCATGATGAGACTAAATGTTATGAAATTTTTTTTGAGGAGATGTCACAACTTCTTCAAAAACATAACATTGAGTATTCTCCATCAACAACAGTTTTACCCAAGTCTTCTTCTTTGCCACCATCATCATCTACATCTACAGGGACAACAGGCATTGCTTATGGGATATATAAAGGAAAAGGATAGGCACTCTTCACTTCTACAAGTCTACAGTCAGAGAGACAGGCACTCTTACATCTCTCTCTCTCTCTCTCTCTCTCTCTCTCTCTCTCTCTCTCTCTCTCTCTCTATTCCTCTCTCTTTCTCTCTCTATTTTTGGCAAAGTACCATTTGATGAGGATCTAGATGATTTGGACCAACTCATACTAAGCTCCACTTTTTACATTGTAAAAGTATCATAGCCTAATCTTTAATGTAGGGTTTTCCATTATAATGCTTGACCATAGCCCCAAGTCATCACACAATGATTCAACACTTTTATCCACTATGTTTATGCAATTAAGCTTAGTTTTGTAATCCAATGATGGCCAATGAATTTGTGTTTTATGAAATGTCTCTTCAATTGTCATGGGTCGTAAATGTAAAATCTAAAAATAATTATTCATATGAAAGTTATGCATGTAGGTATGTTTCCTACTTGAAACTAAAACTTAGTTTGAATCTACCAATTCTAGTTAAACACCATACATAAATAAGGATATGGTTTGCCCATACACAAAGAGAGATAGGGAAATAGAGAATGAGAGAAAGATAGAGATTCTCTTTTCAATTCCTTGTGCAGTCCTGATTGCTTATCTTATATGACATTTAATAGAGCACTCCATTTTGTTATACATCAAATGCTTTGCTAGAAATCCATTCACTACAATGAAATTTTTAACATAAATGAGAGGAGATGCTTACTAACCTGATATCCACCAAGGCTTAATATCCTTTGCAAACACAAAATCTACAAGGAAGCCCCATTGACTACATTTCATGACATCAAGATAATTGTTCATGTCACTTCTGTGTTGCATGCAAGGTGCCTCATATCTAGATTGCGAGCATAGAGATCTAAATGTTCTTCTCTCATCTTAATTTGACCCCCTTTTGCTCTGCATATTTTAAGAATATAGTAGGATTTTTACAAGAAAAAAACACAGAGTTTAGGGTGCCAATCTAGATAACAAGATAAAATTAAATTTGTAGTCATTCAAATTATATAATAAAATTTACTTATATAAATAATTTTAAAGTGTAAATAGTTGGTACATTTTTGCATTAGTAAAAGAATTTGATTTTATAATATTTTGTTTTCAATTATAGTTACTTTACCTATTCAACTGTGCAAGTGTGTGTAAATGTAAATGATTTTTGGTTAATTTTATTTCAAATAACATCAAATTAAGATTGAACATATTATGAGGGATAAAATGTAAGCTTGTATTTTTATACCTTTGTTTTGGATTATTTTAAATATATATCATAAATATACAGTCATAATTTTCAAATTGATTTTTTGTATCAACTTGCTTCTAACTTGAATCTCATCACCCAATATATGAACTAGGTCACACAACATGACATAGTCCACCTTATCCAAAAAGGTAATGTCGAGCTCTCAAGTCAATCCATCCTGAATATAGTCATCATCCTATCAATCCACACACCAAAATTTCACTGGTAAAGCATAGGAAAAGATCATATAGAAATCAAGTGTTGTTAAAATTGTTCTTAAGACAGTAAATTTTAGACATTTATGAGTTGAAGTTTAAATTTAGGCACAACATCACTACATTCAACTTCTTGCATCTGTATTGTTTGTGTGATGTGTTTAAGAGGATATGCTTGTAAAGTAAACAAGCTTATCCTCAAAAGTTGGCTGCAAAAACACATCAAAAGGGTAAATCAATTGAGGTGGAAGATGTGCATAATTTTCTGCAAGAAAGACTTGATGGAATGATTAATTCAATTGGAGGTTTTGATCTAATCATAGTGGAAGCCCTATCATAATTTGATAGGAAACAATAGGAACGTGCAAGGAATGGGCTCGAGGGGGGCATTTCTCTATTTTCTATGAATTTCCACATATTGTGAATTATGTAAGGCATACTATGCATTCAAGTGTAACTTGATATTATAATGAAACCGTTAGTTTGTATCATGTGTTAATCAATGGTCTGCATTTATCCCTTCCCTTTTTATCGTCTAGTATCATGTGTTAATCAATGGTCTGCATTTATTTTGGTTCATAACATGGACATTAATAACAACTAATATTCTTGTGGGTTAATGTAAATATATTTGCTAGTTTGACTTCATGTTTATTTTGGCTACAACTAATTAGGTTAAGCCATGTCACCCCACATTATTCATTTAGTCGTGCCTCTCAAACAATGTTCTTATCCAGTTGTTCAAGTTAATCCTTAGAATAGCTATGGCCCAATCCTAAACGGCTAAAGCAAATATATAGATTGTTATATTTTGTCAATTACAACCCATGGGCATTGCATGTCCCTCATTGTCTCTCAAGCTAAGCTTTTGTTTACCAAGTCCTTGTTATTATTTCAATAGCTCCTATCTTAGATAAAAAAACCATCAACCCAAATTTAATATATAAACCATAATCACCAGGGCTTACCTTACATATTGGTTAAAGTACATATAGATCCGATGGCATAGAAAAAGCATATTATGATCAATGGATCAGGCTTAAATGTTTGAAATTAAAGTTGTCAACTATTAAATTTAGTTGTTTAGCCTATATAAGACATGTGTCTCCCTCCAAGGTCTATGGTGGAGAAGTGCTAAGGCTCATTTACATTATGTGGTCATGATTTACATATCAAGTTGATCAAATGGTTTAGGATAGTTAAGGGGAGATTGATGGTCATGGGCTAAATAATCAAACTTGAGTTATGTAGTGGTTTCCATTTATTTAGTCATAATAGAACAATATGTAGACAATGTATTACAATGCAGGTTATAGGGAGTGGGAATTGATTAGGTAAGTCAACTTCTTGCAACCTATAAAGTTAATTGTCGGTTATTGTAGAATAAGAGAGATCACTGAAGTGTTGCAAAATTAATCATTAAAAGTCACTGCACAAATAAAGTGCAAGGTTGAAGGTGAAATTCCATAGTAGTATTAAACATGAAGTTCAAGTAGAGAGTAAATATTGAAAATGCAAACACAGAAGGCTACTAGTCCACAAAACAAATTTGAACTAATTAATTAATATAAACAATGAAAACTTATGGTAAACTATAGAAGTTCATAAGCTAAAACAAGCACTTCCCATATCAGTTTATCAACATAGTTATGAACAATTGTGAAGGGTAACATGGCACATTCAAAACCAAAATCAAAAGACATCCGGCTGCTAGATCATGAAGAGCAAGCCACCTAATTAGGAAGAATTGGGGTGTGTTGTATGAGCCACAAGAAGACTAAAGGAACTCCCTTAGCTTGTGTTTATAGCCCATAGAAGTGAACAAGTAGTCATAATCATGCCAACAAGCTTGATGTAAATGGAAAGTATAATTTCCTAGTGAACTAAGGAATTGCATTAGTGTAGAATCTGACTTTTAGAGTGCCCTTGAATCAAATTAGATATACGTGCATGGAAATTTGATATTTAAAGAAGATTGACTAGTCTGTGACATGTGGCCTAATTTTAGTATTGGGTTGAGTCATACAGCATAATTTAAGGGCATAATTTAAAATAGAAAAAAAAAAATAGATGTGGACCGATTTGAATTAAAATGATATGTACTAAAATTTAACTAATAAATTTTAGGTAAGAGTCAATTTGTGTAGAAATAAGTTGAACTGAATATGACAACCATCGATTCATGTCATTGTAGAGGATATGCAATTTTAAGAAAGGGCGAGTAAGAATAACTCTGAAACATGTAAATTATAGCAGATTATGTTTGATTTGAGCGCACACATTAGTCTGACTTTTGAAGATCGCATGTGTGGGAAATTAAACAAAGATCATTAACGATATGCCTGGCTGCTATCAGACAATATATTTAGAGCTGTACAACACGTATTTACCAGGAATGCTTCTGTCGGTCGACTAAAAGCCCTGTCACCTATGTACTTCAACTTTTAGCTTTGTACAGAAGAAATGGACATATAAGTAAATCCTCCCGATCACCATGTAGCTATAAAAGTAAACTTGCCTGAGAAAAGTTGTGAGTGAGAAAGACGTCTGTTATATAGCAATTACGTAACAAATTAGACGACTCATTTACACAGTATTTGGGTAACAATTATATATAGAATACTTACCTAGACATTATTTGGCTAATTGAAATTAGTAATCTATAATTTAATTATTTACAGTTTCTTCTGTTCTCTTGTTTGCATCCTCTTTACATTTGGAGAACTAACAGCGTTGAACAATTTCTTATTTACCAAGATTGATATACAAAATTTTATCTGATATGTATTATAAAATTCTAAATCTTCTGTTTACCAGAGTCTAAAAGTTGCTTAGCGGTTTTCTTAAGCTGAATTTTACTTAGACACACTATGCACTTGAATGCCATAAAATCACAGTTTTAAGTTTCTCTAATTAGTAAATATTTGGAGTAATTGTTTCGTAACAAAATGTCTATTTGCAGCCTTTTGTCGAGTAAATAGGATATATGGCTACTGACAGTGACAGATCAATATGCTCACTTTTCACTGCCGACGTGGACACTTGCTGGTACGCACTTCCTTGCAAATTGCACAAGAGTTGTGCTTGACCAAAACATTTATGTTATCCAGTGCGTGAATAACTGTCTATAATTGATTGGATCTTTGCTAACCAGCTAGCATTTAAACAGCTGGTAAGTTGTTAACGTACGGACGTAGAAATTTTGTCTAAACCTGTCGATTTTCAATCAAAATCCTATTGACTTCTCCTGTCAAGAACATGGAAGATATGGATTAAACCAGTCGAAAGAGGAAGTCGAAATATTTGGAGGTCAGAAAATTCAGAAAAAACAGCCGGCTGTTTACATGAGGCGGTTTTTGTGTAAGGGTAGGGAAAGAATTTAAGCAAGCAACTTAGTGTTTTCAATCTAAATAACCGTGGATAATTGAAAAGAAAAAGTAGAGCTAAAAGCTTCAATGTCAATCAATCAGTCATTTTTTAAAATTAATTTAGTAATACAAGTTATATATATAAAATTTCTTTTATAATAACTCTTCTAACAACTCATTAATTAATAATCAGACATTATTTATATTATTAACACTTATTTAATAAATTTATTTATTATCTCACACAAATACCCATATGTGAAAACTAATTCAGGACAATTCAAGGGCACATAGGCAACTTTTATTGGAACTAAAGTCGAAAGTACAGCGTACAGCCCAAGTAGGCACTGGGTATTTAGATTAAATCCCCGGGCTACTGGGTATTTAGATTAAATCAACGGTATATTACAGCTGGCATCACATGTCATTTATAGTACATTGAGTATTATAAATAGATCCTATAGGTGCCCAAAATCAAATTGTCTTGCACCTCTTCTTTGGTCTGTCTATAGCAGAAATACGATTCTTTAGGTATTTGCTGGTTCGAAGTTTTAGAAGATGGACTGCCAGATTCCTTTACACAGCAGCTGCAAAGTAATTCAAAATGATATTCAGAATGCGGCGATGATTTCACTACCCTTAGAAGATAGTACTGTGGAGCAATCAGTGGCTCAAGGTGATGCTGAATTTCGTGCTTCTTTACAATCTCGGATCGAGGAAATCTCTTCTGTATATTCTTTGGGGGATTACAATGGCCAACAGTCAACAAAACATATCGTGAATAAGTCATATGAAGATCAAACGTTGAGTAAAGGTAAATCTTACACAGGCTTGCCCAGGCTTTCATTTCCAGAAAGACAAACCTCCCTTAGCTGGCCTTCGTCGCCTAAAGACAAAATTAGTACAAAAGGTGTACCTTCCTTAGATAGTTTATACGTCTACGAACGTTGTTTATCCATCCAAGAGGTAAGCTGTTTTCCATTAAGTCCATTTTACGTTATTAAATGAAAGTTTTTTTTAACTGTTCTGTGTGGAATAAACAGGAGCAAGCGCGTTCCAAATCGCAGACCAAATTACCGTTTCTACTACGAATTCATTCCGGACATTTTCACATATGCCTCGGCCTCTGCAGTCAAACTGTTCTTTGGAAAACTCTGGAGGAGAACTCCTTGTCGTTTATTCGTTTTCCTTTCAAACTCCCCAGTCACTTCACGTTTGGGCTGTGGTTACTTGCTTTATTAGGATTTCTTGTGATCTCTGGAGCGTACCTCCTAAAATGTTTGTTTCATTTCGAGACTGTTCGCATAGAGTATTTCGATCGTGTAAGGGTGAACTACTTCTTTGTACCGTGGATCGCAGGCATGTTGTTAAGGTTGGGGCTTCCTTCAAACATAGCTCCCGACAAAGTGCACCCTCTACTCTGCTGTATATTCATGGTTCCCATCGCTGTTTTGGAGCTCAAAATCTACGGTCAATGGTTCACCAAAGGAAAGAGGTCTCTGGCTCGAGTCGCAAACCCTTCGACTCATTTAGCCGTAATCGGGAATTTCGTTCTAGCCCGTCTCGCAACAAAAGTAGAATGGAAGGAAATTGCATTGTTCTTCTTTACTGTGGGATTAATTCACTATGCTGTTGTGTTCATCACGCTTTACCAGAGACTGTCATCAGACATCGCGGTTTCTAGAAAGATATGCCCTGTGTTCTTTCTGTTTATTGCGGCTCCAAGCTCGGCAAGCGTGGCGTGGGAAGCAGTATCAGGGTCTTTTGATACGTTCTCCAAGATGCTGCTTTTTCTCTCACTTTTCTTGTGCTCAGCCTTGGTAAGTATCGTCAGACCTCACACTTCATAACTGAAAACGAAATTTCATCAAGTTATTCAATTCAATAGTAACTAGACTGACTTTCTTCACCTTCACCTTCTCAGATAATAAGAATTGATTTCTTCCGTCACAGCATACGGAGATTTTCAATGATCTGGTGGGCATGCGCATATCCAATTACGACGACATCAGTGGCCGCACTAAGATATGCAGAGGCCGTGAAGCATCCCATTGCTCGAACATTGGCCTACGTTCTCTCTTCGGTCTCCATTGTAATGATATTAATTCTTACCCTGTTAACTATTGTTAGTATGGTAGTGGCTAGTGACCGCCTATTTCCCAATGACACCGTCATCATCATTTGCTCCGAGACGCAGAGAAAAGTTCTGTTGCGACCTAAAAGATCACATGTTTCATGCTAGTCCTGCATGTAAATTCATTGTACAATATGATTTACAACAAGCATAACTTCTCTAATCATTTCTGTTTGCCACAACGAAATTTTGTTTTCAAACAACTTGTTCATTAGACGTCTTGGCCAGGTCGACGCGACAACATAATCTTATAAAACAAGTATTGTAAACCGTAAATAATTATTTTTGTTCTGAACGAAAATTCAACTGTGACTTCGTTTGGGCCTAAAATGGAAACTGGATCATCTGAAGATTGCCACGCCTATCGATCCATTAAGGAAAAGATATTTCGTAAAAGTCTTGTCAATAAAGCAGTACACTGGATACCAGTTTAGAAAAGGCAGATTATACTATTTCGCCTACGAGTTTGAGTAATTGACTGACGAAATACCTTTCTTCCAGTTGAGTTGTACAAAATCGAACCCTTTAATTCCGTATAAACTTAGGGGAAAACTGGACGGCCTATGACCATCCAACTATAACCTTGTTCCACTAACTAGCACTCGAAAAATCGTGAGCAATGACGTTATCTTTTAAAGCATACGTGAACAAATTCCAAATTTAAAAACGAATCAACGAAGTGGACACTTCAACAACCGTTAAGCAGAAATCGAGAGTTTAGGTGTATATGGTCGCTATCTAGCCATTAAATTTGTCGTATGACATGGTATAAGCCATAAAATATCACTTCATAGTGTTAAATAGAATTATGAGCGGACATATGTACAAATTTATATTCAAATTGTTCAATATTTGTTGTCGCGTATTGAAGGCAAATTAGATAAAACTAGTGATCTGCTGATCACAAAACAACAAATTACAAAAGCCCAGATTGCCTTAGAGATGAAGAGGCAGGGCATCAATACATAGAGATTGAGAAACACAAAGGAGTTATGGCACACAAGCACAATGCCAACAACTCAACCACAAAACTAAATGCTGAACCAACAAAATCAAGAAAGGATAGCTACAAAATAAATAAGCCCAATGGGCATTACAAAAAAGTCCAAGATGGCTGTTGCACATGTTCCAGATATTTGTTGAAGATATTTGTTGTCATTCTCCCCCATAATGACCATTGGGAAGAACTTGGAGTAGATCTCTAAGTGTCTCGAACCTTTCACGAGCTAGAGCCTTCGTGAAGATATCTGCGATCTGATCATCTGTACTGCAGTACACAATCTCGATCAATCCCTATTGAACCAACTCTCTGATGAAGTGATGTTGAATCTCAATATGTTTGGTCCTGCTATGAAACACTGGATTCGTAGTCATTTGTATAGTACTCTTGTTGTCACAATACAACAAGGTAGGTCCATTCTATATCTGGTGCAAATCCTCTAATAGTCGTCTCAACCACACTGTTTGGCATGCTGCAAATGTTGCAACTTTATATTATGCCTCTGCTGTAGAAAGTGATACAGTTGGCTGTTTCTTGGACTTCCAAGAGAATACTATTGAACCAAAACTAAAAGTATAACCAGAAGTAGACTTCCAATCATCTATGGAACCTGCCCAATCTGAATCTGTATAGCCAATCAACTTACTATCCTCTGAATGCTGAAATCTAAGACCATAACTCAATGTCCCTCTAACATATCTAAGAATCCTCTTAGCTGCACTCCAATGTGTTTTCTTAGGTTCTGACATGAACCTAGATACCAAGCTCACTACATATGTGATATCTGGTCGAGTAGTAGTTAAGTAGATCAAACTACCAATCAACTGCCTGTATATAGTGGGGTCCACTTGATCTGACACATCCAAGTTAGACAACTTAAGTCCAACTTCAATGGGTGTTGCAACTGGTTTGCAACTATTCATCTGAAATTTCTGTAGGATGTCTGAAGCATATTTTTTTTGAGACATGAATATTTCACCTTTGTTTTGCCATACTTCTATACCAAGAAAATAGTGCATCTGCCCCAAATCTGTCATCTCAAATTCAGCAACCATAGCTACTCTAAACTCTGTAAATAAATCTGAATTGTTCCTAGTATAGATAATATCATCAACATAGAGAACTATGAAAAAAATATCTTTAGCCGAGATACTAATATAAAGATTCGGATCTGATTGACTTCTTAAGAAACCTTTCTGCTGTAGGTATGAGTCTATCCTTGAATACCATGCTCTTGGTGCCTACTTAAGACCATACAAGGCCTTCTTTAATCTGTAAACATAATGTTTTTTAGAAGGTATTTCAAAGCCTCTAGGTTGAGAAACATACACTTCCTCATCAATATATCCATTCAAAAAAGCACTCTTTACATCCATTTGATAAACTATCCAACTCTGCTGAGCTGCCAAAGCCAAAACCAATCTGATAATATCCATTCGTACTACAGGTGCAAATGTTTCAGTGTAATCAATACCTTCCTGTTGAGTATATCCTTTGGCTACCAATCTAGCCTTATGTTTATCAATGCTTCCATCAGATTTATACTTAGTTTTATACACCCATCTTGTACCAACAATTTCCTTACTAGGAGGTAGCTGAACCAAATCCCATGTGTCATTCCTTTCAATTGTTTCTATCTCACTATTCATTGCTTCAACCCACTCTTCTTTTTCTGGAGCTTGTTCAAATGTTTGTGGCTCATTACTTTCCATGATTTGAGTCATAAAAGCATAATTCACTTTTGCTTATGATCTTGTTGTCATTTTCTCAAAGTTTGAATCCAACATAAGAGTTGATGGATGATTCTTTTCTATCCTCCTTTGATATTTTTGATACTTTCTTATTCCTGTACTAGAAGACTTGGGTTCATTTTCTTCTTCTTCTTCAACTTCATCAATCATTATCTCTTTTCCCTTTGTTTCATTTTCCTTGGTATATTCTGCTGCTTCATTGAATATCACATCTCTACTTATAACAAGCTTCTTTCCTATTGGGTCATACAATCTATATGCTTTATTTTCTAATCCATACCCAATAAAAATACACTTTAGGCTTTTATCATCTATCTTAGACCTTTTTTCCTTTGGTATGTGTGCATAAGCAACACGCCAAATACTCTCAAATGTTCAACACTTGGCTTTACCCCAGACCATGTTTGTTCAGGAGTCATTCCCTTAACTGATTTTGTAGGACTCCTATTGAGAAGATAAATTGTTGTGCATACTGCTTCTACCCAAAACATCTTATCTAAATTCTTCTCTTTCATCATACTCCTTTCCATTTCAACAATGGTTCTATTCTTTTTTTCAGCAACTCCATTTTGTTGTGGAGTGTAAGAAGTAGTGAACTCTCTCTTGATTCCATGATTTCTACAAAAATCTAGAAACTGGTTTGATTTGTACTCACCTCCATTATCTGACCTTATCACTTTGATGTATTTACCACTTTTTTTTTCAACCAACCTCTTAAATTCTACAAACTTGTCAAACACTTCTGAGTTTGAAACTAAACAATATACCCACGTTTTCCTTGAATAGTCATCAATGAAGGTTAGAAAATACTTTGATTTATTTAAAGAAGGTGTTTGCATAGGGCCACACAAATCCATATGGATTATCTCAAGATGCTGCTTAGCTCTACTGGATTTACCAACTGGAAAGCTAGCTCTATGTTGTTTGCCAACAACACATTCTTCACACACTTCTTTTATATTTTCAATGAATGCTAGACCCTCAACCATTTTAAATCTCTTGAGTAAAATTAACCCACTAAAGCTGAGGTGGCCATATCTTTGATGCCAAATTCTACTTTCATTCATTCCACTAGACCTTAATGCTTGGTTTCCTTGGGTGAAATGGAGAGGAAACATCCTATCACCTGTCATCTTTTCTCTTGCAACAACTGCATTTCTTTTTAACTTATCTATTATTATGCACTCTTTCTCATCAAAAGTCACTTTATAATTTTGCTCTAACATTTGTCCAACAAACAACAAATTCTTTTTGAGGGCTAGAACTAATAATGTTTCATTGTTATGTTTTACCTCACCATATTCTGTTGCAACTGCAATAGTACCCTTACCTTTGGTTCCATGAAATTGATTATCTCCTAATACCACTATACTATGATGGTTTTCATTTACATTGATAAACAAATTTTCATTAGATGTCATATGCGATGAACATCCAGAATCAATGTACCATACATTATTCTCACTAACATTTGTATTGAAACAAGAAATAAACAAATTTTGTTTATCTTCAACAGTATTGTGAGCATTTATCTTTTCTGATTCATCTTGTTTACTCCAACATTCTGATGCATAGTGTCCAAACTTATTGCAATGAAAGCATTGGACATTCTTTTTATCTCCCCCATTATTTCTACCTCTTCATCTTCCTATTCCTCTGAAGTTGCTACTTCTTCCTCTGAAACTATTACCTCTTCCTCTAGAATTGTTAGATTGACCTTTGTATTCATTTTTATTTTTATTCTTGAAAAATGTGTTTCTTTTACCTCTTATGCATGCTTTAGAGGAAAATGCTTGTTCTAGACCTTCTTCATTACTTTTCATTCTTTCTTCAGCAGTTAACAATATTCCACTTACTTCATCTATTTGCATAGTTGTGAGATCTTTAAAAATCTCAATTGTAAAAACTACACCATCAAATTTATGAACTAAACTCCTTAAAATTTTCTCAATGACATGCTTGTCATCCACAGTTTCTCCTAGAACTTTCATTTGACTAACTAGGCCTTCTACCTTTGTTAGAAATTCATTTACACTTTCACTATTGACCATTTTTACATTTTCAAAAAATTTCCTCATTGTTTGTAGTTTTGCAGTTTGTGCACCTTGATAGGCATTATTGAGAATTTGCCAAGCTTGCTTAGAATTACTAGCACCACTTATCCTAAGAAAAATTGTCTGATTGATTGCGCCTTGAACCAGAAATAAAGCTTCATTATCCTTCTTTATACTTGTTTTGTATTCTCTCTTCTGTTCATCATTTAATGCATTAAATACAGTTGTATCTAGTTCTACATACCCTATATGTACAATTTCCCACAAATCTTTGGATTTGAGTAGGGTTTGCATCCTAGTACACCGATATGTAAAATTATCTCCTTCAAACACGAGAATTAGCATGTTAGACATAACATTTTCTACCATATTTACCATAAGAGAAATATGCAAAATATCCCAAAGGCTCAACACAAAAAATCTAGAGAGATCTCTGCAAATGGATATTCTTCGTCCCTTCAAATGAGACCCACACACAAAAAGATATTTATATTATTTTGTCTTTGGTGAGTGTCATTTTCAACTGATAATGCACTTAATTACAAAACATTACTTTATCTCCTTACAAAAGAGTTACACTTCCCAAGGTTTGAACTTATAACCCTTTAATTCAAATGCCTAAACATGTCATTACAACCAACCTTTCTAAGTATCATTTTCCTCACAATTTAAGAATAAAAAAGACAACATAAAAATTTAATATTTTTTAAAACTTAAAAAATACAATTTTCCTTCCAAACTTTCACTTTTGAACCTTTTTCTTTTAAAAAGGTAAAAAGACTTTCATATGGACTATTAAACCTATTACTTTCTCCTTACTTTCTACTTACTTTATTTAAAGAAAGAAAACCCTCTTATTTTGAAAAAAGAACTCTCACGTGGCCTTTCCTTTTAAAGCATGAGGCTTTAAAGCTCTTTTTAAGAGCTAATGCAAAAGCTTTTAAAAATAGAGGAAAAAGTTGTTCACACGGCAACTTTTTTTATTTTCCTTTTGACTTTTGAAACGCAGCCTTCTTCCATGACATGTGCCCTCTTCACAAGCCTGGACCCTCTTCACAGGCACAACAAATATTATGATGGAATACGATGTTTCTTCACACGCAAATCTGCTTTAGTTTCTTCACAGGGCTCGTCACTTCGAATGCCTCCTCTTACACAGCAATATTTCTTTAGTAGCTTTCTCTATCTTTTTCTTATATTCTGTTGTTCAACTCTACAATAGAACCATCTGTAGCTTCACTCTTGCAACGACTCTTCTGGTGACTTGCTTTGTCTCACACTACTGTTGCACTTTGTTCCTGCATAAACAATAAACAGAGATGTCTAGCTCTGATACCAAATGAAGGCAAATTAGATAAAACTAGTGATTTGTTGATCACAAAACAACAAATTACAAAAGCCCAGATTGCCTTAGAGATAAAGAGGTAGGGCATCAATATATAGAGATTGAGAAACACAAAGGAGTTATGCCACACAACCACAATGCCAACAACTCAACCACAAAACTAAATGCTGAACCAACAAAGTCAAGAAAGGATAGCTACAAAATAAATAAGCGCAATGGGCATTACAAAAAAGTCCAAGATGGCTGTTGCACATGTTCAAGATATTTGTTGAAGATATTTGTTGTCATTCTCTCCCATACGTATTGTATCCCTTTCCCCTTTGATACTCTTAAAAATATATCTATAAAGTAAGAAATTAATAATGAAGGTATGTGTTTTATATAGAATAGTAAGTCAAATGGATTTGATTATGAGGAAAAGTAATATTGACATGGATGATCTTATAAGAAGTAACCTCTAAACAAATTTCAATCCTTCACTTTTATAAACGTTACCTTATGTGATATTGTATGTTTCATTCTTGCAAAAATCACCTTTTAAGAGTTCTAGTGCTTCTTCTATTTGAACATTACTTTTAAGATGTTCTAGTGCTTCACGTCATAATAAGTTCTACTTAACCCTTGTAAGTATCACCTCCCTAAAAATTCTAATAGTTAACGCAAGTACGAGCTATAGTTTTGAAGAAGTTCTGATACAATTCTTGTGAGCATCATCTTTGAGGAAGTTTTAGTACTTCACTCTTGTGAGAATCAACTCCTGAGAAGTTCCAATATTTCACCATATAATCATCATCTAGATGTAATTAATTTTAAGAAATTATGATACTTCCCTTCATAAACATCACCTAGAGGTAATAAGTGTTTAGTAAACCATTCATAATTTTGACAAATAGATTTTTATCATCCACTTAAATCCATAAAATATATTTTAATAAAGATTAATTTTTTTTATATTGTAATTTTATATTAAATAGTTAAGCACATATTTCCCTCAAGCCATGTTTCTAGTCTTAGCTCTATATACTTTTAAATTTTATTGTACTAGTAATATTGTTCATTTCAATTAGATTTGAATCATAATACTACTTATTATTGTTTTCTTACGGTTTTAGGGTAAACAATATATTTCCCTACAACATCTAACTAAACAATTAATTAAATTGTATAAATAAAAAAAATTATATGGTGTAAATTTATAAATGTATGCTAGTTACATTTAATCATTGTTGTACTAATAAGATTTTGAATATTACTAACCCATTCTTTTAAGGTTAATTAAATATATTGGTTACTAATTTGCAATAGTTTTTCTTGTTAATTTGGTTTCACAATAATTTTTTAAAGAAACAATTTGAGTTATAATTCAACTATTATTAAGTGTTCAATTGATTTCAACTCCTTTATCTTTCTTAATATTATAATTAATCTCTATAATAACTTAATATATTAATTAATGATACTAAATAGTAAACTAACTTTTTAAAAGTTATAATTATTCAAAAAAAATTATATGTTTGTTCCTTTTCATTAAAATAGCTATGAGTAATATATAGTAACAAAATTCAATAAAATATATCTATACCAATAAATGTGTGATATATCTAATGTATGGGATTATATTTATTGTTCCCGCTTTCTAGTGGTAAATATTTAGATGTATTTATAAGATAAGTGGGTCCTCTTAATTTATCATTATTATCATTACAATGAGTTAAATTAGTTTCACTATAATATAACTTTTTTTAAAAAAATTATTATAATTTATTAATTTATATTTAAACTATTATTAAGTGTTCTCGTGATTAACACTATCTTACTCATTTGTATAAATAATCTTTAAAAATCACAAGATATACTAGATAATGATGCAAGATACTAAACCCACTTTACAAAGATGTTTGTTCCTCCTAAAATAATCATTAATAATGGTTTTCTACTTTAATATATTATGGGTGCTTTGTCACCTTTTTCTTAAAAAAAAAATTAACCATCAATAATAAAAATTAACTTGACATTAAAAAAAATTCTAAAGTACATTTTAATATTTATAAACAAATATGGAGAAATACCAAAGGAGGATTATATTCACTGTTTCTTCAACCTAGTAATAAATAATTGTAGGTGCCTTAAGTTAAATGAATCCTCTTTAACTTATAATTGTTCTTAACATTAATAGAAAAACTAGTGTTATTGTAATTATTATGTTAGGAGGCATTCTATAGTGGCAAAAAGGAGTCTCATGTTTTGATTATGTACATAAAATCTCTTAACTTAAATTTGAGGTCTATTAACACATCAAATAATTAAGATTTAATAATAAACATAATATTAATGATGGTATTTAAGTAATAACATAATATAAGTGACGCCTTATTAAATAAGAAATAAAATAAATCACAAAATAGCAATAAAATAATTATTAAATATGTAGAATAATATGTATTGAAATTACTACATTTAAATTATTTTTCATGGAACTCATTTATAATTATTACTATAGAAAAATAAAAAAATCTCTTGAAATAAAAGTTAAAGTAGATAATTTGTTAAAATAAAAATAAAAATGATTCTTAATTAAAATTAAAAGTTACAATCAATATAGATAAAATAAAATAATTCTTAACTAAAAATTAAAATTTGTGTGTCGATGTATATATGTAATAAATAAAATGGATCTAAAGTAAAATAAATAAATCTTAAGTAAATAAAATATTTCAAAATGATATTTTTCAACATTTTTTAGATATAAATATTTATAATATTTATAGCTATAGAACAATTATCATTAACATTTTAAAAAGAATAAATCAAATCCTTTACCAATTGAAAGTCTAACTAAATTCTTCTACTTGTAAAGTCTAACTAAATTCATCTACAATTAACATTAATATATAATAGGGTTATATTTGTAATAACATTACATTAATTATACTTTAAAGACAAAAATGATTTTGAAAAATTAGATATCCCTTAAATTTTATCAATACAAATAAAAAATAGTAATTAATTTTTTTTAAAAAAAATATTATATCATTGTTTCAATCCTTCCTTTAAAATATTTAGAGTAGAGTTTTTGATTTACAAATGTTAATAAGAAAAACATCATTAATGTAATGATGTTGAATATTAACACCTCTTCAAAATATCTAAGGTAATCAATATAAAAAAGTGATTAATATCATTATTAATTTATATGAAGGTAATGATTATAGATAGTTCATTAGATTTAAAGTTGGAACATGAATAAAATGATTAAAACAAGAGTTGCACAAGAGTCCTTACCAAATGCTACCCGCATAGAGCTAGAGAAGAGCATGGGAAAGAAACAGATGTGTTAAAAAGTTAAATTATGTTTAATTAGAAAGAAGCATTATATAGTAAAAGAATCAGGTTTCAAAAATTCAAGCTACTATTTGGAGAAATTGTATATGCTTTTGTATTTGATTATTTTCAGTTACAGACCACTTAAACAAAGCCCCCTTAGAATGAAGGGATCTAATTGAGAAGAAGTATTGGATGTAATTTTTTTTAAATAAAAGAGGATAAAAAATTTATTAAACAAAGAGAGCAATACAAAGCATAAAAGTAGCAAGAGGCCCAAACGGGCCCAGAGACAACAAATAGGAAATCAAGAAGTGGTCATGCAACATCTCACATCCTCTGTGACCAAATCCACCAAATCCTAAGCAAGATCCCTAGGTAAACTATCCCAATCATCCACCAGCCAGGTCCCATTCTTCTCAAAAGCCCATTTGGCCAACCCATCAGCCACCTTATTCCATTCCTGAGGGATATGAGAGAAGGTGATAGAATCAAATAAATCTTCAAGATTGGTGATTTGCTTAGCCACCACCGCAAGCTGCCAACTAACATCATCAAACTGTCTTCTATTTATCAAGTCTATCACCACCTGAGAATCTGACTCGCAGATAATTTTATTCCAGCCAAGGGCATATGCCTTCTTCAAAGCCAAAAGAATAGCCAAGGCCTCCATAAGATTATTAGAGTGCACCCCCCTATATTCTGAGAAGAAAAACATAATCACGCCAGAACTGTCTCTGCCCACCCCACCAATGGCAGCGTGCCCAAGGTTACCCCTTGCAGACCCATTAGTATTGATTTTCAAGACTCCAGTGGGAGGGGGCAACCAATGCCCTTCCCTAGAAACATTCCTTCTAGAACACCTGCTTTGCCCAATATTGGGCCTTCCGAGACCCCCAACAAGAATCCCCAGATTACAAATCACTCTAGTATCACCAGGATCTACCAGGGCTAATAGATCACATTTAGCATACAAGGTCTCCTACAAAGCCCCAAGAATGCGAGACCAAACTTGACCCACCAGCAACTTCTTATCCAAAAAGACCTCGCGGTTGTGCTCCAACCAGATGTTCCGTATAATTAGACTAGGGCCAATTGGCCATGCTATGTACAAAAATGAAGTCCTCACCGGAATGGGCCCAAAGTCCCGCCAAAACTTCTCTAGAGAAGAAGGGTGCCTACACTGCAAACTCCAGGCCCCCCACCAAAAATGCCAAATAGTCCTAGCAAAAGGTCACTGGAAGAAAAGATGTGAAATAGTCTCAACATCTTTTAGACATAAGAAGCATAAGGAAGGACCTTGGAAACCATGCTTATAGAGGTTATCCCATGTAAAACACCTGCCATAAACCACCAGCCAAGAAAAGAAATTGCATTTTGGCCAAGAGAATTTATTCCAAATATTTTTCCACCAAGGAACCTCAACACTACCACAGGCCTGTCTATCCAAAACATGATAACCTGAAGCAATAGTGAACTTCCCTTTTAGATCCAGACCCTAAGCCAGCACATCCTGCTCTGGGAGAGAACAACAGACTCTATCAGTCAAAATGGAGGACAACTCCCTCCTATCCTCCAAAGATCCACCCATGGGTCATTCCTATAGATCCTTCCACTGGTAAACAATAGTCTGTCCCAAAGCCTGAGGGGCTTTGAAATCCATCACTCTACTCCAACCAACCTGAACAAAAATCCTACATAAGTCCCCCAAGTGAGGGTGCGAGGAGAGGATAGGCGGGAAGCCATCCCAGGAGTCATGCCAAAAAAGAACATCAGAGCCTCTATTGAAGATCCAAAATAGGCCTTGTTTAACCAGCACAGCCCCCCTCTTGAGAGTATCCCAAATCATAGAACCTCTCCCCGAAAGACTAAAACGAGGCACCTCAGTGGCCTCCACCTCCCCAAGGTACTTGAAGGTAAGGATCCTGGCCCAATACTAATGCTGATATGAACACCATCTCCAGTATAGCTTAGCAACCAAAGCTTGTCCATTCCAATCTGTCCTATGCAAACCCAGACCACCATCCTGCTTTGGTTGGAAAACAACTTCCCACTTAATTTAGCTCCACTTCTTCGAAAGGAGATTACCCGACCAAAGAAACTGCCGACAGAGGCCCTCAAAATCTTTGATGAAACTTGAGGGAGCTGTCAACACAAAGCACCTGTATATAGGAAGGGCATGTACTATGGACTTCAACAGAGTAACTCTTCCAGCCGTAGATAACCATCTATAGGTCCAGTGACAAACCAGCCCATAAAATTTATCCATCACATGTTGCCAAAAACCCCTGGGAGGTGGGCGCACATCCAGAGGGATGCTAAGGTATATAAAGGGAAGTTTCCTCACCTAAAACCTTAAGATCCTAGCAATACACTGCTAAATAAGCATGGGGGTATTAAAGAAATAAATGCAAGACTTACTTTCATTAATACTTTGACTAGAGGTAGCCAGGTAACAAGCTAAAATCTGATGCAAAGCAACCACTTCAGCCACCTTAGCAACACCCATCAAAGCTATATCATCCACAAACTGAAGATGAGTTTGAGGAGGAAGAGAATTGATCCATTTCCATCCCTGAAAAAGCCTATCCATAACACAGGACTTAATGAATCTCCCCAAGCCTTCAACCATCAAGATGAACAAATATGGGGATAAGGGGTCCCCCTGTCGAAGACCTTTAGAAGCACCAAACAAATCCGAAGACTCCCCATTTATGAGAATAGAAAATGAGGAAGTCGTCACACAGCTCATGACCCAATCAATCCACTCATAACTGAACCCGAAGGCTCTAAGAATTTTTATCAAAAATCTCTAGTTAACTCTGTCATAAGCTTTAGCCATGTCCAACTTTATAAACATAGCCTTTTCCTTAGAAGAGGCCATAGAGTGAATAGTCTCAGCTGCAATAACTACTTTGTCCAAAATCTGTCTACCTGCAACAAAGCCCCCTTGTTCCTCTGAGATCAACTTATCCAAACATGGCTTCAAATGTTTAGCAATTATCTTTGTAATGATTTTATACACCACATTGCACAAAACAATTGGTCGAAAAAGATCTAGAGAATCAACACCCTCACATTTTTGGGTAAGAGCAAGAAACGTGGCATTCATGGCTCGCAACATTTGCTTATTCCTAAAGGAATCCTGCACCACCTCCAATAGATCAAGGTTGATGACTTCCCAAAATTCTTGAAAGAACTCAGCCGGGAAGCCATCAGGACTAGGAGCCTTCCCTTTTTTCAACTGAAACACCACATTTTCCAACTCCTTCAAAGAAATAGGTTTAAGAAGAGAAGCATTCATATCTGTAGTCACCAGAGAGGGAATACAAGCCAAGATAGAAGCTTCCTCCTCACTAGCAGGTGGGGGGTATCTTCAGAAAAGAGAGTAGAGAAAAAATGAACCGCCTCACTAGAGATCCCCGAAGAGGAAGAAAGAACAGAACCCTCAGGAGAGTGGAGAGAAGAGATAAAGTTACCTTATCTTCGAGCCTTCACCGAATTATTAAAGAAGGAAGTATTCATGTCCCCTTCCTGAAGCCAATCAACATGGGCCTTCTGTTTCCAAAAAATTTCCTCATGGAGTTCCCATTTCTTGAGGTCTTTAACCACACTAGCCTCAAGCCTGCTTAAATTTGCATCAAGACCTTGGTCCCGAATCTACCTGGTAATAGAATCCAAGTGCTCCTGGGCAACCCTTTTCCGCTGAAACATGTTGCCAAATTGATACTTATTCCAATGTTTCAATTTATACTTCACATATTGAAGCCTCTTCACAAAAGAGTACATAGTTTTACCAAAAGCAGGTCGTCCTTCAGTCCACCATCTAGAAACCAAGTCAAGAAGACTCTCCTCCCTGAGCCACATAAGCTGAAATCTAAAAGTTTGTTTCTTTCGACCACCAGTCAAACGGGCAAAGAATTTGATCAGCCAATGGTCTGATCCTCGCCAATCTAAAATTTTAGAACTTGACAGCCACTTGTCCCCCACCCAAAAATAGGAAACAAGAAACCTGTCTAACCGTTCAGAAATGGCATCATCCCCAAGCCTCCTATTATTCCAAGTAAACATGCCATTTGAAGGTTTGATATCCACAAGCTGGAGCCGAGCCAAATTATCCCTTAGAAGATCAAAAGAGGGGTCCAAACGAGGCACACCCCCCCGTTTCTCCTCGAGGGAGGCAATTGCATTGAAGTCACCTACCATAATCTAGGGGAGGAAAGGATCCAACGATTTCAGAAGATTGATATGAGACCATAGGAGAGTCTTACCAATGACATCCGTTGGAGCATAAATGTTAGAAAGAAGAATTCTTTCCCTCGTCTCCAAACTAATTGCAACCAGAGAAATGGAAAATCTACTAGAGATCCACCAAACAGGAGAAATTTGCCAAGGATCCCATAGGCAAGCAAGACCCCCTGAGCTACCTTGCGCACCCACACACTGGCAAAAACCTCTATTCCAAATCTTAGAAACACACTGCATCATACCATCCATAGATAACTTTGTCTCCTGGAGGAAAACCACATCTGGAGAATGAGCACTAACCAAGTCCTGAATAGCCTTTTGTCTAGGGATGCTATTCATACCCCTTACATTCCATGATAACACAATCATCGCGAAGGGTGAGAGAAGTGAGTATCCAATGTCTTCACCAACCCAGATTCCACCAATGTCTCTCCAGCCATCTTAATTTTCTCTTGATCCTTCTTCCTCCCCACCTTCTGGAGCTTATCAGGGGCACACTTTTTCATGGATTTTTGCTGTAGACATAGAATAGGAGAAGAAGAGAGGACTTTTTTCTTACTAGAGTCTTCCAAACCTGGTCCACAGGCTAAACTCACCCTTTCATCCAAAGAGGCCATGGGGGTTTCCACCAAACCACAAGAGTCCCCATACCTAGCATCGGGGGGAGAAGCAACTAAATCCATCACCACCCCGGAAGCCACCATAGGAACTAGGACCGAGGTAGTGACAGGCAAAGACTCAAAATTATGATCAACTAAAGGAGAAGCTTCAACATGCATGTCAGAAGAAACCCCCTCCTCATGGACTAATTCATCCAAAGCCTCAAACTTGTTAAAAGTCTCCTCCTCTTGACGATCCCGAAGAGTCCTCTTCTGACCCCGATTCTTGTTTCGTGCCTTAATTGGCACAAAGCCATCTTTATCCAGTACCACCCCCTGCATGGGTGCTTTACCCTTTTCCGGCCTTAGATTAGACGAATCCTTCACATTATTTGAACCACCAGCACCCGAGGCACAAGGGCACCTCCTTTGAAGATGGCCATACTCATGGCACAGCTAGCACCTGAAAGGTAAAGTCTCATAGTCTAACTGTTGAGTCTAGGAGCTAGACCTAATAGTCAGATCAATAGATTCTAGCAGAGGCTGACTCAGATCAATCTCCAGACAAACCCGAGCATAGGAAAAAATTTGCTTCTCTAGAGTTTGCTGAGACGGGCCAATACGCTTCCCCAGCAACAACACAATTGATTGCAAAATATCCTGTCTCCAACATTCCAACAGCAACCGAGGAAAACAAACCCACACCAGCACCTTTAAGAGCAACTCCTCCGCTGAATTAAAGCCTGCATGCCAAGGCTTCATGAAAAGGCCAACTTGATTATAAAAGTAGGGCCCTCCCTCAAAAACCTTGTTACGATCAGAGATACACGAAAAGACCACCAGAAAGAAGTTATTCATAGCTAGTAAGATTTCAAAATCACCTTCTGGATTCCATGACTTGCGAATCTAGGGTTCCAGAAAAGGCATCGAAACCCTCAATCCCATAAATTTCCAGATTAAAACATGTTTGCTATAATACTCCAGGTCCTTAGCTACCGCCTCTATTTGAATCACCAGCTTCAGACGAACTTGAGCTCTTTCCAAGCATCCATTTATCTTGTGCAATTTCAAAGCACCAGTACTAAAAACCCCAACATCAGGCGGGGATGGATGAGGAAACCCGTCACCAACTGCTGACATAGTAGCATCCCCCGACGTCTTACCCAATGGCACAGACCTTGCCATTGGAAAATCCCCTCAAGCCCTCGTACCACACACCTGCACTAAACAACACACACACTCAAGAAACCCCCCTCCCCCCGAAAGCTGAAAAACCCCACCCCTTGCTAAAAACAACCCCAGAGAGCCCAATCTGCAAAGAAAAAATGCATGCAACAAAGAAAAAACACATGCAGACCGTGACCTGCTATAGGTCACGGGACTGTATAGAGCTTCCATGCACATGCTCCATCCTCTGATCGATCACGTATTGGAAGTAATTGAATATGGTAACTAAACAAATTTAATTCCTATAAACTTTTAAGTTTTTATGAAGCAACCAGGAAAGTTGTAATTCCAGGTAAATGGAGAATTGTTGTGACCAACATCTATCAAAACATACATCTTGCATGCATGAGGCTTCATTCATGCTGTGAGGCTACCTTTATGAGTTGTTGCTAGGTCTCTGTGTTGTAAAATCAAAGCATACAAAGCCATCAGTAAAGCAATATAAAGTAGCTTTTTAGCTCAGAAAATTGTGTGTGTAGGTGATATTTAAGTTTACAAATATTCATTGCCCTCCATAAATTTGCAACTTTGACAGTGGCCTATACTGGGATTCCAAATTAAACCATGAATGTAGTTTAAGGTAGAAGAAAGAGTCTTTGAATGGGGACAATTATGCACCTTGAAATTTGCTTGTTGGCTCACATTCCTTCTTTATATTCCTAGTGCATCTGTATGCAAGAAAATTGTTAATGTTTCCATTCAGCCTGAACTACTTTAAGATATCTACATCAAGAAGGATTGAACTATAATGATTTAAGGTTGTTGAATGTAATTAATTCTATCATGGAAAGTGAAATGAAGATAATTTTGTTCTAAGAAAAATGCATGTTTTTTCACAAAGAAGGGCTATTCCCAGTTAAAATCATTACATTCTTTACAACAATAGAATAGATAGAAAAGTCAATGATAGTGTCTTATCATTAGTTGTATCATGGGCCCAGAATTAAGTTGTCCAATTACAAAATGAGTTGTCATAGCAGATAATTTCATAGCTGTATGAAATGCTTGATCAATATTGCAAATGTGTAATGTGTCATTGCAACAAATCAATTTTGGGTTGGGAAATTAGTCATAGTAGATAGGTAAAGATGGCCTGGCCCTTGTATGTGCAATGTCGGTTTGTATTGACTAGACAAATGCATATTTCTATCTTTACTTTGCATAGACAAATAAAAAAAGTAGTACAAAAATGCCATAGATCATAGTTCATAGTCTATTTAATACTATAATCTAGAACAATTTAATTATTCTAACTAATTTGTAATAAAGTTAAAAGTATCCAATAGCAAGCCAAATAATAAAGCATAGATTTGTTCAGTTTGGTGCTTTTGTGCAGTATGCACAGGCAAATTGTGTGTACCAGGGTTGAACTTGTTCTCTCAAGAGTTCTTTGTTTCCATCATGACTTCCTCCTCCTAGAACAAATTTTAAAACAATGATTTGATATGATTGATAGTACAACTTCGTTCTTGGCCAGCAAAACAACTTGATCCATATGCCCAAGATCACATACCTGGTACCCTGGCTAATGTATTTAACAATACTAGAATGTTATTCTCTATCTGACGAGATTTCGAAGATGAAACATGACAAGAGCATCATCTAAACTATGCGTGCATAAAACCCTGACCCTAAGAAGGTGATGAGGGCTTCAACAACAAACAATGTCAAGCCCAACACTAAATGCAAGGCTACAAAAGTAGTGAATACATAGGCTAGTTTATTATTTCTAAATTCCACCATAGATATATAGGCTTGTAGTGTTGGTGGAATATGCCATTTTTCTTTGAATGAGTTAGCTAATTTGTAGCTGCAATAATTTGAAAGTTCTACAAGCACCATTTCTGGGAAAAATGAAACTTATAATAGACAAAGCCTAAGAAGAAAGGTGGAAAAATCCATCAAAGAGATGAAAATAGAAAAATAAACTCACCCAAATGTATTGTTTTCACTCAAAAAAAGAGCATTACTTTCCTTCAAACTCTATGCATGTCTAGACTATTGAAGCAATAGCTGAGGGTTGAAATATTTTATTCTTTTTCTCCTAATTGATGGTGTTTTCTTGTTGGGCATTATTTTACCCCAAGTATTTTTTCAAATGAGATAGACAGACCTAGATTTTGTCATTGGTACCCTGTTATTTTAGTTCAATGGTTTTTTTCTGCAAGCTTTGAAATTTGTAAAAAGGTTAAAGATTGAAAGTAGCAAAAACAATCAAGTAAACAATGTTTGAACAAATACCAAATGTGCTGATAAAAAGTTAAATGCAATGGCATTTAGCAATGAATCTTTTGTTGCAAAAGACAATAACATGCTATTGCCTAAACATAAGAAAAATGCTAATTGCACAAGCAAGGACCATTGCATGTCTTTACCTGTGACCTGGGCTTTTTGAGTCATTCAGCTTGAGTGTTACAGGGTGTGATTGTAGTTGTTGTTTCATGTTTGACCAATAAACTAGCTCATTGTGAATCTCTGGGAAACACCTTTTATCCAATGTAATAGTTTGTGCACAAATCACTTATTAGAAGCATTAGTCTTTATCTAGAATGAGAACATAGACACTCCGACCTATCATTTTCTAAAGGAATATGGGTATAATACAAATAGGTATAATATTGATGATATACTTACAAACATGCCTAATACATAACTATAGACATAAAATCAAGTTTTTTTGCAAAACTTTCATAGTGGCATGTAAAACTTAGAGCAAATTTCATTCGTATGTAAACATAGAGGAAAATATACTATACAAAAGAAATCAAGGAATATTTAAGGTTAAAAAATTCTATCAATTGAAGGTGTAAAGCCAAAATCCACAACCTTTGGAGCATTAACCAACTGCCTTAGTTCACTGCGATTATGAATTTGGCAATGTTTTTTCAGGTGTGTCAGTTTTCTATGCAAATCATAACATTGTATCCCTATGACAGATGTATGAGTTTATACGAATTTATCAAGAATAAACAACAAACAAGCAATAAAACAAGTATGATTAGATATTTCTTTAAATGCTTATGATAACAAGAATGGAGTATATAGAAAAGTCAATAACATTATCTTACCAATTGTTGTATGATGGGGTTACAATCAAGTTTTTCAGTTACAAAATGAGTTGTTACAACAATCAATTTCAGAGCTGAATGAAATGCTTGAGCAACATTGTAGATGTGTATTGTGTTGCTGTACCAAATCCATTTTGAGTTAGAAAATTAGTCATAGTAGATAGATAAAGATATGGCCTGGTTCTTGTATGTGCAATGTGGGTTTGAATTGCCTAGACAAATGCATATTTCTATCTTTACTTTGCATAGACAAAAAATAAACAGTGGCAAAATGTGATACAATATAGTTCATAGTCTATTTAATACTATAATTTGGAAGATTGGGCACTCACAAGCTACCAAAACCTATTTTAAATAACTCTACAACACAACATGCATCTTTTTGAAGGTCACTTGTCATTGCCCAAACCCTCCAACACACACAATGACACGCGTAATTCCATACAAAACATTAGAGATCGATGAAATGTTTCTCCATTCTAAGAATGAAATGCAGTGTAGAATAAAATACCAGGGGTAAAATAATGTCCCAATGAGAAAATGCCATCAATCAAGAGAAAAAGAATAAAATATTTCAAACCTTAGTTATTTCTTTAGTAATCTCCACATGCATGGAGATCAAAGGATAGTGATGCTCTTTTTGTTGAGTGAAAACAATAGTCTTCTACCAAGGCAAAGAAAGTTTACCAACCATGTTATAGTACATTGCTTGTTGAGGTGTCTTTTGGTACAAGAACTAGAGTTGTCCTTGCATCTGAAACACCTTGTGCCAAGCCATGGATTGCAATTAGCTTAATTGTTGCATGCAAGTAAAGTCACAATGTGACTGCAACACATTTTGAGTCAACTTGCACTAGCTCTTTAGTTAATTTCAACACTTGACCTATTGATAGACATTTCTGATGTAGTTACAATTCTGATTGTTGTACTTGAATTTGTTTGGGTGCTTGATTTGTTATTCTTAAAATGGGGAAATAGGACCAAAAAAAGTATATTATTTTAATAGAACTATGATAAAGAAAACACTAAGAGATTCACTGTTATGTTTATGGTGAGTTGGACTTTGAGGAAGTTCTTCAGGGAGTAACATGTTGCTTCCTACTAAAAATAACTTCAATGATTTATAGAAGAAAGATTGGAGCAATCCTTGGGAGAAGCATAAGATTTTAATCGTAAAAGATGTCCTTTTGATAAACATGTAACCTTGGTAGTACTGTATACATAGATTTAACTTTTAGGTTGTTTAATCTTGCCAAAAGTTATGATCCATGTCCATAGCACTGAATTATTTGTTGCAAAATAGAGACAGTAACATGCTATTGCTTAAACATAAGAAGAATATCAATTGTGCAAGCAAGGACCAGAGCATGTCTTTACCTATGATCTAGGTTTTTTCAGCCATTCAACTTGAGTGTTGTAAGATGTGTTTGTAATTGTTGGTGTTTCATGCTTGAGCAATATAAAGTTGTAATGCTAAAAATTCAATGTAGGGTCAATGATCTCAATCTATTGAGATTGGGTCACCACTGGGGTTGTATACTTTGAAAGTAGAAGCCATTGTCTAGGAGGATGGACCTGTCAAGAAAATTTATATTAAAAGCAATTATTTCTAAATACAAGATTACATAGAGCATTCAAAAAATTGAGTACAAACATCTTCATCAAACATTCTCCACTTTCAACTTTCAACATCTTCATCAAACATTCTGCCTGGAAGGTCTTAGACCTTTTTTGACTCACAGTTGTAGACCTCCAAGAAAAGAGCAAGTCAGGTACATAAATAGAGTACTCCCTTCTCAGTTTACCAACTTGAAACTATCATGTCACTCCTCTTTCTACAGCAAAACCATGTACCAAAACCAATGGAGGCTTTGTGCCACTTTTTATAGGAACCTAGCAGCTCATAGTGGTCTCTTTTTAGATTTCAACTAGCTTAGGTTCCACACCCCCCCACCCCATTTTAATACTTTTCCCAGTAAAGGCTTTTGTAATTCCACAACATTTATTCCCCATCCTGACATTGTTAATATATGTCCACAAATTTGTCTCTCTGAAGATTGATAGGATAGCTCACTTGAAATGTGAGATAAAATTATTTGCACAGTCAAGAGATCTCAAATAATGAACATGCTCCATAGAACTGATAATGTTGTTATATGGAGCCTAGTCAGACTCAGAGGTTAAATTTACCCCACTTTTATTGGTGCAGTTTCCCCCCAAATTCCTACGGGTTTAAGGGGCAGCGCCCCCAAGATGAAGTCAAGGGGTAGTAGCCCCGTGGGGGCTTGGGGGCAATGCCCCCGAAACCTCACACAGTTTTTTATTATTTTATAAAGGCACCGGGAGTTATTTTTTCATTGGCTGACATAAAAAAACCCTATTTTTGTAACCGATAAAAAGCTTGATAAAAGCAGCTAAGGGTTAGGGTTTCTGTGGATATTGTATTATAGCATTTGCAGCGGTATTGAGTTACAGGGATTGTTGGTTATAATCAGTTTGATTTAATGGATAATAATATTGGACTCTCTGTTCGTGGATGTAGCCCAAGTTTGGGTGAACCACGTTAAAACTTGTCTCTCGCTATTATTATTTCTGTGTATTTTAATTCCTCTGTTTAATCTTTATTTGCATTTAATTGATATCTTCTGTCGGCTAACCCTAACAAGTGGTATCAGAGCAGGTTGTGTTCGATTATCGTCTGCAAGAAGGTCTCATGGTTGAGTGGGAGTCTCACAATTGAGTGGGAACAATGGTGGATGAGGGTAAATTGAAGGTCAATAAATTCAATGGGCGGAACTATCAATTATGGAAGATGTAGATGGAGGATTACCTCTATCAGAAGGATTTATGGAGGCCATTGGAAGGAGTATCCAAGAAACTGACAGGAATGATGGATGAGGATTGGGAACTTCTGAACAGAAAGGCACTGGGAACCATTTCGTTGTGCCTGGCACCATCTGTGGCATTCAATATAACAGAAGTGAAGACAACAAGTGAACTGATGAAAGCTTTGGCTAAATTGTATGAAAAACCCTCAGCCTCAAATAAGTTATTTCTCATGAAGCGTTTGTTTAATTTGAAAATGGTTGAAGGTGGATCTGTGATAGATCATTTAAATGAGTTTAATATGATTGTTAGTCAGTTAACTTCTGTAAAAGTGAAATTTGATGAAGAGGTAAGGGCTCTCTTGGTTTTATGTTCTTTTCTAGAAAGCTAGAATAGCTTGGTAATGGCTGTAAGTAACTCTGTCTCTGGTTCAAACACTTTAAAATTTGATGATGTTGTTGGTGTTATCCTTAGCAAGGAAATGCGACAGAAAAGATCAGGAGGGTCCACATCAGGTAGTGTTTTGAATGCAGAAAGCAGGGGCAGATCAAAGGAGAGAGGAAAAGGTTCTGGAGGTCATGGGAAGTCATGAGGAAATTCAAAGGACAAGAGATCCCAATCCAAAGGACAGAAGGATTGATGTAAATGTGGGAAACCAAGTCATCTGAAGAAGGATTGTTGGTCTCGAAAGAATAAAGAAGGAGACAAACAAGAAGGCAATAAGGAGGCAAATGTGGTAAGTAATAAGTCTGAACATGATGCTTTGATTCTTTCCCTAGATAATGTCGATGATTCATGGGTTTTAGATTCAGGGGCCTCATTTCATGCTACGCCCCATAGAAATTATTTTCTTGATTATGTCCAAGGGGATTTTGGGCTGGTTTATTTGGGAGATAATGAACCCTATCAGATTGTTGGAAAGGGAAGAATTAAGATTAAGTTGCAGAATGAGAATCATTGGCTACTACAAGAGGTAAGGCACATTCCAAGGCTCAGTAGGAATTTAATTTCAGTAGGGTAGCTAGTTGAAGAAGGTTGCATTGTTACATTTACTGATTAAAATTGGAAGGTTTCAAAAGGTGCCTTAATAGTAGCAAAAGGTGTGAAAGTAGGCACCTTATATCTTTGTATAGGTCATACTGTTCCTTCTACTTTAGCTATTGCAGAGAAAAAACAAATAGGTTTAGGAACAGTTAGTGCACATTCGCAGGAAGAGACTGAAACAGTTGTTGCAGGTTCTGAGACAACACTGTGGCATAACAGACTTGGGCATATGAGTGAAAAAGGTATGAAGTTACTTCATTCTAAGAAAGTTTTACCAGGTTTGAAATGTATTAATATGGATTTTTGTGAAAGTTGTGTGTATGGCAAACAAAAGAGAGTCAGTTTTCTCAAGGATGAGAAGCAAAAGAAAGATGAAAAGTTGGATCTTGTGCATACAGATGTATGGGGACTAGCTTAGGTATCTTCTCTCAATGGCTCTCAGTATTATGTTACATTCATAGATGATGCAACTAGGAAGGTATGGATTTATTTCCTTAGGCAGAAATCTGATGTATTTGAAACATTTAAGAAATGGAGAAGTTGGTTGAGAATGAGATGGGTAAAAGATTAAAATGTCTCAGATTTGATAATGGTGGTGAGTATTGCAGCAAAGAATTTGAGGATTATTGTTCCTTTAATGGAATTCGTAGGCAGGAAACGGTTCCAAGGAATCCACAGAAAAATGGAGTGGTTGAATGCATGAATAGGACAATAATGGAGCATGCAAGGACCATGAGATTGCATGATGGGCTACCTTTAAACATGTGGGCAGAGGCTATCAGCACTATTGTATATTTAATTAATAGACGTCCTTCAGTTCCTTTAGGCTGTGGTATTCCAGAGGAAGCATAGACAGGTAAGAAGGTGAGTTATTATTTTCTCAAAACCTTTGGATGTGAAGCATTTGCACATGTAGATTCTGAAAATAGAACCAAGCTGGATGCAAAATCAAAAAATGTACTTTTGTTGGATATGGCATTGATGAATTTGGTTATAGGCTTTGGGATTTTGAAAATTAAAAAATTGTGAGAAGCAGGGATGTTGTATTCAATGAGAAGGTGTTGTACAAAGATCATTTATAGTAGCATGAGAAGAAAGAAAAGGATTATGTGGTGCTGGATGATACTCCAAATAGTGATGTTGTAGTGGTTCCTCATGCTTTGCAACAGCAACCAGAAATACCACAAACTCTAGTGAATGTTAAATGGTCAACAAGGCTAAGTAGACCTCCTGAAAGGTTCTCTCTCTCTCTTTGTATTCTATTTTGTTAACAGATGCTGGTGAACTAGAAGGGTATGATGAAGCTATGCAGGTGGATACATAGGTTCAGTGGGAGCTTGCAATGAAAGAAGAAATGGACTCCTTGCTGAAAAATCAGACTTGGGATTATGTAAGTTGCCTGCAGGTAAAAAGGATTTACCAAACAAATGGGTTTATTGGCTAAAAGAGGAAGATGGAGATAAGAAAAGATTTAAAGCTAGGTTAGTTGTAAAAAGATTTGCACAGAAAAAAGGAATTGATTTTGATGAGATTTTTTCTCTGATTGTTAAAATGACTTCTATTCGCACTGTTTTAAATATTGTGGCTGCTGAAGATTTGCATTTGGAATAGTTAGATGTGAAAACTATCTTTCTCCATGGTGATTTGGAGAAGGAGATATACATGGAACAACCCCAAGGATTTGAGGTCACAAGTAAGGAGAAACTAGTGTGCAGATTGAAGAAGAGTTTGTATGGCCTGAAACAAGCACCTCGGTAATGGTATTTGAAATTTGATAGTTTTATCGCTGAGCAAGGCGATAGCCAGTGTAATTCTGACCATTGTGTTTATTTTAAGAGGTTGGATAATGACAGCTACATTATTTTATGTTTATATGTTGATGACATGCTTGTAGATGGGTCTAACATGGATCACATAAGAGAGTTAAAACAACAGTTAGCACAGTCATTTGCTATGAAGGATTTGGGGGCAGCAAAACAAATCCTTGGTATGAAAATTTGTAGAGATAGGAAGAATAGAAAATTGACTCTATCTCAGGGTAATTATGTTGAAAAGGTGTTGCAGAGATTCCATATGGAGAATGCAAAAGCTGTCAGCACACCTTTCCCTAGTCATTTGGAATTGACTAATGAGATGTGTCCTAAGACACCAGAGGAGGAAGAAAAAATGTCTAAGGTACCATATGCTTCAGCTGTAGGAAGTTTAATGTATGCCATGGTATGCACGAAACTAGATATTGCACTTGTTGTAGGAGTCATAAGAAGGTATATGAGTCATCTCAGATTGGAGCATTGGAATGTAGTAAAATAGATTCTCACATATTTGAGAGGTACATCCAATAAACACTTATGTTTTGGGGGCTCTAATACTGATTTAGTAGGTTATGTAGACTTAGATTTGGTAGGGGATATCAATACCAAGTGAAGTACTACAGTTATGTCTTTACTATAGGTGGGACAACGGTGAGTTGGATCTCACGGTTACAAAAGTTGGTTGCTTTATCCACCACAGAGGCAGATTATGTAGTTGCAACAGAGGCAGGCAAGGAGATGATATGGCTGCAATCTTTCATGGAAGAATTGGGCAAACAATAGGCTAACAGTTATTTATTTATAGATAGTCAGAGTGCCATACATCTTGCAAAGAATTCTGCCTTGCATTCAAAGACCAAACACATATAGTTGAGGTATCACTTCATTTGGTCAGTGTTGGATGATGGACAATTAAGGCTGGAAAAGATACATACAGATAAAAATCTAATGGATATGTTTACAAAGGCAGTGACAAGGGAGAAGCTGAGCTCCTCTTCAGCTTCAATTGGTCTTCAAGACTGAAAACAACAAAAATAGAACAATAGAGTCCAGGTTGCTTATTTCCAGTGGGAGCTACAGGGTTAGTTCTATTATGATCAGTTTCCAGGGGGGAGATGATATGGTGTGGAGTCTAATCAGTCTCCAAGTGGGAAATTGTTGTTATATGGAGCCTAATTAGACTTAGAGGTTAAATTTACCCCACTTTATCGGTGAAGTTTCCCCCCAAATTCCTACGGGGTCAAGGGGCAGCGCCCCTTGCGGGGGTTTGGGGGCAGCGCCCCCAAGATGGGGTCAAGGAGAAGTGCCCCCATGGGGGCTCGGGGGCAACACCCCCGAAACTTCACAATTTTTTATTATTTTATAAAGGCACCGGGAGTTATTTTTTCATTGGTCGACATAAAAAAACCCTATTTTTGTAACCGACAAAAAGCTTGATAAAAGTGGCTAAGGGTTAAGGTTTCCATGGATATTGTATTGTAGCATTTGCAGTGGTATTGAGTTGTAGGGATTGCTGGTTGTAATCAGTTTGATTTACTGGATAATAATATTGGACTCTCTGTTGGTGGATGTAGCCCAAGTTTGGGTGAACCACGTTAAAACTTTTCTCTCGCTGTTATTATTTCTATGTATTTGCTTTCCTCTATTTAATCTTTATTTGCATTTAATTGATATCTTCTGTCAGCTAACTCTAATAGATAATCTCTTATTTCAATTCAAAGTCATTGAAGCCACTAAAACATGGGCCCTAAATTTGCTTTTCTATATATTTTTTTCCAAACATGCCATGTCCTTTCACGTCAATTAAATTTCAAAAATATCTGTAATAGCCAAATATTTGCAGTCATAACCCAGCATACAAAATCTCCAATCAAGAGAATCAAACAAATCTTGAACAATTTATTTTTGAGCTAAGCATTAGTAACAACAGTAATCTAAACAAGTAAATAAACTGTCATATATTCTCAAACCAATCAGTGATACACATATGTAAAGTGACAAAAATCTTAAATCAAGTCCATCACATAAAGTTTGGAGAAAAGCAATCATAAAATGAACACCAATATCAGATTAAATTAAGTATCCAATCAAGATCATCAAACAAACATTGGAGAATTTATTTTAAACTGACACTTATAATAACAATCATCTAAATAATTATATATACTTATTGGTATATAGTTATATGCCATGACAATTTAATATAGAAATCAAGGCAATGAAATAAAATATCCAGAAAATTCAAACTAAAACTGAAGACCCAAACAACAAACCTATAAACAAGTAGATACACTCTCCTAGGTTCTAAGATCAATCACTTTGAAACTCAAATATATTCATTAAGGAATTAGTACATGACATTAGTTAATCAAGACAATTAAATAGAGTTTGTAAATTTATTTTAAACTTGGCCCCTAAATTTGCTTTTCTATATATATTTGTCCAAACTTGCCATGTCCTTTCATGTCAATTAAATTTTAAAAGAATCTCTAATAGCCAAATATTTCTAGTCATAACCCAACATAAAAAATCTCAAATCAAGAGAATCAAACAAATCTTGAACAATTTATTTTTGAGCTAAGCATCAGTAACAACAGTAATCTAAACAAGTAAATAAACTATCATATATTCTAAGACCAATTAGTGATACACATATGTAAAGTAACAAAAATCTTAAATCAAGTCCATCACATAAAGTTTGGAGAAAAGCAATCATAAAATGAACACCAATATCAAATTAAATTAAGTCTCCAATCAAGATAATCAAACAAACATTAGAGAATTTATTTTAAATTGACACTTATAATAACAATCATCTAAATAATTATACATACTCATTGGTAAATAGTTATATGCCATGACAATTTAATATAGAAATCAAGGCAATGAAATAAAATATCCAGAAAATTCAAACTAAAAATGAAGACCCAAATAACAAACCTATAAACAAGTAGATACACTCTCCTAGCTTCTAAGATCAATCACTTTGAAACTCAAATATATTTATTAAGGAACTAGTAAATGACATTAGTTAATCAAGACAATTAAACAGAGTTTGTAAATTTATTTTAAACTTGGCCCCTGAATTTGCTTTTCTATATATATTTGTCCAAACTTGCCATGTCCTTCCATGTCAATTAAATTTCAAAAAAATCTATAATAGCCAAATATTTGTAGTCATAACCTAGCATAAAAAATCTCAAATCAAGAGAATCAAACAAATGTTGAACAAATTATTTTTGAGCTAACCATAAGTGACACTTGTTCAATAATCTAAACAAGTAAATAAACTATCATATATTCTAAGACCAATCAGTGATACACATATGTAAAGTCACAAAAATCTTAAATCAAGTCCATCACATAAAATTTGGAGAAAATCAATCATAAAATGAACACCAATATCAAATTAAATTAAGTCTCCAATCAAGATAATCAAACAAAGTTTGGATAAATTATTTTAAACTAACACTTCTAATAACAATCATCTAAATATTTATATATACTCATTGGTATACAGTTATATGCCATGACAATTTAATATAGAAATCAAGGCAATGAAACAAAATATCTAGAAAATTCAAACTAAAACTAAACACCCAAACAACAAACCTATAAACAAGTAGATACACTCTCCTAGGTTTTAAGATCAATAACTTTGAAACTCAAATGTATTCATTAAGGAACTAGTACATGACATTAGTTAATCAAGACAATTAAACAGAGTTTATAAATTTATTTTAAACTTGGCCCCTAAATTTTCTTTTCTATATATATTTGTCCAAATTTGCCCTGTCCTTTCAGGTCAATTAAATTTTAAAAGAATCTGTAATAGCCAAATATTTGCAGTCATAACCCAACATACAAAATCTCAAATCAAGAGAATCAAACAAATCTTGAACAATTTATTTTTGAGCTAAGCATCAGTAACAACAGTAATCTAAACAAGTAAATAAACTATCATATATTCTAAGACCAGTCGGTGATACACTGTCACGTCTCATACTTTTTATACTTGATTGAATGCAATAATTACATTGATTGGTTAAATAGATCGCTTCAGCTATATCATTCACTTCGGCTATATTGGGACTAATTTATTGATGGTCTTATGAGTTTGACTTTTGTAGGCTTTTCGACGACAAGAGCATGGCTCAGGTAGGGGAGTCCTAGCTTCACGACGACATATGTTGGGTTTAATATGGTGTTCTTTCACACACACTCACGTAGTTTGCATTACATGTTTGGATTCGATGGAAGTTGTATTGCATGTTGATTCAATTGATGTTTGCCGAATTCTCCTTGTGTGAAATTGTCTTCATCGTGCTTTACTTCAATACCTGTTTCGATGCCTATTTATCATAGAAGAAAAATAAATAAAAATAAATTAATATTGCTATTTGAAATAATAGGTATATAGCATTAAAATGTTACTTCATAGAAAAATTTTTTTACCTATGTAAATAAATATTAATGGGTTACTGATAAATGTGTCATTTTTGTATTGAATATAAAATTAAATAATAATGAATTTATAAAAAAAAATTGTATTAGATGGAAAATTTTAAAACCTATTGCAATATTCTTATTTTATAAATAATGTTATAGCTTATATAACTTTCTTTTATTTTAAAAAAACAAAATAAAAGAAAGTAAAAAGGTATAAAAAAAACTCTTAGATATAAATAGGAAATATAAAAGAAAATAAGTAATCTTAAAGAAAAATCTTTAAGTTATAAAGGATAATTATTCTTAACCGTATTAGAGAAAAAGATACTCTTGGTTTTTATTTTAGAGATATAGAAAAGTAAAAGAAGCATGCGGGGCATGCATAGAAAGAGAAAGAAATCTATAGATTTCTTTTTAAAAAAAAACTTAGAAAAAATTCATGCAAAAGGCCATCGAATGAATTACGATGGAGGAGAAAATAGGAGGCATGCGTGGCATGCAATGGAGGGAGATCTCTTAATGTAATTGCATGAGTCTAAAAGACGGAGGAGGAGGGGGTCTTAAAAAAAGAAAAGAAAAAGAAAAGATGATAATAAAAAGGGGAGGACATATAAGGGAGGACGAAAGGAAATCCGAGATAGAGAGAAGTGAGCCATTACAGAGGAGATAGAGCTAAAGAAATTGGCAAAGAATATCGTCCATCTCCAGATTGACCTTAAACGGTTAACAGGTATTCTTCTTAAAAGGTTATTGCCATGCGGTTTTTTTTTGTTTTAGTATCAAAAGTTGATAATTTTGATAGATCTGCCATAGATTTGGGACGAACCCTCTTATAGTTTATGCTGCACATAATTCCTCTTATAACCAAGCTCCTAGCGATTAAGATGATCTGTTTTTGTCTTAAAAAAAAAACCGTGGCCAAAAAGGTTAAACTATCAACCACATTTTTTTTTTAAATTTATCTTTTAGATCTGTATTGCATGGTTATTGCTGCGAACCTGGCTACCAGTTATGCACACCTCTGCTTAAGTCAAGCGTCCAACAATAAATAAGAATCGCCAGTAATCTACTTCTAAGATGGGCTAAGAGAAAATCAGTCAGAATGTTGTCTTGGTAAGAAACTGAAGAAGTCGCTTGCTGTTTTCTCTGTCTTCTGAAAATGGTTAGAACAAGTCTTATTGTGCTGACCTCTCTATTTTGCTTATAACATGCTAACAGACCTTCATTCTTGGAACTGATGGCTGAAGCTACGCCACGAGTCTAAAACAAAGCCTTTTTGCTCAATCATCTTACAGTTTCTTCAATTACTTCTTTAATTATGACTTATGACAGCCCTTTTACGTAGGTTATGACTGATGTGACAGACTCAGAAATAACAATATACCATTTTTTTTAAAAAAACTCAGAGCTGTTATAAATCGATGTCAAACTGATGCCAAATTATGAAGGAAACTTACGCCACCCAGATCTGATTTAAATATCTTCATACTATGTCACAGCTGATTCACACCCTATGATGTTGTTCATTGAACTTTAGTGTTATGCCCCTGTCCTTCTATGATATGCAAATGCCTCTCAACTGATCGATGGTCTTCAATGTTTGATCACTGCCAGAATGTTGATCATTGTTGACTGTTAATACTGATCGCTACTGCAATAGGGTCTGCTACAGATTAGATCTCTATTGACATCGATTGTGATGCCAAATAACATTTTCCTTAACCTTAGCTGTCAATGCATTAAATTATCTTCCTGTTGCACACTAGCACCACGTTGATGCAACTAGCTCAGACACCCATTTTTGTTGCATTATGATTTTGGAAAACCACTAGAAATATTGGGGAAGAACGAGGGATATATATATATATTTACTACTGACCGTTTTACCACAGAGTAGGATAATAGGTAATTCTATATTAATTCGAGGTGTAAAATTGCTATTGATTGTTTGACCATTGAAATGAGCCAAAGAAAAAAGAAATTAAATTAACAAGCAAGTTTAAGATCCTCTTGTAGATCAAAATTTCCTCTAAATTAGACCTGCTGCCATTAGATGAATTTATTACATGTAAAATGCTTTCTTCAAAACAGAAATGACTTCTTCGATCATATCTTGTCTTCCTAGTAACGACTATTATTTATTTGTTAGGGAATTATCATAGACATTGTATGGCAGAAATCTTAAAAGTTTATGATTCATAGAAGGATGATATAAATTCACATTGTATTACTCTTAAGTTGTGATGATGATCTCACTTTAAGGGAAAAATTAGTTCATATGGTTTCACACATTTTAGTACATAAAGGAACTTCTAAACGTCAAAAAGAAATAGATATTATGTTCACCTTTATTTAGAATTGATTTACTATCTTCTTCCATTCAAAAGACAGCTTATAGGGGGATTTTTCTTTGACTATACTAGGATAAAATCATAAATTGACCTTGAGACGAAGAAAGTTGTCTTTATAACCAAACCTAGGAACAAATAATAGTATATGAATCATAGTAAACATCGACATTCCTAGTCTCTAAAATTCCTATTTTTGCTCTGTTGCTCAGATGATGCTTTAATTTTCAATTGAGTTGTTAAAGAACAAGGAAGTTGTTATGTTTTATTTTTTTTTATGTATTGGGAAAGATTGTCTTCCGGGACGGGTATCGAATATGGGCTATCAGGGAAGTGAGTTTTCTTTTTCAAAACTTGCACGCTGTTACAACGGTTAAATTGCTTTGGCCAAAGCGAAATGAATGTTGAAATAGACATGCACCATTGAAAAAGATGGACAATTAGCCTAGCTATTCTTTGTATGATTCCCTACCATATCCTATTGATGAGATGCTGCATTCATTTTAGTGATGCATGTAGATTGATAGACACATACCAGATTCCACCCTGCATATGTTTTCAGGTTGCTAGGCTCTTCGAGCAGGGTCGGGCATCCTTCAGTTTGAAGGATAACCGGGGAAGCGCAAGCTTCGTGGTTGGGCGGAAAAAGTGCCTGAACCATGTTCTTGTCCTTCGACGCAGCAGATGGCCGGTTGGTCAATGGCAGTCGAGGACTCCTTGATAGATTTATTTGACAATGATGATAGTTGTACTTCTTGTATTTAAATGATTGTAAGGCTTGATGCCATTATTTGACACTTGTAATATTTTTTTCGACATACTCTGTAAATGACTTCAGATGTATCTATATACGCATTGTAATTATGGTTGTACTTTACTTATGAACCTGAAAACTTGCTTGGACTCTTGAAAGTTATCTTAATATTTTTCCTTCGGAATGATGATGTTGAAGTTAATTTTTACTGTACTTAGAATTACTTTCAGTAAATCTTTGTTTTACTCCAGTTTCTTGTGATGTGAATTTTTAGTACTTTACATACACATATGTAAAGTCACAAAAATCTTAAATCAAGTCCATCACAAAAAGTTTGGAGAAAAGCAATCATAAAATGAACACAAATATTAGATTAAATTAAGTCTCCAATCAAGATAATCAGACAAAGATTGGAGAATTTATTTTAAACTGACACTTATAATAACAATCATCTAAAAAATTATCGATTTATGGCTTTGGTCTGCGTGCTCTGGAGCCAAGCTAGGGCATCCGCGCCCTAGCTCGTTCTAGTTTTTTTCTCTATTGTGCGCTGTCTGGGTGGGTTTTTTGTGCGCGTATGGGGGTTTTGTCTTCTTCTTTGCCTGTTGCTGTGTCTTGGAGGCGCGTGGTTGGTCTTTGGTTCACCCTGCCTTCTTTATTTTCTGTGTTGAGGCATCCGCCTGGGAGGTGGGTCGGCTGCGGCCTTTGAGTTGGGTGGTGGTGTTCGGTGGGGTGTGTGTCTGCTTCCTGGCGTGGGGGGTGTGTGCGGGTTGCATTCTATGCCCATGTTCTTAGCTCCTCCTCTTTGTTGCGCGGGTGGGAAGGGTTTAAGGTGTGAGTGTTGGGTGCTTGGTGTGGTGCTCAGTGGAAGGGTGTGGGGAGGGCTTCCCTACCTTTTCTTTGGTGCAGGGTTTGTGTTTTTTGCCTTGGGCTTGATGGCTTCGAAGGGTGAGACGTCAGTGGGGGGCCCTAACTTGGATTTTCGGACAGCAATTGGCTCGCGATTTTCAAGTCAAGGGATGAAGGCCTTTGATAAAGATTTGTTTGCTCCAAATACAAGGATTGTTGATTCAGGATTATCCAATGGCACGAGGATCACAAAGATTAACGGATGTCTCAAGAGGTGCAAGGAGAGGCCAAAACTGGTTGTTCCATCTGAAATGATTGCTGAAGATGTTGAGTATTACTCAGCTCATTCTTTATATTGTAAATTTTTGGGGATGAGGGTTTCTTTACAATTTTTGGAGGTTTGGGCCCGAAGGACATGGGAGCCAGAGGGGGAAATGGAGATAATATTGCTGGCAAACAATTATTTCATGGTTTCTTTTAATTGCATTGCTGATCGCAATAGGGTATTTGAGGGAGGCCCTTATTTTCATAATAAGGTAGGGTTGTTTATCAAGCCATGGCATGCAGGGTTTAACCCCGTCGAGGAGCTTCCAAATCGTGTCCCTGTGTGGGTTCATTTACCGAGGTTCCCCGTGGAATGCTGTCGAGAGGATGCGCTGCACCTTTTGGCCTCGGTGCTGGGAAAACTAGTTGAGACTTCATCGCAAACTTTGGGTAGAAAGGTAATGACTTTTGCATGCATTTGTGTTGAGATTGATCTAAGTAGGCCTTTGCCTGATGCAATAGATATGTGTGCGGGCTCTTACTCTTGGGTGCAGCAATTAGACTATGAAACTCTTCCCTTTCATTGTCAGTTTTGTTGTGAATATGGCCATTTGCAGCGAAGATGTCCAAGATACAAGCCTATGGAGTCGCAGCCTTCACAACCTGCTAGCAATCTTCCTGAAACGGATAAGGGGAAGAGCATTTCTCCTATTGAGGTAGGTGTGTCTGATGGCTTTGCTCCAGTCAAGGCTCGAAATCAAAATAGGGGTCAAAAGAGGCCTTTTAAAGAAAGACAGGATGAAGGTACCTTTAACAGATTTGAGGTTTTGGATGAGCTTAGCCAATAGGAGGTGAACCCAGGTTTGATCAACCTAGATCAGGGGCTTGTGGGCTTAGCTCAGGAGGATTTTGCTCTTGATTCTTCTTTGGAGGCTCAAAGGGATGATTGTATGCTTAGGGAAGCTGATCAATAGTTGGTGGTTTCTGAGGTGCAGGAACCCTCAGCCATTGCTACATTAGTAGGTGAGGATTCTTCTCTTCCTGGGAAGAACATTAGTTCTGACCTGACTAAGAAGATCAAACCCCCTCCCAAATTGGGCATTTTGCAGAAAGATATTAAGAAGGGTGGGGCAGAGAAATTTGCTAAACCTGGCAGAAAAAAGGATGTGGAAAAGATTAAATTGGCAGGTGAGAATTTGGTGGAGTCAGGGTCAGTAAAGACCCTGGATTCTCTTTTTTTAAGCCCTTTGAAATGATTGTTTTGTCATGGAATGTACGGGGCTTGAACAACGGCCCTAGACAAAAAGTAGTTCATGATTTAGTAAGAAGGCAAGGTCCTGATGTTTTCTTTTTGCAGGAGACTAAGTTATCTATTGAGAATATGCATGGCTTGGCACCTAAGTTGTGGAGGAGCGGGGAGTGCCAGTACATTGGAGCTCATGGAGCTTCTGGGGGTTTGGCATGTTTATGGAATCCTCGAAGAATCTGACCTCTTTGGTGGATTTCTTCTAAATCCTCTATGTCTATGATTGCTACTAGTTTTGAGACAGGGGAGGTTATTCTATTTTCCAATATATATGCTCCTACAGATTTTCAGGGTAAACAAGGTCTTTGGTCCCATATCAGGCTTATCCGTAGCATGATGCCTTTTCATCCATGGATTTTGGGTGGAGATTTCAATGCTATTTGTGAGTTGGCTGAGAAGCGTGGTGGTACTGGAAGGTTGGAGCCCTCTGCACTGCTTCTTCGAGACAATATCAATACCTTGAATCTTGTTGATATCAAACCCAGCAATGGTCAATTCACCTGGAACAATCGTCGAGTTGGGGATTTCTGCATTGCTGAAAGATTGGATCAATTTCTGGTTTCCTGTTACTGGGTTGGAGGGATTTGGTCATCTTGCTCTAAGATCTTGGATTGGAGAGGATCTAACCATTAGCCTATTAAGCTTGCTACTGAGTCAACTCGTGTGCCTCGTATGCCTTCTTTTAGGTTCCAACTTATGTGGTTGCGGGACCCTTCTTTGAATGCCTTTGTGATTGACTGGTGGAAGAAAGGTAGACCAGCCTATGGTACGGCAATGTATACATTTGCTAAATTACTTCAATATGTTAAATTTGAGTTCAAACGGTGGAATTGTCAGTACTTTGGGAATGTCTCCCATGCCAAGGTGATGGCTCAGGAAGATTTGGATGGTATCACAAGGAGGTTAAGGGAGGATGGGGTGACGGTTGAGTTGCTTCAGGAGGAGGCTCAGGCGGTGAAAACTCTTGAAGAATGGGAATTGTGAGAGGAAATGTTTTGGAAACAGAAGGCTCGCATTGAGTGGCTTCAGGAAGGGGATAAAAATATAGCTTTCTTTTTCAATTCAGTGAAAGCCAGGCGTCATGGAAATTCTATCTCTGGTCTGGTGAATGCAAGGGGAGACCATCTTTCCTCCTTCCCAAAAATCTTAAGGGAAGCGGTGTAGTACTTTGAATCTCTTTTTAGGGAGGACTCGCAAGGGGAGTCTCCTAAGGAAGTGCAGATTCTCTCTTGTATCCCCTCTCTCGTGTTTGGAGATTTGAATCGACAACTCATGAGTGATATCTCACTTGATGAGCTTGAAGGGATTATTTTCAATATGAAGAAAGGGAAGGCGCTTGGTCCAGATGGCTTCCAAATTGAGTTTTTTCAAGAATTTTGGGATATCATCAAACTTGACATCCTGGCTGTGGTTCAAGAATCTCAACAAAATAAGTAGATGCTAAGGGCCCTAAATGCTACCTTTCTGGCTCTTATTCCCAAGAGTGAGGGGGTTGATAGGTTAAGCCAATTTCAGCCCATTTCTTTGTGCAATGTAGTTTATAAAATTATTTCTAAACTTATTGTTGACAGATTGAAAAAGGGGCTTGAGGAGCTGATCTCTGAAGAACAAAGTGGTTTCGTTGCTGGTAGGCAAATTTTGGATGGGATTGTTATTGCTACTAAGGTTATCCATTCTATGGCTAGCTCTAAAGAAAAAGTGATGTTTATCAAACTGGATATGGCTAAGGCATATGACAGAGTTAGGTGGTCCTTCCTTCAGCGGGTTCTTGGTGCTTTTGGTTTTGCTGAAGAATGGATTCAATGGGTTTTGAGTTGTGTTACTTCTATCTCTTTCTCTGTGCTTATCAATGGGAGTCACTCTGAGCTATTTGGTGCTTCTAGGGGGCTTTGTCAAGGTGATCCTCTTTCCCCTTACTTGTTTATTCTTTTGGCTGAAGGTTTGCGGAGATGGATTAAATGGAGTGTGAAGTCTGGTCTCATTCAAGGTTGGAGGTGGGGTGGCACCTTACCTCCGCAAACTCACTTGTAATTTGTGGATGATACTGCTTTGATGGGGATGGCTACAATGCGAGAGGCCTCTAATTTATGAAGAATGCTGGATGTTTACCTAGTTGCCTCTGGTCAATAGATTAATGAGGGCAAGTCTTCCATTTTCTTCTTCAACACTCCGGGCCCCATTCAGCAGAGGATTGCCCAAACCTTGAGATTTCAGATTGGGACTCTCCCTGTGACTTACCTTGGCCTTCCCATCTTGGTGAGTAGACTGCCTAGGGAGTCTTGGTAGATCATTTTGGATAAATTTTAGGCAAAAGTTAATCACTGGACTCATCGATGGTTATCCTTTGCTGGTCGTGTCCAGTTGATTAAGTCAGTGGTGTAGGCTATGCCCATTTATAGATGCATGCTCTAGGTTGCCCCTATGGGCTTTCTTAAGGACCTTGACTCTGTGGCAAGACAATTTTTATGGGCTGGTTGCTTGGAGTCCTCCAAATGGAGTCTGGTTCGTTGGGAGGTTTTTTGTAGTCCAAAACATTATGGTGGATTAGGCTTGAGGCAATCAGCTTTGACTGGGGAGGCTTTGGCTGCTAAACTGTATTGGCGGTGGTGTAAGGAGCAGGATAAGAGTTGGGCCAAGATTCTTTCTCAGAAGTATCTCCCTGGGATCCTTCAACCTAATATTTCTAGGTACCCCCTTATGGGGAAGCGTTCTGTGATATGGGGCACTCTCAAAAAAGGGGCTGGGCTTATTAAGGAAGGATTATTTTGGATCTGCAAGAAGGGGACCGAGGTCCAATTCTAGACTGATTCCTGGGATGGTTTTCCTCCCATCACCTCCCAATTTCCCAACTTGTTGAATCTTTGCCAGAGGTTTCTTGAGGCTGGTTGGTCGCGGGTGAGTGATTTCAAGTCCTTTTCCTCCTGTGGTCATATAGAGATGGCCAGATGGAAGTCCCCGGATGAGTGGCCAGATGTTGGTTTATAGGAAGATTGTGCTGTGCTGCAAAGTATCCTCTCCAGTCAAAGATGTAGCTCTCTCTGAGATGATGACATGCTTGCCTGGTCCCCCAATCCTAAGGGGACCTATACTGTAGCCTCTGGTTATAGTGTGTTATTGTCTCATAAGCTGGTTGGGATTGAAATTCAGTGGTGGAAGAAGGTCTGGAACAAGCTTTCTTGGCCAAAATGTAATTGTTTTGTTTGGCTGTTGGCCTGGAATAAGTGTTTGACTTGGGATAACATTCGGAAGAGAGGTTTCCAGGGTCCTTCTGTTTGTGTTATGTATGGAGCTAATGAGGAGGACTCTACTCACTTGTTTTTTCGTTGCTCTTTTTCCCTCCAGCTTTGGCATTTTTGGTGGGGTGCTTGGAAAATTCCTTGTGTTCATGTCTCCTCCTTGATTGATTTTTGGCAGGGGATGGGTCGGCCCCCTTCGGTGGCCTCCTTTTTGCAGGATGTGTGGTTTGTGGGGCCTATCTTCTTAGTGTGGCAGATTTGGTTGGAACACAATCGAAGGATATTTCGTGGAGAACGAAGGCTGGTGCAACAAATTTGGTAGAGATTATTGGGCATGGTTCAAGAAACAGTGGTAGCTAGGTGTGAAGTGGAGTTTCCTTTGGTGAAAAGGGATACTGAGTTGGTGGAGAGATTAGGGATTTAGGGGTCGTCTTTGGCTTTGGTAAGGGCTCGGAGAGGACGACGAGAGAAGCAAAAAATTGTTAGAGATGGCAAATGGCAACTTCCACCATATGGTGTTTTGAAGATCAATACTGATGGATCTTCAAGAGGCAATCCAGGACCGGCTGGTATTGGGGGGATTGGTAGGGACTCTTTGGGCTTGGTGATCTTCCTCTTTTCGATCTATGAAGGGACACAGACCATCAACCTGGTGGAAGGGTTGGCTATTCTTGACGCTCTTGAGAGAGCTCATGCTTTAGGATGGAGAAGGATTGTTTGTGAATCTGATTCCTAGATTTTGATCAATCTTCTTATTGAGCAAAAAGTGACAGATGTCAACTGGCAACTGGCTAGGGTTGTGCAACAAATTCTGCGGGTTAGTTCTTTGATGGAAACTGTGACTTTTGTCCATATTCTATGAGAGTGGAATAGGGCAGCTGATTGTTCGGTGAAATGGGCTTCTGAGCATGTTGAGGGATGGAGAATTGAGGAGTGGGAGTTGGTTCCACAGGAGCTTCATCTTGATTTAACAAATATTCTTGCTGCAGATAGGGCTGGGAGTGGTGACAGATGATGGTGTTGGCTGCTTATTCTTAGTTGATTTGTAGTGCTTGTTTTTCCTTGGGACTTCAGTCCTTGGCTTCCTTTGTAATTTTGCTTTCTGATTTTCAATAAAGTTTTTACCCCTTTTTATTAAAAAAAAAAAAAAACAATCATGTAAATAATTATATATACTCATTGGTATATAGGTATATGCCATGACAATTTAATATAGAAATCAAGGCAATGAAATAAAATATCCAGAAAATTCAAACTAAAACTAAAGACCCAAACGAGAAACCTATAAACAAGTAGATACACTCTCCTAGGTTTTAAGATCAATCACTTTGAAACTCAAATATATTCATTACTGAACTCGTACATGACATTAGTTAATCAAGATAATTAAACAGAGTTTGTAAATTTATTTTAAACTAGATACCCATAATTGGACTAGCTATAAAAATTGTGATCGAGCACAACCGCAAACAAGTATATGAAATCTTAAATCAAGAATAACAAACAAAACTTGGAGAATTTATTTCACACATGAAATGACAAGAAGCTTTTGAACTAGTTCATAAACTATTGTAGGTCCATGAGAATGATATAGAGACAATGTGAGGATAAGTTTGATAGAAGTGATTGCAAAAATGAATGTGGTAACAGTTAACCATATAACATGGTCATATAAATAACAACTGTAAGTAAATGCAACAAGGTATCACTTGAATAACTACTAACTGATTTGTCCATCTACAATACAATGTGTTCAAAACACTCAATGACAAATGTTGCTGCAATCATAATACAATAGAGACAACAAGATAAACTTCCTGAATACAAAAGCAAAGTAAATCATAATGAATAAGGCTTGAATAAGAAAAATGTAACAAAAACCCAAATGAGATTTCAATTCATTCTTGACAAAATTGTGGGTTCTAAGCATTAGAAGCAAGAATTTGCAACCTATAAATAAACAAATAAAACAAATCGTATACCTTCAATGCATTCAAACTAGCTATCACAAAATTGATGTTAGGAAGCAATAGTTATTTAGATTGAGTTCTTGTCAACACAAATTCATTCTAATGAACACTATTAGAATGAGAACATAAATGAAGATAAAAAATCTTTCAGTTTCTTCGTTTCTACAGCAAGCTTCACACATGCTAAATAGAGTATGAAAATTGCCTCAATAAATCAAGAGACATCTACTGAAAAAGCAAAGGCTTCAAGTATAGGGACTCCATTTATTTCTAGGTGTTTGGTAATTGGGAGTTGAAGGGGTACATTTTTCTTGTAACTTTTCATGCGGTTTATCAATAATTTCACTTAAGCAAAACTGTGAGCTACAAAAAAATCATTTGAAACACAGAATTTTGAATAAATTACAGATTGTGATGGGAAACATTAATGAATAGAAAAATACAAACAAAAAATTTCAAGAAGCTTTTCCGTGCAATCTAAGGGCCTGTAGAAACCGTGTAATCATTTATAAAACATGAAATTTTCATCTTGACCTTTTCTAAAGTGGGAAAACAAAAAAATTGCACTTACCTATTGTGGTGGATTGAAGGGCCTTTGATCGAGAAGAAAATCAGTTGGGGGGCGTTGGAATGGAGCATCGTCCAACATGCAAAAAAATCATTTGAAACACTCAATTTTGAATAAATTACAGATTGTGATGGGAAACATTAATGAATATCAAAATACACACAAAATTTTTTGAGAAGCTCTTCTATGCAATCTAATGGCCTTTGAAAACTGTGTAAACATCTATAAAACATGAAATTTTCATCTTGACCTTTTATAAACTAGTAAAACAAAAAAATTACCCTTACCTGTTGTGATAGATTGAAGGGCCTCTAATCAAGAAGAAAATCAGATGGGGAACATTGGAATGGAGCATCATCCATCATACCCATGCCCATTCCCATTCCCATTCCCCTGCTGCCTCCCAACAAACCACCATAATTAAATAGACTACCCAGAGTGTCGAACAAACCACCAAACGATTGCTGGAAAAAGGGATCATCAAACAAATCGTGACCAAAGAACTCCTCAATGAGGCTACACCCTTTTATGCCTCCACCAATCATGTTGAATCCCTCAAATGGGTCTATAAGCTCTAAAAACCCTCTAAAACATCCTCCAAGGATGCCCCTGTTGTAGTGCCCCTCCATTCTCACCTTGGATGTGTAGATGGTCTGGCTAAGGAGCATGAAGATGAAGGTAAAATAATAGGAATATTTAGGGTTTTGTGATGGGGCATTACACTTGGTATTAGAGTACTAGGTTCTAACACTGGGTACTCTAGTTTAATATGAGCCCATTATGTTATCCTAGTTGCTTAGAGGATGTAGAAAACTTAATTGTCTGTGTGTTTGGTGTACATTCTCTAACGCATTCTAGACCTTGTGTCCTTGGGTGTTGTGCAGCAGATATGCCCTTTTGTGGCTAGAATTAGCCATATCGTGATGTGGATTTATTTGTAATTTGGTTGTTTTGGAATTTTGATAGTTGGTTCATGTGTTGTTGGAGGGCTGATAGTGAATTTGTTTTCTTTGAACTTTCTTATGATAGGAGTGGCCACCAAACTCTTTTCTTTATACTTGATTTACTATTGAATATTGCCAATATTTTGTGACTTAAGATTGGATTTGACTATTCCCTACTTGGGTTTGCACCTTTTTAAAATTTCTACGGTGGGTTTGTTTCTGTTGGTTCTATTTCATGTTAAGTGTTGTTTCTATCATGTTCATTTCAAGCCTCATATAGTATGTACAAGGGAAGACTCCACGGAGAATTGTACTTTGCATGTTTGGTAATATGAGATGAGATGTATTTTTCCTTGTTAATATGTGAATACAATTCTCTAAATCGTATGAAATTATCAAAATATGTGTGATTGGTTATAAGTGGATTAGAGGATACACCTTAAAGGCAAGGAATTGATGTTCTTCTTGTCTTTATTGAATGAGTGTTCTTGTCTTATGAACAATTGTTTAATATGGATGCGTATGTTGGTAATAGAAAATTACAATACTAATATGCTATGTTTCCACCCTAGTCTATGACTTCCAAGAGTAAGTCAAGTTTTAGGGGGGAGGATGTAGTGCCCCTCCATTCTCACCTTGGATGTGTAGATGGTCTAGATAAGGAGCATGAAGATGAAGGTAAAATAATAAGAATATTTAGGGTTTCGTGGCGGGGCATTACACCTGTTGCTATGTTGCCGTAATGATCATCACCTCTATCACCTGGACCCATTATGCTTATCATTTTTGCGCTTTCCTAGATAACAACTGGATGATTTCTTAACAAGTTCTTATCGATTGATCACTATGCATATAATTTGAGTTTCTCAGAGATAACTGGTAGATTGTATTTGTTCACTACCAGAGTTTTGGTGAAATAATATGTAGGGGCAATTTGTGGTTAACACAAACCAGCATAGTGCAACAAAAATGTGTAATATATCAAAATAGAAAAACCTCACTCACTAGACACCCACCAGAATGTCACCCACTTAGTAGAAACAACCACAGGGACCATTTGTGGACAAAAAAACCCTAAAAGTGCATGGAAGATATAGGAAAAAAAACTCACCCAAATCTACTCCGCCTAACAGCAACAAAACACTTTTTCCACCATTTTTCAGGAATACACCCAACTCACAAACTAAAGGGGCAGTAACCTCTTTATTGATTGATTTGAAATGATAAAATGTAGTAGATTTATACAAGGACGATGCAGTTCTCATAACTGTCGATGCAGTTCACATAACTGTATAACAACTTTATAACTGCAACATTATAATTAAATAATGTAATACCATTGTTACTATAACTATTATGCCAATATTCCCCCCTTATTACATTGTTCCTGCAATAGTACCAAGGGACCCCACTGAATGCTAATATACTCAACAAAGCTGATTACATAATATGAATACATATTTTATAGAAGATCTTTCCCTAAAAGAACAAATCCTGAACCAAGTGGGGCTCCATCAAGTTGTCTCAACCCTTGGAAAGGTGTGGCTTCGAGCTGTGTTCTTGAGCTCTCAGTCCTAAACTCTCAAATCACAGAGTCTTGAATTATTCAACAATAATCCCTAAGAGCTACGACAGATCTCTATCATTATCTATTGATTGTGAAAGGGTATAATTCTCGATCATATACTCTGAAGCTCACTTGACAACAATCCATATTGAGCTCAACACCAAATCCCAAACCTATCTTTAGAACATAATCTTCACAAAACATGTATTCTTCAAATCTGTCAGCAACAACAAGGAAAAGTAAAAAGTAAAGACAAAAATGCTTCTCATGCAAAGCATCATCTCAAAGCAAGAAACTAACATGAGATGATGAAAATTCCTCCATCCTTTGATGCCACCTACCTCTAGTATGACCCTGTTACACTTTAACCAACTGATGTCTTGGATGAGTCTTTGGAGGCCTCATCAGGAATAGAAAAGATGGCCCTGAAAGCATAAGCTATCTTTGACATATGTGCATTCATGATTAAAAGATGATAATGTCAATTTGAACCAATGATAAACCCATACACTAATCAACCTTATACCTCCATAAACACACCTTTATTTTCATGAATAACCAGAAAGAAGATTTTATTTCCTCCCTCAAGAAAGATATCTAAAACTCAGACAATGTTTATTGGATATAAAATGACTAGAATACCTCTTTTTCACACCATGATCTATACCCTTCCTTCTGACACAACCTATTCAACATCATTCGATTGAATCTGGTGATGAATGGACAATTAAGAAATTGGATCTTCTCTATAAACCAAACTTAAAAATAACTTTTGTAACTGAAAAACTAATAGAATGTCCTCACACTTACAGACAATAACACACGGTTATAAAATCATACACTGTTAAATCTCCCATTTTTGAAATACTATTGATTCTGCACCAAAGGCTTCCTTCCTTTCACACAATGGCTGAGATCCCTTAGGATATTTCCGTACTCAACCTCCTTACGCAAGACAATAGATGTTTAAAAACTTAACAATGCACACACGCGAGGAGTGATTTTTATCTTCAGATTTTTATCCTCTACACGCCAGTACAACCATAAAATACATTCAGGTCTAATCACCATACCATGGTTGTTGCACAATTTTCCTTCTCTAGAACGCTGCTTTGATTTAGATAAATTGTCATTCTTAGATCTTCACTGTTGAGCGCAAATAATAATGACAGGGGTCTCGGCCATGGTTCAAACATTTTGCACAGAGATCGCCATTTAGATTCAAAGACAACACAATGGCTCAAGCTTTGTAGATTGAACGGCGTCTCCTCAACATAGAATGGCACTTTATTAACTCATTAACCACACTTCTCAAACCTCTCTATCAGGCAAGAGATTTCCAATGGTCTTCAATTGCTTCGAATGCCTTTGGAAATTAAACTCTGAACAGTTTGTAATGCAAATCTGCATAAATTAATAAACCTCACAATAAAACTTTAATGCATCATAGGCTTTCTCAAATTTTAGTTACCCCAATGAACTCAACGCTTGATGACATTCTTCAAATGATAGGTAATAGTGGCAGCCCCAAAGCTATCTCCATGTTTTTCATCAAATGGATGCAACAGACTAAATCATGCCTTCCTCACATTGCAGAAGCTCTGATACCATCTGAAGGGGTAGTAACCTCTTTATTGATTTATTTGAAATGATACAATGTAGTTCTTATAACTATCGATGCAGTCATCGATGCAGTTCACATAATTGTATAACAACTTTATAACTGCAACATTGTAATTAAATAATGTAATACCATTGTTACTATAACTATTATGCCAACACAAACTGCCAACACCTACTTTGAATAACTCTGCAACACAACATGTTCTTTTAACCAAAAAGCAATAGGTGTCTTTTTGTAGGCCACTTGTCATTGCCCAAACCCTGCAATACACACAATGACACATGTAATTCCATGCAGAACATTAGAGATCCACAAAAATTTTCTCCATTCTGAGGATGAAATGTAAAATAAAATACTAGGGGTAAAATAATGCCCCAATGAGAAAATGCCATCAATCAGGAGAAAAATAATAAAATATTTCAAACCTTATCTATGGCTTTAATAATCTCCATATATGCATGAACTTTGAAGGAAAGAAATGCTCTTTTTGTTGAGTGAAAACAATAGTCCCCCCTTATGGATAGGGACTAATAAATGTGTAAGTTAATGCTAGAGGGAAGATAATGAATTGATTGTGATACATGATAGATATTTATAATTTGTGACTAGAGATAGAAAGAAACAATTGAGAGGAATGTGCACTTTGAAATCTAGAAGTATATGAAGATCAAGATTTAGGCCTAGGGTGCAACCCTAAACCTACTAAATGTAGTGCTAAACCTATTAGCTGACACTATGTGTTGAACCTTATGGGTGGTCCTAACTCTTAACAATGTTTTGTTCACTATTGTGATCATAATTGTTTTGGTCATAGTGCATAATATTTGAAAGTAAAATTACAAAATTTGAACTAGATTTTTTAGGTAATTCATTTAATTAGGTGGGTGAAAACTAATGAGGGCTAAAAATGACATTAAAGGGGCAACTTTTTTCCTAAAAAATAGAGTTAGTTGTACTTTGGATAAAGATTCAAAATACTATAGATACAATATGGACATGGTATAAATATATGAAAAGTCAAATTTTATTTCTAGTTTTTAAATATTAATTTATTATAATACCTTAATAATAAAATTTTGTTATGTAAAGGATGTACAAATGTGACTTTTTAACTTTAATTGAAGAAAAACTATGGATGACCTAAGGACTAGTAAATGGAAGTTATTTTTAGTCATATTACAAATAATTTATTTTTAATGTTAAGGGTTGGGATTAATTTTTTATAATGTTTTATAAAATATGCATTTTTTTATTAATTATAATTAGAATATAAGGTAGAAAACTTAAATATCTTATGTACAATCACCTTTACATCTTTACATGACATTAAATAATTGTAAAATTAGATTATTATTTTTTTAGAGAATGGTGTCTCGCTTGGGCTTATATAGTTTTAAAAAATTAGTTGATAATAAAAATAATTAAAACCACAAGCACATATACATTTTCAAGTTTCTGAGACATAATGTTGGAAAAATGATAAATAATTTTACAATTTGGTTTAAATTTTAAAAGAATTAGATATTTGAAATCTAGACATCCTCTTATACAAACCTTATTAATGTATTCAAATAAATTGCAATATGAGTTCATTAATCATATCACAAAAGTGGAGTTTCTCAATGGTTTCCATCATGAAAGTGTAGTTGTAGGTCCAAGCCTAAAAGTAAAATAAACAAGTGGGAAAGTCCAAATTTGAAAAATGCATCTAAAAATGGTTATCTATTCTAAAAATACCAAATATCTAATTTAGACTAGCTAGATATCTGATCCATCAAGATTAGATATCTAGTCCAAGGAAACTAGATACCATGTCCAACTGGATATTTGACAAGGCTTGGATGTTTGGGCCTAATTGGATATTTAGTCTAGGGTGATTGAATATCTAATTTTGTTTAGAATTTGTAGTTCCTAAGAGTCACCACCAATTCCACCTTCATCTTTGGATGTACTTACCCAAAGTCAAGCTTGTGAGTGAATCCTTGATCTTTAGATTTTTGGCCATCTATTGGTGCATATTTATTTTATTGCATTTAATTAATTACTTTATTGCATTAGTGTGCACCTAAGATAAGTTTACTTAGGTAGGTATCTGCTTGGATAGGCGTTATCTCCCTTGCACACATGTAGGCATCTACTTACTAAGGTAATGTGCATTTAAGAAAGATAATTATACTTTCTTAGTTTAGTGAAGACTTGTACTACATATGTGTACTATCTCCTTTATCTCACATTGGTTGTTGATTATCATATATATACCCACCTATAACTCACTCTTGAGCATCTCATTTCTTATATTGCATCCTATATTTCATCAAGATTAGGATTCAAAGGTAAGTTCTAAAAATATTTAAAGGATAAATTTTTTGTTAGGCATCGATAGATCACTAAACTTCTAGAGCATTTTAAGCCAAATATGACCCTGCCGTTATGTTTGGAGCATCCAAAAACTCTACGATTACTTGAACATTCATTTATTAATTTTTACAACTTTTCCTAAACACCCTAAAAAATTTCCCTCCTTCTTACCATCCATATAGATCATATCATCTATAGAATATTCTCTTTCATTAGCTAGAGTTATCATTCTATAGATCAGGCTGCATGGGTAGTATCTTTTATGAGTTTGTTGCTAAAAAAATCATGTGGAAGTCTAAATACCTTCTATGTGAGTAGAGTTGATTTGCCTAAAAGATCCTTGAGCATGGGAGGATACTATACCCTCTGTCCATGGGATTTTATAGCAGACCCATATTGGCTAGTGTTAGCAAGTGACTAAAGCCCTATTGGCACCAACCACCTTAGCATTTGACACCCTCATTTATTTGGTGGATTCCTCTTACTTTATTGCTATAAATATTCAAAAAAAATTAATCCCTCTAAAATACCATTTAGCCTATAAGTTTTTGTGTTCACCCTTGATGGTAGTTTTATGTTTTGAGTTAGTAGTTTTGCATACAGGTGCTAGTGGTTTTAGTTAAATAAGTTATGGTTTTGGCATCAAGAGGAAATATTTGATCATTTGTAAATATTTAATCAACTAACATATTTTGACATCATCATCTTCTTCTCCAATTCATACCCTATATTCATTTACATTTTGAATTTGGTATCTTAACTTTGTAGACTCTATTCTCAAGTGTACGAGCTCCATTTTTTAAGAATTTTTATGTGGGCTAGTTTTTTGAGATATTCACAATGGTGTAGATGGTTCTTAATATTATTATTTGGATTTTCAATAAACTATAGTTTCTTAGAGGTGTTGTTCGCTTGTTCTCATTTGGGGACTTCTAAATCTCTATTTGAGCACAAATGAACTCCTTTCACCATGCCATTTTTGAAAAGTGTGATTTTTTGTATACTTTTATGGTGTTATCCATGTGTTTCTCCCATTATATATAAAGTTGTATTTGAAACATTTGGGCTTCTTTGGCATTTGTAATTTAGTGAGATCAAGTCTACTATTGCACATTTGAAAAGTAGAAAGTATAAATGTACTATGTATAAAGCATGGTAATCATATTTTTCTAGGGGGTCCCTTGACTAAGTGTTATTGGGGGTTGTACATTTTCCTTTGCTAATTAGTCTCTTGATTGGTCTATTGTGTGGCTAATTTGTGGAGTTTATCATACTTAATAGTGTGTGTTTCAACTTGTCCTTTTGTTATTAATTTCAATAAACAAAACTATAATTCCTAGCAAGATGGAATTCTAAAGTATTTTAGATGGATTGAACTCTTGCCCATTCTTTATGGACTTATTCCTAAAACAAGTTCATTTATGTAGAAATAAGTATGGGATGACAATAATGAGCATGTCTTAGAATTAATTTGTTGTTATGTGGATATTGACACAATGTGGGTGGCCGCACACATTGAGTACCCTCAAGCTATTTGGACAAAAATTTAGGTGGCTTCATGCAGATTCAAATGAACCTCTACTCCTAGATGATTCTACTATGGACTATCTTGTAAATCCCTTCATGATTATCCACTATATTACTAATATAGATGATTTGTTTACTAAGTACGATGATGTAGAATGTCATGACGACATAGAGAGTCCTTATGATTCTCCTTCCAGTTTTATAGAGGATTCTATTGATATTCAAGCATCATTGACTCCAATCACATATTTAGAGGATTCACCTCCTATATCTCTTAGTTAGAATTCTAAGGCTAAAGACTCTCCACCTCTAGCATTGACAAAGTTGATTGGTGTTCATACTAGAAGAGTGCTGGTGTGGACACATCATAGGATGTGAAGTGTAGTCACATGACATGCACTAAGATTCAACCAACATCACCTACTTCAATAGAGTTTAGAGTTGCTTAAGAAAGAAATAGTGATTTCATATAGTTGGACCATCATTTTGTTCGTAACTTAGTTCATTAAGATCAATACTTGATACATATTTAAGGTTTATTTTCTGAGTCCTACCTTGTAGATCTAAAGGACAACATTGAGGACTTGGTTTTCCTCTTTGATAATAGTTATATAGCAGTTGTTGTCACTTCATCTTTGGCACCTATTCTATATGAGTTTCCATATGGTTTTGCATTATCATCTTCTTTAGTTAGGTCTAGGACTTCGATTAGATTGTAACACCTTTGTGCACCAACATGGTAACAATTGAGAAGTTTCCAAAGATCTTCATCTTGTGTTTTCTTCCGTCATATTCTCTTTAAGAATGGGAATATTGATGTATTCACCTTTGCGTTTTTATCTTCCTAAGGGGAGAAATGTTTTTTTTTAATGACAAGCTTTGATCATCTTGAATAGTAGGCTTCTATGATTGCTTTTTTGATATCTTCAATAGTAGCCTTGTTGTAAAATTTGAAGTTAGAATGTATCTGATCAATACATATAAGCACCAACTATGTCCCTTCATAACAACCACTAGTGCAATATTCATCTTCTTGTTCATAAGGAATGTTGAGTGTATTTCCTGGAGTCAAATGATGTTCAGGTGGGCATTCATAGACCTTAAAAAATGTTTAACACAGAATATATATATATATATATATATATATATATATATATATATATATATATATATATATATATATATATATATATATATATATATATATTGCCTCCTGCATAGCAGAGTGAGATATAGAGAAATAATATAATTCTTGCAAATAGCATGCATCTACCATGGACTTCCATGGCAATGTCAAGTAAAGCAGATAATTGTTGTTATATGGAGCCTAATTAGACTCGAAGGTTAAATTTTCCCCACTTTTATCGGTACAATTTGCCCCCAAAGTATTTACGGGGGAGTGCAACGAGGGCCCCGGGGTGGAGCCAACGGTGGGGGTTGCTAGGGGCAATGCCCCCGAAGCAAAAATTGCATATTATTTCATAAAGGCATCGACAGTTGTTTTTCTATTGGCTGACATATAAAAAACCCTATTTTTTGTAACCGACATATAAGTCATGATAAAATGGATGGAGAAGGCAAAAAGACTTAAGGGTTAGGGTTTTCATTGATATTGTATTGTAGCATATTGTAGTGGTATTGATTTGAAAGATATTGTTGGTTGTACTCGGTTCTATTTTTGCTGGATAATAATATTGGACTCTCTGTTGGTGGATGTAGCCTGAGTTTGGGTGAACCACGTTAAAATTGTCTCTCGCTATTTTATTTCTGTATATTTTCATTCCTCTATTTAATCTTTATCTGCATTTAGTTGATATCTTTTGCATGCTATTCCTAAATCTCACCCTTTTGTTAACTTTCTAATATTTCTACTGCTTGATTTGATAGGTTGTGATATTATATTAGTGATATCAAGCATAAATTTTAATAAGTTATGGTTTTGGCATCAGGAGGAAATATTTGATCATTTGTAAATATTTAATCAACTAGCATTTTTTGATATCATCATCTTCTTCTACAATTCATACCCTATCTTCATTTACATTCTGAATTTGGTATCTTAATTTGTAGGCTATGTTCTCAAGTGTATGCGCTCCACTTTTTAAGCATTTGTATCTGTGCTATTTTTTCGAGAGATTCACAATGGTGTAGATGGTTCTTAATATAATTATTTGGATTTTCAATAAATTATAGTTTATTAGAAGTTTTGTTAGCTTGTTCTCATTTGGGGAACTTCTAAATCTCTATATGAGCTCAAGTGGACTCTTTTCGCCATGTCATTTTTTAAAAGTGTTTGATTTTTTTATACTTTTATGGTGGTATCCATGTTTTTCTCCCCTTATATATCAAGTTGTATTCACAACATTTGGGCTTCTTTGGCATTTGTAATTTAGTGAGTTCAAGTCCACTATTGCACATTTGGAAAGTAGAAAGTATAAATATACTATGTATAAAGCATGGTAATCATATTTTTCTAGGCGGGTCCCTTGAATTTTATTTGAACATCTCTCCCATGAGCTCAAGGATGTCAAAAAAAAATCTATTGAACTAATTGAGCAAGTTTTGATGCTCCATACAATCTAAAACAAGAAATTTGCTTGTATTCTCCTTTTAATACCTCACCTCCTCTTTGATGCAGGAGCATCCATGGCAAATTGGCAATCAACATCACCAAAAATATCTGTCATTTAATTTATTTAAATTTGGTTTCCTTAGAATAGATTAATTAGATGTTAAAAATAAATGTAATATTAGGCCAAAATGTTATAAATAATTATTGGCCTCAATATTGTAATTTTGGTGTGTAGTCTACCCTAGGTGGCATTCCATCATTATTAAAAAAATATTATAAAAAGGCAAAAGAGGGAGGTGGATTTTGGGAGTTTTAATTTTTCAAAACTCATTATTGCTCCTAAAAAGTTGCAAAAGAATATGGACAACCAATTTGAGTTGGCAATTACTTTTGTATTTGGGTCCCTATTTTCTAGGAGTGGGAATCTTGAAAGTTTGTTATTCTTGGAAAATTTGTTGGAAGTGGATTTGGAGAGGTTGTTAGAGATTTAATAATTCTAAAATATGAAATTTAATGCATCATTCAAAATTCCTAAAAAATAGGGGTGGAGAGAGTGGAAATCAGATTTTGCTTTAATGCATAAAACCAAGAAAGCTAAAAGTAGCACCACCACAAAGCATGGGAAGTCACGAAGTTTGAATAACTTATTTTAGTCAATTTAATTCATTAAAATAAATGAAATTGGCTAGTTTCCAAGAGGGACACATGCATTTTTGAGTTGGCACGATAAATTCATTGAGATGAATTCAAAATAAAGGAAAAATTACATTTCATGCAAAAAAGGGAGAAGATACAAAAAGGAATGGTAGTTCATTTTTAGAAGAGAATTTCTCCAGGTTGAAGGAGAGACAGAGGGGAGACGTGGATGACCTCTAAGAGGGTTTTAGAAAGGTGTTGTTATAGATTTGGAGCAGTTTTGTACAGCCATTGGGTATTCCAGATGAACCAGTGCAGTTGCATAGTTGTTTGTTGTGATTTTGCAGGAGATGGAAGTCTAGTTTTGTGAAATTTGTGTTTTTTGTAGAAAACTAATTTGTTGTTGATTTTTGCATCTTTTTAAGGGTTTATTACAGCCCCATTATCCTTTTTGGATTGCTGTAAATTTATTTTATTAAATTTAATGAATGTATGAAGGACTGGTCGCAATTTGCAAACCAGATTTGCAATTAATTATGCAAATATTTTTTGTAGTGAAAGAAGTTTTATTTCAGCCTATGTGTGTGTGAGATTTCATGTGAAAGTTGTTTATTACAATCCTCCATTCTCTACATCAATTGGTATCAAAGCTCAGAAGGTCTGGGCAAAAGAGAGTTTGGTGTTTGTGGGTTTTTGTTTGTGCGGGTTGAAGAGAGAACCTGGTTGCTAAAAGACTTGGTAGAGGAAAAGAGAAGAGATCTAGGTGAGGCAAAGATAAAGAGAAGCAAGGATAAAATTTCTTGAAGAGAAGATGGATTTGTTGAAAAGGTACCTGCAGGCTGGAGGTTTACAAAAGAAGAAGCAAGAAGAAAAAGAGAGGAAGAGGAAAGAGGAAAAGATGAGGGAAATAGAGGTTGAGAAAGAGATAAAAGAGCTGAGGCAAGCTATGGAAGAACTAAAAGAGATGAGAGAAAGAATGGAAGAGAAATGGAAGGATTTTCTTAAACAAGAGTAAAGTTGGCACTTATCAATGAAAAGGAAAGTTACATGGCCCATTAGAAAGATTATTTAAAGAAGAATGAGACAAGCAAGGACAACAAGAATAGAAGAGGTAAAAAAATGAAATGGTGAGTATACCTATGACTATTTTGACATCAAGCATTGAAGAAGACAAAGTAGACATGGTTATGGATGAGCCTTCATTTCATTTTTATTCTCAAGAGCAAGTTGAACAAGTAGAAGGGCATATTACTATTATTGTTGCTAATAAAGTTGATGTTGATAATAAAGTTGTTGATAAGGTTGTTGTTACAGAGTTGTAGACCAAGTTCTTGCAGTTGGATGTTGTTATATTACAGGGATCACCAAAGCAGTGTGAGAAGAAAAGTAAAGAATACATTATTGCTACTAACCAAGGTGTTTTAATTAATGAAGTTGTCATTATTCAAGTGCAGGTATCCAAAGCAACAGATAAGAAGAAGTTGTTTCCATTTGACAGACCTAATAACCTTAACAAGAAGTTGGGAAAACCTAAAGAAAAAATGAAGACCAATTGGAGTTGTTTCAAAGAGCACAAGAGGAAGAGCATAGAGAACATCAAGGAGGAGCATTCAAAGGATGAAGACCTGTTACTACCCTCAATCCAAGAAGGCTTGGATTTTCTTTTGGCCGGGAGTCTGATGCAAGAGCATCCATGGCAAATTGGCAATCAGCATCACCAAAAATATCTGTCATTTAATTTATTTTAATTTGGTTTCCTTAGGATAGATTAATTAGATGTTAAAAATAAATGTAATATTAGGCCAAACTGTTATAAATAATTATTGGCCTCAATATTGTAATTTTAGTGTGTAGTCTAGCCTAGGTGGCATTCCATCCTCATCTTTTATTAAAAAAATATTATAAAAAGGCAAAAGAGGGAGGTGGATTTTGGGAGTTTCAACTTTTGAAAACTCATTATTGCTCCTAAAAAGTTGCAAAAGAATATGGACAACTATTTGGGTCCCTATTTTCTAGGAGTGGGAATCTTGAAAGTTTGTTATTCTTGGAAAATTTGTTGAAAGTGGATTTGGAGAGGTTGTTGGAGATTTAATAATTCTAAAATATGAAATTCAATGCATCATTCAAAATTCTTAAAAAAATAGGGGTGGAGAGAGTGGAAATCAGATTTTGTTTTAATGCACAAAAGCAAGAAAGCTAAAAATAGCACCACCACAAAGCATGGCAAGTCACAAAGTTTGAATAACTTATTTTAGTCAATTTAATTGATTAAAATAAATTAAATTGGCTATTTTCCAAGAGGGGGATGTGCATATTTGAGTTGGCATGATAAATTCATTGAGATGAAATTAAAATAAAGGAAAAATTACATTTCATGCAGAAAAGGGAGAAGATACAAAAAGGAATGGTAGTTCATTTTCAGAAGAGAGTTTTTCTAGGTTGAAGGAGAGATAGAGGGGAGGCATGGATGACCTCCAAGAGGGTTTTAAAAAGGCGTTGTTACATATTTGGAGCTATTTTGTGTAGCCATTGGGTATTCTAGATGAACCAGTGTAGTTGCATAGTTGTTTGTTGTGATTTTGCAGGAGATGGAAGTCTAGTTTTGTGAAATTTGTGTTTGCTATAGAAAACTAATTTGCTATTGATTATTGCATATTTGTAAGGGTTTATTACAGCCCCATTATCCTTTTTGGATTGTTGTAATTTTATTTTATTAAATTGAATTAATGTATGGAAGACTGGTTGCAATTTGCAAACCAGATTTGCAATTAACTATGCAAATATTTTCTGTAGTGAAAGAAGTTTTATTTTAGCCTATGTGTGTGTGAGATTTCATGTGAGTTGTTTATTACAATCCTCCATGCTCTGCATCACTCTTGTGCAGCAACTACAAACCCCTAGATTTGATAGATATATTCCTTGTTTCTCTTCATCCCCATTGCTTCCTAAGCCAATATTTGAACACACAAGTATGGAAGAGAAAGTTTTCTATTAGATAGACATAGTGGACAACCATATTGCACAAAAAATGTCAGAAACCAGTAATGTGAATAAGAGGTTGGTATTGTTCATGCAATTTTTTCCATCATACTATGATTCTAATTTTTATGCAAAAGATATCAAATCAAGTGTTGCTATGGATCCTTTGCATTTTATTTTATTTAAAGATTTTCTAATGCTTTTTATGAAAAGAGTAAGAGGCAAGTATAGCTATCAGATGGCATGGATCTTCAAGTACAAAGGGGAGACAAAGGAAAATATCAAGTGAATGAAAAAATATCAAGTGTTGAATGAGCTCATTGAGATTGTAATGAAGAGTCAACTTCTAAAATCCAAGAGATCATCCTACAAACTGTGTCCCATTTTTGTAGGTTTCCCATATTGGTGTAGGTTTGCATGCAAGTGTAGATTTGAACATAAATCTACTTTTATGTGTATATGTAGAAGCTATAGAATAAGCCATGGAATAAAATGGGTATGAGGTAGTAAAAAGTGAAAGGAGGAATAAGATTTGAGGAATGGGAATGGATGAAGATATCTAATGAGGTGTATCTAATGGAATAGAAGGAGAAATGGAGGAAGCTATGGAATGAGAGACAACCATGATGGAAGAAAGGATAGTAGGAGTGGGAATGCCACTAACTTAGGAGGAGACATAGATGTGGTGGCAACTATCTTAGGCATACTAGTAGAGGGTGGAGAAGGGGACCTGTGAAAAATTACATATGAGATCTAGGTATGGTGGAGGAAGTAAAATTAGGAAGTAGTTCATCTTGGAGAACAAAGTCATGATAAGAAGAAAGGGTAGAGGAAGGCATGGTCATGGATGGAGGAAGGCTGGATGCATCATATCAAGTAATTGTTTAGGATTCTTATAATTAATTAGGCTAGCAACTTCTTAACAAGCCACATGTTCATCATGATTATATTCTTTAATTTCATTTTCAATGAGAATAATAGCCATATTATATATAGGAACATCATTAGAGACACCATTCTCAATGAATTGAGCCATATGGGGACTCAATCAAGCAATTCTTCATAATTTTAGATGAGAAGGAAGAGATTTTGGCATACAAGTAGATCTCAAGTCCCTAAAGGAGAAAAATGAATAAAGATGACTTAAGGATTTTAAAGTTAAAAAATTAGTCAATAATTAGAACTAAAATAAAGGAAAACCCTATAGGGAAATATAAGGGTGAGTAGGGTAGGTAAAATATAAGATATATCAATGAGCCACACAAACCTTAAGTAAAGATGTAGCTATGAAGTGCTAAAAGAGGAGTATAACCTTAAGAGGATGTTAAAATATGATAAAGGAATTAGAAAATATAGACCTAAAATCTAAATAAAAAATAATGATAAACCCTAAGGCAAAACACTAAGAAGTGTAAGAATAGATGAGTTCACAAAAAAGTAAGGGAATAAGACCCCTTTTATATAAATTAGGCTAATTATAGAAATGAAAATATAAATCACACAAATTAACTTCTAGGTTTAATTGAGTAGCCAGTCAATAAATAGAAATATTACTTCTGGAAAATAAATGCAATGGATAGGGTACTTAGGTTTGGGAATGTTGGTGTCATGCACCGAGCCCAGGATCACAACCTACAAAATAAATCTTCACGAGAAGCGAGAGAAGCAAAAGCTATTTCACCAGAAGAGAAAAATGTATTGAGATGCTATGAAATACATAATGTAAAGAGTGCCTTATAAAGGCATGAAAAAAGGTGACAGGTGGGAAAACTACCCACACGGGAAAAAACCACCTAACTAACTAAATGCAAAAATAATTCCTAAGTAAACTTAAGCATAAATGCAATTTACTCTAACACCCCCCCTTAAGTGCAACTTAGGGAGATTGAAGATGCAATATGGGTCTCGGTTACACAACCATTTTAGGTACCCATTTACAATGCATAAAGGAAAAAACTCTCACAAGCGGAGAAAAGGAGAAAAACTCTATGGGAAAAAACCCCTCTCCAAAAGAGAGAAAAGAAAAAAAGACAAGATGCATAGATGGAGGACTCCATCACACCCCCCAAGAACTACATACATCATGTATATACAATCAATGATCCCCCCATAGGAAGGAAAAAAGGAGATATTATATCCCCCCCATAATGAAGAAGCTCCAATGTTGATGAAATATGCCTGAAAAAAAAAGGTGATCCAATACTTACAAGAAACTCCTCTTCCCTTAGGAAGAAACAAGTCCATCAGGTGATAAAGAAGCCACTCCATATCTAACTAAAAAAAGGAAGGAAATCTCCAAATAGAATAATCCACCACATAATAATGATAAAAAACAACCAAGAAATATGACAAATCAAGTGAAAGTGAAGGCTCAACAATGTCAACCTCCAAAGACAATCCAGATGTATCATCTGCCATGCTGAAACTGTCATCAAAGAGGAGAGAAATCCCCTCAAGTATATCTCCCAAATCTGCAAGATGAGACTCCACAAACAAATTTGAGATACCTGCCAAATACTCATCCAATAAAATAAGATCTGAGGGATCAAAAATATCCTGTTGTGCTGAAGGAGCAACCTCTGAAACAACAGGAGATGTACCGACATGAGTCTGAAGAACTTGAAAGTGTAGATGACCACTCTCCCCTGAGGAATTGCTATCAACACTAGCAAGAGGAGTGCGAGGAACATAGTCATCATCAACAACAAAGTGAGAGAATGTATATAGATGAGACTCATGATCAGCATTACCAACTGCAATTATTTTTCTAGAATCAACCTCTCTGATGAAAACAGAATCTGCTATGAACTCTATAGTCTTCGGGACCTCACCATGTGTAATCTAATAGATGGAAAGAAGATTTGTGTGCAACTCAGGTATACACAATACATCCTTGAAACAGCCATCACCTATCTCAACATTTCCTACCCCTGCAACATCCAAAAGCTTATTATCTCCCAACAAAATCTTGGAGGTGTCAGCAGGATGAAGACCCAGAAAAGGATAGGGAGAAGATCCCATGTGGTGAGATGCTCTTGAGTCTATGAACCATCTATCACGTCTAGAATGTGCTGCAGAAGTCACCAAAGCATGTTCTTTACCCATATAGGGTTTATCTCCTTTAGTACTTGCAAGTCCTTCATTTCTAGACTGACTAGGCTTGGATGATGATGGAGATGCAGATGCAGATGCAGTTGAAGATGTAGAGGCTATAGAAGGAGTCACAGATGAGGGAAGTGGGATATTGTTATTTTGAAGAAGGTGTGAGAGCTCATCGACCTTCTTCATATAACAATGTTGTTCATCATGCACTTTCTTTTTGCAATATACACAACTGAATTTCTCCTTCTTAGGCTTGTCCTCTTTTGAAGAGGTGGAAGTCTCATTTGACTTTGTTTTAGGTTTTGGCTTCTTCTTCCCTTTACTTTGAGAGCTTTGTGGAACCAATGCATAATTTGTAGGGACCCCCTCCAACTGGACAAGTTTGGCTTGCTCCCTTGTCAACCAGTCACAGAAAGTCTCAAAAGAAGACATTTGGAATGCAGCACCCAAAGCATCCATTGTGGAGTAGAAGGTAGAAGAAAACACAACAAATGGGCCTCTCAACTTAGATAGTATCAAAAAAATGGACTCCTTATCAGTTTTTCTTTTCCCACATCCTGCTAATTGTGACCTTAAAGATTTGAATTTCATGAGAAAGTCATCAATAGAAGGAAATGCTTCAGGGGTAAGAGCGGTTAATTTAGCCTCCATTTGCAGGACATGGAACTCACTGACCTGACCAAACAGGTTATGTAACTTATCCCATATCTCCTTGGGTGTATCCAACTCATCAATATGAAAGAGGAGACTATTAGAAACATTCAATTTCATCAAACCCATAGCTTGGTCACACTTATTTCTATAGGAAAATATTTCAAGTTCCTTGGTAAGAGTGGGTTGGTTATTACTTAGTGTGGACCATAGACCCTGAGATTGAAGAAACCTATGCATTTTCATCTTCCATGTATGGTAATTATGGGGAGTTAACAATTCAATAGATTCAGGAGTAGCCATGACCAGAGTTTGCACCAAAAGGCAAAATAACACGAAACTGATTCTCCAAAAATATCAAAAGCAAATAAAGCCTCTCGAAAATTGCTGTTCACTTTTCCAAAATCCAAAAAACATAGGCTCAAGTTTTGTACCTTGGAAAAAAATGAGGCACAATATAAAGCAACCGTATGACAAAATCTGCAAATACCCAAGACAAGCATAGAGTCCTCAAGCACCACAAAGGCAAGTACCTAGTCACCACTTCTTACAGCAACACCCACGTGTATGAGGCCCCAGGCCATGTGAGCCTTTGCTCACAGTTAATAGATGCAATGTTAGGCTATTTCAATAGCCAAAATAACTGCAACACAAGTGATGTGGGACTAAATCACAATCCAAAAGGCTCAATTCAGCGCTCCAAATGGACTTACCACGCAGCTAGGGATTAAAACCCTAAAAATCAAATATTTAAATTAAACTTTATAACGTATAAAGTTTGATCCAAATCTGCCAGAAGTGCTGCACCAAAATATATCGCTGCAAAAAATTTCTTGACATATCTTGAGTTGGCCAATCAATGGCTTATTGCTACAAAATGCCTCCAATCGTATGTCTTGATAATTTTCACCTGATATGGAAGCCAAGGCCTTGTGAATATCTCCACTGAGCCCTTCAGGCTGAATACGCCAAACAATAACCAGAAATATTATACAAGACGGTGTACATGCACTCTATGTTCTCTGAATTAAATCTACGCCTTCTTTACACACTGCGCAAATCTCATGCCACAGCAAAGAGAGGACTTCAGAGGGGTCGTACGCCTTCAATCAGCCTCCACAGACTGCCAACAAATCGCTTCACAAAAATGCCTCTTCAAACTAAGAATTGACCAGATATTTACATCCTCCAATGAAGAAAATCACACAAATGATATTCAATTTGCATTTGTCAGCCACAAAAGAAAGAAGAATAATCGATAATGAGCCAACTTTGAAATTTTAATAAATTTCAAATGCCGAAAAAACTTCAACAAATAAATGATCTTAAAACTCTCAATGGCGGAAGAAGGCGCATGTTGAAGGCTATGATACCATGTTGGTGTCAACCACCGAGCCCAGGATCACAACTTGCAAAATAAATCTTCATGAGAAGCGAGAGAAGCAAAAGCTATTTCACCGGAAGAGAAAAATGTATTGAGATGCTATGAAATACATAATGTACAGAGTGCCTTATAAAGGCATGAAAAAAGGTGACGGTTGGGAAAACTACCCACACGGGAAAAAACCACCCAACTAACTAAATGTAAAACTAACGCCTAAGCAAACTTAAGCGTAAATGCAATTTACTCTAACAGGGAATAACGATGGAAATTAAATGTTGATGCTCCACAATATTTTGTCACCAAGGTACATAAATGAATGTTTCCAATCTACTAAATATCTTGGATTTTGAACAATCCCAAAAATATTTGTGGGTTAGATTTCAGCACCTCAAATTTGACCTCAAGCATGTGGAATTGATTTTGGGTGAGGAAATGGTTTATAACTTGTGAGATTGACCAAACATAATTTTCAATCCTAAAAATCGCTTTGCTCTGATCTCTAATATTGGAAATACTTGTAAGGATTGTAGTATTTAAAAATACCTTCAAGAAATTTGTTGGATCACTAGGGTCAAGTTATATTAGGTAAACCCTCCTTTAGGACCAACTTTATGACTTTGAGTAAATAACTAAAGGCGGTATGTGCATGCTTGTAAATGACATATTTGTTTCTTATGCAGATTAAGATTCCTTTTAAGCTCCAATGTAAAATGTTTCTAGAGTGAATGCTCATATTTTTTATAGTTATTCTATTTTATTTTTCCTTATGGTTACTTATGAATTAATTGCACAAATGAATTTTTATAAACATAAAAGCATTGCAATTAGTCACATAAACTTGTTCCAAGTCATTTATCAACATGTAGTGAAGAGAGGTAGGAAGGTTAGAATTTGAATTTGAATATTTAAATTTTAGGGTCAATTGTGTGTCACTTGAGATTAATCTATAAGAGGGAAGTGTAGGTTTCGAGGCAAGGATTGAATGTATGGAAATGAGAATGAATATGAGTGCAATAAATGGTGAGTAATGATAAACATATGAGAATGAAGATAAAATAGGAAAGGGATAAAGTTGATTAGATGGGAATAGGTCCAAGTAAGGATGAAGTAGATAGAAAATGGTATCAATTTGTGAGCCAAACTTAACATGAAAGTGTACCACTTGTCGATATATAATTGTATTAAAATAGGAAAAGGATAAAGTTGAATAAATGGAAATAGGTCCATGTGAGGATGACATAGATAGAAAAAGGTATCAATTTGTGAGCTAAACTTAATGTGAAAGTGTGCCACTTGTTGATATATAATTGTATTATATCATTCCATCAAAATGGACCCAAACTAGAACTCTTTGGAATAGAAATGATTTTAACATTAGTATTTCCATCAATGAACAATATCTTTGCTAGTTTACTAAGATTACTTTCTAAGATAGGCCTCTTGTAAATGTTCCCTAGGTTCATGTATTAAATTATTTTTAAAAAAGGGATTTATTTTCATTTTAGACATCTTTTCTAGGGCCATTAAGTGATGCTTATCTTGGTTAGAGTTTAAGGCTAAATACAAACTTGTGAATCAAGATAATGAATCCTTTCAAATCATTGTGAAGTATGTTCCTCAAAAGATGATCCATAAGGTTGGGTTACGATGTACCGAACCTTGGTGGAAGGATTGAAAGTAGTATCTTGACACTACTTTTTGGAAGTACAAGTCTTTCAAAGACTATTCATGGCTCTCTCCTCACCTACTCATGATTTCATAGCTTAATGCTAGATGGAATTCACAATCAGTAACCACCACTCACTGGCACCACAAGTTTGAAATAATTTGGTTTACCATTTTAGAGCTCAAACTAGATCAGTTTCAATGATGTCTCCCTTCCCAAGGTCTTTCTTTTGGATCTCAATTTATTCATTTGGGTGTTTCCATCCCACTCTATTATTTTTGTGCATATTTACAAAGTCTTAAGCATCTTTTTTTAGTTTTGTCCATTGACCCAAGTTGTGTGAACCTAGATACATGATTTTTTCAATCCCTTTCATCTAGAGCCTTTCTCCTAGAGTATGTGTTTCTTCTATCCATTAGCCTAAAATGCCTTTGAGATTTACCCAAATTTGACAAGATTTCATAATGGAATTCTATTTAGCATATGAAAAGATAGGAATGATTGCTTTATTTTTAGACATTATTGTGGATGCTCACTTTCCCATGTATACTAAAGCCGTCATATGCTCTAATGTTATGTTATAGATTTAGGTCTAGGACAAAAGCAGCTTTGCAGACTCTTATTGAGCATTGGGCTAATGCTCCATGTACTATTGCTCATGTCTTGCCTTGTCTTGCCATAAAGGATGCCTCACCACTAACATGGTTGTAGCCACAATGTTCATTCTAGACACGGTTCTCATGGCCCTCAAGGGTCCCCTCAACATAGATGTTGTGGTTAGTCTTCTACTTGTCAGTGTAACCGTGGCATCCCTGATTGACATGATAGTAGAAAGTTCCCCTAGTTTGACCTTGCTATTTCTCATGTTTGTATGGCTCTTGTTGAACAACAAGAAGGAAAAGATAGAAAAGGATACTATCATGGGTTAGAAGCCTATTCTTGATGGTTATGACCTCCCAGATGGTTGGGACAATCCGTTGACGATGACCCTCCTCCTCCTCATGCTAAGATTGCTTTAGTTGCATAGTAGTGTGATGACTTGTCTTTTGTCTTTAAACTTTTATATCAACTTTTAAGGATGTGATTCCTTTCCATCCAATCTCTTATATAAATTACTATATTATATTTTTATATAATTAATATAAAAAGTGCACTATTCATTATAAAATAAATCCAAACTAAATAAATTAACATAATATACTGCTTTCACCAAATGATGTCAAACTCCTAAATATACATTATATACACACGCACTCCTAACACCTATATATACATTATATACACACGCACTCCCAACACGCGCTCAAGAAGTGGGAGACCAGTCCTCCCGCTAAAACTTATTCCACTAGCAAACGCCAAATATATTTCTAATGGCACTGACTAGGAGCGCAGACAACTGTTGCAGACATGTTTGCATTCCATGTCATGATTCACTTTATCAACTTGTGTTCACATTTATTTCGATACGCAGCCAAAGCATTTCTTGTGCGCTCCGCCTAGATAAGAATGGGTTTAGCTGTCTCAACTGCTACAAATATTGTCGTTGAGAGCACACAAAAAGTTTGTCGGACTTAAAAGAGTCGGCTCTGGCGTTTCATGTATTTCCAAGTCTTCAACAGAGTTTAAGATTCGAGATCCTAACGAAAGTGGATTGCAGAATCGGTGGATTGCATCAGATCACGAGAATAATTTGACGTTGAAACACCGCTAAGATCAATCGTTTCGCCTTTTATACGTTTTACAAAACAAATCTATTTCTCTCAATCTAATTCTGAACCGTCACGGATTTAAACTTATTTTGTTTTTACATGTCAGTCATGCACCTAAGTCGCGAACAAACTTGAAAATCTCAATCACTACAACCCTAAGGTGGAATAAACAGAGGAGGAAATCCATTCTGCCGCCATCCGGTCTCTGTCGATCAATGAGAAATTCTAGCAGAGAAATGTCATCTCAAATGAGAAGGGTGTTGAATATTAAGAGCAGCAAGAAGATTGAATTTGAAAAACAGAACAGCCAACAATGAAAACAGACCAGAGTAAACAATCACATGAACACAACAAGATTTACGTGGTTCACCATTAATGGCTAGTGGCTACGTCCACAGGAAAAGCACGGCAAACTCTATTTTATTAATTGTTCACAGCAGCTTGTACAATGAAAGACTACGTCCACCGGAAAAGCAAGGGAAACTCTGTTTTATTAATTGTTTCATTAGTCACTTCACTTGTGAAATGAAGTCTCCAATTACAAACATAGAGAACAACGAAAGGAGCAATCAGCAAAGGAATATGAAGAAACATAGGTCGATGTGACCGTTGGACTTCACATACTCAACAAAACACTAAGGTTAACATAAACGTCGTCCTTATTGAGAATGCTCTAGAGAATTCTCCGCGTGCTCACAAACTTACGAGTTTTAAAACCCAACCGTTTAACAATGCTATTTATCTTCTTTTCTTGTCTTTCCCGTTTGGATCAGAACAGTTGAAAACATAGAAAATTGAAGACATTCTTATTATAAACGGAGATAAAACATTTCTTTAGTTTTTATTTTCATCGCAAGCCTTCTATAGATTTATAAAATTGTAACAAGAGTTACGCTGCAACTGGAGTTCCTGTCAAATGCTGTTAGAATAAAATATGACAGCTTTATAACAAGCTATGGATCAGGTTCAAAAACAGAGTTTACAGGCTTAAAAGTCTGAAAGCAATTACAAATTAAAATATGTTATTCTGTTAAAGAAAAAGGCCAAAGCTTAATAGAGCAATATTGTCATTGCTTGAAACAGAACACCATGATCTGATTAGTTGTAGCAACAAACTCCTATCAAGAGATTTTCAAGAGGAAATTTCTAAGATATCTAGAATGGGATTTCTTGGTCAAACTTATCTTGAAGGTTTGTTGCTCTAATGTTATGATGCCAACAAAGCTTATTTATCATACAAAAGATATTGTCATGACAAATAGTTAAAGATGAGAACCCCAGATTCAATACACCAGGAAGTCTAGAATAATCAAATAAAAATTTTACACCTCACGACTATTTAAGGTTAAAGAGACATTACAATAACTAGGATTAAAGGGAATTGACAAATATATATGGAATTTTACCTTAAATTGAATTTTAGAATAATCAAATAGAAACCTTACACCTCACGACTATTTAGGGCCAAAGAAACATTACAATAACTAGGATTAAAGGGAATTGACAAATATATATGGAATTGTACCTTCAATTGAATTTTAGAATAATCAAATAGAAATCTTACACCTCATGACTATTTAAGGCCAAAGAGACATTACACTAACTAGTATTAAAGGGAATTAACAAATATATATGGAATTTTACCTCCAATTGATCAAGAGTCACATACATTAAAACTGAACCAACATGATGCAGAATGCCTCTGTAATCTGGCTTCGTCACCTTGTACATGAAAGAAACTCGATCAAAGATAAGCATGGGAATCAGGTTGTAGAAATAGACATGGAAATAGAAGGTAATTCTTTTATTAAGGATTAACATCAACATTTTAGAGGTTCAAATTCTAAAAGTGAATTGGAATTTTTGAGTGTCAAGAATTCAAATGACTTTTAAAAAAAAAAAAATCAAACTCAAAAGTTCAAACAACACAAGATTGTTTTACTTGACATTAGCTAAGTAGTACAAAACGACAAAATAAAATAGGAGTTCCACCATAGAAAAATGAACTCCCATATAATTTTAAACTAAGAATATCAAATAACTGACAAAGGGACGTATAAAGAGTTATGCCAAAAGCAATCCTACAAGCATAATATGTAACATACCTCCTATATGGGAAGTTGGCTAGTTCTCTAGTGGAAGTCGAAGTAGTCATGGTGGTTCCCCTCAAAAGGAGCTTGTTAAACTGTTAATATATAACCTTTTCAGATTAAACTACCATCAAATTTAGCCCTGTTATGGATCATTGGGCATTGAAATCGTGAAAACTAGATGGCCATTCAATCTAGATTATTGCTAAAATGCAAGGGACTAAATTCTAGTGGCAAAAGAATTAAATTTTACTTCAGCTGGCTCAAAAGAACTAGTGACAATAACCTTACTCATACCTAATGATTCTGGAAATAGCGAATGCGGTCGAAAGGCTGCTAGTTAGGGAAGATAGCATTGAGAATGAAGGAGCCACGGGTGTCCATGTGCGGCCTTTGAGAATAGCCATTGTCATTGCCATTGTTGTCTTTGTGAGGATTTAAACCCGAACTTCCTCCTCACCTATTGGGATTACCATGGTAGTCTTTATTGTGGCAAAAGCTTTTTCTTGAAGCAAAATAATACCCGTTGAGAGTTTTGGGCAAGCCACCGTTTGCATTGGCATTAGAAAAAGGAGGTGTAGTTCTTTGGTGAGATGCCAATGGTACGCATGTATGCGAAATGTGGAAGCATAGACATAGAAAATGCAGAAGCCATTGCCCATACCAAAGATACCTTGGGAAAACATTAGCATGAATTTGATGTTTGGTTTGCTAAAGGCAAAAGCAAAAGGTAACAACTTCATTTTCATTGTTGTTGATCGTCTCTCCAAAATGACACATTTCATTACTTGTAAGAAAACTTGCAATGTAACAAATGTTGCTATTTTGTTTTTCATAAAGATAATTAGATTACATGGATTTTCTAGAAGTATTGTTTCAAATAGGGATACCAAGTTTGTAGACAATTTCTAAAGGATTCTATGGATGTTGGGTATTGGGTAGTACACATTCTATCATCCTCAAAAGGATGATCAACCGACGTTGTGAATTATAGCCTTGGTAACATGTTGAGCTACATGATTGGTTATAGACCAAAATAGTAGGCTTTAGTACTTACAAAAGATAAGTTCACCTACAATAACTCAATAAACCTAATTACTATGAACACAACCTTCCAAATTATACATGGATGTAATCAAAGAGGGTCCACATAGTTGAGGAGTGTGGTAAGTTTGGATGAGAGGGGTGTTGAAGAAAAAGATTATGTAGAATACATGCAAAAAATTCATCACCATGTAAAGGAGAACTTAGAAAAGATTACACATGAAGCTACAAGCAACATGTTGATCACAAAAAGAGGGAACAAGAGTCTTAAATGAGTAGTTTAGTTGTGACTAATTTGAGAAAAGAGAGATTTCCAAAGGGTACCCCTACAATAATTTGAAATGGAAGATAATAGGACCCTACAAAGTCCTATGTTTTTTTAATCTAATGCATATAAGATCGAGCTGATGAGGTTGGCATCTCCTCAATCTTCAACATTTCAATCTTGTGTCTATTTTATGAGGGTAGCCATATGAGTGAAGTAATTATCAAATTTTAGCCATACCAAATTGGAAACTACACTTGCTAGAGAAGGAACAAGAGGAAACTGAAACCATGATTGATTCAAGGATGGTGAAAAGGGCACAAAGCAACAAACACAAGGAGTACTTGGTGAAGTCAAAAGGAAGAATTGTAGACGATTAAAATTGGATGGCACAATCTTTAGAAGATCTCATACACAATCCATGAGATGGATTTTATAAGTACTTTTCAATAATCTTAAAACGGAACAAGAAGAAAGTGAGGACATGATTAATTCAAGGGCAGCCAAACGGATATAAGGCAACAAATACACGGAACACTTGGTAAAGTGGAAAGGAAGAATAATGAAGGATTCAACTTGGATACCAAAACCTTTGGAAGACCTCTGTGTACAATCCATGAGACAGATTTTATAAGCACTTTCCAATAATCTCAAGTCTCTTTTGTAGGAGGGTCCAAGAAAACTAACAATTCGTGTCAAAATAGAGTCTTGTTGGTTTTAATAATTTAGAATATCATGTAATCAACTATTTTTTGTCTTTTAATTTTGGTCAAAGTGGGACATTTAAATAAACAATTTTAACCAAATTTTCACTTTGTGACACCTATAGCAACTAATCTGTTAAGAATTTGAAGATGATGTGAACTAGTGATTTTTGAGGTTTTATGTCTAGATTCCAAATATAGTTTTAAAAAATATTTAAGAAATAATTTGTGAAATTTTTTTACGTAACTTTTAATAACTTATTTTTTTATAGTGAGCATCATTTTTTAAAAGTTACATTTATATCATAAAACATAACTTTTTTTTATAGAAAGGACACAATTATAAATTTTTAAACATAGATTTGTATATCAATATCTAGTGTGCAAATATTTTTTAATAATTTTTTGTTGTATATTTTATTAATTAATTTTTGAAGTGAGATTAATTATAATTCAAGCATAGGTTTATACCATACAACATAACTTTTTTTGTATATATCCAAATTAACTTCATCTTCTTTTGTTAAAACAAGGACATCAATACCTAGTGCGCAATTTTTTTTTTAAAATCTCTTTTTTTTTATTTTTCCGCGTGTGGAGAATAAAAACCTTGATGTTTGATGAAAAATGTATGTTCACTAGAAAATAGAAAATAAATATAATAATCAAATGAAATATATTCAATATCATACTTTTTGGAAATCTTATACTAAGGGATACATACTTACAAAATAGAATTTCTAAATGAATTAAATTGATCCTCCAAAAGGTGAAGCAAAATTGATTTTTTATTAGCATTTTGATAGTACGGAGGAGACTTCATTGAGGGTTTGATTTAAGATTAAGGGTTTATTTCCAAGGGGGTTTGATCTAAGGGGGTTTTATCTAAAGGGGTTTAATTGAAGGGGATTAGATAAAAATATGTGATTTCAGACAAAAATCAAGATGCCCCATAAGTATGTCCTCACTATGTAGAAGTACCCTAGAATCAACTCCACCTCAATGCTCAAGTAGTAAAAATGGCTGCAAATCACTATCATGATTTAAGTGTAATAAACCTCTTGAATACCACACAACTAATGGATAGATCTCTTCACTCATCTTTTTATGAGAGAAGTGCAACAAACTAAGGTGTCAAAAATATTGTGCTTGCATGAGAGCTATATCTGACAAAAGTTTACTAGCATTGACTCATAATGATTCACTTGCAATCTTTGAATCTAGGTTAGTGAGAGAGAGTTGCAGAGGTTGGGGGATCTATGGAATTTTATTTATTTTTTATAAAAATGCCTCATGGAATATTTTGCATGATGTATGGCATAAGTGAAACAACTCAATGTTCAGGATAGTTCTAAGGGAAAATGAGGATAGATTTAATTTGGGTAAAACATTTTATTGAAAAATCCATCTTTGAATTGAGAGCAATAGTTTATTTGTGATAAGATTTTATTTATCCAAATTCAAGCTAATTGTTTGACAAAATGCCTAAATGAACTTTACATTATCAAGGAGTTGGGTTGAGTTGATTAATGACTCTTTTTATGAATGTATTGTTAATAATTTTGTTAAATTGTAAATTTGTTTATATGCTTTTTAATGGAAAAAAAAACAAGTTGACCCCCAATCCTTGACTACAACATTTATGTACACCATAATCACTGCCTTGCCACATTTCCTCCAAGAAAGAAACCATATTCTACAAATAGAAAAACTTGTATTTCAATAACTATTTCCTTATGCAAGGTTGTAGTAAAGTTTCACTTGATCCCATCACTAGAGCTTCCATCCCTTTAAGGTTTCACTAAGCTCAAACAACAGATCTTCAAACAAGATCTACGAATTTCTAGACCAAATAGAAATAGATAATATTTCCTCTATGTGTTTTGTTAAATGTTTCCCTAAACTTGAGTAACACAATAATAAATTATAATTTGAAGCTATACTATTAGATGACATTATCATTACTTAAGTTTCAACCATGTCTCAAATACATGAACAACAAAATTCTATTTGAGCATAAAATCTAGGCCAAGTGAAATTGACCTTTGATGATGATGGCAATCGTGTTTTAGGAGCAATAAAATAATGCCCAATCTCAGCCCAATTTGTACCCTGACACCCTTAATTGAAAATTTGACTCCTTAAGAAGAATGCGCATTGCTTTAGTCCTTCTTTTTCCACCAATAGAATTATAAGTTACCATAACAACTATAGTCCTAAAGTGCTATAAATCATCTAGCAATAAAATTGTTCTATAAAAAATAAGATTGTTCTATAAAAAATAAGCATTCATTGCTTCAGCCATTTGATTCCCTTCTCAAAATTACATTACGTTTATTTAAAATATAACCCTATAAGCTCATTAAAGAAAAGCCTATAAGATCCATTGGGCCACTGGAAGTTCATCCACAAGTCACTGCCAATGCAACATCCTTTTAGTGGCATCATTTGATGCATAGATATTGACAAAACCAAGGGTTCTATTATCCATGTTGAAAAGGACACACAAAGCTTTGCTAGATAGGTTTCAATTGTGAGCAATATAATGATATTATCACTTGACATCTATAAGAGTTACCATGCAACCTCAACTTTGCTCATGATTACTATTGAAAGAGATACTATTTCTTTCTTGTTTTATAATATCACCATGTTTAACTACAACTAATTTATAACAATACTAGCCTTTCAATTATTAGATACATTTTCACTCTATTATTTAAGACTGTAGCTAGAGTCCTGGCCAAATGCTATAAGAATATAATATTGTAGCTTTGTAACAAGGTATGGGTCATCTTAAAAATAGAGTCTATATATATAAAATAAATAAATATGAATAAATTACAATCACTTTGATAATCATGTATGCAAAACATAGAAGCATTTATGAAGACATGTAAACTATTTGACACATATATGTAAAATAGAAAAGCATAGATAATGGATACATTGACAAGTTTCTAATTTTCGATCAGTTCACATTTGATAGTGTACTTACAACTTGTGCAAAATGGTGACTTTAGAATAGGGCATAGAGATTTGTCAAAGCATAAAGGATAGAAGAATTTCATCAAGTGATGTGTGTTGTGACTACCCTAGTTGATATTTGTGTAAAATGTACAAGTATTGACAAGGCATGTAGGCTATTTGATAGGATGCCTCGAAGAAATTATTTTATAATCTACAATAATTATGGGAAAAATACAAAATCGATTCATTGAAAAGGTCTTAGAAAATTTTAAGAAAATGCAATCAGGTAGATACAAGGCTATAAGACATTTGTCAAACCTACCTTTAGCTCACACCAAATGGAAAAATAGTCTCATAGTCTATGAAAATTTAGTTATGTTTTCTCTAAAACCTATGTCTACTTCGTGTTGAGTTGTCTAGAGGAAAAAACCATATTCCAAAAAGTTTCGAGGAAATATTAATAGGAAATAGGGCCTAACAAGCATCCAAGATAGCAAATTAAGTTTTAGGATATAAAAGCACAAAGTTGTGTTACACTTTCAGGCAACTTATCAGCACAAGTGAATTTAAGTATTTCTAACTAAAAATCAATTTTGGTCAAACATATGATCTTGTAAGATTCATTCTAGCTAAGTTAGATATGTCAACAACTTTTCCAACTAAAATTGTTGGCTAAATACATATGTAGCACAACTATGAGGCCAATTTACCAAAAAAAAAATTATTTGAAAAACTTGATATTCCAACAACTTCTACTCATGTAAATAACATTTTTAAAAAAATATAAAAATACCCTTTTGTAAATCTATAAGTTTAGTTTTCAAAACTATATATATTTTAATAATTTAATTATTATTTATATTTTCCTTTCTATTTTTACTAAAAGTAGGTTATCAGTACAAAATATTAGGTCAATTACCATGTCAAGGAAAAATAGTAAAACTTATTATAAAAAATGAAAAAAATATGATGCACTAGATAAAAGAATCTATATCAAGATGGTATAATTTTTTTTCTATTTTAGATAAATAGTTAATATGAAAGTTGACGTCGAATAGAAACAACTACGTTTTAATACACACATTTTATTATTTATTTAAATATATATATATTTATCAAAATTGGAAAAAAAATATCTATGCACTAAAGTTTCCAAGTTATAAATACACAAAAAAATTGAAGAAAAAAAAAATTACTATATAAAGATTGACATCTCATGTAACTTCATTTTTCAGCATTTTATTAGCAACTAAATTATAGTGTCAATTTATTAAAAACTATATTCATATAATTTTTTAATTTTTTCAAAAAATACAAACATAAAATATACTAAAAAATAAATATTTTATTAGTTTACATCATTTCAAAATTCAAAACATATATGTCACTTTTTAGTGATTCAAGTTTAAAAGTTGGATCAGCGTTAGTTGTTTCCTTTATAAAAGTGTTACACAACTTTGTGCTTGGACTTGCAAGGGAGATCAAATTGATAAATATAATAGATTTTCCACAAAAATGTAAAATTATATTTTGCATCATTCAACATTCTAATAAATAAAATCAAAATTGCAAAGACTTTAGTAATCCATAAAATAAATTGTAGAAGTCTAGAATTCACAACCAAAAATAAAATGTGTAACTAAATTAAGATCTAAATCTAGGAAGTATAATAACTTGATAGGGAAGGGATGAACCGTTAACAAATGAGTGTAGACAAAGGCATGTACTATGAAATAACTTTGTCAAGGAAGCTCTCATGCTAAGAATTGAACATAGCCTTATCTTTTTTGGAAATATAGATGGATAGGTATTTTCCAATTAGTTGACTATTGTTTGTCAGCAAGTTCACTATCACAACCATAGACATCAACAATTTGACTAAGAAATTCTATAAATATTATAAGCACACAAGATGAGGAGTGGTCACTGATAGGAGAAGAATGGGAAGTGTGGAAGATGGAGCTAGGTCACTTGTCATTTTGTCACTTTCTCTCATTTTCCCTCTTTCTTATCCCCTCTCCTCTTCAACTTTACTTTTAACAATAGTATTTCTTATGTTGTATCTCTCTTTTGAAGTGTAGTTTGTTTTGATTTTACATTTCTTTCATCATTTTGATAGGTCATGATAACAAGGTGAGGCGACATAGGTAAAAATTGAACTCATGCATCCAAGGTACACTCTCTCATATTTATTTTTGTAATTACTTTGAGCTAATCACTTATCAAACTTACACTTGAATGATTTTGTCAATCTTTAGGCATAGATGTGAGACAAACAGAAAGGTAATTTTACAGGTAAGTATGGGTCCCATAATGTAATTTTTGGGAATGGTAGCTATCTTCCATGTAAACTACCATCCCCAAGGGGGCAAATATAGCACTTAAGAATGCATAAGCGAAGATGGCTATTTGACGATGATTTGGAAATCCATCTCATGACCTTCATAGGTATGAATTACACTTCTCAGTAATTTCACACTTTATGAAACATCCTAGAACTTTATGAGTTCTAGGAACTTGCATTTGTTGAAGAGCCTTTTGTAGACATTCAATAAGAGGGGAACCTAAGACATGTTAGGGTTTCTTAGGTGACATGTCCTTAGGTTGTAGGGTCACCTGGGTGACCTTCCCTACTAAAATAGGTATCCCTATTTTTGAAAGGGGTGACCCTAACATATTTTGGCATGTGTGATTTCTTTCAATTCTATCTAGTTTAACCCTACTTTTGTTTCTAATTAGGAGTTCTCTCTTTGTTGACTGAACCACCACTCTCCCTAACTGTTTCTCCTCTCCCAATTAGAAGATTGTTCACTCCCAATCATACATCAATGATCTCTCAATCAATCTCTTGTCCTCTTCCCATCATCCTCTATCATATTTCAATTAGTTGTATAGTTAGCTTCCTAAGTAGCCCCACCTTTGGTTTTGCTTTCCAAGCTATAAATACCTCCATCCTCTCTTATTTTAGGGAAGGTTTATCATCATATTTTCATTTTTCTATCCTTCCTAAGAGATCTCATTCTCGTAGTGAATCACCTCTAGAGGATGAAGTTCATGCATTGCATCACCCAAAGTATTTTTATGCTCATACAAGACTTCAAGAGTCTTTTGATTTTTGTTATCCCAAGCTTCTAAGATTCAACACACCAATTGCTATTGTATCCCTATCTTCTTTCCTATCATCAAGTGGAGGACCCTATTTCTATAGAGGAGGATATATACCACATTGGATAGGACATAATCCTGCTATTGGCACCAATCTTTGCTTAGGGCATGTCCCCATGCCACTGCTTAGCTTATTTTGGTTAGTAGCCACTGCTCAATTTTTTTAGGAGATATTTGTTGAGCTAGTGACCCCATGAATATTTTATTTTTCTTCTTATCTTAAGCAACTATCTTAATTTGTAGTTTTTCGTTATATAAAAAGTAAAAACAAATTATCTTAATTATCTTAATTTAGAAGAAAATTAAAGAAAAAATGAGGGAAGGAAATATATGCAGCCACATGGCATATTTTTCATCATGCAGTAGTTGCTTATTTCCATCCCCCCCTTTTTTTCCACAATTTATTTGCAATTCCTAAACAGTAGCTGCTCCACAAAAATAGGGAAAGATTCTATATTATCCTTTTCCCATAATTGTAAATTTCCATGGGGCCACTCCAACTGCTTAAATTTAAGTAGAAAAACAACTTAAGCAGCCGCATGTGGACATGGGGTTATAGGTTCTTTTCCTTTGAAAAGGTAGAATAGATTAATAATTAGAAAATTCTCTTGACCTTGGAAAAGTAACGATGTTATGTTTTCCTAGTTCGATTAACATTTCTTGTTTTACTAGATCTAGGTTTCTTTTCTATTTTGATAGAGTAGATGCATTGTGCTTCCATTAGATGATTTCAGATTTAAAATCAAAACATGAAAAGATAAAAAATAGTAGAAAACTGCATTAGGAAAAGCCATCCTAGTTCTCAATTCATAAAGAAATTTTAAGCAAAGTAGTAACTAGATCACATTGAACGTCTCTAATAAGAACACTTTGAACGTCTCTAATACAGTTAATTTTTAATTAAATGATAAATACCATCGGCTTTTACTCATAGAAAATGGATATGCTCCCGGTCAAAAACACAGAGTCGTGGAAGAGCTGCTTGATTTACAAAGAAAATGACGGGTTACGGCCATGGACTTTAAGATCTACTCCTACGAATATTTTGCTGTACAGTTGTAATTGACCGAAACATTTATGTTCGGATCATGATTCCTTTACACATTTAAATATCAGTTCAACTGTAACCATTCAGATTCTTCATGAAGGCCTGTCCAAAACGAATACGTATCTATGCAGATATGGTAGAAGTTGGCCCAGAGTTTAAATCCGACCACCTGTGTTTTTCTAAATCATGTCGACTCCGATATGCTTGATGAAGACTTGCGAAACTTCAGTTTTGAGTGAAGCAGAAATTGAGACGTGCCCTCAAGATGTGATTTTCCCAAAATAAAAATCATCGCCTTCCATATGATTGAATCTTTAAAAAGAATGATTTTATAAAATTTTATAATAAAATGTCATAAAGGATATTTGATATGAAGTTGGTATGTTAGGGTTTTGGCTTAGTTTGGGTTGCATTTTTCTATTTGTATCAATTTCTTTTTGGTTATTTCTCCTTTTGATTTATACTACATTTTATGTAGGAGTTTGACATATTTATCGAGGGATTTTTTCAGATTTTTTTTTGGGTATTGGACAATTTTTTTTATATTATAAATGGCTATTAGTTATAGTGGTCTAGTAGTTGTTGGTAGGATCATAGGTTTAGGTATGCATGTTAATAGCATTGTCAAATAGATGTCACAAGTTCATTCTGAAAGTGGTATAAAAGTTAAATCCTTTGCTCTTGATGTTGTTTTGCTACTCCATAATTTTTATAATGTAGGTAAGTGGCTTGAAAGTTTTATTTTAGTAGGCATTTTGTTGGAAGAATCCCCTTCTGAATGCATACTAAAATGATAGGTTAATTCCACCTAGGTCCCTCATTGGGTCTGCATAGAAACTATTCAAAACCTCACCATGAGTTTTTTTCCTTTTTCATTTTTTGAGGTGAAATTTGTGATGGCCATTCTTGAACATGGTTCTTGGTATATTTGTAATTCTTTGTTGTTTGTTGTCCTCAAAATTAGCTACGCTCATTTTGTAGGACGACCCCTATGAAACTTGTTTGTTTCGTAGCCTGCACTTTAAGTTCACATTTCAAGGCAAGTCTTCTTGACCTCATGCGAAGTCATTCGACATCCAAGAATAGCTTATAACCTTCCCCTAACTCGATTCCTCAAAGTTCATGCAGTCGACTCGATTATAAGCTCGTCAAAATATCAATTTTTGACTTCTTTAGGGTGTTAGAGATTTTTTGTAGTTTACATGCAGGGGTGGTTAAAAACCCCGCCCTTACATGTAGCTTGTTTGTTCATATACGTAAGTGGTCAAAACCACCGCCCAAGCATGTTGTCCTTTGTTTAATATGCAAGAGAGGTCGAATTCACCGCTCATACATATTGGTTTTAAGTCGACTCTTTCAAATTCAGTGATGACGATTTCTGCCACCCGCGCAACATTAAGTTCACTCGAGTGTATTAATTACACTCCATGTGAACGTTGTGAAAAGAGTTTATATGTTCTATTTCTCTTTTTTATTTTATTTTATCCCTTTTTTTATTATCTTTGGTGTGCTCTCAAGCTCATCAAAACCCTTGTGAACCTGTTTAAACGATTTTTGTGCGTGGAGTTTCGATCTGAGATTCTAATCGAGTTTGATTTCGTTTCTTTTCCGTCGGGTAGGTTTTTATTTTTCTCCTTTTCGTGTTTACTTTCTTTTCCGTTAGGGTTTACATGAAATGCGAAATAACTATTTGTGAGTAGTAAAATTATGTGTTTTTGTTGGTTGTTAGTTCTGTGAACAATACAATGGTTGCTTTTAGTTTTATCTTTGCTACTGTTAAAACCCTAGTTAAAGTTTCCTTTTTCTTCCTTATTTTATGTTTCGTTTTCCTAGGCATCATTGGTGATTTTAGCCATTTATTCGAGTGTCATAATTTTTACATCTATGTTGGGTCACGGGTTTTTTCCGCTTGCATCTTTTAACTTAGGTTTTTCTTTGGACAAATGTAGGGGTGGGTGATTTCGCTGCTCCCGCATGTTGTGTGTTTGATGAGATGTATCAGCGGTTAAAAACCCCGTCGATACATCTGCCTTACCTTTTGTGATACCTACATGTAAGGGCGGTCATATTGACCGCCCCTACATAAACCTTGTATGTTTTGCCCATATGCAAAGGCGGGCAAAATTGTTGCTTCAACACGCAATACCAAAATCATCAATATGCAAGAGCGGCCAAATCGACCGCCATTGCACTTATAAAAAAGATTATACCCTTACATGTAAGGGCGGTCATTTTGGCCGCTCCTACATAAAACCCAGTTTTCACCTACCTACAGAGGTGGTCAAAATGACCTCCCTTACACTCAATACACTACTCCCACATGCAGGAGAAATCAAAATGATCGCCCGTGCATGTTTTCCTAAAATTTTTCCTAACACTGGGAATTTTTGCAAAATGATACCTTTAGCTCACTTTTTCCAAATTTCTTGACTTGTGCGCTCTCAAGCCCTTTCAAGCATATTCCTATGTTTGTGATCATCAATTCACAATATCCCTAATTTGCTAATTTTTCCCCTAACTGTGAGATCATGAACTTTTGCAGTTTCATCAAGTAGCTGTGATCAACACCGTTTCTAGTTCTCTCTTCAAAACTGATGTCAAAGCCATCTCCATCCAAGGCCAAGATCATGAAGTACAAATACCAAGGGTTTTTCCTTGTCACTTCAGTGCAGTCTAATATAGATGAGATCAAGGATACAGAGATAGGACATGTAGACATGGCCGAGCTTTTACAAAGGACCAAACATGCTAATCCTCCCTGCTACATGCAGAAGATCATTGAAAGCAATATACACCTAGTAGCATATTTTCCTGTGGTTGCTCATAATCCAAAATTTGTCCTCTAGGTGGCAAGCCACTATAATAAGGATACTAGAACTGTAACTAATTCTTAGGGGAATGTTATCATGAGGCTAGATGCAGTTCTCAGGGCTCATACCATTTCAGGCAATACAGTTGGACCCGATGTATATGAGATGGCAGCAATGTGGACTATGTACCAAAATTGTCTGAAGAAGAATGATGGTGGCAGCTGAAATTCTTTTTCATGCCTTAGTTTATTTTTAGTTTTGTATATGCAATTTGTATTTAGTTTTGGACATCTTCACATGTATTTTTTCAAAATGTAATTACATGTGAGATAAAGGAAGTCCCAAGGCAAATTGGACTCTTTTGTTGCATAAGTCAAAGTAGTTGTAGATTTCCTATTTTTTCTCTAGGCTCCTCCCTATAAATAAAGAGGGCCTCTATTATAGTTTTTATCTTTTATCTATTACAAGAAAACTCTGGTGAATTGAGAAACAAATCAAGACTTTGTGTTTTTTGTGAAAATCAATTATCAAATACTTATCAATACAAGAGAGCAAGTTCAATTCCAATCTTTGTCTTGGGATTATTTGTGTTATGATAGCATTGTTCTTATGTCTTTCTATCATAATCTTCTTTGGTAATAATTGAGGTGTGGAAATTATTTCAAGTAATTGAAGAGCGTTCTTAGTTTGATTGTGATAGACTTTGTGTTATCAAGCCATTTGTGAGGATTGTGTTAATGTTTGTGAGAGTAAAATAGCTTGAAGACTTTGTGCTACAAGTTGTTATATTCAATCTACTTTTATCATCTTGGAGAAGAGTGAAGACTTTGGACTGCATTAAATTTCAAATAGTTATATTTGTAATTAGTAAGTGAGGCGACAGAAGACTTTGTGTTTCTATGGTTTTATGGTAGTTTGTAAGCTCTTTAATATCAGTTTCATTGAAATCATCATCTTGAAGTATAAGCATCTATTCTGAAAAAAAAGAATAGGATGAAATGGAACCACCACAAATATAGTGTTTAGTGTACATAAATTTCATAAGTTATTTGTTTGTAATAATTAAAGCAACTAGAGGGAACCTCCCCTTGCTGAGAGGAGAGACTCTATCTCATCATAGCTGTGGCGATACAACCATTTTGCCGTTAGTGAGTTAATGACAAAATATTCACCCAACATTGTTCTTCTCCCATTAGACTTGAGACTTTATTTTCTATAAGGAGCATGCCATTTGAGTCCCAATCTGGGTTGAGTTTCTTGGTCTCCTTTGTCTTTGTGGCCTATTCTTAACCATATCATAGCCTCTTCAGTCATGTTGTTCATGCTAAGAAAGATAGATTTTTGTCACTCAAAAATTAAATGGCTATATAATGAATAGGTTCACTAGCCTTCCTTCCCAAGACAGAGATGGCTAGATTAGAGAGATTCCTTCATCTTAAGCTCATCTCCCTTCAATTTGAATGCTTCCAGCCCACTATTGATGTCACTAGAACCTTCATTCCCAATAAAAGGGTTTGTTTCAAGGTCGACTTTTCAAATTGGCGAGCAATATCTCACTCAAAGAATCATGTATCTCACTTTTCCTAGTACATGCTATAGGCACATCAATCCTTTAAGCCTAAAATCAAGGATTTTCCACTTGTATCCCAATGACCCAAACCAACTCCCAAGCCTTTTGGGCATACTCCTCTTTAAAAAATTAGGATTGATGGACTACAATAGATAGTAGGACGAACAATCATTGTAATGGAGTGAAGGCTCCAATTTCTAATGAGCCTCCTAACTAATTTGTTGGTCAACAAATTTTTTAACATAATAAGGTGAGGATTTTGTTTCTTTAGAGCATATGTCTAAATCCTCCAAAGAGGCAAGCAAGCCTTGATATAATAGAACACCTTTTATTAACAATGTTTTATCTTCTCAACCTACTATATAGGCAATATCTCTTCAACCAACTACTTGGGGGCCATGTAGCTCAGGTCTTGAGATGGAGGAAGGAGGATATGCATTATTCTAGTTTCATGGGCCAATAATCCCAACATAGATATGAAGATATAAATTATCTAAAAGACTCACTGAATTTTCCTCCATTGACACATTTTATATTTTATAGGTTATGTTGAATACCATTGACACATTTTACAAGAATGCATTCATTTTCCTTGCAGTCAAACAATGATGATTTGATAAAAAATGAGAGAGGTTATTATGGATGGACCCCTCATGCAATTGTAGGTCTAAACGAAACATTCCCAGGTGTCATGGAATCCAACAACTGCCCTATCAAAGATTGGTAGTTTGTGGCTCTTAGGGCTATTAAGAGACATTACTGGTAGATTGTAGTCCAGAATGATTGAGACACTTGGGGAATGAAACGAGACCTCCCCTAGCATTCACCCACCCACCCTGATGTGTTGGTGTAGTTGGTTTAGCTCCACGAGATACAAAATGTAAAGCATCACTCCTAGCACCTTTCCACTGGATGAAACTAAAGAATTTTAGAACATTATGTTCCTTGCCACCATAGGAATTTAATGGAATTGATTTAAAAAAAATACTTGGTAGGTATTGTAGGTGGACCTGACATCCACCTATACATGCATTTAAGATATTTGTAGGTGCCATGGTTTTAGAGAATAGTCGGTCCAAAGTCTAGCACCTTTTTTATCTTAGGGCTCTTAAGGGACTATATCCGTATGATGTAGCTAAGAACACCACGAGGCTTGGCCACCAAAAGGACATCCCCCTAGAATATAACACTTTTAATCTTGCATATGATGTTTATACCTACCTTAGTATCCAAATCCATCCACCTAACCATTAACCCAACCAACACAACTCATTTATCCAATGCACATCCCATTTCACCCTCCTTGGTGGCACACTTTACCTTAGGGGTCATGATGGAACTTTGTTAAGATGTCTAAATTTAGTTTAGTTAAACCTAGTGATCAAGGAAGTTCATGATGGTATTTGTCAAGAACCATGAAGTTCGAGCCCTTTTTGATAAGTTCCATATCAAGCACAAATGCTAGATGTTATACTACCCCAAAGGTAATGTCTAATCCAAAGAATCCAATAATCTCTTATCAAGGTACTCAAAAATATTGTCAATGATGGTGGTTGTGATTGGCATCTTCAAATCTATCCCACCTTGTGGTCTTACCACACTAGAATCCACATTCCTACTAGGTAAACAAATTATTACCTATTCTTTGGCACTGATGTGATTTTACAAAGTGAGATAGGTTGATGCCTGCAGTAATGGGAAAAGTAGGGGTATGTGCAAAGTAGGGGTACTACAATGGTAGAACACAAAAAATGGAATTATAACAAGAATAGATGAATCTACCTTGGCAAAGAGATAGCATGTAGAGTTTGAAAGGATGTATGTTTAAATAGTATCCTTCATAATGGTACTAGAACCCTTGTATAGGGACCATAAAAATGATACAAGGACCATAAATCTAGTACAAGGATAATAAAATTATGAAGAGATAAAGCATATGAGAGTATGTCATTCAAGGAACTATGAAGAGATAAATCATGAAATATCACAATGGGGAACATAGGATGAGTTGATTCACCCTAAAGGAAAATAGTAAAAAAATCAAAGTAAGATTAAGAAGGTAATATATGTTTAAGAGTTTTGCCCCTAGAAATACTAAAAAAATTTGAGGAAATAATATGAAAATTTTAGCAAGTACAACAAGCAAAGGAAACATAAGAAGCATATGAAATTAGCATATAAGAGGAATTAGTAACAAATAGTAACACGGTCATGATAAAATGAGCATGTATGTAAGGAATTTTAGCAAGTTGTTCCCCTCGGTCTTCTAAATCCTCCCATATATTCACCTTATTTGTATGTGGTGTAGTTTGGGAGTTATGACTATTTCTGTGTTGGTAAGCATGCCTTGGGTAGTGTCAACTTTTGATTGTTCATTTTGGTTGTGGTTGTATTCCCGCTAGTTGATACTCGTCTTGTGTAGGTTGTTCCAAGAGTTTGGAGGTTATGTTAGGCCTTTTCCTAGTCTTGCACATTTATCTAAACTGTGCATTTGTTCCCTAGTATTCTCTCTATGTGGTCATGATTGGAGGTTAGTGTCATAGGAATGGTTGGGTTTGTATGTGCCTTTTGTTATGTTATTATTGTGTGCTAGAAATTCTTAATTCTTGAAGTGTTTAAGAAGGATCCTTGGTTGTGTATTTTATGTGATTGACGTTTGCATGGTCCTGAATGCTTTGGTATTTCTGTAATAGAATACTATTTTTTAGTAGTGAAATTGGAAGAGACATTAATGCATTGGTTGAGTTATTATGCACTCTTCTTGTGAATGATGTATTCTATTTTTTGAAAGATGATGTTTTGTTCTTATGCCTAGTATTTGGAAGAAAAGTGATGTTGTAAAGTTCATGTAATTAATCCTTGCTTAGTGTGCATAAATCATGTTGTGCACAAGAGTAGCATGCCTTCTTCCAAATACTAGGCATAAGAACAAAACATCATATTTCCACTTTATCAAATTTAGAATCAGTAGTTGCCTCTTTCTATATGATGACTAGGAATTCTTGCATGAAGTGCATCTTACAGTTGCCTTGTATGAGTGCATGTCATTATGCGATAATTGTTTATGTAGTTTCACAAAAGAAAAGGGGTTGTAAATGAGTCATATGCATGGTAATTGCTAAGGAATAATGTATGTTTTTGAAATGACAAAAATAGTGAATTATGTGTCTGGTTACCATATCTATTAGTTATCATTTTGCATTGCATGTATGTAGGTGTGTGAGTATAAATTACTACTAGGAGTTACTTGTTGGGATAGATTTAGAATTCCCAATTGCATTTCTCCTTTTCTATAAGGTCTGAATATTTGTGTGTATTGTGTTGACCAATTTATTATGCACTTCCATGACGTGAATTTTACATTATATACTCTTGATCTTGGGTGGATCTTATAGAAAATTATGTATACCATCTTATGGAAGAAATTTTTGGCATCATTATGGTAGAAGGTGTTGTGTTGTGAATCCCTACCTTGTAAGTTGGAATATTGTTGCTTTGATTCAATTATGGCCGAGTATGTAAATTCTATTTATATCTTAGAAACATTAATTCTAATTGATTTTTGGGTAAACTTCTTAGAAAACTATATGGCATTATTGTGTAATTTTATAAACGAAAGTTGTTCTTCTACACTAAGTAATTATGTTGTGAACATCCTATACATGAGTTGTATATCCATGAGATTGTGATACTGGGTACCCATCCATGGATTGTATGGATAGATACAATTATGGTGGAGCCATGCTTCTGTGGTTTCTTGTTTGTACACCTTGTTGATAGCCAACCTTGGGCTTGATGACCTCAACTTGTTTAGAGTTAAGTAGTGGAGGGAGAACTTAGGAAGCTATGGAAACATCTTGTGGTATTAGTTTCAAGGGTAACCCAACTAACAATACCTTTCTATGTAGAGTACCTCCTACTTATCTTTATTTAATGGACCCTTGATTGGTTCGTAGTGCTAGCCTATCATTCATTATTTCCTTGATGGTACTATTAGTATCTGAGTTGTGATCTTTGTAATAGTTTGGTATGGGCATGTGATTCGTTCAAGACCGTGATACTTGGTACAAGTTTACTCTTACTTTTGGTATCTCATATTATGAGTTTGGATATGTTGTATTTTGGAGACATTGGAATTATGATAGAGTTAGAGACTTAAAAAAAGAGTTTTTATTTTCTATCATCTTATAATATTTATTGTTATATTTGACTTATTCTATGTTATGATATTTACCACATCTATACATGTTCCAACATGATGTGAATAGATGTGATGCCACACCAAATTGATTTTCTAACATAGTTTAGGTGATGATGACATGTTTCTCTATGGAGGACATGATTCCCTGTAGCCATACATGAAGACATATTTAATACTATCTTCCTACATGATGCTATTGCATTGGTTCATTTTTCATAGCATATGTAGAGGTTGTGACTTCCCTTCTTCCTTATTGGTGACTTAATGTTAGTAACATTTTTATGTAATGTGCAATTTCATGAACTATGAGCATTTATTTCAGTTATTGGTGACCTTTTTATCTTTCTTGTTTTGGCCAACAATGTTATTTTATGTTGTATTGAAGTAGCTTTGCCACGAATCTTGAATGTTCCTTTTTAATGACTATTTTGGTTATGTTTGATTTATTGTTGAAGTTGCATGCATTTATTTATCTTATTGTTGGATTTGAAAACTCCTTTCTTTTGGTATTTTTGAATTTGTGGTGGAAAAGATAGATTATTTCTATTTGTAAGTGTTGGTCTTGTGTTGTGATGTTCTTCTCACCATGTCAATGGAGTGGCCTCTAGTTGGGCATATATATGGAAGTAGATGTGGGAAACTTCTAAGGATGGTGGTAAGTGTGGTCTAGTATGAGATAGTCATCATCCACTTACCTTCCTACTGTTATGTTTTCTTATGTTGACTATCTCTTGGAGGATAATCCCCTTATACAAACAAGAGGTAGGTCACTTGTGGAAATGTATGGAGGTACCCCCAGGTGCATGACTCTAAGACCATCATTCCACTTGGTTCTTGGATCTTTGATTACTTAGCATTGGTTCTTGGTTACTTGGTACTATGATGTAATCATGGTGTTCTAATTGGCATATTTTTGAACCATGTGTTGTTGTCCTTGTGATGTGGATGTATGAAAACTTCTACTATAATGTAAAATCTACATCATGTGTATCTGCATATGGGTATTAATCCTGTATAAACATGCTTTAGGATGTGTGAATTCTTGGATCCATGTGTGAAAGTGTCTATTATTTGATGAAATATTGTGTGATTCAATTTTGAATCCTTAGAATGGTGTGGTAATTAGAATGATGCTCTATGTTAATGTGGGAAACATGTTCTTTGTCCCTTATCTTGCTCTATTTTTGTGTGAGATTGAGGTGACCAACCTTGAGTGGTTAGAGGTCTATGCTATTTCTTTTGTGTGGGTGTGCTTGTGGTGTGGTGATCCTACCTGTTGTGATGTTCACAACACGCCCCATTTTACTCCTTAGCAAAATGAGGAACCTTGCTGTGGCTGTTGCTTTTACTTTTGTGTGTGTTGTTTTGCTTGGTGGTAAAGGGAAAAAGGGGTTAAAATTGCAAAACCTTATTAAAAATAGAGAAAAATGCATTTTCAGTACCAGGGCATGATATGGTTGGATTCCTTGTGAAAAATAAGCTAGGTTTGCTTTTTAAACCATCTAAAAATTTGCCATATTTTGCAATTTATGATCATTTTGGTAAAATGTACAAGGGAAGGGTTTGTTGTTTGTACATACAAGTCTGTTTGTATATGCATGTTGCATATACAAGGCCATTTGTATGCAAGTTCGCTTGTATACAAAGACCTTTGTATATCGCTTTGCATATACAAAGTCCTTTCTATGTACAAAGTCATTTTATACTTAGTCGCATGGGCAGTCAGGTTTGCAATCAGGTTCATATAAGTAGGCTATTTGCATGTTGGGTCGTTTGAAATATACATACAATCCCCGATGTATATCGCTTTCATATACAAGGCCGATCATAGGTTTTTTTTTCCTTGTATGCATTTTAATTTTAAATAAAAGCCTTTATGTATACATACAAGATGGATCCAAAATAACTCAGAGTTGAAATAAATTGATGTTTGAGTTCCGTTGCATGTATCTCATGTTGTATATTTGGCATGTCAAAATATACAAGGTAATATACATTGGCAATATACATTGCGCGGAATTCAAATATTATGAAGCATGGTTAATTTATTGTATGTCCGCAGGCTTGTATGTTTGAGTAACATACAACGAAGTATATACAATGCGGACGTGAAAAGGGTTTTAAATATGACGAATTCGTTGTATATCCACGGGCTTGTGTGTTTGATAAACATATAAGCAAATATACAAGCGCTACATACAACGCGGACTTAAAGGAGTTATCACAAACATACAAGCAAATATACAAGTGCTACATACAATGCGGACTTAAAGGAGTTATCAAACAATGTTAATTCGTTGTATAAGTTCCAGCTTGTATATTTCCAAACATACATTACACCTTATACATACAAGCTAGATTCGAAATAAAAGTCCAAAATAGAAAAATCGTTGTATGTTTCTAACTTGTATATTTCAAACATACATTGCACATATACAAGTGACGGAACCAAAAATTTATCAAACGGGGTTAAGTCCATGTATGTTTTAAACAATGCATATCGAAAGATACAAAACAACATACATAGTGCGGACTCGAAAGAGAAATTAAAAAAGTAAAAATGCTTGTATATTTTTTGCGTTTGTATGTTTCTGATATACAAACCGATATGCAAGGTTATACATACAAGCCGGAATCCAAATGAATTTGAAATCGGACTTATCCAATGTATCACGTCCGGTTTGCATATCAAGAGATACATTGTGGATTCGATAGGTTATAAATTGCCGTTTATAGCAGCGATAAGTCAAAAGGTTGTGTACAACGCTTTATGCATTGCTCTATACATACAAGCCAGAATCCAAATGGATTTAAGAGTGATTTATCCTATGTATTATGTCTGACTTATATATCAAGAATATACATTCCGATTGGCATACATGGGTGATATACAAAGATTTAAACAGGGAAAATGGGTGGGAAAGATAGAGCGATAGGAATTTGAGGGCATTTTGGGGCCTGAATGCATGTTTTTGGTTAATGATGGTTGACCTGACTAGTTTGGCATCGAATATGCATTTTGGACGCATGATTTTCATAGATTTAGGGCCCGATACTTACATTTACATTGTCATGCCTTGATTTAACAAGTGTTTTAATTTCCTACTAGTTTTATTAATCGATGATACTTATTGCTGGTCTATTTTTGCAGGTTTGAAGTTGAAGAAGGAGCTGAAACTTAATGGCGGTGACATCACGGAGGAGGAAATCAGATCTTAGAGGAAGCAAAAGGAAGATAAGGATGAAGGGCGAGGAAGTCAAAGGCCTTCAATTGATGAAGACAAAATGCAGATGGAAACTTTATTGCAATAGGCAAAAGAAGTTATTTTTAAGCTGCTAGGGTTTCCAGAAGGGCATATTTCGCCCATATTTGATGTATGCTCAAAGATATTTTGGAAGACTTGTTCTCCAGCATTTATTACTATTACCGGAGGTTTGAACCATTGCTTAACTAGGGTTTTGAGCTGTATTGAGGACAGTCAAGTCTATATATTGTGCCTCTATACACTGTAAAACTTTACACAGGGATTTTTTAGAATAGAGGGACCCTTTTTTTAGTTTAGAAGTAGAAGAAGGAGGTCACCTGTGTCTACAACAAGGAGCATGTGGAACATCCTGCCTCCTTGTTGTATCTGTAAAGCTTGTAAGTTTTCTGTAATTTGATCAATGAAGCTAAGAGTCATTCAGACATTGTAAATCATATATGACTGTTTGTTTCTAATACAATTGAATCTAGAATTCTACATATATCTTTTTAGTGTTTTCCAGCTCTTCATTGTGTTTGAAACATTTTCTCTTAGAGCTTGCAATTTTAAGTGTATGTTTGTGAAAATGCTTAGAACTTACACTTAGGGTTTTGTCTATGGATTTGATCAATTTGCTGTATGATTTATATAGTGCATAACAGAACAATTAGATCCTTTGGTAGATTAGAACAATGTTTAGATTAGATCTTTCTAACTTTTCCCAACCCATCTGAAAATACTTAGCTTAAAATGCAGGAATTCAAAGGAAATTGTCTCATATTTGAAAAGCATGAACAACAGAGTTTGAAAGTAGACAATTTTTCATAAATATATTAAGAGGAGGAAGCTACAATAATTCAATAATATCATTTAATGCTTTACAACACAGTAACACTTTTATGCAAGAGAATAAATAACATGCTGATCTTTATGATCTTTTGCATAGTTTGAGTCCAGTAAACCATCATAAAACCTTGAATCGCGTAAGGCCCCTTGAACATTACAGTTTCACATTGACCAACTAAATTTGCCCAATAGGTCAAGACCTGACCATATTAAACTTGGGATTAAGCGAATATTAACCGATTCCTTCATATCTTTCAAGTCAGTTTTGGTTCATTTTATGTGAATTTTAACTATTGTTATGACTGTCTCAAAACAATCATTAATAGGTCTTTGGCGTTAGAAGGAGGGCCTGATTAGATTTAGGGTTAATTTTCTGAGTCTTAATGCTTTATTCTGAGATATGCTAGATCTCATAAAATTTCAAAAACATAAAAGGTTGAAAACAAGGTCCCATTTTCAATGGACTCACATGGGGACAATTTTCAAGTTGACATTCCTTCATTTCAGGAAGCTTTGAATAGATAGCTTTATCCTAAAAATTTATCTAACTATGGCTTATTTAGAAGGTGTAGGATACATAAGTCCATAGAGCATAGTGAAATTAATTGTCTGGCTTTTCTTACAAGGTTAGATTTATATTTAAAAGGACTAATCTCTTTCCCAGATGTGTATAAGGCTAAAAGTTGGCAGGAAAATGAGGAGATTATGGAGCAGCAGGAGGATGCAATATCAACAATCATTAATTGTTTAGAGAATACAAAGATGGAACCAATGCTAGAAATAAAGGATAGTGGAATCTCTTTTTCAGAATCATGTGATGGTAAGAAAAATAATCTACCTTTTTGTCAAAATCCAAGTGTGATTAAGGTTAGTGAAAGGTATAAATATCCTAAAAAATACAAGGAGGAAATCACAACTCATGTTCATTTTCTGGATGATAAGCAAAGAGGATTTAATGAAAAGAAAAAGAAAAGTGAGGTTCATCTTGATACATTTGATAAATATATGGAATTACTAAGGAATACTTGTCAAGAGGAAATCTCTAGATCTGACCAAAAAAGTTTTAACGAAAATGATTTGGCAAAGAAATGTAAACGAGCATTGGCAGAATTAAAGTGCACTAAAATTAATGAGATTCCTATGATAGTAACTAATGAAGTCATAGAAAAGAAAGTAAATCCTAATGTCATAACTGACTTCTTTAAATTAAATGATTAAATTCAAGATTGTTGCAGGGCAATGGAGTCAGACTCCACACTGGATGATAAATGTGAGTTATTTAAGGAACAATCCTTGAAAATTGAAAATATAGAAGATTTTGGAGTTGCTATGCATAATCAGACATCACCCCAACATTATTTTGAAAGAGAAACAGGGGATTTTTCCTATCAATCAAAAGATGTTGTTCCACCTTTATTATCAAGTGATCTAGAAATGATTAATTTCTATATATCAGGTTATGATGATGAATATACTCACTTAAGTACTGATGTGCAGGGAACTGATGAGAACATTGAGAAGTTTGTTGAATTTGAGGATAACCTAAACATCCGAAATGAAGGAACAAGGCTGGATAAAGATGAAGAAATGATACATCTAGAGTCATTCATCTTTCAATTTAAAGAGAAGCCAGACAAGGAGCTGGGCAATGAAAGTGCAAAGTTGAATGGAGGACCAACTGTCAATGAACAAGCCTGTCCAACAGAACCAGAAATACATCAGGTTGTCTCTTTCCTTTCCTCCATTAATAATGTTAAGTACTATTTTGATTATGGAGATTCAAGAGACAGGACATGCATATGGATTAGTCATAAACAGGATGGGCTGCCTCAATTGCTGATAATTAGAGATTATCCTGCTAAACACAGTGAATTTAGAGTACAAGAGTATTTTTCATAATACAAAGATAAATTTGCTAAGTTAAGAACCATAACCAATGTCCTTATGCTCCTGCACAATCTAAGGAATTATGCAAATACAGGTGTTTTTGGGTCTTTTCCTAGTTTTTGTTCGCCTTGTAGGAGGCTTGTATATAGTTTGGTAGAGTAGTTGTTTTGTTTTGTTTTCTTTGTTTGCTTGTCTTGCTTTCGTAGGTTAGTTGTTGTACAGTTTTGTTTTGTTTCTTTCTATTTCATTGTTTTGTTTTTGTTTTTGTTGCTTGTACAGTCTTCTTTTGCTTTGTTTTATTTTTTCTTGTACAGTCTGTTTGTTGTTTGTGGTCTCCTCAGCAGGGATCTTTGTTTCACTTTAGAGTATTAAGGAGCAAGCTAACAACCATTAAAAACAGTATAAAATTTAGAATATTCAGGTTAATCATTTGCAATTTATGCATAACTTTTGTGACTATCATGAATGTAGAGAGTTGTTTAGCTTCTGAAATTTAGTATTCAATAATAGTGATTGAGAGTTCAAGGGAGGTTTCTCACAATGACAAACCTAAAATCTTTAGGTTTGTTGAACTTACTAGTGTAGATATTAGGTGAAAAATCTGAAGTCACCTTTGCTACCATTACAATTCTCAGCTTAATTTCAGCAAGTGCTCACTCCTTGCATCATGAAGTTACAAATTGCTATATCTTGTGAAATATCTACCAAACATCAAAATCAATAAAATATAAAATATAAAGATAAATAAAGCAGATTATACTGAAAATCTAGATTAAGCCATCTAAGTAACTCTACCGGGGCTATGGACGCTCGCTGGCAGTGGGGCTCTACTTAGGAGAATTGTAACGATAACCTTGCCGGGGCTATAGACGCTCGTTGGCAGCAAGGCTCTATCCGGTTGGCTATGAGGGAACATCCTCAACTACATACGCTAATATCAGTCACTGGTTTGTTCAACTGATCTTCAAGATGAGGATAATTAATCACGTGCACACACTTAAACTGAAAATAAAAATTTATGCACCTTTATTGAATAACTTAGGTCTCAAGTTGAATAATAATTTGCAGAAAAGATAGTTGGAAGTTATGTATTTATTTCATTTAGTTTTCTTGAAAACTATGAATTTAATTGTTTTATTTGGTTGCTAGTTGTTGTGATGTTCACAACACGCCTCATTTTAATCTTTAGCAAAATGAGGACCCCTGCTGTGGCTGTTGCTTTCGCTTTTGCGTGTGTTTATTTGCTTGGTGGTAAGGGGAAAAGAGGGTTAAAAGTTGGAAACTTTGATAAAAATAGAGAAAAAATGCATTTTCAGTACCAGGGCATGATATGGTTGGACTCCTTGTAAAAAATAAGCTAGGGTTGCTTTTTGAACAATCTTAAAATTTGTCATATTTTGCAAGTTATGATCATTTTGGTAAAATGTACAAGGGAAGGGTTTGTTGTTTGTACATACAAGTCTATTTGTATATGCATGTTGCATATACAAGGCCCTTTGTATGCAAGTTCGCCTGTATACAAAGACCTTTGTATATCGCTTTGCATATACAAAGTCCTTTGTATGTACAAAGTCATTTTATACTTAGTTGCATGGGCAGTCGGGTTTGCAATCGGGTTCATATAAGTAGGCTGTTTGCATGTTGGGTCATTTGAAATATACATACAATCCCCGATGTATATCGCTTTCATATACAAGGCCGATCGTAGGTTTTTTTTTTTCCTTGTATGCATTTTAAATAAAAGCCTTTATGTATACATACAAGACGAATCCGAAATAACTCAGAGTTGAAATAAATTGATGTTTGAGTTCCGTGGCATGTATCTCATGTTGTATATTTGGCAAGTCAAAATATACAAGGTAATATACATTGGCAATATACATCGCACGAAATTCAAATATTATGAAGCATGGTTAATTTATTGTATGTCTGCAGGCTTGTATGTTTGAGTAACATACAACGACATATATACAACGCAGACATGAAAAGGGTTTTAAATATGATGAATTCGTTGTATATCCGTGGGCTTGTATGTTTGATAAACATACAAGCAAATATACAAGCGCTACATACAACAAAGACTTAAAGGAGTTATCAAACAATGTTAATTCGTTGTATAAGTTCCGGCTTGTATATTTCCAAACATACATTACACCTTATACATACAAGCCAGATTCGAAATAAAAGTCCAAAATAGAAAAATTGTTGCATGTTTCTGACTTGTATATTTCAAACATACATTGCACATATACAAGTGCCGGAATTGAAAATATATCAAACGGGGTTAAGTCCATGTATGTTTTAAATAATGCATATCGAAAGATACAAAACAACATACATAGTGTAGACTCAAAAGAGAAATTAAAAAAGTAAAAATGCTTGTATATTTTTTGTGTTTGTATGTTTCTGATATACAAACCGATATGCAAGGTTATACATACAAGTCAGAATCCAAATGAATTTGAAATCGGACTTATCCAATGTATCACGTCCGGTTTGCATATCAAGAGATACATTGCGGATTCGATAGGTTATAAATTGCCATTTATAGCAACAATAAGTCCGAAGGTTGTGTACAACGCTTTATGCATTGCTTTATACATACAAGCCAGAATCCAAACGGATTTAAAAGTGATTTATCCTATGTATTACGTCTGACTTGTATATCGAGAATATACATTCCGATTGGCATACAGGGGCGATATACAAAGATGTAAATAGGGAAAATGGGTGGGAAAGACAGAGCGATAGGAATTTGAGGGCATTTTGGGGCCCAAATGCATGGTTTTGGTCAACGATGGTTGACCTGACCAGTTTGGCGTCGAATATGCATTTTGGACGCGTGATTTTCACAGATTTAGGGCCCGATACTTGCGTTTACACTGTCAAGCCTTGATTTAACAAGTGTTTTAATTTCCTGCTAGTTTTATTAATCGATGATACTTATTGTTGGTCTATTTTTGTAGGTTTGTAGTTGAAGAAGGAGCTGAAACTTAATGGCGGTGACATCACGGAGTAGGAAATCAAATCTCAGAGGAAGCAAAAGGAAGATAAGGATGAAGGGCGAGGAAGTCAATGGCCTTCAATTGATGAAGACAAAATGCAAATGGAAACTTTATTGCAGCAGGCAACATAAGTTATTTTTAAGCTGCTAGGATTTCTAGAAGGGCATATTTTGTCCAGATTTGATGTATGCTCAAAGATATTTTGGGAGACTTGTTCTCTAGCATTTATTACTATAACCAGAGGTTTGAACCATTGCTTAACTAGGGTTTTGAGCTGTATTGAGGACAATCAAGTCTATATATTGTGCCTCTATACACTGTAAAACTTTACACAGGGATTTTTTAGAATAGAGGGACCCTTTTTTTAGTTTAGAAGTAGAAGAAGGAGGTCACCTATGTCTACAACAAGGAGCATGTGGAACATCCTGCCTCCTTTCTGTATCTGTAAAGCTTGTAAGTTTTCTGTAATTTGATCAATGAAGCTAAGAGTCATTCAGACATTGTAAATCATATATGACTGTCTGTTTCTAATACAATTGAATCTGGAATTCTGCATCTATCTTCTAAGTGTTTTCTGGCTCTTCATTGTGTTTGAAACATTTTCTCTTAGAGATTACAATTTTAAGTGTATGTTTGTGAAAATGCTCAGAACTTACGCTTAGGGTTTTGTCTGTGGATTTGATCAATTTGCTGTATGATTTATATAGTGCATAATAGAACAATTAGATCCTTTGGTAGATTTGAACAATGTTTAGATTAGATCTTTCTAACTTTTCCCAACCCATTTGAAAATACTTAGCTTAAAACGCAGGAATTCAAAGGAAATTGTCTCATAATTGAAAAGCATGAACAACAGAGTTTGAAAGTAGATAGTTTTTCATAACTATATTAAGAGGAGGAAGCTACAATAATTCAAGAATATCATTTAAAGATTTGCAGCACAGTAACACTTTTATGCAAGAGAATAAACAACACGCTGATCTTTATGATCTTTTGCATAGTTTGAGTCCAGTAAACCATCATGAAACCCTGAATCACGTAAGGCCCCTTGAACATTACAGCTTCACATCGACCAACTGAATTTGCCCAACAGGTCAAGACCTGACCATATTAAACTTGGGATTAAGCGAATCTTACCGATCCCTTCATATCTTTCAAGTCAGTTTTGGTTCATTTTATGTGAATTTTAACTATTGTTATGACTGTCTCAAAACAATCATCAACACTACCTTAGATGACTTCTAGGAGGAAGTCCATTCTAATGGGAGAGGGTGTAATTCCTTCTTAGGTCAAACCTTTCCATATTGTTTATTAAATGATTAATTATATGTTGATCATATTATGGGATCCTTGTGACATTGATATATACTAGTGTTTCAACTTCACTATTTTTTTTTAAATGATATGTTGGGTACTTCGTTCTATATTATTATTTTAAAGGATTCATTCCACTTTGGTTTTATTGCTAGAGAGGATATACTGAATTGATTATTATATAATTGAAATATGGATACGTGCCTTGCTAGATTACACATCTTCATTGGTTGATAAATGTTGTTTTGGCTATGATCTCCATTGTTGGATTTGATACTTTGCCTTGAGTGTGCAAGATATATTTTATAGGTGTTTGACCAATGAATTACATGTGGAGAATGTTGACATGGGATGGTTAGCCATCTCACCTTTGTCCTTGTGTTGTCGAAACCTATTAAAACTATATGTGAGTCGATTGCAATTCTAGATCCCCTTGTGTTAGACCTATGAGTGTGTCTTATTGGGTGGTTTCAATTATTTCTTGTATGATTGCTTGATATATGTGAAGGATTATTAGCCTTTTGAAATAGTTAATTTTGGGAAACAAGAAAAGTCTTTAATTATCGTTTGTACGATTGTGCATTTGGTTGACATGTGCAAAGGGATTTAATAGTTCATTTGATTAAGCTGTTCATGCTATTAGAAAGTGTTTGATCGAAAGAGTTAGATTAGTTAATGTTACTTGGAAATAATTCTTTTTGGTGAAATGTGTTCTAATGTAATTATTAGAGTATGGAGAAATTAGAATTATTTTGCCTAAATTTTTGAAGTATTACAATTTCTGGAAAGGAATTAATTGTTATGTGTTTGAAAAAACAGGTTAATTTCCCTTAAGTTAGAAATATCTATTACAAGTAGAGAAAATAAATTATTAGCTTGCAAAAGGTTGTTGGATTATTGTATTTTTTAAAGGCCTTGTATTTAATTTCCTTGTGCTTGGTAAATGGATTAATTTATATTTATTATAAATATTTAATTAATGGATTATTTCCTTAAGTCAAATGCTTAATAAGTGAATAGTTTCAGCCTAATACTAATTAGTTGGATATAAGGAAAAATGCCTTTCTTTTCCATTATTATGTATTGGAAGGAATTGGAGAGGAGAATAGAGAGGAAACACTCATTCCAAACCCTCTTTTGGAAAGAATTGAATTTTGCTTGCTTGGAGTTGCATGGATTGGGCTTTTGATTGAAAGAGAATAATTTGAAAGTGGAAAGTGAATCCATTGAGGTTATTTACTACTTGTTTGAATTTTAATTAGAAATTTTATTTAAATTTTTAAGTTTTAGGGGAAATTTTATATTTTCAAAAACTAATTTTCCTACCAAAATTAAGTCAAAATTTACAAAAAATGTCAATTGAGTCTAATGTGTTGTTGGATAGGAATGGAATATAGGGGTATACTTATGTTTTAAGTTTTTAACTTTTCAAGATTTGAGAAAAATACATGAATTTTCCAATTTTACCCTATAAAATCATGTAAAAAAAATTATGATTTGAAAAGTATGCTATTGGGCAAATAGGGTCAAAATAGTCTATTCGGATTTTTGAAATTTTAGTGTTTTTCAAAAAAATAAAATTTGAGGAAGGATTTTAGGAAGGATGCTCAAATGTCCATTGATGGTGGACCCTAGACAACTGTAAAAATTATTTGTTTTATTTTTATGAAAATTTAGATTTCTTGGAAGTTGCATGTTATGTGGAATAGTGAATTTTCCCATAGGTTTTATTTTATATGTGCATTGGGAAGCATGTTTTAAGGGAAAAATGCTCCTTTCCTAATATTTGAGTTCCTTGAAGAAGGTTGACCTATTATTGTGAGGGATAGAGAGATATCCATAGGATACTTGGAATGGTTAGTTACCCAACTCATTGGATGAGGTTGGAAGCAAGAAGTGCACTAAAGAAGTGCCTCTTGAGCTTGCTTGATTAAATTGTTGTTTAAGAGTGATCAACGTACATCTCAAGGCTCTCATGTGTAAGTGATTGGCACACTTATTGAGGTCTTAGGTATGGGTGATTGCATCCATCTTAAGGCTCCTATGAGAGTGGTTTCATCCTTCTTGAGACTCTTATAGTATGTGTTTCTTTTCTTTAATTGTGCATTGATTGGTGTGTATGCTACATGTTCCTTTATGCTTATTATAGTGTGAGATGTTGCATGTGATGTTATGTGCACTAGATGGTATGAAGGTTGCCATGGTGTACCTTATGTTAAGTCAATGCTACCACAATAGAGTCTCCCACTTATTGGACATCCCAATTTTTATCTGAAATCACTTATTTTTTAGAAAAATTAATGATTTAATCTTTGAGTGGTTCCATCTAAAGGGGTTTAATTGAAGGTGGTTACATAAAATCCCCTTAGATCAAACCCCTATGAAATAACCCCTTATTCTTAAATCAAAACCTCCATGGAGTCTCCTCTGCACCTATTAAAATGCTAATAAAATGCCAATTTTGCTTCACCTTTTGGGGGATCAAATAAAATCATTTGGAAATTCTATTTTTTAAGTATGTACCTCTTAGTATAAACTTTCTAAAAAGTATGATTTTGAATATATTTCACTTGATTATTATATTTATTTTCTATTATCTAATGAACATAGGTTTTTCACCAAACATCAAGGTCTCTATTCCACACATGTAGAAAAATAAAGAAATAGAAAAAAAAATCTTAAAAATATTTGCACACTAGATATTGATGTTCTTGTTTCAACAAAAAAAAAGAATAAGTTAATTTGGATACATACAGAAAAAAGTTATGTTGTATGTTATAAACCTATGTTTGAATTATAATTAATCTCACTTTAAAAATTAATTAAAAACAAAATATGCAACAAAAAATTATGAAAATATATCTGCTCACTAGATATTGTTGTTACAAATCTATGTTTGAAAATTTATTATTTTATCATTTCTATAGAAAAAGTTATGCTATATGGTATAAACATCACTTTTAAAAATAATGTTAACTATAAAAAAAATAAGTTATTATAAGTTACATAAAAAAAATTACAAATTATTTCTTAAATTTTTTAAGAAAAATACTTTTGAATCTACAACAAAATCTCAAAAATCACTAGTTCACATCATGTCCAAATTCTTAATAGATTAGTTGCTATAGGTGTTAGAAAATGAAAATTTGGTTAAAAATGTTGATTTCAATGTCCCACTTTGGCCAGAAAGTGGGACACAATATTATGGGCTAACCCATGACAATGTGAATCCATCCTATGACTCTTGTGTGAGTGATTGTGTATTGGGACTCTTGTATTTTGTGTGAGTTGGCCTTAATAGCAGTGTTACCATGATCTTCTTCTCCATAGATCGAGGGTTGTCTAGAGTGGCACATACATCTATTGCACTCAATCATAGTAATACGATAGGGTGGTGGGTAACATTTCTCCATTGGTTCTATAGGAAGCTCTCTTAGGAGATGGAAGTGTTGCTTGTGCATTGTTTCATGTTATGATCTTATTGTATTTTGTGACTATTGGAGCACCATGGAGGTGGCTTATTATGATTGTAATGTTATTCTTTATTCAATTTTATTAGTAAAGTGTGATTCTTCCATATTTTGGAAGTAGCCTCCATCATGTTAATAATTTATTTGATTGTATAGTTGGCAAATGAATCTATTTTTCAAAGAAAATTGTAATTTCGAGAAAGTTGTCTTGTTGTTGAATATGGCTAAATCTAGATGTTGGAGTCCTCTATTATATGTTGTAATATTATCATATATGTTATACTTATGATTTGGGTTGTAAAGTGCTCACATTATAGTTGATGTGGGAGCATCCTAGGTTGAAAGGAAATCTTGCATCAACCAAAAACACTTGTTCTTTTCTTTTCTTGCATTTCAGTCAGTACAATCTCAGAATTTTGCACTGTAGTTTACCGCATGATCATTTCACATCTCACTGAATAGGATAAAGAATCTTCAATGATTCATCTACATCATATCCAAATTTCAAGAGATTTATAGTTGTCTACAAAAAGCTCACTGTCAGAAGCTTCATCAGGATTCACTGTTCAGAGCATTCACCAATCAACTTGGCATATGGAGTTGCAGCACCTTTCTGTGACTTACAACGCCCAATGGATCATCTCACAAGGAATTATGGTACTAGAGGCACCTTTAACTAGAACTGTAACATGATTCATCAAAATTGGAGGCTTCACCATTTGAATTAGTCCAACTTACACATTTCATCAAGCATTGTGATTTGGAACCTCTTGTGGTTGACACAGATCACTCCTAAAGCTTGGAAAGGATATATAAAAATATCCTAGATCCATTTGGAAGTTGTTCTCATAGATAAGATAGTTTAGAGTTTTAGAATTAGAAGTTCTAAAAGGCAAATGTGCCCAATTGTCATATCTTTCACATAACTATTTGTAAGGAGGATTGTAATGCCCATGTAGTAGGCATGTGAGCCCTATTGTAATCATTTTGTGAAGCTGAATAAATTATAATTATAATTTGTTACATTCATTATGTTTATTCCACTATGTTTACTCTAAGGTTGCATAGTTGGATAGTCCTATCCTTGGACCCTCCACCTGTGACTGCACCAAGTGGTATCAGAGCAAAGTTTTCAAATCCTTTGGGAGAGAAGGTATTCTGATAGATCCTAGGGTGAGCAAATCACCAACTGAGGTAGCCTGCAAGTGTTTTCTAATAGAGCACTGATTCTAAGGCAGCTGCAACCTTGTAGCCAAATCACTGAATTGAGGTAGTTGCACCAAATCTAAGGAAAATATTCCACCAAGGAGGATGCCTGGTATGGCCAATGTTTCTAGTAGAATGGAAGAAATGTTAGAAATTATGAGAACAATGAAAGTCTGATTAGATGTTGTAGAAGAAGATAGGAAGAGAGGTCTAAACCCTAGACATGATGATGACAATGATGATGATGAATTAGGAATTCAAGCTATAGATCAAAATGTGGAAACCCTAGAAGAAGAAGAGTTAGATCAGGTAAAGATGTTGAAAGCTATTTCTAAGATTGGAAAGAGACCTAGAATTGAGATTTCAAAATATGCGGGTAATTTGAACCTCGAGGAGTTGATTGACTAGATAAATGACATGGAAGAATACTTTGGGTATGAAGAAATTGAAGATCTGGAAAGAGTGAGATTTGCAAAAACTAAGTTGAAAGGACATGTTTCTATTTGGTGGAAAGAAATTTAGTTGAATAGAAATAGGAGAGGAAAAGAAAGAATCACAAAGTGGGATAGAATGGTGACAAAATTGAAGAATCAATTCATACCCATTGATTATGAACTGGAGTTGTTGAAGAGATTGCAAAACCTATGGCAAAAGGAGAAAACAGCGAAGGAGTCTACTGAAGAATTCCATATAATGATTATTAGGACTGCACTTAGTGAAACAAGCAAGGAGAAAGTGGCATGGTACATTAATGGACTGAGAACAAACATTAAAGAAGAATCAAGCTTGGTAAGGATGACACTAGAGGCATATAAATTTGTGTTGAAGGTTGAAGAAAAGTTGAACAAGAGATTCAAGCATAGACAAAGAGGTAGAGAAGGAAGATTCCAGAGAGGTAGAACACAATGTGGTGAAGGTAGATCATATGTAGAGCAAAATAAGGAAAGTTACCCATATCGCAAAGATGAAAGAGATGACAATTCATATCACCGAGGGAGAGATGACAGGAGTTTCTACCACAATAATAGAGGAAGTCAAAATTCTTAGTGCAATGTAGGATAATAGAGAGATGAATGAGGATTTGACAAGAGATCGTCCAAAGGAACCTGTTTCAAGTGTGGAGGTTGTAGAGTAAAAACTCTACATTTTGCATATATGTATGAAGTATCAGGTAAATATAGAGTAAATATAAAGGAAAGAGTCTTGAGGCCATGAGACGTGACAAGTGGCGCAATGGCACTCATTTGAAGAGTTGGCGGAGAAAAGAATCTCTTATGGAACGCTAAGGCTCCACATGGTAGAGTCTATTGGCAGTGCAGAGTCTGAAGGAAAAGTATTAAGAGTCTTTTGATAGAGCCACGAGGTGTGCCAAGTGTCTCTACTGCATTTAATATCGGCAAAAAGGCAGCAGATGGAGCCACGTGTCAGTGTTCAGGTCCCATTTTTTAGATCACCTTTTTGCAAAGAATGAATCTATGCAAATAGCACCAAGTGTTAGCACCCATGTGATGTTTCTATGTTTCCTTTATAAGATTTTAAGTTCCCGTGGAAGCTACCACATGTCACAACGGCGGGCCTTTGAGGGGAAACTTTTGTGAAGTTTTGTTACGTGTGAGCTTGCCATGTGTCTCATTCAGGAATCTGTGGAGCACAATGTGTGTCTTCTGTTGAGCCTCTTTTTGATTAAGCTTTTAAGAACTGCGGAGTCCATCACATATATAGGTGGGGCCAATGATTTTAATCGATATTGGAGATCGCAGGAGATGCCACATGTCATCACCATGCTCATTTCAAGAGTCTTTTTGAACAGTTCTTGCTCGAGGAGCGCAAAACAACAACATATTATATTTTGAGTCTTTTTGAGAGCTGCAGGTGACGCCATCTATCCTAATTGTGTAGGTGGTTAGAATCTATGTTTGAAGTCCCGTATCTATTGTGCCATTGGTCAAAGCAACTCAGTGAAAGGTAGGAGAATCCATCATATCTAAAGATTCACATAGTTAGTTGCAACAGAAGGAGAAGAATAGTGACCCAAAATCTAGAGGAGATTTGAACCACATGGACTGATAAATGAATCATCAGTTAACTAGAGTTGCTAGTAGTGAGGCGGTTAAAAGATCAATGGTCACAAGAGTCTTGGAGCTTATGCTATAAATAATGGAGTCTATTGTAGAGGAAAGAGGGATTCAGATACAGAAAAGAGATTTTTGAGTTGTTATGTTGTTGGACCAGAAAAATATCATTTGCCTTAATAGATACCTCTTAGGAGGGATTGAATATTGTAATCTATGCATCTTGCCTTATGTACTTTGTTCTCCTGACCATCAATGAAGAGAGAGGTGTTCTATGCATATTATGGTGTCTTTCTGAATCTTTCTTGCATTTTCTCTATATTGAGGCTTTGATAAATCTGTGGTATATTCTCTGTTATTGTTAATCATGTATTATGCTCTTTAGCTTAGCAGTAAATCTTCAAGGGTTCAATCACTATGTTCTCAATTTGAGTCATAATATACATTATTGGTGCACCACCTTAGAAGATTACTTTTAAGGGTTTTATCTGTAATCTTGTTTTTTCTTCCCTTTACAACAAACCCCATAGAGTAGAACTAGATTCGTTAAAATTTGGAGGTTGTCCTAAGAATCAAGTCTCACATTCTTAGGATTTCCCATGTTGGTAATTAACTTGCAATTCTGAGCATCAATAGTTTTTGGCATGCCTGGTGGGACTTTACAAATTCTTTGATAATAATTGCATGAGCCGTCCTCCTACAAGAAGTCAGAGTTATTGACCAACTACACAAGCCAGAGATGCTTCTAATCCAGGACTCTTACTACCACCACTGATAATTACTACAAGAAGAAGGGCCAACCAACAGAATATCCTAGCAATACAAATGGGTGCCCAAGCTCCACCTTGAAATTATGCTAACTGGAATAATAGTAGCCCACTCATACTTCCAGTATCTCCAGATACATGGGACCTGATTCGTACAAATGCTCTAAAAGCATTACCCAAGTTCTCATGAGAAGATTTCAAGACTTCAGCTGAGCACCTACAGGATGTGGTTGATGTATGTGCATTGCACTATGTTACAGAACATAATATCACCATTTGTCTTTTAGCCACATCTTTCAAAGGGAGAGCCCTTGATTGGTACTGATCTTTACCAGCTAATTCTATTGGGACTTGGGATCAAATAGGAGATGCATTTTTTGAAAGATTTAGTGAAAAGGGAGACAAATCTTCTCTCTTATAGCAACTAATCACCATAAAGAGGGCTTCGCAAGAAGCCGTTACTAATTTCAACACCAGATTTCAGAAGACTTGGAAAAGGATTCTAGTTACTGCAAGACCCCCTACAAGTATGGCAATTATTTTCTACCTTAAGGCTTTCAACTCTGATATTTCGGTTATGATTCAATCCTTAGGAGGGTAGACCCTACCTAAAGCATATGAGTTAGTTGTTAGAGCTGAGAATAGTCTGATAGATGCTAGGAAGTTGCCTCCAATACCCCCCATGCCCATGTTTACCAAAATGTTAATTTCCCTCACAGAAGAAACCCCTAATGTTTCATTAGCTCATGTCTCTATGTATACTTTTCCTACACCCCAAAGACCTGCTACCCTAGCACCCTCTGCTTCTCCATCTAAAATGGATGATGTTAAGAGTATTCTTAGAACATTTTCTAATGAAATTATTAACCTCAAGAGGCAGCAAACCTCATATCAAAAACCTTCTTATCAGGGATTTCAAGGAATTAGGCCTCCATATCAGTTAAATCAGTACCAAGGGCCGCAAAGACCAAACTTTTCATAGCCATCTAATCAGCTTGTTCCTGTACCCACACAATTATAAATTGTTCAGGCCAACCCAGGGAGGGAAATGGTTCCTGGACAAAATAATATGGATGAGGAGGTAAATGCATGGTGGTTTCCCTACAATAACGCACATATGCCCAAAGACTACCCTATGAGTAATTTACAGTAGAAGGTAGCAGAGCAAAGAAGGATGGAAAGCCAGGCTACCTCATCTTCTGAATCTTTCCCATAGCAATCACCTGATGATAAAAATGCAGCAATAGTAGTACAAATGCAAGGAATGTCTATTGAGAAGGAAGGAGAAATTTCCCTAGAACATGCACTATTCTCATGGATTGAGGAGGAAGAATCAGTGTTTGTAAATGAAGCATCTACCTCCAAGAAGGCTCTAGTGCAGTCAGATTATTACACTAGGTCAAAGAGGAGGATGGTGGATCCACTTGAAGTCAATCCCAATGAAATGACCAAGGGGGTTTCAGTTCAAGCTCCCTATATACCCACACTGAGACAAGAGGTGTCAATGCCAACTCAAAATTAGGGAATCTCTCATCCAGTGGTGGAGAAGACAAGGTATCCCTTTTACCATAAGGCATAATCATTAGGACCCATAAATGTGGTCAAATCGCTGAAGAAGGCACCTACTATTGTATCCTTATGGGATATGTTAGCCATCACTAAATAGAAATGTTAGGAATTGTATGCAAAAGATATCAATTAAATGTAAATAAAGATTAAATAGAGGAATGAAAATACACTGAAATAATAATAGCAAGAGACAATTTTAACGTGGTTCACCCAAACTTGGGCTACATCCACCAATAGAGAGTCAAATATTATTATCCAGCAAATCAAATCGATTACAACCAGTAATCCTTGCAACTCAATACCACTGCAAAATGCTACAATACAATATCAACAAAAACCTTAACCCTTAGCTATTTTATCAAGACTTATGTCAGTTACAAAATAGGGTTTTTTATGTCAGCCAATATAAAAATAACTCCCAACACCTTTATAAAATAATAGGATTTGCCCCCCTACACTCCCTCGTTAAATAATTTGGGGGGAAAATGGGCCGATAAAAGTAGGGAAAATTTAACCTCCAAGTCTGATTAGGCTCCATATAACAACAAGAAATTATTGTTACAAGAAGCTCTACAATCTCAAGGGGAGCCTAAAGTGGCCAACACCAAAGAAGGAGAAACTAATAAAAGAAGAGTTCAATTCAAAGAAGCTCAATCACAAGGAACATCCACTCTAGTGAATACCAAGGAAGAGGTGAGTAAGACTAAGCCAAATCCATTTTATTTGACCCTAATAGTAGGGAAGAAGTTGTTTCATAATTCCATGATAGATTTGGGTGCCAGCACCATAGTCATGCCCAAGAAATTAGTAGATGCCTTGAAGATAAAGTATGAACCACTAGCCAAAGGAGTCATGCAATTAGATGGAAAGTGAATCTAGAGCATATGCATTATCAAACAACTTCCATTGCGGTTGTATACTTGCCCAAACATAACTGTCCAGCAAGATGTAGTAATCATTGATATTCCCTCTGTCTTTGGTTTATGTCTATCTAGAGATTTTACTGCCAAGATTGGAGGGTACATGTCATTAGATTGGTCACATCTAATCTTAAGGACTAAATATGGTACAAAGATGAAGGCGCTGTCAGAACCTTTGTCTAAGGAGCATATTACTAAGGAATCAACATCAAAATTTGAAGTGTCCTATAATATGATCAATATAAAGGAAAGAGTCTTTATGGAAGAAATAGGAAAATGGACTGCACATTATGGAAGGGAAGAAGAAGATAATCAACTATTATCTATGATGCAGAGTGATCCTTGTGGGAATTATGACTCTACTAGCTTGGGAACATATGTTATCATTGATGAAGATCAAGAGATACTTGAGGTAATGGAGCAAGAAAATATGAAAGAGGAGAATTCTGATGAAGACTCTAAGATTTGGACCCTAAACTTTGATGGGAATAGAAGCAAGAATGGTGTTGGAGCATGCATTTTCCTTACATCACCAAAAGGGGAGAAGATCCTTAGGGCCCTGCGCTTTCATTTTGCTTGCACCAATAATGAAGCTGGGTACGAATCTCTAGTGCATGGCCTGATTCTTTCTAAAAGGAAAGGTGTTTACAAGAAATTTTAAAGTTCTAGGTGACTCAGAGATGGTAGTAAAACATATCAGAGAAAAGGTTGTAGCAAAGAATATGAGAATGAGATCATACTGCTACCGAATATGGGATCTAATTGAGGATTTTGATGCCTTCAACATAAAAGTCATACTAAGATTTTAGAATACAGAAGCAGACAGAATGGCATAGATTTGATCTTAGTTTGACCCAACTAAGAATTTATTGGTCAATGAATAGGCAGTCAAAGTTTTCATCTGCCTGCTATTCCTAATAATGGAGATAATGGGCAGGTTTTGAAGATGACTGTTAGATTCTCTTGTTTTTACAACAGTCTAGGGAATTCGCATATCAATTGCAGCCTAAAATTGAAGAGGCATATGGTGATCACATAATGCAACTAAAATCAAATAAGCTTCCAAGAGGATTAATAACCTTAGAGAATCCTTTTGGCCCTGATGATGCAAGCTTAGACAAAAGGAAGTTTGTAGTAAACAAAGATGATTATTTGGAGATTGAGGTTGGTGAAGAAAGGAAGTTAAAAGTAGGCAATGTTACTACTCAAGAAGAAAAGGATAGGCTGATATCTCTGTGTAACAAATATGATAAAGTAATTGCCTAGACTTATGAAGATCTTCATGGTTATAATAGAAACATAGTCTGGCATACTATTGAACTCACAGAAGGGTCAAAGCCTATATGTCAGAAACAAAGACCAGTAAATCCCAAGATTGAGTCACTTATGGCTGAAGAGCTCTAGAAGTTGTTAGAATCTAAAATATTTTTTCCAATTAAACACCCAACATGGGTGTCTAACTTAGTACCTGTAAGGAAGAAGAATGGGGAAATTAGAGTCTGTGTTGATTTTAGAGATCTAAACAAAGCTTCATTGAAAGATCATTACCCACTCCCTTCAATGGAACAAATTTTACAAACTGTAGCTAGTTCAGAAAGGTTTTCTCTGTTGGATGGTTTCTTAGGTTACAATCAAATTTAGGTGGCCATGGAGGATCAATATAAGACTACTTTCACCATTAATTGGGGAACCTTTGCATATGTAAAGATGCCTTTTGGGCTTTCAAATGTTGGGGCAACATTTCAACGTGCTATGGATATAGCATTTAAGGGGTTCATAAATAAGATCATCCTAATCTATTTAGATGATCTAACTATGTTCACAAAGAATGTTAATGATCACTTTGACCATTTAGAGGCTATTTCCCAAAGGTGTCAAGAATTTGGGATATCTGAACACTAAGAAGTGTGTGTTTGGAGTACCTCAAGAAAAGTTACTAGGACACATAGTTTCAAAAGATGGAATCTCTATTGACCCAAATTGAGTCAAGGCAATAATGGATAAATTATCTTTACCTATCAACAAGAAGGCATTGTAGTCCTTTTGGGGGAAGATTAACTTCGTTGGATGAATTATATCTGCTTTTGTAGGATTAATTAGACCTATCACTCTAATGTTTCAGAAGGATCTAAATTTCAAGTGGACAACCGAAGGCAGACAAGCTTTTGAAAATATAAAGAAGGTAATCTCTACTACCCTAGTACTACATAATCCTAAATTTTCTAAGGACTTCATAATGTATGTATATGGGGGAGAATATAGTATAGCAGCTGTCTTAACCCATAAAGATCAAGGAGAAGAAGGAGAACATCCTATTGCTTTCTTTTCCATAACATTGCGGGAATATGAATCTAGGTACAATTTTGTTGAAAAGCAAGCATATGCCATAGTTAAAGGACTAAAAAAATTTAGACACTTAGTGATAGGAAATAAGATTATGATACTAGTATCTCATACAAGTGTTAGAGAATACATTATGGAAGGAGAAATCACTAAGAAAAGAGCCAATTGGATAACTAAGATTCTAGAGTATGATGTGGAAGTAAAGCCCACTAAATTTGTAAGATGGAAGGACTCTGCCAATACATTGCCCAAGACTCAGAAGTGTCAATGATGAAAGAAGATGAAGAAGAGACTATACTAAAAGTACAAGAACATGATCTAGATTCTTGGGTTCGTAATAGGATACAATTCATGTAGACTAGTCGACTCCCTAGGATGCTCTCCCCTGAAAAGAGAAGATATTATAGATAGCAAGGATCTAATTTCATCTTGATTGATCATATCCTTTTTACAAAGAATTTTGATGGAATCTTACTCAGATGTGTGGAAAAAGATGAGGCTCAAAGGATGTTGCATGAATTGCATTATGGGACATCAGGGGGACATTTTTTTGCAAAGACTACTACCATTTAAATTACTCAAGTAGGATACTATTGGCCTTCAATATTTTTTTATTGACATAAAATGGTTAAGGAATGTCATGCTCATTCTATGTTGAAAAAAGGAAAAACACAGCTCTACATTTGAGTCCAATTGTTGTAGACGAGCCTTTTAGTCAGTGGGGGTTGGATTTCATAGGAATGATTAATTTAGTTTCAAACTCAGGACACAAGTGGATCCTTACTGCGACAGATTATTTTACTAGGTGGAGTGAAGCTATCACATTGAAAGAAGCCATTGAGAAGATTATTCTAGATTTTATTGAAGGAATAACTACTCGTTTTGGGCCTCCTCACACTATTATATTTGATAATGCTAAAGCCTTATTAGGGTCAAGATTATTTGAGTTTGCTTTTAAAAATGGCATCTATTTGAAGACTTCATATAATTATTATCCACAAGGAAATGGTCTAGCAGAGTCAACAAATAAGAATCTGATTAGGCTCATTAAAAGAATGAGAACTGATCATCAAAGGGAATGGCATAAGCACCTCAATGAAGAATTATGGGCTAACAAAATCACACCAAAACAAGTGATTAAAGTGTCTACTTATGTACTAGTGTATGGGAAAAGTGCAGTAATGCCTCTGTCAATAGAGATTCCTGCCTTGTAGTTAATTAAATAGATAGAAATTAAAGAAAACAGTTCAATGCATGTGAGGCTTGCAGAATTATTACAATTGCAAGAGAAGAGGGAATTAGCCCATGAGTCTCTGATGAATCATCAACAAAGTGTGAAAAGTTAGTTTGACTAAAGGACTTCTGAGCTAGGGTTTGAAGTTGGTTTTTGGGTCTTAAAATGGGATTAAAGAGCCTTAAAACCAAGATGTCATGGAAAGTTTGATTCATTATGGACATGTCCCTTTAAAATCACTGCCTGTAAGTAGCGCAACACATATGAAATGGAGACTATGGAAAGAGAGTCATTAGAGATTCCTGTCAATGGGATCTTTCTTAAACACTTCACATAGAAGTTGATGTTTCCCCTATATCATAGTTAGCATAGTTTCCTTATGTTTTGTTTACTTTTTAAGTTTGTTTTTCCTACTTTTTCAAATCAGTGTTCTTTGAACATGTATCCATAGCTCATAAACCTCTTAGGTGTCTTTTTGGTGGAGCCGTTAGTAAAGACTCATAAGTCTAGGATGATGGCTAATCATTTTAAAAAGATCACCACATTAATGATGAGTCAGTGCAAGATTGGCTTTATGATCTAAAGGACCCAATAACCACCATTTCGGCATGTATTCCTATACTCATTTAATGAGAAGTGATGGTCATTAATGAATAGCATTAATTCCTATTGGAGCTAAAGATTTAAAATGATGCATCTACTTTCCATTATGATATTATTGTCATAGAATTCCTTCTAAGAGCCAGAGTCTTCAAAATTCTTGTGCAAGAGTTGAGCTTGAGAAGAAATTGTAGAAATGGCAAACGAAGGCCAATCTTCAAGGGGCGGTGAGAAAGAGGGTCTTTTTGATTTGCCTGAAAGATGGAAAAAGAGTAAACCATATGCCCTAGCCAAAGCACAGCCTAGGGTTAGCCTACCAAAAACTAGAGTTCTTGAAAAAAGTAAAGCTGCAGACTCTTCCTAGGCGATAGATTATGTGGATGGAGTATTCAACCCTAGAATTTCAAAAAATATGAAGAACTTGAGGGAAGGAGTGCATGCTAGATTCCTTATCCAAGCGAAACAGGGTAAGGTCAAAACTTTTGGTATGAAGATTTTGACTTCTGGTCTAGCCCAATTTATGGTTCTGCTTGTTCACTCCTATCCAGAGTTAATTCACCTGTGTGCAATTCATTTTGATGGCCCAACTGCAACAATTCAGATGAATAACTTTATGCTTCACATTACCTCAAAGGTAATTCGGGATATGTTGGGTCTACTATATGATCAGAATGCCAAATTTTAAGACGTGGCTAAGATGTAAAATGTTTGGTGGCATGTACAGTACAAGAAAATTTTCTTAAACTAGGAGCTGCATCTTGACGAAGACAATACTCAGATGCCATCACTACCCCTAGCTTGGCATTTTCTAATTGTTGATGTGCAAGATGCTTGCTCAATGTTGGCCTTTATCTTTGGCCAAGATGAAGACATGAATGTGCATGATTGGCAATTTGGGGCAATTTTTCACCTCAAGAAGGTTACCCAGGCTCAAGAGTATAAGTTTGATTTTACGGAGCCCTTTGCCCATGCCCTTTGTGATCAATTGGCTAACTTCAAGCATATGCAAACTTTTAGGTATTCATCATACCTCTTCCATTTGATTCTGTATCAAAACTACCAGATATTCCAACAGTATATGCAATTGAATATGTATGACTTAGAGGTAGATGATAGGAAGACTATTCCTATGTCTGCATGGACTCATGTATTATCTAAAACCTCTGACCCATATGAATTTGCGGAGTGTTTTGTGGCCCCTATATATGAACAATTAGATTCAGAGGAGATTTCAAATAGAATGACCAATAGGGTAAGAGGCCTTATCACAAACTCCCCAATTCCTTGTGATTATTTTTATGGAGCCCATTTTATAGTGATTAGAGTCCATGGTTTTGTGGGTGACCCCTTTTTTCTCCCAAAGATCCTAACTTCTAGAGTTTTGGCTCTAGAATTGGCCCGCCAACTATCAATAATTGATAATCACTTTGGAAACAAAAAGAAGAAAAAGAAGTTCTATGACACCCCTTAGAATAAAGGTGGGATAATAGTCATGAGGAGAGAGACAATGCCTCATTTGCAAAAGAAGCTAGCAAATTATGGGCTGGTCATGATACAAGACCAGTGGAAATATGACCCTAACATCTTTTTGGCTTCCTGGCCCGTAAGTAATAATGTTCATGCTACCTTCATCCATGAAACCTGACCATTCAGGGAATAGAGGAGATCACCATAGGCTGATACTCTAGATGTCTATATAGAATTGAATGATATTCTTGGTGAGGCCCCTAAACCATGGGAGACATTCTATACTCCTATTAGAGATTATGATCCAAAGTAGAAGATTGGTTATGGTTTAAAGTAGACTCTAATTAAGAAAGGCTAGAGTGATGACAAGATCTTAGCATATTGGAAATATAGACAAGAAATTTCTTAGCTGAGAGGACCTTTGAGTAGGTCGAGTTAGATGAGAAATGGGAGAAGTTGTGGGATGATGATCATATGACCCTGGTCTCAAGCCTAGATACAAGTAATCTCCAAGTAGAGTATGAAGAGTAAAAAAAAGAAACAGTCATGCAAGACCCTAAGTTAACGACATGTCCACGGTCTCTTAGCATTATTGAGAAACAAAGGGGTACACAATAATTGTCTCACAAGTCCAAATAGCTTCAACATTTGGGGACCCCAGAGTGACAATTTCACATGAATCACTCATTTCAATGTAACAAGCAATGATAGAAGAGGCACCTGAAGACCTAGCAGTTAGACCCTTGAAAAGAAAGAAAAACAAGTTCTAGAGAAAGAAGAGGAAGAGGAAACATCTGAGGAAGTTCCGCAGAAGTAGATCTCTGCAACCACAACAACCCCTTAGGTAAGTGTATTTTTACCCTCCTCTTCTCCTCATTCTTCTTCTTTGGGATTGGCTACATAGATGCCTCAAGTTTCTATATCCCCTGCCACATCTATTCTTCCCTTGCAATCTTTTTCACCTCCTCCCAACACCACATCCTTATCTATCCCCCAAACTTTCAATTTACCAGTCTTTTCCCCATCAATGCCAAGAAGAATCACATAGTCACAAGACCCGAGCCAACAAATAATGAATACCATACCTTATGGCTTACCTCAAGGCTTCCCCTTTGTTGGTGGCTTGATAGCCTCTCCTACTTTTCAAAGCCAAGCAGAAGCTACCAAGAAGGCAAGATAGTCAAGAAGGGAGAAGAAAAGAATAAAAGAAGGCAAAACCCCTACTACTCCCCAAATGAGGTCCCTGTTTGATCCTGCCCAGCAATCTTTGACTATAACCCACATGAATCCTAATATATTCAAGCCTCTAAGCAAATGATGCCAGAGGACTACACAATGAATGCCATGAAAATAGATTTGACCCAGTTCAGACTGCAGGATAAAGTGGAATTGATGACTGAAACTTTAGTAGCAGTGAATACAAACTATCTCAAGGTCACCAGAAAATTACAGAAGGTGGAGGTAGACTTGGCTAAGACAAAATCCACAATAGATGGCCTTTCTGTAGAGATCAAGACCAAGAATCTAGAGATTGATGCATTGAGTAAGAAGGTCAAGGTTGTTGTGTCCCAAGAGGTTCATCAGGCATCACAAATGAAGGTGACTGAACTGCAGTCTGAATTGGCACAGACCAAAAGTGTTGTGAGTGCACTTAAATAAGAGAAGGCTCTCTTAGAGAAAAAAGGTGATAGCCAGGCTCAGGAAGTGTCTCAGCTTCAGCAGAGTCTTAAGGGTGAGAAGGATCAGATCATTGTTTTGCAAGCCCAGTTTTTAGCAAAATAAGAAAAGGTGAAGCAGCTGACTATAGAACTCAACCAACAACCCCAGAATGTTGGAGTGCTAACTATGGTTAAGGACCTGTATGTTTCATCTTGGCAAAGGATTTCAAATGATGTATCATAGTTGAATCCTACCCTCAAATTCCTTTTGAATGCTCAATAACTCTGTGAGAGGGTGGAGTCTTCTATCGAAGCAATTTTATTATCAGTTTCTATAAAGGTTTCCGATTCTTAGCTTTTTCTCCAAAAGTTTTATGATGCTCCTAATGAGATCTTACAGGCAGTAGGGATAAATGACAAAATGGCAACGGTAGAAAAGGTGAATGAAATCCTAAGTTGCAACAAAGCTGCCACAAATGTAAGACTCTATTGAATATGTTGAAGGAAGGAGTCAAAGGTATGAAGGACACATTGAGAATTTGGTCCAATTAGGACTCCCCTCACCATTTTTCAGGAAACAGCATGGTCTTGATGATACACCAAATAAAAGCTCTACTACTTTTGAAACAGAATGATCAGTCAATTTTTTAGAGTCTAAGAGATTCATGTAGTGTGGCAGAGGTAGAATCAATTCTCCTCCCAATGGCTCAACTGGAATTTCAACTACATGTTGTTGCAAACATTTTCCCACAAAGAAATAATTGAGTTGGATCTGGCATTCAAAGCTCTTCAGAAGAGAAAGTGCCTAACTGATACTAAATGGTTTGATTATCAGGCCGCATTATAGAAAGTCTAATATTCTTGGTTGCATCTCAATTTTGGTTTTGTTTCTTTTTGCAGAAGATTTTGGGTTTACTCTATGTAGGAACAGAGTCCCATGTGAGTCACCAGGAACTGTAGAGTAAAAAATCTACATTTTGCATATATGTATGAAGTATCAGGTAAATAAAAAGTAAATAGAAAGGAAAGAGTCTTGAGGCTATGGGACGTGACAAGTGGCACAGCGGTGCTCATTTGAAGAGTCAACGGAGAAAATAATCTCTTATGGAGCACCAAGGCTCCATGTGGTAGAGTCTATTGGCGGTGCAGAGTCTGAAGGAAAAGTATTAAAAGTCTTTTGATAGAGCCGCGAGGTGTGCCAAGTGTCTCTATTGCATTTAATATAGGCAAAGAGGTAGCAGACAGAGCCACATGTCAATGTTCAAGTCCCATTTTTGAGATCACCTTTTTGCAAAGAATGAATCTATGCAAATAGCACCAAGTGTCAGCACCCGCATGTTATTTCTATTTTTCCTTTTTAAACTTTTAGCTTCCCACGAAAGCTACCATGTGTCACAACGGCGGACCTTTGAGGGGAAACTTTTGTGAAGTTTTGTTAAATGTGCGTGAGTTTGCCACGTGTCTCATTAAGGAATTTGTGGAGCATGCCGCATGTCTTCTATTGAGCCTCTTTTTGATTAAGCTCTTAAGTGTCGTGGAGTCTTTCACATATACAGGTGGGGCCCATGATAATAGATATTGGACACCATGAGAGATGTGACATGTCATCACCACGCTCGTTTGAAGAATCTTTTTGAACAGTTCTTTCTCAAGGAGTGCGAAGCTGCTACGTATTATCTTTTGTGTCTTTTTTAGAGCTGTGGGTGATGCCATCTGTCCTAACAGAGTAGGCAGTTAGACTATGTGTTTGAAGGTCCATATCTATTGTGACATTGGTTGAAGCAACTCAGCGAAAGGCGGGAGAGTCCATCATATTTAAAGATTCACACAATTGGTTGCAATGGAAGGAGAAGAATAGTGACCCAAAATCTAGAGGAGATTTGTAGTGCATGGGCCGATAACCGACTCATAAGTTAACTGGAGTTGCTAGTAGCCAAGCGGTTAAAAGATCAACTATCAGAGGAGTCTTGGAGCCTCATCTTATGCTATAAATAACAGAGTCTATTATAGAGAAAAGAGGGATTCAGATACAGAAAAGAGATTTTTGAGTTGTTATGTTGTTGGACCAGAAAAATATCATTTGCCTTAACAGATACCTCTCAGGAGGGATTGAATATTGTAATATGTGCATCTTTGCCTTATGTACTTTGTTCTCCTAACCATCAATGAAGAGAGAGTGGCGTTATGTGCATATTATGGTGTCTTTTTGAATTGTTCTTGCATTTTCTCTATATTGAGCCTTCGATAAATCTATGGTATATTCTTTGTTATTGTTAATCATGCATTATACTCTTTAGCTTAGTAGTAAATCTTCAAGGGTTTAATCATTGTTAACTCAATTTGAATCATAATATACATTCTTGGCGCACTGCCTTAGAAGATTAGTTTTAAGGGTTTTATCTGTAATCTTATTTTTTCTTTCCTTTACAACAAACCCCATAGAGAAGAACTAGCTTCTTTAAAATATGGAGGTTGTACTAAGAATCGGATCTCACATTCTTAGGATTTCCCATGTTGGTAATTAACTTGCAAATTTAAGCATCAACAGAGGTGAAGGACACCAAGTAAATTTGAATGTCATCAAGGGAGTACTAACAAAAAGACATAAAATAATGCAACGACAACATATGTAGATGAAGAACTGGTTGGATCTCCAAGTTCAGTAGGGAAACCAAAAAAAGGTGGGTCATTGGTTATGAGGAGAGCTTTGTTGTAAGAAAAAACAACTAAGGAGTCACTACAAAGGAAGAGTTTGTTTAGGACAAGATGCAAATAAGGAGGTAAGTGTTGCAAAGTTATCATTGATAGTGGTAGTATCGACAACTTGGTTTCAGAAGAGATGGCAAGGAAGCTAAATCTAAAGAGGTTGGATCATCCAAAACCCTACAAGATAGCATGGATTCAAGATGAACACAAGATACTGGTGAGTGAACAATGTTTGGTGAAATTTCATATAGGATCTTACAACAATGAACTTGTATTGTGTAATATTATGCCGATGGATGTATGTCATATATTGTTGGGAAGACCATGGCAGTATGATAGAAAGGCAATACATGATGGGAGGAAGAATACATATACTATAACATTAAATGGGAAAAGACATATCTTTATATCTTTGGAAGAAGATAACAAGAGTGAAGTATATGACAATGCTAGAATTTGTTTGGTAGATGGAAGGAAATTTTTGGATGGATTGAGACATGAGAACATGTTTTTTGCATTGATTCCAAAGAGGTGTGGTAGCCAAAGTGTAGAGACCACTACCGCAAAAAGAGAAGAACCACCACATAAGGAATTAGAAAAATTGTTGACAGAATACCAAGATATTGTATCAAAAAATGTACCAAAAGGATTACCACAATTTTGAAGTATCATTCATCATATGGATCTCATACCTAGAGCCAGATTGCCAAAAAAAGTGATGCATAGGATGACACCAGCACAAAATGCAGAGCTAAATAGACAGATACATGAGATTTTGAAGAAGGGATTGATTAAAGAAAGAGTAAGCCCATGTGCAGTATTAGAAGTATTAGCACCAAAGAAAGATGGAGAATTGAGGATGTGTACAGATTCAATAGAAATCAGTAAGATCACATTCAAGTATATAGATTTCCATTTCCAAGGATGGATGGCATTATGGATTGTTTGAGCAGAGAAAATACTTCATAAAGATAGACTTAAAGAGTGGATACCATCAAATTAAAATTAGAGAAGGAGATGAATGGAAGACTACACTCAAAAAAAATGAAGGATTGTATGAGTTGTTAGTCATGCCTTTTGGTTTAACTAATGCACCAAGTACATTCATGATATTGATGAATGAGGTACTGAAGAAATTCTTGGGTAATTTTGTTATTGTCTACTTGGATGATATTCTGATTTTTAGTAGAACCAAGGAAGAACATTTGTAGCATATTAGACAAGTGTTTTAGAGGCTCAGAGAAGAAAAATTATTGATAAACATCAAGAAATGTAGTTTCATAAAGACATAATTAGTATATTTGGGATTTGTGATTTCTGTAGAAGGATTGAAGATGGATCTAGAAAAAAATTAAGAGCAATTGTTGAATGGACAACACCTACGAATATTGGGGAGGTAAGATCTTTTCATGGATTGGAAAGTTTCTACCAAAAGTTCATCAAAAAAATTAGTACCATGTGCACACTAATGATAGAGTCAATGAGAGGAGATTGGAAAGATTTTAGGTGGACTTCAAGAGCACATAGGAGGTTTGAATTGTTCAAGAAAAAGGTGATAGAGCAACAAGTATTAGCATTATCAGATTTTGACAAAGCATTTTAAGTTGATTGTGATGCAATAGGAGTAGTGTTAAGCCAAGAAGGGAGACTAGTATCATATTTCAATGAGAAGTTGAATGATACAAGGAGGAGATATTCAGTATATGATCAAGAGTTCTATGCCATAATTCAATTGTTGAAGAAGTGGAGATATTATTTTTTTTTAAGGAATTTGTATTGTACATTGACCATCAAGCTTTGTAGTATTTGAATAGTTAAGGAAAGTTGAATCAGAGACACATGAGATGGGTAGAGTTCATGTAGAGTTATACATTTGTATTGAAACACCAAAGTGGAAAGTCAAACAAAGTTGCAGAAGCGTTGAGCAGGAGGAACTTATTGACAAAAATGAGGATAGAAGTACTGGGTTTTGAGGAACTCAAGCACATGTATGAGGATGATTTTGATTTTGTAGAATCTTAGAAAGCATCTAGAGAACCAGTTGTGATAGACAAAAGTAAGTGGTTGGATTACTTCATTCAAGATGGTATGTTTTTCAAAGGGAATCAGTTGTGTATTCTACGGAGCTCAATGAGGGAGAATCTGATCATGGAGAAACATAGTGGTGGATTAGCAAGACATTTTGGCATTGATAAAACAATAGCTTTGGTGAATGAACATTATTTTTGGCCATAGATATATAGGGATGTAAGGAAATTTGTTCAGGGTTGTAGAACTTGTCAAGTTACAAAAGGGAGTAGTCAGAATACTAGATTATAATAGTACTAGAGAGACCTTGGGAAGACATAAGCATGGATTTCATATTAGGGTTACCAAGAACACAAAGGAGACATGATTCTATATTTGTAGTAGTGGAAATATTTTCCAAGATGGCATATTTCATTCCTTATAAGAAGACAAATGATGTTGCACATGTTGTTGAGCTATTTTTCTGGGAGATTGTTAGATTGCATGGATTACCAAAGAGTATAGTTTCAGATAGGGATACAAAGTTCATAGGATATTTTTGGAGGACGTTGTGGAAGAAGATGAAGGCAAATCTAAAGTTCAGTTCAACATTTCACCCATAGATAGATGGACAAATAAAAGTGGTAAATAGGAGTTTGGGCAACGTGTTAGGATGTCTGATAGGAGATAAGATAGGAAATTGGGATATAATTCTACTACAAGAAGAGTTTGCATACAATAATTTAGTAAACAAAAGTACCAGGAAGACACCATTTGAAATACAACCTAGAGGAGTTGCGGAACTCAGACACATCAGTATGGAGAACAAAAGGAGTGAGGAAGTAGAAGAATTTGCAAGATACATGGAAACAACACACACTCTAGTTCGAAGGCATTTGGAAGAGATGAATAGCAAGTATAAGGGACAAGCAGATGAGAAGAGGAGACATAAGGAATTTTCTGTTGAGGATAAAGTCATGGCATATCTCAGAAAAGAAAGATTTCCAATAGGGACATACAACAAGATGAAAATGAGAAAGTTTGGACAATGTAAGATTCTTAAGAAGTTTGACTCAGGAAATGCATATGAAGTGGAACTACCAGAAGCACTTGGCATATCACCAATCTTCAATATTACAGACCTATATCAGTATCTTGAAGGACAGACAAGTGACAACACCATAGGAGATTGTTTGGAGGAAAGATACCACATCAACAATAGGAACAAATAGAGTAGATTTTGGATAGCAGAATTGCGTATAGCACCAAAAAAAAGTAGTATAAGGAGTACCTAGTTAAGTGGAAAGGAAGACCAGAAGAAGACTCATCATGGATTACTCAGGCAGAGGTAGACTACATTGATTTTCCTCTAGCCCTAGGAAAGTGAGGGACTTACTTTTCAAACAACCCTAGGTGTCTTATGTAGGAGCATCCCAGGCTGAAAGGCAATCTTGCATCAACCAAAAATAATTGTTCTTTTCAGTTCTTATTTTTCAGTCACTATAGTCTCAACATTTTACACCACATTTTATCACATGATCATGTCATAGCTCACAACACATGATGAATACTCTTCAATGATTCATCTACATCATATAAAAAATTTAGGATATTTGCAGCTGTCTACAAAAAGTTATCATTGTCAGAAGCTTCATCAGGATTCACTATTCAAAGCATTCAACATTCAAATTGGCATACGGAGTTGCGGCACCTTTCTGTGACTTGCAACACCTAATGGATCATCTCACAAGGCATGATGGCACTAGAGGCACCTTCAACTAGAACTGCAACATGATTCATCAACATTGGAGGCTTCACCATTCTAATTAGGTCAACCTACATGTTTCATCAAGCATTGAGATTTGGAACCACTTGCAGATGACACAAATCACTCTTAGAGCTTAGAAAGGATATATAAACATCTCCTATATCCATTTGGAAGTAGTTCTCATAAATAAGATAGTTCATATTTTCAAAGTTAGAAGTTCTGAAAGGTGAATGTGCCCAATTGTCATATCTTTCGTATAACTATTTGTAAGGAGGATTGTAATGCCCATGCAGCAGGCTTGTGAGCCTTATGGTAATCATTTGTGAAGTTGAATCAATTAAAATTCCATTTTTTTCCATTCATTGTGTTTAAATTCTAAGGCTGCATGATTGGACAATCATGTCCCTAGACCCTCTACTTGTGACTGCACCAATAGTTGAGATATCCATCATTGTATTTGACCCATTGTAACATTGGTGTCAAACAAGCGTGTCTTTCCGTATGACATTTCTCCTTTTTAGCCTGTATGTTAATATGAATTGTGAATTATATATTATCTTTATTTGATTTGTTATCATGCTTTCAAGTTATTTAGCACATTGATTAATGGTTAGTGAGTAGATGCTTATGAATTAAACTCATTTTGGACACTTTGTCATTGCGAGATTTTGTGGTCGATCTTCCCTTTGGCTTGTTGGTCATTTGTCAATGTTGTTTGGCTTGTTGGCCATTTGTCAACTTTGGGTTGTTCTTTTCCTGAAGAGAAGTGTGTGGCCTTGTATCCACCTTCTCTCTGACACCTTTGTGCAATGCTTGAGCGGTTTTGTGTTTAAGTGTGCAATCATGACATGCAAGTGTTGCAATTGCATCACGAAAAATTTGTTCACTCTATTTGTGTCTGTTAATATCCTAGTGTAAAAGCTGGGGCATTACATTTAGACATCAAATTAGTGTCTCATTTGACAATGACAAAAAAAAAAGATTGAATAAGAATGGTGTACTTAAAGGAGATATAAAAATTCAAGATATAAAAATAGAAATGAAAATTAAATGTATTATTTAAGATTCTATAAATGAAGACGCTATAAGATAAGTTTACGAAATGAATCTTCTCTTATCAAACTCAAACAACACATTATATAGTCAATCTAGTTGCGAACTAGATGGTAATGCATTCCACTTATAGATGAGAAAGACGTCATTAAAAATATAAAGACAAGCTAATAAATTCAATAATACCGCATGTATGTAGTTTCGAGATAGCAATCAGAATTTATGTTAATGAAAATGACTACGAACATTGTTATTCATTTTTGCTATAACGACATGGTTTTTATTTTCTATTTTGAAGTATAACTCACATGAGAATTTGAGCTATATTGTCAATGAATAAAAAACTTTATATGCCAAAGTAGAAGTGAATGTCAACTTAACTCTCCACACTCACATGAGAATGAGGGCTATATTCTCAATGACTAAAAACAATTATCTCCCACAATAGAAAGGAATGTTAACGTTGCTTTCTTCACATCACCAATATTTATCGTAGGTTTTTCTCTAAGTTCACTCTTTAAAAATTATTTGTGGGTAGAAATTTTAAAAAATATTTCCAAATAATAACTATATAAAACATTCTTCAAAAAAATTAATTAATTAAGAACTTCGTTACATACTTAAAAGATTTGGATTTGGATTTGTTGTAAATTATAATTTTACTGCTCAGATTCTTTACCGTTGCTGGAAAACTCGTGGCCACCAGCCTTATCCTGTGAAAACTCTTAATCCTAAACAAACATTACTCTTTATTTTCAGATAAAACTCTTACTATTTGACGGATAGAGCCAGTCGATAGAAACTACCGTTACAACATTCCGAACCACTGCTATGAGCCATAACACATTTAATTCAATAAAAACATATATAATAAGAACACTTTGAACGTCTCTAATAAAGTTACTTTTTAATTAAATGGTAAATCCCGTCGGCTTTTACTCATAGAAAATGGATATGCTCCCGGTCAAAAACAGAGAGTCGTGGAAGAGCTGCTTGATTTACAAAGAAAATGACGGGTTACGGCCATGGACTTTAAGATCTACTCCTACGAATATTTTGCTGTACAGTTGTAATTGACCGAGACATTTATGTTAGGATCATGATTCCCTCACGCATTTAAATATCAGTACAACTGTAACCATTCAGATTCTTGATGAAGGCCTGTCCAAAATGAATACGTATCTATGCAGATATTGTAGAAGTTGGCCCAGAGTTTAATTCCTACAACGTGTTTTTTTAAGTCATGTCGACTCCGATATGCTTGATGAAGACTTGCGAAACTTCAGTTTTGAGTGAAGCCGAAATTGAGACGTGCCCTTAAGATATGATTTTCCCAAAATAAAAATCATCGCCCTCCATATGATTGAATCTTTAAAAGGAATGATTTTATAAAATTTTATCATAAAATGTCATAAAGGATATTTGATATGAAGTTGGTGTTGGTATGTTAGGGTTTTGGCTTAGTTTGAGTTGCATTTTTATATTTGTATCAATTTTTTTTTTTGGTTTTTTGTAAATTTGATTTATACTACATTTTAAGTAGGAGTTTGCAATATGTATTGAGGGATTTTTTTGAGATTTTTTTGGGCATTGGACAATTTTTTTATATTATAAATGGCTATTAGTCATAGCGGTCTAGTAGTTGTTGGCAGGATCATAGGTTTAGATATGCATGGTAATAGCATTGCCAAATAAACCTCACAAGTTCATTGTGAAAGTGGTATAAAAGATAAATCCTATGTTCTTGATGTTGTTTTGCCACTCCATAATTTTTATAATGCAGGTAAGTGGCTTGAAAGTTTTACTTTAATAGGTATTTTGTTGGAAGAATCCCTTCCAAATGCATGCTAAAAGGCTAGGTTAATTCCACCTAGGTCCCTCATTGGTCTGCATAGAAACTATTGAAAACCTCACCAAGAGTTTTTTCCTTTTTTGTTTTTTTCACGTGAAATTTGTGAAGGCCACTCTTGAACATGGTCCTTGGTATATTTGTAATTCTTTGTTGGTCTTCACTCTTTGGGCTTGAGACTTTGATTTCTATGAGGAGCATGCCCTTTGAGTCCCATTTGGGCTAAGTTTCTTGGTCTCCTTTGTCTTTGTGGCCTTTTTTTAACCATATCGGAGCCTCTTTTAGTCATGTTGTTCATGTTAAGAAAGATATATTTTTGTCACTCAAAACTTTATATGGCTATATAATGAATAGGTTCACTAGCCTTCCTTCCTAAGCTAGAGATGACTAGATTAGAGAGATTCCTTCATCTTAAGAGAAAACCTTCACACTTCCACCCAAGAAGAAAAGTTGGCTAGGCTCTAATAGAAAATGTTAGAAATGAAGAAAACCTGCTACAATATAGAAATCTAAAATTGTATTAAAAATCTAAAATTTAATCCATAAAATGCCAAATGGAGATTAAAGAATGTAAAATCAACAAGAAGGAAATCAACAAACACATAAGAATCTCACAACATAGTGTTTACATGGAGAAAACCCCTAGTAAAAAATCTACCAAGAAAGAGACCAGGTTACATTATCTTTGAAAAAGGTTATAATACATTCATTTCCTTCAATCCTCCATGAAATTTTACTACACCTATGTACCTATGAGCATATTTTCATATTTTACACTTCTCAATCCTCTATTAAATAGAAAATACAAGCTACAAAAGAGCACATAGAATGTGGCACCCAACATGGAAAAAAACCAACGCCATATTTGAGGAATCTAGTCATTAGGTTATTATTAGCCTCTTACAATTGTCATAACCCTCTTATAGACATATGATACCCAAGATATGCAAATCCCAATGCCCATCTTAGGAATAGTCAACAACATGATAAAAATAGCCTCTTACACCTTCTTACAAATTGTCAGAAGATGCTATGCAAAGATACTCCAATAATAGTTGATTCCTTACAACATGTAAGGCACTAATAATATATGGTGATCTTACACCTATCATAAGTCATTATTAAGCTTGGGCATCCACCTTTCACCTACAGTAACTCCCAATATAAAACTTACTTTTTTATCGTCATCATAAATAAATATTTACTGCTATCAATGAAACCTTCATCCCTTATAGATGCATTTACAAATAATATCAAGAATAAATAAATACATATGATTTACAATACTTGCATAATCCACACATTGTATTTTTTTTCTCATTCTTCTTGCTAGTGTTGAGAAATTATAGATTCCAGTGCATTCTTTGTCTATTGGCAATGTGACTATGCCTAGTCTAGATCACCCAAGTCCATAATTATTGTCACAAATGTTTATCAGTTTATGTACAAGGTATGGCTAGGGGTATTCATGTTGTGCAAGCATTTCATTGACTTGTTGCTACATTTATTATGAATGCCTAGGTAGGACATAATGTGAGTAGACCATTTGCACAAAGCATAGGTGGCTTCATTGTTGTTGCAAACCAAAGGATTTTATTTGGGCTTAGTAATTACAACAGGGATGATCTTCCATGCTTTTTTGTACCTTGGGATTATGATCAAAGAGGGATTTTCTTCTTACCATATCTTATCTTTGCCTCTATCTGTGTATTGACATTGTCAAGGTGTAATTATTGATTTGGTATAGTTTGTCATCTCCTCTCTATTGGTTAACAAATTTTTCACCTAACTCTATATACTCTCACCCGGACAAGTGACAAATGCAATCAACAATTGAGTCTAATATATTGATATTTTATAAAGACTCTCTACTTCTTTAACAAGGCGCAACTACCTTCAAAAGATATTCTAGTGAATGAAAACCATAATTGTTTTCAACTAGAAAGCAAATAACAAAGGTAGAGCTTTTGACCAGAAAGCAGTAAAGGTAGATTTATATCTAAACCACGAGAAGCTCAAAGACTTCACCAATATAACATTCACAAACTAATATAAACTGATATCATACACCATGTATTCACCACCTCAAATAATATATCAAAAGATAAATGATTCGCAGCAATGAGAAAGATTCAAAGATATCCAACTACCGAGATACACAAATATCATCACACCAGTAGAAACACATTCAAAGTAAGTAGAACATGAATTCAAATATTCACAACACAAAGTCCATGATCATTCAAAACCCCACTATATTAATTCTCATTGCATATATCAAAGTAGCTAAAACCAAAATTTACTATCACCCTTGCAACACAAAGTTTGTTAAAAGATCCACAATTCGACTAGCTACCCAGAATATATAGCTAAGTTGAAAAGTAACTATCTTTAAAAACCATAACAGCTTCTTGAAACAACTAATTTAAAAGATGTTTAAACATTAATTATAATAAAGGACCCTCCAAAGCCAATAGTTTTAGAGAAAATATTATAAAACAACTAAAGCATGAAATTGAAATTAATTTAGGATTTACAAATCCTCATCATCGTTGTCCACCTTATCCATCACCTCCTCTTCCTTCGTCTGCTCACCTTCTCCTATGCCACTTTGAGCCACTCGAGGTACCTGTGCTCGCAACCTTGCCTTGTATGCCCTAAATTTGTTGATAATAGGTGCCAATGACATCCTAGTGGAGTTCCTGTCATGCTGATCTGACGCTTCTTCTTCATCACCACTCTATCAGAGTCCACCACCTTTCAATGTACCTCATCAAACTTATTGTTGGCAGTGTTGATATGAGCCTCCATTTTTGCAAGCCTCCCTAGTGATTCTCCTGTAATTACATTATAGTTCATTACCTCTTAAGTTACCACCCTTTTGAAATTTTGTTTTATTACTTTCACATCTAGGAGCTTCTCATTGTTAGACCCATTAGCCTCTACTTCCAGAGTAGCAAAGTCCCTTTTAATGTCCATCATCTATCTGTAATAGACTGCAATTGCTTTCCTCATCTCATCCTCTGCTGCAATTATGAGGCAGAGCTTCCATTCAACTACATCAGCCCACACAGGTGTGTCTAGATCTCTAGGATCAGCTACTACTTCCTCAACCACTAAGATGCCATGGTCCATGTCAGCCATCTCTTGTCTCCTCAGAGGCTAAAGATAGACTATGATGATCACTTTGGCCTTTTCAAATTCTACTATCAAAATTTCCCTCTTCACATATACAGAATCAAATAATTTTACTACCTCCTCAATAAACACAAGACCATCAAAAACAATTTTCTTGACCCACTAATCCATAGCATTTCTCAATGATAGAGATGTTTTGACTTGTTGAAGCAAAATAGGATCAAGGATATGGAGGTCAGTATTTGAGGGAGATTCAGTTGTGGGTGTTATTATTTTAACAACTGAATTAACAAAGGATGATAAAGAACTTACATGAGCTAGTAGCTTTGAATTTTCCTCCTGTAGCCCCTTTACTCTTTTCACCTTCCATAGTAGAGGGCTCCAAATCCACCCTACTCATTCTGAAGTTAGCTTCAGTTACCTCATCCTCATTCTTATCCATGATTGGGTTGGTAATTTCCATAAATTAGTTTCCTAAGGCAGGGTCGGTCACCATCCTTGACATCCTTTTAGCACATTTAGGCCTAGGAGTGCTTTGTAGAAGATTTTCTACAATATCAATGCCTTCATCTGCAGATGGAGTAAACCTCTTTTTATTTTGGACTACTTTCTTCAATGAATTGGGAGATGGGGCCAGAGCATTAACAATATTAAGAGTAACAACAAGAGGAACATAGTGAGAATTATCCCTTGGGGGTTCATTTTTATGGGGGGAACTTGGCAGGCTTAGAAAAGAGCATAAAAGGCTATCTTCTCCAATCTAAGAGAAAATGAAAGAATCATTATCACTTACGGGGTTATTCACAGGTGGCACATGATCTACTTTGGATGAAGAAGCAACCAATCTGGTATTTCCTTTCACTGGTTGAGTGTCTTGTTCACACGCCATTTTCACCTTTACAGACTCCTCAGGAGGAATGTCATCACCACCATTCGATTGTGAGCCGACTCTATGAAGAGTTGGGTCCAAACTAGAAGATCTTCTATATGAATGGGTAGTTTGAGACCTACTTTGGTTTTGAGAAGCCAAATCCTTTGGTGTAGTAGAACCATCACACTCTTTTACCTTCCTCTTTAACCAGTTCTTCGTTCTCCTTGACACATGAAAGGAAAGTAACATAATATCTATAACTTCTTTTTCAAACCATTTCACAGGAGGTAGGGGCTCCATTGACACGATGTGATAGACTTCATCCATTACACCTGAGTTATCATCAACCATGTCGGGAACTTGAAGATCTAGCTTGAAAGCTCACACCTAGTCCACACTTAATCTCATCCACTTCCTCCTTTGTACCTCTCTTTTATCTACACAGTCTTCCCAAAAATCCTTGAGTTGAGGTTGATGTAGGTAAGAACTACCCCCATGCATATTTTTTTTCATGAAGTTCTTACTATCAAAAGCCACATGGGGTGATAAACTATGGAGATTGAATTCTGATAATAACCTGTCAACATTTTTTGCTCCATCATTACTCTTGCAACAATAAAAGACAAGGTAACAGGGAAAGAGTATCCCTTCTTCTTCATGGCTTGATATTTTACATTTACAGCTACCATCTAATGGCACAATTCCAACAATACCAAATAATCGAATGGGTACCGTGGCAATTTCAACAGGACATTTTCATAACCCCCAATTCTTAAATAAGAAAAATGATCAAATTGTATATAAAAGCTACCAAATTACAGGACTATAGCAGACACTTCAAATGAGAACCTTCACTCTATTGAGCCATCAATCTTCTTGGCTAACATCATAGGAAAAGCATCATTTACTCTCCTAAAATCTTTCATACCTTCCATTATCTGCAATTGAGGGAAAATATGGTACACATGCGTACTTATTGTAGGATTTCCTTGAACCCTCAAACCAAGCCAAGCAGCCTCTCTTTGAGCCAACAAATACACCAGTTGGGAACATATGTGGAAAATCATGCTTCTTGTAAAATTCATCAGTTGTTCATGCAGACATTCACTAATAATCTTCACCCAGTCAATGTGATGGTCGCCACAAATCAACAAAATGAATCTGCACATCCAAAATTCAAAAATATATAATTCTGGGTTCCCGGCTACTCTATTCAACAAAGTTATCATTCTAAAATTTCCTTATTTAAATAGCTCCTTTTTAGGTTGGCGAGAAGCTGAGATTTCCTAATTTTTTCAATTTCCAACCAGTTTTTAGCAACGCAAGTATGACACCAATCTTTCCTTTCATTGTAGTAATTCTAGGTAGAAGACATAGAAACATCAGCATTATCTTTGTGTTCCTCCAAATTCAAAGCTAGGGTGATAGATTCTGAATCAACTTTTGCCACAATGACACCATTAGAGGTTTTTGTCTCCTGGGATTCTGGAAAATAGCCATTTGCACATGCCACTTTCAACTTAGGGCAATGCATGGTGAGCAAAAAGCCTCCATCTTTATCTAGACCACTACTAAACATATTTCCCACCAATGGAGTTTGATTCTCAAACCTCATTCTTCCCCAGATGTCCTCTAAATCAACATGGGCTAAGTTGGTATCTCTCACCCTAGACAAACCATTCTCCACTATAGAGGCCATACAGACTCCATGAAATTTGAACTTCATCTTCATATACTCAAGGAACCAAAACACCAGAGACTCTGAACATAAGCAAAAAACACAGGGTAATGCAAAGAACTGATAGGGAGTTCTATATGCAGATACAAGGAAATGCAAATTTTCTAACTCCCCAAAGAAAGTGTTGTGCTTTCATAATAGAGTAGAACAAGAAAGAGATGGATCGCTAATCGTGTTGACCTATGAAAATGGAGTTATGCTGATATCCCGCATGTAGCAAGCTAGTTGTTTAACACTTTGCAACGAATTCCCTTTGTGAAATGATGCAACTTTAGGTGAGATGAAGAATTTACCAATGTCACTTCACATAAATTCGCTTGTGGAGAACATTAAATTCTGGTGGTGAATTTAACCCTCAAATTCATTAATACATTCCTCGAGTTTGCCTCTGAACATTATGCCAATATGTTTTCACGTACTTCGAATTAAATGTGAAGTGACAAGTGTCATTCCTCCACATTGTATGCCAACGTAGCAAAAACACCGCAACAAGTCCTTCAAAGTCAGTAAGTTAGGCAGGAATTGAAGTTTTGAACTGCAAGTCAGAGATTTGAAAGCTCAAGGAACTCTTGACCTCTCGATAACAAAGAGACTCCACAATACCGAGACACAAAGGAAGACTCAAGATATTAGACTCCTCATTCAAAGTCAACAAGTCGGGCAGTTAAAGAACTTGTGAACTCGCTGACTTGGTTCAAACATGCAAAGAATTGCTGATGACTTGAAATATGACTAAGTAACATTGGACTTGGGATGAAAAGCAACAAGTAGCACATATAAGGTGAACAAAAGGGCTAAGATATGAACACTTTAGTACATTTTTCCAAAAATGGGACAACAACAGGCTCTAATTGGGGACAAGGACTAAGGAGGATGCAGAGAATCTAGACAAACCATGGAAATCAAGCCTTATTCCAAGGGCAATAGATTCACACCAAAAATAGGACAATAGAAAAATATGGAAAGAAAATATGGTACAAGACAAGACTCAAAGATATTACCAATCAAATAATTTCAAATCTTACCCATTGTAGGCAAGAGGGAGTGGTGTTCCATCTGGATAAGCTAACAAGAAAACATTTTCCCCAATAACTTCCCTGATCTTGAAAGGTCCCTTCCACAAGGAATAAAATTTCTTATGGGCTCCTTTTGGTTCTCTCCTCTTGTCTCATAAAAGCACATAATCCCCTACAACAAAGTTCCTCCGTTTAGCCTTTTTGTCAAAGATCTTCTTCATAGTCTGTTGATGTTTGGCAATTCTATCTATAGCAGTGTCCCTTTTCTCCTCTAGATGGCTCAAATACAATATCCTCTTCTCCTATGCTAATTGAAACTGCTCATCTTCAATTGCCTTTTGCAAATTTAATGCAGACAATTCCAAGGGAATGGGAATTGTACTGTCAACACCATAAACCAGCTAAAAAGGTGACACACCAATAGCTCTTTTATATTTTATTCTATCAACCCAAAGAGCATCATAAGGCTCTTATGCCATCCCGTTTGATTTTCCTCCACTAGCTTCTTGACAATAGAAATGAGATTTTGGTTACTTGATTCAGCCTACCCATTGTCCTGTGGGTAATAATCAGATGAATGGCAAAGGCTAATACCAAAGACATAGCAAAAAAGAGTGAACTTATCATAAGAGACACTAGAAGCATTATCAGTCACTAGCTTCTTAGGAACACCAAATCTGACTAAAATGCTTTCTTTAAGAAAGGTATAGACTACCTCAGAAGTAGTGTTCTTTACCTAAATTGCTTCTACCCACTTGGTAAAATAATATGTTGCTATCAGGATATGAGTATGTCCAGTACTAGAATTAGGATTAATAGGTCCAATGAAGTCCAATCCCCACTACTAAAATCATTCGTCTATAACCACTGGTCTCAAAGGCAAGGTAGCTAACTGAGGCCTACCTATGAACTTTGAACATTTCTCACACTTCGATACCCAGTTGTAGGCATATTTGAACATACTAGGGCAATAAAAACATTGCCTCAATATCTTAAAAGTTGCCACTGATGCAAAGAAGTGTCCTCCATAGGCTTCATCATGGAAATTTTCTAGCAATTTCTTCTGTTGCTCTTCATCTATGCATCTCAGAAATGTTCCATCTATCCCTCTTTTATATAGATTACCTCCCTAGAGGACATATTTATTTGCCTTGAGTTTTAGGTTCCTCCTTTCTTTGGCAGAGAGGTGAGATGGACATTCACCATAAGTTAAGAAGTAAGAAACATAAAAAAACCAATCATCAGTATTACTAGTGAAAAGTACTAGGGACAATTCTTCACCTTCATCAACTTTGTTTTTAGCAATCATCTTGCACAACCCTTTGCCTCTGACCAGATTGTTGGGTTTGATCTCAATATCATACTTCTAAACTTTGGCTATCCATGCCCCTCTACTATTACATCTGATTTCGTGTTGAGTAAGGATACTCTTTATAGCTAATTCTGGGACATAAACAACAACATGTGAATGCAAGAAATAAAATCTAAAACTTTTTAAAGCTTTCACTATAGCATATGCATGCTTCTCTAAGGAGGAGTATTTCAATTCATGTTTCTTTAATGGCACACTCATGAAGGCAATGGAAGCTTCTATCCCATGTTCGTTCTTTTGTAGTAAAATAGCTAATAGAGTGTGTTCAGAAGCATAGCAATAGATTATAAAATCTTTTTGAAAATTAGGATGTACAAGTGTGGGTGCATTAGCAATGACTACTTTAATGTCATCAAACACTTGCTTACCTTCCATATTCCACCTAAAGACAGGATGGTTTTTCATCATTTCTACAATATGCCTAGTCAACTCATCAAAGTTTGGAACAAATCTTCTTAGAAAGTTTACCTGACCGAAAAAGGATCTTGTGTTACTCTTGGTCATGGGTAAACTCAGCTGGTGAATTGCCCTCACTCTCTCTAGATCAATCTTTATCCCAATCTTTGAAATGTGGCCTAATAGCTTCCCTTCTATAACTGCAAAGATTGACTTCTTCAGATTTAAAGAAATGCCATGTTCCCTGCCATGCTGCAAAAGTACCTCCAAATCATGCAAATGATTAGCTCTTTTTTTAGAGAAAACTATTAAATCATCAAGATAAACCACTATGATTTTGTTCTTCAAGTCACCAAAAGTCAGATCCATTGCTCTCTGAAATGTGGCTCCAGCATTAATAAGGCCGAAAGGCATTCTATTATATGCAAAGACACCAATTGGAGTAGTAAAAGTTGTTTTGTGCTGGTCCTCCTGAGCCACTTCAATTTGATTATACACCAAAAATCCATCAAGCATAGACATCATCTCCGAGATAGACACAGTTTGCAATATATGGTCCATTATTGGTAGGGGGTAGTTATCTTCAAAGAAGCTTGATTCAAATTCCTAAAATCAACACAAATTTGGATCTCCCCATTCTTCTTCCTAACAGGTACAATATTCGCCACCCAAGTAGAGTGGTGAATGGGGTAAATGATTTTGGCCTTTAGCATCTTGTCAATTTTATTGAAAATGGCCTCTGCCACCTTTGGGTTATAAGTTCTTTGTTTTTTCCCGAAGGGTATAGTGCTAGGCTTCAGTGGAATATGATGTTGGATTTCTCCATTCCTGAATTTCTTTAGATTAGCATAACACCATGCAAAAACATCCTTATACCTAATGAAAAAAGAAATCAAATGTTCCCTCTCTTTCCAAGAACAACATTTACCAATACACACAATCTTCGGGTCTTCCTCTATCCCAATATTCACCTGATCATAATTAGCCAAAGATGTAATGGAAACTTTACTCTTCTTCTTGAGGCACTGATCATGTCGATTGAAAAGATCTTCAAGTGAGACTAGTCCCTTAGGAATTTTATTTCCTTTCAACTAAACAACTCTTAAGCTTGGGTCATCAAGGGAATTTATCTCTCCTTCCAACACATCATTACTTCATCACTACTACCCTCAAAGAACACATTGGCAAAAGATTCAACCTTTTCAAGAAATGAAATAGTCTATTCATCAAAATTAAAGACTTGCTAGTGATTAACATTGTTAGGAACACTAGGCAAGTATACCACTTCAATTTTGTATGACTTATCTTTGAAATCTAGATGCAGTAAGAGAAGAGATGCTAAAACAACTAAGGAATCAGCCCTAGTATTTTGTTCTCTAGGTATTTTTTCTAGAGAAAAGGCATCAAAGTCTTCAATATAGTCCCACACCCTATTCTAGTAATGCCTCAATCTACAATTTTTAATTGTATACAATTTCTTTACTTGTTTAACAATCAACTAAACATCACCTCTAACTTTCAATTGTCTCACACCCCTTTCCTTGGCTAGTTCCAGACCTAACAGCAAGGCCTCGTATTATGTGGTGTTATTTTTATTTTCAAATTCAAGTTTAAAGGCAAATGGAAAGACATAACCATCTAGAGAGATTACAACCACCTCAGCCCTTGACCCTATGATAGAGAAACTACCATCAAACTCTAAGGTCCATAATTCATTTACCAAAACAGTGTTGATTAGGTCTGTATTCCCATCATCTAATGATGTACACATGTAAGTGTCAGGCCCAATTTCTACAAACAGGATATCTGCTCTAGGGTCTCAAGATTTTAGTATAGTAAATTTGGCCTTAGGCTCTAGATTCAGACAAACTTTCTTACCATCTATAGGTATCAGGGCATGTGACCAATCCATTGGAATCTCACCACCCAAATCTTTGCAAAAACAATGGCTTAACAACATCCCAAAACTTGTTGGTATGTCTGCTACAATTATGGTTAGCTTCAACCTTTTCTTGGGAAAAGAGGCTAGAGCAACCTGGGTATCTTTGATTTGGCCAACGACAGGTATAGAGGAACCATCCATTGAGAAGAACCTACCATGAGAAGGTGTATATGATAAACCTAGGGCTTTAGCAACTTGGGCATGCATCACATTCTCTGAAGCTCCAGAATCAATAACGCAATTGCTATGTTTATAACCAACAATGTATAAAGATATATAAAAAGGCTCTGGCATCTCAAATGGATTTTGCAAACTAGAGTCTTGGGAGTGGGAGTTTGAACAATTTTGGTTGCTAATATGTATTTTAGCCTCATTAGACACTTGAGCATTACAATTGGAGACAGACAGTTCTTGTTTGACATATCTAACCAATCTATCTAGTTCAGATGGGTTGAGCCTAAGGTATTCGTCTTGTGAAATTTGAATTTTTGTGTTTTTACATGACTCAACAATATCAAATGAACTAGAGACAAGAGCTTTAGAGGATGAAGTAGATGGTACCTTTGCAGCTACAACTCTAGGTGTAACATTCTCCACCTTCTTGATATTACTTTGTCTTGTCATAATATACTTAGGTACAAAGGATGAGCTCCCAGGCTGATCTTGAGGATTTTGTCCTTTCTGTGCTTGTTGCCCTCTAGTAAACACCACACAATTGGGATTATCAAGTTCAGTGAAAATATCTTCTCCACTTCCATCATCTAACTCATATTCAAAGAAATTAACACCAACATCACCCGGTGTAGAGAGTTCCTCCACATGTGGCTCTTCTACATGTTCAATCATAGAGAGCATTTGCATGAATCTCATCATCTCTGAACAAGATGCCCCATCATGATCAGAGGTAAGATGAAAGTTGCATACCATATGGTTGTTTTTACTCATCGAGGGTCCTACTTCAATTTCTAACCTTTGGGTTGGGCCAAGTAACTCCAATGTCCTATTATAACCCACTTGAGGAGACTGCTGAGGGCCCTTAGGCATATGTCTTTTCAGAGTGATAATGTCATTTGGTAATCTCTAAATAATAGAATTAGTAGGATTAGCAGTTGAGAGTTTACTTGTTTGTAATTCTCTTTTCCACTTTCCTGCAGTTATTAAATCATCTTGTACGACAATGGCTAATTATTGTGCATCATCCAAGCTAGGGACTCCTTGTCTCTTTATGGCATAACTGACATTAGGGGGAAATGAATTAACAAAGAAGCATATCAACAAGCTATCACCAGGTCTGACATTAACAGGAATTCTATTTTCTAGTCTATTGAACTTGGCTACAAACTCCGTCATTTGCTCATGAATCTCATTCTTCATAGTGGAAAGTTGAGCTACTAATGTGTCTTCATTGTCAGTAGTTTTGAATCTATCTTTGAATTCACATCTCATAGAAGCCCAATCTCTAATAGAGGCATTAGGGAGATGGTAAAACCATTCGGCAACAGTGTCAGTAAGAGACTCAACAAATAGCCTAATGAACTAATCTTCATGTTGGACTCCTAAAATAGAATAGGCGACAAAGAATGCATTAATGTGTTCTTCTGGAGTAACCTTTCCATCACCTCTAAATTTAGGCAAGATTTTACCTGATCCTCTAGGTAAATCATGTAAATTTTCCCCAAGACTAAGCATGGGCCAATAGTAGCACCCCATGGAATAGGTGGAGATTGAGGATGAGCCCTATTAAAAGGGGGAAAGTTTACTTGTAATGGCAAGACAATACCGTGTAGAGTCAAGCTTTGATAGGATGAACTAGCAAAGTCTCTAACATGTAGGGGAGAAGATGGTCTGCTCAAAGATTTAACTCTTCTTGTGGGAGGAAAAGGAGCAAAGTTTAGAGACTAAAGAAAATCAAAGTCAACATAAGTGATACCCCTTTGTCTATCCCCTCGAGTATATCTTATCATATCCCACTTTCACAACTAAATATTATAATAGTAAGAATCAATCAAGTAGAGTTGCCAAACCACTTACTGGTTAAAATGAGGGTGAGCCAGTCATGCAGGGACTTGATTTCTTAGTCTGACGGTGGGATTCCTTGATCTATTGTCAGGAACTGCTTGGATTTGGAAAGGCCTTTCTCTCCTAGGCACTGGGACAACTTCAATAAAGATTACCTCTTGAGCGTTAGAAAAATGGCATGTGTTTTCTCTTATAATTTCACCAAGTTCTTCTTCCAGCACTTTCTCAACTTGGTAATATTGTTGGTTCATTCTTCAGGTTTGTCAAGCAACAAGTCTAAGACTAGTAACAATATCTTCTTGATCTCCTAATAGCCAGTCTACATTAGGCTGTAAAACTGGTGCATGTCTTCCATGAAGAACCATAAAGTCCAACAAAGTAACTCACACAGCATATATATATATACAGGTTTGATATTATTTCCAATTTTTCCCCAATAGATTTGCCAAAAAATTTTTGGTTAATAGATTTATCACCTAATTCCATATACTCTCACCCGGACAAGTGACAAATGCAATCAACAGTTGAGCCTAATATATTGATATTTTATAAAGACTCTCTGCTTCTTTAACAAGGCGTAGCTACCTTTGAAAGATATTCTAGTTAATGAAAACTAGAATTGCTTTTAATAAGAAAGAAAATAACAAAGGCAAAGCTTTTGACCAGAAAGTAGTAAAGGTAGATTTATATCTAAACCACAAGAAGCTCAAAGACGTCACCAATATAACATTCACAAACTAATATAAACCAATATCATACACCATATATTTATTACCTCAAATGATATATCAAAAGATAAATGATTCACAGAAGTGAGCAACAATCAAAGATATCCAACCACTGAGATACATAAACATCATCAACACCAGTAGCAACACATTCACATAAGCAAAACATGATTTCAAATAATCACAAAACAAAGTCCATGATCATTCAAAACCCCATTGTATTAATTCTCATTGCATATATCAATGTAGCTAAAACCAAAATTTACTATCTCCCTTGCAACACAAAGTTTGTCAAAAGATCCACAATTCGACTAGCTACCTAGAATATATAGCTAAGCTGAAAAGTAATTGTCTTTAAAAATCATAGCGATTTCTTGTAACAGCTGATTTAAAAGATGTCTAAACAATAATTATAATAAAGGGCCCTCTAGAGCCAATAGTTTTAGACCAAATATTATAAAACAACTAAAGCATGAAATTGAAATTAATTAAGCATTTGCAAATCCTCATCACTGTTGTCCACCTCATCCATCACCTCCTCTTCCTTCATCTACTTGCCTTCTCCTGTGTCACTTTGAGCTTCTTAAGGTACCTATGCTTGAAACCTTGCCTTGTATGCCCCGTATTTGTCTATAACAAGTGTCAATGAAATCCTGGGTGGAGTTCTTGTCATGCTTATCTGACACTTCTTCATCACTGCTCTATCAGAATCCACCTTTTGATGTACCTCATCAAATTTATTCCTGACAGTGTTGATATGAGCCACCATTTTCGCAAGCCTCCTGAATGATTCTCTTGTAATTACATTATAGTTCATTACCTCTTCAATTACCACCCTTTTGAAATTCTATTTTATTACTTTCACATCCAGGAGCTTCTCATTGTCAGACCCGTTAGCCTCTACCTTCGGAGAAGCAAAGTCCCTTTTAATGTCCATCATCTCTCTATAATAGACTGCAATTGCTTTCCTCATCTCATCCTCTGTTGCAATTATGAGACAGAGCTTCCATTCAACTGTATCAGCCCACACAGGTGTGTCTACATCTCCAGGATCAGCTACTACTTCCTCAGCCACTAAGATGCCAAGGTCCATGTCAGCCATCTCTTGTTTCTCCTTAGAGGCTAAAGATAGACTATGATGATCACTTCTAGCCTTTTCAAATTCTACTATCAAAATTTCCCTCTTCGCATATATAGAATCAAATAATTTTACTACCTTCTCAATAAACACAAGACCATCAAAAAAAAAATTCTTGACCCACTGATCCATAACATTTCTCAAAGATAGAGATGTTTTGACTTGTTGAAGAAAATTAGGATCAAGGATATAGAGGTTGGCATTTGAGGGAGTTTCAGTTGTGGGTGTTATTATTTTAGCAACCGAATTGACAAAGGATGACAAAGAACTTACATGAACTAGTAGCTTTGAATTTTCCTCCTGTAGCCCCTTAACCCTTTAAGATATATTATTGATTGAATATTTGACATGGTAAAGATTTCCTTCTGCAATAGAGGGCCCCAAATCCACCATGCTCATTCTAAAGTTAGCTTTAGTTACCTCAGCCTCGTTCTTATCCACTACTAGGTTGGTAATTTCTAGAAATTGGTTTCCCAAGGTAGGGCTGGTCACCATCCTTGACATCCTTTTAGCATGTTTAGGCCTAGGAGTGCTTTGTAGCAGATTTGCTACAATATCAATGCCTTCATCTGTAGGTGGCGTATGCCTCTTTTTCTTTTGGACTACTTTCTTCAACCAATTGGGAGATGGGGCTGGAGGATTAGCAGTATTAAGAGTAGCTATAAGAGGAACAAAGCAAATTTTTCTCTGGGGGCATTTAGCGGGCTTAGCAAAGAGCATAATAGGCTATCTTCTCCAATTTGAGAGAAAATGAAAGAATCACTATCACTTACGGGGTTATTCATAAGTGGCACATGGTCTGCTTTGGATGAAGAAGTAGCCAATCTGGTATTTCCTTTCGATTGTTGAGTGTCTTGTTCACATGTCATTTTCACCTTTACAGACTCCTCAAGAGGCCTATCATCACCACCATTCAATTGCGAACTAACTCTATCAAGAGTCAGGTCCAAACTAGAAGATCTTTTGTATGAATGGGCAGTTTGAGACCTGTTTTAGTTTTTAGAAGCTGAATCCTTTGGTGTAGTAGAACAATCACACTTTTTTACCTTCCCTTTTAACCAGTTCTCCATTCTCAACACATGAAAGGAAAACAACTTAACATCTATAACTTCTTTTTCAAACCATTTCGTAGGAGGTAGGGGCTCTATTGACATGGCATGATAGCCTTCATCCATTATGCCTGAGTTATCATCAACCATGTCAAGAACTTGAAGATCCATATTGAAAGCTCGCACCTGGTCCACAGTTAATCTCATCCACTTCCTCCTTTGTACCTCTCTTTCATCTACACAGTCTTCCCAAAAATCCTTGAGTTGAGGTTGATGTAGGTAAGAACTACCCCCACGTATGTTTTCTTTTATGAAGTTCTTATAGTCAAAATCCGCATAGGGTGATAAACTATGGAGACTAAATTCCAATAATAACTTGTCAACATTTTTGGTCCCATCATTACTCTTGCAAGAATAAAAAGACAAGGTCACGGGGAAAGAGTATCCCTTCTTCTCCATAGCTTGATATTTTACATTTACAGCCACCATCTGATTGCACAATTCCAACAACACCAAATAATAAGACGGGTAATGTGGCAATTTCAATGGGGCATTTTCATAACCCCCAATTCTTAAATAAGAGAAATGATCAAACTGTATATAAAAACTACCAAATTTCATGACTAGAGAAGACACTTCAACTGAGAACCTTCACTCTATTGAGCCATCAATCTTCTTGGCTAACATCATAGAAAAAACATCATTTACTCTCCTAAAATCTTTCATACCTTCCATTCTCTACAATTGAGGGAAAATATGGTACATAGGCATACTTGCTACAGGATTTCCTTGAACCCTCAAACTAGGCCAATTAACCTCTCTTGGAGCCAACACATACACCAGTTGGGAATACATGTGGAAACTCATGCTTCTTGTAAAATTCATCAATTGGCCATGCAAATATTCACTAATAATCTTCACCCAGTCAATGTGATGGTCCCCACAAATCAACAAAATGAATCTACACATCCAAAATTCAAAAATATTTGATTCTAGGTTCCTGACTACTCTGTTCAACAAAGTTATCATGTCTGAAATTTCCTCCTTAAAATGGTAGAGACTTTTTAGATTGGCGGAAAGCTGAGATTTCCCAGTCTTTTCAATTTCCAACCAGTTTTTAGCAATGCAAGTATGGCATCAATCTTTCCTTTCATTGTAGTAATTCCAAGCAGAAGACACAAAAACATTAGCACTATCTTCATGTTCCTCCAAATTCAAAGCTAGGGCCACAGATTCTAAATCAACTTTTGCAACAATGGCACCATTAGAGGTTTTTATCTCATGGGATTCCAGAAAATAGCCATTTGCACATGCCACTATCAACTTAGGGCAATGCACGATGAGCGGAAAGCCTCCATCTTTATCTACACCACTACTAACAATCTTTCCCACCAATGGAGTTCGATTCTCAGACCGCATTCTTCCCCAAAAGTCCTCTAAATCAACATGGCCTAAGTTGGTATCTCTCATCCCAGACAAACCATTCTCAACTATAGAGGTCATGGGGACTCCTTGAAATTTGAACTTCATCTTCATATACTCGAGGAACCAAAACACCAGATACTCTGAAACATACACAGACAACATAGGGTAATGCAAAGCACTGACAGGGAGTTCTTTATGCAGATACATGGAAATGAAAATTTTCTAACTCCCCAAAGAAAGACTTGTGCTTTTATAACAGAGTAGAACAAGAAAGAGATGGGGTTGCTAATTGTGTTGAGCTGTAAAAATGCACTTATGTTGATATCCCACACGTAGCAAGGTAGCCATTTAACACTTTGTAATGCATTCTCTTCATGAAATGATGCAACTTTAGGTGAGATGAAGAATTTATCAATGTCACTTCACATAAATTCACTTGTAAAGGACATTAAATTATGGCGGTGAATTTAACCTTCAAATTGATTAATACATGCCTCGATTTTCCCTCCAAAGATTATGCCACTATGTTTTCATGGACTTCCATTTAAATGCAAAGTGACAAGTGTCATTCCTCCACACCGTATGCTAGCATAGAAAAAACACCACGACAAGTCCTTTGAAGTCGGCAAGTCGGGTAGGAATTGAAGTTTTGAACTCCAAGTCATAGATTCAGAACTTCAAGGAACTCCTGATCTCCCTACAACAAAGAGACTCCACGATACTGAGACACAAGGAAGACTCAAGACATTAGACTCCTCGTTCAAAGTCGGCAAGTTGGGCGGTTCAAGAACTTGTGAACTCACCAACTTGGTTCAAACATGCAAAGAATTGCCGACGAATCGAAATACGACTAAGTAACATTGGACTTGAGATGAAAAAGCAACAAGTAGCACATATAAGGTGAACAAAAGGGCTAATATATGAACACTTTATTACATTTTTCCAAAAATGGGACAACACTCTCCACATGCTTAAGGTAGTAAACTAAGATGTAATGTTATATAAGCATGCATGATGGATGTGATCAGTTGGATGGTCTATTGGTGAGTTCTAGGGCTTTTCCCTATTGTAAATCACTTGTGATTTAGTCAAAAGTTTCTAAGCTACCTGTCTTTGAAAGTTATACTCTATTTTATTTTCATTCTCACAAGTTGTAAGTTCATGAAAAGGTGTTGAATGTAGATTTTTGTTGTTTATAGTGTCTCCATAGTTGATTGGACTTGCTTAGGAGGTAGCATGCTATGTTTCCCTCTAAAGCACATTTTCTAATTTGGTAGCACTATTGATTAGTTAGTCCATGCAAGGATTATAAAACTGCTCAAAGTGTATTTGATTTTTCCTTTTTAGTATGTTATGTGGGTTTGTTTTATTTGGTTATGGATTATTTAATGATTGTTCAAAAACAACATTTTTATGTTACTAAAAGGTAGAGACCAAGTTATGGTTAATACTTGCATGCTTAAATGCTTCTAAAGTAAAACAAAATAACTCTTAAGTAAAAAAACAAAAACTCAAAACTATAGTGAATGTGGTTGTGGTTGAATGGCATAGGCCAAATGGTTCTCACATTGGAGATCCAAGTTTGAATCCCCCAAGTAACATGTGGTTTCTAAGTGGCCTCTAAGTTGACTAAGTTGATTAAGTGGATATGTTGTTGGGGAGGAGGTCCCCCTTGTGACCTCCAACGATTACAAATCAAAAAAAAAAAAACTCAAAACTATATCTCTTGGCATTTTCAAAATTGATTTTATTTTTATTTATTTAAGAGTTATTTTATTTATTTATAAAATTGACATAAAATCATTGCAAAGCTACAACCAAATAGTACATTTAATATCAAATTAGAAAACTTTTATAGAAGACATAATAGCTATTCAATAATATAGAATTCAAGTTTTGTTTTAAAATAAATATTTAGTAAATATATTGTGTCACAATTTGTGTAGGACTTTTGAATTGAAGATAAAAATGTGTCTCATTTGTAAGGGTTACTTTATTTCAAATAGATTTTAATTTCACGAATAAATTATTAACTATTAGACTAATTTTTTAAAAAATCATAAAATTAGATGTCCATACATTTCATAGATTATATATTGTAAATAAATTTAATTTTATAATTTATATAATTATAATTATTATTTTAATAAAAAATTGTTTAATTAATTAAATTTAGTTAATAAGATGATATGATTATATCACCTTTACCAACTCCTCAGGAGGCATGTCATCACCACCATTCGATTGTGAGCCGACTCTATGAAGAGTTGGGTCCAAACTAAAAGATCTTCTATATGAATGGGCAGTTTGAGATGTACTTTGGTTTTGAGAAGCCAAATCCTTTGGTGTAGTAGAACCATCACACTCTTTTACCTTCCTCTTTAACCAGTTCTTCGTTCTCCTCAACACATGAAAGGAAAGTAACATAACATCTATAACTTCTTTTTCAAACCATTTCACAAGAGGCAGGGGATCCATTGACACGACGTGATAGACTTCATCCATTACGCCTGAGTTATCATCAACCATGTCAGGAACTTGAAGATCTAGCTTGAAAGCTCGCACCTAGTCCACAGTTAATCTCATCCACTTCCTCCTTTGTACCTCTCTTTCATCTACACAGTCTTCCCAAAAATCCTTGAGTTGAGGTTGATGAAGGTAAGAACTACCCCCATGCATATTTTCTTTCATGAAGTTCTTACTGTCAAAAGCCACATGGGGTGATAAACTATGGAGATTGAATTCTGATAATAACCTGTCAACATTTTTTGCCCCATCATTACTCTTGCAAGAATAAAAGACAACGTAACAGGGAAAGAGTATCCTTTCTTCTTCATGGCTTGATATTTTACATTTACAGCTACCATCTGATGGCACAATTCCAACAATACCAAATAATCGAATGGGTACCATGGCAATTTCAATAGGACATTTTCATAACCCCCAATTCTTAAATAAGAGAAACAATCAAATTGTATATAAAAGCTACCAAATTATAGGACTATAGCAGACACTTCAAATGAGAACCTTCATGCTATTGAGCCATCAATCTTCTTGGCTAACATCATAGGAAAAGCATCATTTACTCTCCTAAAATATTTTATACCTTCCATTCTCTGCAATTGAGGGAAAATATGGTACACATGCGTACTTGTTGTAGGATTTCCTTGAACCCTCAAACCAAGCCTAGCAGCCTCTCTTCGAGCCAACAAATACACCAGTTGGGAACATATGTGGAAAATCATGCTTCTTGTAAAATTCATCAGTTGTTCATGCAGACATTCACTAATAATCTTCACCCAGTCAATGTGATGGTCCCCACAAATCAACAAAATGAATCCGCACATCCAAAATTCAAAAATATATAATTCTGGGTTCCCGACTACTCTATTCAACAAAGTTATCATGTCTAAAATTTCCTTATTAAATAGCTCCTTTTTAGGTTGGCGAGAAGCTGAGATTTCCTAATTTTTTTAATTTCCAACCAATTTTTAGCAATGCAAGTATGACACCAATCTTTCCTTTCATTGTAGTAATTCTAGGTAGAAGACACAGAAACATCAGCATTATCTTTGTGTTCCTCCAAATTCAAAGCTAGGGTGACAGATTTTGAATCAACTTTTGCCACAATGACACCATTAGAGGTTTTTGTCTCCTGGGATTCTGGAAAATAGCGATTTGCACATGCCACTTTCAACTTAGGGCAATGCATTGCGAGCAAAAAGCCTCCATCTTTATCTAGACCACTACTAACAATCTTTCCCACCAATGGAGTTTGATTCTCAAACCTCATTCTTCCCCAGATGTCCTCTAAATCAACATGGGCTAAGTTGGTATCTCTCACCCCAGACAAACCATTCTCCACTATAGAGGCCATGTAGACTCCATGAAATTTGAACTTCATCTTCATATACTCAAGGAACCAAAACACCAGAGACTCTGAACATAAGCAAAAAACACAGGGTAATGCAAAGAACTGATAGGAAGTTCTATATGCAGATACAGGGAAATGCAAATTTTCTAACTCCCCAAAGAAAGTGTTATGCTTTCATAATAGAGTAGAACAAGAAAGAGATGGATTGCTAATCATGTTGACCTATGAAAATGGAATTATGCTGATATCTCGCTTGTAGCAAGCTAGTTGTTTAACACTTTGCAATGAATTCCCTTTGTGAAATGACGCAACTTTAGGTGAGATGAAGAATTTATCAATGTCACTTCACATAAATTTGCTTGTGGAGAACATTAAATTCTGGCGGTGAATTTAACCTTCAAATTCATTAATACATGCCTCAAGTTTGCCTCTAAACATTATGCCAATATGTTTTCACATACTTCCAATTAAATGTGAAGTGACAAGTGTCATTCCTCCACATTGTATGCCAACGTAGCAAAAACACCACAACAAGTCCTTCAAAGTTGGTAAGTCAGGCAGGAATTGAAGTTTTGAACTGCAAGTCAGAGATTTGAAAGTTCAAGGAACTCCTGACCTCTCGATAACAAAGAGACTCCACAATACTGAGACACAAAGGAAGACTCAAGATATTAGACTCCTCATTCAAAGTCGACAAGTCAGGTAGTTCAAGAACTTGTGAACTCGTTGACTTGGTTCAAACATGCAAAGAATTGTCGATGACTCGAAATATGACTAAGTAACATTGGACTCGGGATGAAAAGCAACAAGTAGCACATATAAGGTGAACAAAAGGGCTAAGATATGAACACTTTAGTACATTTTTCAAAAAATGGGACAACAACAGGCTCTAATTGGGGACAAGGACTAAGGAGGATGCATAGAATCTAGACAAACCATGGAAATCAAGCCTTATTCCAAGGGCAATAGATTCACACCAAAAATAGGACAACACACACACAACAGAAAAACAAGGAAAGAAACTATGGTACAAGACAAGACTCAGAGATACTACTAATCAAATAATTTCAAATCTTACCCATTGTAGGCAGGAGGGAGTGGTGTTCCATCCGGATAAGCTAACAAGAATACATTTTCCCCAATAACTTCCCCGATCTTGAAAGGTCCCTTCCACAAGGAATAAAATTTCTGATGTGCTCCTTTTGGTTCTCTCCTCTTGTCTCATAAAAGCACATAATCCCCTACAACAAAGTTCCTCCGTTTAGCCTTTTTGTCAAAGATCTTCTTCATAGTCTTTTAATGTTTGGCAATTCTATCTATAGCAGTGTCCCTTTTCTCCTCTAGATGGCTCAAATACAATATCCTCTTCTCCAGTGTTGATTGAAACTGCTCATCTTCAATTGCCTTTTCCAAATTTAATGCAGACAATTCCAAGGGAATGGGAATTGTACTGTCAACACCATAAATAGCTGAAAAGGTGACATGCCAATAGCTCTTTTATATTTTATTCTATCAACCCAAAGAGCATCATAAGGCTCTTATGCCATCCCGTTTGATTTTCCTCCACTAGCTTCTTGACAATAGAAATGAGATTTTGGTTACTTGAATCAGCCTACCCGTTGCCCTGTGGGTAATAATCAGATAAATGGTAAAGGCTAATACCAAAGACATAGCAAAAAAGAGTGAACTGAGCAGAAGAGACACTAGAAGCATTATCAATCACTAGCTTCTTAGGAACACCAAATCTGACTATAATGCTTTCTTTAAGAAAGGTGTAGACTACCTCAAAAGTAGTGTTCTTTACCTAAATTGCTTCTACCCACTTGGTAAAATAATAAGTTGCTATCAGGATATGAGTATGTCCAGTACTAGAATTAGGATTAATAGGTCCAATGAAGTCCAATCCCCACTACTAAAATCGTTCGTCTATAACCACTGGTCTCAAAGGCAAGGTAGCTAACTGAGGCCTACGTATGAACTTTGAACATTTCTCACACTTTGATACCCAGTTGTAGGCATATTTGAACATACTAGGGCAATAAAAACATTGCCTCAATATCTTAAAAGTTGTCACTGATGCAAAGAAGTGTCCTCCATAGGCTTCATCATGGAAATTTTCTAGCAATTTCTTATGTTGCTCTTCATCTACACATCTCAGAAATGTTCCATCTATCCCTCTTTTATATAGATTACCTCCCCAGAGGACATATTTATTTTCCTTGACTTTTAGGTTCCTCCTTTCTTTGGCAGAGAGGTGAGATGGACATTCACCATAAGTTAAGAAGTAAGAAACATAAAAAAACCAATCATCAGTATTACTAGTGAAAAGTACTAGGGACAATTCTTCACCTTCATCAACTTTGTTTTTAGCAATCATCTTGCACAACCCTTTGCCTCTGACCAGATTGGTGGGTTTGATCTTAATATCATACAACTGAACTTTGGCTATCCATGCCCCTCTACTATTACATCTTATTTCCTGTTGAGTAAGGATACTCTTTACAGCTGATTCTGGGCATACACAACAACATGTGAATGCAAGACATAAAATCTAAAACTTTTTAAAGCTTTCACTATAGCATATGCATGCTTCTCTAAGGAGGAGTATTTCAGTTCATGTTTCTTTAATGGCACACTCATGAAGGCAATGGGAGCTTCTATCCCATGTTCTTTCTTTTGTAGCAAAATAGCTAATAGAGTGTATTCAGAAGCATAGCAATAGATTATAAAATCTTTTTGAAAATTATGATGTACAAGTGCATTAGCAATGACTGCTTTAATGTCATCAAACGCTTGCTTACCTTCTGTATTCCACTTAAAGATAGGATGGTTTTTCATCATTTCTACAATATGCCTAGTCAACTCATCAAAGTCTGGAACAAATCTTCTTAGAAAGTTTACCTGACCGAAAAATGATCTTTTGTTACTCTTGGTCGTGGGTAAACTCAGCTAGTGAATTGCGCTGACTCTCTCTAGATCAATCTTTATCCCAATCTTTGAAATGTGGCCTAACAGCTTCCCTTCTATAACTGCAAAGATTGACTTCTTCAGATTTAAAGAAATGCCATGTTCCCTACCATGCTGCAGAAGTACCTCCAAATCATGCAAATGATTAGCTCTTTTTTTAGTGAAAACTATTAAATCATCAAGATAAACCACTATGATTTTGTTCTTCAAGTCACCAAAAGTTAGATCCATTGCTCTCTGAAATGTGGCTCCAGCATTAATAAGGCCGAAAGGCATTCTATTATATGCAAAGACACCAATTGGAGTAGTAAAAGTTGTTTTGTGCTGGTCCTCCTGAGCCACTTCAATTTGATTATACCCCAAAAATCCATCGAGCATAGACATCATCTCCGAGACAGACACAGTTTGCAATATATGGTCCATTATTGGCAGGGGGTAGTTATCTTCAGAGAAGCTTGTTTCAAATTCCTGAAATCAACGCAAATTTGGAGCTCCCCATTCTTCTTCCTAACAAGTACAATATTTGCCACCCAAGTAGAGTGGTGAATGGGGTAAATGATTTTGGCCTTTAGCATCTTGTCAATTTTAATGAAAATGGCCTCTGCCACCTTTGGGTTATAAGTTCTTTGTTTTTTCCTGAAGGGTATAGTGCCAGGCTTTAGTGGAATATGATGTTGGATTTCTCCATTCCTGAATTTCTTTAGATTAGCATAACACCATGCAAAAACATCCTTATACCTAATGAGAAAAGAAATCAAATGTTCCCTCTCTTTCCAAGAACAACATTTACTAATACACACAATCTTTGGGTCTTCCTCTATCCCAATATTCACCTAATCATAATTAGCCGAAGATGTAATGGAAACTTTACTCTTCTTCTGGAGGCACTGATCATGTCGATTGGAAAGATCTTCAAGTGAGACTAGTCCCTTAGGAATTTTATTTCCTTTCAACTAAACAACTCTTGAGCTTGGGTCATCAAGGGAATTTATCTCTCCTTCCAACACATCATTACTTTCATCACTACTACCCTCAAAGAACACACTGGCAAAAGATTCAACCTTTTCAAGAAATGAAATAGTTTGTTGATCAGAATTAAAAACTTGCTAGTGATTAACATTGTTAGGAACACTAGGCATGTATACCACTTCAATTTTGTATGACTTATCTTTGAAATCTAGATGCAGTAATAGAAGAGATGCTAAAATAGCTAAGGAATCAGCCCTAGCATTTTGTTCTCTAGGTATTTCTTCTATAGAAAAGGCATCAAAGTCTTCAATACAGTCCCACACCCTATTCTGGTAATGCCTCAATCTACCATTTTTAATTGTATACAATTTCTTTACTTGTTTAACAATCGACTAAACATCACCTCTGACTTTCATTTGTCTCACACCCCTTTCCTTGGCTAGTTCCAGACCTAATAGCAAGGCCTCATATTATGTGGTGTTATTTTTATTTTCAAATTCAAGTTTAAAGGCAAATGGAAAAACATAACCATCTAGAGAGATTAGAACCACCCCAGCCCCTGACCCTACAATAGAGAAACTACCATCAAACTCTAAGGTCCATAATTCATTTAACAAAACAGCGTTGATTAGGTCTACATTCCCATCATCTGATGATGTACACATGTAAGTGTCAGGCCCAGTTTCTACAAACAGGATATCTACTCTAGGGTCTCCAGATTTTAGTATAGTAAATTTGGCCTTAGGTTCTGGATTCAGACAAACTTTCTTACCATCTATAGGTATCAGGGCATGTGACCAATCCATTTGAATCTCACCACCCAAATCTTTGCAAAAACTATGGCTAACAACATCCCATAACTTGTTGGTATGTCTACTACAATTATGGTTAGCTTCAACCTTTTCTTGGGAAAAGAGGCTAGAGCAACCTGGGTATCTTTGATTTGGCCAACGAGAGGTATAGGGGAACCATCCATTAAGAAGAACCTACCATGAGAAGGTGTATATGATAAACCTAGGGCTTTAGTAACTTGGGCATGCATCACATTCTCTGAAGCTCCAGAATCAATAACGCAATTGCTATGTTTATAACCAGCAATGTATAAAGATATATAAAAAGGTTCTGGCATCTCAAATGGATTTTGCAAATTGGAGTCTTGGGAGTGGGAGTTTGAACAATTTTGGTTGCTAATATGTATTTCAGCCTCATTAGATACTTGAGCATTACAATTGGAGGGAGACGGTTCTTGTTTGACATATCTAACTAATCTATCTAGTTCAGATGGGTTGAGCCTGAGGTATTCATCTTGCGAAATTTGATTTTTTGTGTTTTTATATGACTCAACAATATCAAATGAACTCGAGACAAGAGCTTTAGAAGATGAAGTAGATGGTACCTTTGCATCTGCAATTCTAGGTGTAACATTCTCCACCTTCTTGATATTACTTTGTCTTGTCATAATATAATTAGGCACAAAGGATGAGCTCTTAGGCTGATCTTGAGGATTTTGTCCTTTCTATGCTTGTTGCCCTCTAGTAAACACCGCACATTTGGGATTATCAAGTTCAGTGAAAACATCTTCTCCACTTCCATCATCTAACTCATATTCAAAGAAATTAACACTAGCATCACCCGGTGTAGAGAGTTCCTCCACATGTGGCTCTTCTACATGTTCAATCATAGAGAGCATTTGCATGAATCTCATCATCTCTGGACAAGATGCCCCATCATGATCAGAGGTAAGATGAAAGTTGCATACCATATGGTTGTTTTTACTCATCGAGGGTCCTCCTTCAATTTCTAACCTTTGGGTTGGGCCAAGTAACTCCAATGTCCTATTATAACCCACTTGAGGAGACTGCTGAGGGCCCTTAGGCATATGTCTTTTCAGAGTGATAATGTCATTTGGTAATCTCTAAATAATAGAATTAGTAGGATTAGCAGTTGAGAGTTTACTTGTTTGTAATTCTCTTTTCCACTTTCCTGCAGTTATTAAATCATCTTGTACGACAATGGCTAATGATTGTACATCATCCAAGTTAGGGACTCCTTGTCTCTTTATGGTATAACTGACATTAGGGGGAAATGAATTAACAAATAAGCATATCAACAAGCCATCACTGGGTCTAGCATTAGCAGGAATTCTATTTGCCAGTCTATTGAACTTGGCTACAAACTCCGTCATTTGCTCATGAATCTCCTTCTTCATAGTGGAAAGTTGAGCTACTAATGTATCTTCATTGTCAGTAGTTTTGAATCTATCTTCGAATTCACATCTCATAGAAGCCCAATCTCTAATAGAGGCATTAAGGAGATGGTAAAACCATTCGGCAACAGTGTCAGCAAGAGACTCAACAAATAGCCTAATGAACTAATCTTCATGTTGGACTCCTAAAATAGAATAGGCAACAAAGAATGCATTAATGTGTTCTTCTGGAGTAACCTTTCCGTCACCTCTAAATTTAGGCAAGATTTTACCTGATCCTCTAGGTAAATCATGCAAATTTTCCCCAAGACTAAGCATGGGCCAATAGTAGCACCCCATGGAATAGGTGGAGATTGAGGATGAGCCATATTAAAAGGGGGAAAGTTTACTTGTAATGGCAAGACAATACCATGTAAAGTCAAGCTTTGATAGAATGAACTAGCAAAGTCTCTAACATGTGGGGGAGAAGATGGTCTGCTCAAAGATTTAACTCTTCTTGTGGGAAGAAAAGGAGCAAAGTTTAGAGACTAAAGCAAATCAAAGTCAACATCAGTGATACCCCTTTGTCTATCCCCTCGAGTATATCTTTTCATAGCCCACTTTCACAACTAAATATTATAATAGTAAGAATCAATCAAGTAGAGTTGCCAAACCACTTACTAGTTAAAATGAGGGTGAGCTAGTCATGCAGGGACTTGATTTCTTAGTCTAACAGTGGGATTCCTTGATCTATTGTTAGGAACTACTTGGATTTGCAAAGGCCTTTCTCTCCTAGGCACTGGGACAACTTCAATAAAGATTACATCTTGAGCATTAGAAAAATGGCATGCATTTTCTCTTATAATTTCACCAAGTTCTTCTTCTTCCAGCACTTTCTCAACTTGGTGATATTGTTGGTTCATTCTTCAGGTTTGTCAAGCAACAAGTCTAAGACTAGTAACAATATCTTCTTGATCTCCTAATAGCCAGTCTACATTAGGCTGTAAAACTGGTGCATGTCTTCCATGAAGAACCATAAAGTCCAACAAAGTAACTCACACAACATATATATATACAGGTTTGATATTATTTCTAATTTTTCCCCAATAGATTTGCCAAAAATCTATTGGTTAATAGATTTATCACCTAACTCTATATACTCTCACCTGGACAAGTGACAAATGCAATCAATAGTTGAGCCTAATATATTGATATTTTATAAAGACTCTCTGCTTCTTTAACAAGGCATAGCTACCTTCGAAAGATATTCTAGTTAATGAAAACTAGAATTGCTTTTAACAAGAAAGAAAATAACAAAGGCAGAGCTTTTGACCAGAAAGTAGTAAAGGTAGATTTATATCTAAACCAAAAGAAGCTCAAATACTTCACCAATATAACATTCACAAACTAATATAAATCTGTTGATAACTGAGAGGGGGGTGAATCAGTTATCTTAATTATTTCAGCTTTCTGAACTTTCTTGATAATTAGTGTAGCATCAATTCAAACAAGCAAACATAAGTATGAAATAGAAGTACACATGACACAATATTTTTGATGTGGAAACCCTGTTAAGGGAGAAAACCATGGGGTGATTAACCCAAGATTGTATTCTTTGTTAGAAGAATGGAAGTACAAAATGGCACTTGCCAATTAGGGCTCACTGCCCGAGCACACTGCTCATAAGAGGCACACTGCCTACAAGAGACAAACTATCTACAATTTATAAAGAGTGTAATACAATACTTGAACTGATAAGAAGCATAAACATATGCTGGAGTTCAGTTCCAATTAGGCTCTGTATACTGATCTGCTGCACTTCATTTTTCCTCTTCTTTTATGCTGCTCTTCTTTCACATACTAGATCTTCCTTTCTGCTTTTATTCAGCTCTACTGCTTTTCTTCGCACTTCACTTGCAACAACAACACAACTCATAACTAAATCCATCTTGTATATATATCTGCACAAGTGATTTCATCACCTTTCTAGTCGGCACGCGAAATAGTCAATCTTTTCACAAACTCTGATCTGTCGGTTGAATCATTGCACACCAAGTAATGCGGATCAAGGATATACTTATGGAAATCATTAATCATGTTGGCCAAACATAATTCATGCCTTCATAACCTTTTCAAACATCAATAACACATCCGAAATAATGTCTGATGTTTTGCCAGTCAGTTCTTCCTCTGTTCACACTGTCACTTGGAAACTCGATACTCAAGCATTCATATCTCTTTATCCTTTCCACATCGGAGGCTCAAACCTTGGAATCTATCAGTCAAGATACTCCTCTTGACTTCCCCAAATCTGTACTTTACTGAGATACTTCTACTGAGAGATCTGGACCTGTCTGTCAGACCTTACTGACTGCTCTGTTCTTGCTTACCGGACCTCAACAGTTCTTCAATCTGACTTCTGGTGAGGACTTATCATGCATTGCGGATGTGTGGGATAACCTTTGTTGCCATCAATGACAACATTCATGAATCCATATAGTGTCTCTTGCCAACAATCTTCCCCTTTGGCATTAATGGCAACACTTAGTGAAAAATGACTAAGTGTTTACACTATGCTCCCCCTTGGCTGATGCTCTATTTTTATATACATTTTCTGGAGCTCCCCCTTAGTTGGATTCCTCATTTTTCACTGCTCTTCACTCCCCCTTTGACATCAATGGTAAAGGGTAGGGTCCGCATATCAAAACTTTCAAAAATTCAACTATACTTAGCCGCATAAGTATATACATATGGCATACTTACATATACTGAAGTATGTCTGCAAAAGTTGTCTTCAATTGAATAAGTTTTGTAGCCCAACTTTGCTTCATTCTATCCAAAATTGAAATATGACCGCTCAACAGGAATGTAAAAGCATCTGCCCTTTTTAGATTTGTTGGATCATTGGTCTGGGCTGTGATTTGAGCTTCACTTATGGCCTCATGCATGGCCTCTAACTTAGGGATAATGATCCTTCTAAGTTCACCTATCCAGCTAATTATGTTCTTCCTTTCCTTCTAAAAATTCTTTATTGCATTTGTGATTGCAATAGCCTGACACTCTTGATTTACTATGGAGGATGAGAGAGGATCCAAACTTTGAGACAGACTTAATAGTTTATCCTCTTGTTCTTTTACTTTTCTCTCAATATCTTTGGTCACTGTGGGCCAGGATAAGCAAAATTTGTACATATTTCCACCATCTTTAAGAGCATTTTCCAAGCTCTTTATCCCAATATCCATAACTTTCCTATCATTTGTTATTAGACCCTGTACTTTGGAGAATCTCTTATCCAAAAACTCCTTCCGGACCTTTTCTTCAGTTGACTTCTCTAGAGAATCAAAATGTGTGCTAACACTGTTGACTAGAGTTTTGAGATTACCGGAGGAAGAGGTTGTGGGATCCTTTTGAAAAGATGGCATGATCTTTTCCAACATTCCAGATGCTACCTCTATAAGCTCACAGTCTTCCATGTGAGATTTCAGTAGTTTCTCTTTGACCTTCGCATTTGCAAATGAAGCTATTTTCATTGTTTGCACTGGAGATAGAGAGTCAAAATTTAATGGCCCTTTTAATAGTTCCGGTTCATCAATCTCCATAGTTGCTTTTGTCAAAAAGTCCTTGACTGATTCTATAGTGTCTCTTGCCGGAGACAGATTTTTCTTTTCTTTTGCAGTCACAGAACTGTCTTTTGGAGCTTTCTCCCCTTCCACAACCTTTGTACTAATATCCTCTTTTCCCTTCCCCTCTACTTCTTTCTCTTTTATTCTTTCTTCTCCTTTAGATCTAGAGTCAGCAGGGGAACCTGGAGGAGTGATGTTGGTCTGTTCATGGGCCACCTCTTCCGAAGCAGAGGATTCCAAGTCCTTAGCTACTTCTACACCGGTATTCATTGCCTCTTCTGTTGTTTTCTCAGTAGATTCTTCTGCAACACTTGTGGTTGAGGGGTCAGTACCCAAGTCCTCTATAACAAGAAGATTAAATCTTTTGAAGGCCTTCCGGAGGATCTCTTCTGTGTCCTTGGCTACCTTGTCAGTCTCACCAAGCATAAGTTGATTCATCCTTGCTTTGCTTCTAAACTCGTCCTTACAATCTTTGAATACCATATTCATTGTCTTGGGGTTGATTGAAGGATATAGCTGGATTGCTAACTATTCCAGGATTTCTAGGTCTTTGGCTTGGGCATTGTTCTTTCTTATTTCTAGTTCCTTCTCCAAGCTTTTGGGGATCAGAGATATAATCTCAATGAATGCTTTGTTGTAGATATTTAGATACCTGACTGTGGCATCTTGTAATATCTTCTGATCTGCTTCACCATAATCATCATAGAACTCAACCATTAGCTGAAGATTTCCATCCACTGTGACTGATTTGATTATGTCATCAATGTGAAGAGTGGGTTTTTCAACATATTACTCTATCTTTTCTTCTTCCTTCTATCCGGTAGAGGGTTGGTCGGATGTTTTCTTCTTTTTCTTCATTTTCTTGATTTCTTCATCAGATTCAGTCTCCTCTTCATCTCTTTGATAGGCATAGGCTCTTGTAGCTTTTGTCTTTGTTCTTTTCTCTCCTTTTCCAGATGATTGTGCTTCCAGTTCTGATGTCCTTGAGCCTTTGGCAGTGGTAGGTGTAGATCTCTTTGATGATCTGGTCCAGGTGGAAGGTTTTACCGGAGCACTTTCCTCATTTTTCTTTTCTACCTTCTTCTTCTCTTCCTCATCCCTTTCCATCTTTTTCCTATGGGCATCAAGTGACTCCTTTGAGATGCCAAGGCCTTGGACAACATTTTCTACTTCTTTTCTCACCTTCCTCTTGATCTCTGGTTCTCTAAGTTCCACATGAATCTTTACACTCAGCTCCTCAAAGCTTCCAAACCTTTCTGCCTTTAGATCCTTTGGTTGACTTAGCATGTGTTGAACATGCAGCTCCACAATTTGTTCATCAACTTCATACCCCATGGGTATGATCCATACAGTTCTTGGTTCTACTACCTCCATTAGGCACTGATCAAGCTCTACCATAAAACATACTGTGTCTTTGTATTTCTCAACAAGAGACTGGGGAATCCTTTCTCTTGCTTGCATCATGTTTTGAAAATTCTTGAAATATCCCCACAGGGCTGTATTTCTTGCTTTAGCATCCCCAAGTTCATGCAAGTAATCTCTGATCTGAATTGCTACCGGTTTGTCATTTTGCCATACCCATCCATTTGATCCGGGCAGCTCATTCATGAAGTAGAAAAATAGGCATATTATTAGTCCACCATATTTAAAGGAGTTTTTCTTGTCCTTTTTGATCTTCTGTATGTTTTCCATTAATTGGCTCAAAAGAAGTTCATAGAGATCATATTTTGCATTCTTTCTCAGCATCTCATAGGCAGTGTATACTGCAGTTCCCGATACTGAATTTTCCCTACTGGAATGATGTATCTTGTATCCTATTATCATAGATGCATACTTAATATCTGGGTCAATAATATCTTCAATGGTCATTGCCCTCTTATCAAATTTTGATCCGGTGGCCTTAGTTAAAATGTTGTTTTTGACAGATTTGAGGACAGGAATTCCTCCGGAGGAGTGTAAACTGGTTACTTCCCTAATTGCTTCCTTGGTGATTTTGCAAGGTTTGTTAAGCCATAGAAAGTTGTCATATACCCTACTCAACACATACCGGACCCATTCATTTTCTTCAAAGTAGGGGAAATGAATAAACTGATCAAAATGTTTCTCCTGGATGCCCTTATATTCTGGTTTAAGCTCAAAAGCATCGTCTATCAAATGTTTGTGATAGATATCTCTTAGTTTGAATTCCCCAAACTCTTCAACATTTGCCTGTATGTAAACCCTAATATCTTCTGTGTGCAAAACACCATGCGGAACACTAGAGAAGGCTCCTAGGGGATCTACCTCCAAGGATTTGTATGGATGCTTCTTAAATATGGGGCGGGGTCTATCAGAAATCTTTACTATATTTGGAGTAGCCATCATCAAGGAATCTTACTGAGAGATATCAAGAACGAAGAATACCTTTTACGCTGTTTACGGCACACACGATGAAATCCGGATTGAGTTGTATGAAGAATTGTCTTGATCTTTGGGAGAAGTAGTTGCAGAGCTCCTTTTCTCTTTTCTTCGAATGTGAGTGTACAAATGATGAGTGAATGAACTCTTTTATTTCTGAGAAGCCCTAATTTTCATTCTGTAATAAATGCGCAACCTAACTCATTCCGGTTTGCCTTGTTTGTCTTATTCTGAGACAAAACCTTTCCGGATCACTGAGATAGATTTTGAAGTTATTCTAGGAGAGTAGTGATAATCTATCTTTCTTTCATTAGTCATTTGATCTATTTACAGATCAAGACACCATAGTTTGAATCATACCAGACCAAACTTGTAAGGAATCTATTTTTTACCAGAAGACTGTTTTACCGGATCAATTCTAGTAGGATTAGATTCTTCAAATCTTCTTGTGGATCTCTCAAATCTTTACCATACCCCTTTTAGATGTTTCTTGTATGACCCCTTTTAATCCATAGCTCTCCTTGTGCCAATTCTGACACCAATTGACTGGCTGGGGGAACAAGGTTTTCTTTGTGTCTCCCCCTGAGCCAGAGCTCATCTTTTAATTTCTGGAAGGAATATCAACACCAAAGTCTGGTGCGGATCCATCCCCTACATTCTCTATACTTTTCTTCACCCAAATCTTGTTCATCTCACTTCGAACTTCATCCGCATTAACTTTTTGTTTTCCCTTATCTTGATTCTGATTATAATATACCGGACCTCTTTTATCCTGATTCTTGCTTCTAGAGAATTTTTCTATATGACCGGATCTATTGCAAATTTGGCAAACAACATTTCTTTGCATATTTGATTGATATCCTCTTGATCTGCATTGATTAGCCATATGACCCATTCTATTGCATGCAAAGCATCTACCATTGAATGAATTGTTTATTTGCATATTCCTGCATTCATGTGATTTGTGACCATACCTTTTGCAGTTGAAGCACTATCCGAAGAAGGATGTATTAGTCTGATTCATTCTCCTTCTACACTGATTAGCTTTATGACCAAAGTTATTGCAATTGTGGCAGTATCCATTGAAGGATGGATATCTTTGAGCATTAGGCTACCTTACCGGAGGACTTCTAGGGTTGTTCCTTAGATTTTTTGATCTAAAATTCTTCTGACCGGATCTAGAGATTTCTCCTTTCTCATATCCCAAACCACACTTGTCATCTACCCTCTTTTGGCTTTGAAGAAGAACTTCAAGTTGGGTAGAACTTATCTTGAATTTCTCTTTATATTCATTTGCTGTTTGAAGATCCCTTTTGAGAGAGACAATTTGATCCTCAAGTTTTTCTTCATTATCTTTAGCATCTTCAAGATCAGATTCAAGATGTCTGATAATTCTATCCATCTTGTGGCAATCTTCTGATTTCTCCTTGAGAGATTGTCGTAGATCATCTTCAGTTTTTCTTTTCTCTTCAATCTCTTGGGTAAACTTTATAACTCTTGATTCCATTTCATGTCTTACCATAATGATTTCTTTTGATAGCTTTTCACATAACTTGGTTTTCTCCTTAAGATCTTCATTTGCATTATTTGCTTCACCTTGACTTGCCAATTGCTGAAGTAGCTCCTTTCTCTTTTTCATAGAGAGACTTAATTTGTCTTTTAGTTCTCTCATGAAATCATCAGCCTGTTTGAGTCTTTCCTTTAATTCATTGACTTTAGAGTTTGACTGCTCAAGATCATCAAGGGCAGTCTTGAGTTGCTCCCTTAAACCATATGCATCCATTTGGATTCCTAGATCTTCCTCAAGATGTTAGACTCTTTTTAGGAGGAACTTGGCTCTGATACCAATTGTTGATAACTGAGAGGGGGGGTGAATTAGTTATCTTAATTATTTTAGCTTTCTGAACTTTCTTGATAATTAGTGCAGCATCAATTCAAACAAGCAAACATAAGCATGAAATAGAAATACACATGAGACAATATTTTTGACATGGAAACCCTATTAAGGGAGAAAACCATGGGGTGATTAACCCAAGATTGTATTCTCTATTAGAAGAATGGAAGTACAAAATGGCACTTGCCAATTAGGGCTCACTGCCTGAGCACACTGCTCACAAGAGGCACACTGCCTACAAGAGACACACTGTCTACAATTTATAAAGAGTGTAATACAATACTTGAACTGATAAGAAGCATCAACATATGCTAGAGTTTAGTTTCGGTTAGGCTCTGTATACTGATCTGCTACTCTTCATTCACATACTAGATCTTCCTTTCTACTTTTATTCGGTTCTATTGCTTTTCTTCACACTTCACTTGTAACAACAACACAACTCATAACTAAATCCATCTTGTATATATACCCGCACAAGTGATTTCATCACCTTTCTAGTCGGCACCCAGAATAGTCAATCTTTTCACAGACTCTGATCTGTCGGCTGAATCCTTGCACACCAAGTAATGCGGATCAAGGATATACTTATGGAAATCATTAATCATGTCGGCCACACATAATTCATGCCTTCATAACCTTTTCCAACATCAGTAACACATCCGGAATAATGTCTGATGTTCTGCCAGTCAATTCTTCCTCTGTTCACACTGTCACTTGGGAACCTGATACTCAAGCATTCATATCTCTTTATACTTTCCACACCGAAGGCTCAAACCTTGGAATCTATCAGTCAAGATACTCCTCTTGACTTCCCCAAATCTTTGCTTCACTGAGATACTTCTACTAAGAGATCTAAACCTGTCTATCAGACCTTACTGACTGCTCTATTCTTGCTTACCGGACCTCAACACTTCTTCAATCTGACTTCCGGTGAGGACTTATCATGCATTGCGGATGTGTGGGATAACTTTTGTTGCCATCAATGACAACATTCATGAATCCATATAGTGTCTCTTGCCAACAAAATCGATATCATACACCATATATTCAGTACCTCAAATGATATATCAAAAGATAAATGATTCATAGAAGTGAGCAACAATCAAAGATATCCAACCACTGAGATACACAAACATCATCAACACTAGTAGCAACACATTCACGTAAGCAAAACATGATTTCAAATAATCACAAAACAAAGTCCATGATCATTCAAAACCCCGCTGTATTAATTCTCATTGCATATATCAATGTAGCTAAAACCAAAATTTACTATCTCCCTTGCAACACAAAGTTTGTCAAAAGATCCACAATTCGACTAGCTACCTAGAATATATAGCTAAGCCGAAAAGTAATTGTCTTTAAAAACCATAACGGCTTCTTGTAACACCTGATTTAAAAGATGTTTAAATAATAATTATAATAAAGGGCCCTCCAGAGCCAATAGTTTTAGACCAAATATTATAAAACAACTAAAGCATGAAATTGAAATTAATTAAGCATTTGCAAATCCTCATCACTGTTGTCCACCTCATCCATCACCTCCTCTTCCTTCATCTACTCACCTTCTTCTATGTCACTTTGAGCTGCTTGAGGTACCTATGCTCGCAACCTTGCCTTGTATGCCCCGTATTTGTCTATAACAGGTGTCAATGAAATCCTGGGTGGAGTTCTTATCATGCTTATCTGACACTTCTTCTTCTTCACTGCTCTATCAGAGTCCACCACCTTTTGATGTACCTCATCAAACTTATTCCTGACAGTGTTGATATGAGCCACCATTTTCGCAAGCCTCCTGAGTGATTCTCTTGTAATTACATTATAGTTCATTACCTCTTCAGTTACCACCCTTTTGAAATTCTATTTTATTACTTTCACATCTAGGAGCTTCTCATTGTCAGACCCGTTAGCCTCTACCTCCAGAGCAGCAAAGTCCCTTTTAATGTCCATCATCTCTCTATAATAGACTGCAATTGCTTTCCTCATCTCATCCTTTGTTGCAATTATGAGACAGAGCTTCCATTCAACTGTATCAACCCACACAGGTGTGTCTACGTCTCTAGGATCAGCTACTACTTCCTCAGCCACTAAGATGCCAAGGTCCATGTCAGCCATCTCTTGTGTCTCCTTAGAGGCTAAAGATAGACTATGATGATCACTTCTAGCCTTTTTGAATTCTACTATCAAAATTTCCCTCTTCACATATATAGAATCAAATAATTTTACTACCTCCTCAATAAACATAAGACCATCAAAAAAAATTTCTCGACCCACTGATCCATAACATTTCTCAAAGATAGAGATGTTTTGACTTGTTGAAGAAAATTAGGATCAAGGATATAGAGGTTGGCATTTGAGGGAGTTTCAGTTGTGGGTGTTATTATTTTAGCAACCGAATTGACAAAGGATGACAATGAACTTACATGAGCTAGTAGCTTTGAATTTTCCTCCTATAGCCCCTTTACCCTTTTAGATATATTATTGATTGAATATTTGACATGGTAAAGATTTCCTTCCGCAGTAGAGGGCCCCAAATCCACCATGCTCATTCTAAAGTTAGCTTCAGTTACCTCAGCCTTGTTCTTATCCACTACTAGGTTGGTAATTTCCAGAAATTGGTTTCCCAAGGCAGGGCTGGTCACCATCCTTGACATCCTTTTAGCATGTTTAGGCCTAGGAGTGCTTTGTAGCAGATTTGCTACAATATCAATGCCTTCATCTGCAGGTGGCGTATGCCTCTTTTTCTTTTGGACTACTTTCTTCAACCAATTGGGAGATGGGACCAGAGGATTAGCAGTATTAAGAGTAGCTACAAGAGGAACAAAGCAAATTTTTCTCTGGGGGTATTTAGCGGGCTTAGCAAAGAGCATAATAGGCTATCTTCTCCAATTTGAGAGAAAATGAAAGAATCACTATCACTTACGGGGTTATCCATAGGTGGCACATGGTCTGCTTTGGATGAAGAAGTAGCCAATCTGGTATTTCCTTTCGATTGTTGAGTGTCTTGTTCACACGTCATTTTCACCTTTACAGACTCCTTAGGAGGCTTGTCATCACCACCATTCAATTGTGAACTGACTCTATCAAGAGTCAGGTCCAAACTAGAAGATCTTTTGTATGAATGGGTAGTTTGAGACCTGTTTTAGTTTGAGAAGCTGAATCCTTTGGTGTAGTAGAACAATCACACTTTTTTACCTTCCCTTTTAACCAGTTCTTCATTCTGAAAACATGAAAGGAAAACAACTTAACATCTGTAACTTCTTTTTCAAACCATTTGGTAGGAGGTAGGGGCTCTATTGACACGGCATGATAGCCTTCATCCATTATGCCTGAGTTATCATCGACCATGTCAAGAACTTGAAGATCCATATTGAAAGCTCGCACCTAGTCCATAGTTAATCTCATCCACTTCCTCCTTTGTACCTCTCTTTCATCTACACAGTCTTCCCAAAACTCCTTGAGTTGAGGTTGATGTAGGTAAGAACTACCCCCATGTATGTTTTCTTTTATGAAGTTCTTACAGTCAAAATCTGCATAGGATGATAAACTATGGAGACTAAATTCCAATAATAACTTGTCAACATTTTTGGTCCCATCATTACTCTTGCAAGAATAAAAAGACAAGGTCACGGGGAAAGAGTATCCCTTCTTCTCCATAGCTTGATATTTTACATTTACAGCCACCATCTGACTGCACAATTCCAACAACACCAAATAATAAGACGGGTAATGTGGCAATTTCAATGGGGCATTTTCATAACCCCCAATTCTTAAATAAGAGAAATGATCAAATTGTATATAAAAACTACCAAATTTCATGACTAGAGAAGACACTTCAACTGAGAACCTTCACTCTATTGAGCCATCAATCTTCTTGGCTAACATCATAGAAAAAAAATCATTTACTCTCCTAAAATCTTTCATACCTTTCATTCTCTACAATTGAGGGAAAATATGGTACATAGGCATACTTGCTACAGGATTTCCTTGAACCCTCAAACTAGGCCAATTAACCTCTCTTCGAGCCAACACATACACCAGTTGGGAATACATGTGGAAACTCATGCTTCTTGTAGAATTCATCAATTGGCCATGTAAATATTCACTAATAATCTTCACCTAGTCAATGTGATGGTCCCCACAAATCAACAAAATGAATCTGCACATCCAAAATTCAAAAATATTTGATTCTAGGTTCCTGACTACTCTGTTCAGCAAAGTTATCATGTCTGAAATTTCCTCCTTAAAATGGTAGAGACTTTTTAGATTGGCGGGAAGCTGAGATTTCCCAGTCTTTTCAATTTCCAACCAGTTTTTAGCAATGCAAGTATGGCACCAATCTTTCCTTTCATTGTAGTAATTCCAGGCAGAAGACACAGAAACATTAGCACTATCTTCGTGTTCCTCCAAATTCAAAGCTAGGGCCACAGATTTTGAATCAACTTTTGCAACAATGGCACCATTAGAGGTTTTTATCTCATGGGATTCCAGAAAATAGCCATTTGCACATGCCACTATTAACTTAGGGCAATGTACAGTGAGCGGAAAGCCTCCATCTTTATCTACACCACTACTAACAATCTTTCCCACCAATGGAGTTTGATTCTCGAACCACATTCTTCCCTAAAAGTCCTCTAAATCAACATGGCCTAAGTTGGTATCTCTCATCCCAGACAAACCATTCTCAACTATAGAGGTCATGGGGACTCCTAGAAATTTGAACTTCATCTTCATATACTTAAGGAACCAAAACACCAGATACTCTAAAACATATACAGACAACATAGGGTAATGCAAAGAACTGACAGGGAGTTCTTTATGCAGATACATGGAAATGGAAATTTTCTAACTCCCCAAAGAAAGTGTTGTGCTTTTATAACAGAGTAGAACAAGAAAGAGATGGGGTTGCTAATTGTGTTGACCTGTAAAAATGGACTTATGTTGATATCCCACACGTAGCAAGCTAGCCATTTAACACTCTGCAACGCATTCTCTTCATGAAATGATGCAACTTTAGGTGAGATGAAGAATTTATGAATGTCACTTCACATAAATTCACTTGTAAAGGACATTAAATTCTGGCAGTGAATTTAACCTTCAAATTGATTAATACATGCCTCGAGTTTCCCTCCAAAGATTATGCCACTATGTTTTCACGGACTTCCATTTAAATGTGAAGTGACAAGTGTCATTCCTCCACACCGTATGCTAGCATAGCAAAAACACCACAACAAGTCCTTTGAAGTCAGCAAGTCGGGTAGGAATTGAAGTTTTGACCTCCAAGTCAGAGATTCAGAAGTTCAAGGAACTCCCGACCTCCCTACAACAAAGAGACTCCACGATACCGAAACACAAAGGAAGACTCAAGACATTAGACTCCTCATTCAAAGTTGGCAAGTTGGGCGGTTCAAGAACTTGTGAACTCACCGACTTGGTTCAAACATGCAAAGAATTGTCGATGAATCGAAATACAACTAAGTAACATTGGACTTGAGATGAAAAAGCAACAAGTAGCACATATAAGGTGAACAAAAGGGCTAAGATATGAACACTTTATTACATTTTTCCAAAAATGGGACAACACTCTCCACATGCTTAAGGTAGTAAACTAAGATGTAATGTTATATAAGCATGCAGGATGGATGTGATCAGTGGGATGGTCTGTTGGTGAGTTCTAGGGCTTTTCCCTATTGTAAATCACTTGTGATTTAGTCAAAAGTTTCTAAGCTACCTGTCTTTGAAAGTTATACTCTATTTTATTTTCATTCTCACAAGTTGTAAGTTCATGAAAAGGTGTTGAATATAGATTTTTGTTGTTTATAGTGTCTCCATAGTTTATTGGACTTCTTAGGAGGTAGCATGCTATGTCTCCCTCTAAAGCACCTTTTCTAATTTGGTAGCACTATTGATTAGTTAGTCCATGCAAGGATTATAAAACTGCTCAAAGTGTATTTGATTTTTCCTTTTTAGTATGTTATGTGGGTTTGTTTTATTTGGTTATGGATTGTTTAATGATTGTTCAAAAACAACATTTTTATGTTACTAAAAGGTAGAGACCAAGTTATGGTTAATACTTGCATGCTTAAATGCTTCTAAAGTAAAACAAAATAACTCTTAAGTAAATAAAAAAACTCAAAGCTATAGTGAATGTGGTTGTGGTTGAATGGCATAGGCCAAATGGTTCTCACGATGGAGATCCAAGTTCGAATCCCCCAAGTAACACGTGGTTTCTAAGTGGCCTCTAAGTTGACTAAGTTGATTAAGTGGATATGTTGTTGGGGAGGAGGTCCCCCTTGTGACCTCCAACGATTACGAATAAAAAAAAACTCAAAACTATATCTCTTGGCATTTTCAAAAATGATTTTATTTTTATTTTTTTACGAGTTATTTTATTTATTTATAAAATTGACATAAAATCATTGCAAAGCTACAACCAAATAGTACATTTAATATCAAATTAGAAAACTTCTATAGAAGACATAATAGCTATTCAATAATATAGATTTCAAGTTTTGTTTTCAAATAAATATTTAGTAAATATATTATGTCACAATTTGTGTAGGACTTTTGAATTGAAGATAAAAATGTGTCTCATTTGTAATGGTTACTTTATTTCAAATAGATTTTAATTTCACTAATAAATTATTAACTATTAGACTAATTTTTAAAAAAATCATAAAATTAGATGTCCATACATTTCATAGATTATATATTGTAAATAAATTTAATTTATAATTTATATAATTATAATTATTATTTTAATCAAAAAATTGTTTAATTAATTAAATTTAATTAATAAAATGATATGATTATATCAGCTACCAAAATTAAATACTTAAAATACAGTTAACCAAATTCAACTTGTAATTAATTTTTTTTAATCTATTTTTTATAGGAAAAGTGTCATAGATATTCAAAATCAAGCTTTCCACAGCCTCAAATTGTAATTCTAACTACCTAATTTCTAATATCCAGCGTAGAATCCACACATTACATTTAAAAAAAAAATAGAACCCACACATTACATTTTCGAAAAAAATTGGAACCCACACACTACTCTTAAAAAAAGTTGGAGCCCGAGGTCCACGTGGCCCCTGCTGCAGATTCTAAATCCTTTTGAAACCAGAATACAGGGCTACCTCTACTTCAGATCTTCACGAAACAAATACAGCAAAAACTACGATCGCCACGACGTTAATGGCAGAGAATACTAAAATTCCCGAAGCCTCATTGGTACTAGAGGGATTCGAACCCGGGCTGGCCCGTGTAATTTGAGTGCCTGTGCCGGTAGTAGAAGGGGAAGTATTAGGAGCTCCTGAACCTGCTTACAAACAACAGCAATAAACGAAATTCAATTTATTTACCATCTGCGAATTCGTAATCCAAAACTAATTTGAGAAGCACTGAGCCACAAAAACATTTTACCTTGACATTGACTGACAGAAGGGGTTGTAACTTTGCATTCGCCCGGCAGGGCCAGAGCTCTAGTTCTGTTAATTGACGAACTATTAGCAGTAAGCAGCTGACAGAGACAGGAGGCCTCGTTCTGGACGACAGAAGCAAGGGCGCTACAGCATCCCGGAGTAGGCGCATCATCTTTTCCCGTTACGTAATTCACACACGGCGTTAAGCTCGCCAGTGCGCTGTTACAGTTCGACTGTGCCTCCGTCGTGTGCTTTCCCACCGCAGCCATGAGCGTAACAACGCTCAAAATTAAGGCAATCGACGGCGAAATTTTTCTTTCTGTTACTCTTCCAGCCATTGAAAAATACTAAATTTCCCCTTGACGTCGCGGTTTCGAAACAGGGGAGTAGCGTGTTGCAGAGGTGTGGAAGGATATGAATGCAGGGGTGTGTTTATGAAGGGGAGATTGAGAAATTTCAAGTTCTACACGGAAGCGTAGAAGACAAGGCTATTGCCGTTCACCAAACATCGTTCACCAAGACTTTCTCTTCGCACGATTTAGCACGCCAACGTTATTCCTGTTCCGCTGAGCGTAAACAGCCGGTGAGTTGTTAGTCCCCGCTGCCGTGGCACTTTGACTTTTAACGTCTATCTTTTCCGTTCCGTTTCTATTTCCCTCCATTGGCATCCTTTATTACCATCTCATATATGCCCATACCATATCCAAGTGCCGTGATGGGATGGAGACAAAACGTGGGGCATTTTGCCGCCCAGATTCAAATTTTTTAAAATTTGTCGCCAATCAATTCTTAAATGGGCTTCCCTCCCATATTGCATCTTTTGTTGATGCCATTCTCAGCAGTGGAGACAACTTATTTGCTGGAAAGAACTTCTACACCTACGATGGCTTCATCCAGGGCAGTAGCTGATGGTGAATTTTTTTTTTTTCTATCCCTTTTTCTATTAATTCTAATTGCAAGTCATTCTCTGGTAGATGACGGTGCTTCTCTGCAGAAACTAGTGTTTAGATTCAAAATCTAGGACGAACGCGCCAAGTAAAAGGCCTTCAAGATGGGTGAGCGTTTCGAGGGTATGATACCTCTTCCTATTCGTTTCAAGTCCTGATACAAAGTTTATTCATCTATGAAATCTGACTAACATTTTTATTTTAGGGATGAATTCCGTAACGCTGGACAAGGAGGAGGATAAATGTAATAGGGGATGTGGATCCTACCGCTTTGATAATTAAATTTAGGAAATTTGGCTACATAGTGTTGGTGAGCCAGAGTCTTGGTATAGAGGAGAAGAAAAAGGGTGTGAAGCGTCGAAGGAGTCCAAAGAGTCTTTTCCGGGGCTACCACTTCAGGGCGTTTGAATACGGCGTTGTCAGAGAAAAGAACCCCAATTTTTGTTGTGTTATATTATAAACAAGTCTGCCTTGAGTTTTAAAACAGTCATTATTTGGAGGGTAACATTATTTTATTTGGGCATGGAGTAGGGTTTGAGGTTCAGTAGAAACCTGGATTTAACCTAGATTTATATAGTTAACTCTAATGTAGGGTTTCCTTAGATCTATAAGACAAATGTACAAGACCATTGAAGGCTGTGAGAAAAGCAAGTAGTTTATTGCAGTAATTGGATGGTCTGTGGACCGATTTTAATCTATCCTAAATTTCACAACATTTCAGATTCCCTAAATATATGCATTAAACATATATGTATGTAGATTTGGGGTTTTTTTACAGTTTATATGGCAACTTTAACAACCTGGTAAAAGAAGAGATGAGAGCCGTTCTCAAAAAATCCATGGAGAATATTATCAGAGATGTCATCACATATAGGAAGCCCAACCTTATTTTGGAAGTCAATTCCTCTTGCTTGCAATAATGGCAAGAAGAATGGGAAAAAATTAATATAAACTATGCTATCATTTTCTTGGATTTTAATGTTTTGACTCTATTACATCAATAAAGATTTTTTTTAAAGATTTATCTTTTTAAAAAATAAAGATTTTTTTGAATTATCATTATCTTAAAAAATATTTTAATTTTCAGTGGAAAAAACAAAAACAAATCTTCTTTATTGATCACATTAAAAATCATAAAAATAGTTTTAAAAATATTATTTATATATAGAAATAGTATCTTATTTTTTCTATTATTAAAAAAAAAAAATCTTAAGGAAAAAAACAAAAAACAACTCTGCTTTACTAAAAAAGTATCTTAATTTTTTCTATTATAAAAAATATTTTTTAAAGTGAAAAAAAAATCTATAAAGTATTATAAAATTAAATTAAATTAAAAAAGTTCAACTTATTTTATTTTATAATATTTTTTAGATAAAAAATATGTTTTATACTTAAAAAATATTTTTTATAATAGAAAAAAATAAGATACTATTTCTATATATAAATAATAATTTTTAAAATCATTTTTATGATTTTTAATGTGATTGTAAAGAAGAATTGTTTTTGTTTTTTTATGTTAAATGGAAATTAAAGAAGCTTCAACTTCTCTATTTTTTTTACCTTCTTTAATTTAATTTAATTTATATATATGCAACTGCTTTAATTTTATTTTATTCATATTTATATACAACTATAATCATAAAAAAAATAGAAACATTTAAATTTAAAGTTTGGTTTAAATTTTATATATATATAATTAATTAATGAATTTGTTAGTGTGTTCTTTTTATATTAAATTATTTTTCATATTTATAATTAATATATACATTTATTATATTTTAACAATTTTTTAAAATTATAATTATTGTTAAAGTTTCATGTCTGTTATATTTTGGTTTACATAAAATTCTATTATAGAATACTTTAGCATAATTATTTACATAACAATTAAGTTACAAAATAATTATTTAAATTAATAATATTAAATCAACTTTTAATTGGCATGCAATGAAGTTTGTGATTCTCCAAACAATTAGCATGGCCTCTTTAGGATTTGAGTAGAGACTTTAATGATTTCTAAATGCTTGACTACAATGCCTCTTTGGATTCTTGATTTCCCTATGGCTAACTTTATCATTACTTTTTTAATTGGTTTCCTTGTTGATCCATTTTTTTTAACATAATGACAAACATTATTTCTAGAGCATGTACAATCTTTAAGGGAACAAGTGTGTATACCTTGTCTATAGGGTTTGGAGGGTTCCTCCTCTTGTACTGATTGATCTTAATTTTTTAGAGTTGGTGTACCACTAGTTTTTTTAAGATTGACAAATTCATTTTGTAATTAGTTGTTTTAATATATTTTTTGTCTTTATGTTTAAAAATACCTTTAATATATAGATTTCTCCTACATTCACTATTAATAGTAGATTCTATATGGTTTTTACTTATCTATAAAAGGTATCCATGGTCTTTTAGGTACAATGTTAAGCATTGACCATACTCCTATGCTGAAATGGAAGCCATAGCCTATCACAACATCATCTAGGATGGATTAGAGTCGTTGTCACTAGAGAAGCCTAATTAAAGACTTTGAAACCACCCACATAGTTTCCTTGGCTTCCCCTACCTCGAAAACAATAACAAACATGGAAGATGCATCGATATTTACCCTATATTTGTGAGTCATTGAAAGGAACAATTCACCAAGGGTCATTCTGATAGCATGTATCATGATTATCATGTTCACCTTGAAGATCTTCCTCAACCTATGATCAGTAATCTCCTTCAAAAAATGTAATCACTATTGTATCCATCTTGTATTTACTCCAAGGCTACCAAGAATGGGATGAATTGGAAGAATTTATAATTTGAATGTGGGAGGTGACTGCATATCTAAACATCATGATTTGTATGCCTAGAATTATACCATGGAAGGATGCCTTACATTGGCTTTGCTTATGTCTATAATAGCTTCACCATCTTCTAATGATGGGGTCTCGCAAGTTGTGCAAGGGGCATATAATATTAAATATGTCTGGAACTAGTTTTTTCCACATATGTGGTGAATTTTCCATGATACAATCTCCTTCCATGTCTATTGCCAAGTTGACTAGTGAATTTGAATGACTATTGATCTCCCTAAAAACATGTTTTATTGTGAATGTTGATAATGATTCAAGGAAGGGTCAACACTGCCTTAGAATATTGTTTATTTTCTATTTCAGGGAACCTTTCTTTCTAATAGAATTTATAATGACCATGGAATCATTCTTGACATGCACTTGTTTAAATCCATATTGTTTGTAAATCCAAAGGCCTAAGAGAAATGCCTATGCTTCTACTTTGTTATTGGTTCCTAGTTTTTTCGAGGCTACTCCAACCATCTTCCCTTCATGATCCCTAACTATACAATGAGCTCCTAAGATGCCAGTGTTTCCCTTAGATGCTCTATCAAAATTGATTTTAAAGCATCCTTTAAGGGGGTATTACATCAGGCCATCATATTCCCTATCTAGGGTTTGATATGGGATTAATTCTCATCATCACCATGAATAGTGATTACTAAATATTTTTTAATTATGCTACCTTGGAGGTAGCTCCCTTTGACATTAATAAAAATGATAAATGCATAAGCCACAAGGGTGACAATACATTGGCCATGAGGATGACACTATGTTACTTGGGGAGTTTATACTATATAAACCTCACTCCAGCTGCAAATTTGGTGATCCTTTCAACTTGCTTGGGAGAGAGATGAGGTGCCATATGCTCCAGATAGAAGGAGAACATTTCCATGTTATCATGGGTAACACCATCCCTAAAAAGAGATATTGCATGTTTGATGTCCTCACTCTTAAGAGCAGCTACTATGTCAAAAAAAAATGCCCTAATTTCTAGTCTTAGGCTTCTCATTGAAAGAAGACATCCCTACCATAAATAACTCATTTTCGAAATAATTCAAAATTCACTCTAAAAACAAATATTGTGTATTTGATTGTTGTTTGCATGCTTTTATTGTAAAAAATTTGCATATTTTGCTTGATTTTTACTAGGGTTTGCCTTTCAAACTTGTTAAACTTGCATGGCATGCGTGTTGTGAAGGATATTATTGATCTAATTGACTGATATCCCTGACATACTCTTCTGCACATCTTAAATTTCATTACAACACTCTTTATTTCTACATTTACATTGTTTATTTAGTGTTTATTTAGGGTTTAGGGTTTATTGTTTATTGTTTAGGGGTTCAGGTTTATTTAGTGTTTAGGGTTTATTTTTAGGGGTTAGGGGTTCAGGTTTAGAGGTTTAGGGTTTAGGGTTTGTAAATTCATAATTTAGGGTTTCTAATGTCTGATATAAAATTTAAAAATTCATCATCAATTGCTAATTTGTATTGCATTTTCATTGTCTATTTGGTCAAAATTGCTTGAAATTATGTGTTTTTATGAGACCTAGTTTGTGCATGAGCTAGGGTTGGTAGCTAAAATTTGGTTTCAGATTTTACTACTATCCTTTACACTCTTTCAAGTCTGATTTTGACCTGTAGCATTCCATTTCATTGCATAATTTCATTTAGATCTCATACCTAGGGTTTGAAACTTGCATTTTCACTAGGTTTTGCACTAGATTCCTCTCTAGGGTTGCATTCTAGGGGTGTTGTAGTGGATTTTGTGGCCTTAGAGGATTGTTATTAGACATATTCCTTTCTTCCCTCTGATAAATTCCTTACAAAACCTTTTCATTTCATGATTGCATTGAAAATTTGATGAAAATTACATGATTTAAGGGTTTTTCACTAGCTTTTCATTGCTTATCTTCACAAGACTACTCTACAAGCATGTTGTAACAGAATTTGTGACTTTATCAGACTTATATCAGACCTATTTACTACTTTCCTCAGTCCCATCCTTTACAACACCTTTTGTTTGACACTTTTGCATTGAAATTTGATCAAAAATTGCATGTTTTAGGCTTTTTAACTAGGTTTGACTAGTCAACTCTCTACGTGTTGTGTCTGATTTTTCTCACAAGGTGAATGATTACATGGTTATTATCTAATATCCATCATAAAATTTCACACAACACCCTTTTTATCGGTTGTTTGCATGCTTTTATTGTGAAAAAATTGCATATTTTGCTTGATTTTTACTAGGGTTTAACTTGCAAACTTGTTAAACTTGCATGGCATGCATGTTGTGAAGGATATTATTGATCTAATTGACTGATATACCTAACGTAATCTGTTTCACATCTTAAATTTCATTGCAACACTCTTTATTTGGACATTTACATTTACATTTTGTGAAAAAATTGCATATTTTTGCATAATTTCACTAGTTTTTGGACTTACAATAATTGAGGATTGCATTCAAAAGTGTGTTGTGAAGCATATCTCTGATTGAAAGGACTAATATTTATGTTATTTACTTTTGCACCTCATAAATTTGATCACAACACCTTTGCTTTACATAATTCGCATTGAAAAAAAAAAGCATAAAAATCTAGCATCTTTAGTTCATTTACATTCATATTTTGAGAATTTGATTTCTTGCATATTTCATGGATTCCTCTTGTTATTAAATGGAAGCTTTAGTTACATACATTAAGGACCCTGAGACCTTTTGCAAATTCATCAACATGAATCCTTGGGCCCTACAACAAATAGGAAGAGATAGGGAGATACAGAGTGAGCGAGATGTCCAAAGATATAGGCATATATAGGAATGATAGGGGAGAGAGGGGCAAGAGATAGGTAGAGATAGATAGGTAGAGAGAGAGAGAGTAGATAGATTGGGAGAGATAGAGGAGACAAAGGGAGAGATAGGGAGATAGAGAGTGAGTGAGATGTCTAGAGAGATACATCCGAGAGAGATTGAGAAGTAGAGGGATGATAGAGAGAGGGAGACAAGGGAGAGATAGGGAGATAAAGGTTTAGGGTTGCTCATGTTTAGAGTTTAGGGGGTTACAGGTTAGGGGTTAGGGATTAGGGGCATTATTTAGGGTTGAGGGATTTAGAGAGAGAGAGACTTCTTTTTACATGCAACCGTAAACCCTAAATAATGCCCCTAAACCCTAAACTCAAGCAACCAGAAACCTCTAAACCTTAAATAATGCCCCTAAACCCTAACCCCTAACCCCTAAACCATAAACTCTAAATAATACCCCTAAGCCCTAAGCCCTAAACTCTCAACCTGAGAAACCATAAACCCCTAAATCCTAAACCCCTAAACCCTAAACACTAAACCCAAGAAACCCTAAACCTCTATCTCACTATCTCCCTATCTCTATTGTTCCTCTACCTCTCATTCTCTCTCCCTATGTCTCCCGAGTAGCCCTAATCCTGAGTAGCCCTAAACCCCTAAACCCTAAATAATTTCCCTAAACCCTAACCCCTAAACCCTAAATAATTTCCCTAAATCATGACCCCTAACCCCAAGCAACCCTCTCTCTCTCTCTCTCTCTCTCTCTCTCTCTCTCTCTCTCTCTCTCTCTCTCTCTCTCTCTCTCTCTCTCTCTCTCTCTCTCTCTCTCTCTCTCTCTCCCAAAACCCTAAATAATGCCCCTAACCCCTAACCCCTAAACTTGAGCAACCCTAAACCTCTATCTCCCTATCTCTCCCTTATCTCCCTATCTCTATCATCCCTCTACCTCACAATCCTTCTCCCTAACTCTCTGGACATCTCACTTGCTCTCTATCTCCCTATCTCTCCCCTCTATCTCCTCTCTCTCTCTCTATATCTAGCTATATCTCTATCTCTTGCCTCTCTCTCCCCTATCATTCCTTTATCTCCCTATCTCTCCCCTCTATCTCTCCCTCTCCCTTATTGACAAATGAAATGAAAACAATAAAACCAGGACTCTCTTTCTATCTATATATCTATCTCTCTCTCTCTCTCTCCTAAGCAAATTGGAAAGGAAAAGAAAAACTAGGAAAGCTAGGAATAGGATTTAATTAGGAGGTAGATAGGTCAGAGAGAGAGAGAGATCTGAAAAAGTAGAAGTGTAGAGTCAAGGCGCACTTTTGGCAACTTAATTTATCTTAACATTCCTGAAGTCTTACAAGATTAAAAGTAATATTAATCTATTTGGTGGAAAAGTGGAACCTTTGCAAAGTTGTAGATGGAAAACATGACTCCACTTCCCAAAATCTTGTAAGTATATAAATGAAGGTTTTGAAAATAATTATGTATCATCAATGAATAATCCTAATGCACTCATCCACAAACTTGTAAATTGCAGTGAAGTTCAACATCCCCATGCCTCACAAAGTTCCACAACATTCATTTACCAAAAGACCAATTATTATGTGTAGACTTTTCTTATGTTTACATACATTTCAAAAAAGAACTTACAAAGTGCCAAGATTACAATGCATCACATAATGAAATTTGTTGAAAAAGTTAAAAAAAATCTTCAAACAAATGTAGTTGACTTGTATATAGCCAAGCTCCATGATCTTTTCTACTATCTTGTTTACATACACCAATGGAATGGTACATGGGCATCCATCAAAAGAATAATGATAGGGGGATTCTTATCAAATATTATATTTGGTAACTTTCTAGTAAATATTTATAAAAACTATGGAAACATAGACAAGGCATTGCTAACTATTTGATAGAATGCCTCAAAAAAATGTGATTTCATAGATTACCATGATTATAGGAAATGCAGAAAATGAATCTAAAAATGGACATTAGAATTTTGTTATCAATGCTCTTTACAAAACTTAGAAAATAGACAGGCCTTTTCGATCATAGATGAAATTAGATGCAATGGTCATAAGAATATGGTGGGATATCGATAGACCACCTTTAGAGAGAGAGAGAGAGAGAGAGAGAGAGGGTAAAGAAAAATAGATATCCATTTTGGGAAACCAAAAATAGATTTCTATTTTGGGAAACCAAAAATAGATATCCATTTTGTAAAACATAAAAAAGGAAAAATGGTATTTTACCAAAGTAAAACAGATATCTGTTAATAATAGATATCCGTTTTGCTTCACTTTTGCCTTGTATGTAGGCTTGGGGTGGTCATAGTTGACTTTCCCTCAATTCTAACTTTTTTACTGATTTCACTCTCTTCTTCAAACTTCACCCTTTGTGCTGATGACTTTTTTTATGCAAAATTGATAAAACGAAAAGGGTTTATAGAGGAAATTGTTAGCTTTCTAAAAATATAAGATTTTCTTGATTATCATTTTGTTAAATAATTATTAATAATTTTCTATATAGTGTGTGTCTGAAATCCTGATGGATACATTGATTGAAAAACATCAATAACTCTCAAACCATTTCACCTTTTTCAGATCCGAAAAATGCATCACACTTTATGCTTCATTGGCTATAGGTTAAAAAAAAAATTTAAATTCCAATTTTTTTTCATCGAGTTAGGTTGGTTTGACAATTACTCTTTAGTTTTTAAAAAAAGTCATAGTAAAAAAATCATAACTAATTATTTTATTGGAAAAAAATTTTAAAAAAATATGCGTCACATCTGGGCATGAGTCCTCTACTTATTTTGAAAGTTTCAAAAAAAAAAATATTTTTTTGCTCATAGTTAGGTTGGCTGGACAAACACCCACTTTTTATTTTTTTTCTGAAAAATTTAATAGCTGTTCATTGAAATGTTCATTTTTTACTAAGTAAATTTACTTTAAAAAAAAATTAGTAGCTCATAAACTAGATTGAATTCTCTACAAATTTCATTCTTACATTTTTTTTCCATTCAAATTTTCACATGAACTTGATTAAGTCTGATTTTTTGTATTTTCATTGCCACTTAGAAGTATAGTTTGGCCCATCATGATCCTGCACATACCCTATTGAAAAATCTAAAATTTACACTAATTTATTAAATATTTTCTTTGAGTTAAATATTAAAGCATTTATTTATTTAAATATATAATAAAATGAATATGCTATTATCATAATAATTAATATAATATATAATTTAATATTAAATTTTTATATATTACAGTCATCAAAATTTTAAAATAAATATTAATACTATATAAGATTTACTACACTTTTGAGTAAAAACAAAATTAAACAATTACCAAAATATTGAAAGAGCTTTCCGAAAGTAAGATTTAAAGTTACCATATTACACAAAAATAGTATGTGTTCATGTAATGAATAAAATAGTTTAAAACTAAAATAAAATAGCTCTTATGTAAACAAGTGCCACGTAGTGGTTGATTAGCTATTGGTTGTATATAGTATTTGTTTAGTTGTAATTTTTTTTGTTGATTAGGTATTGGTTGTATAGACAAATTGCATTCCAATAATTGAAAATTTAATTTTTGAAGAGTGTTGAAATGTCTTAGGTAAATAAAATTGAAATCTCAAAAACAATCTAATTTGGTAAAAATAAAATAGGACTAAAATATTTCCTAACTATAAAACTAAACTTTTACAAAGTCTATTAAATAACACAAATATTTCCTTAAAATGTAATAATACTAATACTTTTATAATTTAAAATGCATTAAAATATTGTAAGTTTGAAGAATAAAAAATAAAAAATGTAATAACATGGCGAAATATTTTTTGTGATAATGTAGATTTTTAACTTTTGACTAAATAAAATTGAAATCCTAGATTTTTAACTCTTGACTAAATGAAATTGAAATCCCAAAAATAATCTAATTTCATAAAATAAAATGTGTAGAACCCTAACCCTAACTGGGTGTGGATAGATTTGAAATGTCTGCCTAAAATATTAAAATGTAATAATATTGAATAGCATTACAATTTAAAATGCATTAAAATATTGTATGTTTGAAGAATAATTACATAATATAATAACAGTGTGGATAGATTTGAAATGTCTGCCAAAGATATTAAAATGTAATAATATTGAATACCATTACAATTTAAAATGCATTAAAATATTGTAAGTTTGAAGAATAATTGCATAATATAATAACAAAAACATATTCATATTTACATCACTACAGTAATGTAATATTGTGGTTTACTAATAATTTTGGGTGCATTCATTTAATAAAAGTATGTAGTTTAGCTCCATTTAATTAGACATCAATGGTTAAGATCAAATGAATAGTTAAGAAATATTTTAGTGAAATTAGGTTATTTATGTGTAAAATGCTAAAGTGTAGTAATAATACTAATACTTTTATAATTTAAAATGCATTAAAATATTGTAAGTTTGAAGAATAAAATAAAAAATATAATTAAATTCATGATACTATAGATTTTAAAGTTTTGACTAAATGAAATAAATAATCTAATTACATAAAATAAAATCTGTAGAACACTAAAAACTAAATTAAAATTATATTGCTTTTAGCTAATGAAGCAAAAAATTAATCGCCATCCATTTAGGCATCACTTAACTAGTGGGAGACAAAATTTGTGTTCATAATTTGTTTACTTGCCACGTACTCCCTTCAAATCAAAATTCTCTCCGCATTTATAGTTTTTTGTTGCACTCTCCCGACAAACCGGTCATTTTTTTTCAACCAATGACAATACATATAAATCATTTCTAAATAATTTTTTGTTTAAAAATTATCATGTTCACATAGGAAAAGTACAAATTTAAATCAAATTTGTCTACAAGAAAAATAATCATATCTTTTGATTGGTTTGCAATCAATTGATTAATAACTAGATAAGTTGAACTCAATCGGTTTGCAATCAATTGATTAATAACTAGATAAGTTGAACTCATTGCAATAGTACTAGCCGAAGGCAGGTACTAATAAAAACATCTGTGTTTTTTTTCATCTATTTACTTATCTATTTATGTATTTTTACTAGTTAAAATAGATTTTAATATTAAATATTTATATAGAAAAATCAACTACATATTATTATTTTGTATTCTTAGTCATTTTGGTTTTTACATCTAATAAATCTTTATTCCATCACATATTATTAAGCCACACCAATATCCAAAGCAAACTATTAAAGACCATTTTCTTACTAGTTAAAATAGATTTTAATATTAAATATTTATATAGAAAAATCAACTACATATCCAAAACAAACTATTAAAGACCATTTTCATTTCAAAATCATGCCAAAACTACACGACATTCTTGCATTGGAAAAGGCTTAAACTTTTTATTATATTGATATGTGATTGGATAAAATAATTTCTTAATTTTTATAAATTGAAAACTCTAAAATTCTTCCAATAAAAAGTGTTTAGTCAATATTTTTAAAAAACCTTCTAATTTCTATTATAAAAAAATTGAAAAAACTCTGAAACATTAAACTCTTAATGTTTGTAATTTTTTTTAAAAGTCTATATTAAAAGCAATAACTTGACTACACTAATAAAATATTTTAAAATATAAAACATTTTTTTAATGCAATAAAATATTGTTTTGAATTATTAGCGCATAAAAACTATGGTTTTTAATCCAAAACAATAGTGCAGCAAAACTATTGCTTTAAAAAAAAATTGGACAGGCCTAATAAATTCAAAATTATCAAAAGAATTGACGCCCTCCGAATAGATTTAAAATCATTTGACTGAATCGTGGTAGACTGCAGGTAGAGGAATAAATTTAAAATCATTTAAAATCCGTTGTAGACGGCACGTAGCATCCATTAAACATAGCTGTACTTTTTCTCCATCCCATCATGCGACCCATGTCTGATTCTGATATGGCATGCGTGGCATGGTAATATGGTGGCATGCCAATAAGGAATGTCAATGGAGGGAAACGGAAATATAAACGAAAACGGGAAAAAAGTTTGACTGTAGTGTAGGCTCCACCTGCAATGTCAGCCCGGACTAACAACTCACCGGCTGTTTAAGCCTTTCCTTTTTGTTCAGACATAATTGAAATCGAAGTATTCGCGGCAGACTTTATGAAAGTAATAAACATACACAAGTCGTTTCCGAGTATGTCCGTAGAACAACACTAAACTATTCTGGTAGTTGTTGATTAGGTCTGTTAGGGAAATGAAGAAGTATACCTTTAAATTAGTAGTTGTCTTTTGGTTAAGTTGTTAGAGTTAAGTTTAATTTGTCAAAATTATTGATCATAAAATCTAACCTAGTCTAGTCTAATGGATCATAAGATTTTAATCTCCCATCCTTACTAATTAAACTCAAGCAATTAAATAATAATCTTTTAATAACTTCAAAAATTTACAAAATATAATGTAAATTAAAAATATTATGATTTAATTTGGAGAGAAGATGATGGAAGTGATTAGAAACAAACAAAAAGTAATAAAAGCCATTGTCACTTAATTAGGGCAAAGGGAGATGGATATTGAGGTGTTATGCTTTGTGTCAATGTAAGGAATTCCATGAAGGTGAAACATTTTCTCCTTGATAGCTCCGTGCGAGAGGGAAACTGCGAATGCACTTACCTTTCCCTTTGTGATCAAATATTTGACTTTTCAGTGTCGGAAAGTTTGTTTCTTCACTAAGCAACATAGGTGTTTTTAGAGATATAGAGTTGTAGGAAGAATTATTTTATGGCTACATGTATACAAGAGCTTCAATTAAAACTCTCTCAAAATGTTGGCAAGGAGAAAATATTAGAAGTGGCATGGGAACAAGGATCTTTGCCAATATTATTCTAGTTTAATTATTACCTTATCTTCCTCGAGTGTAGATTCTCAATTATTATTGATTATTGAAATCTCGAGCTTTGATTTGGAACTATTGTTTTGAGGTTATGGATGGTTATTATTTTAAAAAAATATGCATTTATTATTTTTATTTAGAACTATTGTTTAATTTAAGTTCATAGTATAGCCTTATTAAAATTATATCTATAAAAATCAAATGTCTATTATCGTAAGAAGATTTTTTTGGAAATATTTATACATGTAAAATTAGAGAAACGAAATGAAAGGGATAAAAGGAAAAAGTGGAGGCATTGTTCACTACTTTCTATTTTTTAGAATTCTAAAATAGATTGATAACCCAAAAACTTTATAAGAGAAATTCTAAGCTAAATAAACTAGAAAAAGCATGAATAATGCATACCAGTGACTCTGAGAGATATGCAAATGTCAGGATGGCTTAATTGCATTAAGAGCTCAAAGAAGAAGCTACACAAGACTGACATAATTGCCATACAAGATGTAAAATACAAGCTAGGTAGTGAGTTTATATATACCAAGCAGAAGGTTGGAGGTGGAAAAACTGACCAATAGGGAGAGACCACCAAACAGTCTAAACATATTAAATGAAACTCCCTCATAGGATGGTAACACCTCAAACGACCCATTCAACTAATTAAACTCACTTTATTTAACCTAAGCAAGCTTAATAAAAGTGTAGGAAAAACCTAGGAAATAGGGAAATAAATAACTCGACCATGGAAATAAAAACCTACACTAACACCCCCTTAAGCATAGATTAGGTGGGTGAAAAGATGGGTCCCAAAAAATCAAGCCTAATGAGGTACCCATATACAAAGAATTTCCCCCAAAGAGGAGAAGCCCCCCACAAAACAAAGGAGTAGAAGCCCCCCTTAAATAAAGAGAATACCCCACAGAATAGAGAGAGTAAAGAGAAGGACTAAGAAGCCCCCCAAAGTGGACACCTGCTATACCTCCAGCAATGCTCACAAATGAAGGAACTTGCTCTTAGTGAAGGGTTTGGTGAAGATGTCTACAGTTCTAATGTCAGATAGTACCTCAGATCAATGATCTGCTCATGAATCGACTCTCGGACATGTGGATCTCAATGTGTTTGGTCCATTGGTGATGGATCATATTGCTAAAGATTTGTATCGCACTCTAGTTGTCACAAAAGATGATTGTAGCTTCTGGAATGGAATACCAAACTCAATGAGAATGTTCTGAAGCCAAATGGCCTCAATAGTAACAGTAACTGCTCCTTGATACTTAGCCTTTGTAGATGAAAGAGAAATTGTAGACTACTTCTTGCTCAACCAAGAAACTGGACTAGAACCAAGTGAGAAGCAATACCCAGAAGTAGGCTTGTGATCCTGAGAATCATCTGCCCAATATGAATCTGTGTGTCCAACCAAGTCAATATCCATGCCCACTATATAATTTATCCCAAAAAGTTCTATGAGTGCCCTATACATAGTGAAGAGTCTACTTAGTTGTTTTCCAGTGCAACTCATGTGGCTCCTGCATGAACCTGGAGACTAGACCCACCCGTATGAAAGATCAGGCCTCACATGAGTCAAGTATGCAAGACTTTCCATCTACCAATGGTGAAGTACATCGAGCCTCAAGTTTGACCCTTAATAGAAATCGAGTCGATGCATGCTTATAGTTAGCCATGTGAAATCTGGAGAGCATGTCAAGTGCATACTATTAGACACACAAGAATACTGAGAGGGGGGTGAATCAATATTTAAACAATTTTTAATTTCAACAACTTCAACTTATCTGGAGTAGATTAAACCTTAAGCATCACAATATTAACATGAGCATGAAAGATTAACACAATGCACATCAGCACATAACACCAGATATACATGGAAAACCCTAGAAGGGAAAAACCACGGTGAGGATTAACTCACAATATATGAAGCTCAAATAATAACTTTGTTTTAGGGGCTATAACCCAACGAAGCTGCTACTCCCTAAGTAACTTTGATTTAGGGTCACTCCCAAGGAAGCTTCCACTCTGTGATAACTTTATTTTAGAGTTACTCCCAAGGAAGCATCTAGTCCCTGAATTGAGAACACACTTACAAAGCATTATAGTTGACAATCTTTCTACTGTCTGAAAACTAACATTGAAACTCACACCTTTGATGATTGCACTTCTACCACTTCACACTTTCTTCTAATGATCTAATCAGTCAAGCACACTCTATACTTGATCACTATCACAAATATGTATTCAAGATGAATCAGGACAACATCAATAACTTCTGCTCTTTCTCCCTCAATCGCTCATCAATAATGCATTCATTCTGTCTTTTATCTACTTGCGAGATTTTCAATCAAATTGCAATCACACATCTCCTAACTCAATTTGATTCATTATTTATACATGATATTACATTGATTACATTGTTGGTCAGCCATGTTGGCACCTGCAAAAATTTTATTCCCATTGTGTCTATTTTGCCCCCAAAATCTAAAAATCATTTAAAAATTGCTTAGCCAAGGTCACCATTGATAGAGAATCCAATTCTAGGCAACTTTGCCTCTTGAACCACCTCAAAATTCTTTAAAATGAAGAAGTTATGCTTGGTCAAAGTTTGGCCTTTTATGTTTTCACCTTGGTCAAAAATCATCATATTTGGCTCATTATCGGCAAGTCAGCAAAAGTTCCAACTTTTGAAGTTGTTTCTAGCTTCCTTTTCTTGTCAATTTGCCAATATTTCTATTTGTCGACAATACAAAAAGAAGGCACGAGAAGATTTGTTTCGGCAAAGTTACTTTGGCTCATATTTCTGGTGGTTTGTCGATAGTCAATTCAGCTGACAACCATTTCACTGACAAAGGGCATAGCATAAAGAATGAGGATGAATTGGCGGATGGCCAAACTAAAGAACTACTTCAAAATTGTGGCAGTTCACCGATAGGTGTTTTTTCTGACATGGTAAAAAGGGAAGCAAAAGATAGTTTAGCAAAAGGAAATTTTACCAATAAGGGAGAATTAGCGCCAGGCCCTTGGTTCAAGAAAATGCAGATTCACCGATAAAGGCAAAAAAGTAAGGATTAAGGTGTTGGCAAAAGACACTGTGTGGCTTCATGAGTGTTGTCATTGATGGCAACAAAGTTCATCCCACCCATCCACAGGACATGGTATGTCTATACCGAAAGTTAGATTGAAGAGTACTTTGGTCTGGTGAGCAAGAACAGAGCATGCAGGAAGGTCCAACAATTAGGTCCAGATCTCTGAGAGGAAGTATCTCAGAAAAGTGTGGACTTGGGGAAGTCAAGAGGAGTACCATGACTAATACATTCCAGAGATTGAGCCTCCGGTGATGAAAAAGTGAAAAGATATGAGCACCTAAGTGTTGGGTTCCTGTTTGTCAGAGTAGACTGAGGAAGAATTGACCGACAGAGGATTAGGCCTTAATCCAAATAAGAAATTGATGGTGATCAATTTTCTTGAGGGATCATTCATGGTTAGCCGACATGATTGATGACTTCTGTAAGCATCTCTTTGATACACATCACTTAGTAAGCAAGGATTCAGTCGACATACCAGAGTTTGGGAAAATATTGAGTATTCCGGATGCTGACTAGAAAGATGATGAAATCCTTGGTGTGGATATATATACCAGATGGATTTCAATGTGAAGGTGTGTGTGTGGTGTAAGGAAGTACGAAGAAAAGCAGAAAACAGTGTGGAAGCAGCTATACAGGTCTGGAATGTGACATAACAACAACATTAGAACAGAGGAAGAATGAAGTGCTTCAGATCAATATATTGAGCCTAACCGGAACTAAACCTCAGCATATGTTGATGCTCCTCATCAATTCAAGTACCTGGTTTTCTTTCTATAAACTATTGTAGGCAGTGAGCCTCTTGTGAGCAGTGTGCTCAGGCAGTGAGCCCTAATTGGCAAGTGCCATTTTGTACTACCTTATTCTTTTAATAGAGAATACAATCTTGGGTTAGTCACCCCGTGGTTTTTCCCTTAACAAGGTTTTCCATGTCAAAATCATTGTGTTATGTGTATTGATTTTATTTTTGCTTTCATGGTTATGCATGCTTATATGATTTGATGTTGCACTAGTTGTTAAAGAAGAACAAAAAGTTGAAGTAATTAAGATAACTAATTCACCCCCCATCTCAGGTATCAACAATTGGTATCAGAGCTAAGTTCCTCCAAACAGAGCCTAATAGCTTGAGGAAGATCTGGGAATCTCAATGGATATGTATGGTATGAGGGAACAACTTCAGTTTGCCTTAGATGATCTTGAACAGTCTCACTCTTAAGTCAATAACTTGAAGGAAAGACTCAACAAAGTTGATGATTTCATATATGAACTAAAAGAGAAATTGAGTATCTCTATGAAAAAAAGAAAGGAACTACTTCAACAATTAGCAAGTCAAAGTGAAGCCAATAATACTGATGAAGATTTGAATGAGAAGAATAAGTTATGTGAGAAGCTATCAAAAGAGGTCATTATGGTAAGACATGAAATGGAATCAGGGGTTATGAAATTCACCAAAGAAATTGAAGAGAAAAGAAAAATTGAAGATAATCTAAAACAATCTCTCAAGGAGAAGTCAGAAGACTGCCACAAAATGGATAGAATAATTAGGCATCTAGAATCTGATCTTGAAGAAGCTAAAGATAATGAAGAACAACTTGAGAATTGGATTGACACTCTAAAAAGGGATCTTCAAACAACAAATGAATACAAAGAGAAATTCAAGATAAGCTCTGCTCAGCTTGAAGTTCTTCTTGAAAGCCAAAAGAGGGTAGATGACAAGCAAGGCTTGGGGTATGAGAAAGGTGAAAGCTCTAGATCTGATCAGAGGAACTTTGGATCAAGAAATCCAAGAAACAGGCCTAGAAGACCTCCGGTAAGGCAACCAAATGCTCAAAGATATCCATCCTTCAATGGATATTGCCACAATTGCAATAACTTTAATCACAAAGAAAATCAGTGCAGAAGAAGAATGAATCAAGCCAATTCATCATTCTCCAGATAGTGTTTAACTGCAAAAGGTATGGTCACAAATCTCTTGAATGTAGAAATATGCAAATAAACAATTCATTCAATGGTAGATGCTTTGCATGCATTAGAAAGGGACATATGGCTAATTAATGCAGATCATAAGGATATCAGTCAAATTTGCAAAGAAATGTTGTTTGCTACAATTGCAATAGATCCAGTCATATTGCCAAATTCTGTAGAAGTAAGAATCATGATAAAAGAGGTCTAGTGCATCATAATCAAAATCAAGACAAAGGAAAAGGAAAAGTGAATGCAGATGAAATTTAAAGGGAAATGAATATGATTTGGGTGAAGAGAAGCACATAAAATGTTGAGGATGGATCTGTACCAGAATTTGGTGCTGATATTCCTTCCAAAAATTGAATAGATGAGCTCTGGCTCAGGGGGAGTCACAAAGGAAATTAAATTCCCCGAGCCAGTCAATTGGTGCCTAAAATTGGCACATGGAAGGTTGCGGATTAAAAGGGCTTTTAGAGAAACATCTAAATAACCCTTGGTAAAGATTTGAAAGATCTGCAAGGAGTTTGAAAAGGGTAATCATCCAAGATTAATCTAGTTTGACAGTCATCCGACAAAAGCAGGACTTTCATAGTTAGATCCGGTATAATTCAAAATTGAAATATTTAGATTTGCGGTAAGATGGAATGATTGGAGAAAGGGAGATACATTGTAAGTTATCATTCTAGGTGCATCTTAGTGATCCGGAAAGATCTCTCTCAGAACAAGGAAAATAAGGCAATCGGAATAACTTAAGTTGTGCATTTATTGCAAAATGGAATTAGGGTTTGTACAGAAATAAAAGGGTTCTTTTGTTCATCATTTGCACATTTGCATTCAAGGAGAAGAGAGAAGGAGCTCTACAACAAAATTGTCTCAAACCTCTCAAAGATCAACCACGGAAGTTAATTCATCCAGCAATCTGATCCAGCTCATATCGTGAACCCTAGAAGCATAAAAGGTATTTTCCGCTCTTGAATATCTCTCTCTGAATCTTTTGAAAGATGGATACTCCGAATGTTGTGAAGATCACTGATAGGCCGTGCCCTAAATTTAAGAGAGATCCCTACAAATCCCTAGAAGTTGATGCCCTAGGCGCATTTTTTAGCATTCTGCATGGAGTTTTGCATGTAGAAGATGTTAGGGTTTACATACACGCAAACATTGAAGAATTTGGGGAATCCAAGCTAATGGATATCTATCACAAGGAACTGACAGATGAATCATTTGAACTTAAACCCCAATACAAGGCTATCCGGGATAAGCATTTTGGACACTGCATTCATTTCCCCTGTTTTGCTGAAGATGATTGGGTTTGGTATGTTCTGAGTAGAATGCATGACAACTCTATGTGGTTGATGAGGCCATTCAAGATAACCAAGGATGCAATTAGGGCGGTAACTAGATTGCACTCATCTGGTGGGTTGCCTACTCTCAAATCAGTCAAAAACCAAACTGTCAATGAGGCTACCAGATCAAAATTTGACAAGAGGGCAATGACAATAGAGGACATCATAGATCCAGATATCAAATTTGCATCTATGATAATTGGCTATAAGATATATCACTCCAGAAGGGAGAATTTTGTATTCAAAACTGTAATCTATGCTACTTATCAAATGTTAAGGGAGAATGCAGATTATGATCTTTGTGAGCTTCTTCTGAGCCAACTGTTGGAAAACCTACAAAAGATCAAGAAGGACAAGAAGAACTCATTCAAGCATGGTGGACTAATACTATGTTTGTTCTTTTACTTTATGAATGAGCTACCCAGAACTAGTTATTGGATATGGCAAAATGACAGACCAGTAGCCATACAAATCAGAGATTATATGCATCAGCTTGGTGATGTCAAGACACAAAATACAACACTCTAGGGTTACTTCAAGAACTTTCAAAGTATGATGCAAGCCAGTGAAAGAATCCCCCAATCATTGTATGAGAAATACAAGGATACAGTGTGCTTTATGGTAGACACTGATCAATGCCTAATGAAGGCAGTGGAACCGAGAATAGTGTGGATCATGCCAATGGGGTATGAGGTTGATGAGAAAATCCTAGAGTTGCATATCGAACACTTGCTAAGTCAGTCAAAGGACCATAAGGCAGAAAGGTTTGGAACCTTCCAAGAGTTGAGTGTAAAAGTTCATGTTGAACTAAGACAACCTGAGACCAAGAGAAAAGTGAGAAGGGAAGTAGAAGAATTTTCTAAAAGGAATGGAATATCAAAGGAGGCAGTTGATACCAACAGAGAGAAGATGGAAAGGGAAGAGAAAGAAAGACAAGAAATAGAAAAAGAAAGTGCTCCAGTGCAAGCCCCCTTCCAGACCAAATCCTCAAAAAGATCTGCACCTGCCACCTCTAAGAGCCAAAAAGCATCAAAACTGGAAGCCCAGACATTAGGAAAGGGAGAGAAGAGAACAAAGAAAAAGGCAACAAGGTCCTATACAAGTTAGAAGGATGATGAAGAAACTGAGACCGATGAGGAAGTCAAGAAAATGAAGAAGAAGAAGAAGAAAACATCCGGTGAACCCTCTACCAGTCATAGCAAGGAAGAAGAGGCAGAAGAGTTTGTTGAAAGGCCTTCTCTATCAATTGATGATGTAGTCAAGGCAGTTACTGTGGATGGGAATCTGCAACCAATGACAAAATTCTATGATGAGTATAATGATGTAGATAAAAGGATATTGGAAGAAGCCACAGTTAAGTACCTAAACATATATAATAAAGCATTCATTGAAATCATTTCTCTAATCCCCAAGAGTTTAGAGAAAGTACTTGAACTCAGAAAAGATAATGCCAAGGAAAAGGATATGGGGATCCGGGACCAAATAGCTATTCAGCTCTATCCCTCCATCACTCCAAAGCAAATGAACATGATCTTCAAAGATTGCAAGGATGAGTTCTAGGGCAAAGCCATAATGAATAAGCTTATGCTCGGAGAGACTGATCAGGTGGCTAAAGAGGCTGAAGACATCCTCAAGAATGCCTATAAAAGATTCAATCTCCCTATTGTAGAGGACATAAGTGATGAACCCGCTGCCATGGATGTCAAAGTATCAAGTACATCAAAGGAAGATTCTATTGAGAAAGTTGCAGAAGAGACAAAGGAGACAAGTAAAGAGAAGACTAAGGACTTAGATTCCTCTATTCTGGAAGAGGAAGTCCATGGAGAAGTAGACACCTCTCTTCTGGATCCCCCAGCAGACTCCAGAATTGAAGGAGAAGAAAGAAAAGAAGAGAGAATCAGTCAAGAAGAAGTGAAGGGAAGAGAAGAAGATCAAACAGAGAAGACCACAAGTGACAGTGCTGAGGCTGCAGAAGGGAAGAAAACTCTGTCTCCAACAAAAGACATTGCAGAAGCAGTCAAAGACTTCCTGACAAAAGAAATGATGGAATTAGATGAACCGGAGCTACTTCAAGGACCATTCAATTTTGATTCCCTCTCTTCGGTCTAGACAATGAAGGTAGCATCTTTTGCTCAAGCCAAAGCAAAAGAAAAACTTCTGAAGTCACATATGGAAGACTGTGAGTTGATAGAGATTGCCTCTGGTGTGTTGGAGAAGATCATGCCATCCTTCTAGAAGGATCTTTCGGCCTCCTCATCCGGTAATATGAAATCTCTTGTTAATGCTATTAGCACATATTTTGATTCTTTGGAGAAAGCAGCAGAAGAGAAAATTCAGAAAGAGTTTTTGGGTAAGAGATTCTTCGAGGTACAAGGTCTTATAACAAATGATAGGAGAAATTTGGATATTGGAATAAAGATCTTAGAAAATGCTCTTAAAGATGGTGGAGCTCTATATAAATTTTGTCTATCTTGGCCCATCATGATAGTAGATATCACCAAAAAGGTGGAAGAACAAGAGAGCAAACTATCAAGTTTATCTCAAAATTTTGATCTTCTCACCTCTTCCATAATGAATCAAGAGTGTCAGACTATTGCCGCTATAAATGAAATAAAGAAGCTTGAGAAGGAGAAGAAAAATAGAATAAGCAAGCTAAGTGAACTAAGAGGGATAATTATCCCTAAGTTAGAGGCAATGCATGAGGCCCTCACTGATGCCAGACCACAGCCCAGATGAGTGATCCGGTAGACTTAAAGAGGGCAGAAGCTTTTGCATTTTTGCTAAGTGGTAACATTTCAATTTTGGATAGGATGAAGAAGAGTTGGGCAACAGAAGTGGCATAGTTGAAAACCACCTTTGCAGATATACTTCAGTATATGTAAGTATAACATGTATATATACTTATGTGGTTAAGTATAGTTGGATTTTTAGAAATTTTGGTGTGTGGGTTCTACCCTTTTCCATTGATGTCAAAGGGGGAGTGAGAAGTAGTGAAAAATGTGGAATCTAGCTAAGGGGGAGCTCTAGAAAAATGTACATTAGAACAGAGCATCAGCCAAGGGGGAGTGCAGTGTGAGTCATTTTTCACTAAGTGTTGCCATCAATGCCAAAGGAGGAGATTGTTGGAAAAATACACTGTGTGGCTTCATGAGTGTTGTCATTAATGGCAACAAAGTTCATCCCACCCATCTGTAGGACATGGTATGTCTATACCGAAAGTTAGATTAAAGAGTACTTTGCTTCAGTGAGCAAGAATAGAGCATCCAGCAAGGTCCAACAATTAGGTTTGGATCTCTCAGAGGAAGTATTTCAGAAAAGTATGAACTTGGGGAAGTCAAGAGGAGTACCATGACTAATACATTCCAGAGATTGAACCTCTGGTGATGAAAGAGTGAAAAGATATGAGCACCTAAGTGTTGGGTTCCTGTTTGTCAGAGTAGACTGAGGAAGAACTGACCGGTAAAGGATCAGACCTTAATCCGGATAAGAAATTGATGGTGATCAAGTTTCTTGAGGGATCATTCATGGTTAGCCAACATGATTGATGACTTCTGTAAGCATCTCTTTGATACGCATCACTTAGTAAGCAAGGATTCAGCCGACAGACCAGAGTTTGGGAAAATATTGATTATTCCAGATGCCGACTAGAAAGATGATGAAATCCTTGGTGCAGATATATATACTAGATGGATTTCATCATGAAGGTGTGTGTGTAGTGTAAGGAAGTGCGAAGAAAAGCATAAAACAGTGTGGAAGTAGCTATACAGGTCCGGAATGTGACAGAACAACAACATTAGAATAGAGGAAGAATGAAGTGCAACAGATCAGTATATTGAGCCTAATTGGAACTGAACCTCAGCATATGTGGATGCTCCTCATCAGTTCAAGTACCAGGTTTTCTTTCTATAAACTATTGTAGGTAGTGAGCCTCTTGTGAGCAGTGTGCTCAGGCAGTGAGCCCTAATTGGCAAGTGCCATTTTGTACTACCTTATTCTTTTAATAGAGAATACAATCTTGGGTTAGTCACCCCATGGTTTTTCCCTTAACAGGGTTTTCCACGTCAAAATCATTGTGTTATGTGTATTGATTTTATTTCTACTTTCATGGTTATGCATGCTTATATGATTTGATGTTGCACTAGTTGTTAAACAACAACAGAAAGTTGAAGTAATTAAGGTAACTGATTCACCCCCCCTCTCAGTTATCAACATAAGGGGCCAGGTTGGTGATTCTTCACCTTTGCTGATAAGACAAATGGAACCCAAGGAAAAGCAAGAATTTGACTAAGGAAAGATAGGAAAGTATGCCTTTGTCGAGGAATCGGCAAAGGGCCAAACTAAGGTGCAGTTTAGAATTTTATAAGCTTGTCGATGTACCTTTTAGCCGACAATGAAGAAAAGATGAAGAGTTCAGAAAAATCTAAAATCACTGATAAAGGGGATAGGTTCTAAAATGTTGCATTTTACTGACAAAGGCACAGAAAGGAAGAGTTTGGCAAAATAGGTTTTTTCAAAAAAGTAGAAAGTTTGCCAAAAGGGAGAAGACAAGCCAAGTTCAAGAAAGCAATATTTTGCCGATAAGGCACAATAATGCCCATGATGATGCAGGGAGATAAAAGGAAGGAAAATAAGGAAGGCACAGAGGTTTCTGAAAGAGAAAATTTGCTGATAAAAGGGCAAAATAGATTCAGAGCCAGAAAATTAAAAGCAAAATTAATTTTTTTGTAAAGCAAATAACAAATATAATAGTTTGAAATATTTTAAACATATTTTAAAATATTTTAGAATAATGTAAAGAGCTTTACACGGGAAGTTTTGGTGGATCATATTTCAAGTGCCTATCTACCTAAAAATGTGTCACGATTGCAGGTGATCTGTCAATTGCAGGTAGATGAAATAGTAGATATCTTCAATGCAAAGGGACCAAAATTAAATGCAGGGATAAAGTATTTCAGCAGGAAATCTTTCTACAGGTACTTTCATTTGGAAGGACACCAAGGTGTGTAGGTAACTTCCTTCTGACATTCTTAGAGTTGCAGGGTGTGGATTTTCTTCCTAGCGTGCAAATCCTCTGACAAGGGAGTGGGCGTGAATTTAATGTAGCATGGGTTTTGCTTGTTGATTGATTTTCAATGCTTGGGGATGCACAAGAATTGTATTGTTATATATACATGTTTCTTAGATGTTTTTAGGGTTGGTCGTTGAGCCAATTATCTAGTTTGCAGTGCCTCAGGATATTTTCAGGGCTTCAAATCAAGCAAGTTTGGGCAGTGAATGGAAAAATGTGTTTTGATGCAGCATAGGAATGAATTGTAAAGCATATTTTATACATTAGTATGTCTTCATCACCATTTGTAAACATTCAGGGGAATGTATAATTGGAGTTGTATGTTTTCCTTCACAAAATTTGTTGGTGTGATTGTAATAGAGATTTGATAATGTGTGATAGCATCTAAATCCATGCATGCTTTGTGTTGGGTCATTTCTTTATTGCAAATGGGTCATTGTACTTTGGTTCTTGATCATTAAGTATGTACAATGTATGAAATATAATCTAGGAAGTGTATGTGAATACATTTTCTACTTTCTGTTGATGCTGATCCTATCCTTTCCTCCCTCTTTATTATTTATGATTCAATTTGCCAATAGAGTAGGCACCAGTTCATATTGGAGAGGGATCAAACACTCTTTTAAAGTCAAACAAATCTTTCATCTGTGGTTCAAGGGAAAAACTATCTTTCATATACATGTACATTCACATAGTTGAATCAGCTATATAGGGGATAATTGACAGCCAATCATTCTTGACTTAGTGACAACTTTTGAAGTCAAGATGATGAGTTGGGCTTGGTTGTCCAATATTTTTAGTTGTTCATCTAGTTTGAACTTAACACCTATTTAGGTATACCCCTTGGAATATCCCTCCAGAGTGTAAGCTGAGCTCGAAGTGCAGAGGAGTCTACCCACTCCTATAGTTGGCCAAAACCACCCAGAATTTGTTGACACACCTCTTGTTGTGATGCTCACAACATGCCCCATTTTACCCTTTAGCAAAATGAGGACCCCTTCTATGGCTTTTTTTTTTTTGTGTGGTTCTGCTTGCTTGGTAGTATAGGCAAAATGACATGGATGCTTGAAATTTGAGTCGTATAGCATTTGGGTATAAGTGGTTGTTACCAATAGAATCTGCATGAAAAATTAGCTAGGGTTGCCTTTTGAACCATTTGAATATTCTACATATTTTGAGGGTTATGCTTGTTTTTAGGAAAAGTCAATGATGAGTTGATAGTGGTTAACGTGTATCTGATATACATTGTTATTTGCATGTATATGTTATGCTTTTGGTTTTTCAGGTTACTTTATTCATTATAAAATGTATATTACATGCATTAAAAACATTCAAGACTAGACCCGATGACATTTTACGGTGAACTGTATAAAATATTAAAGTCTGCAGTTGTATTTTGTATATGATAACTCATGTATTAGAAATATAAATACAATATATACATGGGAGGATGTCAAAATAATTTCAAAGTGGTGCATAAGGTAGTATGCATTTTGTTGGTATGCTATATACATGGTTTTTGTATGCTTTTGGTACAAATATACAAGGCCAGACCTGAAGGTTAAACTCAATTGAGTCTAGAAATGAAAGTGAATGCATATGTTTGGATGTATTATTGTATGTATAAATTGCTTGTATCTTATATACAAATACAAAAACTGGACGTGATCCAAAAAGTCAAGCAAAATGAATTACAACTAGAGTCTGAGTTTTTATATTGCAAATGCATGTATTTTATATGCAAAAGGTAAAAGATGCAATTGCGGATTCAAACTGAGTATTAAATATGGAATAAAGTGCATGTGTTTCTAATGAAAAGACAAAGAATTAAGCATCGTAGATGTTTGTATATGTGCGTGTATACGATATACATGGTGATATACAAAAGATCACTATACAAAGCCCAACATAATTAAAGATAATATGTATGTTGGAGATACAAGAATGCAAAATACAAAGAGTGATACAAAAAACTTATATGTACAAAGACGGATTCAAAAATAATTGCAATTTGTTTCATAAATCCACTGGAGTCTGAGTTTGTATATTTCGATGATGTATAAGATATATACATAGAGATATACAAAAAGTAAAAGAGAAAAGTGCATGTATATGAGATACAAAATTCAAAAGTGCAGGAATGTAATGTATACAAGATTCAAAATATGAATTGAACAAAAAGTTAAACTCAGATTGGATTGTATGCCTTAATTACAACATTTAATGCCCACCTATTATTGGAAGCATAAATTCGAAAGAAGTAAAAGGGAATTTGATTATGTTAATTCTCACAATTGCATTCAAGAGTTAAAAATGCAGAGTGTTTTACAGAGCTGAGGTAAAGGCGATTCAAAGGGTGATTTGAAATTTGGGAATGGTAGCTATGTAGAATTTGAATGGTAAATTTCTTGTTAACGTTCTTAAAGTCAATGGGTTGCGAAATACAGGTTTGTTTTTGAAACCTCACTGGTATTTTAACAGAATATGATTACGGAATTTCTTATCATGATTATAGTTGAATAAAGGAATAGGATTAAATTAGTTAATTGCTATATTCTAATGTGATAAGATCATAAATTCAAACACAATAGGAAAAGATGCATAATTCAAATGAAAAGAGGCTCAGGGTAAAAGGTTAAATGGTGAATATGCATGATAAAAACCTTAGTAAACATAGACACAATTGTAAAAGAAATGTTTATCTTTTTAGGATGCCGTCAAAACGAAAGTAAGTCGAGAAGATGGCTGGAAAAGATGAAAAGAAAGAAACCAAAGTTAAAGAAGAATTTGCAGTCAGAGGTTATTCTTCAAACATATACTGTTTGCACATGGCACTGGATACTGAAATTGGAGATTTTGATTTTGAGGAGATATTGAACAAGATCTGAGAGCCTGGCGTAGTTCTAGCCATGAAAAACATTTGGGATGTTGGGTTGTACAAGGCTGCAAGGTTTCCACTAGCAATGGATCCTAAGGACCTAGTTATTGAGTGTTTATAGAGATATGATTTCAACACTAGGAAGGTAAAACATAATGGAGTGGTTTTCACAGACTTGTCTATGGATGGGATAGCAAAAACTTTTGGATTGAAGACAACTAGAAAAATGAAAGAGGTAGATGTAGAGAAATATTCTAAAGATTTTGAAAAGAATGAAGCAACATGTAAAAGTGCCATATTTTATAGGTGGTACCCCTTAGACAAGAAGCCAAAAGTAGCTGCCAGGGTGCCTAAGACTCTGTACAAGCTAGATTTTAAGGAGGTATATATCATGATTACCTTATTGAGCATAGTAATAGGGTTGGAGGATGCAACTTCATTTGAACCTTGGATGTTTTCAGTCATACAATTCATTAGAGAAGAAATAAGGTATGTACATTGGGCTTTGGCAATCAACAATGCAATTTATGCGTAGGCCTTAAGATTCAACAAACATAAGAAACTCTTCATGTCCTCATACATTTTATATTCTTGTGCTGCTAAAATCCAACTGAATGGAATACCAAGGATAGACATATTGGGAAGTGGACTAGGACAAACTATTGTATATGAACATTACCCAGACATACAAGCACAAAATATTGGGAAGAAATGTATAAGGGTGAATGATGTATTCTCTATGTATTTGGTAAGGATTTTGACAGGGGAAAAAGATCAAAGACTATCAGAAATAGCCAAGAATGCAATCACATTGTATAGTGCTTGGTACATTCAGTTCTCCATATTTACATACATTAGAACTAAAGGATTCAAAGGCAAACCGTTTAGTTTACCAAGATACCCATCTAACAAGGTAGTGTTGCTGGAGTTTACTAGGCAAATATTAGATGTATATGCAATGTATAAGGCTCAGTGTAACAGGGGTAACATCAAATTCCCCTTTGTTATCGGAAGGTATCAGTGCTTCAATGAGGATGTGGCCAAAACATCAGAAGCTAAATTATTGTATTATGGTTTTCCAATGTTTGATATAGTCAGACCTTTTGATCCTTTCAAAAGGATTCAAAACTTTATAGATAAGAAGTATAGACATCAACCTCACATTGAGGACTTTTGGGAAGACTGTGATAATGAATTTGAAGAGAGGAAGAGATCTCATCAATGATTAACTCTTGATCAGATAAGAACACTAGGGGAAATTGAAGCACCCCAAGAAATCACATATGATGATGAAAACACTTTCCATATAGGTTATGATAGCACAAAGGAGATTTTGAGTGAGCCAGATTGGGATCAATCTAAAGAAGTTTCAATAGATAATGTCTCAAAGTTAGTATTTACATACTCAGACATCTCGGTAAGAGAAAGAATAGAAGTTTTGAAGGCAAAAGGATTGACAATCACTTACCAGAAGGGTAAGAAGAGAAGTCGAGATAATGAGAAAGATTTTGATGATTTTCTAAGAAACAAGAGTCAGGTGGTGGAAGCTAGAATAGTAGAGGCCAATACTGGAGCCACAATCATGGACCACTATGCATTAGGGATAACAGTTGTTATACCTGCAGGGACATTTGTGTCTACCACAGACAGGACATCTACATCTGTTGCAGCTACTTCAATAGGGCAATGTCTAATATAGGTAGAGGTGCTATCACAACCACCATCCACACCTGCAATGCTTGTGCAGGCATCTAAACAAACACTTTTGGAGACACCCATGGCTGCAAAATAAACCCAACAAGAGAAATTGTAGGGGTTTATCAAAGTTCAACAAGAAATGGCTGAGGAAATGATGACAACAAGGACATCTAATGCCCAACCATCTACCAAAGTAGAAATAGTAGATGTATATCAAATTGAGGAGGTAGAGGGAGATGAAGAAAAAGGTGAAAAGGAAGGCAGTGATGATAGCCTTGAAATGAACAATGAGGAAGAAGAAGACAAATGAGGACATAAATCTCCTCTACTCTCCAAGCAATCAATAAAAAATATTAAAATAATTGATCCTTTTGAAAGCATGGTTCCAAGAGATCTCATGGAAGAGGTCAAGGAAGTAGCCCAAGAGATATTGAAGAATTTGGCTAGGGAAGAAGAAAATGTAGATATAGAGGAACATGGAGATGATCATGGATAAGATCCACCATAGGAGGGTCTTAACCCTGAAATACCTCATGAGGAGGAACAACAAAATGCAGAGAATGTTCAACCTCGATAGCAGCAACAGGTCCCTCCACAACACGAACAACAACAACATGCAGAGAAAGAAGAGGAAGAAGTACTCATAGAAGGAGGTCGAGAAGAGGTGTTGAATGAGGAATCAACAAATACAAATAAGGAGGTGCCATCTTGGTTATAGTCTGAGGTGAAAGAAGACACAATAGTCAAAGTGGCACCAATTGACATCAAGACCTTCTTAGCTAGTGACACCAGGAGAAGAGGTAAAAGAAAGGATAGAACTATGTTAGCCATAAATATGGATTCTTCTGGTGGAAGGACGATGCAAATAGCAATTCCCCAGGCAGATAAGGAAAAAGGAGAAATAAGTGCATATGAATATAAAGTAATCAGTGTGGATCTCGGTCATGTGAATATGGTACAACACATTGAAGAGTTGCAAGAAATGACTGAGTTCACTACCAGTAGATTAAAAAAAGATAAGAAGAAAATAAGGAATTTGAAGGGGAAAATTGCCCAATATGAACAATTCATTCAAGGAATATTTGATCCCACACAAACTATGCCAGAGTTAGCTTGAGAGTTAACTATTCTCTCTAAGGAAAAAATAGAAGGAATAGAGAATAAAAAGCATGAGGCTAATATGTTAGATGATTTTGTTAAATCATTCATTCATAAAGGAGAAGAGGTAATAAAAATTGTCATTGGTAATTGGAACATCACCCTGATGGAGCAAAATAATTGTGCACACATTGTGCAAAAGTGTCAAGAAAGAATAAGGCAAAACGGAGATGAATTAAAGAAGCTCAAGGCTTTAGAAGGACATACATAGTCCTTAGTGAATGAAGGTATTATGATCATGCAGGCTATATTTTAGTTCCCTAAGATGAAGATGGAGCTAAAATATGAAGAAGGGCTATTGAGGCCTTGCTTGGCCAATATACAAGAATTGGAAAATAATATTCAAGTTTTGTTGAATAAGCACGTGAAAATAGTGGAAGATCTGGTTAAACATCCATGCCCACATGTTCAAGGATTTGATGCAAATACAGCCATAAAAGAATTTAGAGGCAACTTTCAGCCCTACATTGATGATCCTATAAACCATTTAAATGAGGACATGGAAAATATAGTGAAACTAAGTGCTAAGAACATAAAATATCACAAGAGAAGAGAAGATAGAGAGAACAGAGCCTGGTCCTTGAAGACTAGCATATAAATGGAATAGTACACCTAGGACACGTCTCAAAGGACCAGTCGTACTTTTATATCTGCTCTAATTACAAAGTTCACACAATACATGAGCAACAAGAACAAGGATATACAGATAGAAGATGATTGTGATAGTGAATAGGTTACTTATTGTTACATGTTATGATTTTGTATTAATATATGGTCAAAGTAGGGTCAAATGTTTTAAAAAATATTCTAAAGGCATCTTTGCACCTAAGAGAATATTCCTTAAGATATTTTTGAAGTGATAGCTAAATGAGAAATTTGAATTTGAACAATTGATAGTTTTGTGACCGTAGTAAGGGATTTTGAGCCTATATAAGGGGCTTTGTTATGTATAGCTTTTTACAGATTGCTGGTATAGAAAAAATACTAGTGAATTTGCAATAGAAGTCATTTGTGAAGATACTTTGAGCATAGGAGTTTGAGTTAGTAATTTGCATGTGTCTACAGTGGAGATAATGTGGAATGTCTTGTTTCTTGTTGTATCTAGAAAATGTTTGTAAGTTTGATTTAGTTTGTTGACACTTTCAAAGACTTTGAAGTCGAAATGTTTTGTAAATTTAAAATGACTTTTATATGTTAATGAATACAAACATTTAATTTATGTGTCTATTTCTAAGTGTAATTAGATTCACGTGTTTTTTGATATATTTCCTTTGATGATTGCAGTTTTGTATGTTGATTTGTGATACTGCTCTAAAGAAACATACATGAATTTAATTCCTTTGAAGTGTTACAACCAATCAAACTTATGCACATGAGTAGCAAAGAAATGATTCTTACAGAATCAAGTTTTCTAAACCTTATCTTTTGACTTTTCTTATCAACTCTTTACAATAATTAGCATGCACGCAATTATCTGAAGGAGATTGTTATAGATTTAAATAAAGAATTGTGAATTGCAAAAATCTTTAACAGTTTTCATATGAATCTAAAGTACATAGTATATTTTCATTGAAATTTGTGCAAGGCTTTGTAGTAAAATGGTAAATACATGCAAAGGATCACTAGTTTAGTGTAATTTGTAGTTATTTGCAAAGTATAAGTAGAAATAGTCAGTACATATCTTTTAAATCATGTAAGGCCCCTTGAACAAACAGCTTCACATTGAACTCAAAGTGAATCTAACACAACCATGACCTGGTTAACGTAGACTTGGAATTGAGAAGTATTTCTAATAGTTCTCCATATTCTTCAAGGTAAGACAAGATTCTTTGTGAATTTTATCTATTTTTGTTTTGAATAAAATCATCATCAACAGTTTTTTGGTGCTACAAGGAGGGCTTGATAGGATCTAAAGTGTGTTTTGTGCAAACTGGCTAACATTACTCATCGGATGACCAGGTCTAACTCAATTCCAGCGGATATTTTCACACAATTGCCTGACAAACAAAAAAAAGGTATAAAGAGTCCCTTGATCCTGAGTCCTAGAATATTTTAGGTAGGAGGTTCATCAAATACTCCTCCAAGTCCAAGATCACCTCTAGTTATACCTAACATAGTAAGTCCTAATGTTTCTACATTTAGGCCGTTGAATTTTGGTCTAAATCCTTAGAATCAACCAAATTTTGGTTCAGTTCCACCTAGAGGTCCTACCATGGCTTTCTTTAATGTAAATTCACCTATACACTTTGTTGTATACAATGATATGCCAAAGGATCCAGACAAAATGTATCCTAAATATCAATTACATCAAGATCCCAAAGATCACATTAGGTTTTTCAAAGAAACTTGCTTCAGAGCAAGGCTAGCACATGAGGATGTGGTATGTAGGTTATTTCCTTTCACTTTCAATGAACAAGCTTACAACTGGTATGTTAATTTGCCTAACAATCACATTACAAGCTGGGCACTTATGGAAGAAAGCTTCTTGTCTAGGTTTAGAGGTCCAGTAGAGCCAGCATCTTTGTATCATAGATTGGCAGAGATCAGGAGAGGTGAAGGAGAACTTATAAATAACTTTAATGATCATTTCCAAAAGGTGTATTCAAAGTTAGTTGATCCTTATACTATAACTGCTGAGGCAATACTAGCAATGTCTTATGCTGCTTTATATCCACTAACTGCAATGTTTGTCAAGAGACAACTACCAACCATAGATAGCATGTCAAAATCTTATAAAGACGCAGTGAAAATCAATCAAGAGATGAGACAAACCACTTATGGTCCTTTAGTGAGTGTAGGTAACATTGCAGTTCCTAATTAGATGCAACAAGTGAATGGTGCTCTGATGCACCATACTCCAATGTTTAATCTAGTACCTACTCATCCGCCACTATATAATCCATTCCCCACTCGTGCTATAGTCCCATATACAAGAAATGTTGCCAGTGATAACCAGTTCAATGGTCAATCATTCTTCCAGCCTCCTCAGGATACATTTGTAGCTAAAACTCAGGAAGATAAAAATGAGTTAAGGGAAATTACTGATCACTTGAGAAGGCTGACTACTGAAGTGACTTAGTTAAGGAATGGTAATTTTTATGGCATAAATCTTCAAAATCATAATCCTAACCAGAACCAAAACCAAAATCAAAATCAGGGACATGGATCATAGAATACATGCCATAATGGAGGTCATAAAGCCTATGGAAATGATAATAGGAATTCAAACCAGCCTAGACCCCCTAAAGTATGGAACCCCAGACCAAATAATGGTACTCTGGCTTCTCCATTTGAGAATCCAGATAATCAAGAGTCTAAACAACCTGCTAGGGTACAAGTAGCAGATGTATCCCTTAAGAATTGGTGTAGAGTCCATAATACTAATGATCATGCTTAAATTGATTGTCCACAGTTTCATTTGGTATCTAGCATCTTCAACATAGAAGTACAGGCCCCTACATCTGAGTTCTTGATTACTAAAGGAAACGAGATAGTGCCTTCATGATACAAGTCAACCATGGTCCTAGAAAGTTTTACATTCTCAACAAAAGAAGAAGAGGATCAGATAGAGGAGGATGAGTCATATTGTTGTGAAAGTTTGTATTCTAAATCAGCTCTAGTGTTAGAAACCTACCAGTTTCCCTTTGAAACTGAGAATGAAGCATTATGTGAGCTTGATGAGGTTCAAGCATTTCAACAGTCCCAAAGGAATCATACTTACAACTTGAGAAACAATAGCAAACATAGAGGTCCCTTTACTACTTCCACACCTCCAAATAACCTTAGTACACCACCTGATCAACATGCAAGTAATAATCCTGTGCCTCCTAAAGCCAATTATCGGGGCGCTAGTACTTCAACATCACCAAAGGTTCAGGTGGGCAAATCAGAACCTAATGAAGCTTCTAAATTGATGAATTATTTGTCTGAAGAGATTAGGAAGATAAAGGTTAATGTGCCTTTGTATGAATTATTGAAAAGTCTAGGAGTGAGGACTGTATTTATGAAATCCTTAGATGAATCAGGTCTTAGGGAAAATCTAGTGGGCCTAGATAATCATAGCAAAGACATACACACTAAGAATAAGAACAAAAGTGCCGAACAACCTGCAAGTACTAATGTAGTGATGTATACAGAAAAGAAGGAATCTCCTCCATTTCTATTAAATTTGAGAATTTTTGGAAAAAACTTGCATAATTGCATGGTAGATTCTGGAGCTTCTGCTAATGTCATTCCATTAGGAATTTGCAAAACTTTAGGACTCACACCTACAAAGTCAGCCAAGGTTGTAACTCAACTAGATAAATCTAAGGTTAATGTGGTAGGAGAGTTGATGCATAGTCAAATGCAATTAACCTCAGATCCTAGGGTAAACCAATATATTGACATTTAGGTTGTAGACATTCCTGTGAACTATGGTATGTTATTAAGCAGAGATTGGTCAAAAACTTTAAATGGATACATGGCGACTGACTTTTCACACATGTGGTTGCCCTGGAGAGGCATTCCCAACCAAATTAGGATTGAAGCAGAACCAAAGATGAAGCATATGATAACTGAGTACAATAGAATAAATGAATTGTATGTTGTAGTAGAATTAGGTGTGTATAGGGTTTCCAATAGAGGAGTCCAAATGGAGGAAATTTTAGCCTTCAATTTTGAAGAGAAATCTGTTGACAAAGGGACCGTCATCCTAATTGAGTCCGATCATGATTCTTCTAATGAAGAAGAAAACACTGTGAGTATGTTTAATAGAATCATGAATGAAGAAGTTTATAAATGCATTCAACAAGGGATGTGTATTTAGGATGTTTTGTGCAAAGGATGGTGTAGAGTCCACAAAACTAAACATTTTGAGGAAAATTGTGGGATATGTAGAGAGATAATTGAGTGTCAACATAGAAAATGGATGACACAAAGTGAAAACTAATACAATGGACATATGGTTGATAATCATAAATCATTGTTGCATAAGAATGTTAGTACCATACCAAAGGATTCAAATGATTGTGTAAGGTCAACAATTGGTAAACATCAGATTACACATAAACTGGTAGAAAACATTGCAACACCTATGAGTCAAATAAAAATGCATAAGAATATGTACGCTCCTGCAAAGCCTAAGGCAAAAGAAGTACTTCCTGTTAAAACAAGAAATCCAGTAACAAGCAAGAATAACATGTGGATTTTAAAATGTGATGGATCAAAATCCAAACAGGGGGCAGGGGCAGGAATAGAGCTTATTGATCCTGATGGTAAGTCATTTTTGGCAGCTTTTAGATTATAGTTTCTTTGTACTAACAATGTAGCTAAATATGAAGCATTAGTGCATGGATTGGTAATAGCCATAAAAAAGAAGGTGAAAATTTTTAGGTTCTCTCTGATTCTGAATTGGTAGTTAGGCAAGTTAGAAAACTACATGCCTGCAATTTTTGAAAAACGGTGAGTTATAGGCATAGAGTCTAGGATTTGATTGAGTCTTTTGATGCTTTTAATGAGTAAAAGCACAAATTTGTATCACATTTTTATAAAGGAAATGACCAATGCTGATCCAACTTTTAAACTTGAATCACTAAAAAGTGACATGTTTTGAATTTTGAAATGATGTAAACTAATAAAATATTTATTTTTTAGTATATTTTATATTTGTATTTTTTGTAAAAATTTTAAAAAGTATTTGAATATAGTTTTTAATAAATTGACATTATAATTTAGTTGCTGATAAAATGCTAAAAAATGAACTTACATGAGACGTCAATCTTTATATAGTAATTTTTTTTTTCTTCAATTTTTTTTTGTGTATTTATAACTCGAAATTTTTGTGCATGGATTTTTTTTTCCAATTTTGATAAATATATATTTTTAAATAAATAATAAAATGTGCGTGTATTAAAACATAGTTGTTTCCATTTGACGTTAACTTTCATATTAACTATTTATCTAAAATAGAAAAAAAATTATACCATCTTGATATAGATTCTTTTATCTAGTGCATCATATTTTTTCCAAAAATTTTTAATAAGTTTTACTATTTTTCCTTGGCATGGTAATCGACCTAATGTTTTGTGCTCATAACCTACTTTTAGTAAAAATAGAAAGGAAAATATAAATAATAATTAAACTATTAAAATATATATATTTTTGAAAACTAAACTTATAGATCTACAAAAGGGTATTTTTATGTTTTTAAAAAAATATTATTTACATGACTAGAATTTGTTGAAATCTCAAGTTTTTCAAATAATTTTATTTTTTTAGTAAATTGGCCTCATAGTGGTGCTACATATACATTTAGCCAACAATTTTAGTTGGAAAAGTTGTGGACATATCTAGCTTAGCTAGAATGAATCTTACAAGATCATATGTTTGACAAAAATTAATTTTTAGTTAGAAATACTTAAATTCACTTGTACTGATAAGTCGGCTGAAAGTGTAACATAGCTTTGTGCTTTTACCCTAATATCATACATATTCCTAGGGAGTTGAATCAACATTCAGATGCCTTAGCAGTTGCATCTAGTACTCTTGAACCATTAGATTTGTCAGGATTGAAGAAATTTGTAGTAGAACTAGTGTCTATTCCTAGTATTCCTAATAACATGACAAATTTTCAAGTATTTGAGGGTGATCAGAAAATTATTGATTTTATAACAAGTCATGATGTTTTTGAAACATAGATCATAGATGAACAAGATAGACTAGAAATATCTTGAGATCAGGAGGACATTGTTTACTTGATCTTTGAAGAGGTCAAGAAGTTGTTATCCACAAGGATAATTTTTCCTATAAGGCATTCCACCTGGGTAGATAATCTAGTGCCTGTGAGAAAGAAGGATAGAGACATTAGAGTTTGTGTTGACTTTAGGAATCTTAATAAGGCATCTAAGAAATATAATTATCCTTTGCCTCGTTTAGATGAAGTTTTACAAGCAGTTAATGGTGCTAAGATGGTGTCTTTCCTTGATGGATTTTCTGGTTATAACCAAGTTTTGGTAGATAAGGAAGATAGGTTAAAGACCACATTCACATGTAAGTGGGGTAATTATGCCTATAGAAGAATGCCATTTGGTTTAATCAATGCAAGTACTGCATTCCAAAGAGCTATGGATATTTCTTTTTGTGGATTAACAAGAAGATGCATTGTGATTTATATGGATGATCTAACAATTTTTTCTAAGGACAGGTCTAACCATGCAGATGATTTGAGAAAAGTATTGCAAAGATGCGAAAAATATGGTATATCTTTAAACCCAAAGAAGTGTGTCTTTGGGGTGACAGAGGGTAAACTATTAGGACATTATCTCTGAGAATGGTATTTCCATTGATCCAGACAAAGAAGAAGGCATAAAAAAACTACAATTGCCTGCTAGTAAGAAAGAACTGAAGTCATTTTTCGGTAAGATAAACTTTGTCAAGAAATCTATTACTGGTTTTGTTGAGATAGTACAACCTTTGAATGTTATACTTAAGAAGGACGCCTAGATAGAATGGACACCAGTGGCCAAGGTATCTTTCAAAGATATAAAGGAATCTATTGCTAATGCTCCTATATTAATGAGCCCAGATTATACTAAGCCATTATATATATATATATTCTTTTGCATCTGAACACTCATGTGCAACAACTTTAACAGAAAAGGTTGAGGAAAATGAGGAAATCCCAATAGCATTCATGAGTGCTCCCCTTAAAGGTGCAGAGTTGAAATACCTAGATACTGAAAGGAAGTCTTTTGCTTTAGTGAAGGTAATGAAGAAGTTCAAGCATTACATCCTAAGGAGTCAAGTTAAAGCTATTGTGCCTGACACTGCAGTGAAGATGTTGTTAATGCCAAATGAACTAGGAGACAAAAGAGCGAAGTGGATCACTATGTTACAAGAGTTTGATTTGGAAATCATTCTAATGAAACTAGTTCGAGGTCAAGCTCTAGTTCAGACTATGGCGAATACAAACCCTAAGATTGTTCATCAATAATATATTGTGCATAAAAGTACCATGAAGGGATGGTATGATGATCTTAATTCATTCTTGATATCAGGAAAATATCCTAGTGACATGAAATCTTCACAGAGAAGAACAGTAGGATTGAGAGCTCAGAAATACATGATCCAAGGAGGCATATTGTTCAAAAAGAATCATGAGGGAATATACTTGAGATGTTTGAATAGAGAACAAGCAGATAACGTAATGTCTGAATTACATGATAAGTATGGGATAGCCTATGGGTCTCATTTGGCTACTACACAAAATCTTGAGGGCAAGGTATTACTGGCCTACCATGTTCAAGGATACTGAAGAACATATCAAATGTTGTCATGTATGTCAAACCACTACTGATAGAGAAAGGAATTTGACTCATCTATTATAGCCTATGATAGAAACTAAACTGTTTGCACAATGGGGGCTAGATTTCATTAGGGTCATGAATCCTCCATCTTCTGCTGGACACAGCTTTATCTTGATAGTGACAGACTATTGCACCAGGTGGACAGAGGCAACTTGCTATATGTTTTCTACCATTGAGGTTGTCATCAAAGTTTTGGAAGATAATATCATAACAATTTTTAGAGTACCCTATTCGCTGGTATGTGATAATGGCCTTGCATTTACTTCTTTAAAGTTTTCAAACTGGGCATTTGAATATCGTATTGTTTTGAAATTTTCATCAAATTATTATCCATAGGGAAATGGTTTAGCATAATCTACTAACAAAATTTTGTTAGATATCATTAAGAAATTGATTGCTAAAAACCCTAGGGAATGGAATACATTGTTAAAATATGCTTTATGGGTTGATAGAACAAAAGTTAAGGCAGTGTTGGGAAATTCACCTTATCATTTGGTATATGGTGCAGATGCAATTTTGCCTATTAATCTGAGAATACCAACTTGGAAATTTGCTAATGAATACTTGGGTTTTGATGATCAACGAGAAGCTAGGTTAGTTCAATTATTACATCTAGATGAGAAAAGGAATCATGCCATAGATAAGTTTGCAAAACATCAAGCAGTTGTGAAAAGATGGTTTGATAAAAGAGCTAGAGTCAAAACTTTTAGATTCTCAAACTTAGTCTTATGCTGGGATAAAGCACATGAGAAAAAGGGAAACCATGGAAAATTTGATAAGTTGTGGATGGATCCACTCTAGATTTATGAAATTATAGGAAACAACACATTCAGGTTGAAGACTTTAACTGGTGAAGATATTCCATTACCTGTTAAAGGTCAATATCTCAAACATTATTTTCAAGTCTAGAGGCGTTGAACTGAATTTCATCATGTATTATATTGTGAATATTGTATAGTCTCATGTTTGTGTCATTTTTCTATTTGTTTGTTTGTTTCGGTTGTTTGTTTGGTTGTTTGTTTTTTTGGGATCTTCATTTTGATTTTGGGGGAAACAGGAGTAGACTGCAACTTCAGAAAACAATGGAATTTTTAAGGCTAAGAAACTATTTGAAATTTATGCATAAGTTGTGACTTTTATGGATGTAGTTTGCATGTTTGGTCTTTTGAGGATTGTATTCAGCTTCAACAAATTAGAATATTCAAGGAATCATACAAGCACATATCTTTAAGATTCTAGGAATAGGTTTGGAGGATAGTGGACATTTGTATTAAGTGAAAAATCTAAAGGTTTGCCTTTTCTACCACTATAATCTCCACCCTACATATCAGGAACAGGATTCCATTATCTATTAAACATGAGCTTAATTGCAATATCAAAAGGAATATTAATGATAAATACAAAGTGAATGATCAAAAGAAATCATTTGAAAATATATGAGGACTACCAGATAACTCCATCGGGCTATGGACGCTTGTTGGTAGTGGGGCTCTATTTGGAAAGATTATAGGTTATAACCTTGTAGGGGCTGTGGATGCCTGCTGGTAGTAATGCTCTATCGAGGTTGGCTTAGAAGGTTAAATCCATCTATGTAGTTTAATGCAAGTAGTTACTGTGTTCTAAATTTGATTTGATGAATGGGAATGAATCAATTGCACACACTTAAATTCCTATTGAATACTACTTTTGATGTTAGTGAATACATTCTTTCTATGATTAAGCAACACCTTGCATACAAAAAAGTTGGAAATTTATGATTTATTTCATCTTGTTCCCTAAGTTTCATTTAATTTAGTTGTTTTATTTGGTTGCTAGTTGTTGTGATGCTCACAACACGCCCCATTTTACCCTTTAGCAAAATGAGGACACCTGCTGTGGCTTTTGCTTTTTGCTTGTGTGATTCTGCTTACTTGGTGGTAAAGGCAAAATGACATGGATTATTGAAATTTGAGTCATACAATGTTTGGGTGTAGGTGGTTGTTACCAATAGAATTTGCATGAAAAATCAGCTATGGTTACCTTTGAACCATTTGAAAATTCTGCATATTTTGAGGGTTATGCTTGTTTTTAGGAAAAGTCAACGCTAAGTTGATAGTGGTCAATGTGTATCTGATATACGTTGTTATTTGCATGTATATGTTATGCTTTTGGTCTGTTAGGTTACTTTATTCATCGTATAATGTATATTGCATGCATTAAAAACATTCAAGACCATACCTGATGGCATTTTATGGTGAACTATATAAAATGTTAAAGTCCACAGTTGTATTTTGTATATGATAACACATGTATTAGAAATACAAATGCAATATATACATGGGCGGATGTCAAAATAATTTCAAAGTGGTGCATAAGGTAGTATGCATTTCATTGTATGCTATATACATGGTTTTTGTATGCTTTTGGTACAAATATGCAAGGCTGGACCTGAAGGTTAAATTCAATTGAGTCTATAAATGAAAGTGAATGCATATGTTTGGATGTATTGTTGTATGTATAAACTACTTGTATCTTATATACAAATACAAAAACTAGATGCGATCCAAAAAGTCAAGCAAAATGAGTTACAACTGGACTTTGAGTTTGTATATTGCAGACACATGTATTATATATGCAAAAGGTAAAAGATGCATTTGTGGATTTGAACTGAGTATTAAATATGGAATAAAGTACATGTGTTCCTAATGAAAACACAAAGAATTAAGCATCACGGATGTTTGTATATGCGCGTGTATATGATATACAAGAGATCAATATACAAAGCACAACATAATTAAAGGTTTGAATATTATATGTTTCAGGTGGAGACAACATATGTATGTTGGAGATACAAGAATGCAAAATACAAAGAGTGATACAAAAAACTTATATACAAAGCCAAATTCAGAAATTATTGTAATCTGTTTCATAAATCCACTGGAGTCTGAGTTTGTATATTTTGATGATGTATAAGATATACATAGAGATATACAAAATTAAATATACAAAAAGTAAAAGATAAAAGTGCATGTATATGAGATACAAAATTCAAAAGTGCAGGGAATTAACGTATACAAGATTCAAAATATGAATTGAATGACAAGTTAAATTCAGATTGAATTGTATGCCTTAATTACAACATTTAATGCACACCTACTATTGGGAACCTAAATTCGAAAGAAGTAAAAGGGAATTTGATTATGTTAATTCTCACAATTGCATTCAATAGTTAAAATTGCAGAGCATTTTACAGAGCTGAGGTAAAGGCGATTCAAAGGGCGATTTGAAATTTGGGAACGGTGGCTATGTAGAATTTGAATGGTAAATTTCTTGTCAATGTTCTTACATTCAATAGGTTACGAAATATATGTATGTTTCTAAAACCTCATTGGTATTTAAATGGAATATGATTACAGAATTTCTTATCATGATTATAGTTGAATAACGGAATAGGTTTAAATTAGTTAATTACTATGATCTAATGTGATAAGATTGTAAATTCAAGCACAATAGGAAAAGATACATAATTCAAATGAAAAGAGGCTTAGGGTAAAAGGTTAAATGGTGAATATGCATGGTAAAAACCCTAGTAAACATAGACACGATTGTAAAAGAAATGTATATCTTTTCAGGATGCTACCAAAATGAAAGAAAGTAGAGAAGATGGCTAGAAAAGATGAAAAGAAATAAACCAAAGTTAAAGAAGAATTTGCAGTTAGAGGTTATCCTTCGAACATATACTATTCGCATAGGGCACTGGATACTGAAATTGGAGATTTCAATTATAAGGAGATGTTGAACAAGATCTGAGAGCCTGGCGCGGTTCTAGCCATGAAAAACATTTGGGATGTTGGGTTGTACAAGGCTACGAGGTTTCCACTAGAAATGGATGCTAAGGACCTGGTTATTGAGTGTTTACAAAGATATGATTTTAACTCCAGGAAGGTAAAATATAATGGAGTGGTATTTACAGACTTGTCTGTCGATGAGATACCAGAAACTTTTGGATTGAAGACAGCTAGAAAAATGAAAGAGGTAGATGTAGAAAAATATTTTGAAGATTTTAAAAAGAATGAAGCAACATGTAAAAGTTCCATATTTTATGGATGGTACCCCTCAGACAAGAAGCCAAAAGTAGCTACCAGGGTGCCTAAGAATCTATACATGCTAGATTTTAAGGAGGAGGTATATATCATGATTACCTTATTGAGTAGAGTAATGGGGTTGGAGGATACAACTTCATTTGAACCTTGGATGTTTTCAGTCATACAATTCATTAGGGAAGAAACATGGTATGTACATTGGGCTTTAACAATCAGCAATGCAATTTATGTGTAGGCCTTAAGATTCAACAAACATACTTGAAATTCTTCATGTCCTCATACATTATATATTCTTGTGTTGATAAAATGCAACTGAATGGAATACCAAGGATAGGCACATTGGGAGGTGGGCCAGGACAAGCTATTGTATATGAATATTACCTAGACCTACAAGTAAAAAATGTGGGGAAGAATTGGATAAGGGTGAATGATGTATTCTCCATGTATTTGGTAAGGATTTTGATAGGGGAAAAAGATCAAAGACTATCAAAAATAGCCAAGAATTCAATCAAATTGCATAATGCTTGGTACATTCAATTCTCCACATTTACATAATTAGAACTGAAGGATTCAAAGGCAAACCGTCTAGATTACCAAGATACCCATCTGACAAGGTAGTGTTGTTGGAGTTTACTAGGCAAATATTAGATGTATATGCAATGTATAAGGCTCGGTGTAATAGGAGTAACGTCAAATTCCCCTTTGTTATCAGAAGGTATCAGTGTTTCAATGAGGACGTGGCCAAAACATCAGAGGCTGAATTATTGTATTATGGTTTTCCAATGTTTGATATAGTCACACCTTTTGTTCCTTTCAAACGGATTCAAAACTGTATAGATAAGAAGTACAAGCATCAACCTCACATTGAGGATTTTTGGGAAGACTATGATAGTGAAGTTGAAGTGAAGAAGAGATCTCATCAATGATTAACTCTTGATCAGATGAGAAAACTGGGGGGAATTGAAGTGCCACAAGAAATCACAGATGATGATGAAAACACTTTGCATACAAGTTATGACAACACAAAAGAGATTTTGACTGAGCCAGATTGGGATCAATATGAAGAAGTTTAAATAGATAATGTCTCAAAGTCAGTATTTACATACTCAGACATCTGGGTAAGAGAAAGAATAGAAGAGTTGAAAGTAAAAGGAGTGACAATCACTTACATGAAGGGTAAGAAGAGAAGTCAGGAAAATGAGAAAGATTTTGATGATTTTCTGAGAAGAAAGAGACAGGTGGTGGAAGCTAGAATAGTAGAGGCCAATATTGGAGCCACAATCATGGACCCCTATGCATTAGGGATAATAGTTGCTATACCTACAGGGACATTTGTGTCTGTCACAAAGAGGACATCTACATCTCTTGCAGTTGCTTCAAGAAGGCAAGGTCCAATACAGGCAGAGGTTGTATCACAACCACCATCCACACATGTAGTGTTTGTGCAAGCATCTAAACAAACACTTTTGGAGACACCCATGGCTTTAAAACAAACCCAACAAGAGAAATTGTAGGGGTTTATCAAAGTCAAACAAGAAATGGCTGATGAAATGATGACAACCAGGACATCTAATACCCAACCATCTACCAAAGTAGAAATAGTAGATGTAGATCAAATTGAGGAGGTAGAGGGAGATGAAGAAAAAGGTGAAAAGGAAGGTAGTGATGATAGCCTTGAAATGAGCAGTGAGAAAGAAGAAGACAAACAAGGACCTAAATCTCCTGTACTCTCCAAGCAATAAATAAAAAATATTAAAATAATTGATCCTTTTGAAAGCATGGTGCCAAGAGATCTCATGGAAGAGGTCAAGGAAAAAACCCAAGAGATATTGAAGAATCAGGCTAGGGAAGAAGACAATGTAGATATGGAGGAACAAGGAGATGATCATGGATAAGATCCACCATAGGAGGGTCTTAACCCTGAAATACTTCATGAGGAGGAACAACAAAATGCAAAAAATGTTCAACCTCCATAGTAGCAACAGGTCCCTCCACAACACGAACAACAACAACAACAACCAGAGCAAGAAGACGAAGTACTCATAGAAGGAGGTCAAGAAGAGGTGTTGAATGAGGAAGCCACAGATACAAATAAGAAGGTGGTGGCTTGGTTAGAGTTTGAGGTGAAATAGGACACAACAGTCAAAGTGGCACCAATTGACATTAAGACCTTGTTAGCTAGTGAGGCCAGGAGAAGAGGCAGAAGAAAGGGTAGAACTATGTCGGCCATAAAGAGGGATTCTTCTAGTGGAAGGACAGTGCAAAGAGAAATTCCCCAGGTGGATAAGGAGAAAGGAGAAATAAGTATAGAAGAATATAAAGTAATCAGTGTGGATTTCAGTCATGTGAATAGGGAGCAACACATTGAAGAGTTGCAAGAAATGACTTGAGTTCACTACTAGCATATTGGAAAAAGATATGCAGAAAATAAGGAATTTGAATGGGCAAATTTCCCAATATGAACAATTCATTCATGGGATATTTGATCCCACACAAACTATGCCAGAGTTAGCTCCAGAGTAAACTATTCTCTCTAAGAAACAAGTAGAAGGAATAGAGAATAAAAAACATGAGGCTAATATGTTAGAGGATTTTATAAAATCATTCATTCATAAAGGAGAAGAGGTAATAAAAATTGCCATTGGGAATTGGAACATCACCCTGATGGAGTAAAATAATTGTGCACACATTGTGCAAAAGTGTCAAGAAAGAATAAGGCAAAACAAAGATGAATTAAAGAAGATCAAGGCTTTAGAAGGACATACACAGTCCTTAGTGAATGAAGGTATTATGACCATGTACGCTATATTTTAGGTCCCTAAGATGAAGATGGAGCTAAAATATGAAGAAGGGATATTGAGGCCTTGCTTGGCCAATATACAAGAATTGGAAAATAATATTCAAGTTTTGTTGAAGAAGCACGTGAAAATGGTGGAGGATCTAGTTAAACATCCATGCCCACAGGTTCAAGTATTTGGTGCATATACAACCATAAAAGAATTCAAAGGAAACTTTCAGTCTTGCATTAATGATCCTGTAAACCATTTAGATAAGGAGGAAATGGAAAATATAGTGAAACTAAGTGCTAAGATTAGAAAATATCACAAGAGAAGATAGAGAGAACAGAGCCCAGTCCTTAAAGACTAGCATAGAAATGCAACAGTACACCTGGGACGCATCTCAGAGGACTAGTTGTACTTCTATATCCACTCTAATGACAAAGTTCACACAGTACATGAATGACAAGAATAAGGATATGTAGATAGAAGATGATAGCGATAGTGAATAGGCTGTTTATTCACTATTTGTTACATGTTATGATTTTGCATTAATATATGGTCAAATTAGCATCAAATGTTTTTAAAAAGATTCTAAAGGCATCTTTGCGCCTGAGGGAATATTGTTTAATATATTTTTGAAGTGACAACTGGATAAGAAATTTGAATTTGAACTATTGATAGTTTTGTGACCGTAGTAAGGGATTTTGAGCCTATATAAGGGGCTATGTTATGTATAGTTTTTACACATGGCTGGTATAGAAAAATACTGGTGAATTTGCAATAGAAGTGATTTGTGAAGATACTTTGAGCATAGGAGTTTGAGTTAGTAATTTGCCTATGTTTGCAGTGGAGATAATGTGGAATGTCCTATTTTCTCATGCCCACATTTCCCATGCGGTCACAACACGCATCTCACATATCATGTCCACATGTGTCATGTGGTCATGACACGAAATATCAAAAATTTTCCCACGCTTCCCTAGAAACCCCCTCGCACGCGTAAGCGTGCTCGGTGGCATATGCTTAAGGCGTAAACAAAACAGTTGTTAGTGGGGTACCACGCACACGTGTGCACACCCAAATGCAAGAAGGCCAACAAGGGGGTCTTTGCGACGCAGTTGACGTCACTGCAGGGTTGAACTTACTAAACTCCTAAACCCTAGATTCCAGAAAAATCTAGTAGCATAACGCCTCACGGGCGTGAGGGGTATTTATTACACTAACACTACTCTTAACATGGGGTTTCCTGATAAGGTTAACAAATTTCCTATGACTCCCTAATTATAATGAATTTACAGTTGATCTCATTAATGGATCATTTTTCAACAAAGCCCGATCATCTGTTCTCTTTCCCGTTTTCTAAAATTTAATATTAATTTCTCCTCCTTCTGAACTTAGCATTTTCAACAAAGCCTGTTCATTTTCCCTCTCTTCCATTTCTCTGAAATTTAATTTTGATTGTATTTCTATCACATTCTCTTTCCTGTTTTGTAATGTTTGTTTATGTTTATCCTACTTTTCTTCACATTCTCTATCAATCAGAGTTATCACTACATCCTTTACATTATTCCTAATTTCTTGGTAGACCAGATCACTTAAACAGAGTTTACTAACTTCACTTGACACAGTCTCCTAGGTTTTCGCTCTGGTTTAATTCAACGTTTGAATTAATTTTGATAATTAACTTGTTCCTAATCAGGATTAATGGTAGGTCAAACTTACTTAGTTCTCTTAGCCCATTTTAGAAATACCACACATTTTCTCCTCTTTGTTTTTCAAGGTTAACTTTTCTTTCTCTTTCTCTCTCTTTTTCTCAATTGGACGTTTACTCCATCTATAGTCTGAGTTTACAATGGCCACATATGGAATGCCTATGATGGCTTAATTGCATTTATAAAGAAATGCATATCTATATAAATGCAAATAAGCATATATATTATATATATATGCTTATTTGCATTTTATAAAGTTAGGTATATTTTTCTTTTCATTTTCTTGGTATATTAAATGAAACTTATTAAATCCTGAAAATGCATTTCCCCTACAGGTAAATTTCATATATATTTATATATATATATTTTCCTTATTAATCTATTTGATATATGTGAATTTTTTTTTTCCAAATAGAAATCTCATTCCTCTCTTTTACAAAACTTCTTTTTTAAAAAAATTTATCAATAATATATATATATATATATAAAATATATATATATTATTATTATTATTTTTAAAAAATGAAATTACAAATTTTATTAACAGATAAATTAATATATATATATGTGTGTGTGTGTGTGTATATCAATAATCTATTTTATTATATTTTATATTACTCTATATAACAAAGTGTATTGTTTTATCTCCATTCATTCTTTTTTTTTAACAAAGCTTCATTAGACAAACCCTAATATTTTATGTGGTTTGCATTGGCTGGCAGAGATGAGAAGGGGTGGCGGCGGCAATGGTGGAGGCTGCGGATTGGAGATGGGGCCATGGAGTTGGGGCACAGAGGATGGGAGGATCGGCGGAGGCCATGCTATGGACGGGCGGAGGGACTGGAGTCACGGGGAGCAGGGGTGGTGAGGTGGTGCTACTAAGGGTTCGCAGTGGTCACGACTTTGTGCAAAGGGGAGTACTGTGGGGTGGAGAGACTGGCGGTGGAACAGCCGTAGCGTGGTCGCGGGGGTCACTGGGCGCAGAGGTGTATGGCTGCGTGGGGGTAAAGTGCATACGGGGGTGTGGGGAGGGGGCGGAGCCCCCACCCACATCCCACTCAATGGGGTGTGGGTGGGGGCTCCGCCTCCTCCCCACACCCATTGCAATACATACGGTGGGGGTTCGAACCCCCACAAATACTGTAACAATTTTTTGTTTATTGTAACACCAAATCTAAAATCTGCGAAATGAATTTTCATTTTCCTTTGTAATTTTTATTTATTTAATATATATATATATATATATATATATATATAAACACAATTTCTCAAATTCATATTATTCACATTATTATTTTTAAAACAATGACTGTAAAAAAAAATATAGAGTATATATATAATTATTCACTTATTACTGTCAACAATTGTAAGGCAGAATATTAAATTGATTAAATTGAATTTTCTTACAAATTTATTTCCAAATGCAGCTCAAAATAAAAATTATAGGTATAGAGTAATATGCAAGGATAATGAATTCTAATTTTCTCTTAATCAAATTTTAATTTCAAGTCAATAAAATTCCATTTTAAATAGTAGGCATATGATTTAAAATGAAAAGAATTAATTGTACTTGTATTCCTTCCCAACAAAACTCAAATGCATAATTATAACCAACATTTCATTTCCTTCCCAAATATCATTTACAACTCTCATAATTTATTTAAATTAATATTTTCACTAATTCTTGCAATGAATAAATTTTAACAAACTTTGTTTACAACATTAGCTATATTCACAACTTTTCCAAAAGAAGTATAAGGAAATAGACAATTCTAATATCCTTTAAAAAAAAAAATTCTTTCTTCTTTTCTTATTTTCAAAATGGTAAAACTTAATAAACAATAAAAAATTACATCTATCCACACAATAAGGGAGGATTTTCTCACAACTCCATAATACGAATCTTTTTACAACAATAGAGAGAGAATTTTCTCCTCTTGGCAAATCAACAAGGATGAAGCTATTAAATGTCCAAGCTCTCCTTAAGACTTAAGGAAAATAAAATATTTTCCAAGTTCAAATAATCTTCTCCAAGCTTCACAATAAGCTCCAAGAACCTGCAAATCACACAAGGGGAGAAAACACCACTCAACTTTCTCTCCTCCCTATCGTAGACCTGCAAGAGGGTCACCCCCGAGCTAGGGAGATCATCCACACACCTAGGGTATTCCAACATCCACTCCACAACAAGGCAATACAACATCCCAAAACACAATTACACCCATGGCTAGTTACACAACACAAACTCAACCACAGTGAGTTTAACAAGGGGTAGGAGAGTGGACACACTCAACTCTAGAGTGCCACCCTTCAACACAAATTTCTCATGGCCTCAAGCCAAACTTATTAACAAAACTTCCAAGGAGTTCATATTTGGCTCTCAAGCCATTTAACATTTTTCCTCAAAGTCACACAAATGCCCTCAAGGCTTTCAACATCCCAAAACAAGGAATGAACTCGAGGAGGATCACTCCTCCCCTACCCCATACTTGATGAGCATTTTTCCCAAGTGGAAGAATCTCTGTCAACATCCCAATATAAGTTTCCCCACAATAACAAAAAAAATACAACATAAGCAAAAATAAACATTTTCACACATCCTTCATGCAACAATTAGAATATGCAAAGGAAAGGCCTTGAAATCCAACCTTAAAAAGCCCTTTAATGGATGTAGTTGATGTAGAGCTCCACTAAATTCTCCTCCAACCTAAGTCACCAAACTCCCTCTAACCTCCTTCCCCCAAAAACAATTTCCAATAATAAAAATCTCCAAAATTCAGCAACCTTTCTCCCTATCCCAAGTGGGATTAAAATAACCCATTCCATGAGTTTAGAGGAATGGGGAGGTGACACTTGTCACCTCCTCACTCTTCCTCCCAAACACTATTGTGTCCCAAGGGATGGGTGTTGACACATGTCACTCACCCATCCCCAAAGTCTTCCTTATCCCTTACCACATGTCATCTCTCTTACACATGGGAGAGGAAAGGGGGATTGGAGAGGGAAAGGATGACACATGTCTTCCCCTCCTTCCCTCTCATGAAGGACCACAAAACTCCATGGGGACTCTCACCAATTATGAGAGGGACTTGAAGTCAAGTCCTCCACCATTGGTGGATTTTGGAGTCCTCACAAGCCTTGGGAATTGAAGAGGGATGGGCTTGAGTGTTTGTACCACTCATCCTATTCCTCCCATGCCTCCAAATTCGTCACTTAACTTCAGTGTGAAGTTAAGGTGACCATATGAAGGTTTACCAAGGGTTACCCAAGTCAAAAGGGACCCTAGACCCATGGGGTATAACCCAGGGTCAACTTTAACCTAGTTAGGACACCCAAGGTCAAGTTAAGAAACAAGAAAAGGGTCTCAAAAATTTAAATTTTAAAAAATAAATCTCAAATACAATTCTCACAACACAAATCATAATTTGAATTTACAAGAGGGTAGACCTAACCCATTCAACCTCATACAAGACAACATTACAACATTAATTCAAACACAGAGTTGATCTCAGTTCCTAGTGGAACCAGATCGGCTTCACAAGGGATTACAACATAAGGTGTGGAATAATTTCTAGTATCTGTGGTTTGTTAGGAAAACCTACGCACTCAATTACAAAGTTAATTTCACATATAAATATCATAGCCGAAGCAACTTAAAACATGCATTACCATAACTTATCATAGTTCTCATAAGCATAAATGAAATCACACTACAATTTTCCCTCTAACATCACCCAATTAGTTTTCTTGTAATGTAAACATTAATCAGACATCACCCAATTAGTTTTCCTATAAAATAAACATCTATCCAACATCATCCAATTTGTTTTCTCTTAATGCAAACATCTATCTTACATCACACACTTAGTTTTCCTTTAACATAATTAGGTTTAATAGTTTGAAAATTCAGTATCAACAAACCCACAAATATAAAAGTATCAGCAACAGTAAGGTAAATAGTCACATGAACAGAATGAAAAAGGGTAGGCCTCACATATTTCTTGATGTATCTAGAAAATGTTTGTAAGTTTGATTTAGTTTCTTGATACTTTCAAAGACTTTGAAGTCAAAATGCATTGTAAATTTAAAATGGCTTTTATATGTTAATGAATACAAACATCTAATTGTTGTGTCTATTTCTAAGTGTAATTAGATTCAAGTGTTCTTTGATATATTTCCTTTGATGATTGTAGTTCTGTATGTTGATTTGTGATACTGCTCTGAAGAAACATACACGAATTTAATTCCTTTGAAGTGTTATAGCTAATCAAACTTATACGCATGAGTAGCAGAGAAATGATTCTTACAGAATCAAGTTTTCTAAACCTTATCTTTTGAATTTTCTTATCAACTCTTTAAAATAATTAGCATGCATGCATTTAGCTGAAGGAGATTGTTATAAATTTAAATAAAGAATTGTGAATTGCAAAAATCTTTAACAGTTTTCATATGATTATGAAGTACAAAGTATATTTTCATTGAAATTCTGTTAGATTTAGGACAAAAAACTGAGAGGAGGGGGTGAATTAGTTGTCCCAAAACTTTCTTTACTTAAATCCTTCTTGTAATTCAATAGCATAATAATAAATTAATCATGGAAGCACAATGCAATAATTCAAGAGCAGAAACACATTAACACGTATGACACCAAGATTTTAACATGGAAAACCCGGTTAAGGGAAAAACCACGGGGTGACTAACCCAAGATTGTATTCTCTATTAAAAGAATAGGAAAAATAAAATGGCACATGCCAATTAGGTAGAATAATAAATATTACATAATTGAACTGAAGATTAGCATCTTCACCATGCTTGAGTCAGTTCCATTTAAGCTCAACACTTCTGCTCTGCTTTTCGCTCTTCTCCTCTCTACCACTTACTCATCTTCACACGGATGCTTTGAAATGACTTCACAACTCTTATTTGTATAAGACATCAACTTCTGGATAATCATCAAAGTCAGCACAATACATACTTTATTTTATTACAGAGCAAATACACAAATACAACTTGACTTATTACAAAAGACTTCATGTGAGTCACCACACTGTCGGGCAGACATATCTGGGACTTCAATCTTCTTTGAGGAAAACACCATCCTTTGTAGAACATCTCCAAGATCATTCACAAGATGTGTAAAACATTCGGTCGGCCATGATTAGGAAGAACATCATCACCCAGAAGTTAATTTTCAATTATGAGCTCAATCTTCAATGCGGACCACCAACACGAACTAGACACAATCTAGAGACCCCTACAAGATTTCCTAAATCACCAAGAACATCCACACCACTTCTACTTACTAAAATCATTTGCATCTTCATCTGGAACTTCAAGAACACATTGTGTCATCACTGTTATATTAGAATAGATGTTTACGGACCTCCAGACCATGAACCAATTGAGTTGTCAATTCACATTGGCTTCCTAAACACTCCACCAAATCCGCAGAACAAGATATTGCATTTCTGGATCTCTCCAGACCTATTTATGTCACTCTGTCACCTTTAAACATCTGTCAGAACCAATTTTACTCATATAGCCATAACTTCTCCAAATCTTCATGCGGACCTCTTAAATCTTGACTGGATCATCTTTAGATACATATCTACAAACCCTTTGATGCGTATCCTCTGATCTTCATCTTATGTGACATCTTCACTTCATAGAGCTTCACTATCTTCATTGTTCTTCTTTGTTTCTGATAGGACTAATTTTCTCAATATCCTCAGCACACAGCTCATCCAATCCTTGACATCAATGCAACAAGAGTATGTTGACATCAATGACAACATCGGTTAGGCCCATACTTACAACAATCTCTCCCTTTGTCATTGATGGCAACATATGATGTGAAAAACTATTTTAACCATCAAGACAAGAACTTCTCCTCACTGACTAACATAGCTCACCCTATCAACAACAATCATTCATATGTCTTCTCTTCTTTTACTACTCTCCCTTTGATCAGCAATCACTTTTGTTTTTCACATGTCTTCTCTCCCTCTTTGACATCAATGGCAAAGGGCACATACTTGCATCAATCAGAATCATACAGACTACTCCCCCTGAGTAGTAGCTTCCTATCATCAATCTGAATCACAAGATATGACTGTGATATCCATCCGACTGAGGCACATTAGTGCACCTTAATTTAGAACTGAAGGGGTAATAACCCCTAATTTCTCCCTGAGATACTCAAAAGAGTCCTTAGGAAGAGGTTTAGTAAAAATATCTGCAATCTGATCCTTGGAGGTCACAAACTCCAATCCAACTTCATTCTTGTTCACATGCTCTCTCAACAAGTGAAACTTGATGGATATATGTTTTGTCTTTGAATGCAACACTAGATTTTTTGATATATTTATTGCACTTGAGTTATCACAGAAGATTGTGATAGGTTCCTCATACTCCACTCTGATTTCTCTTAGCATTTGCTTCATCCACAATACTTGAGTGCAACTACCTATTGTTGCAATATATTCTACTTCTGTAGTTGATAGAGATATTGCCTCTTGTTTCTTGCTCAACCAAGAAACCAATCTTTTCCCCAAAAAGAATGCACCACCACTGGTACTCTTTCAGTCATCCACATCTCCTGCCCAATCTACATATGTATATGCATGAAGAGAGAAATCATGATTCCTAGGATACCATAAACCATACTCAACGGTTCCTTTTAGATATCTGAGAATCCTCTTGATCGCCATGACATGAGATTCTCTAGGATTAGCTTGGAATCTGGCAACAAGACCAACAACATTCATAATGTCAGGTCTAGTTTGAGTGAGATACAGTAGTCCTCCAATCATTGACCTATACTTTTTCTAATCAGCCTTAGGAGAGTCATCATCTTTGCTCAGTTTACATCTGGTTGCCATGGGAGTATTCATTGGTTTTGAGTCTTCCATCCCAAATTTCTTCAACAATTCTTTCACATATTTGGTCTGAGAGATGAAGATTCATTTCTTTGTTTGAGTGATTTGTAGACCCAAGAAGAAATTCATTTCCCCAAACATAGACATCTCAAATTCACTTTTCATTTGATTTGTAAAAGTATTGCACATACTATCTCTTCCTCCAAAAATGATATCATCAATAAATACTTCAACAATCAAGATATTTTCATGATCAATTTTGAAGTACAAGTTACTGTCAGCAGTATCTTTGTTGAAACCAATCTTTAAAAGATGTTTATCTAGTCTTTCATACCAGGCTCTTGGGGCTCGTTTGAGTCCATACAATGCTTTCTTCAACTTGCAAACCATATCACCATGATCAGACAATTGAAATCCATCCGTTTGCTCAATGTATACTTCTTCCAAGTCACCATTCAGGAAGGCAAACTTGACATCCATCTGATATACTTTGAAATCCTTGAAGGAAGCAAACGCAAGAAATAATTTGACTGCTTCAATTCTTTCCATCAGAGTAAAAGTTTCTTCAAAATCAACTCCTACTTGAGAATAACCTTTGTAGACCAATCTGGGTTTGTTTCTTACTACTTCACCATCTTCATTCAGTTTATTCTAGAAGACCCATTTGGTTCCAATCACATTTTTATTTCTAGGTCTAGGAACAAGATCCCAAGTGTGATTTTTCTCAATCTGCATCAACTCTTCCTTCATTGCTTTAGTCCAGCTTTCATCATTGCATGCTTCACTTATTATTTTTGGTTCAATTTTTAAAATCAGACAATATTTTTCTGAGTCTTGAGCAATCTTTCTTCTTGTTTGAACACCTTTTCTTTTATCACCTATGATCTGATCTTCAGAATGATTCAGTCTTACATACCTGGGTGTTTTGGGAATTTCTTGCACTTCTATTTCTTGGATAGGTTCATCCAAACTTATCTCTTCTTCCTATATTTCAGGATTCTCCAGATTAGTCTGGATCTGAATTTTAGAAGGGGCTTGGACTTTTTGGACCAAAACATCATTCTGATCATCTTCTTCATATTCATAAAACCTTGAGGGTTTTTCATTGCCTTCATCAACTTTCACATTTGTACTTTCTATAATCTTTCTCAATCTCTTGTTATAACATTGGTATGCTTTGCTTTAAGTAGAATAACCAAAGAATATTCCTTCATCACTTCTAGCATTGAATTTGCCAAGGTCTTCATCTCTTTTAATGTAACATTTACTACCAAAGACTCTGAAATACTTTACAGTGGGATTGATGCCAAACTAGAGTTCATAAGGGGTCTTACCAGTATTGCTTCTGATTTGTACTTGATTAAGAGTATAGACAACAGTGCTTACAACTTCTGTCTAGTAGATTTGAGGAACATTTTCTTCCATCATCATGGTTCGGGATGCTTCTTGGATGGTTCAGTTCTTTCTCTCCACTACTCCATTCTATTGTGGAGTCCTTGGAGTAGATAACTATCTTTTTATTCCATGTTTCTCACATAATTTTATGAACTCTCTGGATGTGAATTCTCCACCTCTGTCAGACCTAAGACACTTTATGTTTAATCCTATTTCATTTTCTACCATGGCCTTGAATATTTTGAATTTCTCAAGAGCTTAATATTTCTCTTTTAGAAAAATCACCCACATCATCTAGGAATGATCATCAATTAGTAACATGAAATATCTATCACCTTGTAAACTCTTGATTCTTGCCGGTCCACATAGATCAGTATGTACTAAGTGCAACAATCTAGTAGAAGATTGTTCCTTACTTTTGAATGTGACTTTGCTCTACTTGCCCAACTGACATTCTTTGCACAAACTGTTAGTAGGTTTCACCAGTCTTGGAAGATCTCTTACAGCTTGAGTGTTGCTTATCTTGATGATATTATCAAAATTCACATGACACTTTCTCCTATGCCACAACCAACTCTAATCAATTTGAGCAAATAAACAACTTTTACCAGTACCAACCAAGTCGAAGATGTTACCTTTTGTTTGTGTACTGGATGCAATCTCTATTCCAAAACTTTCAAGGATCGTACATTTTCCATTTTTGAATTGGAGATCATAGCCTTTGTCCACCAACTGTCCAACACTAAGAAGATTGTGCTTTAGACCTTCAACATACAATACATCACTAGTTTTGTTCTTTCCATCAAAAGAAATAGTTCCTCTACCTCTGATTCTGCCAGCAAAATTATCACCAAATTTTACAACTCTTCCTTCATATCTTTCCAAATCTATGAACTTATTTTTGTCACCAATCATATGGTGGGAGCATCCACTATCAATGACCCAATCATCCTTTTCTTCAACTTGGGCAGCCAGAGCTCTTTCTATCATTTTATGATTGATAGATTTAGAGGGCATTGGATCTTCTTCCTTGATGGCAATAAACACCTAGTCACTTTCAGATTTATTTCCTATCTCTCATTCATCATCTGTTATTCCTTCATCATCATCATCTTCATGAACATAGTAACATTTCTTTTGGAATCTTGATCTGTTGGGATTTGCCCTTGAAAATCTTTCTAGACACCTTGAGGCAAAATGACCAATCTTGTTGCAGTTGAAACATTTGAAGGGCAATTTTCCTTCATACTTACCAGATCCTCTTGGTAGTCTTTTTACAGTAAGGGCTTCAAGTTGAGCAACTTCTACTTTATTGTCTTCTAGATCTTTTCTTACTTTTTCATACCATGATAGTTTCTTTGAGGAGTTCTCTCCTGGATCATACCTTTGTTTGCCTTTTACAGAGGCACTAGCTTTGAATGCAGATTTAGTTTGGGGGGGTGCATCTCCAAACTCGGCCAATTCAAATGCAGCTAATTTTCCAACTAATTGATCTCTTGTGATATTTGAAAAAGATCTTAATTCTTCCATGGTAGCAACCTTGTGTTTGTAAGCAGAAGGTAGGGATTTGAGAACTTTGGCAACAATCTCATCTTCATCCAAGATTCCACCTTCACACCTAATGCCACAAACAAACTCATTTACTTTAGGCATAAATGTAGTGATATTCTCATCTTCATTCATCTTTAGGTTTTCAAATTTTCCTTTCAAACTTTGTAGCTTGGCACACTTAACATATTTGTCTCCTTCATGCAGAAGTTCTAGTTTTTCCCAAATCTCATATGCAGTTTTCAAATCTATAACATTTGTCAACTCTAAGTTAGAGAAGGCACTTAGTAAAGCTTCTTTAGCCTGAAGATTGTCTTCAGCATATTTGATTTCATCTACAGTTGTCGGGCCATTCTTTGGAGGAACATACTTCTTTGAAGTTAATGTCCAATATTGCATTCCCATACATTGTAAGTGACATTCCATGTAGTTTTTCCAAAGAGTACAATTGGTTCCATCAAATCTCAGACTATCCTTCTTGCAGGAAGACATTCTGGATCTCCTCAAGCAGTTAAGCTCTTTTAAAGGAACTTAGCTCTGATACCAATTGTTAGATTTAGGACAGACAACTGAGAGGGGGGGTGAATCAGTTGTCCCAAAACTTTCTTTACTTAAATCCTTCTTGTAATTCAACAGCATAATAATCATGGAAGCACAATGCAATAATTCAAGAGCATAAACACATTAACACATATGGCACCAAGATTTTAACGTAGAAAACCTGGTTAAGGGAAAAACCATGAGGTGACTAACCCAAGATTGTATTCTTTGTTAAAAGAATAGGAAGAATAAAATGGCACATACCAATTAGGGCTCACTACCCGAGCACACTGCTCACAAGAGGCCCACTTCCTACAGGAGACACACTGTCTATAGAATAATAAATATTACATACTTGAACTAAAGACTAGCATCTTCACCATGCTTGAGTCAGTTCCATTTTAGCCCAACACTTCTGCTCTGCTTTTTGCTCTTCTCCTCTCTACCACTTACTCATCTTCACACAGATGCTTTGAAATGACTTCACAACTCTTATTTATGCAAGACATCGACTTCAGGATAATCATCAAAGTCAGCACAATACATACTTTATTTTATTACAGATAAAATACACAAATACAACTTGACTTATTACAAAAGATTTCATGTGATTCACCACACTGTCAGCCACACATATCTGGGACTTCAATCTTCTTTAGGGAACACACCATCCTTCATGGAACATCTCCAAGATCATCTAAAAGATGTGTAAAACATTCAGTCGGCCATGATTAGGAAGAACATCATCACCCAGAAGTTAATTTTTAATTACAAGCTCAATCTTCAATGTGGACCACCAACACAAACTAGACACAATCTAGAGACCCCCACAAGCTTGCTTGAATTACCAAGAACATCCACACCACTTCTGCTTACTGAAATCATTTGCATCTTCATCTGGAACCTCAAGAACACATTATGTCATCACTGTTATATTAGAATAGATGCTTGCGGACCTCCAGACCACGAACCAATTGAGTTATCAATTCACATTGGCTTCCTAAACACTCCACCAAATTCACAGAACAAGATATTGCATTTTTAGATCTCACTAGACCTATTTATGTCACTCTGTCACCTCTAAACATCTGCTAGAACCAATTTTACTCATATAGCCATAACTTCTCCAAATCTTCATGCGAACCTCTCAAATCTTGACTAGATCATCTTTAGACACATATCTACAAACCCTTTGATGTGCATCCTCTGATCTTCATCTTATCTGGGATCTTCACTTCATAGAGCTTTACCGTCTTCACTGTTCTTCTTTGTTTCTAATAGGACAAATTTTCTCAATATCCTCAGCACACAGCTCATCCAATCCTTGACATCAATGCAACAAGAGTATGTTGACATCAATGACAACACTGGTTAGGCCCATACTTGGAACAAATTCATGCAAGGCTTTGTAGTAAAATGGTAAATACATGCAAAGGATGACTAGTTATAGTGTAATTTGTAGTAATTTGCAATGTATAAGTAATAGCAGTCAGTACATATCCTTTAAATCACGTAAGGCCCCTTGAACAAATAGGTTCAAATTGAACTCTGAGTGAATCTGACACAACCATGACCTAGTTAACGTAGACTTGGAATTGAGAAATATTTCTAATAGTTCTGCATATTCTTCAAGGTAAGACAAGATTCTTTGTGAATTTTATCTATTGTTGTTTTGAATAAAATCATCATCAACACCTTTTCCTTTCACCTTGATGACAATCCCTAGCCTAGGTGATTTAGGAAATTTTAAGAGTTTTGTGTTGCTATTATTTTGGGAACCAACATTGTGGTGCCATTGCTGAGGAATATATCTTTGTAAAATTTTCAAGACCTTTACAACATAGCCATTATAGAAAGTTTATAGTTGTGCAGTCTGTTGCTATGGGTAATTTGGCATCCAGTTAACTTATGCCAACATTTTGGCACCGTTTCTAGGGAGTATATCTTTGTAAAATTTTAAAGACCTTTGCAACACACCTTTGGTAAAAGTTAGTTTTCAGTAGTGCAATTTGTTACTGTGGGTAAGTTGGCAGCCCGTCAACTTACGCCAACATTTTGGCGCCATTGTAAAGGAAGATTTGTTGTGATGCTCACAACATGCCCCATTTTACTCCTTAGCAAAATGAGGACCCCTGCCATGGTTTTGCTTTTTGTTTTTGTGTGTGGGTTTGTTGGGTGGCAAAAGGGAAAACAGAGTGAAAGTTTCAAACTCTATTGAAAACAAAGAAAAAATAGCATTGAGTACCAAACTTGAATATGGGTGAATTCCTTGTCAAGGATGAGGGAGGGTTGCTTTTTGAACCATGTGAAAATTCCCTGTATTTTGCAACTTATGTATGTTTTTGGTAAAATGTACAATCGGGCTTGTATGTTGCATATACAGAGTCCTTTTTATATCGGGTTGCATATACAAGGTCCTTTGCATATGCAAAGTCATGTAAGTCGAATGTGGGAGTCGTCGGGTTTTGGTATACTTTTATACTTGTATGCATTTCGTAAATACTTTATTCTTACATACAAGACGGGCCCGAAACAGTTGAGTGCATAATTAGTTGATTCCGTCAGATGTATGTTATGTTTGTATGTCTGGCAAAAGGAAAACATACAAGGTAAATATGCAAGGCTACATACAAGCCGTGGAACCAAAAGAGTATTAAGGTTGGTTTTATTGTTTTATGTTCATGCTTTGTATGTATCTTGGGCTTTGTATGTCAAGGGTTTGATACAAGTGTTGTATCGCAAGAACAAATGTAAGTAGTGTGGGCTCCACCACTCGTTGGCGTAAGTTAGCTCATCGGAGTGAGGGATTGATGAGTCTCTGATAGTTTAAAGTCTCAATGATTACAGAAAAAAGTGTTTCGGCATAGCTCACACCGATATGTGTGAAGAATAAGAACCATCGGCAAAGCTGTAAAGGTTAGAACAAAGTTTATATGTCTTACCGAACTTATGGTCACAGTGATAAAGAATGTCGGTGACATATCGTGAAGATCTCTTTGATAAAGGGCATAAAGGAAGGCTATCGAGGAAATGACCACGATTGAGTAACTTGAAAGAAGTTATCCCGATGGTTTATTTTACCCCGACGACAACGATGACCATGACCATTGACAAGACTCTCACCGATAGTCATATCGGTAACACTTGACATATCAAGGAAGAACATTATTCTTACAATGATGAGGAAGGTTAGGCTGATGTTAACCACACCCATTTCCGCATCAAGTAAAGCTTGGAGATAACTTGCCAATGACAAAGATATACAAACTGAATAGATTATATCAGCCAGAAATATGCGATCGACAAAAAGTTTGTGGGTCGCCCCGACTGAAGTAAGTCCCACCGATGGTAGAGATAACCAAACTGATAAGGAGTTACATCAGCCAGAAAGATATGATTGGTGGGAAATTATTCGATCGACCCGACGGGAGAACATTACACCGATGATAAACAGTTGCTAAACGATGAAAGGATTACATCGGCTAGAAAGATATGATCGAAATGAAATTATTCGATCGACCCAACCATATGGGTTAAGCCGATGGTGAAGATATACAAACAAAGCCTACAAAAGGGTATATATGCAGAATTGGACTGGGGGTAAAAAGGAGGGTTTAAAAGTGCCAACATTGCTGTAGTTAATGTCCATCCAACATTCTGATGAGGTATAAATTGGCGACAATAGCATGAATTTTAAATCTATTTTTTGTCTATTTCGCAGGTTTGCAGATATATGGAAGATGGAGCTTTAATGGTGATGACATCACAAAGGGTGGATCAGATCACAAAAGAAGCAGGAGGAGTAAAGTCTTTCAATGAGAAGAAAAATGCAGGTGGAAAGAAACATTATTAAAGGAGAAACAGAAGATATTTTGGTGATTGTTAGGGTTTCCAAAGGGCATCCTTATGCTCAGTATGGGTATGTTGCTCAGGGATTTTTTTGGCGGGATTTATTTTCCACCAATTGATGCTGCACTTGAAGTGTGGACTATTGATTGAATAGGGTTTTGGAACTGTATTGGGGATAATCTAAGCTATATATTGAGCCCCTTTACTATGTAATAAGTTACACAGGGATTCATAGGAATTTACAGAATAGACCTAGAAGTTGTAATTAATAGTTTTAGAAGAGCATTTTAGTTTAGAGTAGAAGGAGGTTGTCTGTGTCTGCAATAAGGAATGCGTGGAACATCTAGCTTCCTTACTGTATCTTTAAAGTGTTGTAACTTTTCTGTAAGTTGATTAATGAAGCTAAGAGTCATTCATACATTGTAAATCATATATGACTATTTATCTTGAATATAAATGAATCTGGAATTCTACATCTATATTCAGAGTGTCTTCTGGCTCTTCTTTGTATTTGAAATAATATCTCTTAAAGCTTGCAATCTTGAATGTGTGTTTGTGAAAATACTCAAGGCATTCACATTTAATGATTTGGTCTGCTGATTTGATCAGTTTTACTATACTTCTTACAAGGTGCATAATAAAGCATTTAGATCTTGTAACAGAATGAAGTTTAGTTTAGATTTCTATAACTTTTCCCAAACCATTTGAAATACTTGGCTTAAACACAGAAATTTAAAGGTGATTGTCTTATATTTGAAGGAAACATGAACAACTAAGTTGATATTGGATAGTTTTCATAATATTTGAAAAGGAAAGCTTTTGTTAATACAAATCATATAAAACTTTATGATACACTAACAAATATGTGCAAAAGAATGAATAAAATGTTGATATTTGTGATATTTTGCATAATTAGAGTCCAGTGAATCATAAAAAAACCTTAAATCAAGTAAGGCCCCTTGCATATTATAGCTGCACATTTACCTACTGAATTGTCCAACAGGTCAAGACCTGACCATATAGAAACTTGGGATTAAGCAAATCTTAATTGATTTCTTCATATCCTTCAAGATAGTTAGGTTCATTTTTGTGAATTTTAACTTTTGTTATGAATGTGTAAAAATAATCATCAACAGTTTTTGGTGCTAGAAGGAGGGTCTGATGGGATTTAAGGTAGATTTTGTGTAGGCTAGCCAAATAGGATCATTTTAGTTCTTAGAAATTTGAGTGCTCTGTTTGCAAATATCTTCTGTTTAAAAGAATTTGAATGTTTTTTCAAAGGTACTGCTCAAACTTCAAGGACTATTCTAATTTTTTTGAGTTTTAATCATTTTATTCTGAGATATGTTAGATCTCATAAAATTTTAAAATCTAAAAAGTTGAAAGCAGAGTGCCATTTTCAATGGGCTCATATGAGGACAATTTCTAGATTAATATCCATGTAGTTCAAGAAACTTTGAATGAGCAGCTTTATCCTCAAAGTTTATCTAACTTTGGTTTATCCAGTTGTTGCAGGATACACAAGTTTGTGGAACACAGTGAAATTAATTGTTTAACTTTCCTCACCAGGATAGATTCATATTTAAAAGGACTAATTCTTTTCTCAGATGTGTTCAAGGTTGAAGTCTGTTAGGAAAATGAAGGAATTTTGGAGCAACAAGCAGATACAACACTAGAAATTATTAGTTGGTTAGAAAATACAATAGCCGAATTAGTTCTAGAAGGAAAGGATAGTAAAACATCTTTCCTTAAGTCATTTTATGGTGAGATTGATAGAAGCTCTCTACTTCCTAATATAGGTAAAAGGGATTACATGTATAAATCTTTCAAATTTTGTAGAGAAGAAACCACTTGTCAAGATAAAGTGTTTGATTCTGATCCTAATACTTTTTATAAGGATAGTGAAACATCTTTCCTTGAGTCATTTTATGGTAAAAAGAAATGTAGACAAGTGGAAGAATTTAAATGCATTGCTACTGAAGAAGTTCCTATTATAGCAACCAATGGAGTCATAGAAAAGAAAGTAAATCCTAATTTTATAGCTAACTTCTTTAAATTGAGTGATCAAGTGCAAGATTGTTGCAGGTCAATGGAACCAGATATTTTGTTGAATGATAGGACTGAATTATTTGAGGAACAATCCTTGAAAGTGGAAGATACAGAGGATTATGCTATTGTTGTGCATAATCAAGCATCACTCCAACATTATTGTGAAGGTGAAACAAGGAAGTATTTTTATGAATCAAATGTTGTTTTACATTCACAGTTAAATGATTTAGAAATGATAAATTTAGATATATCATATTATGATTATAAAGATACTCATTTAGATGCTGATGTGCAGAGAATTGAAGAGAACATTGAGACATTTCCTGAACTTAAGGATAAACTAAACATCCAGAATGAAGAGATAGATGTGGATAAAGATGAAGAAATAAACCATCAAGAGTCATACATCCTTCAAGATGAAGGGAGACTTGACATTGAGCTAAGCAATGAAAGTGCAAAGTTAAATGGAGGACCAACTGTCAATAAACAAGCATGTCCAGTAGACCCAGAAATACATCAGGTTGTTTCTTTCCTTTCCTTAGTGAATAATGTTGAATACTATTTTGATTATGGAAATTCAAGAGATAAGACATGCATATGGATTAATCATAAACATGATGAGCTTCCTCAATTATTGATAATTAGAGATTATTCTGCTAAACACAGTGAATGTAGAATAAATGGGTATTTTTCAGAATACAAAGATAAATTTGCTAAGTTAAGAACCATAACTAGTGCCCTGATACTCCTGCACAATCTAAGGAAGTATGCAAATACAAGTGTCTTTGGGTCTTTTCCTGAGTTTTTTTTGCCTTGTAGAAGCTTGTATATAGTTTGGTAGAATAGTTGTTTTGTTTCTTTTCTTTGTTTTCTTGCCTTGCTTTGTGTTGTTTCCTTTCGTAGTTAGTTGTTTGTATAGTCCGTTTGCTTTATTACTTTGTCATTTTCCTGTGTGCTGGGGTCTTCATTTTGACTTAGAGTATAAAGGAGCAGACTGACAACCATTGAAAATAATAGAAAATTTAGAACATTCTGGTTAATTATTTAAAATTTATACATAACTTGTTGTGACTATCATGAATGTAGAAAGTTGTTTGACTTGTGAAATTTTGTATTCAATAACTGTGGGTTGAGTATTCAAGGAAACTTTCTCACAATGACACACCTAAAATCCTTGGGTTTGTTGAACATACCAGTGTAGATATTAGGTGAAAAAATAGAGGTCACCCTTGCTACCATTACAATTCTCAACTTAATTTCAGCAAGTGACCATTCCTTGCATCATGAAGTTACAACTGTAATATCTTATGAGATCTCTATAAAATACAAAAAAAAACATATAAAATAATAAAATGGATTTTACTGAAAATCTAGATTAAGCCATCTAAGTAAATCTACCAAGGCTATAGACGCTTGCTGGCAGTGGGGCTCTACTTAGGAGAATTGTAATGATAACCTTGTCAGGACTATGGATGCCTGCTGGCAACAAGGCTCTATTCAGTTGGCTATGAGGGAATGACATCAACTATGTAGTCTAATGGCACTCACTAGTTTGTTCAAATAATTTTCAAGATGAGGATTATTAATCACGTGCACCCACTTAAACTGAAAGGAAGATTCATGCACCTTATTGAATACATTAAGTCTCAAGTTAGATAATGATTTGCAGAAAAGACAGTTGGAAGTTATGAGTTTATTTCATTTAGTTTTCTTTAATGGTTTTAATTTGATTTTTTTGTTTGGTTGCTAGTTGTTGTGATGCTCACAACACGCCCCATTTTACTCCTTAGCAAAATGAGGACCCCTGTTGTGGCTTTGCTTTTTGCTTTTGTGTGTGGGTCTGTTGGGTGGCAAAAGGGAAAAGAGAGTGAAAGTTTCAAACCCTATTGAAAACAAAGGAAAAATAGCATTGAGTACCAGAGCTAAATATGGGTGAATTCCTTGTCAAGGATGAGTGATGGTTGCTTTTTGAACCATGTGAAAATTCCCTGTATTTTGCAAGTTATGTATGTTTTTGGTAAAATGTACAATCAGGCTTGTATGTTGCATATACAGTGTCCTTTGTATATCAGATTGCATTTACAAGGTCCTTTGAATATGCAAAGTCATTGTGTAAGTCGAATGTGGGAGTCGTCAGGTTTTGGTATACTTTTATACTTGTATGCATTTCGTAAATACTTTATTCTTACATACAAGATGGGCCCGAAACAATTCAGAGTTTGAGTGCATAATCGGTTGATTCCGTCGGATGTATGTTATGTTTGTATGTCTGGCAAAAGGAAAACATACAAGGTAAATATGCAAGGCTACATACAAGCCATGGAACTGAAAGAGTATTAAGGTTGGTTTTATTGTTGTATGTTCATACTTTATAAGTATCTTGGGCTTTGTATGTAAAGGGCTTGATACAGGTGTTGTTGTATCGCAGGAACAAATGAAAGTAGTGTGGGCTCCACCGCTCGTTGGCGTAAGTTAGCTCATTGGAGTGAGGGATTGATGAGTCTCCGATAGTCTAAAGTCTCGGTGATTACAGAAAAAAGTGTTTCGGCATAGCTCACACCAATATGTGTGAAGAATAAGAACCATCGGCAAAGCTGTAAAGGTCAAAATGAAGTTTATATGTCTTACTGAACTGATGGTCACAGTGATAAAGAATGTTGGTGACATATCATGAAGATCTCTCTAATAAAGAGCATAAAGGAAGGCTATCGAGAAATGACCAGGATCGGGTAACTTGAAAGAAGTTATCCCAATGGTTTATCTTACCCTGATGACAACGATGACCATGACCATCGACAAGACTCTCACCGATAGTCATATCGATAACACTTGACATATCGGGGAAGAGAATTATTCTTACAATGATGAGGAAGGTCAGGCCGATGTTAACCATGCCCATTTCCGCATCAGGTAAAGCTTGGAGATATATTGCCGATGACAAAGATATACAAACCGAATAGATTATATCAGCCAGAAATATGTGATCAGCAGAAAATTTGTGGATCACCCCGACTGAAGTAAGTCCCACTGATGGCAGAGATAACCAAACCAATAAGGAGTTACATTGGCTAGAAAGATATGATCGGTGGGAAATTATTCGATCGACCCGATGGGAGAATGTTACACCGATGATAAAGAGTTGCTAAATGATGAAAGGATTACATCGGCCAGAAAGATATGATCAGAATGAAATTATTCGATTAACCTGACCATATGGGTTAAGCCGATGGTGAAGATATACAAACATAGCCTATAAAAGGGTATATATACAGAATTGGACTGGCGGTAAAAAGGAGGGTTTAAAAGCGCCAGCATTGCTTTAGTTAATGTCCATCTAACATTCTGACAAGGTATAAATTGGTGACAATAGCATGAATTTTAAATCTATTTTTTATATCTATTTCGTAGGTTTGTAGATATATGGAAGATGGAGCTTTAATGGCAATGACATCACAAAGGGCATATCAGATCACAAAAGAAGCAGGAGGAGTAAAGGCTTTTAATGAGAAGAAAAATGTAGGTGGAAAGAAACATTATTAAAGGAGCAACAGAAGATATTTTGGTGACTGTTAGGGTTTCCAAAGGGCATCCTTATGCTCAGTATGGGTATGCTAGTCAAGGATTTTTTTGGTGGGATTTATTTTCCACCGATTAATGCTACACTTGAAGTGTGGACTATTGATTAACTAGGGTTTTGGAACTATATTGGGGATAATCCGAGCTATATATTGAGCCCCTTTACTCCGTAATAAGTTACACAGGGACACACAGGGATTCATAGGAATTTATAGAACAGACTTGGAAGTTGTAATTAACATTTTTAGAAGAGCATTTTAGTTTAGAGTAGAAGGAGGTCGCTTGTGTCTACAATAAGGAATGCGTGGAACATCTAACTTCCTTACTGTATCTGTAAAGCGTTGTAAGTTTTCTGTAAGTTGATTAATGGAGCTAAGAGTCATTCATACATTGTAAATCATATATGACTATTTATCTTGAATATGAATGAATATAGAATTCTACGTCTATATTTAGAGTGTCTTCTGGCTCTTCTTTGTATTTGAAATAATATCTCTTAAAGCTTGCAATCTTGAATGTGTGTTCATGAAAATACTCAAGGCATTCACATTTAATGATTTGGTCTACTGATTTGATCAGTTTTACTGTACTTCTTACAACGTGCATAACAGAGCATTTAGATCCTGTAGTAGAATGAAGTTTAATTTAGATTTCTCTAACTTTTCCCAAACCTTTTGAAATATTTAGCTTAAACATAGAAATTTAAAGGAGATTGTCTTATATTTGAAGGAAACATGAACAACTGAGTTGATATTGGATAGTTTTCATAATATTTGAAAAGGAAAGCTTGTGTTAATACAAATCATATAAAGCTTTGTGATACAGTAACAAATCTGTGCAAAATAATGAATAAAATGTTGATATTTGTGATATTTTGCATAATTAGAGTCCAGTGAATCATCAAAAAACCTTAAATCAAGTAAGGCCCCTTGCATATTATAGCTTCACATTTAGATACCGAATTGTCCAATAGGTCAAGACCTGACCATACAAAAACTTGGGATTAAGCAAATCTTAATTGATTTCTTCATATCTTTCAAGACAGTTAGGTTCATTTTTGTGAAGTTTAACTTTTGTTATGAATGTGTAAAAACAATCATCAACAAGAGTGAAGTGTTGGGTTGTGAAGAAATTGAAGACTCTACCTGTGAGTCGTGAACCCAGAATTAGTTTTGGCCTTGAAGATTCTTGTGCTTCAAGAGATTTCCTCATTCAGTGAGATGGAGACTCTATTTTGAAAGATAGAGAACCAAAGTTTGTTCACTATTGTTCTAGTTGTGTTGTTGGTGATTCAGATGCCCCAAGTTTATGAGCAATAACTAGAAAATTAAGGTACACAGTTTCCTTTTATAACCACTGCAGACTTCCTCCAAAATACAAAAGCAATTATTTTATTAAGTTTTGTGCCACCCTGTATGGTAGAAAATTTTAGTCATGGATGGTTGGTATGAATATGACTATTCTAGGGTTGCTCATTTATTTGAGTCTTCATATGTATCAAACCCTAGAAATTACATAGGAATGGATCCCCATGGACCTAGAGGAGAGCCTTCTTGTGCATTGTCCTATGCTTCATGTTCTAGTCATGAATACTATGAGGATGAAGATGCTTATGGTTCTTAAGATGATGAGTCATCATATTTCTTAGATTGCCCTATCTCATGTATTCCCATGTCTCAATATCAAGCACCCTTGCATAATCAGAATGATTCAAATAGACTGCAATATGAAGTTGATAAATCCAAGTAGTTGTTAGAGTCTTTGCAATAGCAAGAAAAGGAATTAGAAAATCAAATCATGCTACGTTAGTCTAGGGTGCAGTCCATTGCCCTTCTTGTTTTTGTCAATGGCTTACTTTTTCGACCCCCTCCCATTGCTAATGATACCACATACAAACAGCTGGACCTTTCATGGCTCAATTATGAGAAACAATCCATGCTCAATAAGAACTATTGTCAGATGCCTTTATTTAATGGGTGTGAAGCTTATGATGGGAAGGCACATATTCTGGCATTTTTAGATTTCATGGACACATTTCGATTTGAGGATGAGGATATGTGGATGAGGTTCTTTGTCAGATCTCTATGTGGATTGGCAAAGAAATGGCTTGTTGGTTTCCTTGACCATCACTTTGCATCTTGGGATCATTTAGTGGATGCATTTAAGGATTTTTCAAGTAGTTTGGACCCTATTCTTCTTGTCTAAGAACTTAAAAATATCAGAAGCCATGAGGGTGCATCCAACATGGATTTTAGCCATTAGTTTGTTGTTGCACTATCTAGAGTTCTAGATGCTTTCAAACCTTCTATTCCAACTTGCATTAATTTAGTTTTTGAGTCTTATGAAGTTGGATTGAATTTAGCACATGAGAATTTGAGGCTAGTTAGTTTGCAGTAGGCTTACCTTGTTCTTGATGCCTTGGTTTAAATGAAAGATGAGTACATTGTTGGGTTGGTATACACCAAGGTAAATCTTGTGCCTGGTGAGCATGTGGATGACAATAATACTATAGGTTAGGTTGAATGTGTTGTCGGGAAAATGAACTCTTGCGAGGCAACATCATATGACAATTGTGTTGAGAGTGAAGATAGTATAGCTACCTATCTTCAATTGGATGCATCATCCCCTAAGGATGATGATGTTGAGGCTTTGTCTTGTGATCCTCAATCTAAAATTAAAGATGATGGTAGCATGTACGCACCCAATAATAACTGATCTGAGATCGATGAAGGTGCAAGAATTGGGTTTCACATTGAAGACCTTACCGAGGGTTATGATGTTGGTGAATGCAATATTGGGTAGGTTCAATCTGACAGTGAGGACATGAGGGCATAGATGTTTGATGTAGCATATCTTGACAATATGAAGGATGAGAGCAGCATATGCACTTCTTTGCATTTGGATGAGCCAATTCATGGGAGGAATGGAAGTGATGAATTTTTGTTTACTGAGCTCCCAGGTTTTGTCCCTTTTTACAATGATGAGATTAATGGCACTAAGGATGTTTGTGTGGAAGATAAGGTGTCATGTGCTTCAAGTGACACTTCTTATGCCTTTGCTAATGATTTGTACACTAACTGGTTCTAGTTAGATGATCATATAACTACTGGCATCAATAAAAGTGACCTCCATGATGACCATTTTGTTGTTGATCTAGTTATGCAAGTAGCTAATAGAATTCCTTGTGGTGGTGCGGAGGAGGATAGTCTAGTACCTGTATGTAGTAGCAGCTGTAATATAGTGAGTTGCCCAGTTGAGGTTGAAATAGAGAGGTTATGGGATGGATGCAATCCGTCTTTTGAAAAACCTCATTATGATTATTATGCTGATGATGATGAAGATGTGGATCAGGTTTGTGATCAGAGTGTGTAACAAGACATTGGCATGTGTGAAGGTGGTGTATGCTAGTAGCCTATTATCTGAGAGTTTGACACTTATGACATGAAAGTTTCCTTTGCAATGAAGGTCAGGTATTTGATGTTGCACAGATAAAAATGTTGTGCCCAAATTAGTCTTTTTTGGGCCCAATATACACATAATAATGACAGTAAGCAATAACATGAGTGCCAAATTGAAGATCAGGATGTTGCAGCCCAAGTTGAGGATATGATAGAGCTGGAACCTTTCTAGTTTGTTCGACAAGATGAATTGTCTTCTCTTGTGGATGAATAGTGCATTCAAGCACAATTTTATTTTCCATGTGAATTGGAGGTATTTTTTTCCCCTCAATTTGCATGAGGAGGTCAGTGGATATGATGACTTGGTAGTTGATAATGGAGGTTTTCCTTCATTTCTTTCTTTTTCTGTTGACCTGGTTTTTAGTTTCTCACCTCTTACTACTAGGAACAAGCATGATAGGGATATGAATAGGTGAAGTGCCTATCTTTTATGGTTGCCTTGCAGTAGTAATTTCAGTGGTGAAGTTAGTCATGACTTCACAAGCATATGTTGCAGATTAGTGCATGCTGAGGATACTTTTCATTTGTTGCAGCTGGGTGAAAGATGCAAATTTGGTTTGAGGGAGATCAACTCCTTCTTTTAGTAGCTTGTCCTTGATAGAGGCAAGTAGTTGTAACAATTTTGTGTAGGTTTGGCCTACAGTGATTTGAAATTTTTTTTACAATCATTTTTTCTTATGACTTTGTTCTCTTGTATATATGTTTTGTAGTTTGTGTTTCGATTATTTCTTCTATTCATTTTTGCTTTTGGTTTGCCTAGAGATATTTTAAATTCTCGCTGTGACACTGCTTGACACACGTCCCCAACTAGAGCTAGTGTGGGTACCTACAAAAAATTTATTCCCATTGTGTCCATTTTGCCCCCAAAATCCAAAAATCATGTGAAAATTGTTTATCCAAGGTCACCATTGGATAGAGAATCCAATTATGGGTAACTTTGCGTTTTGAACCACCTCAAAACTCTTTAAAATGAAGTTATGCTTGGTCAAAGTTTGGCCTTTTATGTTTTTACCATGGTCAAAAATCCTCATATTTGGCTCATTATCGGCAAGTTAGCAAAAGTTCTAACTTTTGAACTTGTTTAAAAAGTTCCTTTTCTTGTTGATTCACTAATTTGTATTTGTTGAAAATACAAAAGGAAGGCACGAGAAGATTTGTTTAGGCAAAGTTACTTTGGTTCAAATTTTGGTGGTTCGCTAATAGTCAGTTCGATTAACAATCATTTCATCGACAAAGGGTGTAGCATAAATAATGAGGAAAAGGTTCTAAAAAGTTTCATTTTGTCAATAAAGGTAAAATTGTCTAAGGTATAAAGGGGAAGAAAGTATTTAGTCAGAAAATCAGTAGATGGCCGAACTAAGGAACTAGTTTAGAATTGTGGTAGTTCACCAGTAGGTGTTTTTGCTGACATGGTAAAAAGGTCCAAGAAAAAGATAGTTCAGCAAAAGGCAATTTTTTTGATAAGGGAGAATTGGCACCAAGCCCTTGGTTCAAGGAAATGCAGATTTGTCGATAAAGGTGAAAAGGTAAGGAATAATGGACCAGGTTTATGATTATTCACTTTTACCGATAAGGCAAATGGGACCCAAGGAAAAGAGAGAATTTGACTAAGGAAAGATAGGAAAGTATGCCTTTGTTGGGGAATCAGCAAAGGGCTGAACTAAGGTATAGTTCAAAATTTTATAAGTTTACTGATGGGCTTTTCACCGATAGTGAAGAAAAGATGAAGAGTTTGGCAAAATGTGAAATTATCGATAAAGGAGATAGGTTCTAAAATGTTGCATTTTGCCGACAAAGGCACAGAAAGGAAGAGTGAGGAAAAATAGGTTTTTGCTGATAAGTAGAAAGTTCATCAAAAGGGAGAAGATAAGCCAAGTTCAAGAAAGTAGTATTTTGCCAATAAGGTAGAATAATGCCCAGGATGATGCAGGGAGATAAAAGGAAGGAATATAAGGAAGGTGCAAAGGTTCCTAAAAGAGAAAATTCACTGATAAAAGGGCAAAACAAATTCAGAGCCAGAAAATTAAAAGGAAAATCAAATGTTTTTTAAAACAAATAACAAATGTAATAGTTTGAAATATTTTAAACATAGTTTAAAATATTTTAGAATAGTGTAAAGAGCTTTACATAGGCAATTTTGGCAGATCATATTTTGAGTGCCTATCTACCTGAGAACGTGTCATGCTTGCAGGTGATCTATCAGTTGCAGGTAGATGAAATAGTAGATATTTTCAATGCAAAGGGACCAGAATTAAATGCAGGGATAAAGTATTTTAGCAAGTAAATCTTTCTGCAGGTACTTTCATTCCTGAAGGATGCTAAGGTGTGTGGGCAACTTCCTTCTGACATTCTCAGAGTTGCAGGGCATGGGTTTTCTTCCCAGCATGCAAATCTTCTAATAAGGGAGTGGCCCTGAATTTAATGTAGTGTGGGTTTTGCATGTTGACTAAGTTTCAATGCCTGAGGCTGCACAATAATTGTATTGGTATAAATACATTTTTAAAAAATATTTTTAGGATTGGTCATTGAGCCAACTGCCTAGTCTGTAGTGCCTTAAGATATTTTTAGGGCTTCAAATCAAGCCAACCTAGGTAGTGAATGGAAAAATGTGTTTTAATACAGTGTAGGAATGAATTGTAAAACATATTTTATACATTGGTATGTCTCCATGGCCATTTGTAGAGATTTAGGGGAATGTATACTCGCAGTTGTATGTTTTCCTTCACCATATTTTTTGGTACAATTGTAATAGAGATTTGATAATGTGTGACAGCATTTAAATCCATGCATGCTTTGTGTTGGGACATTTCTTTATTGCAAATGGGTCATTAGAGTTTGGTTCTGGATCATTAAGTATGTCTAGTGTATGAAATATAATCTAGCATGTGTATGTGAATACATTTTCAGCTTTTTGTTGATGTTGGTTCTGTACTTTCCTCCCTCTTTATTGTTTATGATTCAGTTGCCCAATAGACTAGGCAACAATCCATATTGGACAGGAATCAAACACTCTTTTAAAATCAAACAAATCTTTCATCTGTGGTTCAGGGTAAAAACCATTTTTTTTGTGTATGTACATTCGTACAGTTGAATCAGCTATATAGGGGTTATGTGACAGCCAATCATTCTTGGCTTAGTGATAACTTTTGGAATCAAGATGATGAGTTGGGTTTGGTTGTCCAATATTTTTATTTATTCATCTGGTTTGAACTTAATACCTATTTAGGTATACCCCTTGGAATATCCCTCCAGAGTTTAAGCTGAGATTGAAGTGCAAAGGAGTCTACCCACTCTTGTAGTTGACCAAAATCACCTAGAACTTGTTGACAAACCTCTATCTTTCAACTTGAAGACAATCCCTGGCCTAGGTGATTTCAGAAAGTTTTAGAGTTTTGTGTTGCTATTATTTTGGGAATCGACATGCCAGATACAACATAAAAAATGCATTTACAAGGCAGAAAAATAATACACAATATGAAATGTGTAGAAAGTAGGTCCTAAGTGAAACCACATGTTACACCAACAGAAGATCCTAGCCTTGCAGACACTAACACTTGCTTAACCAGGTCCAAAACATTCTTCACATCTTCAAACTCCAAGGAATTACATCCGCACACTCTGCTCATTTGGAAATAGGATGGATTTAACCAAAAACACATGAACCTTGAAGCATAATGACCAAATCAACTTGAAAACATTGTGTGGTACCAAAAACAAGAAAGGTCTTCATGAAAATTATTCTGGATGAGTCCACATGACTCATACAATATATCCAAACACTCCTTAGCCATTACATATCTTCATTCATGAGCTCTGGGAACACTTCTGTCATCTTGAACACAATGTAACATGCTATCATTTGAAAATCTGAGCTGCCCGGATCACCAGGAACCTTGAAACTACAAGGAAGCATGTAATACACATCTAGAAACATGTCTTCAAAACCACAAGGGTAATCATCCATTTGTGGAGGAATGTGAAGCATTCAAAAAAACCTTCAACACTGGCCTACTCTGCCAGAACATATGTTAGTACTCTATCATCCACAACTTTCATAGCGAAAGGGTAAATGATTTGAATGTCTAGAATTATCATCTTCACTACATTCTTAACATATCTTCAGAACTGCATAGCCAAATCTACAAATGTGGAGGAATGTGGAGCATCCTACTTCCATATAGTGATTGTCTTCACATAACCAACACTGTCTTCACACTATCTTTCGCAAAACATACTTCTGGTAGTCCACACATCATAAAACTTGGAATATGCATGATTTGTCATTACATTAAGCTATATTCCAATCTACAAAGGCCCAAAACCAAACTGATGGAAATGCTAAGCAATTTCGTAGACAACCTTCAAAGGTGGTCATTCTGAAATAGAGACTATCACCAACTTATAGAGGATAAATCTTCTTTATATTAACACATGCATTCTTATGGATAGTAGAAGAGATCATACAACATATCTTAGTCCATCAGTACCACTTCTTAGTTCTTCTAATTCCCATATTAATGTGTCTTCTTGATGCTTCTAATTCCCATCTAAATATAAATTCCTATTCAATTCTGCAATGAACAAGGCATGATGTGAACTTCTAATTCCCATCTCAATGTATCTTCAACTTCTAATTCCCATCTCAATATATCTTCTTCAAGAGCATTACATCCAACTATGAGCACTACTACACATTCATAACAATGTTGACATCAATGACAACCTTGTGATAGTGTTGACATCAATGACAAACAATACAACCATAGGAACCATGTCTAACAATCTCCCCCTTTGGCATTGATGGAAACACATACTTCCACATTTCTCCCCCTTTGACATCTATAACAAAGGTAAAGTACCATCAACTCACCAACAATCATACATCTGCACTATTTTCGTTAGGTTATAACTTCTTCTTGCAACAAACAAACTCCCCCTATCATCAGCAACCACTCCCCACTCCCCATGAGAGGTAGCCATCATCAGTCCAAGAAACAAGGATTTAGCATTAACTCCCCCTGGATAGATGCACCACTATACATCTTTGGCAAGAAGGAGAGGTAATTACCCCTAACCTCTGTTGGAGATCCTCAAAGGTGTCCTTTGCAAGAGCCTTTGTAAATATATCTACAATTTTATCCTTTTTTGGAACATATTCCAACTTCACCTCCTTATCTGCAACCTTCTCTCTCAAAAAGTGATACCTGATTGCCATATGCTTGGTTATAGAATGTATCATTGGATTCTTGGAAATATTGATTCCACTTGTATTATCACACAAAATAGGAATAGGCTCATCATACAATACCTTGATATCCTTCAGAGTTTGCTTCATCCACAACACTTGTGTACAACAGGAAGCTGCTGCAATATACTCTAGCTCTATAGTTGATAAGGACATTGAATCTTGCTTCTTTCTATGCCATGAAACCAATCTACTTCCTCGAAAGAAAGCACCACCACTTGTACTTCTTCTATCATCAACACAACCAGCTCAGTCAACATTGGTATAGGCACTTAAATCAAAGTTGTTGCCTCTTGATTACCATTAGCCATAATCTGGAGTTCCTTCCAAATATCTGAATATCCTTTTCACTGCCTTCTCATGTGTTTGCTTAGGATTAGCTTGATATCTAAGAACCACGCATACAACATGCATAATATCAGGTCTAGAAGAAGTTAGATACAACAATCCTCTAACTATAGATCTATAAGAAGTCTGATCCACCTCCAGAGACTAATCATGTTTGCTCAAGAGATATCCAATGATCATTGAAGTACTCACTGGCTTTGAATCCTCCATACCAAACTTCTTCAACATTTCTCTGACATACTTAGCTTATGAAATGAAGCTATCACTATCAAGCTAAGGAATTTGAAGCCTAAGGAAGAAAGACATTTCACCAATCATAGACATCTCAAACTCTTTTGCATCTCCTTTGCAAACCTCTTACACATATCATCATCTACACCAAAGATGATATCATCAACATATACTACAACTATAAAATCATGTCATCTTCTTCCTTAATATAAAGATTGCTATCTGTAGTACCTTTCTTGAATCCATGTTGAAGTAAGTAATTGTCTAACCTAGAATACCAAGCCCTAGGTGCTTTCTTAAGACCATAGAGATCCTTCTTGAGTCTACACACCATGTCTAGATCTTCTGATATCTGGAAACCATCTGGCTGTTCAATATAAACCTCTTCTTCTAGGTCACCATTCAGAAATGTTGACTTAACATCTAAGATACCTTGAAGTTCTTATGAGAAGCAAGAGCAAGGAACATTATGATTACCTCCATCCTTGCTACCAAAGAAAAAGTCTCCCCAAAAGCAATGCCTTATACTTGAGTGTATCCTTTGCATACTAGTCATGCTTTGTTCCTTACAACTTCACCTTCTTCATTAAGTTTAAATTCTGGAATACCTATTTTGTTCCTATAATATTCTTGTTTGCTAGTCTAGGAACCAATTCCCATGTTTGATTCTTCTCAATCTGATCCAATTCTTCTTCCATGGCATTTATCCATCCATCATCCTTGCTAGCTTCAACAAAGGTATTAGGTTCTTCTTTTGATAAAAAAACACAAGTTTGCTTTCTCATGTGTCTTGGCAAACCTTCTCCTTGTCTGCACACCTTCATTCTTTCCTCCAATGATCTATTCTACTAAGTGATTCTTCTAAACATACTTTGTTGGAGTCTTAGGTATCTGCTTTGGTTCTTGTTCCTTTTCTTCTTTCACTTCTTCTTAATCTTCAATACAAGGAAAGATATCAGATCTGATGTCTTCTAAATCTTATGAGATCTAATACAAGTCTTCATCTACTTTTACATTTGTGCTTTTAATCATCTTTCTAAACCTTTTGTTGTAGCATCTATAGGCTTTGCTTCTGGTTGATTAACCAAGAAAGATTCCTTCATTACTTATTAAATGAAACTTTCCTAGGTCTTCTTCATCTCTTCTGATATAGCATTTGCTACCAAAGATCCTGAAGTATCCGATAGTGGGGAGGTCTTCCATACCACAACTCATAAAGGGATCTTATTGTTATTGACCCTTAACTGCACACTGTTAGTTAGCTAGATAGTAGTGTGAATTGCTTCCTTCCAGTATATATCAGCTAGATCTTCATCTTTCAACATTGCCCTAGACATTGCTTGTACAATCCTATTCTTTCTTTCAACTACCCCATTTTGCTGAGGGTTTCTAGGAGCAGAAAAATGCCTCCTAATACCATGACCTTCACAAAACTTTTCAAATTCATTAGAAGTAAAGTCACCTCCTCTATTTGACCTTAAACATTTGATCTTGTTATCCATTTCATTTTCAACCAAAGATTTGAAAAATTTAAACTTATCAAGGGCATCAGATTTTTCTCTTAAGAAGGTAACCCAAGTCATTCTAGAATAATCATCAATGAGAAACATAAAATACCTTTCTCCCTATTGACTCTTTACTCTTGTAGGTCCACATAGGTCTATGTGAATCATCTCCAATGGCTTTGAAGAAGAATACTCCTTGCTTTTAAAACTTGTCTTTGTTTACTTTCCCATTTGACATTTCTTGCATACAATGTTTGCAGGCTTGATTATCTTAGACATATCTCTCACTGCATGAGTAGAGCTGATTCTTACCATATTATCAAAATTGTTGTGTCACATTCTTTTGTGCCACAACCAACACTCACTAGATTGAGCCAACATACATGTTCTTCCATTTACCTCTTTCAAGTGATAAATATCACCATATGTCTTGATACCTTGTGCAACTAGCTTTTTGGATCCTGCCTTCCTAATTTCACAACCATTGGCATGAAAAGTAAGTTTGTAACCTTCGTTACACATCTGACTGACATTGAGAAGATTGTGTTATAATCCTTTGACATAGAGGACATCCTCAGTCCTATTCTTCCTGTCAATAGTTATGAAACCTTTTCTATAGATTTGAGCTAACTCATCACCTCCAAACTTGGCAGCTCCACAATCCCACTTCTCAAAGCTGATAAACTTCTCCTTGTCACTAGTCATATGATTTGAATAACCACTGTCAATAACCCAAGCTTTGGGTTCTTCTTTTACATGGAAGGCAGTCCATACAACCATTGACTATTCATTATTTTGATCTATTTGCAGGGTCTCAGTCTTTTCACTTTTTCCAACATCCTTTCTTTTGTCACCAACACTTCAGGCCATGAAAAGTGTTTCATCATTTGAATCATCATGATCCTCATCTTCTGAAGAACAACTATCCTCTATGGAAAATAGGCTCCTTTTGAATTTATCATTTTTGTTACTTCTAGGTATGTGCAGAATCATGATGGGCCAAACTATACCTCTAAGTGGCAATGAAAATACCAAAAATTAGACTTAATCAAGTTCATGTGAAATTTTGAATGGATTATCTACACAATTTGGAAAAGATGTAAGAACAAAATTTGTAGAGAATTGAATCTAGTTTATGGACTACTATTTAAAAAATAAATAAAATAAATTTACTTAGTAAAAAATGAATATTTCAATGAACAACTATTAAATTTTTTAGAAAAAAATAAAAGTGGGTGTCATTCCAACTAACCTAACTATGAGCAAAAAACTATTTTTTTTTTTGGAACTTTCAAAATAAGTAGAGGACTCATGTTGGGATGTGACATATTTTTTTGAATTTTTTTTCCAATAAAATAATTAGTTATGATTTTTTTTACTATGGCTTTTTTCAAAAAGGTTAAAAGTAATTTTCCAGCCAACCTAACTTGATAAAAAATATTAGAATTTAATTTTTTTAAACCTATAGCCAAAAAAACATAGAGTGTGACATAGCTTTTGGATCTCAAAAAGGTGAAACAGTTTGAAAGTTATGGATGTTTTTCAATCAGTGTGTCCATCAGGATTTCAGACACACACTATATAGAAAATTATTCATAATTATTTAATAAAATGATAACCAAATAAATTTTATATTTTTAGAAAGCTGACAATTTTTCTATAAACCCTTTTCATTTTATCAATTTTGCATAAAAAAAAAGTCGTCAATACGAAAGGTGAAGTTTGAAGAAGAGAGAGAAACCTACAAAAACATTAGAATTGAGGGAAAGTCAACTATGATAGTCCCAAGCCTGCATACAAGGCAAAACTGAAGTAAAATGGATATCCATTATTAACGGATATTCGTTTTTCTTTTGTAAAATATTAGTTTCCTTTTTTTATGTTTTACAAAATGGATAACCGTTTTAGGTTGCCTAAAATGGATATTCATTTTTCTTTACCCTATTCTTTTCATTATTTTTTAGTTTGTTAGTTTGCAAGGTTAAATAGAATCAACCCTTATAAGCTTTCTATTGGATTTAATCTGGGTTTACCTTGGGTCAGTGATATCAATCAATTTCCTTGATGAATATATTAATCTGAAGTTATTCTCTTTATCTTGAATCTATTCTTCACTGGTATAAAGAATATGCGCCTTTATTTGTATAGATACCATCATAAATTTTATATATATATATATATGAGTATGTCTTTTTTGTTAGGTGCCTAAGGAATCTACTGGATGGCCATCTATTAGTGTCTTTTTATAATCAATTGCTAACTTGCTCACTGGCGCTAAATCTAAAAAATATTGATGAGTCTTTTCGTTGCAATCTTTAATTGTTTATATGATAGCTTTCAGATAAGTTGTAATTATTTGCAAGTTGACGATTTAGATAACTGATTATATCATGCATTGGTCATTGATTAAAAGAGATACTTTTGTTGTTAAATAGGAATATGGGTTTATTATGATCTTATGTGTGTTCGTACATAGTTAAGAATTACTACAACTAAAATTATGCGTAACTAATCTTTTCCTTAATAGAATAGAGGATTAAAAGTCTCAAAGAGAAAACATATTTGGTTATTTAAATGATTTCTTATTCTTATGTAGCTTTCTAGCTTAAAGATATAAAGAGCTATAAACATCTAGTAGGAAATAATAGATAGGTTGTTAGCCTCCTCTTAGTTTACTTAGTTCAATTTATGTAGTATTGTTATGCAGTAATTATATATCAGCTTGGTTTCTTTATGTTAAATTATAGGTTGACAACATATAGCATGGAGGGTTGTCAACAAATAAATTTTGCTTATTTAGTACAAGTTGAGTCAAGATAATTGGAAAGTAATTGCATGGTTAGGGTTACATTGTAATTAATTAAGTCACTGTGAGAATTAGAACCACTATAGTACATTGACAATAAAGATTTCACCTATTCTTTTGTGAATCAAGGAATATGATTGTATGTTTGGATATTTTCAAATGCATGGTGTTGTTGTAAATGCAAACTATTTGCGAAGCTATATATGTTAATTTTTAAATCAAATTTACCCATCTTGTGATCTTATATGTTCAATATAATAGCTATTACACATGTGATATCTAAAGCTTCAGTCATGATCCTCATAAGGTACTTTTATAGTTGAATTGTATTAATAGGAGGCATTTGAATTATGTAGTACTTTTATTTGATTGAAAAGTGTATAAAGTAGTAACTTATTATTGGAATTCATAGCTCTTAAGATAGATAAATAAGAATGATGTAGTTCATTTAGTGATGTTAGGATAAACTATAGTCACATTTGCATTCATGTCTTCTTGTATAACCACCACTACCAACCATAATCTTGTGGTAACACATACAACCATCTAACCAATTCTTTCAACTTGTAGTATTGTAGAACATTCTCTTAACATAACCAAGCCTCTAGATTGTTCCACATGAACTTCAACTCTACTACAAGTGCACCTACATTATTATTTATGCTTCTACTAGCACAATTAAATATTTAACTTTGTGAGTACTTCTTCAAATGACTCATGGTTAAATTTCCATAGCATCACCACATGTAGACATATCTCCATGCTATATCGCAACATCTAAAACTCACCACATCCTACCACATTACATTTTATCATTGTTCAATAGTTTCCATATAAACTCTCTCTCTCTCTCTCTCTCTCTCTCTCTCTCTCTCTCTCTCTCTCTCTCTCTCAAAACCCTAAATAATGCCCCTAAACCCAACAAAACCTAAATCTCTATCTCCCTATCTCTCCGTTATCTCCCTATCTCTATCATCCCTCTACCTCTCAATCCTTCTCCCTATCTCTTTGGACATCTTGCTCACTCTCTATCTCCCTATCTCTCCCCTCTGTCTCCTCTATCTCTCCATATCTATCTCCTCTCTATCTCTCTCTATCTAGATATCTCTCTATCTCTTTCCTCTCTCTCCCCTATCATTCCTCTATCTCCCTATCTCTCTCTCCTCTATCTCTCCCTCTCCCTTATTGATGAAGGAAATGAAAACAAGAAAACTAGGTCTCTCTCTCTCTCTCTCTCTCTCTCTCTCTCTCTCTCTCTCTCTCTCTCTCTCTCTCTCTCTCTCTCTCTCTCTCTCTCTCTCCTAGGGAAATTGGAAAGGAAAAGGAAAACTAGGAAAGCTAGGAAAAGGATTTAACTAGGAGGTAGATAAGTTAGAGAGAGAGAGAGGGTTGCTTGGGGTTAGGGGTCAGGGTTTAGGGGCATTGTTTAGGGTTTATGAGTTTATAATTGCTCAAGTTTAGGGTTAAGGATTTAGGGGTTAGGGTTTAGGGAAATTATTTAGGGTTTAGGGGTTTAGGGTTTAGAGATAGGGAGATATAGGAGTGATAGGGGGAGAGAGGCAAGAGATAGAGATAAAGAGAGTTGTATTATTTGTCAAGTTGTATTGTTGTCAATTTTTTAGTAGATAATTGTTAGTCCTAGCTCTCATGGTTATTAAAATGAACTTAGTATAGTTAGATTTATCCTTAGGTAACATTAATTTACACATTGTTGCACAAACAACCACACTCAAAAATAACCTTACCTAATTAAGGTTAACCTTTAAGGTTTTTTCATTTGGTGAGCCTAACAAACCCAACTAGTTCAATCTTCTTATAGTCCATGCTTAGCCTTCCAAGAGAGTTCATGCCATGTTAACTTTGTATTATGTCCTCACTTTCCTCTTGCTAGTTGTAGTACTCTTTTTTTTTCTAATCCTATCACTATATCATACTATTGTTGTTGACTTTTCTTTCCATGTTCATCATCATAGTCCTAGTTATCCTATTTTGAGCCTACCATTTATCCTTAGCCATGTCTTGAACTTCTTCTATTCATGTCAATTTTAATGACCTCCAAATTTTCCATAAATTCTTCTCCACCAAACCCTAGACCCTCATCCAAATCCTTACTTTACTAAGAAAAGCCCTTCCCCAAACATCATTTGATCATGTGGCTCCTTCCATCACTAGATAGGTGCCCCTACTATCCATTATTTAGCCAATACAATCCCAATGTCATAGCTCACATTCCCACACCTGCATTCATGGACTCCATTCCCCCTATTGACACCATCATTGATAATCATTTTAAGGAGTCTCCCTTGAATAATAATTAAACCATGGATTATCCCATATCCCCATCTTACACTTTCCTCACCTTTGAACCATTAGAAGATGACATTTAGCTATTCACACCATTACCAATCACACTATCTAGAAATCCCACATAAGACATCTTACCCATCACTTTACCTAGGTCATCACCAATTAAATCACCTCAATAGTCAATAGGCAATCCCGCATAAGACACCTAGGTCATCACTTTACCAGTTTTTTGTGAGGAAAACAAAATGGATATCCATTTTGGGGAAGTGATAGTCATTGTTTGATCTCTATTGCCCAAAGAATTGGGCTTTTAGAAATGGATATCTAGTTTGAATATGGATATCCATTTTGGAAATGGATATCTATTTTGTAAATGCCAAAAAAAAGACAAAAAGAATGTTGTTGGGCCCAACAACCACACCCACAGACCCTCTGCTATCGAAAAACCCATGATTTCTACCTGTTACAGTCAAAAAACATTTTTATGCACTTTTGGAGACACAATTTGATTGTTACAATCATAAGGGTGATATTTTTGTTCCCCTAATGGGAAGCAATAGTCATCGTAAAGCAAAAAAGAGGAGGAAAGTTACATTGGAGGAAATTGAAGCAATTAGTGAAAAGGATAGGGCAAGGAAGAGGATTGGAAGATTGCATTTGGCAGATGCTCATCAAGGTGAAGCTTCTTCTTTACCATCAAATGACATGCAAATTGAAGATGTTAATTTTGAGGGTAATGAAATGTTAAAAAAAAATGAAATTGACCATGATATTGCAAATGAAAATGTTGCAAAACGTTATGAAACACCTATTTATAAGAGCAATACCATGGATAAAGAAGAAGAAGAAAGACAAAGATGTGCAATTGAAGAAAGTGGAGATGAACATCATGATGTTGAATTTGCACTGTATAATCCATTTGTTGATAAAATTGATGAGGTTGATAACATGATTGAAACAATGAAAAATAACGTTTCTCCAAATTACATAAGAAGAGAGGATGTTTGTGAACATGATGAAATTGGAAAACATCCAAGAACCCTAAAATGGTTACTTGAAATTGATGAGAACATAATGGAAAAACTTGAAGGAAAGAGGTCATCATGAACGGTTCGTTTGTGGGCTTCAAAACTCTTCAATGAATAATTTGAGAATAAAACATTAACTAAACAATGCCAACTTTTTGTGCAAATACTAAAGATGTAAAAAATGAGACCTTTACTAAAGAAATTAAAGATTCGGTTAAACAAAGTGTTCGATCGGAATAAAATTATTGTTAGAAGCCTTTTCAATGCACTCAATTCTATTGGAAAGACTAGTAAGGAGAAAGATAAAAGAGCTACTCATAGAGTAATAACAACCTCAATAGTAAGAAAACAATTAAAAAAGGCTCGATTAATGAGGCAAACTTGTGTTGACTTAAGATTGAATCATAAAACATTGTCAAAAGCACTAGCATTAAGATCAAGACTAGATAGCCCTCTTGGAAATGATACTTGGGCTTTTAGTGGTAGGCTTCCACGAGTTGACAAGAAGCTAATCAATAGCACAAAAGAAGAAATTGAATGATATTGGCCCACTAATTCTAGGGTATCACCAAATGCAAAACATGTTTTAAAGTTAAGAATTGGTGATAAAGACCGCACACCACATCCTAAACATTACTTGGAATGTAGCCAAAAATATTGTACAAACAATATTGTGAAACACACCTGGTATGACAATCTCACAAAGAGCATTTGAATCTCTTGAGCCATTTTATTGTGTTCCTCTTAAAGTTCGTAATACATGTCATTGTAAATACCATGTAGAGTTTTCTATGTACCATGAATTATTATGCAATATTTGTTCTAGTTTGCACACTAATGAAATGCTACAGGAGTGTGGTGCAATTCAACTACCAAAGTCATCTAGGGACTTATTAGATTTATTTCTATGTATTAGAGATGATGGTTTCATTTTCTATAAGAATGATTGTTTAAATGAAAAGTGTTTACAATGTGGTGGGTTATCAAAGTTTGTATCATGTTTTCATGAGGGTAGTGAGCATGATTTTGGAAAGAGAATAATTGAGAAAAAGAGATATGAGACAGTGAAATACAATTTGAAAAGTGGAGGTGAAGGTTCTAGATGTGAGTTGATTGTAAGAGAGGTAAGTATTGTTGATTTTATTGATGATTTTAAGAAAAATCTTTTCTACAAGTATGTCAGACATAGTCACAGGTCTCAATGGTTAGATCAATAGCTCAGGATGTGTAAAGACTTTTTTCTGATTGGAAATATTGTCTCTATTGTTGATTTTGTAGAAAAATACACATTACAACCCCAAAATGAAGTTCAATCCCAATACTACAATTCTATTCAGATTGCTATTTCTATTCACATCACATACAGATATGCCCGCAATAGTACAGAAGAGAACAGGAAGATTGTCAGAGAATACCATTTTTACATGAGTGATGATCAATCTCATTCATTAGAGTATGTTCAATATTGTTTTTAACAATTTTATGGGTTGTGTTGATGTGTAAAATTGTGCAAGTTCCAACACCAACATGGGAAGTTTCAGGAATGTGGGACTTGCTACCTGAAACAAACTCCAGATTTTAAAGAAGCTAGCTCTTCTCTATCTTAAATGGGTTTGGGGAAAAAGATAGAAACTAACAGAATTACAGATACAATTAAAGCAAATCTATCTATGGTGATACGCCTGAATAAAATGTTTCTCTCAACTAAGCATAGTGAAACTATCCTCAAGATTCAGTCACATTAAAGAGTAGATACTGCATGATTAACATAAATAGATGAAATGAATAAAATCAAAGGCTCACAACCAGACAATTTGCAATGACACAGAAAATATCAACCAAGGCACATAACTCAGTCTTTCTCATTAATTTTCCAGCAACGTAAGAGAGATAGATACATGCACAGTTACATTCACTTTCTGAATCAAGAATACAAAATAAAGGCAAATGATATTCACTGGTCACAACAAAGTCTCAAACTTCTCTCTTAAATCTCTGATAGAAAACTCTAGCAAAACTATAACTCTAACTTCAAAAGTAACTTCAAAAGTCCGTCCCTATTCATTACAAATGTCACATATTTATAACATAAGATCAACTCTAGATTGTCTACAACAATCGAATCCCAACGGACCAACTGAAATGGAGGTAACTGGAAGTCTCTGACAGTTAAAGATCTTTCGAATCTGCGACAATTACTCCTTCGTGCAAGACCATTAGCTGTGACAAAACATATGTGGCATACTTCCTCTTATAAGGAATAGACACTTGATGGCCTCCACATTATTAGAAACAATAAACTTTGTGACATATGGTAGTGTCCACGTGCATAACATGGAACTCCTTCATCTCTTGGGAAGAAATAGGAAATTGACACTTGGCGGCTTCCGCAACACTTAGAAACAAATACATGTCTTTATCCATTCCACTTTACTTAACTATGTCTTTTATACTCGGGTGGCCTCCGCATGTGACAACTGTCACAATCCGTGGCTTTGAAACTTTAAGACACAATTAAGAATGGGGCCCACAACTTCCTGCTCATTAGCTTCAAAAGGAGGAAAATAGGGATAGGTGGCAGCTTTCGCAGCAATAACTAACTAGTACGTGGCAACTTCCACTCGACTTCTTGAAACATTAGGAACCTTTTGAGACTCACGCAGAGGTTGACACATGTTGGATTCCGCATCATTTAGAAACATTTATTATCATCAGAGAAAAGGTCAGAAAGCTTTTACTTTGGCGCCGCATCCACCATGTGGCATATTCTGCAACACTGAAGCTTTACACTGGGGCCCACCTCCATCCTTTTCTTAGCATCAAAACATATAGAAACCATAACATGGAAGCTGACACTTGTCAAGCTCTGCAGCTATCACAAAAGACACATGGCTTCTTACGTTCTCACTTTGAAACATTTGGGGAGTGCCTCCGCTGACGACATGTGGCGCCTTCCACAGGGTTGAAACTTAAAACTTATTAGAAACAAAAACCGCTACGTGGCACATTCTGCTTTAAAGTTGTAACTTAGAGACAAAAGTGCGGCTTGAACTGGGGCTCAACACTTGGTGGGTTCCACGGCTCTGGCAAAATGAAACCCTCACATCCATAGCCATACTTAGAAACATTCACAGACACAAAACTGTAACCCGCGGATGCACTATTACTGATACAAAATTTAGAGTCTTATACTCTACAATTCTTGGTGATCCCTAGGACTTTTGAGCCTGCTCAAAAAGAACCTAAAAACTTTGGCAAAAATATATATATTTTAAAAAAATTACAATACAAGGTCACAAATTATGCAAAGCTATCTGGTAAACAGACCATTCCGAATCAGAGAGTCCCTGTTTGCTCTGTAAATCTTGAAAGGTAAAATCAAGATTTATTATATCCTTGTGGGAGAATGTCTGCAAAATTTGAACCACGACCTTTAATTGAAACTCCAACTGGGCCATTGGTATCAAGACAGCACCCACCTCCTGTACTGACAAAGAATCACTTAAACCTTGAAAAATAGTTTGATCATTTTGCTTTGTTAAAAGCAGGGTCTTGATATCATCAATCATCAGTACAATATTATTATCTGGAAATGGTGAGGGAAGACCCAACTGCACCAAATCCTCGTGTGTCTCTTCATGTGCTTGACCCCTTCCTTGACAGTATCAAGGAGCTCTTGGCAATTTGTGGTAGCTGAGTTGAATCTTAGAACTTCATTTACCTTCTTTGCAGCTATCATTCTGTCACTGATCCCTGCTGCTGACAAAATTTCATCAGTTGTGTCATATAGTTTATTTAGCAATTGTTGAGAGTTAGAAACTCTCAAAGAAACAGTAGATAGAGTGGCCTGAACTGAAGCCTCCACCTTCTCACACAACTGTTGTGCATTTAACAAGAATGTTAATGATGGCCTTAGTTGGACAATCTCTTCTGAGATTCTTTTCCAAACTAAAACATATAGCTCTTTGACCAGATTCAGAACTCCAGCATTCTGTGGCCTATTAGCTAACTCAAGTGTTAGTTGTTTTGTTATTTGTTGCTTAGCTAGGAGTTGTGCCTGTATTGCAGCAGCAACATTTTGCTCACTCAGCAACTTTTGCTAAGATTGTGTGGCTTGTTACAGCTTTTCCTGATATTTCTTCTCCAATGTGGCCTTCTCTTGCCTTAGAACATTTATTGCAGCTTTTCCCTGAGCTAGCTCAACCTTTAGAGAAGCATTTTGTTCCTGTGTTGCTTGATGGATCTGACAGGAAATAGTATTTTGCAACTGTTTATTCAGATTCTCTATTTCATCTTTCTTTTATTGCAACTCTTCAGCAAGGTTTCCACTATTTGTCTTCTCCTATGCTAAGTCATTTTCAACCTTCTACAATTTCCTAGACACTTTCAGGTAGTCAGTTGCAACAACAGAAGTGGTTTCATTGAGTAGATCGACCCTATCTTGTGGTCTAAAAAGAGACATGTCCATAGCTACTGCATTCATTGCAAAGTCCTGAGGCTGCATTTGCTCATTGGGCTTCACCACATTTGGGGATAAATGTGTGACAGTTAGTTACTATTGAATAGGGTCAAAAAGTGACCTCATGTGTGGTACTACCAGGCTTTTATTTTCTTTCTTTCTCTTTTTGTCCATTCTGGCTTCTCTAGCCTTCTTAGCAATATCTGCTTGAGCCTGAAAAGTGGGAGGAGAAGCAATGAATCCCCCAGCAAAGGGATGACCCTGAGGTAAACCATAAGGTATAGCCAATGATTATTGGCTAGGGGAAATTTGGGGAGGGGCTCTTTTTGGGACAGAGGGGGAAAAAAGTGGCAATGAGATGGCCTGTGAAGACATGGCCTGACGACTGGCAGTTGGGGCAAGTAGTGATATAGGCACAACAAAAGTGGAAGGGGATACTAATGTTTGGCCAGTTGGGATTGCCAACCCTAAGGTAGAAGAAAGAGAAAGAGAGGAAAAAGGAGAAGAAACACTTACCTGAGGAGTAGCAGATGTGACTAGTTTTTGCTGTTGCAGTGGTTCTGATTCTTCCTGCAGGTGTAGCTGCTTATGCTTCCTTGGCCTTTCTCCTTCTTGCTCCTCTGATTCCTTCTCTACAACATTTACCACTACTAATGATGGCAAGGGTACAAAACTGGAAGCCCTAGTAGTTGAAACTGATGGAATCCCTCTGGTTGGTGATGACACCACACCCTTTTATTTCTCTAAAGTACTGAGAGATTGGGGCCAGGAAGTATAGGTACAGCAGAAGAGGCCTATCCTGTTGCTTGCATTGTATGGGTTGACTCATCTTCCTCTTCTGACTCTTCACCCTTCTTATGAATTCTGCTTGTGTCAGGGCTAGAGATTGGGGATGGATGCCACTCATCCCAGATCGACTCCCATTTCTCATCTGTGTCAATCTTCCCAAAAGAGTGAGTCGTTTCAAAAATTTCCTGCCTATATTTCTAATAGGCCTCAATTTTCTTTGGCTTCCATTCCTAGCCCTTCAAATCTTTCTTTAAACCAGTACCCATTCTGATCTTAGGGTCAAAGGCCTTTTGTTTAACACAAAAGGTCTCCCATGGCCTGGGACCCTCATAAGGCAAATCTGCTAGTTCCACATATAGGTCAGGGGTATCTTCCTTAGGGTTTCTTCTATCCTCTCAAAAGGGCCAACCCTCATGTACTATTTTAGCCCGGACCTTGTTGCTTCTAACCTAGGAGGCTATAAAATTGTTTGGGTCATACCTCCATTTGTCTTCAATGATGAAGAATCCCAAGACAGCTAACTTTCGTAGCAACAGGTGTTCAGCATCTCTAACTTCTAGGGCCATGTTCTTTCTGACCCATGGGATATCATACATTTTCTTCTTCTTCCTCTTGGTGCCAAATTCATTATCAACCATGAACACCTACCAGGTTACCTGTAGAAATGCTACTCTAGGGGTCAAAACTTTAGGTAGCAGCATAGGTTCCCCATTGAAGCCATGGACCCTAATGATAGTATTTTGGGCCCCAAAGAAATAATCACATAGGATTGGGCAATTGGTCATGAAACCCCTAATGCTCTGTGTCAACCTATGTTCTACAGGCTCAGGGCTCAAATGGCAAAAGGCAGGGGCAACAAAGAGTTCCCATAACTCATAAGGGTCTGACGCCTCAGATAGCACATGTGTCCATGTAGACATAGGAATAGTTCTATTTTACCCAAAATTTGGGTCATACATGATCAATTGCATATTTTGTACAAAAATATTGTGATTCTAATATAACATTAAATGAAACAGATAAGCAGAATACCTAAAAACTCCCTTGGATTTGAAATTAACAAGCTGATCAACCATGGAGTAGCCAATTTGTTCTGAAAAGTCCAGTCAGTATTCCTGTGACTTGTCAATAGTCTTCAATCTGAAAAGGATGGCAATTTGCCAGTCGTAGCTTGTGTTGTCTTCCTTCATCCCAAAAATGAAAGCCATCATTGACAGTGCCTCTTGACTAGCTTGACTAAATTGTGCCCTTCCTGTAGGTAGTATGGGCATCTGTGTGTTCTCCTTTGCCAACTACATTTCTAAGTTGAGGAACCTAATCTGGTTATTGACATTTGACCATGTCTTTTGCATTTTAGCAATAGTGGGAAATGTGGTTGTTCGATCATGATACAGGGCCAACATGTCTCTTATGGATTTGGGTGTAATTTGCACCATAAGGGGACCCTGTTGTATGGTTCTTGAGGGCGCATGAAATAGCTCAGCGCATATATCAATTAGGTCAGGACATAGGTGCACATTTGGAACCATGAACTGTGCCAACTGTGAGGTCCAAATCCTCATTCCAAAAGTTTTAGATTGTCCACTCTTTGCCTTTTGAATGCATCTCTGGTGCGCCCCTTCTCGAAGAGTCTTGGTAGGCTTTTGAAGGGCTGGGTCAAAGATGCCATCTGCAAAATCTTTTACCTTCTCTGGGTCGACAGAATACCCTACTTTGGGAACCCTCGTTCTTAGATAGGTGCTCTTGGGTTGCGCAGGCGCTGAGGCATATGATTTACTACTCAGAAGCTTGTTAATTATTTCGTAAATTCTGAGTCCCTCTTGAGATGACTGTACTTTGGCCATATCTATATCTGCGGGGAGAATGTGAGAAGCTTTTACATAGCAAAGATAGAAATTGTGTAACAGAAGTGACACTCAACTAGGAAGCACTTGCTAGGGATTGGATTGGAGGCAATAATGATTCGCAACAGAGAGATGAAAGAAAATGAAAGCCACAGTTAAGGTTTAACTCTAATTTAATGAGGCTTTAATGACACACCCTATCTTATAAATGGCATTAATGCCAAGAAACCATTAGTGTATCTTTCCAAATCTGTGTGGAAAGGAGTGTCAGAAACATTATGAGAGTGGCTGCAAAAGTGTGTACTTTCAAGGATTTTGGGGATTGCAGACAACCTTAATGAATACGAGATTTTCAAAAAAAGAAGGGGCTAGTGCTAATGACACATGTTCACAGAACACTTATTAAAAGGGAAAGTGGGAAAAGAAAGTGGGAAAATAGGAAAGCAAGAAAGGGAAACTAATTAACTATGATACATTAAGAGCCACTGCCTAATTGAAATGTTTCAAATAGATCCTGTTAACAAGAATCTCTTTAGGCTCACCATCCATGGTCTCCAGTTTAAAAGAGTTTTGTTGCTTACAGGAATGAATCTTGTAGGGACTAGTCCACAGTGATTCAAATTTAGTGTGTCGACCTGGCTTTACAAATCTTTCATCCCATTTCAACACTATTGAGCCAACTTCAAAAAGGGGATTTGAAGTCTTCTTATCAAAACAATCCTTGACTATTTTCTGGTGTTTCATCAGTGACTCATGTGCTTTTCCCCTTTTCTCTTGTACTTCCAGCAGTTCAGTAAGTCTGACTTGCATGGGGCCATTCTCTTCAATCTCTATTTGTTTCAATAATTGCAAAGCAGGGATCTCTAAGCTCAGTGGCATTACTGTTGGTTTACCATAAACTGATTCATATGGAGACATTTTTTTCACTTGCTTAGGTGTGATCCTATCAGCCCACAGTGTTGTATTAAGCAGTTTGTGCCACTCTCTGTGATAATTTGTCCCTATCCTCTTAATGAGTCTGATTAGGTTCTTGTTAGTAGACTCTGCCAGACCATTACCTTGAGGGTAATAATTTAAAGAAGTCTTCAAATAAATTCCATTCCTTAATGCAAACTTAGATATTTTTGTTCCCAAAAAGGCCTTAGCATTATTTGATATTATGGTACGAGGAGGACCAAACCGAGCAGTAATTCCTTCTAGAAAGTCTAATATTACCTTTTCTATTGCTTCCTTGAGTGGTACTGCTTCACTCCATCTAGTAAAGTAATCTAAGGCTGTAAGGATCCATTTGTGTCCCATACTTGACACTGGATTTATCATACCAATAAAATTGAGACCCCATTGGGCAAAGGGTTCATCCACAATTATGGGGCTTAGAGGCATTGCCGCATTTCTTCTTTTTCCTGTATAAAACTGACATGCCTGGCATTTTTTAACCAGCTGATAGCAATATGTGAATAGAGTGGGCCAGAAGTATCCTGCTTGAGTCACTTTGATTATTGTGGTCCTTGCTGAAAAGTGTCCACCTGAGGCTCCATGGTGTAACTCATGTAGTATTCTTTGAGCTTCATCTTTCTCTATACATCTCAGAAGTATGCCATCAACATTTCTTCGAATAGAACATGGTCAATTAGTACAAAGTGGGCCCCTTGCTACCTGTAATACCTTCTCTTGTCATGGGAGAGCTCATTTGGGAAAATCCCATGCTTCATGAATTGTATTCTGTTTGTGACCCTAGAATCTTGATCAACCTCTTGTATTTTTAATACATTTTCACTTTATGTTTCTTGTGTCATCATCCTCTCCATGTCCTGAGCCATATATTGGCACAATCCTTTGCCCCTTAATAACTTAGTGGGTTTGACCTCCACATCATATTCAAGGATCTTTGTTATCCAATTGGCTCTTTTCTCAGTGATCTCGCCCTCCATAATATATTCTCTCACACTAGGATGAGCCACTAATATCAGAATCTTATTCCCTATGACCATATGTCTAAATTTCTTAAGGGCTTTTACCATGGCATATGCCTATTTCTCCACAAAATTGTATCTAGCCTCATATTCCTGAGAGTCCTAGAGAAAAACGCTATTGGATGTTCTTGTTCTTGTTGTTCATCTTTCTAAGTTAAAACAACAGCAACATTGAATTCTCCTCCATACACATACATTATAAAAGACTTAGAGAAGTCTGGGTTTCTGAGTACTGGGGCTGTCGAAATGGCTCTTTTGATCTCTTCATAAGCATGTCTCCCCTCTGCAGTCCATTTGAAAACTAGGTCTTTCTTTAGCAACAGTGTCATAGGTCTAATTAGACCTGCAAAGTCAGATATGAACCGGCTAACAAAGTTGATCTTCCCTAAGAAAGACTGAACTACTTTCTTATTGACTGGCAGAGATAGATTCATTATGGCAGTGACTCTTTCTGGATCAATAGAGACTCCTTCCTTTGACACTATATGCCCTAACAATTTACCCTAAGGTACTGCAAAGATACACTTCTTGGGATTCAAGGATATTCCAAACTCTAGACATTTCTTAAAAACAACCTCTAAATGGTCAAAATGATCTACAACATTTTTAGAGAAAACAGTGAGGTCATCTAGATAAATCAAGATGATTTTGTTTATAAGTTCCCCAAATGCTACATCCATGGCTCTCTAAAAAGTATCTCCAGCATTTGAAAGACCAAAAGGCATTTTAGTATATGCAAATGTTCCCCATTTTGTAGTAAATGCAGTCTTATGCTAGTCTTCATCAGCCAACCAAATCTGATTGTATCTAGAGAAGCCATCCAGCAAGGAAAATCTCTCTGATCCAGCCACAGTTTGTAAAATTTGTTCCATAGAGGGCAGGAGATAATGATCTTTCAAAGATGCTCTATTCAAATACCTAAAATCTACACAGAGTCTTATGTCACCATTTTTTTTCTTATTGGCACTAGGTTTGATACCCAAGTTGAATGCTTAATTGGAAAAATATTTTTTGATTCTAAGAGCTTTTGCAACTCATCCACCATTAGAGGTTCAATTCTAGGATTCATTGGCTTTTGCTTCTATCTGATCGGTTTAGATCCTTCAGTCAGCTCTATGGTGTGCTGAATGATATCTCTATTGTAGCCATGGAGATCTTCATAGGTCTAGGCAATCACTCTATCATATCTTTCACACAAATCAATCAACCTTTCCCTTTCTTGCTGGGTTGTAGAATTGCCAATCTTCAATTTTCTTCCTTCACTAACTTGGATTTCAGAATAATCTTCTTTATTTGCTTGAAACCTCTTCTTCTCCAGGCTTACATCTTCTGGGTCAAACAAGTTTTCTAAGGTAATCAGTCCTTTAGGGAGCTTATTTGACTTCAATTGAATAATTTGGTCACCATATGCTTCTTCAATTTTAGGTTGCAATGGATCAGTAAATTCTCTTAACTGTTGCAAAAATGAGAGTACTTGGAAATCATTTTCAAAAACTTGCCAATTTTGGTCATTGTCTAGGATAGTTGACCTCACTATAACTTTGACTGACTCATTGTTGACTAGTAGATCAGTTGCTAGATAAAACTATGAACCAATCTGTGCCATTCTGTCTGCCTTAGAATTCTGGGCTCTAGGAACTACTTCAATATTGAAAGCTTCAAAACCATCTATTAGGTCCCAAATTTTGTGCCCATAGGATCTCATTCTTACATTTTTGGCTACTGCCTTTTCTCTGATTTGTTTCACCACTAGTTCTGAATCTCCTCTTACTATCAGATTCTTTACTCCTTTTTTCTTTGCCAACATGAGTCCATGCACCAAGGATTCATACTCAGCATCATTATTGGTATAGGTAAACTGAAAGCGAATGGCTCTTAAAACTTTCTCACCATTTGGGGCAGTAAGGCAAACTCCTGCTCCAGCTCCATTCTTACTTCTAGCCCCATCAAAATATAGAGTCTAGATTTCTGAATCTTTTTCAGATTGTTGAGTCTGATTAGGTTCTTTCCTTAAAACATTAGGAATCTCTTGGTCTTCTTCAAATATGATATAAGTGCCTAGACCTGTAGAGTCATAATTTCCATAGGGATCACTTTGCATCATAGTCAACAACTGATTATTCTCTTCTTCCTATTGGTCATGCTTAGTCTAGTCACCTAACTCTTCAACAAAGATTCTCTCCTCTTTATTTAGCATAGCATGGGCTGCCTCTAATTTTGGGCTTGGTTCATTTGTGATATGGTCTTTTGATAATGGCTTAGACAGTATTTTCATCTTTGTCCCATATTTAGTTCTCAGAATGAGGTGTGACCAATCTAGTGACATGTAACCTCCTATCTTGGCTGCGAAATCTCTAGATAAACATAAACCAAATATAGGGGGAATATCTATGACTACCACATCTTGATTTACAATTATATTGGGGAAAGTATATAATTGCAATGGGAGTTGTTTAATTTTCCCTATTGTTTGCATATATTTCCCATCCAAATGCATAACTCCTCTTGTAAGTGGCTCATACTTTATCTTCAAAGCATCTGCTATTTGCTTTGGCATTACTGTAGTACTAGCCCCAGAGTCTATCATTGCATTATGCAGTAACTTCTTCCCAACTATTAGAGTTAAGTAAAAGGGATCTGGTTTAGGTTTACCTACCTCAAGTGCATTATTCAATAGCGTTGTTATCTGCAAAGGTACAGTATCTTTGAGCTGCAACTTTTCTTTATCAGCAGATCCTCCTTTAGCACTAGTCTGTTTAGGAACTTCTTGGCCTTGCAAAGCCTCTTGCAATAGTGTCTTCTACTCAGGAATAGCTAACATGTCCCAGATCGATACATGTGCTGGAGTTCTTTTTAACTGATCCACCACATTCACAGTCCTAATGTCTGGGTCTTTGGATAATAAGGGTACCTTGACTTTTCTAGAACTTGTCCTAAAGCTACTTGATTCTGCACAGGCTGGGGCATTTATTGTCTAGAAACTATGCTCTAATGACTCTAAAATGGAGGAGCTCCCATGATCTCATTATTAGTGACTTCAGGCTATTCCATCATTCTCCTCTTTGCTCTAGTATAGTAATCTGATTGTACCAATGGCTTCTTGGAAGTTGATGCTTCATTCAAAAACACTGACTCCTCATCTTCAATCCATGAAAATAAAGCATGCTCAGGGGCTATTTCCTCTTCCTGTTGTAAGGACATTCCTTGCATCTGGGCCACTAGGACTGCATTTTGTACACCAGGAGACTGATATTGTGGGGTGTTAGAAGTTACAAATTGTCCTTCTAATCCTCTCTATTCTACTATCTTCTATTGTAAATTTCCTCTGGGGCAGTCTCTAGGCATATGGGCATTATGGCAAGGAAAACACCAAGCATTTGTGCCATCTGCAAAATTATTTTTCCCTGGAACAATTTCTCTGTTGGGATTAGGAGGAACAGTCTATAGAGGTGTAGGGACTGTGACTAATTGGTTTGATGGCTGAGGATTAGCTTGCCTTTGAGGGCCTTGATATTATTTGGCTGAAAGGGAGGTCTATTTCCTTGGTAACCTTGATAAGGGGGATTTGGATAAGGATTTTGTTGCCACTTTAGATTAATTATCTCATTCAAGAAGGTCCTTAAAATGTTCTTAACATCATCCATTTCAGATGATTGAACAGGGGTGGCTGTCTTGGTAGGTTGTTGAGGGAATGCATACATAGACACAGGTGGGGTTGTAGGATTAGGAACTTCTTGAGGCAAAGGTAAGGTAATCTCTAGGAACATGGGCATAGGAGGCCTTGGGGGCAACTTTCCAGCATCTATTAAATTATTTTCATCTTTGACTGCCAACTCATAAGCTTCTGGTAGTGTCTGACCTCCAAGGGACTTGATCATCACTGATATATCTGAGTTTAAAGCTTTAAGGTAAAACACAATAGCCATACCTGGTAATGGTCTTGCTATACCAGGAATCCTTTCCCAAGTCTTTTGAAATCTTGAGTTGAAATCAGTCATTGCCTCTTGAGGTGCCCTTTTGATAGTGATCAATTGTTGTAGCAAAGAAGATTTATCACCCTTTTCTTTAAATCTTTCAAAGAAGGCATCACCAAGTTGATCCCATGTGGATATTGTGTTTGGGGTTAGAGATCTATACCAGTCCAGAGCCTTTCCCTTAAAAGAAGCTACTAACAGTCTTATAGCCACATTCTGTTGAGTGATAACATGTACTACACAAACATCAGATACATCTTGTAGGTGCTCTTTAGGTGTCTTGAAATCTTCCCCATTGAATTTGGCCAGAGCCTTCAAAGCATTAGTAGGAATAGCATCCCAAGTGGCTGGTGGTATTGGAAGAATCAGAGGACTACCAGTGTTCCAATTTGCATAATTTCTTGGGGCTATAGGTGCTCCCATATTTACTCTTGGTGCTGCTACAAATTGATTAACTCTTCTCCTTGGATTAGCTATTAGTGGTGGCAAAAAAATGTCTAGTCTAGTAGCAGATTGAGCTCTTGTTATAGGTCCACAGCTCTAACTTCCTGTAGCTTCTTGGCTCATACAATCTTGACAGAAACTTCAAGAAATGGTCCCACCGAGTGTGCCAAAAACTGTTGATGTGTAAAATTGCACAGGTTCCAACACCAACATGGGAAGTTTTAGGAATGTGGGACTTGCTACCTAAAACAACCTCTAGATTTTAAAGAAGCTGGCTCTTCTCTATCTTAAATGGGTTTGGGGAAAAAGATAGAAACTAACATAATTACAGATACAATTAAAGCAAATCTATCTATGGTGATACGCCTGAATAAAATGTTTCTCTCAACTAAGCACAGTGAAACTATCCTCAAGATTCAGTCACATTAAAGAGTAGATACTGCATGATTAACATAAACAGATGAAATGAATAAAATCAAAGGCTCACAACCAGACAATTTGCAATGACACAAAAAATATCAACCAAGGCACAGAACTCAGTCTTTCTCATTAATTTTCCAGCAACATAAGAGGCATAGATACATGTACAGTTACATTCACTTTCTGAATCAAGAATACAAAATAAAGGCAAATAATATTCACTGGTCATAGCAAAGTCTCAAACTTCTCTATTAAATCTCTGATAGAAAACTCTAGCAAAAATATAACTCTAACTTCAAAAGTCCATCCCTATTCATTACAAATGTCACATATTTATAGCATAAGATCGACTCTAGATTGTCTGCAACAATCGAATCCCAATGGCCCAACCGAATTGGAGGTAACTGGAAATCTCTTACAATTAAAGATCTTTCAAATCGGTTACAGTTACTCCTTCGTGCAAGACCATTAGTTGTGACAAAACATATGTGGCATATTTCCTCTTATAAGGAACAGACACTTGGCGGCCTCCACATTCTTAGAAACAATAAACTCTGTGACATATGGCAGTGTCCGCGCGCATAACTTGAAACTCCATCTCTTGGGAAGAAACAGGAAACTGACACTTGGTGGCTTCTGTAGCACTTAGAAACAAATACGTGTCTTTATCCACTCCACTTTACTTAATTGTGTATTTTATACTCGGGTGGCCTCTGCAGGTGACAACTATCACAATCCGTAGCTTTGAAACTATAAGACACAGTTAAGAATGGGGCCCACAACTTCCTGTTCATTAGCTTCAAAAGGAGAAAAATAGGGATAGGTGGTAGCTTCTGTAGCAACAACTAACTGGTACATGGTGGCTTCCCCTCCACTTCTTGAAACATTAGGAACCTTTTGAGACTCACGCAGAGGTTGACACATGTCAGATTCTGTATCATTTAGAAACATTTATTATCATCAAAGAAAAGGTTAGAAAGCTTTTACTCTGGGGCCACATCCACCACGTGGCACATTCTGTAGCACTGAAGCTTTACACTGGGGCCCACCTCCATCCTTTTCTTAGCATCAAAACATATAGAAACCATAATGTGGAAGCTGACACTTGTCAAGCTCCACAGCTATCACAAAAGACACATGGCTTCTTCCGTGCTCACTTTGAAACATTTGGGGAGTGCCTCCATTGACGACACGTGGCACCTTCCGTAGGGTTGAAACTTAAAACTTATTAGAAACAAAAACTGCTGCGTGGCACATTCCGCTTTAAATTTGTAACTTAGAGACAAAAGTGCGGCTTGAACTGGGGCTTGACACTTGGCGAGTTCCATGGCTCTGGCAAAATGAAACCCTCGCAGCCACAACCATACTTAGAAACATTCTCAGACACAAAACTGTAACCCGTGGATGCACTGTGACTGATACAAAATGTAGAGTCTTATACTCTACAGGTTGTTGCAAGAAAAAGATATTAGAATGGATCAACATCTCATTTGGTTAGATAATTGCACCAGTTAATTCAAGAATGCTCGTATATTCTATTAGTTGAGTAGAAAGCATGTAGAGATGGGTATACCTCATATTTGGAATTTTTTTAAGCTAGGCACGGAAAAGGTGAACATGATGGAGTAGGTGCATGCATGAAGAGAAATATTTTTAAAGAACAACTTAAGATTAGAGGTGGTGCTACATTCAGTGATGCAGATTCTATTGTTAAGTGGTGTAACTATGCATTGTCACAAGGAGTGGCTCTTGATTCAGAAGTCTGCAGGTTCTTTTGGTTGGTTTATGATGGGATAGTGAGAGAGAAATTGGATTGTCAGAGAATCAGTGAATCATCAAAGATGCATTCATTTTGAAGCTCAGATGCAAGTACATGGACTATTTGGACACG